>CM077305.1:127508333-128866666 GCA_039655065.1 Glossophaga mutica | reverse complement strand
GTCTTCTTTCACCAGATAAAGAAAAATCCATAGTAACAACATAACATTTCATGCATTTACACATTTTCTCCTATAGACATCTACAGCCTTCAGAAAGTATATTATTTGTAGTCATGCCCATCTGACATTTTCCATTTCACTCAAAAGATTTTATGGTTTGGTATTGTAGCAATATACAAATTTGACAGCTTGCAATAGGATCTAGTCACTGTAGCAAATCATTCTGACAGTTAAGAACTATACAGCTACAAATGTACATTTTTAATACTACATTTATTTTAAAATCTTACACAGTTGGGGACATGTGTATGTTAAGTCCTGAAGAACATTCTTAATGATATTATAAACTTTACATTGGACTTATTAAATAATAGGACTCACACACACACCACACCACAATTATGTCATTTGTAGTATCACTTATTCCTCCATTGGTAATTCACTACTCAAAGCAAATTTTTCCACAATCACATTTAAACAATAAACTTGCTCATCTTTGTCTATGTTTATTATTCTCTTAGAATTCCTCTTTGTCTTGAAAAGTAACTGAAGATGAGAATAAAGCAGTACATGAGTTAATGCAGAACATAATGGCTGTTTTTGAATGCCTTTACAACACTACTTTTTTTCTTTTAAAGTGATGAAAGATAATCAATGTCCTTACAGTTCCCAAAATGCATTAACAGAGGCCCTGTCAAATACAACCATGACTCCTCTAGAAAGAAAGCAAAGCTAAAACACTGCTAGAAAGCAGCTCTCCAACACTGCTGTAACATTAACTACGTAGGATTCAGAATGATCTTATAGCACAAGAGGCAGACTTCATCTCTCTCTCAGTAATTCCGTTTTTAGTATCCAATACATCTGATAACATAAGTCAGTTAGCAAGAGAACAAGTGCCTTCCTTCTTCTGAAATAGGAAAACTGAATGTATTCCCCCTACCGTGATGCAGCTCTTCAGATGGAATACCACAGTGAAACCACTCTATTTTCAGAATTGATGTACCTTTCAAAACTATAATCTTTGGCTTTCAAGTTCACTATTATTTGCCTTCAGGTACACATTTTAAAGTGTATAGAGGCTTCTAAGCAGAATAGTTGGTCTCAGCCAGACACTAAAAGGCTTGTAGCTCAGTCATCATTGCAGTGTAAATTCCTTTTCAAAATAATGTTTCTCACTCAGAGAACACTTGTGCCTGTGCTTGGTTCACTTGTCAAATACAAATCAGATGGAGGGCATCAAGTGCCTGGGGGCAAGTGCAGCTATTCCGAATTCATTTCTCTATTTGGTTACAGAAATAGGATTTCAAATGTAAAAATCCTGGGAATGTCTACAGACATAGAAACCAAAGACCCCGTGCTGGGCCACTGACGGGATGGATGGGTGGTCAATTAACATCACCCATTTTTTTAATTCAAAAAACACAATAAAGATAGATATTATTTGCTTTGATACATGCAATTTAATATTTAAACACTTCTTACAACACTTCTATTTGAGAATTTTCTCTCCAAACAGGAAAAATATTTAAAACTAACAGTTGCATTTAGGGTCTGCTGTAATTTTCTAAGATTTCTTAGAATCTATAAACTTGTCTTACTGTTTTATTTATATTATAAATAAATATAATTCCACAGATCTTTAATTAGTTTAATCTTCAAAAAGTGGTCAATGTATGTAATAGATATTCATGATAAATATGTGACTAATACCAGAACTTCATGCTATTTTACTCCTCTAGCTGAGTTTCTTTTAATGTTCTTCCCTTGAATTTTACAATCGAGTCTGATGACTTTTTGGTAATATGCTTCCAAAGATGATACTGATATTGAAGATGGGTCCAGCAGATAATAGTGCTGTCTTGTGTGATCATACTATAAAGACACTGTCTGCCCTCTCCAACTTCCTGTCCTTAATTCTTCTTCCAGATAATTTTTACCTGCACTTTTTTCTATTGTGAAAACCAAAAAAAGATACTCTAACTTCGTGTGTGTTCTCTACTTCTTTGTGTGTGTGTTCTTATCTCCACACAATTGTATTCCTCTTCCGAAGATTCAGTTATGACAATGGCCAACTAGTCATATTAGTACAGAAAACAAAACAGAAGAAAATAAGAAAAGGAAATGATAGAGAAAATTCTAAAATATGTACCATGTGAGGGCAATTTTTTTCTTTGTGTCCTCAGGTACACCAACCATTTGTGACTCCAAACAAACCCCTAGACTTGCTATCCCTAAACACACTATTCAAGTGGGGAATAGGAAATGTCCTCAGTACCCCACCAGGGGCCAATGCTCTGATGTTCTCTGGATATGCAGAGAAGGTATTGGAGAACATGAAGAAGGGGCCAGAAATGACCATACTCGCTACAAAGATAACTTGTCCTACATTGAAAAGTCATTCAGAAGCAAAGGAATTCATTCTAAATGAGTAGGTAAGAAAAATACTAAGTAATCTGGAATCTGCATGAAGTATCAGAAGAATGCTTAAGCAGACAGAGAAAATGGTTCCCCCTTTCAAATATGACTTCGGGTGTAGCCTACTCAGGTAACTTTCAACTATTTCTTTCCTATAAAAAGATGGTTCTGTTTAATAACCTAATGCATTTAGATAGCAACTTGAAGCATTTTTTAGATGAGGCAGCAATTACTTTAATAACCCCCCAAGTAATTACTCTACACAAAAGCTAAATATTTTTAAAGAAAGAAAGAACAAACTAACTAGATAAAGAACACTATAGCCAAATATATTTTTGCACTAAAATTTTGTTTAAAAAATGAATTTTATTAAAGTATTTCAAATTATTAGCAAATAAAATAAAATATCTTGAAACAAAGTCTAGTCTCATCGTTGTTGTCCATTTAATTATCTCACAAGTGGAGGCCATGAGTGGGATATTGCCAAACAAGGTGGCTGCATGAGACAAAGGTTCTCCTGACGCACACACCATTTTAGGACCAACATAATCTACTGAAGAGCACTGAAACTGTTGTTTTCCATTTGCTGTCTCTTCTTTCCAGTGGTCATTATAAGAGAAAAATTCTGCTAAAGTCAACAAATCCTTCCTTATATCCTCAACAAAAATCTTCTTACACAAATAATTATACAGAGGGGCATCTCAAAAGCTGCATGTTGAACTTATGAATAAATAAAAAGCTAATAACAGTATTACCAAAATATTCAAATACCTCTGCATAAATACCAATATTCCATAATCTATAAAGCCTGCTAATAATGAGTATTTTTTAAAATATACAGTTTTCATATTTCAGAAGACACTTTAAACTCATGGCCGTTCTATAAGCCTCTTACAGCTACTGGCTTTTAATAGTGCTGCTTAGTACTTCACACAGAAAAACACTAACTTGCCCCAAGTGAAAGCGGTTCTTTTCTGAAGATTAAATGAAAAACTGAACTAAAAACTTGCCCTCTGGAATTCAGCACAGCAAACAGTATTTTCCCTACCCTGCTACTATCCCTTGGGCTAGAGCACCCCAGTTTGCATCTCTCCCTCTCATCTCTCTCCTCCCCTCTCCTCCCCTCCCCTCACTCTCTCTCTTACACACACACACACACACACACACACACACACACACACACACACACACACCCTTCTACAAGGGTGGGCTTGTTAAGGGAGGTGATTTAAAGGGCAAGTGGATGGGAAACTGGTACATCAGCACCACCTAGTGGGCACCGAGAGAGGCTCAGTGTCCCCCTTCCTGCTGCTTCCTGGATGAGCAATTTGTTCTACCTACATCAGGGCACCAAGATGAGAACTCTCAGACAACAGGGCAAGTGCTGCAGGGGTGTTCCATAAGCTCTGCGATGAACTGTTAGTCTCTATGACTTAATCACACATATCCTGTGATACCAATAAGGAAATCAATGCCTGGATTTAGAACAACATGCACAGAAGTGTGCATGAATTTATCACCACAACTTTTTAAGTGGAAACCATAAAAAGGCACAAACCATTTGGCATTGTCTGATCAAATCATGAAGCCATCATAATTTTAAGCCGAAAGTACAAATGATAAATAACAATTCGCTGCCTTTTTTATTCCATAAATATTTACTACTCTGTAGTAAACTACCATGTGCATGTATGTGTTAAAGGTTACAGGATTAAAACCACCAGGATTTTAATCTTTAAGAAACTTCATTATGCTTCAATGTTGTTCAATTTCTATAAGAAAAGATAATGTTAAAATACTAAACAGATTATACATAATTAACACAATAGCAAATATACACATGTTGCTGAATTCTAATACTTTATTGACAAGAAATAATTTGCAAAAACAAAAAACAACAACAAAAAACAACCCTAAGATGTTTTTTTAAAGCAATTAAGAATTTTAGTTTTCTCAGTCCAACTTACTTCTTTCAACCAAAATATTGTCTGTCTCAAAATGAAAATTCTCTCTTTATGTGTATGTATTCCTTGTAGACAACAGATTTTCAGATGGGAGTGATTTTCCCTCCCAAGGAATATCTGGCACTGTCTGTTTGCTCAAAGATGCTACAATCTACCATACACATGACAGTCACCTGCAACAAAGAATTATCCTCTCCAAAAGGTCAATAGAGTCCAAGTTGAGAAAGCCTGATCTAGACTACAAGATGCTAGAAGGCAAGAGCAATGTCTTATTAAAATATACACAGTAAGAGTTCGGCCAAGAGGGATGTATAGGTACAGACCCTTTGCTTGCTTGAATAACCAAAAGGAAAATAACAACCAATCTGAGATCAATAAACCAAAAGCACCAGAAAATCAAACTGCATGGAACTCCGACAACAAAAGAATTAAAGAAAAAGATCAACCAGAACAACTAGACAGGTGAGATGGACCTTGGGGGTGGGGCAGGCTGTCCAGAAGGGAGGGCTCTGCTGGAGGGGCTGACTTAAGGGGACTCAGAGGTGGCTGTGGGATACAGCAATTGTGGTGGTAGGAGAAGCTCCCAGTCTCACACAAGAGTCCCTTGAAAAGTGCACTAGAGATGAGGAGAGCCACACTGTTCCCTCCGTGGCCCCTCCCCCACGGGCAGAGCCATAGCAAAGCAAACAGGGTTGCCACTTCAGGGTGAATATCTAAGGTCCCACCCCCTTACAACTTACCAGCTGCACCAAGACAAAGAGAGCCCAAATGAAACAATAGAGCAAAACTTCAGAAAGAGAACTAACTGATGAGGAGAAAGCCAACCTACGTGATGGAGAATTTAAAGCCCTGGTAATCAAATGCTCACAGATCTGATTGAGCTTGTTGGAAAAATGAAAAAAAAAAATGAAGAATACCCAAAATGAAATAAAGCAGAATGTACAGGGAACCAACAGTGACAGAAAGAAAACCAGGACTCAAACCAGCGATTTGGAACAAAAGAAAAAAATAAACATCCATGTAGAACAAAATGAAGAAACAAGAATTTGAAAAAGTGGCCACTTCCAGCCAAGATGGAGGCATAGGTGGACACAGAGTGCCTCCTCTCACAACCAAAAGTAAGGGCAACAAATATTTAGAAACAAGAAAACAACCAGAACTGACAGAAAATTGAATTGTATGGAAGTCCAACAACCATTCATCCAGACCGGTAAGAGGGGCAGAGTCAAGGCAAGAAAAAGTAGAGGTGCAGACCTGGGCATGCAGGCAGCAGCGGCTAGCAGACCCCAGGCGCACAGGTGACTGCAAGCGAACCCCGGGCACAGGGGGGCAACTGTGCAGACCCACTGGGGCTGCACAAGGTGCCTGGCTGACCAGGTGGTCCCATATTCTTGCGCTCAGACAACCCAGGTGAAGGGGAAGCGGCAGAAGGGACTGGAATCCAGGACAGAGTGGAGCAAGTGCACTTGTCCCCTCTAGGATGCTGCCCCCACAAACAGCGTCACAACTCAGCGACTGGGCCACCCCGCCCTGGGGAACACCTAAGGTTCCACCCCTCACTACATAACAGCCGCAACCAGACCAAAACCAAAACAAACAAACAAACAAACAAAAAAACCCCACCAAAAATGGCTCAAACCGGAGAACAAATGAAAGCCCCAGAGTCAATTCCTCTAAGTGATGAAGAGATAGCCAACCTATCAGATGCACAGTTCAAAGCACTGGTGATCAGGATGCTCACAGAATTGATTGATTTTGCTCATAGATGAAAAAATGCAGGCTACAATACGTGAAATGAAGGAAGACTCATGGGGAACCAATAGAGATGGGAGGAAAACTGGGACTCAAATCAATGGAGTGGACCAGAAGGAAGAAACAAACAAACAGAAAACAAGGAAGAAACAAGAATTCAAAAAAATGAGGAGAGGCTTAGGAACCTCCGAGACATCGTTAAATGTCCCAACATCCAAATTATAGGGGTACCAGAGTGGAAGAAGAACAACAAATGGAAAACTTATTTGAACAAATAATAAAGGAGAACTTCCCCAATCTGGCAAAGGAAATACACTTCCAGGAAGTCCAGGAAGCTCAGAGAGTCCCAAAGAAGTTAGACCCAAGGAGGGAACACACCAAGGCACATCGTAATTACATTAGCCAAGATTCAAATGAAGGAGAGGGAATTCTAGAAGCAGCAAGGGATAAGGGGACAGTCACCTACAAAGGAGTTCCCATCAGACTGTCAGCTGATTTCTCAAAAGAGACCTTCCAGGCAAGAAGGGGCTGGAAAGAAATATTTGAAGTCTTGAAAAGCAAGGACCTACATCCAAAATTGCTCTATCCAGCAAAGCTGTCATTTAGAATGGAAGGGAAGATTGAACAAATAATGAAGGAAAACTTTCCCAATCTGGCAAAAGAAATAGACTTCCAGGAAGTTCAGGAAGCCCAGAGAGTCCCAAAGAAGTTGGACCCAAAGAAGAACACACCAAGACACATCATCAAGTTACCCAAGATTAAATATAAAGAGAGAATCCTAAAAAGCAGCAAGAGCAAAGAGGAGAATTACCTAAAATGGAGTGCCCATTAGACTATCAGCTGATTTCTCAAAAGAAACCTTGCAGGCAAGAATGGGCTGAAAAGAAGTATTCAAAGTCATAAAAAGCAAGGACCTACATTCAAGATCACTCTATCCAGTAAAGGATAGAGTGATCTAAATGATCATTCTAAATAATCTAAATGATCACTCTATCCTTCATTTAGAATGGAAGGGCAGATAAAGTGCTTCTCAGATAACGTCAAATTCAAGGAGTTCATCATCACCAAGCCCTTATTATATGGAATATTAAAGGGACTTACCTAAGAAAAAGAAGATCAAAAATATGAACAATAAAATGACAACAAACTTACAAGTATCAACAAATGAACCTAAAAAAAAAGAAAAACAATGAAAACAAAAACCAAGTAAACAACCAGAGCAGGAACAGAATCAGAGAAATGGACATCACATGAAGGGATTTCAGTGGGGAATGGGAAGGGAGGGATGAGGGGGAAGGTTCAGGGAAGAAGCAGCATGATTAGTAGGCATAAGGTAGATGGGGAGAGATAAAAAATGGTATGGGAAACAGAGGACTCAAAGAACTTATATGTACAACCCATGGACATGAACTAAGGCTGGGGCGGGGGGAATGATGGAGGGTTGAAGGGGCAGAGCAGAGGGGGCATGGGGGGGAAAATTGGAAAAACTGTAATAGCATAATCAATAAAAAATATTTTTTAAAAATGCACACAGAAAAAACAAAAATAAATAAAATTATACACACACACACTAAGTATTTGGCAAGCCAAGGTAATAATTGTTTGGTGAAATAAGTTGACACTGACATCTATTTCTTAATGTTCCCCCTCTGTGTGAATAAGAAGGTGGTGGACAGTCTAGCATCCAGGAAGTTTTGGCTACAGCTCCATAAAAAGGCTGAAACTGATACTGGCAGATACATATACATACATTCACTAGATACAAATGGTAAAATAATTTGGCTAAACATAGGTTGGCCTGAGTGAAATACCACATAAAACAATTGCTGTGCAGGGGGTGGGGGCTGCTCTGAATTCCCAATGGGCTTGTACTCATTAGACTACTTAAACTTCAAAAGAACGCTAATCTTGGGAAAGCATATCCTTCACTACCACCCCATTCTCTGGAAAGGTGCAATCCACCCCCCACAAGTGATCATTTGTAAATTTTGTTACTCAAAAGCCAATCTGTCTGAGTGCTATCACTAAAGCACACTGACTAAGGCCAGGGCACAGACAGATTCATCAGGGTGGCAGTGCTTTGGTGAGGATTCTTGGTGAAAAAGTTATCCACACTTGAGGCTTTTGCTCCCTCTCAAACAATTACAGCATTTTTGAGTGGGTCCCCCACCCCAAAACGAAGTTTCTCCTTGAATTTTCCCATTTAAGTTAACCTGTGTGAGCATTTTGATAAATATACTAAGTAATTCCCTCTGCATATAAAATTACATTAAAAACAGGAAAAACAATCTAACCTAAAGCCTGATATTTTCACCCAAACTGTGTCATGGACATCTATATGTCAATAATCACCTCTGCAACGTCTTTTGAAATAGACTTTAGGTGATCTTAAATTCACTCAAGACATATTCCTGTAAAGGTACCAATTGTTTGAGGATGGAAAACATTTCAGAAAGAATATATGATATACACAATTAAGGCAAGGCACACCACTGGGAAGAAAACAAGCTTTGTCACTTTCCCATGCAATCATCAGATTCCAGACTTGTAGATATAAATTCCCGAATGGCACTGAAATGATCATTCTGTCCTTCCCTGCTATTTCTTAAAACCCTTTCAGGACTGGTGTGAATAACAATACATCATTAAGGAAACATTCAGGGACAACAGGAGCCAGGAAAAGAGCAGTGACCACTCATTCTAAGGGGCATTAAACTGGGTAACAGAAGTCATCTTTCAGTGTAGTGTTTGAATTATTGAAAATATATATTACTTGTAAATCATAAAAATGAAAATGTAAGGTATCTGTTAGTATATAACACATTAAATATTAAAAGTTCTTTGACATGTGAACTCAACATTTTTTAAAATATCCTGCCTGAGAGCAATTCTTAAAAAATTTTTTATTGTTTTTTTTTTTTAATTGGGGATGAAGAGATAAGATTTCAAGCTTTCCTACAGAAGTCCAGGTGCCAAAATAGAACTCTCTTCTGACAGTGAGCTTTAACGGGTCTTTTCAATGACCCATTCATTTCCATCTCATTCACAAAACTTCCATACCACATCCTGAGCATGACAGTCCCACCACTCCTGTCTATCAACAGCAGTCCTCAGCTCCATACAGGGCCAATACTCTCTAGCAATGTGAAATCTTGACAGAACTATAATGAAAAATAACAGTGTTCATTTTGCCTTCTCTGAGAACAAAAGTCAATAGATTAGGTTCTAAGTACTCAAGACAGAAGTCCAAAGACAGTATGACCAGTTGCCCACTGGGGGAAAAAACTAGTAACAAAACAAGTTAATAATAAGGTAGATGGTTACAGCTACACTCCCAGAAACATTCTATAGTGGAAAGACCTCAAGTTAAAAATACCAAGAACTGAAGAAATTTCAGGGTATTAAGTCCATGTGTAAGATACACTCCAGTATTTTAAGGTCAAGCAATTTAATTTTAGGCAACATTCTCATTAAATATGAACCATAAGGACCTAACCTAATGATCTTTTGGCTCACAATTTAACAGAACTCCAAGGTTACTTCAATGTTAAGGACATTAAAGGCCTATCTTTTCAATAAAAAAAAATTACTCTGAACAAAGAGAACACTAGAAAGTTTTTTATGAAAGTTTCTGAACAGGTAAGAAGATAATAAGCCAGAAAGTTTGGTAAATTATTGTAAGTGAGAAAATCCCTGGGTAATAATAAGATTTTTTGTGTTTCTCTGCAAGTATCTTCTTGGTAAAGAATGATATAATCAGGTTAGATGCATTTTGCTAAGACCAATCAAAGAAAGAGAGGAAAGAGGAGAGATGAGAAGAAAAAAGGGAGGGGAGGGGAGGGGAGGGGAGGGGAGGGGAGGGGAGGGGAGGGGAGGGGAGGGGAGGGGAGGGGAGGGGAGAACTTAAGTTAGATAGCTCAGGGCCATCATGAACAAACCTCACAAGACAGCCTATAGTTTGATAATTCACATTAATCCAGGAAACGTAGTATTTCTTTGCCTTATTTCAAACAGAATTTGAGGAAGGTTACAAGCATATTTACAATATAACAAGAAAAGAGTACGCACAGGTAAATAAATTTAGGCTAAATGGAAAAAAAGGGCAGAACAATAAAATGAAGTAAAAAATTATCTTGGGAATGTATACACTCCTAAAAAATATTCAGAACTTAAAGTTAACACCAATTTATGAGGTAAAAAATGAAGCTTTGCCACTCACCAATTTTAACCTTTGTAAAGGTATTCTGCCTACATCTATCTGTGTCCTTTCTGGGACATTAGTGAATCGAACTTCTGGGACCGCGACAGCACACATGACATGGGCCCACCTACAGAAAAGGAGATGTTAAACATAAACACAAGCTCCCTAAACTTATATGCCTTGTACATCAAGCAGGTGATGCAATTCTCACAAAGGGGAAACACAGAGATAAGAATGAAAGCCAAAAGCCTGGCTCTATCACAACCTGACTACCCTTTGAATTTTAAACCCCTTAGATAAAACCTGGATGGATTCAGTATCGCACCTGCCTACTACTGTGACATGAGAAACTAGGTGAAGACCAAAGACTCAATCCAATATATGTAGTTTTCTATGTTTGATCCGCAAAACACTGAAATGTAAGCTTGCTGTTTCATTTGATACTGAAATATAGAGAGATGTGTTTAATATACTTTAGCTAATTAGTATGTGGTAAAAGAGTAATTCAATTAATAAAAGTTATGAACTGGATAAAGCACATAATATTTTTACATAATACAAATGGCATAAAGCAAACCAGAATAGCAAGTTTTCTAAAAGAACTATTATTAAGTCTTTAATTAAATTGTTTCTCATTGCAATCTCGAAGGAACCTAGAGATACGTAGAAATTAAATTTAGCTTGTTCCCTTGTTTCCTACTTAAAATCTAGTATCTCCTTTCAAATTTTGAATTACTCCAGAAAAATGACAACGTCCCCACCAACACAATTAAGTTTCTCGTAAATGTCATGCCCCAAACAAAAGACTCTTGAGATTTAAAAAGATCTTGAAAGAGTTATCAGATCCACCAACCTATTTTTAAATCAAAGCATATTCATTTCACTCAAACAATGCACAACTCTATCCTGCCTTTAAGGACCACAGGAATAGAATGTCAACCCCACCAAGGCACTCTTTCAAAAAGAGATAAATTCTGTAATTCTACAGTAACTACTATTTCTTTTTGTCCTAGTACAAGACTAGGAAGAGAAGTCTTATCATCTTTGTCTTTACAGTACCACCTAAATCATCTCACAGCCTGCATGACCTGTACAACAACCTAGAACTTGTCAATACTTTTTAGTACAGTGCGAATCACATGAACTGTGAAGGATGAAGATCCAAAATTAGGGAAAAATAGTTCCTTGGCCTAAAATTTATCAATGTAGGAATGTCAAATGCCTTTACTCTTCCTTATCAGCAATCAGAAACATGTGCATATGCACACAATTATGCAAACTTCATTATTACATTCCCCCTGGGGTCCAAGTCCAGTGCTTGTGGGACCACACAGGGTGTGAACAAAGGCAACGCACAGGTTAAATCATGGCAACCTGGGCAGTGCATGCCCATTTAGGCCAGGTTCTCATCTCTACTTGTTCTTGCCCTATAGAGATGCACAATCGTTTTTCAAGTAAAGATGAAAATCTGGATTTTAATGTAAAAATCTCTCAACTTTTAAAATTTGGGTCAAATTTATAAAATGTGTATTGGCCAAATAAAACATACCTTGGGGCTGAATCTAGCTCTCAAGTGCCAGATTAAAATCTCTACACAAACCATTTCTACATGTTTCTATTTCCAAAGGATCCTAAAAATGCTTTGGCCCCATTTTAAATATTAAAATCAGGTCACCAAAATAAAATTCACTCAAAAATATACTTTAACAATTGCTATGCACACAAAAAAGGTTACCTTTCTTTACATCCTAAAATCAATGTTTTCTCCCTGTGTTCCTATCATGGTGTATACACTTTCTTCTAATTTGCTGGTGTTAAAATAAATGGTTTTGTTTTACTGTTATGACCATGATTGATTTTATTCATCTGAAGTTAACATATTTCACTGTTTTCAGGTATACTGTTTTTATTAGACTAATAGAATTCATCATGTTAAATATGAGAATTCCAATGGCACCTAGAATGATATGGGCTGCCTTCATTTTAAAAAATCTGTTAGTAAAAGAGGGGTTATTTTTCATGGTGTCAAAGACAAAACAGAAGCAAGACTTAGAACATCTCTGTCCAGCAGAGGTAAATGCGGTGTCAGTAATGGTCCCTGTACAGAATCCCAACCCCAGATCCCTACAGCACAAGCCTTGGAACAATGTGTGCAATAATGATAGGTAAAGCAAACTGCCACCCAGAGACTTAACCATTAGAGAGGAAGAAAACAATGAAATTCAACACATTAACATATTACTTACTTATTGTTCTTAGTTTCCTTAAGAGCACCCCCTCTCAAATTGCAGAGACAGCACTCCTAAGAGAGAAAAAAACACACACAATTATCAGAGCTATATAATAAAAGCCATTACTATTTTAGCTAAATATCCCCTTTTATTCTAATTTTTTTATTTTAAAATTAAAACCATCAGGAATTTTATGAAGGCCCATCTCTAATCAGTTCAAAAAGGAAATGGAAAAAAAGAGGTTGAAAAGTGAGGGTAAACCCAAAAATGTTCTCAGTATACGTATCTCCTAGAGGAAACCATCATTTTCCTGGTACCATGTCCAGCTGTCATTTGTGAAGGAAAGCTGTGACATAGAGAACTTGGTATCTGGAGAGGTATGAACTACAGTTCTAGAACAGAGAAAACAGCTGGTTTCTCTTGTGATCTGGGAATCCACTCATGTCAAAATGGCTAATAGAAAACTGGCACACTTCACTCAGATAAGGAGAAGCAGGAAGCTCTTCACAAAAAGATGTGAACAGAGAAGTGAAAAGGGCCTCTTTTAGAAATTAGTGTTTAAGCAGCGTGAAAGAGATGCCTGTTACAGGAAGCTGAAGATCAATTAGAGATCATAAAAATTATTATTTGGGTCTCTCTCTGGGAAAATGGTTTTGGAAAATTGTTCTGAGGAACCCAGGCTATCTAGCCACAGAAGACAATGCCAAAGCATGACTGGCAAATATATATGTCTTAGATTGGCATAGACTGTTTTCACTCCACGGTGACGACATTCACTACAAATACAGACTTTACTCATCATTCCTCACTATAATCCTACAGAAAAGTCCCTGAGAAAATAGGGCTGGAAAGCAATGTAATCAATACCTTTTGTTGACCTAGACCTTTTTGTTAAATATTGTACTTAAGTAACTTATTTTATGTTCAACTTCAAGCTTGTCCTTCCAATTTACTGCATTAATAGAGTTTTTAAAAATAGTTATGCACACGATGCAGTATGCAGATGATGTTTTATTGAATTGTACACACTTGAAACCTGCATGGTTTTATTAACCCATGTTACCCCAACAAAATCAATTAAAAGTATCAATAGTTATAGGCAATTTGAGTTTTTTTCCTCTAAGCTGTATATATAAAACTTCTTTAACTGTTCTCCAAGGTGATCTGTAAGTAATTTTGGCAGTTTTGCAAACCTTTACAAGGACTCTCTCTAATGTATCGACTATAATAATAGAGTGTCAGACTCCATAGCTTTTATTTTTCTGAGGAAAACAAAAACAAACAACTGAGGAAAATCAACATATCTATGTAATTCTTAATAGGCAGGAAAAAAAGGCAAACAACTAGAGACGTTTGATGGTTTTGTGTGTCTGGAACATCTCTGCACATATATTTGAAATTTCCTAAGTGATGAGCAATGGTTCAGAGTAGCAAACGCTGCTTTGTGTGTATACATTTGAATCCATAACAAACCCAGTTCAAGAAGATAACCTAATGGAATAATTTCTCTATCCACATCACAAAGCCTTTGAAATAATTTGTTTTGATGCAGCACACAACAGGAGTATTTCAAAATCCAAATATGAATAGGGAAGGATAAAAATGGAAACAGAAAACAAAAAAAAAAAACAAGGCCAAAATTATATATAAAAAGATTTCAGTATCAAAGTGGGAATGCAGCAAAGGAAAGTTGTGAACTGTGAGGAGCTCAGACACTAAGAGAATTAGATGTCTGATTAATGAAATTAGTGGTGAGAAGACACCTAAAAGGAGACGTTAGCAGAGTTAAATACAGCAAAGCAGCATGGAAGAGGCTTTAAAGCACCTGATTAGTATCATTAAAAGATGTTGCATAGCATTACTACAACAGGTGGAAGAAGTCCTCTAAATATGTAGATGTAGATTTTAAGTGGAGTTAAGAAGACTCCCATCTACCAAATAGCAAATTTGTTCTTCCTAGTATCACCAGTAACCTTCACGTCACAAAGTCTAAGAGATAATTCCAAGTCCTTGGTTTGCTTGACCTCTTAGTAGCTTTCAATACGGTTGGTCATGTCTTCATTTTTCCCTGTGGTTTCTATGACCCAACACTCTTCATCGTCTTTCTCCATCTCTAGTTGATCCTTAGCTTTCTTCAATAGGCATCTTTTCGAGCTCCTTAAACACTGTAATTCCTATAAACGTTATTCACTTTTCTTCCACACTGGCTTGCTGGGCATCTGATAAACTACCCTAATCCTCAAAAAGCCAATGCCTCAAACATTTATCTCCTGAGATATCTGAGAGCTCCAATGGCACCTCAAACACATGAAATGCATGTGCAAAACTGAACTCACATCTTCTTCCCAAACCTGTACTCACCCACTATTTCCAATCAGTAGTATCAATCACCCATTCTAGCTCATACTAGAAGACATAATTTTCCTCTCATTTTAGATCCAATCAATCAACTTCTATCAATCCCATCTCCAAATCCACCCTCTTCTCTCCATTATCATTGATGTCATCTTAGTTGATACCACCAGCATCCTTTATCAGACCTAAAGTACTACAATAGCTACCCCACAGTCAACGTGGAACTGACCAGAGTGGGTTCTAATGCTTCTCAGTACTTAATGTGGCCTAAGAGGGTGAGAATCATTAAGTCTTAACTTATGCCCCCTCACTTTGCACTACTCATCATCCTTAGACAACCAGTAACTTCCCAAAAAGTTCCCAATGCCTCCAAACACACATCAGATCTACTGTGCTGCACTCTTCATTAATTAAACTGAAGAAATCTTTGACATCTCAGTCTAAGTATTGATTTCTTAGAGAAGGTTCTCCTAATCTCTTGGCTCAGTTACTTCTCTCTCATTACTCTTGTTAACTATTGTTGAATTCTTTCTGCTTTCCTCACCACAATTTAAATTCAATTAAGTGCATGAAAATATGTCAGGTTACTATTTCTCTATCATTCTACTCAATAGAGAGTATACCTTTCATTTGAATTTGTTAGATAAATAAGAAAATATGGCAAAATAGGGCAGAGGGAAAATCTTCAAATTACCACAGGATTAAAAAATTGCAAAGACAATTTTCACATACTGGAGCACTAAGAAAAGGAAGCCAAGGCTCCAATGACTTAACATGGAGTTAAGAAACAATGATTGGACACAAAGTTATTTTTGCTATGATTTACTTGAGCAATGGTATTTCTTAGTAATGTACAAAAACACTCATGGCCAGGTAAGGATATGTATATGGTTTGTATTATATTATATTATATCATGGTTTCTATTCAATTCACTGAATTTTGAAAAAAATAAGTAGAAAAGAGTCTTATCCGGTTATGTCCATTTTTTTAAAATTAATCATCATCCCATGTATGGGTCAAACTAGCTGATCTGTTAGAAAATACAAAGATATCAACCTGTCAACTCACTAATTTGTAAATGAATTCATAGTAAATGCTTATATTCAAAGCCCAGTAGAAGGCAATATTAGACAGAATAACTTAAAACCATCCCTTCCTTTGTTTAAATAGTACTTTGTGGTCAAGAACAAAATTGATACTTCTAAAACTTAACAGGTTAACCCTGATCTGAACAGCAGCCCAAACTTTCTCAAGAATCTGTACAATGCCTGATACGCATAAAGGTTGGCACCAACCAAATATGCTAATTGTACTAGTTTATCGCTCATCTTAAAATTCGGTAAAAGAACTGAGAAAGCAGGAAGTGATAGAATACCCTTCAGGACAATTGATTCATTAAATTGGTTATCAATAATAAAAATTCTATTAGAAGAATAGAGAATATATTAAAGGTCTAATTCATTCCATATACCATGACAGAAACATCATACTTTACCTCGTTTCCTTAATAAACTTATTAATTAATATCTCACTTCAAAGATGAAAAAACTAAGATTCAAGAGATAAGTAACTTGTCTAAAATAATCCAAACAAGGGATCATCAAACTTTTTCTGTAAATGGCCAAATATTTACTAATTAGGCTTTGCACAACTACGGAGTAGGAACTCTGCCACTGTAGGAAAATATGTAAACAAATGTGGGTGGTTGTACTCCAACAACAATGTTATTTACAAACATAGTCAGTAAGCTGGATTTGACCCATAGAGTTTTCCAACCCCTAACCAAACAGTAAAAGGAGCAACTGGGATTCAAACTCAGGTCTGCTTGACCACATGCCCATGTTCTTTTGCCCCAGCATCCACTGCCTCCAGGTACAAGACAGGGCACAAGATAACAAACTACAGTGCCAAAATAAATGAGACTGTGCCTGTCCTAGAAAGCTAACAATTGAGAAAGAAAGAAGACCCAAGGATGCTTATCACACCATGTAGAAGATGATGATAAAGGGCATAACCAAGTCCCCATTTCCTCATTTCTGTAAGTAACTTAGAATTCATTTTTAAACCAATCCCCCCATGAGAACTCATAAAAAAAGTTTGTTGTCAAGCAGCATATATGCCAATCTGTGCTCCCATTTGTTTCATTAATCTAGCTAATAAAAACTCTCACTGATAAGAGATCATTAAATTTATCTCTACTTCATGCTTCAAAAAATGATACCATTTCAGGCAAAAACATTTTAGCAGTCTATGCAATCTAACCTCAGGCTAAATGACTCCCATTTTACTTAAAACTAGAGAGCCAAACTATAATATGGTATTTAACAAAATGCAGATGGCTAGGGTTCAAATCACACTGCTTCCATTTACTAGTGGTATGACCTTGGGACACTTACCCTCTGTGCCTCAGATACCTCACCTGTAAAAGGGGGGAAATACTACTTCCCTAAATGAGTTAATAAATGTAAAGATACAATAAATATAAGAAGAGCAGATGTTAAAAATGTGAAAGGCTAATTGTGACTCTAGACAACTTAAATATAGTACTGTCAGTGGATAATCTGAGTGTAGTGCTTTAGCAGATGATAATAGAGAAAATAAAATGGAACAGAAATTGCTAAGAGAGGCACTTAAAATAGAGTCAGGTCAATGAGGAGGTAGGGCCTATGCACATCTGGTGCCTCAGTTCTCAGAACTGCTACTAAATTGCTAACCTGTTGATTAACCCAGCTCAAGGCTCAGCCATGAACATCTTTAAACAACTGCTACATGGATATATTGGGTTGGCCAAAAAGTCCGTTTGGTTTTTTCCAAAAAATAAAAGATATATTCTTTATTTTCACCAACAACTTTATTGATTTGGATATTTTGAGTATGATGGCTATCTCCCACATGATATAATGTTGATTGTTCTCAATTAATGTCTTTTTGATTGCTATCAACTTTGACTGGTCTACCCAACTGTGGAGCATCATCGAGACAGAAATCTCCAGCATGAAACTTTGCAAACCACTTCTGACATGTTCCATCAGTCACAGTACCTTCTCCATACCCTGCACAAATGTATTTTTGTGTTTCAGTTGGGTTTTTACCTTTCTTGAAATTATAAAGCACATATGCCAAATATGTCAAGTGTTTTCTTCCATCTCCAGTATTAAAATGGCTACAGAGCAATTCATCAATTTTGATTCGTTTTTAAATGTACGCTGATATGCCAGCTGTGACAATACAATCTAATGAAATTGTTTCGAATGAAGTAAAAGACAATTAAGTGCTATTAGGCTCATCTTATGGAATGGGGGGAAATTTTTGGCCAACCCAATATATAGACTTTACTTCCTCCTTATAGTTTTCACCTCTACCATTTGCATACTGGAACTAACCAATCCCTGTTAATTTTGCCAGAAGCCTTTACTTGTATGGAGGACTACACTCTTAAATTTCAACTCTACAAAAATCTGCCTTTGTTCTCTTTGGAGCACAATTTAGGTTGCTACCTGAATCTGTGCCTCCTGGGTTGGAATCTTTTTGGTTAAATAAATGCTTTATATTCTTTACTACAGCCTGAACCTCCTCTTTGGTTAACAGAGAGAACGAAATATGGATTTGTCACTAATACTTCTCTTGGAGTACAGAAACTAAGAAGCAGAACTGGAGAAAAACAAAAGTCCCCAGGAATTGAAAATCCAGGCAGCTAGGTTGTAAATCAAGGAGAGGTCTTCTATGGTTCTGAAAGCTGTCAACTCAGCTGTGAAAAGCAGACAGATGCTACAGTCTCCACAGTACTGAGAGAACAGACACTGCTAAAGGGAAAGTCCTGATCCCACCCTTAAAATATCTGAAACCACAGTGGACTGAGTCAAACCAAAGCTACAAAAAAGCTCATACCCAGATCAAATACAAATCAGACTGAGTTCATACCTAATCTAGATAATTGATAGGCGAAGAGGCATGCACTGACTAGAAATAATAACTTCATTTGCTAGCCAAAATGTCCAGCACACAATAAAATAAAGATACAAGGCACTCTGAAAAGAATATATGATTTATGATCCAGAGAGAAAATAATGAAATCAAATGCAAAGATGGACAAGATATTTTAATTGTTAAGTGGAGATCTTTAAAACAGTATGTTCAAAATGCTAAAGGACCTAATGAAAAAAATAAGATGGCATATATACAAAGAGATAGAAAAATGTTAGGATTATTGGTTCAAGATGGCGGCATGGTAGGAGGACGCAGATTGTCCTTCCTCCTGCACATGGGAGAAAAACCTAATTGATCTACAGAGGAACAGAGCAGATAGCCAACAATACCACAGTATATATGAAAATAGGAGATCAAAATCCGTAGCAGACATTGGAAAACTAGACGTGGCAGCCGAGCGACCGGAGGTGGCCCTGAGACGGGACAGAGGCGACCCGGTGACCGGAGGCAGCTCTGCAACCGACCGGAGGCGGCCGAGTGACCGGAGGCGGCTCTGCGACCGGGTTGGAAGCAGCCCTGCAGCCAGAGGCGACCCTGCAACTAGAGAAGGGGACTCTGGAAGACCCGGAGCTCACATCTGTGATCCTGGGGTGAGTGCGCGCAACTCGGGAAACTCTCGGAGCCCACGCCCATAGTCTCAGGCGGGCGCCTGCGCCCTGTAGGAGACCCGGAGCTCACAGCAATAGGCTCGGGGAGGGATGGATCTGTAAGAGATTCCAGCTGAAACCCATAAACTCTGGAAAGCTCGCCCCCTGCAGGAGGCTCAGAAATCACACCCAGGGCCCTGCATGGAGAGTACGCCATTAGCCATGGGGATGGTGCTGGGCTGGCACTGAGGACAGTAGCCCAAAGCTGACTGAGTGAGGAACAGGGAGAAAAGCGGTACGAGTCGCCTCGCAGCCTGCTACAGCCAGTAAGTCCAGAAAATCCAGTTTGGCCTGTGTGAAAATAGCAAGAGATTTTTTTCTTCTTCTTCTTCTTTTTTTTTGGGGGGGGGTGTTTTGTTTCATTTTGTTTTGTGGGGTTTTTTTGATAGTTGTTTTTTGTCTGTTTAGTTGGGTTTTTTGTTTGTTTGTTTTGGTTCGTTTTTCGTTTTTGTGGGGTTCTTTTTGTTTTGTTTTGATTATATATTTTTTATTTTTTTATTACTTCTACCTTTTTTATCCCTCAATTCCTTTTGCTTCTCTTCTTTCTGGCTTTATTCCTTCTTCCTTTCTTTCCAATTCTATCTCTCCTTCCCTCCTCTTTTCTTTTTCTTTTTCTTTCTTTTTTCTTTTTTCTCTCTCTTCTTTTTTCACTTTATTCTTTTCTCTTTTTGAATACCCACAAGTGAGGCAAAGAAATCCTAGAACTGTGAAAAAACCAGAGTTGGACCAAAAGAGGGGGTATTCCCACAGCTGAGACAGTGGAAGCTGTGAACACCAGGACACCTGAAGAAGACTATAACACTGAATCTCACAGGTATTCCACCACAGAAGTTTACACCATAAACGCAGGTAGCCAGAACAGATCAACTTAAGAAGCAGAGGTTTACAAGAAGAGTCTCACCAACAATGAGAAGACAAAGAAACAATCCCCAAATGAAAGAAAAGGTGGAAGCCCCAGAAAGAATGCTAAATGAAACAGAGGCAACTCAACTATCAGATAAGGAGTTCAAAGAAATGGTTGTCAGGAAGCTCCATGAGCTCTCAATGAGCTACCAGAAACTACAGGGAAGCTACGATGAACTCAGTGCAAACTATATCAACATGAAAAAGGAAATAGAAACTATCAAAAAGGGCCAAGAGGAAATGAAGAATACAATTTCTGAGCTGAAGAACACAGTAGAAGGAATGAAAAGCAGAATCGATGAAGCAGAGGATCGGATCAGTGAGTTGGAGGACAAAGTAGAAAAAAACAGCCAGATAGGGCAAGAAAAGGAAAAGAGGCTCAGAAAGAATGAAGAGGGATTAACAGAAATGCAAGACAACATGAAACGTAATAATATCCGTATAATAGGAATACCAGAAGGAGAAAAAGAAGAGCAAGGGACAGAAAACCTATTTGAAAAAGTAATGATGGAAAACTTCCCTAATTTGGTGAGAGAAAAAGTCACACAAATCCAGGAAACACAGAGAGTCCCTATCAAGAGGAACCCAAACAGGCCCACTTCAAGACACATCATCATTAAAATGGCAAACTTCCAAAACAAAGAGAGAATCTTAAAGGCAGCAAGGGAGAAAAAGGAAGTAACATACAAGGGAGCCCCGATAAGGTTAGCAACTGACTTTTCAATGGAAACGCTCCAAGCCAGAAGACAATGGCAAGAAATATTCCAAGTAATGAGAACCAAAGGCCTACAACCAAGACTACTTTATCCAGCAAGGCTTTCAATCAAGATAGAAGGCCAAATAAGGAGCTTCCCAGACAAAAGAAGTCTAAAAGAATACACCTCTACCAAACCAGTACTACAAGAGATACTAAAGGGACTGCTTTAAGGAAAGAAAGGAAAAGAGAGAGTGAGGAACACAGATACGAAAATGGCAATGAATCACTACCTATCAATAGTAACCTTAAATGTAAATGGATTAAATGCTCCAATCAAAAGACATAGAATAGCTGACTGGATAAGAAAGCATGACCCACACATATGCTGCCTACAAGAGACCCACCTCAGGACAAAAGACCTACACAGACTTAAAGTGAAAGGCTGGAAACAAATTTTCCAAGCAAATGGACAGGAAAAAAAGGCCGGGGTAGCAATACTCATATCAGACAAAATAGACTTCAAAAGAAGAGCTATAAAGAGAGACCCAGAAGGTCCCTTCATAATACTCAAGGGAAGAATCCACCAAGAAGACATAAACATTGTAAATATATATGCACCCAACATAGGAGCACCTAAATACATCAAGAAAATCTTAGAGGACTTCAAGAAAGATATTGACAGCAACACAATTATAGTAGGAGATTTTAACACCCCACTGTCAAAAATGGACAGATCTTCCAAACAAATTATCAACAAAGATATTGTGGCATTGAACAGTACTCTAGACGAATTGGACTTAGCTGATATATATAGGGCCCTCCATCCCAAAGAAACTAAATACACATTTTTTTCAAACGCACATGGAACATTTTCAAAGATAGACCAAATGATAGGACACAAAACAAGCCTCAACAAATTCAAGAAAATTGATATCATACCAAGCATTTTCTACGACCACATGGGACTAAAACTAGAAACCGATTTGATGGAGAAAATCCCCAAATCATCAAAATCATGGAGATTGAATAGCATGCTATTAAACAATGAATGGGTAAAGAATGAAATTAAGGAGGAAATCAAAAAGTTTCTGGAAACAAATGAAAATGAACTCACAACAACCCAAAACTTATGGGACACAATGAAGGCAGTGCTCAGAGGGAAGTTCATAGCAATACAGGCCTACCTAAAGAAGACAGAAACATTTCTAACAAACGACTTAACCCTACGCCTACAAGAACTCGAGGAACAACAACAAAGACAGCCCAGGGCAAGTAGAAGGAAGGAAATAACCAAGATCAGAGCAGAATTAAATGACATAGAGACTAAAAGCACAATCCTAAGGATCAATGAATCCAGGAGCTGGTTCTTTGAAAAGATCAACAAAATCGACAAGCCTTTAAGCAGGCTCATCAAGAAAAAAAGAGAGAGGACTCAAAGAAACACAATCATAAATGAAAGAGGAGAGATTACGACTGACACCACAGAAATACAAAGGATTGTAAGAAATTACTATGAAGAACTGTATGCCAAGAAATTTGAAAACCTAGGTGAAATGGACAAGTTTCTAGAAAAATATAACCTTCCAAAACTCAATGAAAAAGAAACAGAAAGCCTGAACAGACCAATAACAGCCGGTGAAATTGAATCAGTAATCAAAACACTCCCGGCACACAAAAGCCCTGGACCAGATGGTTTCACAGGAGAATTCTACAAAACGTTTAAGGAAGAGCTAACCCCTATCCTTCACAGACTATTCCAAAAAATCCAAAATGATGGAAGACTCCCAAACTCTTTTTATGAAGCCAGCATCATCCTAATCCCAAAACCAGATAAAGACATAACAAAGAAAGAAAACTTCAGGCCAATATCACTGATGAATGTAGACGCTAAAATCCTCAACAAAATATTGGCAAACCGCATCCAACAATACATTAAAAAGATCATACACCATGACCAACTGGGATTCATCCCAGGGATGCAAGGATGGTTCAACATTCGCAAATCAATAAATGTAATACATCACATAAACAAAAGCAAAGACAAAAATCACATGATCATATCAATAGATGCAGAAAAAGCTTTTGATAAAGTACAACACCCATTTATGATAAAAACACTCAGCAAAGTGGGAATAGAGGGAGCATTCCTCAACATAATAAAAGCCATATATGAGAGACCTACAGCCAACATCATGCTCAATGGGCAAAAACTGAAATCTTTTCCACTAAGATCAGGAACAAGACAAGGCTGTCCACTTTCACCACTTCTATTCAATATAGTATTGGAAGTCTTAGCCACAGCAATTAGACAAGAAAAGGAAATAAAAGGCATCCAAATTGGAAAGGAGGAAATAAAACTATCATTGTTTGCAGATGACATGATAGTGTACATACAAAATCCTATAGACTCGGCCAAAAAGCTGCTCGACGTAATAAATGAATTCGGCCAAATAGCTGGATACAAAGTCAATATCCAAAAATCAAAGGCATTTTTGTATACCAACAGTGAAACAGCAGAAGCAGAAATCAAGAAAAAAATCCCATTCGATATAGCAAAAAGAAAAATAAAATACCTAGGAATAAACCTAACCAAGGAGGTAAAAGACCTGTATGCAGAAAACTACACAACACTGAAGAAAGAAATCAAGGAAGACACAAACAAATGGAAGCATATACCATGTTCATGGATCGGAAGAATTAATATTATCAAAATGTCCATATTACCCAAAGCAATTTACAGATTCAATGCAATACCTATTAAAGTTCCAATGGCATATTTCACAGACATAGAACAAACACTTCAAAAATTTATATGGAATCATAAACGACCCTGGATAGCGGCAGCAATTTTGAGAAAGAAGAGCAAAGTAGGAGGGATCACAATACCTGATACCAAACTGTATTACAAAGCCACTGTAATCAAAACAGCCTGGTACTGGCACAAGAACAGACACGTGGACCAGTGGAATAGAACAGAGAGCCCAGAAATAAACCCAAGTCTCTACAGTCAATTAATATTCGACAAAGGGGGCAGCAACATAAAATGGAGCAAAAATAGCCTCTTCAATAAGTGGTGCTGGGAGAACTGGACAGCCACATGCAAAAAAATGAAACTCGAGCACCAACTTACACCATACACAAAAATAAATTCAAGGTGGATAAAAGATTTAAATATAAGCCATGACACCATTAAAATTCTAGAGGATAATATAGGCAGGAAAATCTCAGATATTTCACGCAGCAAGATTTTCACTGATACGTCCCCTAGAGCAAGGGACATAAAGGAAAGAATAAACAAATGGGATCTCATCAAAGTAAAAAGCTTCTGCACAGCTAAAGAAAACAGTATTAAAATAAAAAGAGAACCAACTGTATGGGAAAACATATTTGGAAATGATACCTCAGACAAGGGATTAATCTCCAAAATATAGAAAGAACTTACAAGACTCTAATCTAAGAAGACAAGCAACCCAATTAAAAAATGGGCAAAGGACTTGAACAGACACTTCTCCAAGGAGGACATACAGAGGATCCAGAGACACATGAAAAGATGCTCGATATCTCTAGCTATCAGAGAGATGCAAATTAAAACCACAATGAGATACCACTTGACACCAGTCAGAATGGCCTTCATAAACAAAGCAACAAACAGCAAGTGTTGGAGAGGTTGTGGAGAAAAGGGGACCCTAGTGCACTGTTGGTGGGATTGCAAACTGGTACAACCACTATGGAAAGCAGTATGGAATTTTCTAAGAAAACTAAAAATGGACATACCTTTTGACCCAGCAATTCCACTGCTTGGATTATATCCTAAGAATCCTGAAACACCAATCCAAAAGAATCTATGCACCCCTATGTTCATAGCAGCACAATTTACAATAGCCAAGTGCTGGAAGCAACCTAGGTGCCCATCCGTTAATGAATGGATCAAAACACTGTGGTACATTTACACAATGGAATTCTATGCAGCAGAAAGAAAGAAGGAGCTCCTACCCTTTGCGACAGCATGGAAGGAATTGGAGAGTATCATGCTAAGCGAAATAAGCCAGGCAGTGAAAGACAAATACCATATGATCTCACCTTTAACAGGAAGCTAATCAACAATACAAACAAACAAGCATAATATATACAAAGACACTGAATTTGAGAACAGTCTGACAGTGTCCAGAGTGGGAGGGGAGGGAATTTCAGGGGAAAAGGGTAACGGTTTAGAGCAACAAGTATAAAGGACTCATGGACAAAAACTATGGGGGGTGGAAATGGGAGGAAGGTGGGGAGGGCTGGGGTGGTGGGCTGGGGCGGGATAAAAGACAGAAAACTGTACAATATCAACAATTAAAAAATACTGATTTAAAAAAAAAAAAAAAAAGGTCATCCACGAGGTCAATAAATGCAGTTTAATTTAGACCAAAAAAAAAAAAAATGTTAGGAAATTCATGGAAACTACTTAGAAAACAATTTAAAATGGTAGAAATGAAAAAAATGACATCGGAATGATGTATTCATTAGATTATAATGGAGACTAGAACTGGTAGAGTAAAAGTTCAATAACTCTAAAGACATAAATAGGAAATATAAGGAAAAAATCAGTTATAAGAATTAACAGAGACCTAAATTTAATTTAACCTATTAAATTTATGTATAATCAGCATCCAAAAAGGAAATAAAGAATGGTGAGAAGAAATACTTGAAAAGATAATGTCAGAGAACATTCCAAAACCAATAAAAGACATCAACCCACAAATCCAAGAAACCTAGCAAACTTCAAACAGATAAATACAAAAAAAACATACCTAAATATACAACAGTAATAATTCTGAAGTCCAAGTATAATAAAACTATGTTAAAAACAGAGAAAAAAGACATATTCAGTAAAGAACTAAATGAATTACATGTGAAATCTAACCAGAAAACGGTACAGTCAAATGGATGTATAAAGGACTGGGAAAAAAAAAGGTAACATGCAATTCTATTTCCAAGAACAATATCCTTTGAAAACGAAAATAAAATAAAAAGTCTCATGGAGACAAAAATCTGAGAATTTGTCTTCAAGAGACCTCCACTATCTTTAAAAAACACACACATACACACACAAAAAAAAACAGCATGAAGACACTGCCGGCAAAGATGCAGGCATAGGTGGACACACTGTGCCTCCTCTCACAACCAAAATTAAGGATAACAAAAATTTAGAACAAAAACAAACAAACAAACACAAACAAACCCAAACCAGAACAGACAGAAAATTGAAATGTATGGAAGTCTTATACGGAAGTCCGACAACGATTCACCCAGACTGGTAAGAGGGGCAGAGTCGGCAGCTGGCAGAGAGTGATCACAGCAGGAAAAAGCAGTGCCTAGTGGTCCTGGATGCGCGGGCGGCGGTTGGCACACCTCAGGCGCACAGGCAGCGGTTACTGGGCACAGGGAGGCAACGAGCAGACCCAGCAAAGCATGCAAGGCGGCTGACCACATCACACATTCACGCGCAGATAAATAAACCAGGCGAAAACAGGCCGCGAGACAAACTGAGCAACCCAAGGCTCAAGCGCCAGGAAATAAAGCCTAAAAGCACCGATTGAAAACACTTGTAGGGGTTGAAGTGCCAGGAGAGACTCCCAGCCTCACAGAGGGGACTGAAATTCGAGAGAGAGCCAAGCAAGTGCCATTGTTCCCTCTGACTCTGCCCCCACATACAGCATCACAACTCTGCCACTGGGTGGTCCTGCTCTGGTGAACAACTAAGGCTTTGCCCCTCATATGTAACAGGTGCGACCACGCCAAAAAAAGAAAGAAAAAATGCCTCAAACAAAAGAACAAATCAAACCATCAGAGCCAATACTTTTAAGTGACCAAGAGATAGCCAACCTATCAGACGTACAGTTCAAAGCACTGGTGATCAGGATACTCACAGAATTGGTTGATTTTGCTCACAAATTAGATGAGGAAATGCAGGCTACAATACGTGAAATGAAGGAGGATGCATGGGGAACCAATAGAGATGAGAGGAAAACTGGGACTCAAATCAGTGGAGTGGACCAGAAGGAAGAAACAAACAACCAAACAGAAAACAAGGAAGAAACAAGAATTCAAAAAAAAAAAAAAAAAAAAAAAAAATGAGGAGAGGCTTAGAAACCTCCAGGACATTGTTAAATGTCCCAACATCAAATTATAGGGATACCAGAAGGGGAGGAAGAAGAGCAACAAGTGGAAAACTTATTTGAACAAATAATAAAGGAGAACTTCCCCAATCTGGCAAAGGAAATACACTTCCAGGTAGTCCAAGAAGCTCAGAGAGTCCCAAAGAAGGTGGACCCAAGGAGGAACACCCCAAGGCACATTGTAATTACATTAGCCAAGATTCAAATGAAGGAGAGAATTCTAGAAGCAGCAAGGGATAAGGCGACAGTCACCTACAAGGGAGTTCCCATCAGACTGTCAGCTGATTTCTCAAAAGAGACCTTCCAGGCAAGAAGGGGCTGGAAAGAAATATTTAAAGTCTTGAAAAGCAGGGACCTACATCCAAAATTGCTCTATCCAGCAAAGCTGTCATTTAGAATGGATGGACAGGTAAAGCGCTTCTCAGATAAGGTCAAGTTCAAGGAGTTCATCATCACCAAGCCCTTATTATATGAAATGTTCAAGGGACTTAGCTAAGAAAAAGAAGATAAAAAATAGGACAGTGAAAAGATAGCAAACTCACAGATATTAACCACACCTAAAACAAAAGCAAACTAAGCAAACAACTAGAACAGGAGCAGAAACACAGAAATGGCGATCTCATGGAGGGTTAGCAACAGGGGAGTGGGAGGAGAGAGGGGGAAAACAAGTAGCATAGACGGTGGGTAGAAAATAGACAGGGGGAGGGCAAGAATAGTGTGGGAAATGTAGAGGCTAAAGAACTTATGACACATGGACATGAACTAAAGGTGGGGAATGTGGGTGGGAAGGGGTGTGCAGGGTGGAAGGGAATGATGGGGGAGAAATGGGACAACTGTAATAGCATAATCAATAAAATATATATATATATTTTTAAGATTTTTATTTATTTATCTTTAGAGGGGAAGGGTAGGAGAGGGGGAGAGGGAGAGAAATATCAATGTATGGTTGCCTCTTGTGTGTCCCATGCTGGGAACTGGCCTGCAACCCAGGCATGTGCCCTGACTGGGAATCGAACTGCAATCCTTTGCTTCGCAGGCCCGTGCTCAATCCACTGAGCTACACCAGCCAGGGCCAATAAAATATATTTTTAAAAAATCATAATGAAGAAACCATGAATTGACTGGAATAAATTGATAACACCAAAAAAGGGGATATATGTGAGTAAATATAGAGTAAAATTTTAGTATACTCAAAACACATACACATAGAAAGAGACGATGGGGGGGGGGTGGAAACAGGGAGAGCAGGGGTTGGGGGGGGATAGAAACACCAATTTGTTGCTCCACTTATCCATGCATTCATTGGTTGCTTCTTGTATGTGCCCTGAGCTGAGATCAAGCCCTCAATCTTGCCATATCAGGGTAACACTCTAACCAACTGAGCTACCTGGCAAGGTCTTCAGTACTCTTGTATTTAAAAAAAGAAAACCCACAGATGCATGAAGAAATTAAACCTTTTTTCCATTAAATACATTTCATTTGAAATTAATATAACTGCTCTGGCTGGTATGGCTCAGTTGGTTGGAGCATTCTCTGGCAAAATGAAAGGTCACTGCTTTGATTCGCAGTCAGGGCACATGCCTAGGTTTGAGTCCCTAGTTGGGATGCATATGGAAGGCAACTAATCAACATTTCTCTCTCATATGGATGTTTCTCTCCCTCCCTTCCACTCTCTCTAAAAATAAATAATTTTTTTATTCTAAAATAAAATTTTTTAAAAATAAAATAAAAAATTAATATAACCATGGAGATTTATCCTGTTTCTTCTTCATTTACTTAAATGAAAATTTTAAATAGGGCACCTATGATTTCTTTCAATGTGCTCAAATGTCTCTCCAATCTAACCTCTGGAGACACCCAAACTCTGCAGCTTTGCAGAACAAAATAAATAAATAAATAAAATTTAAAAGCCAGTTCTCACTGCCAGCCTTGTTTCATCTTATGTTTAATGAGCATGCTTTTACAGGAACAATAACACACTGTATAAAAATAACTTGCTATTACAAAGATTTAGATATACTGTTAGTCAAGCAATGTTTCCTAAAACAAAACAAAATACTGAAAGGCCTATTACAACATGATTACTCTATATGGCTGCTGTTATTCCTATCTCCTGATGCAGCATTAAAAGAGCCATTCTATTGTATCCCCCACCCACCCACCCCAGGGCAGCTAAAAGCTGAATGAGAAAGTATAAATTCAGATTATATTCTGAACCTTGTACCTGTTCTCTTCAGGTCCCTTTCCCTCACCTAATACCATTCACAAAATGCCCTTTTAGCAGTATCAAGTATTTTTAAACTTTCGTTGCATAAAAAATCACCACTGAGATGAGTAGCTAGTATAGCAATTAACAACATGTAATGATCTTTTTTACGGCTCAGTTATTAAACCATGAAAAACAGTTTTTACAATAAAAGTGCTGACAGAACATTAACAATGGTGAGAAGCACATTGTGATAACACAGCTATCACAGTTGTTCATTATTTTTAGTAGATACATTATTTGTATCATGTTCCAATGGCTCTTCTATAACATATCAGTTAAAGAAATGCCAATACCAATATTCTCAAGCTGCCTCATAAGAAGCTCTCATTTTAGCTGACACATCTGTAAGTGCCACTGAAGCCAATTTTCAGTGCTATAGAAAAATTATGAGACTGAAGTGCCTCCCCACACCCTTATTTATCTGCCACGTTCATAACAGAAATGCAAAACCATAAAATACAGCTGTCCAAGCTGGGGAAAAAGGAGTAATTAATCATATTAGCAGAAAACTAGCTTACAAAGTGCTGATCAACAAAACACGGCAAGATTCATTTCTGAAGATCTGGCTCATTTATCAGGATTGGCGAGGGCATGATCTCGTAAGGACAGGGCTGGAGTGAATTCTGAGTGATTAAGAAATTGAATGACAGCTTTCCTGCAGTTATCTTCTGAACGGAAATTCAACAAGCTCCAATGAATTTTATACTAGTGAGTTCTGCAATTTAGATGCCCACCTCTAATTTGTATTATACTCTCATAAACGAAAGCATACCTTCAACAAATATTGATTAATCGCCATGTTCTAGATACTGGACAACACCCTGCCCTTAGAGCACTTACATTCTGGTTCAGACAGTAGCAAACTAAATCAGTACATTATTTAGATGGTAGATGATGTTAGATACCATGGGAGTGAGCCATGGAGATACCTAGAGAAAGGTGATGCCAGCAGATCCTGCTGGTCAGCAAGTGAGTGGAAGAATATCTGATAAGGCTTCTTGGCCATGAAAAAAACTGATGACTTTACTCTGACAGAGATGGAAAGCCACTGGGAAGCTTGAGCACCTCAGAAATATAATCTGCCTTATATTTTAATTACACCATTGCAATTGCTATGCTGATAGCAGAGATAGAGATTCACAGGCAAAAATGAGAAGAGAAGTTAGGAGGTTACTGCCCTAATCCAGGAAAGAGAAAACGAGTGCATTCATCTGAGTAGTATCAGCAGAGGTGATTAACCTTGCAGGAGGTCTCATGTATCCAAGAGATACATTCATTACTAGTATGTGCTGAAAACACAGAAAAAAAATGTAAAACACTCCTAATTTCCATTTATTATATTTCTATAATACATGACTTTATTTAGAGCTACAATATGGATATCATTAAACAAATATAAAAATGTAAACAAAAATTTTTATTTTCAAACAGATATTGCTAAAAAAATAAAAAATGTCTTTAACACTATTTAGAATCTTCAAGAGTTGGCTTTGCAAAATATTTCTAAGTCATCGCAAACAATATTGCTATGCTCAAGTCATAAATACTTTTCTCAACATTTGCAACAATATTTTGATAAGCCATTCATTTTGGATGCATAGCACCTAACACATCTTTTTCTTATTCTGCTATGTCATCAGAATTACCTTCAATTTGAGTTTCAAATTGATGAAGTTTCAGATGTAAAGGCTTATGCACAGCTGTAGAGATCTCTGATTGCCTTTTTATTCTGACACTGTGTTACAAGACTTCTAATATTCTGCACCTTATTTTCACATTGCTGTTCAGCGTATGAATGGTCTGAGCATTTATTCCTGCAATATTCAAAATTCTGTAGACTATAACTAAAGGCCACCTTCTGGTGTTCCTGGTCATATGGTATGTACCTATCGTTTGGTCCACAGTGTCAACTCCTGACTTCTTGGTTGTAATATTCTATTCTGTCAGGCTTTTACAAATCTAAATTTATGGTGTCATTGAAATGCATACTTGAAACTAAAATTACATTTTTTACGTTTTTGGGTATATGAGATATAAGTGTGTAATCTGCACTAAAAGCAAATAAGTTGGATTTTTCAGGCCTCTTTCTAGAAGACACAAATTCAGGGGTTAGTTGGGGTTTGTTCTCAGGAACAGTACCTACATATGAAAGTTGCTTCTTTTTCAAGTGGCAGATAAGATTTAGATCAGTGAACCAATTATCTGCTGTAATAATATGTCCTGATGAGTAAATGGGTTCTGGAAATCTCTTGATTACATCTGCTGGTTTATTACTAGTCAAGTAAGGACCTTCAGGCTGCTTACCAGTATATATTTCAAGCTTTCCTGTGTCAAATACTTTTGAACAGACCATAGTAAAAAAATTATATACCATATTTCCTGGGCTTGGATGGAATAATTAGCTAAATCTATTTGCCTCTATTTTGTCTATTGTTACATTCTGTCCCGTAGAGTAACATAATTTACAATTTTCTACAAATGCTGAGAAAACATCTCTCACAACCACTAATCTGTCCACTTTCAGGAGTTCTAAGTGGGTAAGTTTGTCATCCAACCTGATACAATTATGAATAAATCTAAATCTCCATCAAGACATCATAAGTCTAAAAAGTACAATCCCACTACCATCTGTAGCCCATAAATCCTACAAATTTAGCTGACTGCTGTGATGCAAACCACCTAGATATGAGGCCTAAAAATTCATTCAATTCAGTTTTGTCTGTTTGCTTAACATGTCTTTCTTGTGAAAACCAGCTCAAGATAGAATCGATGTATTTATTTGTATATAATAAGATTATATCTAAAATATCGTTTGTAATAAAGCAGTTCCAAGTTTCAAGTTCTGTCTTGGCATTTCTTTTTGCATTTGGCCAAACTAATGGAAGTTGATACAAAATATTCTGTGGCTGTTTTGTAATTTGTCTTATTAGATTTTTCCTCCATTTTGATTTTTTATCTTTTCTAACAAAATACTCTTCATTGATGTCTAATTTATCTTCATTTTCTTCACTAGAAATATCTTGCTCAGTATCTGAATCTTCTGAATGAACTGCCACATAATCTCCATCTTCTAAATCACTTTGATTTTCACATTCGACTCTATCATTCTCATAGTTAGACTTGAGAAGCATTCTCTAAAGATCTTCAACATCTCTTGGATTATCAAATCGATTTATGTTTTCTAGGCATTTTCAATAGTAAATGAAAAAAACACAAAACACTGACTTCAAATTTCACAGAAAAAAACTACACCAACACTGACTTCGGAGTTCACAGTATCTCTAGCAGACAATATACACACCCTTAGGAAACACATATTATAATCAAACTGAAGGCTTACACGTTGTGGCTTAAGATCAGTCATGAACAAATGCACAGCTAGTCATGACCTTGAGCCTATGCACCCAATATTGTTGGGCTGGCCAAAAAGTTTATGTGGTTTTTTTTCTTCTATAAAATAAAGACACATTTTTCATTTTTACCAATAACTTTTATTGATTTGGAATTTTGAGCATGTCAGCTATCCCCCATATGGTATGATGTTGATTTTTCTCAATTAATGTCTCTATTTGATCACTATCCATTTCAACTGGTCTACCCAACTGTGTAGTATCACCCAGAGAGAAATTTCTAGCATGAAACTTCACAAACCACTTTTGACACGTTTGATCAGTCTCAGCACCTTCTCCATACACTGCACAAATCTTTTCGTTTTGGGGGTTTTTTTTTGTTTTTGTTTTTTTTTTTTGGCGTCTCGGTTGGGTTTTTACATTTCTTGAAATAATAAAGCATAATATGCCAAAAATGTCAAGTATTTTTTCATCTTCATTATTAAAATGGCTACACAAAAATTCACCAATTTTCATAAGTTTTTTAAAAATGCATGCTATGACAGCTGTCACAATACGATCTAACAAAATTAGAATGAAGATAAGGACAACTAAGTGTTACTAGAGCCATCTTACCAATTAAAAAAATGAACGTTTTGACCAACCCAAGAAATGTTTTTGTATGTCTCAGATCAGCCACAACCTCCACAGGGTTAAGAAGTGGCTGGGACTCTAGATTGTTTTAAAAGCAAACAAGACAGGATTTACTGTTAGACAGATATAGGGTATGAGAAAAAGCAAAGCATGTCTGACTCTAAAGTTTTGGGCCTCAGCAGTAGAAGGTCTGGAAATTAGAAAGCCTGCAACTGAAGAAGATCTGCAATTCAGTTTGAGACAGGGTGAATTTCAACTACCCATGGGCATGTTGCTCAGGAAGTGGGCCATATGGACCTGTACCTCTGTAGAGAGGCTGAACTGGACAGAGAAAGGTACAAGCCATGAATGATTAGATGCTGTTATGAAAGCTATGAGATGGGATCAGATTACCAAATAGATTCATGTAGAGGAGAGGCCCACCTTTTGAGCTCTAGGGAGTGAAAGGAAGTGGCTGGCTGGCTGGCTGGTAACATAGGAAAAAAAGCAGGAGAGTGCAGAGTCCTGGAAACCAAGTAAAGATAGTGGTTCAAATAGGAAGGAGTGATCAACTGATTGTGCTGGTGAAACAGAAGTTTCTAAGGAAATATGGGCCAAAAGCTGTGACTGGAATAAGTTTAGAAGAAAAGCAGGGAGAAAGAAAGAGAATGAGGACGATACATTAAAGGAGTTTTACTATACACAGGGGCAAAAGAAATAGGGTGGGAGCTAATGGAAAAGAAAGATTAAGAGAGATTTTTTGTTTATTTGACAATGGAAGAAATAACAATTTGTGTGGATGATAATGAGAATCATCCAGAGAGGGGATCATTGGTGATGTGGGAGAGAAAGGGATGGGTTACTGGAACCCATCATTTCACAGACATAATGTAGGTAGAAATCTGCAGATCTCTACTGATGGCTTCTTGTTTCTCAGTGAAATATAAAGTGAGTTCATGTGGTGAAAGTGAGAATGGGGAAGGGCATGGGGAAGCTTCAAATAACAGAAGGTAAGAAATAGTTGACCAGGAGAGTGGTACAGTAAATGCATGATGGATTCCCAGTATGAGTTATTGGCACTACAGTTACAAATTGAAGGCAAAAGCGATCTGCATATTGGGTGTTTCGCCACAGCCATATTCAGCTAGAAGAGTGCAGGTACAAAATACAAATAGTTGGATATACCAAGGTTGAGTTATGCCAAGGGAGAATAATAAAGTCAGAGAGTGGCAAGGCAGCTGAATGTGGTAGCTAAAAACAAAGTAAGGAGAAGAGGGGAAGGAATGTGGTAGCTAAAACAAAAATAAAGAAAAGAGGGGAGGTAGAGACTGAAATCATTACTGAATCATAAGTCACAGTAAAAAAGGATGGCTAGAGTCCCAAGATGAGAGGGTGTGGGCTAGAAAGCCAGAAAGTAGCAGAGAAAGATGACTGAATTTGAGAGATGACACTGAAAATGCAACTTACCTAGTGGAATGTCAAACAGTTTCAAGTAAAAATTAATCACCCTTTCAAAAGGTCATCTTTCTACTGAATAGAAAGATGCATTTGATAGATGCAAATAGATGCATTTCTATTGCATTTGGTTTATGGCCATACCACCCTGAATGTGCCCGATCTTGTCTGATCTCGGAAGCTAAGCAGGGTCGGGCCTGGTTAGTACTGAAATACTGTATTTGTTCTCTATTACTGGAATAATAACTTACCTCAAATTTAATGACTTAAAACAACACAAACATACACAGTTCAGTAGGTCACAAGTCCAAAATGGGTCTCATTGGGCTAGAAAATCAAGGTGTCAACGGGATCATTTTTTCTGGAGGTTCTCAGAGAGAATCCACTTCTTTGCTGTCTTCACCTTTGCAGGGCTGCCAACATATCTTGGCCTATGGCCCTCCTCCATCTTCAAAGTTGGCAACAGCAGGTCAAGTATAATACTTCTCACATCAGCACTCTGACTTCCTTTTCCACATTTAAGAACCCTTGTGATGGCACTGGGTACACCCAAGTAACCAAGATAATCTCTCTCTCATAGGGTCAGCTGATTGGCAACCTGAATGCCACTTGCTACCATAATTCCCCTTTTCATGAATATAACATACTCCACAGGTTCCAGGGATTAGGACGTGGACACCTTGAGGGGGTTGGTAAAATCTATACATTTTAACTATTCTGATACTATCAACCATTTGTATGAAAGGAAGATAACAGAAGAAACAGAAAACCATACTCTGAGTTTGTTTCAAATTATATTTTCCCCATGAATTTGTCTTTCTCATGACATTGTTTATACCAACATAAAAATTAACTTGATATTTACAGAGCGCCTGTATGGTAACATGCCAGGCACGTGATTGGTGGCAAAAAAAACGCACCTCTGTATTTGAAGAGTGGTCAGATGTAATCTAGACTGAACTTACTGCATTTACATAATAATATTTTCAGGATCCTGAGCAAAGTACTTCAAGTTGAACATACATATTATTTTGTTAAAAATGTACATCATTTGGCTTTCAAAGAAAAACTCTGGTTTATTCTTTCTTCTAGCACAGCCTTCAATAACAAATAGCAAAGTACATAATTTCTTCATCCTGTCACTGGACTAGTTTTTGCCATTCATGAGAAATGCCTGCACTGCAGTTCTTTCCCCTGTGCTCTTGCTAGTGTTCCCTTTCCTCTTTGCTAAGGAGCTGTGCCTTATAGCCCAGTGACCTCCGGGCATGCATATCCTGATATAGAGTACAGTGTGTTATGCTCCCCATAATGTCAGTCATTATTCTTCCTGACTTTACTTGTACTGGTTGAAGCACTTAAGATTAATGAGGCATTTGTTCTCAATCAAGAAGCTATTTATGAATATAATTTCACTTACAATAAGCTTTGAAGACTTCTCTTTCTGTCTTGCCTCTACCAAAGGGGCAGGGGTGGGGGAGGGAATAACGTCTCTTGAGCAAAAGGAAGAAGAAAGGACAGAAAAAATGATTTGTGACTTTTTAGCCTTTAAGCATTTGTCTAGCAGAAAAGCCCCCACATCACAACTATGATCTCAGGACAACTGATATCCACAAATGCATTGTTCTGTTTGTTTAAAATAATTATGACTGCCCCAACCTTTATGAGCCAAGGTTTAAGTCTGCAGCTAATCAGAATTACCTGCCTCCTTAAGAGGCAAGAGCTAACTTTGAACCCAAAGGTATTACCTCAAATGGGAGGATGTGGGTCCTGGCTAGAGGCTTAGAGGATACCTCTGTGGAGAAGAGCAATGGTGTCAGCATCCACATGGCTAAAAACGGCCACCACCCACCTGTGAATGCCCTGCCTTAACAAGAATGAAGACTTTGTTTTTTCTACTAGCTTTACTGTTTGAGGATCGAAGTCAGTCTTTCAGGCTGATAGCCTCTCATCACCAGGTGTTGACAGCATCCCATGAAATAAAAAAATATATAGCATAAAACACATCACAAAAAGCAGCAGTGCCAACTGTGACCTCTCAAGGCCATAAGCCAACCTGATCTGAAAATCAATGGCTCTGATCTACAAAGCCACCTCAGAGCTCTTCACAAAAGAAAAATGTCAGCCCTGTTGTCAGTGGGGAAATTGAATTCAGGAGATTATCCAGTTCTGGGAAAGGTCCTCCAGGCAAAACTAGAGTAAATATGAAAAAAGTAAAGAAACTGCTCTACTCAACCAGCCAATAACACTAATGATTTCATATTAAGCAGAAAACCAATTACATTAGAAATTAGTACTGGCTTTATTCTCAATGTAAACTAAACAAAATCATTCAAAAATGTAGTTCAGAATCAGGCCATTTGTTCAACCTTCTTCCCACTCTAAAAATAAATAACGTCAAAGACATAAAAGACGCTGGAGCTGGGAATCTGGAGGCCTAAGTTGCCATGAATCCCAGTTCTGTTACCACTCAAGTGATACTGAGCAAAGGACTTACTCTCTCAAACCCCTGTTTGGTATCTGTAAAATGAGATTTCTGAGATAAAAAATTCTTTAGTCTTTGTCAGTATTCAATTTTATGAAAATGAGAAAAATTCTAAATCCTGATATTTATATTACATTATATTTAAATCAGTAATTATTCTGAATTTCTAGGTCCATATTTAACAAGTGAACCTTTACTTTTATAAAAACAAGACTTTCAAGAGTGAAATTATTGGCAATTTCTATCATCTATCATCATGGCAATATTACTATTTTTATTTAGGGAGCTGGGTAGGGAATAAAAAGGTTCTATTATAGAGTAAAAGTAACATAATCCTCAACCACACAAATTTTCTTTACTAATTTCCTCCCTAAAAGAACTTTAACTTGAGAGAGAGAGGAGAGAAAGCAGTATCTTCAGATTCAACAAAGTGTGGATAGGGTTTCTTCACATCAGATGTACCTCTATAAAATCCAGCCTTAGTGCAATGTGGGTGTCAAAGACTCTACCTAAAAAGACCAGGAATTGATAGGGCTTTATAGTTCCTAAATATGTCACCAGTTACCAGCTTTCCACGTTTATCTGAAACTTAAGAATTGAGTGTTAATGAACCACATGAATGTCCGAACACTGTGCTGTCCACCTGAAACTAATACAAAATAATACTAAATGTAAACTGTAATTTTAAAAAAAGAAGAAAAAATTGAGTGTTAAGACATAAGTACACTTCAAAGGTAGCCTCCAAAGACCAGGCATTCAGATATGTTCCAACAAATGATTTAGCCCACAAGCTCTAGCAACATCGTGGGAGTGGGTTATATAAAAAGTACTACCTCAGTTACCACATAACTTTGTGACTATGATTATAGAAATAAAAGACTTCACTTTCATTGAAAAGCCAAATAAAATAGCTACGTGTAGCCCTAGGGAGCATGAATGGCAACTGTCCCCCAATCCATAGATGATACTGATTTGAAATGAAGCAATAAAAAAATAAACAAATGCCAAAATGTTTTTTTTTTTTTTTTTAAAGATTTTATTTATTTATTTTTAGAGAGGGGAAGGGAGGGAGAAAGAGAGAGAAACATCAATGTGTGGTTGTCTCTCACATGGCCCCCACTGGGGACCTGGCCCACAACCTAGGCATGTACCCTGACTGGGAATCGAACCTGCGACACTTTGGTTCGCAGCCCGAGCTCAATCCACTAAGCTACGCCAGCCAGGGCTCCAAAATGTTTTTTATCATTCCAATTGCATATTCCACTGTAAAAGAAAATGCTAATTCCAAATGCTCATCAATCAAAGGATAGCTTGCTTATATCTAATTGTTACTGTATTTTTAAAAACAAAGAAACAAGCAAGATAAAGGGCACAGTGAATAAATGTATGGCCAAGGCGAAAACCAGTTTCATACCTGGACTTTGATTTCTTAAAACCATTTTGGGGAAAAAAACTAGAATGTTATGTTTGTTATACATATACAATACAGCTTTATTATTCTACAAGTAAAATAAATGTTCTTCAATATTTTTTAAAATGTGTGCACTTACCTAGCTTATGCATTTCATTCTACAAAAATGAAAATTCTACCCTATGAAGTGTTTTGTTATCTTTCATTACAAAATTTACTTTGTCATAGAATAGCAATATTCATTCTAGAATATAATACATAGTTAAATATTCAAACAAATTCTCCTGAAGTACAACAGGATATACTGAAATAAAAAGAACTCTGAGGATAATGCCTATTGCTATGCATGCCCAAACAGCAGGTAGATAAAGTTCTAGTAAGGCCCTGAAGTCATTATTTTCTTTTTAAACCAATGAAAGTTTCCTGTACCTCATAATAACTGCACTGATCTTACCAATAATTACCAGTGCCATTTCTATTCCTATACTTTTCTGTTATTCATCATCTCTGACTAGGTTAAGAAGCACAGAAATAAATTTAGTTTCCTTGAAGGTCCCAAATTCTTAAGGAAAACTAATTAAAGAAAAATGGAAATACAAAACAGTACATAATCATAAGATTCTAGGACCAGAAGAAACCTTATTGTAGGACCAGAAGAAACCTTAAATACATACCTCTGGTCAAAACTTCTCATTACATTGCTTCTTCCTTTAATTTATATTTTCTGTGCTTATATTATACATATGTGAGCTACTGCATCTGCTCTGCCCACTGCCCAAGAATTATGTAAGGTCATAGAAAAGCTCGCTAATAAGACACAGCATAAATAATAACTTTATTAGGCATTTTTCACACTGACAATGAAAAACTCCAGCACAGGCTTAGTGCCGCCATGTACATGAAGTGTCAAAGTCACGAATCTAACTATGATGTTACTTTCCATGATAAGTGAGCAATGTGCACATTCAGATTTCACTCTCATTTCTGGCATTAAAAATAAACCTCACAGCTCCCCACCCCCACCACAAAAGGTCATAAAAGAAAGAACCAATTACCTGGAAAGAAAGTACCACCAAAGAGCTACATTATCTGTAATTTTTAAGAAAGAAAGAAGGAGCTCCTACCCTTCACAACAGCATGGATGGAGCTGGAGATCATTATGCTAAGTGAAATAAGCCAGGCAATGAAGGAAAAATACCATATAATCTCACAATTAACAGGAACCTAATCAATAAAACAAACAGACAAGCAAAATATGACCAAAGACATTGAAATTGAGAACAGGCTGACAGTCATCAGATGGGAGAGGGGAGGGAATTACAGGGGAAAAGGGGAAGGGATTAGAGCAACAGGTATAAAAGACACATGGGAAAAAACTGGGGGGGGTGGGCGGGGTGGAAATGGGAGGGTGGTGGGAAGTGCTGGGGCCGTGGGCCCAGATGGGAGTTGAAGACAGAAAAGTGCACAAGAACAACAACAACAAATAAATAAATGAATGAATAAATAAATAAATAAAATCTTATCAATATTCCTTTTAAACCTCTAAAACCTGTTTGAATATATTTGCACTTTAGAATTCTACATTATAGGCGTTCAGCCAAGAGTGGGGCATAGGAAGATATGCTTCACCTCCTTGCACAACCGAAATAAGGGTAACAACCAATTTAAAAACAAACAAACAAAAAAAAACAACCAGAAATACCAGAAAATTGAACTGTATGATAGTCCCACAACCAAGGAATTAAAGAAGAAACATTCATCCTGACAGGTAGGAGGGGTGAAGATGGGAAGCTAGGGCAGAGAGGACATGTAGTAAGGCAGTGGCTGGCAAACAGGGTGGTCCCACATTTTCTGGGAGGAACATGTGGGGAGTGAAACAGACCATGCAACCCAGGGTTCCAGTTCCAGGAAAGACAGCCTCAGGATATCTAGCTGTAAAAATCTGTGGCTGTTGGGGCAGTAGAAGAAACTGTCAGCCTTTCAGGAGAATCAGTTGGAGGGGCCCATGGGATACCAGAATATACACAAGCAAACCCACTGGGGAATCAGCACCAGGGAAGCACCTGGAAGGGCATCAGTCATGTGTGGGAATCAGGGAAATGACTTAAAGCACGGTGAGAGCCATGAAAGCATCATTGTTCCCTCTCTGACGCCTCCCCCACATACAACACCACCACATGGTGATGATGTGGGTTCCCCACGCTGGTGAATACCTAAGTCTCCACTCCTTAAAATGTTACAGCTGCACCAAGACGAAGAAACATGGCCCAAATAAAAGAACACATCAAAACTCTAGAAAAAGAACTAAGTGAAAAGGGAATAGCCAACCTTTCAGATGCACAGTTCAAAACACTGGTAATCAGGAAGCTCAAAGAATTGGTTGAATATGGTTGCAAAATGAAGAAGTAAAGTCTATACAAAGCAAAATAAAGAAAGATATACATGGAACCAACAGTTAAGGGAAGAAAACCAGGACTCAAATAAATGATTTGGAACAAAGGGAAGAAATAAACATTGAACCAGAACAGAATGAAGAAACAAGAATTGAAAAAAATGAGGAGAGGCTTAGGAAACTCTGGGACAACTTTAAACATTACAACATCTAAATCATAGGGGTGCCAGAATGAGAAGGGGAAGAACAAGAAATTGAAAAGGTATATATAAAAAAAATAATGAAAGAAAACTTCCCCAATCTGGCAAAGGAAATAGATTTACAAATCCAGGAAGCTCATAGAGTCCCAAACAAGTTCGATCCAAAGAGGAACACACCAAGACATATCATAATTAAATAGTTCAAGCTTAAAGATAAGGAGAGAATCTTAAAAGCAGCAAGGGAAAATAAAACAGTTACGTACAAAGGAGTTCCAAGAAGGGAATCAGCTGATTTCTCAAAGAAACCGTGCAGGCAAGAAGGGACTGGAAAGAAGTATTCCAAGTCATGAAAGGAAAGGACCAACATCCAAGATGACTCTATCCAGCAAAGCTATCATTTAGAATAAAAGTGCATTAAAGTGCTTCCCACATAACGTAAAGTTAAATGAGTTCATCATCACTAAGACCTTATTATATGAAATGTTAAAGAGACTTATCTAAGAAGAAAATCAAAAATATGAACAGTAAAATGACAACTAGCTCACAACTATCAACAGCTGAACATAAAAAAACAAGAAAATAAGAAAATGGTGGAGGAGAACCTGGAAGAAAGCAATATAAATTCTGTATTTTACAGCGAACATATTAGCATTATATTTCTCATAGTAACTTATAGAGACTTCAGGCCAAGATGGAGGCATAGGTGGACACTGTGACTCCTCACACAACCAAAATTAAGGACAAAAAAGATTTAGAAACCAGAAAACAACCAGAACGGACAGAAAATTGAACTGTACGGAAGTCCGAAAACCATTCATCCAGACCAGTAAGAGGGACAGAGTTGTTGTAGGAAAAAGGGGAGTTTGGCGGACCCAGGCGTGCAAGCAGCGGCTAGCAGATCCCAGTCGTGCAGGTGGCAGGTAGCAGACCCCGGGCACCAGGTGGTAACAGGCAGACCCAGTGAGCCCACACAAGACGGCTGGCTGACCAGGCGGTCCCACATTCCCACGCAGATAATCCAGGTGAAGGGGAAGTGGCAGAAGGGACTGGAATCCAACAGAGAGCAGAGCAAGTGCCATTGTTCCCTCTCAGACCCGGCGCCGACATACAGAGTCACAAACCAGCAACTGGGCTGCCGCACCCTGGGGAAAACCTAAGGCTCCACCCCTCACTGCGTAACAGCCAACCACACCAACCGCCCCCCACAAAGGCTCAAACGGGAGAACAGACAAAATCCCCAGAGCGAATTCCTCTAAGCAACCAGGAGATAGGCAGCCTATCAGATGCACAGCTCAAAGCCCTCGTGATCAGGATACTCACAGAATTGGTTGATTTTGCTCACAAATTAGGTGAAAAAATGCAGGCTACAATACGTGAATTGAAGGAAGATGCATGGGGAACCAATAGAGATGAGAGGAAAACTGGGACTCAAATCAATGGAGTGGACCAGAAGGAAGAAACAAACAACCAAACAGAAAACGAGGAAGAAACAAGAATTCAAAAAGTGAGGAGAGGCTTAGGAACCTCCGGGACATCTTTAAATGTCCCAACATTCGAATTATAGGGATACCAGAAGGGGAGAAAGAAAAGCAACAAGTGGAAAACTTATTTGAACAAATAATAAAGGAGAACTTCCCCAATCTGGCAAAGGAAATAGACTACCAGGACGTCCAGGAAGCTCAGAGAGTCCCAAAGAAATTGGACCGAAGGAGGAACACACCAAAGCACATCATAATTACATTAGCCAAGATTCAAATGAAGCAGAGACTTCTAGGAGCAGCAAGGGATAAGGGGACAGTCACCTACAAGGGAGTTCCCATCAGACTGTCAGCTGATTTCTCAAAAGAGACCTTCCAGGCAAGAAGGGGCTGGAAAGAAATATTTGACATCTTGAAAAGCAGGGACCTACATCCAAAATTGCTCTATCCAGCAAAGCTGTCATTTAGAATGGATGGACAGATAAAGTGCTTCTCAGATAAGATCAAGTTCAAGGAGTTCATCATCACCAAGCCCTTATTATATGAAATGTTCAAGGGACTTAGCTAAGAAAAAGAAGATAAAAAATATGACAGTGAAAAGACAGCAAACTCACAGCTATTAAGAACCACCCCTAAAACAAAAGCAAACTAAGCAAACAGCTAGAACAGGAACAGAACCACAGAAATGGAGATCATATGGAGGGTTAGCAACAGGGGTGTGGGAGGAGGAGAGAGGGGGAAAAGGTACAGAGAATGAGTAGCATAGATAATGGGTAGAAAATAGACGGGGGAGGACAAGAATAGTATGGGAAATGTAGGAGCTAAAGAACTTATGACACATGGACATGAACTAAAGGGGGGAATGTGGGTGGGAGAGGGTGTGTAGGGTGGAGGGGAATAATGGGGGAGAAATGGGACAACTGTAATAGCATAATCAGTAAAATATATTTAAAAATAAAAAAAGAAATTATGTAGCTCTAAAAGATCATTGTAAAGTTCTATTCAAGAATTCCATTACTATTACAAGTTGAAATATTTATATGGTATCAATATTAAAATAAAAAAAAAACTGACTGTATATCCTAAGGGTGCAGGGGTTAAGATTAATATAAAGATGTTCTAAATCAATTCCAAAGAGTGATTAATCTAAGCATTTCCTCCTTAAGACATGCTTAAGGAAAACAGCTTACTTAATTAGAAGGAGTCTTAGAATCAGGGTGAGTGGCCTAGGTCTGGCCCTGGCTCTGCCATGCAAAGAACAGTGGTACTTTTCATAAATAACCACCTGCTCAGTGTGTGAACACAGTAGCCAGGTAGTAACCATGGACAGAGACAGAAAACTCTTCACGCCTTGGTGAACTGGAATAGCATATCTCTAAGCCTATACCTGAGGGTAAATGAGAAGACATCCCTGGTCAAACTGATTCTCTAAGCTTTTCTTTGGCTCCTACAATGGGAATAAGACTGGCACGGTAAACAAAAGTTGAATATAATTATTATAAGGACTTCCTGGCTAATTTACAGATTCTCTACACTTACATAGTTTTGTTGAACATAATAACCACACTAAAGGACACGCCAAAATATTTTCTGGACCCACTAATGAAAAGTCTTAAGTTCGATATTTAACCTCTAACATCAAATATATCAGATTACTCAAACTAGAAAAAGTGTTACCTATTTCCCCTTCACTAGCCAAAGAGAATGTCAGCAAAATAACATTCAGAGAGCCATCCCCATGGACACCTTTAATTTACAGTCACCATGTGTCTATTTCAACACTAAGAGCTAAACATACATAATCATGCCATAAATTTTCATCATGCAAGGTGTATTCATTATCCTTCAGGTTTTTAACTTTGGTTGCAAGAAACCTTAATGCATTGTCATTAGCAATCACTGTCAGTAGCAACCATAGCTACTACTACAATCAAAACCATCAAGCCAGGAACTTGCTGTAAGATCAAGAGTGAGGAATATGATGTTGAGATCTGACAGGTTCTTATCCTCAGAAATGTTTTGATACCTCTTGAAAGAGAAGTTTTAAAGAAAAATTAAGGCAGCATACAATTAAATTGCAAAATAAGTGACATACTTGATTAATGAAATGGGGCTCAATGCTTGGATATTGAGCTAAAGTTTCAACAGAAACCAGGAAAAACAATTTAAATGAAGAGGAATCTGTATCCCCCAAGTAGGGGATCATTCGTTGTTGAAGGGTCACTCTCAAGTTCACAGCAGTGCCTGGGACAAGAGAACTCTAAAATGTGTTGAAATGTGAATATATGAATAAATAAATGAGGGAAGATCTCATGCTAGTTGAAGAGTTATGTATGAACATGGTATCCTCAGAGAAGATCCCTACCTTAACTGTTACTTTGAATAGTTAGTTTCAAGGATTGCAAAAGAGAACAATATTTTAGACCTGCTCTGATAAACTGGCAGTCTCTATAGGTTCCAGAGATAAGGAGTGATACCTAAAAATTTATTTACTATTTCTAGAATGAATATAAGGCAACATTGTGGATGATTTAAAAAGACAAGACTAGAAACACAGTAAGGGTGAAATTGCACACAGAAGCATATGCACAGTCTTACGTTACCACTAAATTTAACTATGTCCACAGTCAGTGGAATGAGAAGAGGAGCTAAGAGATAGTAACAGAAGCTACTTACAGCTGTCCATGCATTTCTTTTGCACCGGACACATATCCATCCATCACAAATTTCATGAGAAGGGATTCCATAACAACCTATAAAATAATAACATGTGTTAACAAATTAGGTCTTTTGCATTGTGACAATATCACACATCTTAGCACTTTATAAATAAAATCAGAGCAACTGACTACCTTACAATTTTTGATTCTTAGGATAAAACAAAGATACTTTTGGTTCTCATGCCTCATATTTAATAGGATATAAGTCCCAACAAATATGAGAGTGAGTTTTAATAGTAACTAATGCTCACAATAGTTTTTTTCATAGAGAATACTGATCATTTTTATGGGCAATCGTAAAATTTCTGAATTTTCTTGTCTGCTCTTTTACTCATGCAAAACATTCCAAAATAAGTTGTAATTCATGACGCAAAGTTTGGAGAAGTTTTAAAATAAAACAACTAAACTTTGACATAATATTTTTAAATTGCTATAATTTGAATATAATTACACTTCAAAAATTATATTTACTAGCTTCAATTTCAGTGATAGCGACAGAAGGTGCACAATTCATGTTTAGGGATAAAGGAATGTGTTCATTTCCACTTATCTATTCCACATATGCTTGGATCAAAATAACTATGTAAGGACATAGCTGATGATGCAAGCACATGCAGCAATCATGTACAACCAATAAACTTGTTACCCTGACTTCTTAAAATAAGAGGATTTCATATATTTAAATAAGCAATTTTTATTGTCACATTTCTATACCATTTGAGATGGGAAGAGAAAAGAACTGTAATTACCTAAAGAAAAGTCTATCATAGTTAAGCAAAACCATAAAATGTTTAGTTCAAGCGCATGTTTATAAATATTATGGTTAAACCACATAACTAGTATATTCAGAAGTCAAGATTAAAAACCCTAATTTTTTTGTGAAATGGTGGTTTGCCTCTGATATACATATAACAATGTAGGATGAATGTGTTTATGTATGTTACAAATGGATATAAATATTAAAAAACAAATTGATATAAATATAGTAAGAAGGTTGCTACAATTATATTTCAAGCAGATATGTTCAAATCCTTTGAAAAAGCTAACACTATCTAATTAATAAATAAATAAATGACAGACCTAATGTAAGACTGGTATTGCACTTAGGTAAATACAAGGCTGGTTCAAACCTAATGTAAGACTGGTATTGCACTTAGGTAAATACAGAAGGTAATACCTATATTACAAACCATTGAGACTACATTGACAGAAATAAACTCTACATAAGTATGTTAAAAGAATATGTGATTTGGTAAGATCTGTAATATTAAAATATTTACAAATAAACTTGTAATATATAAAGGTATATGTAAAAGGTTACATATCTTAGAGGATTCACATGGCAGGTCAATTTAAAAAATCTACTTACCACTTCTCCAACTATGTAAAAATAACAAATTGAGACAGGTATGGAGCCTAGCTATCTTAGTCCTGGGGAAAACACCTATAATGACTGTTCTCCCGCGAAAGGCAAAAAGGATCTCTCTAGTCCCAATCAAAAGGAACCCAAACAGGCCCACTTCAAGACACATCATAATTAAAATGGCAAAATTCCAAGACAAAGAGAGAATCTTAAAAGCAGCAAGGGAGAAAAAGGAAGTAACATACAAGGGGGCCCCAATCAGGTTAGCATCTGACTTCTCAATGGAAACACTCCAGGCCAGAAGAGAATGGCAAGAAATATTCCAAGCAATGAGAACCAAAGGCCTGCAACCCAGACTACTTTACCCAGCAAGGCTTTCAATCAAGATAGAAGGCCAAATAAGGAGCTTCCCAAACAAAAGAAGTCTAAAAGAATACACCTCTACCAAACCAATGCTGCAAGAGATACTAAAGGGACTGCTTTAAGGGAAGAAAGGAAAAGACAGAGAGAGAAAGAGAGAGAGTAACACAGGTACGAAAATGGCAATGAATAATTACCTATCAATAATAACCTTAAATGTAAATGGATTAAATGCTCCAATCAAAAGACATAGAATAGCTGAATGGATAAGAAAGCATGACCCACACATATGCTGCCTACAAGAAACCCACCTCAGGACAAAAGACATACACAGGCTCAAAGTGAAGGGCTGGAAACAAATTTTCCAAGCAAATGGTCAGGAAAAAAAAGCTGGGGTAGCAATACTCATATCAGACAAAATAGACTTCAAAAGAAGGGCCATAAAGAGAGACCCAGAAGGTCACTTCATAATACTCAAGGGAAGAATCCACCAAGAAGACATAAACATTGTAAATATATATGCACCCAACAGAGGAGCACCTAAATACATCAAGAAAATCTTAGAGGACTTCAAGAAAGATATAGACAGCAACACAATTATAGTAGGTGATTTTAACACCCCACTGTCAAAAATGGACAGATCTTCCAAACAAAATATCAACAAAGATATTGTGGCATTGAACAACACTCTAGAGGAAATGGACTTAACTGATATATATAGAGCCCTTCATCCCAAAGAAGCTAAATACACTTTCTTTTCAAATGCACATGGAACATTTTCAAAGATAGACCACATGATAGGACAAAAATCAAGCCTCAACAAATTCAAGAAAATTGAAATCATACCAAGCATTTTCTCTGACCACAAGGGACTGAAACTAGAAACAAACCCCAAGGAGAAAAACCCAAAACCCTCAAAATCATGGAGATTGAATAGCATGCTATTAAACAATGAATGGGTCAAGAATGAAATTAGGGAGGAAATCAAAAAGTTTCTGGAAACAAACGATAATGAACTCACATCGACCCAAAACTTATGGGACACAGCAAAGGCAATCCTCAGAGGGAAGCTTATAGCGATACAGGCCTATCTAAAAAAGACAGAAACATCTCAAACAAACAACCTAACCCTTCGCCTACAAGAACTCGAGGAACAACAACAAAGACAGCCCAGAGCAAGTAGAAGGAAAGAAATAACCAAGATAAGAGCAGAATTAAATGACATAGAGACTAAAAGCACAATCCTAAAGATCAATGAATCCAGGAGTTGGTTCTTTGAAAAGATCAACAAAATCGACAAGCCTTTAAGCAGGCTCATCAAGAAAAAAAGAGAGAGGACTCAAATAAACACAATCAGAAATGAAAGAGGAGATATTACAACCGACACCGCAGAAATACAAAGGATTGTAAGAAATTACTATGAAGAACTGTATGCCAAGAAATTTGAAAACCTAGGTGAAATGGACAGGTTTCTAGAAAAATATAACCTTCCAAAACTCAATGAAAAAGAAACAGAAAGCCTGAACAGACCAATAACAGCTGGTGAAATTGAATCAGTAATCAAAACACTCCCGACGCACAAAAGCCCTGGACCAGATGGCTTCACAGGAGAATTCTACAAAACATTTAAGGAAGAGCTAACCCCTATTCTCCACAGACTATTCCAAAAAATTCAAAAAGAAGGAAGACTCCCAAACTCTTTTTATGAAGCCAGCATCATCCTAATCCCAAAACCAGATAAAGACACAACAAAGAAGGAGAACTTCAGGCCAATATCGCTGATGAACATAGATGCTAAAATCCTCAACAAAATATTGGCAAACCGCATCCAACAACACATTAAAAAGATCATACACCACGACCAAGTGGGATTCATCCCAGGGATGCAAGGATGGTTCAACATTCGCAAATCAGTAAACGTAATTCATCACATAAACAAAAGCAAAGACAAAAATCACATGATCATATCAATAGATGCGGAAAAAGCATTTGATAAGGTACAGCACCCATTTATGATAAAAACACTCAGCAAAGTGGGAATAGAGGGAGCATTCCTCAACATAATAAAGGCTATATATGAGAAAACTACAGCCAGCATCATACTCAATGGGCAAAGACTAAATTCTTTTCCACTAAAATCAGGAACAAGACAAGGCTGTCCACTCTCTCCACTTCTATTCAACATAGTATTGGAAGTATTAGCCACAGCGATTAGACAAGAAAAGGAAATAAAAGGCATCCAACTTGGAAAGGAGGAAACAAAACTATCATTGTTTGCAGATGACATGTTAGTATACATAGAAAATCCTATAGTCTCGGCCAAAAAACTGCTCGACCTAATAAATGAATTTAGCCAAACAGCCGGATACAAAGTCAATATCCAGAAATCAAAGGCATTTTTGTATACCAACAATGAAACAACAGAAGCAGAAATCAAGAAAAAAATACCATTTGATATAGCAAAAAGAAAAATAAAGTACCTAGGAATTAACCTAACCAAGGAGGTAAAAGACCTGTATGCAGAAAACTACACAACACTGAAGAAAGAAATCAAGGAAGACACAAATAAATGGAAACACATACCGTGTTCATGGATTGGAAGAATTAACATCATCAAAATGTCCATACTTCCCAAAGCAATCTACAGATTCAATGCAATACCTATTAAAGTACCAATGGCATATTTCACAGATATAGAACAAACTCTTCAAAAATTTATATGGAACCATAAACGACCCAGAATAGCGGCAGCAATCTTGAGAAAGAAGAGCAAAGCAGGAGGGATCACAATACCTGATACCAAAATGTATTACAAGGCCACGGTAATCAAAACAGCCTGGTACTGGCATAAAAACAGGCACGTGGACCAGTGGAATAGAATAGAGAGCCCAGAAATAAACCCTAGTCTCTATAGTCAATTAATATTCGACAAAGGGGGCAGCAACATAAAATGGAGTAAAAACATCCTCTTCAACAAGTGATGTTGGGAGAACTGGACAGCTTCGTGTAAGAAAATGAAACTCGAGCACCAACTTACACCATACACAAAAATAAATTCAAGGTGGATAAAAGACTTAAACATAAGCCGTAACACTATTAAAGTCCTAGAAGAGAACATAGGCAGGAAAATCTCAGATATTACACGCAGAAACATTTTTACTGATATGTCCCCTAAAGCAAGGGACATAAAGGAAAGAATAAACAAATGGGATCTCATCAAAATAAAAAGCTTCTGCATGGCCAAGGAAAACAGTATTAAAATAAAAAGAGAACCGACTGTGTGGGAAAACATATTTGCCAATGATATCTCAGATAAGGGTTTAATCTCCAAAATATACAAAGAACTTACACGACTCCACTCTAAGAAGACAAGCAACCCAATTAAAAAATGGGCAAAGGACTTGGGCAGACACCTCTCCAAGGAGGACATACAGAGGATCCAGAGACACATGAAAAGATGCTCGGTATCGCTAGCTATCAGAGAGATGCAAATTAAAACCACAATGAGATACCACTTGACACCAGTCAGAATGGCCCTCATAAACAAAGCAACAAACAGCAAGTGTTGGAGAGGTTGTGGAGAAAAGGGGACACTACTGCACTGCTGGTGGGAGTGCAGACTAGTACAACCACTATGGAAAACAGTATGGAATTTTCTAAAAAAACTAAAAATGGATATACCTTTTGACCCAGCAATTCCATTGCTAGGACTATATCCTAAGAACCCTGAAACACCAATCCAAAAGAAACTATGCATCCCTATGTTTATAGCAGCACAATTTACAATAGCCAAGTGTTGGAAGCAACCTAGATGCCCATCAGTAAATGAATGGATCAAAAAACTGTGGTACATTTATACAATGGAATTCTATGCAGCAGAAAGAAAGAAGGAGCTCATACCCTATGCAACAGCATGGATGGAACTTGAGAGCATCATGCTAAGCGAAGTAAGCCAGGCAGTGAAAGATAAATACCATATGATCTCACCTTTAACAGGAACCTAATCAACAAAACAAACAAACAAGCATAATATAACCAAAGACATGGAAATTGGGAACATGCTGTAAGTCACCAGAGGGGAGAGGGGAGGGAATTTCAGGGGAAAAGGGGAAGGATTTACAGGAACAAGTATAAAGGACACATGGACAAAAACTATGGGGGGGAGGGTGGAAATGGGAGGGAGGTGGGGAGGGTTAGGGTGGCGGGTTCGGGTGAGAATAAAAGACAGAAAACTGTACAAGATCAACAATGAAAATAAAAATAAAAAAAAAAAAAAAGATCTCTCTATACTTAAAAAGAATAAAAATTTAACTCAGTAACTAAATTTACCAATAATTCCCAAAATTGCCAATGAAGAGAAATGAATATTCCTCTTTAAAAAGCCACACACAAAAAATAATTATGAATCAACATCAGAGATTAAAATTAAGTTTTTAAAAAATAAAGCTTAAAACAAGTAAAAGTCAAGCATGTAAAAGGTAGTCACAGTGACCCTACACCTAAAACCCAAACAAACAAAAACCCAGACCTGCTCTCCACTGACATTGTATAAAACTGGAGGAAAAAAGAACAATTATACATACTCATACATTCATTAGAGGAAATGTGAGAAAGAATGATTTAGCTATTAAGAATACCAATAGTTCAGTGCAATAGCTTTGACAGGTTACAAAGAGGTAAGAAATAAAGACTGTGAAGCACTGAAAAACGAGCAATTAATGAAGAGAGATTCATTTACTTGCATGAACCCGTACGTAACACTTTGCACAGGAAATCAGAAGGCTTGTTCCATCCTCTTCAAGGAAGGCATTAGGTGGAGAATATTCTATATTTTCTTCACTATAAATAAAACACATCTCTGGAATGAGGGGCTTAGTCTTTCCTCCTGAAGTAACCACTTTATCTGGTTTTGTTTGCCATTTAGAATCATTTTCTTCATTGCTGTTATCTGGCTGAAAAACATAGGATTTCCGCATGAGTGAAAAACACGGAAAAGAACTCATCATATGTTCTAATCACTCAAATCCACTAACAGCTGTTCCATCCACTAAATTCGAGCTTCAGTTCTTCCTCATGTTATTTTTGTCCCAGCTATTAGCTTTTTACCAACAGTCCTCCTCAGGCTTCCATTCTGTGAATCTGTTTGTATGAGAAAGTGATGAGCTACTAAAACTATATTCTTACATAAATAGTTCATGGAAAGTACCAGTTTTTCTGATGAATTTTTCATCATTTCTTTATTTGCACTAGGTTAACAGACTTGGTTTCATTTACTGAAGAATCTTACCAGTAGCACTTGAATGGAGTGTTTTAAGGAACTAAGTTTAAATCCATGCAAAAGTATTGGGAGAGTTTTTGAAGGGTTCTGCCTCCCCACAGAGTTTGAAAACATCAAGACAAAAAGATCTTGTACATGTCACTAAATAAAAAATATAATGTACAAAACAAGATTGTCATCTCTAATCAAAATATATACAAATATGTACTGTTTATTTGAAACTCTAATTAATAACTACCTTATTATCTCCAGAGATCTGATATTAATAAATATCCCTAAATTTTACAACTTTGGTGGGAATTTTTAAATTACTGGGCAAATATTATAGGCAGATTATGTTATAGAAATAAGAATCAAGAAAAAGTGAAGTTTTTCTAAGAAAACAGAAATTTCGTGGCTTAAAAGGAACACAAAAATGTTTGTCACTCACCAGGGCCACATTCTAAGATGAGTAAAGTAATCTACCATACTTCCTCTATTTACAAGTTCTAAAAATGTGGCATATCACAAACTTACATGCTCTGAAATATCTGAACAGAAAAGCATTTACTTTACATGGAACTCCTAAGATGTGATCTTGAATAAAACACTTTCAATTCAATTAGTGAAAATATAACCCAGAACACAATCTTCATATCAACATACTTCATTTTACCTTATAATAATAGATCAGGTAGTTCCATCACCCTTACTAGATTCCCAAAGATCATTTTGTCTGTTAGAGCTCGAAAACGTGGCCCTCAGTGAGCTAAAATGTCATCAGGACAATGGCTATGGAATGCTACTGAAAACATGATGCATAACTGGCATCATGTATAGCTGGCTGATGAGGGTAAGCTGGACAATTCACTTTGAATTGAATCCTGTTGTGTCTTTTGCATGTTCCACGTGGGAAGACAGAGAGACACTTAAAAGTGGTCCCAGAGCTGACATCTATATTATTAAGAGTGACATTTTCAAACATAAAACAGAGACTAGGACTAAGATCTCTCTTTTTAAGCTTTAAGTTCTGTGTTTCGTAGTGGAAAGGGTAGAAAAAAAAGGTTGGAATTGCCCCTTGACTGAAATAAACCAAAGTGAACAAGTAAACCAATTATTTATTCAAAAATGATGAAATATCTCTCAAGTAATGATTAGAAAATCTGTTTGGGGCTCTATGATGGCCATTAGCTACATAAGTATTAATTTCTTCCTTTTCGTGTGCATCCTTACCTTACAATTATTCACCTGTGCTTTTACGGTAGCAGAAAGTATATTATTGAAAGAAAACCTTGACAATGATCCCCTCCATTCTCATTACCTTGTAGTATGGCATGAGGAGAGCACAGATAGCACAGTATGGCTCCATTCTGCCCATGGCTGCATTATACTCTTGTTCAGCCACAAAGTTTGGGGACTTCGTCTGCCAAAGGTGGACCAGAGGCTTTGCCCAACATTCTGTTTCTTCCACTTCTTCCTCAATTGATGGAACCTCAGGCAATTCTTAAGAGATTGGGTATGAAAACACAGTGAATATGGGACTCAGGGAAAAACAACCCTGGTTATAAAAGAAGCAAACATTCCAAATTGTCTGTGATATTAATGCCAGATAGGAAACCTAGTTTATTTTTCAAATAGATTGAGAGAAGTAAAACATGTTTTTTTTTCCCACCCTCCTCGTCCTCACAGACTGGATGTGATCTGATGGCCAGACAACTACGTCCTTTTGTCACCATCTCCTTCTCTGCAAAGAATAACTAAACTGTTCCTTCCTTTCAACTCCACTAGGTCCACATTTCTACTGCTACCATTAATGCCTTCCATAGTAAAATAGCTTACAAATTTGAGATACTCTCCAGCTAACAGAGGAATTTGCTAGGCGAGTAGCTGCCTTACCAAATAGTTTTAATTTCCTCACCTAACACAGTACATAGTTCAATAAAAAATGTACTAATTGGACTTCATTTAATTAACTTTTAGGCTCAAGAATTCATGACAAATAACATCTACAGAGCACCTATCATATGTCAAGCAATACAATACCATTACATGGATATAGAAGACAATCTCAGGACTTCCATCCAAGATGGTGGAATAGGTAGACACACTGTGCCTCCTTGCACAACCAAAAGAAGGTCAATAAAAAATTTAAAAACAAAAAACAACCAGAACTGACAGAAAATTGAACTGTATGGAAGTCCAACAACCAAGGAGTTAAAGAAGAATCATTTATCCAGGCTGGTAGGAGGGGTGGAGATGGGGCAGGCAGTGGCTAGAGGACCAGGGGCAAGGAGGTGGCTGCAGAGCAAAGGTGGCAGCTGGTGGACCTGGTAAGGGGGCATATTGCAAACTGGGCAGTCCCACATTTGAGTGCAGATAAACCAGGAGGAACAACTGGGGAGCTAGACAGACTGCGCAACCCAGGGTTCCACTCCGGGAAATAAAGCCTCAAACCTCTGACTGAAAACACCTGTGGGGTTTGAGGTGTCACCGGGATAAACTCCCAGCCTCGCAGGAGAGTTCATTAGAGAGACCAACAGGGTCCTGGAATGTACACAAGCCCACCCACACAGGAATCAGCGCCAGAAAGGCCCAATTTGCTTGTGGGTAATGGAGGAAGTGGCGGCAGAGAGCGGAGCAAGCACCATTGTTCCCTCTCAAACCCCTTCCCCACATACAGCACTGCAAGGCATCAATGAGGGTTGTTGCCCCACCCTGGTGAACACGTAAAGTTCTGATCCTTGATACATAATAGGTGCACCAAGACAAAAAAAAAAAAAAAAGGCCCAAATGAAAGAACACATCAAAGCTTCAGAAAAAATACAACTAAGTGAAGAAGAGATAACCAACCTAATCAGATGCTTAGTTCAAAACACTGGTACTCAGGATGCTCACACAATTGGTTGAATATGGTCATAAATTAGAGGAAAAAATGAAGGCTATGCGAAGTGAAATAAAGGAAAATGTACAGGGAACCAACAGTGATGGGAAGGAAACTGGGACTCAAATCGACAGTGTAGACCAGAAGGAAGAAAGAAAGAAACATTCAACCAGAAGAGAATGAAGAAACAAGAATCCAAAAAAAATGAGGAGAGGCTTAGGAACCTCCAGGACATCTTTAAATGTTCCAATATCTGAACCATACGGGTGCCAGAAGGAGAAGAGGAAGAACAAGAAATTGAGAACTTATTTGAACAAATAATGAAGGAGAACTTCCCCATTCTGGCAAAGGAAACAGACTTCCAGGAAGTCCAGGAAGCTCAGAGAGTCCCAAAGAAGTTGGACCCAAGGAGGAACACGTCAAGGTACATCATAATTACATTACCCAAGATTAAAGAGAAGAAGAGAATCTTAAAAGCAGCAAGAGAAAAGGAGACAGTTACCTACAAAGGAGTACCCATTAAACTATCAGCTGATTTCTCAAAAGAAACCTTGCAGGCAAGAAGGGGCTGGAAAGAAGTATTCCAAGTCATAAAAGGCAAGGACCTACATCCAAGATTACTCTATCCAGCAAAGCTATCATTTAAAATGGAAGTGCAGATAAAGTGCTTCCCAGATCAGGTCAAGTTAAAGGAATTCTTCATCACCAAGCCCTTATTACATAAAATGTTAAAGAGACTTATCTAAGAAAAAAAAGATAAAAAATATCAACAGTGAAAACACAGCAAACTCACAGTTATTAACAACCACACCTAAAACAGAAACAAAAGCAAACTAAGCAAACAACTAGAACAGGAACAGAATCACAGAAATGGAGACCACATGGAGGGTTATCAGTGGGAGAGTGAGAGAGGGTGAGAGGAAGAAAAGGTACAGAGAATAAGTAGCATAAACAATAGGTAGAAAATAGACAGGGGGAGGTTAAGAATGGTATAGGAAATGTAGAAGCCAAAGAATTTATATGTATGACCCATGAACATGAACTAAATTGGGGGAATGTGGGTAGGGAGGGTGTGCAAGGCAGAGGGGAATAAAGCAGGGGGAAACGGGACAACTGTAATAGCATAATCAATAAAAGATATTTAAAAAAAAGAGAAGATAATCTCTATGTAAAATCTTATTTGTTCAATATGATGCCCACAGAGGGTCAGATCTCTTAAGCATGTGTATCTGTTAACCTGAAAGGGTTAGATATCTACTCCACAAAAATATCATTTTAGAAAATTTTATAGAAAGGAGAAAAATAGAGAAAGACAAAACAGGTTAAGAGAATAGTTTTAATGCCAATAGCAGAGCACAATATATCAGAGCAGGTGACAGCAACCACAGCTACATCTAGCACTTAATGTCTAGAACTGTGACACATTCATTCTAAAATTCCTCACCAGTAGCTGTCACAGATTTATGAATAGTGTGGAGCAAAGTCCTCATCGCCCAAGCATGGGTGGTCCTGTGGACCAGACTGCTCTAGCCCTTGAATTGCTGACTTACTTATTTTAGAAAAAGTCAAAACAGATTTGCTCAAATGAAAAAATAAGAAAAGCTGAATGAGGCTAAAGGTAACTCAAAGATGTGAAATGCCAACTAAAGAGAAAAAGAAAGTACCTGTTTCCATATTGTTGTTGGTGATGGTATTATTACTATTTTTATTATTAATTACTTATCATAGAAAATGCTTAGAACTCAGCCATGGGTAGTAGTTTCAAAACAAAACAAAATGTAAGAACATTTGTCTGTATGGATTTGCAATGCAGTAATCTGACTCTGGACACAAACTGCTTCCACCTCAGTTTTCCTACAAAATATTAGAATACTTACTATAAAGGCTAAGATTTGAAAAATGAAAGATGGAAGTAAAAAGTTACCCAGGAACTTGAAATAACATTAAATCCTTAATGTTAAACATTAAACATTAAATCCTTAACCCATATCTAATATCTAAATCCTTAAACATTAAATCCTTAACCCATATCTAATATCTTCCACATACGTACTAAAAATGGGATCTAAACAAAAAGAAATCCTTGAGTTTGAGTAGCTATTGCTATTTATTGGCACACAATACATTTATATCACTTCCTTTATTATAAAAGATTAAAACACACAAGATAGATGATGCCCTTATCCTTTTATTTGGTCATAAGTTAATGTAAGAAGTCATCAAAATATTTTTAGGAATGAAGGAAATACAATTTAATTCCTAAAAGCCTAGAATAAAGAAAAAGAAGTAATAGAAAAGGATAATTCCTAAGGATGGCCAGAGAGCAGGAGATGTAAGCAAGGGCTACAGCAAGACACGACCTAGGATAGCCTATGCAAATTGAGTTTGTCCTAAAACCCTCTCAACACTGACCTGGTAGAGGACCCTGGTCTATAGTTGTCATCCAAAGATCGGGTCGTGCTCTGACCCAAGAGCATCTGTCTTCTGTTTGGATGCTCTCTGAGCCAGAGTACGCACTAAACATTTTTCTTAGTAATATTTTTTCTGGTATATCTCATCAAGGAAAACAAAACAAAAAATAAACAAATGGGACTAATCAAACTGCAAAGTTTTTGCTCAGCAAAGAAAACAATCAACAAAGCAAAGAGAAAACTTTGTGAATGAAAGATATTGTCAACGACATATCCCATAAGGAGTTCCAAATTTATAAAGAACTCAGACAACTCAACACCAAACAAAGAATGGAAAGAGGACCTGAACAGACACATTTCCTCAAAGTGTACATACAGATGGCATACATATATTATATGTGTGTGTGTGTGTGTGTGTGTGTGTGTATAAAATGATGCTTAACATTACTAATTGTTAGAAATACAAATTATCACCTCACACCTGTCAGAATGGCCTTCATCAGTAAATCAAAAAATGTTGACGAGGATGTTATCAACAGTGTTGTGCACTGTTGGTGGGAATGCATGTTGGTGCAGCCACTATGGCAAAGAGTATGGAGGTTTCTCAAAAAATTAAAACTGGAACTGCCTTAAGACCAGTGATTCCACTTCAGGGTATAAATCCGAAGAAACCCAAAACACTAAATCAAAAGAATAATATATGCAACCACACGTGTTCACTATAGCATTATTTACAATAGTCAAGCTGCAAAAGCAACCCAAGTGCCCATCAACAGATGAGTGACCATAAACAAGAATGAAATCTTACAATTTGTGACAATATGGATGGACCTAGAGGATATTATAAGTGAAATAAATCAAACAGAGAAAACAAAAACCATATGCTTTGACCTGTATGTGGAATCTGAAGAACAAAATAAGCAATCAGACACAGATACAGAGAACAGACTGAGGGTTTCAAGGGCAAGGAAGTTGGGGCCAGGCGGGGGGACAGGGGAGATTTACTAAGTGAAGTACGTGAGGGGATTAGAAGGTGCAGATAGGTGGGTGCAGAATAGCCATGGGGACGTAGGTACAGCACAAGGAATATAGATGGTAGTATTTGTGGTGACTGTAGTTGTATGTAGTCCCAGGTGGGTAGTGAAATTATCAAGGGGATCACTTCATGACTGTGTGGCTGTCTGGCCATTGGGCTATGCACCTAATATAAAATAATACTAAATGTCAACTATAATTGAAAATTTTTTTTAATTGAAAACCTTTAATTCTGAAGGTGTGTGGCTTTGGGTAAGACTGATTCTCACAAAGTTCTTCATAAATTCTAAAGTGATATATAAATGTATATATTATGTAAAATCCACCTACTCGCCTTATTTTCATTTGACCTGTTTGTCAGTTCAATGCTCCAATATTTTATGAGGGGAAAAAAAGATAGACTGCATTTAATCGTAAGTTTATGATGATGACTACTCAGATTTTAATTTAGCTTTAAAAGTCAAAAATATTGGCATTTCCTGAAATTTCCTCATCAAATTATATATCCCTCCTCTATCTCAGAGAACTCTTGCCTATCCTTGAACCATGGCTTTGTCCAAGCACAGACTAATCACGGCTATTGCCTTTCCGAAATTTACGATGTTCATATAACTACAAGTCTCAATCCCTTAGGGAACTAACAAAGTTCTGGGGGAGAAAGTCTCTTCGGGATATCTAAACACTCTCACCACCATATTATTCTAAATGAAAATTCTCCCTTTCAGTCTCTAAATACCTTCCTCTACCCTCATCGATAGTTTCTTTTGTAGTGCACCTTCATCAATTTACTTAAAAAAGAAAAACAAAAACACTTTCTACATTCTAATATATGGATGAGGAAAAATATTTTTCCATTTTAGCTTTTAAGTGTTTTGATCATTTAGTATCACTATCATTTCTTTGTCTCTTTTTTTCCAACTACAGTTGACTGTTGAATCCCTAAAACTTTCATTGTAATCTCATTGGTATATAATTACCTCACAACATGATGTATTTTGTAACATGTTGTGCAATGGAAGTAGACCATAGTATTTCATAGATCTGTAGATTTTTAAAAAAATATATTAGATTAGTTCTCACAACATCTTCATAAAAAAAAAAAAAAAAGGATGGCAGAGCCAGATATTATTAAACAAACTGACACATAGACACTGTAGGCTTTCAATGAATACCAATGTCTTTATTACTATAATTATATCCTTTTTTATACCAACAATCAGAGGATTGTACACAGCTATGAACCTCATCCTGGATGCCATAGTATGCTATAAAATAGAGAGAGTAAGACAAGGGAAAGATCCCTTGGCTTATTGTATGCAAGTTTGGGAAAACTGTGACAAGATTACCAGCACGGAATTCCCTTATTTCCCAACTGTATTCCCAAGAACAAAAAAGAGCTAATAGTATTAACGGCAGTTCTCAAAGTAAGGTCTACGGACTCCAGGAAACACACAAACATAATTTCAAAGGGTCTATATGCTCAAAAATGTTTCACAATAACATGAAGATGTTGTTTGCCTATGTCACCCTGTTGACATTTGAAATGGTGATGCAAAAGTAACAGAGGGTAAAACTATGCCTTAACTCAAGAATCAAAGCAGTGGCACCAATCCAGTCATCATATTCTTTATTACCTCCTAGTGTGTGTGGTGAGTAGGGGAGGGGGGACAGTTTCACTTAACAATGCCTTGATGAAGCCAAAAGAAAAAAAAGTATCAATTTTATTAAATTTGCAATAAAATGATATGTGCGTGGCAAGTACTTCTGCTACACACTAAAGTCCAATAATTGGAGAGAGCACAAGTGCAATTAGTTGAATCACAAGTTGATTGAGCTCCTTTTTAAGGTAACACCATTTCTACTTTAAAGAATAATTAACAAATTATGGTCATTCAGACTTGGGTGACTGGCAAAAGTTTTCATGAACGTGAATAGATACTTCTGGTCAACATGGTAGCATAAGCAGACATGGCTCGCCTCTTTGCACAACCACATCAAAATCACAACTAAAATATACAACAACCATCACTCAAGAATGTTAGAAATCTAGCTGAATGGAAGTCTGACAACTACAAAAGCAAGTTGAATGGAACTCTGACAACTAAAGAACTAAAGAAACCACATCCATCCAGACCGGTAGTAGGGGTGCAGATGCAGAATAGGCTGGTCCAATGCCCATGTGGATAAAAATTTGGTACAGATATCTCAGAAGCAAGGAGTCCCAGACTCACACCAGGTCCCCCAAAACAGGATTCCAATGCCAGGAAGATAAGTCCCTACAACTCCCAGCTGCAAAAACCAGCAGGGGTTGAGCCAGTGGAAGAAGCTATTGGAACCCCAAACGGTTCCTCTTATAGAACCCACACATGGACTTAATCAGACTCACTCCCTCTGAGCTCCAGCACTGGGATAAGAGGTTGAAAAGCACCAGTGGTATACAGGGAGAAACTGAAGTGTCTGGCATAAAGGCAAGCAGAGGCCATTGTACCTTTGCTAAATCGTCCCCTACAAAAGCTAGTAGGCTGGTGCTATAGCTAAGTGATGCCTTGGAGATACCTAGTGGCTCTGCCCCACCCAACTGACTGGCACATCCATGCTGCTTTTCCATTAGAATGGCCGATCTTAGCTCCTAAATCCTACCAAACAAGCAACAGCTGGCTTCAGTGGGCCCTACTGGCAGACAGATTAGATTCACAGCTTGGCTTTGTCAGGGAATCTCCAAGCCTAGCTAGCACAAGTAGCAACCATCTCACATTGCTTTACAGCTCAGGCAGGATGCCTTGGGCAAAACACAGGTGGGGGCTGACCTTGGCCTGCGTCACCTGGGAAAGTGTTTTCCTGAGTTCTGTGAGCCATTCTAGCAAATTATCAGACCTGAGAAAGGAGTTGTAGGAATCCCCTCACCCCCAGATTTTTTAGCCCACTGGTCAGGAGTAAGGACTTGCAGTTACGAGACAGCCCTTAACCTCTGGGAGTTGAGCTAATACCAAGTTGTTAGTGCCCAAAGTGAACTAAATTGTAGGGTACCCAACTGGTGTCTGGAAAGTTGGAGAATTCGTTGATTTGGGAAAAATAACCCACATGTTTGTTATCAGAAGTATTCTCACTTGTAGTACCCAAAGGGATAACTAAAAATATGTCTTGTTGATATGTAACTACAAAGTCTGAGAGTCAGTAGCACATATAATGCTAACCCAATGATCTACAGCAGTCAGAAGGGTTGTAAGTGAGACTTAATCCTACACAGTATTTGAGGAGGAAGGAAAAAAGACTATAGAAAGTTGGGAGCTCCAGAAATCCTAAAAACTTTCTGGTACTAAAAAGAAAGGTTTGCTGTAATTCACTCCAGAATCTTAACATGTTCACAGAATCTTCTTAAGATTTCTACTTAGACTAGTTTGAGGTATACCCCTTTAAAAAAAGGACAAGTTTTTCCCTCAAATTAATAAAAATCAGCAAGGTATAGTGGGGGCCCCAGAGAGAAGTGATCTTAGGGATTATTTTAGATATATATTTTTAATTTTAATGATTATTTATTTTGATTATTTTCTATATGAAGCAATTTATGAGGCTTTTCATATAAATGTATATAGGTTTAAAAAGCTTATATAACAGTAAAACTAAAATATTAGTTCAAATGATCATAAGACTAAATCTATGGCAAACATTGTACTGTAAGAAATGTAACAGAAGCCCTGACTTTGTGTTCTAGACCAATGATTATGTAACTATTCTGAAGTAAGCATTGCTACAAAAGTAGAGCTCTGATACAACTCTATTAGAATAAAAATAGTTTTTATTTATGTAATCTGTTTTAAAGTTTGCTTATAATTCTAAACTTTAGTTTCTTCATCTGCAAAATGAGTATAAGATTACCTAAATTACAGAGTTTTGCAACAGGTTTTATGTGATACCAGCCATAAAGGTACTACTTATTAGTATGCAAGACCTAGTGCTTCAATAGATGATGGAAACAGAGCTTGCCACCTCAAAATAAGCCTTTTGGAATATGCATTATTTTAAGCTTTTAAAAAAAAATCCTCACTCACCAAGGATATTTTTATTAAAGATTTTTTTTTTTTTTAAATCTTTAGAGGGTAAGGGTAGGAGAGGGAGAGAAATATCAATGTACGGTTGCCTCTTGTGTGTCCCCTGCTTGGGAACTGGCCTGCAACCCAGGCATGTGCCCTGACTGGGAATCGAACCGTATTTTTATTAATTATAGACAGAGAGGAAAGGAGAGGGGGAGGGAGAGAGAGAAACATCAATTTGAGACAGAAACACTGATCAGTTGCCTCCCCCATATATGCCCCGACCAAGGCATATGCCCTGACCCAGATCACACCCACAACTTTTTGGTGTCCCAGATGACATTCCAACCAAAATCCAACCAAATAAGCACCCAGCCAAGGCTTAGCTAGTTATTTTCAAGAAACAAAAAACTCAGGAAAAACCTTTAACTTCCCCTCTAACTGCATAAAAGAAATTTAGAGGACCTGCTCCAGAAAAGAAGCTATCATCAAAGATAACTGTAGTTTAATAGGAACTATTATGTGACAGGGAGAAACACAGCAAGGTCCCTTTAATCGAAGCTCCATTGTTAAAGATAGTCCAGAAAACAATTATTTACCAAATATTTGCTTTTCCATCTCCATGTGAATTGCCTTCTGGCCCTTTGAGGTTCCACACTACAGTCCTTTCTCCTTAGTTCAAAATGGCATAAAATCCCTCAACTGCTAATTTGTCGCTGAACTTCATATTCTCAGAACCTCTATGTGTACAAACATATCAAATTTGCTTATTTCTCTGTTAATTTGTCTCATATTAATTTATTAGCCCAGCCAGAACTTAGGTGGGAGGAAATTTAGTTTTTGTACCCCACCAGTTCCTTCTGAGTCTCCAGCATAATCTTTGTAACTATCATCGAGAAAATTACTTAAAATATATAGCCTTAATTCTAAACTCTTAACATGACAAGACAAATTGGAACAAAAAGAACCAATCTAGATGGAAACCCAGTTAGCTCCTACATATAAACATGACAACATTTATTCTTTCAGAGGGGGAAAAAAGTATTCTCTATAGGAATTATATTATTTCTTTTTTTCCAGTTCCCTTGGATAATTAGTGTCTTTGTAACTGGTTTCTTAAAAGCTCATTTATGACTAAAATGTTAATCATTTCTCATGCATTGCAAATGAAATATCGTATTTTTGTTATTTTACTGTGCTGTTTTATTTTATGGTTGTAAAGAAGTTGTATATTGAAATATAATCATGTTCTGTTTTTAAAAAATGACACTGAATATTTATGATAATAAAAAAAAAATCAATGTCCTCTAAAAAGTATCCCCCCAGAAGTGCCCATTTGAAAATATATAAATTATGGAATGTCCATAGATTAGAAAGGGTGCTTATGAAGAATATTAATGAAATATATCATGAATACATTATATAACGTATAATATTAAGTGAAAGTGAATTACCTTAGAGGAAAAATCAGGACACAAAACTGTATAAAGAGAAATATGTCAATAATATAAAAAATATATTTAAAAGTCTGGAATAAAGGAGAGGGGTGTTATAAGTTGTTATAATTATAAAAATATATAATCTTTAAAGTTAAAGTGCAGTCATAATAATATTAAATGGGTCCTATTAATTGGGAAAACCTTAACTGAAAAGCAGACATATGTCAGATTTATGCACTCATCAGTACAGTCTTTCTGAACAAATTTTACTTACTCAATGTAAGTGGATTTCTCAATAGAAAAACATTTGGGCCACTGTGGAAGGGCTGCTACCAGGACTTGCTGATGGAACCTGGCAGATGGAGAAAGCCATCAACTCTACTACAGTACAATTTCCCTTTACCAATCACCACAATGATTTTGCTGCTGAGGTTTAAGTTCCAGTGATGTGTTTTAGCTGGTATAGCACTATCTCTGCTATGAAGAGCACAGCATCAAGTACTTGAGCAAAATCTCAGCCTTGGGAGGCATTACATATATGCTTTCAAATGTCCTGGAGGAAAATGGGGGTGGGGTAGGGAGAGGAAGAGGGCAAGAATGGATTACTCAAAAAAGAAAAAAGAAAAAGAAATTCAAATTTGGGAACTTTATTCTTCCCATACAAGCTACTGCATAATCTGTATGCAAACTGTATCTCAATGATTTTATAAAACCTTGAATTTCAAAGGTTTGTAAAGGTATGTTCAAAAGAATAAAAGAAAAAATATAGGACTTTTTAGGTATGATTTTACTGGAAAGAGGTAACATTAAGGAAAAATTTAAATCTGTATTATAGTACCCTAGAAAGCTAATGTATTAATGAATAGCAGAGAATGCCACTGTTTTAGGTCTAAGAAATTAAATGGACAGTTTTATTCTTTGCTATGCACAACCTCCCAATAACTGAAGTTGAAAACATTTCAAAAGGATACTTTCCAAATCATTCAATATATTGCTTTACACAACAAACATTCCAAAGCACACTACTTCAAATTTCCTATTATACCAAAGTACCCTGATATTTAGGGTACATTTGGGGAGGTGCATTTCACTGAGAACTGGGGCATCATTGATGTTGCTTAAATTTTTTAAGAAATGTTAACTCATATTTCATATACATATATATTCTTGCAATACACATGGACAACAACAAGGAAAACTGCAAATGATTTACTCTATCAACAGAGATGGCTGGTTCTTATCAGATGTTTATATATGCTCACTTCAGCTTCTTTTACCAGTACTAGGGCTACTTTTGAGGTTTGTGTGATAAAGTAGAAAGAGTGCAAACCTGAAAATCAGACAGAATTTAAAGCCTGTTATCTACCAAACGCCCGCCTTGTGACCTTGAGCAAGTGAACTACTGTTTCTGGGCTTTAGTTTCCTCAACAGTAAAAATGGTAACAGCATCTATCTTTAAAAAAACTGTAAGTAACAATTGTTAATAATATATACAACAGAAAAAAAGCAGCACACGGGATTTTCGTACCTTGGTGGGGATGGGAAAAGACTTCTAAAAGAAAGCTGGCATATCTTTGGAAAACTTGATGACAACATGGTACCAAAAGGAACTCATTCTGATCATCAAATCAAAGATAGGTGAAGAAAGAATGAGCATATAAGGTGTGTCCAGAAAAAGTCCAGCCACTGTAAATATAACTAGAACAGTTTCACAACATCAATGTAACTTAGGAGCCAAGAAGAGTGGGCTGGAATGTGCATGCAGGAATAATGATGACTTCACTGTACTAGTCAGAGGGAGTGGTAGACACCACTGAGTGAGCATGTGTACTGTGTGGCCAGTGCATTCAAAATGACTGAGAGAGTAGAGCAACAAATCTGCATCTAATTTCTTATTAAACTTCAACATTCCTCCATGGAAACTATTTGGATGATTCAGAAAGCCACAGCTACGGGCAAGTGGTGATTGGCAGCTTCATCATTACAACACATTAGCTCATGGATCACGTCTCATGCAGAGTTTTTTGGCCAAACATCAAATCACCCAGGTGATTCAGGCCCCCTACAGCTCAGATTTGGTGCCCTGAGACTTCTGGCTTTTCCCAAAAACTAAAATCACCTTTGAAAGGGAGATTTCAAACCATCAGTGAGATTCAGGAAAATATGATGGGGCAGCTAATGGCGATTAGTAGAACTGTGTGAGGTCCCAAGGTGCCTACTTTGAAGGGGACTGAGGCATCATTGTCCTATGTACAGTGTTTCTTGTATCTTGTATCTTCTTCAAGAAATGTCTCTGTTTTTCATATTACCTGGCTGGATACCTTCTGGACAGACCTTGTACAAAATTCACTGTGTATTAGGTAATACGATAGATCCTGGAAATTATAGTTAAAATAAGTAGTCTGTTGCCTTCAAGAAGTTCAAAATTTCCCATGCGAGAAACCCAGTTTCTTACTAGCATATATAATACAAAGTCAAAAAATGGTCAAACAAAATCTATAAACAAAGAACCATAAGCATGTTGCAATTTATCAGCAAAAAAAGTTCCCCTAACCTAAATGTCAGGCGTAGTCATCTATGGAAAGGACACCAGGGCCTTTAGACATACTGGCCCGAGAATTAAAAGGGGTAACATCTCATATATCACACAAAACAGCTGCTAAGGAGAACAAAAAACTTCACGCAGGGTGGTCATGACACCAACTACTGTAAAAACAAGGGCATGGACTAGTCTATACAGAGAATGTACAGAAAAAAGAGGACAGGTGGCATATGTCCATTCTGTCATTTTACATCCAAAGCCGTACAGTGGTCCTGTCAGCTATGCAAACCTCTTGCTATCTGTTCGTCAAATATATCATACTCACTCCCTCCTTGGGGCTTTTGTAATCACTGTTCTCTCTGATGAAGAGTCTTACCCCAGATCCTTGGCTAACTCACTTAAAGGCATTAAAAAGTATATTTGCTGAAGTACGGGCCTTCATAACTATGAAAAATTTGAGTAATATTCAAATATTCACATAGTATAGCAAACCTTTTCAAGTTTCTACTCTTTTATTAGCACAACAAAAATTCCTACACTTTCCAATCTTGAAAATGTTTCCACAAAACAAAACATGAAGAGTAAAATAATAGAACATCGGTGTAGAAATCAGAAGTCCATTTGAAATACATTAAAAAAAGTAGTCATGTCATCATTTCCCTAAAACTGGGAACCTAGGACCCAAACAAGAGAAAAGGAATAAAACAATACTTTATACAATTAAAATGATGATAAAATGAGCTACTTCCTAACCACTCATTATCTAGAAGCCTACAAATGGCACTTAACCACCCAAGCAGTGAAAAGCCCCTTCCTAAAATTCATGACAATGATCCCCAAGTGACAGCCTGCAGAACATTGCCAGCCCGCAGAACATTCATTGCCAGCCCAGGACTAAGTTTTCAATAGACAGCAGGAAAACATAAAAAATGAAGACCAAAAGAAATCATAAAATAAATTTAAAATCTGCATATTTTGCATACTTATTCTTGATCTTCACAGTTAGTTTCACAAACAAAAGGTGGGAATAGAAATGGAGAAAATGTGGTACCAAATGAGAGAAAACTAAATGGCCTATAGTGTTAAGACATCTTTATCTACACGGAATGGGAGTAGTGCACAAATTTGAGGACATGTAATGTAATACATTTAAGTTAACTTGTATGAAATTACAGTTTTTGTAGATAAAAAATCAAACATTACCAATTTCATACATCCCAACCTAATACAGTAATTTTTCTCAAGAAGAGAATGAACCATACAACTGTAGTACGAAAAACTGTCCCTCAATTGCCCCCTTTAAGACTTTAAGAACAACAATGCACACATGAATTCAAAAGAACCAAAGTCTTAACTATCATTTTAAAATCCCAATGCTTTCAGCGCATTCAGACACCTAAGACTTTATGACACATTTAGAAAAATTTCAAGACTGATTCTGAAAAGTAAGGAAAGGAACCATATAGGAGCTCCAGTGGCACAATCTGTTAGCGTGCAATATTTATACAGAAAGCAACTATATAACCTAAGTTAAAAAGCAAACACTTCTCCCTAATTCAATCAAGCCCTATGATTCCACTAGCATAATAAGAAAAAGGTGTTTTTGACTTTTATTCCCCATGTTACAGTAAAACTCAATGCCATTGGGGTTTCCAGTGGCATTTATGGACAGAGAAATCAAGTTAAACTGAGAATGCCTGACTATTATAATACATCTGAGTGCTAGATAAAATAGTCATTAAATCTGAGTGCCAACAACATATAATGTTTTATGTCTACATAATGCAGAAAAACACTGGCTGTGACCTATCAACAAACATTCCAAGACAATCTATTGAATAATCTGCTGAAGTTGCTGTTTTATTTCTTAAACAAACAGAAAATATAACAGTGCTTATTCTAAAAGTATATTACCTCAAGCTAATAAGAATTGATAGAATAAAGACATCATTATATAAAAATTAATAACATTTGGAGCATGACATGCAACAGTCATAAAACATTTGTTTTTCAAAACTGGTGGAGAAAAGAAGTTTTATGGAAGGAAAATACTGTTGATGAGGGATGTTCCTATACTTCACTATTTTGCTTTTCAATGAAATGCTAGCATGGGGCAAGGGGGCAGGGGCTGCAGAGTGTCCTCTCCTATTATATTTTTGTAGAATCAAAGACATTTATAGTTTGAAAGAAATTTTAGGACCACTAATAATCCAACCATTTCACCATACACATGTGTAAACATATGATGAGCCTGAAAGATTCCATGACTTAGTTCTCCAAGGCCATGTACCCATTAACAGTCAAGGAGAGAATAAAGGCAGGTCTCAGGTTCCCTGCCAAAAACAGAGAGTCATATGCCTACTATCATCTGGCAAAACAAATAAATGGGTGCTTTTAATATTTAAAATAAAATTTTTATTTAACTTAATACTTAAAATAACATTTGTAAAGTCTGAACCAATGAAAGACATCATTATTACATTTAGTCGATATATCCACTTAATAAATCTTTGAAATAAAAGAAACAAAATAAAGACTGACAAACCTATACCATACTCTTAAAAAGGAAAGAATTATAGAACACCAGGGAGAAGAGGGCATAATTCTCCCCAAAACATCTATCTCCACAGGTAAGGTGAAACAGCCAATCCTAAATAATATCCTTTCATGAGGGGTTACTGCAAAGTGCCCAAGAGCCAGCTTGTGCACCAGAAGTAGGATTTACACTCACTAAAGACACAGAATAAATTTCAGAAAGTACCATAGGAAATGTCAGGCAATCCCAGAAAACAAAATTATCCAACAAAGTGAAATCAGTGGGTAGTTCCAGTCTTGGGAAAATATGCTCAGGACTGGGTTAGTATTCAATTGCACCATAAACATGAATATTAAAAAAAAAAAAAAAAAAAAAAAAACAAAGCAATGTGAAAGAGAGAAAAACATTTGAGAAAGTAATCAATTTGTGTCAGACTTGAGTTCCTGAGATTTTCCTTATGTAATTATGCTTAAAGAGATATTTTGTTCTTTCAAATAACTGAAAATCTAAGTTAAATGGGTTAAATAATGATGAAACACCAAGAATAATGTCTAATTAAAGCAGCAAATTCCATCTCTTCCATCTTTGTATTTAAATATTTCATTATTAAGTGAATTACAAAATTAATATAGACAGGCTGTCCAAAAAATAAATTAGTTACATTGCCTGAAATGCACTCTTAATTAAATCCTCAAAGCATGCAGATTATAGAGATAGGGATCAGGATCTAAGATGTCTTTAATTTCAAAGAGATGCTTAACAGCTCATTACAGTATTGAACTTGCTGACTTGTTGAGTTATAAAAAGTTATCCAGATGGTTCAGATTAGAGAAAATTAGAACCATAACCAGAGTTTCAATCTGATCTTGTCAATTTTCAAACTTGCAGGTGGGATCATCTCTGCACTTGGGTGAACAGAGTATGAATGGGTATCTGCGTCTTTCAATCTTTCTGTATAATTATTCTAGAAATCATAAAATCGTAGTTGAAGAGTAATAAATAAAAATTTAGTCCAATGGTGATGAGCTCAACATATCACCACATGTTTTTCAGGATATTTACAGTGCCAAAAATCCACTCATGAACCTGTTAGGACACCTGATCATTCATGATTGGTCTTCATATTCTACACAAGACAAAACTGAAGCCAGAGCAAAGATCTGCACGATGTCAAGAACCTTACAAGGGACAGAGCCAGGACTCCAGTCAGAATCTACTGTCCATCATCAATCAACCAGATTCCTCTTTAAAATGAGTTCAAAAGATTTTCTAATTGCTTTTGCTAGATGCCCTGGAGGCTTTAACACGATGTACCCACTTTCACTCTAAATTTCTTACTTGGAATAAGAGTAAATTTGATAGTAGTCCTAAAGTAAGACATGTTAGGGTGATTTTCTCTTCTTATCCTATCACCTTTCCTCACACAAGCCCAAACCCAGGCATCAAGTCTTCTTGTTCTCATCCTGTGCCTATGATCAGTTGTGGTTTTTTGTTTTTCCCTAGGACATCCTTAACCAAGCACATAGGTTTATAAGAGTAGAACCTTGTGTGTCTGAGGCACCTATGAAGTCTTGGCTTGGACTTCCCTAAATCCACTTTAGTCCTGGCATATTTCCCCCGAGCACCCACAGCATTAGTGCTCCCGTTCCAATCTGGATGCCATTTCTCTCTGAATCCCCTGTGGATTTTCCTCATTTCTTTAGAGTTCAACTATCAACCTCCAGATAGAACAAGATATGGAAGTATTACACATAGTTTCTTACTCAAGACGATGCAATAAATTTAAAGGATTCAAGTTAAAAATAAAGATAATGCAAAGAAACTTAACGGCACATTAATTCTATGATTTGACACCTGAAAAGAAATGATTCTCAACTTCTTCTGCAGCATCTTAAGAAGAATATCAGAAATGACCAATTGTATCCCATTATATAAAAAGGGAAGACTTTTGCTAGGAACATGGCTAAATTATGTGAAGCAAGCATTTATCCCTAAAATCCCAATTTCTTTTTTTTAAAGATTTTATTTATTTATTTTTAGAGAGGGGAAATGGAAGGAGAAAGAGAGGGAGAGAAACATCAATGTGTGGTTGCCTCTTGTACGCCCCTTACTGGGGACTTGGCCGGCAACTCAGGCATGTGCCCTGACTGGGAATCTAACCTGAGACCCTTTGGTTCCCAGGCCCATGCTCAATCCACTGAGCTGCCAGGGCCCAAATTTCTTTTCCCTGAAAATTCTTTAATACCTCTGATGTCCTTATGGTATATATTTACAATATGGTGAAATGACCTCTCTACCAAGCAATTTTTTTTTTTAAGAAAAGTTTGTTACGAGACAGAATAAACACTGACTACTGTATACATATAGTCAAAAAATACAGAAAACCGTCACAAGCCTACCTTCATCACTTGTTGCCTGCTGCTTCACCAGAGTCATTGGGGATCTTGCTGGAGGCTTGCTAAGTGGATGGCGCCAACTTTTAGCTGTTTTGGTTTCTCCGTCTATTCTCTGATTACAGAAAAAAAAAAAAAAAAAAAACGGGGGACAAACACCTTCAGTTAAAAACTTGTTTTAAACAAAACACTACGGTTCACAATGATTTATGACAAATTAATCATGAAAAACTTGTACTTTTTTAAATCCTGGGGAATTAACCCCCTCACTTTTTTAAATCCTCACCTAAGGATACATTTTTATTTATTTTAGAGAGAGGGGAAAAGGGGGAGAGAGAGAGAGACATTGATGTGAGAGAGAAAACATTGACCAATTACCTCCCATACACGCCCAGACTGAGACTGAACCTGCAATGTAGGCATGTGCCCTGACTGGGAATCAAACCCACAACCTTTTGGTGTATGGGACCACAATCCAATCAACTGAGCCACCTGGCAAGGGCAGAATTAGCCCTTTTTAAAGGAAATTTAAGTGTTCACGTCAAAAGAAATAGAAATCCATCCTATGAGTTATTCTACCAAGAGGTCAATTAACTATGTTTCCACTTCATATTAAAATACCATCTGCATATTGTGGAGGGTAGGCTTATCAAGCCTGCAATAAACTCAGCAGTTGGCAAGTTTTCAAAAGTTCTTTAACACTAGTCTAAATTTAAGATTATATATTCATAAAAATATAGGACTGTGGCACCTGGTTATGTCCAAACAGGTCACATGAAATATTATGTTACTTTTCTTTCTATCCACACAGAAAACCATAATGTCAAAATGAGCCCATACACCTCCGGTTCATTCAGAAATGAATAATAACTTTTCAGAGGATTAAATAAGAAATCAAAGCTTTTTTTTCTAATTATGGTAAACTACTGTCACCTTGAAATCACTGAAATTGTATAGAAAATCTTTTGTCCTGGGTTCTCCAAACTGTATTTTCCTTTCAAGGGAAGAGGGGAAAAAAAGCCATGTACAACCTGACATCTTCCAGACAGAACCCACTTACAAGCTTTTCTTGTCTACTCAGTCAAAAAACAACAATAAGAACAACAAAATGGAGGTGGGGGGAGATTACCAGAGAGCTAGTATTAGTTGGTTTATATCAACAGTTCATTAGGAAAGAGAGGAGTCTCAGAAATGTTCCTGTTAGCTGAAAAAGCAGTGGCCAGAAGTAGAGAAAACTATGCTGGCATCTAACACCAAAACAGGATTTCCTGAAAACAACATGTCAGAACATTTATTCAAAACTGGGAGTATGGAAAAGTAAAATAGAATGAAATTTATCAGTGGTTTATAATAGCTAAAAAGTAATGTGGGAAATTATAACTTAGTCAACAACAAGAAATATTTACTAAGCCCTCACTGTATGCCACACAGCTGTAACATAGAGTTACAGGCGGAAAAATTATACCAGGTCCCTGTTTTCAAAGAGTGTGCCTTATAGAGGGGTAGGAGCACAATCAATGAACAAGCAAAAAGTAAATATTTATTCAGGTAATATAAAGCAAATATGCAATAAATAATAAATAAATCGGACAAAGGGATGGAAAGAGATGGAGAGGGGCTATTTCATACAGGATCATCAGAGAAGGCCTTTCTGATGAGAAGACAACTGAGTGAAATCTGAGTGCAGTGAAGGAGAGATACAGCTAGGATCTCTGGGGAAGGAATATATTGGTCAGCAGTAATAACATGTAAACTGCTAACATACTTGGTGTATTCCAGGAAGAGCACAGACCCCAGTTGTAGACAGACAGAGAAACAAAAAGGCATGTTAAAAAAATAACCTAATATTTCTTGAGAAGACTGACGACAGCTGATTGCTACCAGAATACACACTGTATTACACCTAATAAGAAGAAACACTGCTTGAAGCTACACAAAGATGAAATGGGTCTGTATTACTGAAAGAGATGTTCTGACATCATGATGTAAGAAAAGAGTACCATACAGATGTTTCCAAGAAGGTCAAGTCATGCAGGCCTCAGGAGCAGCATTTGCTCTCCTATGCAGGCAGTCCTTGTTCAGTGAAATGATAAAGATGTTCAAGTCACTCAGGGTAAGCAAGGAACAGGAAAAGTAACTTTCAGTTCCATTCTAGTTTAAAGTATGTGACTAAATATAACTTAAACAAGCATTTGACTTACCACTATTCCAGAATCCCAGTATCTGTTCAGCTATAATTAATCCCTACATGAAATTAAATTGTAAAATTTGTGTACTAATATGAAAACTATTTTCAAACTTCCTTAGTCTTTTCAAATAAATTAGACCATATTTTTTCTACTTTTTCATAAATTTTAATTAAATATTTTATGGCTCAACAGGATATACAATCATACATAAAATGATAAAGGTTATTAGGTCAAGAAAGAAAGTTATATTTTACCTAACATTTTAAAACTACCTGTAAACAGAATATTCCAATTGGATTTCTTTATTTAATCTCCCTTGCTACTCAAAGATACAAAAAGGCCTGTGGTGAGCTGAAATAAACAGGAGGAATCCGGGGGCTTACTCAATTTATCAGCTCCAACAATTGAGGTTCTCCTTACCCACTTGAATTCCTTCATCAAGTTGAATAGGTCAAAAGAGACTAATAATTCTGATGATCACTACACACAATCAGAGTGTGTGACTGCCTAATCCACTGACAATCTTAAGGGTACAGCAACACTTTATGCTGAAAGCATATGACACTAACATCGTACTAGAACATGTGAGAAACAGGGAGGTCCTGTGCCAATACACAGAATGGGGAGCTTGGTAATTAAGAGGTTTTGAGTTTTCCATGAGGTAAATGGCCTCCTTTTGGCAGTGGGCAGGGCCAGAAAGGTCAGCCTGGCTCTAGAATAAGAGTCCACAAGGCAAGCGTCAAGGGAAAGAATGACCAGGGGAACTCTAATGTTAAAAGAGGCTATGGGAAGCCTATAACACAGAGGTGTTGACAGTTGGCAGAAGATCAAAGCCCTGAAGGTAAAACCATTTGCAGTCTGGTTAACACTGTAGGTAATAGAACCACTCTGTATCTTGACTGTGTCAATGTCAATGTCGTTATGATATCCTACTATAATTTTCCAAGAAGTTACTATTGGGGGAAACTAGGTACATAGGATCTTTCTGTACTATTTCTCACAACTGCATATAAATCCATAATTATCTCCAAATGACTTTAATTTTAAAAAATGTTTAAAATAAAATTAATCTCCAACATGTGGCCAAAAGTTCCATGCTCTCTAAATTATCACAGTGTGAGCCAGAGCTCAAAGAAGGCTTACCGCCCAATCATCCAAGAAAATATGAATAATACATATAAACTGTGAAATGCTATTTCTCTATTATAGCAACATTTTGATGGATAGCACAATTTTCAGAAAGTCCTTTCACCATACAATAAATACAGTAAAAACAAACACTGCCACATACACTGGGGACTTTGAAGCCATTTCTCCCTTCACTGGGGACCGCTGGGAATTCCCCAGGTTCAAGAGCACTCCCACGACTCTCCACATCACTCTCTTCTCTCACTGTCAGCACACTGCTACTCTCTGCCACTGAGGAACACAACTCAGATGACTCTGGCCATGGAATTATGGGTGAGTTTGATCCCTTGGGGGTCACATGGCCACCAAACATGGAATCATCAGTCTCACTGGGATTCGAAGATGGAATTATGGCACAGGCTCGGTCATCCTTAATTTTTATTTCCTCCGTTAGAGACGTAGTTAAACAGCTGTTTCCTGAGGAGCAAAACAAAAAGACAATAAATCTAACACTGTGTTATTAATGAGCATACTTGATAAACTATTCTGAACTAACTATCTTTCAAATTCCCCTCTAAAATTCTATAGACATGGGTAGGAAAGGTCACTATAGCACAGTGCAACCTTCACTGTTGTTAAGGTAAGGTCCTCAAGTTTGACAAAAGAATATCATGACAACTAAGGTGTTCTTCAATAGAGAATTGGATAAAGAAGATGTGGCGCCTACAAGATCAGTCCAGAAAAAGTCCAGCAATTGTTAATATACAAGAATGGTTTGTGTACTTCCAGCCAAGATGGAGGCATAGGTGGACACATTATGCCTCCTTGCACAACCAAAATTAAGGACAACAAAGATTTATAAACAAATAAACGACCGGAACTGATAGAAAACTGAACTGTATCCAACAACCATTCATCCAGACTAGCAAGACAGGCGGAGTAATGGCAGAAAAAAGTGGAGGTTGGCAGACCCAGGCACGCAGGCAGTGGCTGGCAAACCCCAGGTGCACAGGCAGCAGCTAGCGGACCCCGGGCTCAGGGTGACAATGGGCAGACCCAGTGAGACTGCGCAAGGTGGCTAGCTGACCAGGAGGTCCCGCATGCGCGTGCAGTTAATCCAGGCGAAAACAAGGAGCGAGACAGACCTCGCGCCAGGACCCCAGCGCCAGGACCCCAGCGCCAGGAAATAAAACCTAAAAACACCAATTGAAAACACTTGTGGGGGTTGAAGTGCCGGGAAAGACTCCCAGCATCACATGAGAGTCCGTTGGAGATACCCACAGGGTCCTAGAACGTACACAAGCTTACCCACATGGAAAACAGTACCAGAAGGGCCCAATTTGCTTGAGGAAAGCGGCGGAAGGGACTGGAATCCCAGAGAGAGCTGAGCAAGCGCCATTGTTCCCTCGTGGACCCCACCCCCACATACAGCATCACAACCCAACTGGGCTGCCCTACCCTGGGGAACAACTAAGGCTCCTCCCCTTCCTACATAACAGTCACGACCAGACCACCAAAAAAAAAAAAAAAAAAAAAGGCTCAAATGGGAGAACAAATCAAAGCTCCAGAGCCAATTTATGTAAGCAACCAAGAGGTAGCCAACCTATAAGATGCACAGTTCAAAGCCCTGGTCATCAGGATGCTCACAGAATTGGTTGATTTTGCTCACAAATTAGATGAAAAAATGCAGGCTACTATACGTGAAATGAAGGAAAACGCAAACGGAACCAATAGAGATGGGAGGAAAACTGGGACTCAAATCAATGGAGTGGACCAGAAGGAAGAAACAAACAAACAAACAAACAGAAAAGAATGAAGAAACAAGAATTCAAAAAAATGAGGAGAGGCATAGGAACCTCCAGGACTTTAAACACCCCAACAACCGAATTATAGAGGTACCAGAAGGGGAAGAGGAAGAACAAGTGGAAAATTTATTTGAACAAATAATAAAGGAGAACTTCCCCAATCTGGCAAAGGGAATAGACTTCCAGGAAGTCCAGGAAGCTCAGAGAGTCCCAAAGAAGTTGGACCCAAAGAGGAACACACCAAGGCACATCAGAATTACATTAGCCAAGATTCAAATGAAGGAGAGAATTCCAGAAGCAGCAAGGGATAAGGGGACAGTCACCTACAAAGGAGTTCCCATCAGACTGTCAGCTGATTTCTCAAGAGACCTTCCAGGCAAGAAGGGGCTGGAAAGAAGTATTCCAAGTCATGAAAGTCAAGGACCTACATCCAAGATTGCTCTATCCAGCACAGCTGTCATTTAGAATGGAAGGGCAGATGAAGTGCTTCTCAGATAAGGTCAAGTTCAAGGAGTTCATCATCACCAAGCCCTTATTATATGAAACGTTAAAGGGACTTATCTAAGAAAAAGAAGATAAAAAAATATGACAGTGAAAAGACAGCAAACACACAGCTATTAACAACCACACCTAAAACAAAAGCAAACTAAGCCAACAGGTAGAACAGGAACAGAAACACAGAAATGGACATCACATGGATGGTTAGCAACAGGGGAGTGGGAGGAGGAGAGAGGGGGAAAAGGTACAGAGAATAAGTAGCAGAGATGGTAGGTAGAAAATAGACAGGGGGAGGGCAAGAATAGTGTGGGAAATGTAGAAGGTAAAGAACTTCTGACACATGGACATGAACTAAAGGGAGGGAATTTGGGTGGGAGGGGGTGTGCAGGGTGGAGGGGAATGATGGGGGAGAAATGGAATAACTGTAATAGCACAGTCAATAAAATATATTGAAGAAAAAGAAAAGATGAAATACTGCCATTTGTGACAACATGGATGATCTTGAGAATATTATGCTAAGAAAATTAAGTCAGTCAGAAAAAGCTAAAAATCATATGATTTCACTCATGTGGGATAGAAAACTGAAACTCACAGACACAGACAACAGTATGATAGTTACTACATGAAAGGGGGCTGGAGGAAGTAAAGGGTAATGGGGCCCAAAAACATGCTAACAGAAGATGATTTGACTTTGGGTGGTGGGCACTCAATGCAATATACAGACCATGTATCACAGACATGTACACTTAAAACCTATATAATCTTATTAACCACTGTTACTCCAATAAATTTAATTTTAAAAAGGGAGTGAAAGAATAAACTTATTGACGAAATAAGGGATTAAAAACAGGTTCTACTATAGATAAATGTCAAAAGCCAGAGAATAACAATAATTATCCAAAGCAATAGTTATTTGAACTATTTCTCAAAAAGTACAATTATATTCCAATATATGATGCTAAGGGATGGTATTGATAAAACATTCCAGTTCCAAGGATGTATGCAAAGAGCATATGTAAGGCTGTGCAGTTCCAGTAAAAATTATGTCCTACACTAAGAATGTATCATACAATGACAGCATATAAAACAGAAGAATATCATAAGCACTTCTCTTCTAGTGCCATCTCTGTTCACCCTTTCCCCTCCTTTACACACACACACACACACACACACACACACACACACACATCATCATCATCATCATCATCATCATCATCATCAATTCATCTGTCACATACTAGCTCTGATGGTAAACCTAGCCACACATCTTCTGTATAAGTGGTCCTCCAGGTCTCAAAACCTGGAGGTCGAAATGCAAGTAACTGTGTAGCAACGGAAATATTAAAAAAAATGAGGGCCCTTGGCCTCAACCACCCAGTAATTCATAAAGTGTTTAATTAAACTATGGTGAGGGACTATAAAGAAATAGCCATATGCACTCCATAACTGTCTTCTCTGCACTGTTTGCTGCTGTTCCCTTCCCTATCTTCTCCACCTTCCTGACTTCTATCCATTTATCTCAAGTCAATTCAGATATCATTTACTCTAAGAAATACTGTAGCCTCCTGTCTGTTTCACGTCTTTCCCTGGTGTATCAGCCACATTCTATGCCATCTCTAACATGGCACTTACCACATTAGATTTTAATTATATTTGTCTAGCTCTCCACTAAAGTATGAACTTATTGAAGAAAAGTCTATGATTTAAAATCTATCAACTCAGATATTTCAAGAGCCAAAGGTAATGAGCATGGGGAAGCACCGAAGGTCAGATTAATTAGGATGATGATAAGGACTTTTCTTTCACTCTAAGTGGAAGAAGAGTAAAAAAGAACGAGTAGAGGACCTAAGCTGCAACGTTTTCAGAGATCACTATGACCACCATATAGGGAACTAATTAGCAGAGCTGCATAGAGTAAACACTGGCAAAACAAGAAGGAAGCAATTTCTGCAACAGCCCAGATATGATATAATGGTGCCCCAAAGGAAGAGGAAGCAGGGAAAAGGGGCAGGGCATGGATGGATTCCAGAGAATCCCATATTGAAGGACAGACTAGTTGAGAGGTGTGATAAGAAGCCAGGGATTACTAACAAGCTCGATTAGTACAAGGACAAATGCCCCAACACATATTAAAGAGGCAAAGTTTTAAAGCACTCTCAGAGATATATGCTATAAAAGTGGAGGAAAGCAAAGTAGTTGAGACAGATGATGGCTTTAGTATAGAAGAACAGCCAGGGAACTATACATACCATTACCCAAGTCTGAATAATTTTTGTTGTTCTTTTTAAAAACCTATTGTTTATTTTATTCTTAAAATTAAGTTGAAAGCAAAGAATTTGCAAAGCATTATCTATAGCTGATTTTCTCTGTTGCATGTGAGCTCAAGAGAAGCTTTCCAAAACTGTATTATATATTGTAAATTGAGTAGCAACAAAAAAATTTTTTTTCATTTTAGAATATTCTTTTTTATTAAACCAAATAGGACATGCTGACTGTTTGTCTCACAATTTCACTCTACGTAGCAGTAGTGCTCCTGACCTTTATAACACTCCACTGGCCTCCTGATTGAATTACCCCTTAAGTCTAGATAGTTTATTGGCTAAGCTATCTGTAAAAGTAAGATATCTGTTCTCTTGATCATAGATCGAAGGCATTAGATCATCAACCACCTACAAGTTATACATGAAACAGCCAGTTTCTCACCTGAGAGTCTGACATTATCTGATGAATATAGATCCAGCTGCTTCCTGCTAGTAGAGGTCTCTTCCTCTGAAGGTGCTTCTGTGTTCCCCAGTTTTATTGCTTCTTCTGGCTTTTCACTGACTTTGAGGTTGTCTGGGACTGGGTCAGGGATAGGGCCCTTTGTCTCACTGACTGCAGCCAACATTTCCTTGTCCTCATCATTTTTAGGCCTCTTGGAGTTAGAACCAGTGCACTGGAAGCTATTAATAAGAGAAGCTGTGGTCAGAGCAGAGAATGTTTGCAACAAACAGGATAAAACACATACCATTACAAATGTTACTTTCACTTACTGAAATAAGAAAAAAAATGGTAGTTTTTTAATTATTGTGCAGAGATAATTTTCACAATTAAAAGATTAATTTTGAAATTAAAATTTTAACAAGAGTTTTAATAACAATTTACTAAAATTTAAAATTGAAACAAGTGTAAATAATTGATTACTAAATATTATTAGAGAAAGTCTTTGCTAAAATTCTATAACAATATTAAAAGAAATCTGAAAATAAAAGTAAAGTTAAAATGATGGCATGGGAGAAATCAAATCAATAAATCAAATATTGTTTAGATAATGAAAAATAGAAAAGAAAATGGGGAGAGCCCATACAGCTGCTCTTAAAGTCTGAGTAGATTTACATTCCAAGGTCAACAAGTGACCATGTTTCCCTGAAATTTGTATATTTCTGAAGCATGTGTTAAAATCATTAAAATTAAATGTCAAATCATCATTGGCTAAAGGAATTAAGAGAGAAGAAAGGTTATCCATGTTTTTAACATCTTCTATCAACTTATTATTTTCAAAGTGCACATCATTTTTATTTTTTCATCTTTTAGTATTTTCGAGCAAGTCATCTGCTAGCTTTGTCAAAGATGCCTTTTGTATGTGATACAATATTTCTAACACTTTCATTTAGAAAAAATTACAATTAAAATCAACATGTATTTCACTGCCCCAAACACACACACATATACATACACAAACACTAAGCACTGTTAGAAGTCAGAGAGGGCAGAGATCTGAGATGAAGAGGGTAGCCACAGATCCATGGGTCATCTATGTAAATGAGCTTTGGCTATTGCTGGTAGTAACACTACTAGTATAAGCATCACCATTTTCACCTTATTGAGAACCCATGCACTAGGCTACATAGAAAATCTTGACATTACTAATAGTACATGTAAAGCAAGATGGCTGACAGATCTTTGAGATTTCAATCATTCTCTTCATTAGATTTCCCTAGATACAGTATTTACTTAAGGAAGCCAGCAAACTGTGTGATCAAGCTACAAGGCTAAGCATAATCGACAAGCCCCTTAACATTAGGCTTTCAAACTGGGTGAGCAGAGTTCATTGACTATTTTAAGTATTTCAAATCTGTCCATGCCAATCATCTCTGTTCCCTGGCAGACCAAAAGGTCCACTGTGGTTAGAAACTGAGAGACCAGATCATATATTTAATTGAAATATTGTGTTTTCTGTCCACTAAAAAACAATTCTCAACTTGATGTACTGGTATACCTTCTGAATTTAAGATCGACTACTGCCCCCTCCCACAGCTAGCGTTTTGGTAACGTGGATTAACATGTTTATCAAAGGCAGTGACTCTCTAAATCTGTGTTTTGCAAATTTTTTGTATGCAACCCATAGTAAGTTATACATTCTAGATGGTGATATAACGCACACATACACACATGCTCACACATGTCAGGAATTAATACTTGCCTTTACCACACAGGAAGAACTATAATATTTTTTATTCTATTTTACTTCCTAATTTTAAAATGATGTTCCTAACCTACTAAATTGATTTGAAAGCTAAGAGTTTTAAAATCACTGCTGTAACTATAGGGTGAAATAAAAAGACCTCAGTTTGAGTTCTGCCACTAATTCTGTGCCTCAGGTTATTTCTCTCATAAAATGCAGAAGTTTGACTCCATCATGTTCTTAAGGTTCCTCCACTCACTACCATTCTAAAATAGCAAAAAATAAATGTCAGAGAAAAAAGATAATCAGAAAATAAGCATCAAAAGTGTGAGCAAAGATTTAAAATCACAGTGTTATTTTAGTTAATAGCAAAAAGCTGGAAACAAGCTGTAAGTCCAACTACAGGGAATTAGTTAAGTACATGTAGTCATTAAAAATAATGGTGTAGTACATCATTTGATTAAATATAAAAGAACTCACAAAACTGGTCATCAAGTTGTTAATAGATCATGGACCCCAATTTTAGAAAGGTATATAAGATTATATGATATATAATAAATATATATGAAAAGGTTATATACAGAAAATGTTAACATTGGTTATTTCTGGATTGTGATGTTATGGGTGATTTGGAATTCCTTCATTATTCTTTTCCTTATTTTACAAATTTTCTCCAATGCACAAATACTACTTTTATAATCTGAAAGAAAAACAATGAGTAATATTGGAGAGTAAAAATGTAATATAACCCTGGAAAACATAAAGAGTCTAAAAAGAACTGCCAAAGGACCTGAGTAACGAAACACATCCTATTCAATGAGTTTTAAAAGCAGCGAGATGCCCATAACAGGCGTAAAAGCTTCTGAAATGGTCCTGGCCACAAAAATGGATTGCAGAATAAAGTTCACAGGGACAACAATATTACAGAAACGCCATATGCTCTTCTTTATACCTTGTAAAAGAGTAAAACCAAGTGTATAAAATGTGAGAAAATATAGGAATCACAAAGAAAAACGTAATATCTCAGAATTGATAAATGAAGAAGAAAACGACTAAAGCCAGAAAGAAAATCAGTAGCAACATGAAAAAGTTGGAAATCAAGTTGCTGAAGCTAATAAAAATATGGAGATGAATAGAAAACACCAATACAACTTTAAAAGACATTAGTGTAACAGGTTCAGGAAGTTCTAGTATTGTTCTAGTACTTGCCATGTATAACAACTTCAGGATATTCCCAAAAACAAAATACAATTCATTTATTATACTTTTCAAGAATTAAAAATACTTTACCTCAAATTTTCAGTAAGAAATTTCATAAACTTAAGGGGAATAAATTTTTAGCACAGCAAATAGTCTTTGAGAATATCATGTCATGACCCACTTTAATTGTATGAGTACAAGTGGGATAGGCTAAAGGAGGGATCATTACCTCCTGGATGCTTTTACTTTCCTCCGCCTCTGCAGCCATGCTTTTACTTCAGGGGTGGATTCTGGAGTAGGTTTTGTGTGATCAATGGTGTATATATCCTTTCCTTGTTTCCAAAGCTGGTATCTGTCTGGCTGAAATTTCTTCACAAATATATCCATCGAAATTTTCACCATGTCTTTCCTGCAGGTGCACTGAAACACAAAGGGGTTACTGCTTATTAAACATTTCACTAGCTATATAAAGTCACAGAGTCCTACTCTGAATATAATATGCATGAATATTTATTCACCATGTAATTGAGGATGTTCTACATTTTTAAACATTCAGTGAGGAATAAATTAATTTTTTCTGAGTGTGGGTGAGAATTTGCATGTTCACATTTACAAATGGTAAAATAATATGATCAAAGGCATGGTAGAGTTCATAAGAAACTGTGTAGCAGGAACAACTAAAAGGAAACCAACTGCACATTCAAAAGCATGCCTGAAACAGAAGGATTAGCCTGAAACAGAAGGATTAACCATCACAAAGATGTATTGGTGAACTGAATGTTGAAAGGTCTATAAAGTTGAAAACCTAGGTTTGCAAACAAAAGCAGTCAATGAATGTAATTAGAATAATTAAACCAATGGGTTGAGATACCTACAAAGGAGTTCCCGGAAGACTAGCAGCTGATTTCTCAAAAGAAACCTTGCATGCAAGAAGTGCCTGGAAAGAAATATTCCAAGTCATGAAAGGCAAGGACCTACATCCAAGATTGTTCTATTCAGCAAAGCTATCATTTAGAATGCAAGTGCAGATAACGTGCTTCCCAGAAAAGGTCAAGTTAAAGGACTTCAACATCATCGAGCCCTTATTATATGAAATGTTAAAGGAACTTATCTAAGAAACAGAAGATCAAAAATATGAACAGTAAAGTGACAACAAACTCACAACTATCAACGACTGAACCTAAAAAACAAGAACATAAACAAACTAATCAAACAAGTAGAACAGGAACGGATTCACAGAAATGAAGATCAAATGGAGGGTTATCAGCGGGAGGGGGAGGGGAGTGAATGGGGGAAAAGGTACAGAGAATAAGAAGCATATTTGGTAGGCACAAAATAGATAAGGGGAGGTTAAAAATGATACAGGAAATGGAGAAACCAAAGAATTTATATGTATAACCCGTGGACACGAACTAAGGGGGGGATGGAGGGAATGCACCTGGTGGAAGGAGAGGTGCAGAGAGGAGGGAGTTGAAGGGCAGAAAAAAATGGGACAACTATAATAGCATAATCATTAAAATATATTTATTAAAAATTATGATTACTTAGAAAAATCATCCCAAAGGTGAACTGATCTACAATTTTTTTTAGAATTTTAGGCATTTAAACTATCTTTCACCAATCTTAGAACTGACGTAAAGAATTATTTTTAACAATAAATTTGTAAGAAAACTTTTATCTGAAGAAGAGGAGGAGGAGGAGGAGAAAGAAGAAAGAAGGTAGAAGGAAGAAGAAGAAGGAGAGAGAGGGGGAGGGGGTAGGGAGGGACCAATGTTTAGTAAACATCAAATATGCTTCCTTGGCTAGGTGCTTTATTTACATTATTGAAGTCAATCCTCACAGATATTTGTCAGTAAGATATAGAAATCTCAGTTGTATCAGAAGAGGAAACATATTCCAAGAGAATAAGTACCTCCCAAAATCAATGGTGGTCCATGATTTTCTTTCTACTCTCACAAGAGCTCTTACACCAAAGATCATCCTTTCTACAGGAAATGCTTAGTATATTACAGCTGGTATTTGCAAAATGAATTGAGATTATTATAGTAAAGATGCTAAAATCCAAAATTTTCTTTTTATCTTGGAACTTAAGGTATAAGAAAGAAATCATTTATAACAAAACTAAAATTCAACATTAATTTTTTCTGGTTAATTTCAATGGAGACAGCAATCACAGAAACATAAATTAGCACGTAAAGGTATCCTTGATCAGAAAAATTATGGATCAGATTTACTAACAGGACAATTTTAAAAAGGGTGAGCCAATGGTGGCAAACTCTTGTTTTGAAAATTTATGAGTATCCAAATAAAGCACATATTGATGTCTTCTGCTAACACATGAGTAGTATACTTTTCAAACTAAAATTACTATAAGATCCTATGCTTTGTAATGATTGTTAACTATATTTTAACAATAAAAGGGCTCATATTTAAAACATATAAGCAACATTTTAATTTGTTTCCTTCAAGAATTCAAATCAGTTGACAAATTTTATTTTTAACACATAATTTTATCAAAATCTAGTCTACCCCCAGAAATTATTGTTCTCAAAGGTTATCAGTTAATTATACTCATGGCAAAACCAAATTGCTATATTAGATCAGAACTACAGTAAAAAAAAAAAAGTAATATTTCTTCTACAACACATAGTAAAACTGTCTTACATCTCCAAGTACATGAGCTATGAAAATATGGGACTATATATAAAATATAAAAATGCCAAACTTTCAATGGACTCACCACTCATTGGCTTTGAGAGCCCAAAAGTTTGTACCAGGTGCCCTTTGATAAAGAGTATTTAATAAATAAAGAACAAAAAAGACATATATTCTCCATTTGTTTTCTAACAACACACTTTCTTTAGCTATTTTGATAAGAATTAAGAACATGTTGTTAACATAATTAGACATAATTATTCACAATTTCTACATTAAATAGTAACAAAGATACTCGAAGTATTAGGCATAGCAACCTCTTATTTAACCAAAATTGTGACTGATGTGATAACTATTTAGGGCCAAAATCTGTAACCAGGCCTGAAATACAATTTTATTCCTAATTATTAAGCTACCTTTTGTAGTAACATAGATAATTTATTACTTAGTAAGTTCAGATACTTCACTGAAAAAAAATATGCAGGCAATTCTAGGGGTAGAGCATTAAGAGAAATCTTTATACAATGTGGGTATTAAATTGAAAGGCTATGATGAGTTTTTTTAATCTGATTTTTTGACCAACTAATATACCACAATCCAGTCTTTATTCATCCAAGTTTGCATCAATTCATTATTTCCTGTTCTTTAACCTTTTACCAATTTTCAGCTAAGTGATGACTAAATGCTAAACACTCTTTTTTCTTTTTACATATAAAGAATAACCTGCTAGTAATATGTTAGCATTAACACAAACTATTTTACTACTAATCCAGTCTTACTTTTCAATCTTCATCTCACATCTATGTAAACATCCACCCAATATTAAATGGAATAGGTTTATACTGCATCATATCAAGTGTATAGAAGAGAAAGGATCAGCTCTTTGATACTGCCACACTGTTAAATCCCACTAAATCTACAGATGTCCAGGATCCCAAGACTTCCTTGCTATACTTAAGCCTAGTTATTTCTGATTCTGAATGTGATGAAGGTACAATATTCTGCAATATGTAGTCTAGACAAGTGCTTCTGATCAGTATTTTCTAGCATTATGTTCCAACTTTTATGGAATTTAATTTTTTTTATTCTTTTTTTTTTAATTTTTATTTTCATTGTTGATCTTGTACAGTTTTCTGTCTTTTATTCTCACCCGATTATGGAATTTAATTTAATCAATTATTTTAACAGAAACATGGCCTAATTTAGAGTTGTTAAATAAAACAATTTTAGAAAATAGATGCATTCCACAGTTAGTAAAGTCAGCCTCTATTGGTATTAGTCTATTTGTATAAACACCTAACCTAATGAGATACTACAAAAATTGCTGGATTTCTTTCTTTTTTTTTTTTAAATTATTTATTTTTAGAGAGGGGAAGGGAGGGAGAAAGAGAGGGAGAGAAACAGCATATGTGGTTGCCTCTCACACACCTCCTACTGAGGATCTGGCCCACAAGCCATCCACGTGCCCTAGACTGGATCAAACTAGCGGCCCTTTGGTTTGCAGACCAGGGCTCAATCCACTGAGCGACACCAGCTAGGGATGGATTTATTTCTTTACATGTTCACTCAACAACTAATAATGAATAAAAGTATGTAATATGTGGATTAACTATTAAAAATATAGAGGGATCTGTTTATTTTGGAATTCCTCTAAATAAATTTCAAAAGGTAAGTAAAATATTCTACTTCTGTAGCCCATCCATTCTTTTATTATAAAATTTTCATTACCAGTTACAAATCTGAAATGAATTTCACCCTTGTTGGAGTACTCCCAATAGACCAGTATTTCTTAGGTAGCTCAAGAAATTAGAAATTTTGTTCTAAGGAATTATATTAGAAAAAGGGAAACTCAGAATCACTGTAGTAAATACATAAATTTAATGCATATTATGCTGAGCTAAAGAAGCTAAATACAAAAATAGTCCACAGTGGTGCTTATTCTAACTAATTAATGAATATGACTGTTTAATATGATTAATAAACAGCAGTCACATTCTCTTTCTGCTTGCTGCACCCAGGTCTACCTGCAGCTACATAAAACTGGGGATGCCATGAGCTCTCAGTCATCTTCATATAAAAATGCTCTCCTAGCTCTGTCACAGGGGATCAAAGGTCAAAAAGTATGTAAACATGCTGGATCAACTGAGCTCCTTAAACATAATTATGATCTCCATGATACCCTTCTCCACAAAAAATGAAGTAAACTCAAACTGCTCGTCAACCAAGGAAAATTTTTTAAGTCTCAGTTTTTACTCAAATACTTATATTTTACAGAACTCATTTTCAGAGATGGTAAAGATGTGTGATTCCTCAAATAGTTAACCAAAGCCAAAAAATTTCAAGAAACTTATGCAGTAGTATAACAGAAAATGTCCTGTTTTCTGCCAGTTCCAGTTCCTATCTACGGGACACACTAGGAACACACCACTGTACACCCGAATGGACTTTCACCCCTTAGTCATATGCAATTATCAACTATAACATTGATTCATTTCATCTATATACTTATTCAATCATTGCTCACTTGAACATGTACCCTCTTACGCAAATAATTTTGGGAAAAATTATTATAATTACCTGACAATTTATAAGAATTATTTTATTACAGGAGTTAGAGTTTTAAAATATTTAGGTCTAATTAAGTTGAAAAATAATATTTACACAGCACTTTGATTTCCTGAGTTACATTTTATGTGATACCAGTCAAAGATAAATAATAGGCTGTTTTAGCAGAGCACATGAAAATTAAACTACATAATTATGTTTACACTGACTGAGCAGGGAGGAAATAGAAATACAAACTACAATCAATATTAATCAACAAAGTCAGTATATAAGGAGTGCAAAGGCCATTTCCTTTGCCCTATGTCCATTAAGGAAGCAAGGTCTACAGGAGGCCTGAACATCCCATGTTTTCCCCAGACTGTTCTGTAGAGTTCACAGAACTCTGGTTTTGTCAGGGTACCCAATACCTTTGAAGGCACCAGGGGTTCCAGAATACACACCCAGAATAAAATTCTGAATGTTTTGTTTTCAAAGACATGAAGATGAGCCCTGGCTGGTGTAGCTCAGTGGATTGAGCGCGGGCCTGCGAACCAGAGGATCGCGGTTCGATTCCCAGTCAGGGCACATGCCTGGGTTGCAGGCCAGTTCCCGGCAGGGGACACACAAGAGGCAACCGTACATTGATATTTCTCTCCCTCTCCCTCTCTCCTACCCTTCCCCTCTAAAGATAAATAAATAAAAATCTTTAAAAAAATAAAAAAAAAAAAAAACAAAGACATGAAGATGAGAGCAACTTTAAAAGTTCCCTAAAAGCAAAAGGTATATCACAGTCATAGTAAAAAGTATTATACCAGAACCAAATATCTTACCCTAATTTTAATGAATCATTTTTGTGAGTGGTTTCAGATACTTTTGCCATATCTGGCTTTCCCCTTCCATTCTATTTTAAACATGAAAATATACACTATGTGTCTTACTGAGGAGTGCATCCTAGGTCTCTAAAGGATGAAGAGGTCCTTAAAAATATTTTTCAATAGCCTTATAAAAAAATATGAGGAAACAGACACTAGACATTCTAAGTTAACTTGCCCAAGGTCACACAGCTCACAAATAATATAGCCTTTGCCACATTCAAATCCAGAACAGCTCCCATACTCTTCATCTACCCCATTGTGGGATTCCAAAACCAAACCATGTTCAATACATTTTAAATGGTTTTAAATTTAAATAGGGGTCTCATTTTTCCATCTCAAACTCCTTTTTCTATGACACATAACTAAATTGAAATGTTGTTGAAAACAAATGTCTGGGTCTCATTATTTTTTATGCATGATATCATGCTGTGTTGATAGAGTTTATCCACTCTAGCTAATAATTTTCCAAAATATGTTTCTTCCACTCCCCCTACTTCTAATAGGTTCAGATTAATTTCTTCTGAATATTTTTAGGCTTCACCAGGCCAGAATATGTCTCCCTTATAAAGTAAAGCAATTATAAAGCAATTTAAAGTATGGGACTAGAAACTCTATCTTTTTGACCCCTGGGAACACAGCTCAAATAGACGAAGAAAACTATGCAAAGTGAAGGCAATAGATTCAAATAGCTTGCTCTCAGAGTCTCCAAATAATTCTGTAGAAATTATTTTTACAGTTTCTGCTTCTTAACACTTACCTGCCTATCTGACAGAAAGGTTGTGAAAGTTCAGAGTTAGAGATATAAAACACTTCACTCCTGCTGTGCCATGTAAAACACAGCATGAAATTGAACTTCTTAGTAGTGAGGGACAGATGAAGTTACTTTGTTCTGAATTTCATGCTTGCACGTTATACTTTATATGGATGATAAATTGGGCAACATGAGATAAAACAAGGCTCTGCAGAGTCTGAGGGATCTAGTGTTTTATAAGTATAAATATTTGCTCATAAGTATATACAAGATCAGGTATGAGAGCCCTCAGAAATAGCATGGAAGCATAAGTAGCATAGACAGTGGGTAGAAAATAGGGAGCGGATAAAAATAGTGGGGGAATTGTAGAAGCTAAAGAACTTACGACACATGGACATGAACTAAAGGGGGGGAATGTGGGTGGAAGGGGGTGTGCAGGGTGGAGGGGAATGATGGGGGAGATATGGGACAACTGTAATAGCATAATCAATAAAATATATTAAAAAAAAAGAAATAGCATGGAAGCATACCACATATAATCCTTCTCCTATGATGCTCAGATATTCTGATTTTTGAGAATCATTTAAATAATTCTTTTCAAAGTGGACACAATCAGAAGTTCATACTGCACCTAGAATGAATCTTGAGAAGTAAATCATCTGCTTTAATCATCATAATTCACAGAAGAAAAACTGAGGCACAAAAACACTCAGTGATTTGCTGGATATGACAAGGAGAGTAAATTGAAAAGAAAAGGTTCAAGTGACGCAAGATTCAATTTCCTACCGACCAGCCTCTCTGGGATTTAGCATTTCCAATTCACTGAGCAACAACTGAGTAGACAGGATCATGCTGAGTAAAACCAAGGGCCTGAACACAGAACTAGTTTTCTTCCAGGTTTCATAAGAAATGCTGGTCATGTTAAAAATGATTATCACTGATGTTGCAGATGTTCACCTCTTCTGTGTAACTGGAGATAAAGGCAGCATCCTCTAAACCTTTTACATATTTTTGATACAGTTCAAACACCAATATCAATGTAGGAAAATATCAATAAATAAATACATTTTAAGAAAGTGAGGAAGGAATAAATGAAAAAATTAATAAAGTGGTCATGTATGCATAATATAATCCCCAGAATGGAAGCTCTGAATATAGTAAACGTACATATTACAGGTGTTCTTGGGATGGGAGAAACAAAATAACTTTGTAACAGCTTTCAAATAAATTCTAGGTTATATTTTCTGAATCTGAATATATTCTAGGTTATATTTTTTAATCCCTGTATGTCATACTGAATTCTGAAAGTGAGTCCCAGGAAAAACGACCTTGGTCATAAACACCAGCCCACACTCAGTGCACTCAGATCACATGTTTTTTGCCACCTAAAAATCTCTGGCATTATACTTTCAAGATAGCAAACCTCATGGCAATTAACTAGATAAAAAAATCAATGCCTTTAGGAAGAAGAATAATTTACTTCAGGTATTTTAATGTTAACAATATGGTTGGAAATTTAACATTAAATAATAAAAAGGAAAATAATTTCATTGGAAATAAAAATTTTAAACTTAACTGACAACACCTTTTCAGCAATAGAGCAATAGTTCTGTAGAAAACATGCAGCAACACTCTCAGTGGTTCAGCATGTCAGATTTATCTTACCTGGCAGTTTCTACATCCCCACTCTGAGAACATGTCTGGCACTTCTATTATTTTCTTTGTTATTACTTTTATGAAACTATTTAAAGCAGAAAATCAGGTAAATATATTCAGCATGACCCAGAAGGAAAAACAAAGAGAAGGTAGATAAACACACAACAGATTTTAACTGTTTCTTCAATTTCTCTCTGGCCAAATTTACAACGCCATCAATAAAGAAGTACAGAAATAGTTGTTACAAGAACATTCATTATTATTCTAGGAAATCAAGACAGAAAGAAGAGAATTTAAATCAGATTAAGGCCAAGAGCAATCCAACATGCAGAACTAACTTCCGTGACTTGTACTATTAGCTGCTTGACTCCAGACTCACAAACACCAAAATGAAGCTGCATTACACCACCTCACGACATGTTACAAATCATGCCAGTAATTCAGCGACACATAACAAAGCATTTAAATATAAAATAATCCTTTGAAATATTAAATAATATGAGACCAGTAATGCAACTGGAAATCTATCCTAAGAAAATAACTATTAATTAATGTACCAGTGTAGGTTTATGAATGTTCATATCTGCAGTGTTTATCCAAGACCCAAAAAGCAGAAAAAAATATTTTCTGAAAATAATAGAGTATTCCTTTAAAAAACAGTAAAACTTATGGAAGAACATTCAATGATATGGAAAAGCATTACCATTAGGTAGAAAAAGCAGGTTATTTACGTGATCATAAATGTGATATTTATGTATGTCTACCTACAATAAGTACACAGATGTGAGAGACTGATCTATTTCCTTATATCTGACTTTTGGGGAAGCAGTGTGAGTACAAAGGTAGTGGGTATAACTAGAAGTGGGCACAGCAAAAGGAGGTTGCTTAGACTAAAGCCCCACACCTGTAGTGGAAATATACATAAATAGGTGGATCCCTGTTTGAAGTGACAAAGTTTCTCTTTGTTCTTACTCCTTTTTTATATCAAACCAAAATTATTTCATTTCCTAGCACCTTTTGCCTTTCCCTCAGATCATTAAAAACAATTTGTAATCAAATGTTTCTGTGTTTATTTAGTTAACATCTGCTTCCCACACTAGAACCTACGTTCTAGAAGGATCAGGTTCAGGTCTGTTTTACCACTATATATATCTATCACCAACCAACACATAGTACATGCTCCACTAATACTCACTGGATTGCCAAAACACTATAGTATTGCCAGTGTTGTAACAAGCAAAACAAAAATGAAAATTAATTTCTAATGTTCACTTCACTATATTTGTATTATTTAATGATTTGGCTCATTTCTATTTACATAATCTATTTAAAAATTGAATTACCTTATTATTATTATGTAAAACCTTTGATTTGGACACCTCAAGAATATTTCATTAGGATATATGTGGACTCTGCCTTAATTAATAGGAAACATGTTATAAATGTTACGGAGAACCTTTTCTTCCAGCAAGTGACATACAACTATAAATCAGAATTCTTACTCTATGTCTAATCTGTAAGCAATTGGTTAATTCAAATAAAATGTAGAATTGTCACTGTTCCAATGAATCATTAACAGCTCTGGACAAAAGTCCCCAAGGGCAATGTGTCTACTGATAAAATCTAAAAAGTGGTTTGGTGGTTTGTACTCTATTTTTACTCCACAGAAACTCATTAATCAGTCCAAATGTAAAAACCAGCTATATAATAATGCAATTTTAATGATCTACATTTCCTCATATTCACATGTACTTTTATTATTGAATACATTGAAATCCAAGCTGGACTAAGTCCAGAAAGTACACATAAAAAAAGCTGGCAGCAGCCTCACATTCTGCCAAGCAGTAAAGATCCCTTTAAACAAATCCAGAGAGTCTCTCCAAGAAGGCAGAATAGGTGAAAACTGCACGCACCTTCTCCTATGATCACATCAAAATTACAATTAAATTACAGAACAATCAAGCTGGGTAACCACCTGAAGACTGGATAAACAGAAGTCATGTAACTAAGGATAAACAGAAGCCACATTGAGACTGGTAAAAAGGGGTGGAGACACAAAACGGGCTAGCCCCATACCTACATGCAGTGAGTATGGTCTGGATGAATATTTCAGACGCAGGGGACCACCCCCCACGCTAGGCTCCCCTTCCCAGAGCACCAGTGCCAGGGACAGGAGCTCATATAACACCTGGCTGCAAAAATCAGCAGGGATACCAATGACCCTGTGGGATGGAAAGCTGCTGGAAAACCAGGTGTACTCTTAAAGGAATAGTCGGTTCCAGTGGATGGATGGTGACTGGGGGATGGGGGAGCAACAGAGTTATACAGGGAAACACTGAGTTGTGAAGGAAGCTTCAGGTGAGGGTTGGAGGGACAGCTACCACTGTCCCTGTACTGAGCCTTCCACTCCTCGCATAACAATAGCCTGGTGAGCTACACTAGCTCCACCTTGATTACTCCCTAAAAACCCACCCTACCCAACTCAGACACAGCCCAAGACAGAGTCAGGGGCAACCAGCCTGGGCCTGTGTTATAGTCTTTCTTAAAAAACTCTCGAGGAATTCCAGTTACTGAGTTTTATGCCTTCAGGGTGAGGGCTAACTTCCTGCACAGCCAAAAAGCGCCACCTTTCCTGTGTTGAGAAAAATGCCTCTACAAGACCAAATCTTAATCTGGTGAACTCCATTAATTCTACCCTGACAACTCCCTAAGACCTTGACCCACCACAAAGGCCTAAAGGCCCCGGGTAGACAGCAGTATATCAAGACTTTTGCTGAGTGCCCTCAGACACAGCACTGATGCCAAGTTTCAATCTGTGTTAACTTTCTGAACACCACTCTCGTACCTAGTGATTCCCTCAGAAACTGCCTCACAAGACTCATGTACAGCCCAAGATTCTTTCAGTGGCTGACACTAATGGGACGATGGCAGGTAGCTGAGGTCTCAGAGTGTCTTGGGCCTTTCACTGACCTGCCCCAGGCACAATGCTAGTAGCAGCCAGACTCAGTTCACAGCTTGGCCCCTTCCTCATGTACCAAGGCCTTGCACAAGCAGATACCAACCAAATATCACTTCATGCCTCCTAACAGGTAGTGCAAGGCTGGTCACAGGAAGCTCTGACATTGACCTGCACTGGAGGCCCTACCAAAAAGCACCTGAACCGACACACCTGGTGGCTGGCTTCAGGCCACAATAGAGCACCAACTGTTTATTTACACAAGTAGCCCACCAAAAGGGTGGTCCTGCAAATACCAGAACCTACTGGGGCATATTCCATTTAGTGAGGTCAGCATGAACACAGCAGTTCACACACTATGGCCATGGCCAATACCCACAGCCAGCCACAGAATGAAAGTCAAGTCAACATACAGACATGTCAGAAAACAATCACAGCTCAACTACAACAGGAGAGCACACATAACCTACACAAAGGACACTCCTAGAACAACTGACTGACATGATTAGGGAGAATTACACCACTGGGCTCCATAAGACACTTACTACAAAAGGCCAACCACCAACACTGGGAGACATAGCAGACCTAATGAATACACAGAAAAATAACAGAGAGAGAGAGAGTGGACCAAAATGAGAAGACAAAGAAACATGTCCCAAATGAAAGAACAGGAAATATCACCAGAAAAAGAACTAAATAAAATGTAAGCAAGCAGCTAGCAAGACACACCGTTGTAAAAAAATGGTTATAAAGATGCTCAAGGACCTTAGTGAGGACTTCAGCAGCATAAAAAAGACCTAATGAGAAACAAAGGCTACACCAACTAAAATAAAGAACAATGTACAGAGGGGAGGGAATTTCAGGGGAAAAGGGGAAGGGTTTACAGGAACGAGTATAAAGGACACATGGACAAAAACTATGGGGGTTGGAAATGGAAGGGAGGTGGGGAGGGCTGGGGTGGTGGGCTGGGGTGGGAGTAAAAGACAGAAAACTGTACAAGATCAACAATTAAAATAAAATAAATAAAAAAAGAACAATGTACAGGGAAACAACAGTAGAGTGGATGAAGCCTAGAATCAAATCAGTGATTTGGAACATAAGGAAGGAAAAAAAAAACAACAAATCAGAACAAGAAAAAAGAATCCCTCCAAAAACGAAGATAGTATAAGCAGCCTCTAGAACAACTTCAAGAGATACAACATTCGCATCATAGGGGTGCCAGGATAAGAGAAAGAGCAAAAAATTGGAAATCTATTAGAAAAAATACTGACAGAAAGCTTCCCTAATTTGGTGAAGGAAATAGAGTTGCAAGTCCAAGAAACACAGAGAGTCCCCAACAAGATGGATGCAAACAGGCCCACTATAAGATACATTGTAATTAAAATGCCAAAGGTTAAAAATAAAAACAGAATTTTAAAAGTAACAAGAGAAAAGAAGTTAGTTACCTACAGGGGAGTTACCATAAGACTGTCAGCTGATTTTTCAAAAGAAACTTTGCAGGCCAGAAGGATTGGCAGGAAATAGTCAAAGTAATGAAAAGTAGTGACCTATAGACAAGACTGCAGTACCCAGGAAAGTTATCAGTTACAATCCAATGAGAGCCCTAGCTGGTATGGCTCAGTGATTAGGCACTGGCTCACAAACAGAAAGCTCACTGGTTCAATTTCCGGTCAGGGCACCTGTCTGGGTTGCAAGCCAGGTCCCTGGTTGGGGGCATGCAAGAGACAACAGGTTAATCAATTCTTTCACACATACATTTCTCTCTCCCTCTCTTTCTCTTTCCCTTCCCCTCTCTCTAGAAATGAATAAATCTTAAAAAAAAAAGAGAGAGAGAATTGAAGGACAGATAAAGAGCTTCCCAGACAAGAAGAAACTTAAGGAGTTCATCATCACCAAACCACTATAATAATATGAAATGTTAGAGGGACTTATTCAAGACAAAGAAAGAAGATCAAAACAATGAACAATAAAATAGCAATAAATACAAATCTATCAACAATGGAATCCCCAAAACAGACTAAGAAAACAAGAACAGACACAGAACCATGGAGAAGAGACACAGAATCATGGACATGGAGAGCATTCTAATGGTTGCCAGATGGGACAGGGGTATATGGGAAAGGGTGAAGAAGTGAGGGGATTAAGAAGTACAAATAGATAGTTTCAAAATAGACATGGGAATGTAAAGTACAGTACAGGAACCAGAGGAGCCAAAGAAATTACATGACCCATGGACAGAAACAATGGTGTGTGGGGATGGCCTAAGGGAATTTGGGGTGCTGGGTTTGGGGAACAGGGACAAAGGGGGAAAAATGAGGACAACTATAATAGTGTAATCAATAAAATATAATGAAAAAAATAAAAGCAGCAAGAGAAAGACAGTTACTTATCTACCAGGGAGCTCCCATACGACTGCTAACTGATTTTTCAGGCCAAGGAGGGACTGGTATGGAATATTCAAAGTGATGAAAAGCAAGGATCTATAAATAAGATGATGCTAAGGAGGCAAGGCTATCATTTAGCCTTGGAGTGATCCAGAGCTTTCAGGACAAGAAAAAGATGAAGTATTTCATCACCACTAAAACCAGTACTACAAGAAATATTAAAGGGACTTCTTTAAGAAGAGAAAATTAGAACTTAATTATAAACAATAAAATTGCAATAATTACATACCTATCAATAATCACTTTAAATGGAAATGGACTGAATGCTCCAATTAAAAGATACAGAGTAGCTGAATGAATGAAAAAAGATATATATATATATATATATATATATATATATGAGGTCTGCCCTGAAAATGTCCAACCGTTGTTAATATAATGAGAATGGTTTGTGCCACACCAATGTAACCTAGCAGCCAAGGAGAGTGGACTGGAATGCACGTCCATGAACAATGACTTCACTGTCCTAGTCAGTGGGGATGGTAGACACTGTGGCAGTCACATTCAAAGTGAGTGAGTAGAGCAACAAATCTGCATCAAATTTAGCCTTAACCCTAAACATTCCTCTGCAGAAACTATTTGGATATTCAGAAGGCCGCAGCTATGGGCAACTTGTGGTTCACAGCTTCAACACAACAATGTACCTGTTCATGCATCACATCTCATGCAGTTTTTTGGCAAAACATCACCCAAGTGACTCAGACCCCTACAGCCCAGATTTGGCACCCTGAGACTTCTTGGCTTTTCACAAAACTAAAATCACCTTTAAAAGGGAAGATATTTCTGACCATCAACAAGATTCAGGAAAATACAACAGGACAGCTGATGGCTATTGGGAGAATTGGGTGAGATCACAAGGTGCCTACTTTGAAAGGGACTGAGGCGTCATTGTCCTATGTACAATGTTTCTTGTATCTTCTTCAAGAAATGTCTCTAGTTTTCATACTGCAAGGCTGGATACTTTCTGGACAGACCTTGTGTACTGTCTACAGGAGACCCACTTCAGACCAGATACACAGAGATTGAAAGTAAAGGTATAGAAAAAGACAGTTCATGCAAATAAGAATGAAAAAAAGGCTGGAGTAGCTATACTTATATCACATAAAATAGGTTTCGAACAGACTATATAATAAGAGACATAGGAAAACATTACATAATGATAACGGGATCAGTCCAACAAGAGGATATAACCCTTTTAAACATTTATACATCCAACAGAGGAGCACCTAAATATATAAACAAACACTGATGGACATAAAGGGAGAGAATGAGCGAAATACAGTCATAGTAGGGGATTTGAAGCCCTACTGACATTAATGGTTATTTCTTCCAGACAGAAAATCAACTAGAAAACAGAGGCCTTAAATGACACACCATACCAGATGGATTTAATTGATGCTTTTAGAAAGCATTTCACCCCAACGCAGAAAAATATACATTCTTTCAAGTGCACATGGTACATTTTCCAGGACAGACCACATGTTTGGCCACAGAACAAGTCTCAAAAAATTTAAGACTGAAACTATACCAAGTATCTTCTCCGATCACAGTTGTCTGAAACCAGAAATCAGTTACAAGGAAAAGAACCTAAAAAACGCACAAACACATGAAGGGTAAATAACATGTTACTAAACAATGAATGAGTCAAAAATAAGATCAAGGAAGAAATCAAGATATTTTGAGACAAACTAAAATGAAAACATAACAACCCAAAATCTATGGGACACATGAAAACAGTCCTAAGAGGAAAATTCATAGCAATAGAGCAATACAGTCCTACCTCACGAAACAAGAAAAATCGCCAATAAATAATATAAACATATATATATATGAACTAGAAAAAGAACAACAAAGCCTCAAGTTAGTAGAAGAAAGGAAATAGTAAAGATCAGAGTGAAAAAAAAAACAAAATAGAGTCCAAAAAATATTAATACAGAAGGTCAGTGAAACCAAGAACTGGTTCTTTGAATAGATACACAAGATTGATAAACCTTGCCATACCAAGCATATTTATCCAGGTACCATCTTTCATATTTCACCTTAAATATAGTCTAGGTAGGTATTCCTTACTATAAACAACCCAATGCCCTGAACATGTGGCAAACATATTGGTCACAATTAATTAGTTGTGTACATATTTTATGTGTTACTCTTTAAGGGTTACCTGTGAAAGGACAAAGATCATGCTTATCATTGTTTACTACTGCCACTCTCAATCACTGTGGTCAAGAAATACTTTTTCCATGAATTAATCAACTAAATGGTACAAGTATGTCTTTGAATGTATTTTCAACCATAAATTATTAACAATAAAGAAAACATGTATCTGCATTTCTTTATTTATAATTGCATAGTATAGTGCACTTATTAAATGCCACACACCATTCTAATCACATTATATTTAACAATTCCACCCCTGGAGGTTGCTATAAAGTAGCTTGCCTAATGCCTGTGGTGGAGCCTAGATTCAAACCCAGGCAGCCTGGTTCTATAATTGATTACTAATTAATTTTAAGACAAACTTATAAAAATAATGTCCCAAAAAAAAGGCTACTGAAAGCAACTATTCTACAAAATAGTTAATGTTGGTCATTTCACATTTTAGCTCTGCAATTCTCACATATGTGTCATGAATTAAGGAAAATGTCAATAACTGATTCTTGATGCTGAGCTCTTCTTTTTTATAGTAACTGAAAATAATACATGAGATTTTAAGAAGAAATAGATAAATTTTTCCTGTTACAGAGGTTTCACTGAAGTAGAAACAAATAAATCTACGTCAGGACTAAGGCAATCATTAAAGCTGGTGGCTATTTTTTTCTTTAATGGAACAAAGAAATAAGCATACTGAGTTTATTGTGTTGACTATAAAAAATTTACTATGTAAGAATATAAATGCCCAGCATATCTATAGTGTTTTTAATAAAATCAAACCAATAAAATGATCATTGTGCATACTTCATTTTAAAAAGAAACAATAACGTATTGCCTCCATATGTCCTAATTGTGTGATTACCACAGAACCTGAAAATCTCAATTATCTTAACTCACCTGAATATTAATGGATTCAGTGTCCAAAGGTCAAAGTCTGTACTTCTGAACACTAGACAAGTGGATGGGTTATGTACATCTGCTATTTAAATGCATTAAACAGAATTTTTTACTTAAACTACTGCTACAGATGTAAAACAATGCTGTAGGAAGGAAGCATATGTTATAATGAATGTAAGGACCTCTACCTCAGGATGCTGACGCAAGTTCATTTGAGTATTTCCTAGGTACAGGATATTGAACAATATGCCTTATCATCTTCAGTCCTATTCCTGGTTTTTTTTTGAGTAGATTTATTTCATTTTCTTCAAAACATACCCAGGGAGCAGCCACCTGTGCTCCTCAGGTATCCCACCATGATTCTACACTTCTCCACCACTCTAACAGAGAACACAACAGAGTGAATGTTGGCAAGCATAATCTAGCCAACAGCTTATTTATAAAAGAACTTGAGAGTGCCAACAGGCATTTCATAGTCTTTGATAAATGCATACACTCATTCAGGAATGCACAGAAACTGCATCAACAACATCCTTCAAACACCATGACCCAATAAGGGAAGGAACTTAAATTATAGCAATTTTTATGTAGCAAAAGCAATAACATGGAGAAATAATAGTCACAAATAAGTTGCAAGTGTACAGATGACAGACAAGTAACAATGTTAAGTACTATCAAAGAGGTTAAAAGGGTTTTATTTTTTGTTTTGAGAGGGATACAGATCTTCACTTTGCAGGTTACATTAGCAAAGTCTGAAGTTTCAAAATAGACATTATAAATAATTTTGAACTTAAGTCTCAATTTAAGATTTAAGTAAATAAAGACAGTTTGTGAGTTACTAATAATGCTATTTATAAATGCTACATTCTTTCTGCTAAGTAATAATTAAAATGGGACTCTATACAAACTTTATAAACTTTTTTTGACAGTTTGTACAATCACTTCTTTCTCTGATGGAAAGTGGGTAAATAACTTTTAGTTGCTATACCTAGATAGTCAGTAACAATAAATACAATATGCTAAACTTGTAAGGAAACCACCTGATTCTTAAGATGGTTGTACAGAATCAGCACCTGGTTCAATGACTGCCGATATGCAGCAACATGACAGCATGACTATACTATGCAATTGCCACTACACAATTTAAAGACCATCCTTTGAACATGGCTATTCAGAACTAGTAATATTTACTTTAAAAAAAGAAAAAAATAATTTTAGATACTTCCTTTAGTAAGCAAAATGTTTTAAATGTTTGAAAAGTAACAATTTTTATATAGTATAAACTTGTTTAGCTACAGTGTGGTTCAGAGTCAACCTAGGAGAAAGGCAATGAATTTGAAAAGTGTTCTAGAAGCCACTTCTCCCTATTTCCTTCCACAGCACTCCATGTGACTCGTGTTTAGTTCATCCTACAGTGTATATTTACTACTTACTTTCCTGTGTGCTTGCACGTTTCTCACACCAGTAATGCCCACAAGTCCAGTGGTTCTCAGCTGTAGGCCATTTGATCTCCACCCCTAAAACTGTATCTGAGAATGCCAGGAGACATTTTTGGTTGTCTCCTTAGGGAGCTGACACTGGGGTACAGGCCAAGAAGCTGCTAAAAATAATGCTGAGGTTCAGAAATCCTGCATGAGTCTCAACTACTGGAGTACAAGGACTATCCAATGCCTGTAGCACTCTGCTTAATCCTACTGCCAGGGGCAGAATGGGCATTCAAATATGGGACAAATGGATTCAAGTGTACATGAAAATTTTTCTAAGTGTGAATTTTTAAATCATCATTTTACATATGACACTCTTTAAAGAGCTTTCTTTTCTTCCTAATATTGCCTTGGAGACATCGTAGAATGACCAGAGTGCACAAATCTTCAACAAACGTTAGGGGAGCAGCTCTGCCCTGGAACAGAGAGGTAATGGGGGAAGGTGCGCTGGCGAAGATTTCAGTTCCACCATGTAATATAAGAAAGTTCTTAACCTGACAGGGACCTCCTAGGAACGTTAACCAGATGACCTCTCAGATCTCTGATTGGAAAAAATTACTTTAATTGTATTTACCTCTTAAGAAATTTACATCATATAACAGCTTTTCAAATGAGCTACCCAGCTTTCATTATACCAGTCAACACCACTATAGTATTTTATATCTCAGTCACAGCAGCTGTCAAATATGCAGTAACCATAATCTTAAGGTCAAGCTTTTATTTCACTATAAAGGACTTTAAATATGAACATATCTGATGATAAATTAAATTGACAGGCATTTGGTTTTATTAAGATTCAAAAATACGGCACACATCTATTATGTTGTTTGTTGTAAACAACTTATAACTGCAGTCACAATTTGTATAGCCTAACTAGACTACAATTTCACAGAATTAACATACCATGGTTATAAATTACTTAACTTTTTTTTTTTTAAAGTTTAACATCTTTTTTTTTTTTCTTTTATATTTTATTTATTTATCTTCAGAGGGGAAGGGAAGGAGAGAGGGAGAGAAACATCAATGTGCGGTTGCCTCTTGTATGTCCCCTGCCGGGAACTGGCCTGGCAACCCAGGCATGTGCCCTGACTGGGAATCGAACCGCGATCCTTCGGTTCGCAGGCCCGCGCTCAATCCACTGAGCTACACCAGCCAGGGCAAATTACTTAACTTCTTGAAGTCATCATATGAACTATAATAGGAACTCATAAATTGAAAATCTAAAGAATGATAGTAGCTATGCACTTCCTCAGTAAATATGACCAGTGCTAAAACCCAATAAATGATTTCTGCAATTGTTCCCAGTAAATACATGACTACTGTGCATCAGGTGGCACTGTGCATGAAAACCACAAACAAAAGAGAATCAGAGTGCTCAGAATGTATTAGGCAGGTAAGGTTCACCAATAATAATACAAGGTATATTCACAAAGAGCCTATGATGACATCATAATCTAAAATTGAAAAGACAGGGAGACTTCCAGTCAAGATGGTAGCAAAAGCAGACATGACTTACCTCTTCACACAACCACATCAAAATTATAAGAAAAATGTAGAACATCCATCACTCAGAACCATCAGACATAGAGTTTAATGCAACTCTGATGACTACAGAATTAAAGGCCCACATTCACCCAGACTGGTAGGAAAAGTGCAGATGCAGAACAGGCTGGTCCCTCACCAACCTGTGGTAGGTAAAAATTCAGAAGGGTTATCTCAGGAGCCAGGAGTCCCAGACCCACACCAGGAGACCAGGCCCAGGGTTCCAGTGCCAGGAAAAGTCCCCACAGTTTCTGGCTACAAAACTAGCAGGGATTGAGTTGGTGGAAGAAGGTTCTGGATCCCCAAGCAGTTCCTCTTAAAGAACCCACACATGGACTCATATACTCAGCCTCACTACCTCTGAGCTCCAGCACCAGGATAGCAGTTTGAAGTATACCAGTGGTATACAGGGAGAAACTGAAGTGCCTGGCACCAAGGTGAGCAGGGGCCTTTGTCCCTTCTCTAAACCTTCTCCCACAGGGCCTGATGCCGTATCTGAGACTCCATGAATCTAGCGAACAGTGTTAGACTGCCTTGGAGATCCCCAGAGACTCTACCCCAACCAAGCTGCTTTTCCATATGAATGGCTGGTCTTGGCTCTTGCCTCAAAACTTCCTAAATCCTATCAAACAAGCAACAGCTGGCCTCAGTGAGCCCCAGGCCCAGCGCTAGCCGCAGCCAGCCTAGTTTCAGTTTGGCTTGGCCTGGTAATCTCCAAGTCCAGCACAAGTAGCAACTATCTCAGGTTGTTTCATAGCTCAGGAAGGGCAGCCTGGGCAAAACGCAGATGGGGTATGGGAGTATGAGGGAAGAGATGAGGGGATTAAGAAGTACAAAGAGGTAGTTACTGAACAGCCATGTGGATGTAAAGTACAGTATAGGAAATGGAGTAGCCAAAGAACTTATATGCGTGACCCATGGACTCAGAACAATGGTAGGGAGATTTCCTGAAGGAATGGGGCGGGGGCGGGGGGGAGGGTGCTGAGTGGGTAGGGAGAAAAATCAGGACAACTGTACTAGCTTAATTAATAAAATATAATTGAAGAAAAAAAAAAGATGATATGGTTCACAGAGCCTAAAACATTTCCTCTGGAGTTTTTCAGTAAAAGATTCCTGACCCCCTTTTCTGTGAGATATGACTGGGCATAGAAACCTGCTATATTCAGATGTTGTCTTCATAGTTTAATTGAAGAACCTGCTGTGCTGCATTATGCTTTTTGGTAGTAGAGAAATATTTTTTCTTTTATTAAATCATGTGTACTACTAAACCTTTCTCTGGTCTAAGAACACATTGGGAGCTCCATAATGCTCTGTGGCATTATGTATCATTATTACCACTTCCTAGTGCTACAGACATTTTCAGCATCCCCAAGCTTTGCTACACTTTTGGAATGGTGTCTTAAAGGTCAACCTGATTGAGTTGCAGTCCTCCTTACATGAGCACGTGCTGCACTCTCACAGTACTAAGCTGGACAAGGGACCTACTGGCTTTGCTGACTCATTTTGTACTGGGGCTGATTAGCATGAAGCATAAATTCCTGTTTGTGATACTTTTTAGGAGGCATCTTCTAGAGGTAGAAAGTAATGACTTTGGTATAAGCTCTTTTATTTGTAATGCCCTTCAAACACATGCAAATTCTCCCTGGAACACAGCTGCTTAGGAAGATTATGCTCTGCAAAATGCCACCTGTCATCACTTTTGGTATTTAGTTCTATCATAACTCTTTTACTATGTTTTATCATAAATATGACAAACTAAACCTACCATTTATATTCTTTACAAAGTGAACATTGCAAGACAAATCTTTGTCCTAGCTTTCACAGAGGTTGGGGCATCTGCCACTCCATTGTTTACTGCAACCTTTTTTATGGGACTTTATTCCTTCTGGGCAAAAGACTGCATTTTGGCCAGTTTAGAGCTTGTCAACCCATAGGGAAATTGAGAGAACTTTTTTTTCTTGCTGCAGCAATACCTGCAGTAGCAGTGGTGACAGCTACGTCATCAAAGCATATTTGATGATCATGAACTCACCACCGTTAGAAGAGATAAAACATGGAGATCACTGTTTCTCAGAAGGCCATGCCATTCCATTCTTTTGTGCATAGAACCATGGTGTAGTCCCAGAAACATTGCGCTGCAGATGATTTCTGTCATGCATTGCCTGTGTGAGTGAGGATTCAGGGTCACAAACTTGGTGCCGTGGTGTGATGGATATTCTTTAGAGTCTGTGAAATGGAACCAGGAGTGGGTCTGAGTGTCCATGCTACAGTAGAGTCATGTCAGGTGGCCAGGGTTAATGACAGAATGGTATGTGCTCAAGGTTGGAGTCAAAGAGCTGGACCTCTGCACTGGCTCTACTCTTTATTGCCTAGACAACAATGTATAAACTGCCTAGTCCTCTCATCCTCAAATTCTTCTACAGTAAAACTCACACAGTTTTAGTGCATGTTTATGGTAGTAATAATAAAAAGTATTTATCACTAGAAACCTACAGGATCCATGTTTAGGGCCATAGAGATATTGTGTGGTGAGATGGGATGACCTCCAAATATATTATTTATTTAAGGGAAAGAAAACAATTACAATAATAAAAGCATTGGTAACATTCAGCTAATCCTAATTTTCCAAGGCAACATTTCGGGCTTTGCTATAACAGAGTGGCCTTTTAAACAAAATTACTCATAGATTCTTTTCATTGCCGGGCAAGGAAAAGTTTTATCCAACTAGGCAGTTCCAAAACTGATTCATGGGACTTCCGGCCAAGATGGAGGCGTAGGCAGACACACTGTGCCTCCTCTCACAACCAAAATTAAGGACAACAAATATTTAGAAACAAGAAAACAACCAGAACTTATAGAAAACTGAACTGTACGGAAGTCCAACAACCATTCATCCAGACCGGTAAGAAGGGCGGAGTCGCGGCAGGAGAAAGTGGAGGTGCGGACCCAGGAACGCAAGCAGCAGCGGCTGGCAGTTCCCAGGTGCACAGGCGGCGGCTGGCGGTCTCCGGGCCCACAGGCAGTAGCTGGTGGACCCTGGGCACAGGAGGGCAACTGTGCAGACCCAGTGAGGCCGCACAGGGCGGCTGGCTGACTGACCAGGTGGTCTCACATTCGAGCGCGCAGACGGTCCAGGCGGAGGGGAAGTGGCGGAGGGGACTGAATCCAGGAGAGAGAGGAGCAGGTGCCATTGCTCCCTCTCAGGCCCCACCCCTACATACAGCGTCTCGGCCCAGCGACTGGGCTGCCCCGCACTGGGGAGCACCAGAGGCTCCACTCTTAACTATGTAACAGCACGCACGCGTGCGCAGATAATCCAGGTGAAGGGGAAGCAGCGGAAAGGGCCGGAATCCAGGAGAGAGCGGAGCAGGCGCCATTGCTCCTTCTCAGACCCCGCACCCACCTATAGCGTCACAACCCAGCGACTGGGCTGCCCCGCCCTGAGGAACACCTAAGGCTCCACCCCTCATACGTAATAGCCACGACCAGACTAAAACCAAAACAACAACAACAACAACAAAAACCCCACCAAAAATGGCTCAAACCGGAAAACACATAAAAGCCCCAGAGCCAATTCCTCTAAGCAGTGAAGAGATAGCCAACCTGTCAGATGCACAGTTCAAAGCACTGGTCATCAAAATGCTCACGGAATTGGTTGATTTTGCTCATAAACTAGATGAAAAAATGCAGGCTACAATCTGTGAAATGAAGGAAGATGCATGGGGAACTGATAGAGATGGAAAGAAAACTGGAACTCAAATCAATGGAGTGGACCAGAAGGAAGAAACTAACAACCAAACAGAAGACGAGGAAGAAACAAGAACTCAAAAAAATGAGGAGAGGCTTAGGAACCTCCAGGACATCTTTAAACGTCCCAACATCCGAATTATAGGGGTCCCAGAAGGGGAAGAAGAACAGCAACGAGTGGAAAACTTATTTGAACGAATAATAAAGGAGAACTTCCCCAATCTGGCAAAGGAAATAGACTACCAGGACGTCCAGGAAGCTCAGAGAATCCCAAAGAAGTTGGACCCAAGGAGGAACACACCAAGGCACATTGTAATTACATTAGCCAAGATTAAAATGAAGGAGAGAATTCTAGAAGCAGCAAGGGATAAGGGGACAGTCACCTACAAGGGAGTTCCCATCAGACTGTCAGCTGATTTCTCAAAAGAGACCTTCCAGGCAAGAAGGGGCTGGAAAGAAATATTTGAAATCTTGAAAAGCAGGGACCTACATCCAAAATTGCTCTATCCAGCAAAGCTGTCATTTAGAATGGAAGGGAAGATAAAGTGCTTCTCAGATAAGGTCAAGTTGAAGGAGTTCATCATCACCAAGCCCTTGTTATATGAAATGTTAAAGGGACTTATCTAAGAAAAAGAAGATAAAACTATGACAGTGAAAAGACAACAAACTCATAGCTATCAAGAACCACACGTAAAACAAAAACTGTACAAGATCAACAATGAAAATAAAAATTTCAAAAAAAAAAAAGAACCACACGTAAAACAAAAGCAAACTAAGCAAACAGCTAGAACAGGAACAGAACCACAGAAATGGAGATCATATGGAGGGTTAGCAACAGGGGCATGGGAGGAGGAGAGAGGGGGAAAAGGTACAGAGAATGAGTAGCATAGATAATGGGAAAAAAATAGACAGGGGGAGGGCAAGAATAGTATGGGAAATGTAGAAGCTAGGAAACTTATGACCCATGGACATGAACTAAAGGGGGGAATGTGGGTGGGAGAAGGTGGGTAGGGTGGAGGGGAATGATGGGGGAGAAATGGGACAACTGTAATAGCATAATCAATAAAATATATTTAAAAAAAAAACTGATTCATAATGCTGTCTTTTCCCTGTCAACTTCACAATCTTGCTCAACAATGAAAAATACCATTAACAAAAAAACTACTAAAGTGTTTTCAGTAGATAATAACTTAACTATTGGGACACCAGCTAAGGACAAATAATAATATAGCTCCAAATAAGAAACCTTTGTTTCTTCACTCAAATAGTACAGCTATGAAGTTTATAATGCATTGTTCCTCCTTTCATAGGTAATTTTATGATAACATTATTACAGAGGAAATAATAGGGTTTTATAGGAGGTAATGTAGAGTACCAGAGAGAAATCACAAGGTCCCTCCTATGCCTGCTTTCAAAGCCTAGAGCCTGTAGGCTTCTATAACATTTATAGCATTTCCCATACTTGCCCTTCCTTTTCAGAAAAACCCAGGAACTCAAAAAGCAAATGAGTTACACTGATATAGCTCTACCCCAAATATTTCACTAACATAAATAGGAAAGAGGAGGACAGCTAGAAACCCTAAGCTTTCTTCATTTTAAGGTCTTCTAAAAACCTACAGATGGCCTGCCCTGCAGTCTAAGACTATTGTTCCTTATGCGGCCAAGGACAAAGGACTGGGTGTCAGTTGCCCCTTCTCTCTTTGAAGTGTTGGTCTGTTTCGCTGCATTATTGTCATTTTCTTTGGAATTTTATTTGTATTACTTTATTTAATTATATTTTATTGATTATGTTATTACAGTCATCGTGATTTTCCTCCCTATCCCCTACTCTACCTAGCACCCCCTACTTCCTCAGGCAATCCCCCACCACCGCTCATGTCCATGTGTCATGTGTATAAATTCGTTGGCCACTCCAGTTCCTATACCGTACCTTACATCCCCATTACTATTCTGAAACTATCTATTTGTACTTCTTAATCCCCTCACCTCTTTACCTATTCCTCCACACGCCTCTCCCATCTGGCAACCATCAAAATGCTCTCTGCATGCATGATTCTGTCTCTGTTCTTGTTTGCTTAGTTTGTTTTTGAGATTCCGTTGTTGATAGATTGTATTTGTTGTCATTTTATTGTTCATAGTTTTGATGTTTTTCTTAAATAAGTCCCTTTAACATTTCATATAATAATAGTTTGGTGGTGAAGAACTGCTTTAGTTTTTTTCTTGTCTAGGAAACTCTTTAACTGCCCTTTGATTCTGAAAGACAGCTGTGCTGGATAGAGCAATCTTGGCTGTCTGTCCCTGCTTTTCATGACTTTGAATATTTCTTGCCAATCCCTCCCAGCCTGCAAAGTTTCTTATGAGAAATCAGCTGACAGGCTTCTGGGAACTACCATGTAGGTTTCTAACTGCTTTTCTTTTGCTGCTTTTAAGATTCTCTCTTTATCTTTAAACTTTGGCATTTTAATTATGATGTGTTTTGGAGTCCACCTCTTTAAAGATTTATTTATTTATTTATTTATTTATCTTTAGAGGGGAAGGGTAGGAGAGAGGGAGAGGGAGAGAGATATCAATGTACGGTTGCCTCTCATGCGTCCCCTGCTGGGAACTGGCCTGCAACCCAGGCATGTGCCCTGACTGGGAATCGAACCGCGATCCTCTGGTTCGCAGGCCCGCGCTCAATCCACTGAGCTACACCAGCCAGGGCGTGGAGTGCACCTCTTTATATCCATCTTGTTTGGGACTCTCTATGCTTCCTGGATACGCATATCTATTTCCTTTAGCAAATCAAGGAAGCTTTCTTTCATTATTTTTTTTCGACTAGGTTTTCAATTTCTTGCTCTTCCTCTTCTCTTTATGGCACCCCGATGATGCAAATGTTGGAATGCTTGAAGTTGTCCCAGAAGCTGCTAATACTATCATGTTTTTTTGGTTCATTCTTTTCTTCCTTATGTTCCAAATCATTGATCTAATTCTCAGCTTCACCACTCTACTTTTGTTTCCCTGTAAATTGTTCTTAATTTCAAATAGTGTGTGGTTCATTACTGACTGGATCTTATTTATGCTGCTGAGGTCCTCACTAAGTTCCTGGAGCATCCTTATAAACAGTGTTTTGAACTCTGCATCTGATAGACGTTTATCTCCATTTCATTTAGCTCCTTTTGTGGAGTTTTGATGTGCTCTTTCATTTGGGCCATGTTTCTTTATCTCCTCATTTTAGCAACCTCCCAGTATTTGTTCCTATGTATTAGGTAGAGCTGCTATGACTCCGTCTTGGCATCGTGGCCCAATCTAATAGGTCTCCTGTAGGGTCCAGGGGCAAAGCCTTCCCTATCACCTAAGCTGGGTACTTGAGATGCACTCTTCAAGGGGGCTGAGAATAAGCTCCTCTTGTAGTTTAGCCTTGGCTGCTGTTGACAGATCAATGTGAGGGATTTACCCAAGCCAGTCAGCTGCAAGTACTGACTGTGACCACTGAACAAAAACCTCCACCCTCTATAGAAGATCAGCTTGTATGCAGGTAGGGTGGTGCTCCTACGTAGCTATCTACTGGATGTGCAGGCTCTGGGGATTCCTGGGTGGTGGAGGCCAAGGTTGGCCCCCACATGTGTTCTGCCCAGGGGTCATCCTGTCTAAGCTATAAAGCAATCTGAGATGGCTGCTACTGATGCTGGTCTTGGAGATTACCAGCAGAATCCAAGCTGTGAATCTAGCCTGGATGCTACTAGTGCCAGGTCTGGGGCCCCTTAGAAAGAGATACAGTTGCTGGGGGCTCACTGAGGCTGTCTCTGGTGCTTGTTTGAGAGAGTTATGAAGTTGTGAAGGATGAGCCAGGACCAGCCATTCATATTGAAAAGTCACTATTAACAGTTTGGCTGGGCCTGTAAATTGGCCAGGACAAGGTGGACTCTTAGCAGATCTCTAGGTCAGCGCAAACAGTGTTAGCCAAGTTAATGGAGTCTCAGAAATGACACCAGTCTGCCAGCTTTGTGGCTCTATGAAGGGAGGGTTCAGAAAAGGGACAATGGCCCACCTTTCTGTCTAGGGAAAAGGCTGTCTCCCAGCTCTTGCCTTAATGCCAGATATTTCATTTTCTCCCTGTATGCCACTGGTGCCTCTCAAGCTCCTACCGTAGTGCTGGAGCTCAGAGGGAGTGAGTATGATTAAGCCATATGTAGTAGGCTCTTTAAGAGGAACTGCTTGGGACTCTAATAGTTTCTTCCACTGACTCAATCCCTGCTGGGTTTTGCAGCCAAAAGTTATGGGGGCTAATTTTCCTGGCACTGGGACCCTGGTGTGGGGGGCCTGGTGTGGGGCTGGGACTCCTTACTCTCAAGATATGCTTCCCTAATTTTTATACACCACATGCAGATGTGGGACCAGCCCATTCAGCAACTCCACCCCTCCTACCAGTCTATAGGATGGATGTGGTTTCTTTAATTCTATAGTTATCAGACTTCCATTCAACTTGTTTTCTGATGGTTCTGAGTGATGGTTGTTCTCTATTTTAATTGTAGTTTTGTTGTGGTTGGGAGAGCCATGTTTACCTATGGCACCATCTTGACTGGAAGTTGACCATATTATCTTTGTCACAACTACTCAAGTCTACTGTTGTGGCACAAAAGCAGCTGCTGATAATACATCAACAAATGAATATGGCTATGTTTCAATACAACTCTATTTACAATGTGGCAGGGGGCCAGAGCTTGCCAACATCTGACTTAGACAGAATGGAATTTAGGAAAACTGGTGAGGTGGCATTTCACTCTTTGAATGGATAGCCAACACAAAATTTTAAAACAGGATTTACAAGGACCCACATTGTGATTTCTAAAAGAACTTAAGGAGGCTCTGGAAATGAAGCACAGGCAGAAGTACTGCAGCTATGACATATTTCCAGCCCAAGTTATAAAGACAAGCTGTAATGTGCTCTTTTAGTCAGATTAATAATTCTGTATTGGACAAAAGTGTTGCTGTATTCCACCAGAGGTTAATAGCTTGCCACAAAAATTAAAGTTATTATATAAAATTATGAGATACTTCGATACAAAGGGAGTATTTTTCCACAAACGAGTTCATTGATTTGGTACTGCTGATAAGGTAAATAAGGAAAGAAGCCAAAAGATTATAGCTATATTACAAAACAAAAAAGAGTGGCAAATTTTAAAAGCCATCATGCCTTTAATTAGAATTGTTCACACTTTCCTGTCCAGGAGAAATACCTAATAAGGGTATAGGATAAATTCCATGCAAATCTGCTAGCATCACAATGGGCGAGATGAATGATTAAGGGAATCCAGATCAAAGGCATCCTCACTCACTGCTTAGTAAAAGAAATTCTACACTTAGTTCTTGGGAGACTGGGTCATGGTCCACTACTCCCCTCCATGAAAATGAAAGTTTGAACCAAGGGCAAGAAACAAAACGGAAGATATCTCTGTCTCCATTCAGACATGAAAACAAAAACCTAATACCATACAGAGTTATGCAGGAGCCTTTCATCTTTCTGTGCTTTATCCTACCTACATAACAGATTGATTACTTTTGTCTAATATCCTCTTAAAACTCTGTGTACACTCATCCCATCCCATAGTAGCAGAATTCCACTAAAACACAGGGAGGCATGCAGACTTAATCTCTATCCTAGAAGTCCAGAGGCTTCCACTATCCAGGTACCAGCATTGTGCCCTTTAAACCCCCCAGTGTACTCATCTGTTTCTAAAGTGGAGGCCCAGTAATCTAGCACTGAACTTCCACAAGTATATGACTGCTCATACTACCAAAGTTGGACTTCCCACTACTCCAACAAAAATTCCCTTATGCTTTGTGAAGTACCAGAGATGAAAACATTCAGAATGCAGCCTTCAGTTCTCAAGTCAACATACTGTGCCCCTGGGCAATTTCCTTAACCCAAAGTTAAACAGAACAAGCATTTTCAGATTTTTCTCAAAATCTAAAACCCATAAAATACGAAGAGGGCACATGAATTCTGACCACTCAGATTCTGAATGTACTACCTGCCAATAGTTACTGGCTTTGATTCTCCTTCATTGGACTTAGGTACATTTAAGAAATTACTTAGAATGCTAAATCATTTTAAGTAGATGTTCTTAACCATGTAAAAGTTGTTGTTTATAGTCTGATAAAAAGCAATAGACCCAAACTCCAAAAAAAATGCACATATGAACATACAAAAGAATATTTCATATAACATCAGAGGGCTCACTAAAGCCTCTTCTTGTACCCCAGAATAAGTACTACTACAAGTAATAATAAAAGACTGTTTCCAAGTAAGATCTGCCAATCTTACTTAACAAGTGTGGCTACCAAAATCTTTAATTTTACTCAATATAACAAACATTAAGGGTCTATACATGCAGGAATTCTACAGGGATCCAATAAATAAATAAATAAATAAAGTGTGGCATCACTCTTCTAGGAACATAAAAACAAATGTACCATGAGGACATTTACATGACTAAACACTAAACAGAGACTCAAATGGAGTCCCAAGATAAAGTCATACTGCATGGGGGAGATGGCTCCTGCTATCTGAAGTACACATGGGAAGATACATAGGATCATAACCAACAAAAAATGAAGGAAGGCAGGGAGAGAAAAGTTCAGTTGAATTAGAAGGGGTCCTGCCTGCTCAGGTCAATGTGAATATAAAATGAGGTGTAGTATTTGAGAATAGAATAGGAAAAAAAAGAGCATTAAAGGACTTGTGAGAAGTACTATGCTGACTCCCCAACAGGAACACCTAAAAGTATATACGCATTCTAAAAGTTTGGTAGAAGACAGATGAGGTGGCTGTTTCTTATCAAAACCAGTGTATTTGCTATAGCCCAAAATTAATTCAATAAAAGAACTACAAAAAAATTCCGTTCTCTCAAAGCTCACTAATCGCACCTGAGGATCAGCAAAGAAAGGTCAGCATGAATTGGGGAAATGTTTGTGTAACATTATGTACTGAGACTTTTATATGAAACAAAATGTTACTCTTAAATACATATTGTTTTCAAAATGAGATATCAAAGTCAATTTTGTATTTCATACTCTAAAAAGAAAGCTTTATAGTCAGCTTAATACTATCTCCACAGTAACTGGGAAAACAATGGGATTGATTAGATTATTACATTTCAAAGATTAAATGCTTCTCTTGAAATGAATGCAAACAGCTAAGTTAATTCAAACCATAAGTCCAAGTAGGATAAATCATGTTTAAATCTCTGAATTTTATCTTAAGAAAACTAGACACAATGAGAGCCTTTACTTCATGGTGGATCAAAATTGTTAATGATGCAAAAGTGAATAAATAAACAAACATACTACGCCATCAGCTCAATCCAGTGAGAACACTCTGGATGTCTTGTCTTAGTGACATGAAGATTATTGATGCTTTCCATAATAAATATCCATTCATAAAATGTGCTGAAATGAACACAAAAAGATATACTGCCAATTCTAGCCATTTCATAGAGAAAAGTTGGTAAGGAATTTTGTAACATCCAAAATAGAAAAATATCAATCAATCATGAAAATGGCTGAAATAATCTGTGACAATTTTGTTAGATATTAGCATATTTATCCTGGTATTTTAAACCATTATAAAAATTCATCACATATAAATGCAATTAACTATTTATCTCAGGAAGCAAATCTTTTTAAAATAAGTGTTGGGTCCTCCACTCCCTTCACTGCGCCAACTGCATAGTTAAATCTGCTGCTTGGAGTAATGTTAAAAAATGACAAGGCATAATGAAGAAAATAATAACCACCCAGGGAGAACCGTAACATTTTTTTTTTTTAAAGATTTTTATTTATTTATTTTTAGAGAGGGGAAGGGAGGGAGAAAGAGAGAGAAACATCAATGTGCGGTTGCCTCCTGCATGGCCCCCCACTGGAGACCTGGCCCACAACCCAGGCATGTGCCCTGACTGGGAATCGAACCTGCGACACTTTGGTTCGCAGCCCGCGCTCAATCCACTGAGCTACGCCAGCCAGGGCAGAACCGTAACATTTAATGTAGGTTTCTTACACTCACCTTCCTAAGTGAACTTAAGTCACTGGAAATATTGCATGTGATGTTTCTCTCAAAACACACTGTGAAAAATGTCCCATGGCACTAAGCATGCACCTAACACTGTTGACCAGCTCCACAGTGTTCTCCTGTGTAGCTGTACCCTGGTTTATGTCACTTATCCCAGAGTGGTGCTGTCAGGTGGTTGCTTTGTTTTCCTATTTTAAATAATGCTATGTTGAGCATCTTTACAAATGAAATCTTCCATGAATCTATTAACTATTTCTCCCTATCTCTTTAAATCAAATTCCTAGAAATAAAATGTCAGATCATAGAATATGTACATTTTTGACATTTTCTCAAATTTCATTTCAAATTATTCCAATGTAAAATGTCACCAGCAATGTAGATTTTAAGCCAATTTAAGTTCATCCTTATAAACTCTACTTATTACATTTGTTAAATTATGAACTAAATAATAGCAAAGCCTATTTCTAAAATTCATTATTACCCTCCTCATGATATTATAAGAATAGAGGAGGAAACATCTAAATACACTTAACATGACAAAAAACACCCATTTTCATAAACCATATATTAATAAGTCATTTACACAGTATTGCTAGTTACTGCTTTTATGATTTTGTTCCCAATTTACATAAACTGAAATAAATCACATTTCCTTTTATTTGTAAAGGACTATGTATGTCTATGCTGCATACTTACATTATACTTAAATGTAAAAAAATGTGAATGATAGTCAAATTCTCAATGTAATAAGTGTTTTTTAAAGTTATTTCTAAATTGTATACCTAGGTGTCATTGTCCTATTATAATGACTTGTAGGTTGCGCAGAGTTTTAACACTCAACTAAAGCGATCAATTCTGTTTATAAGAGATATTTAACAGCCACAAGTATTTTTCCCAGTATAGTATTGCTGTTATTTATTTCACCTTTATATAATCTTACTCTCATTCTCCTTATATAAGCATATCTACATACATAAGCATACATAATCAAATACATTGTTACTATTATTATTTTGAACAAACTGTTACCTGTTACAACAATTAAGAATAAGAAAAATATTTTAATTTTACCTTCACTTATTCCATCTTTTTTAAAGCATATTTTATTAATTATGCTATTACAGTTGTTCCATTTTTTTTCTCCCCTTTATCCTCCTCTTCCACCCTGCAACACACCACCTCCATCAGCATCCCCTCCCCGCTAGTTCATGTCCACGGGTCAAACATGTAAATTATTTGGCTTCTCCATTTCTTATACCATTCTTAACTTCCCCAACTATTTTGTGCCTACCAATTATGATTCTTATCCCCTGTACCTTTTCCCCCATTCTCCCCATCCTGATGATAGCTCTCCATGTGATCTCCATTTCTGTGATTCTGTTCCTGTTCTAGCTGTTTGCTTAGTTATTTCTTTTATTTTTAAGGTTCAGTTGTTGACAGTTGTGAGTTTGTTGTCATTTTACTGTTCATAGTTTTGATCTTCTTTTTCTTACATAAGTCCCTTTACCATTTCATATAATAAGGGCTTGGTGATGATGAATTCCTTTAACTTGACCTTATCTGAGAAATGCTTTATCTTCCCTTCCATTCTAAATGACAGCTTTGCTGGATAGAGCAATTTTGGATGTAGGTCCTTGCTTTTCAAGATTTCAAATATTTCTTTCCAGCCCCTTCTTGCCTGGAAGGTCTCTTTTGAGAAATCAGCTGGCAGTCTGATGGGAACTCCTTTGTAGGTGACTGTCCCCTTATCCCTTGCTGCTTCTAGAATTCTCTCCTTCATTTGAATCTTGGATAATGTAATTCTGATGTACCTTGGTGTGTTCTTCCTTGGGTCCAACTTCTTTGGGACTCTCTGAGCTTCCTGAACTTGCAAGTCTATTTCCTTTGCCAAATTGGGGCAGTTCTCCTTTATTACATTTTCAAATAAGTTTTTAATTTCTTGATCTTCCTCTTCTCCTTCTGGCACCACTATAATTCAGATGTTGGAATGTTTAATGTTGTCCCAGAGGTTCCTCAGCCTCTCCTCATTTGTTTGAATTCTTGTTTCTTCATTCTGTTCTGGCTGAATATTCATTTCTTCCTTCTGCACCAAATCATTGATATGGGTCCTGGTTTCCTTTCCATCACTGTTGGTCCCCTGTATGTTCTTCTTTATTTCATTTTGCATAGCCTTCACTTTTTCCTCTATTTTGCAACAATACTCAACAGTTTCCATGAGCATCCTGAATACCAGTGTTTTTAACTCTGCCTCTGATAGGTTGGGTATCTCTTCATCACTTAGTCTATATTTGGAATTTCGATCAGTTCTTTCGTTATGGCCATATTTTTTTTGTCTTGGTGTGCCTGTTACATAGTAAAGAGCGGAGCCTTAGGTATTCACCAGGGTGGGGCAACCCACGTCACTGCAAGTGGCGCTTTATGTGGGGGAGGGGTCCAAGAGGGAACAATACCACTTCTTGGCTCTTAGCCAGCTTTTAGTCACTTCCCCCGCTACCCACAAGCAAGTTGGACCATTTTAGTGTGTATCCAAAGAGGATGGGTTTGTGTACACTCTAGGATCCCTTGGGTCTCTCCAAGCAACTCTCCTGTGAGGCTGGGAGTTTCTCTCACCACTGCAAGCCCCACAGGTTTTTACAGCCAGAGGTTTTGAGGCTTTAGTTTCCCATGCTGGAACCCTGGGTTGCACGTTCTGTCTCGCTCCCCAGATTTTCCTTCTGGCTTATCAGCATGCGAATGTGGAACCACCTGGTCCACCAGCCACCACCTAACCTGCACAGTCCACTACCTTGCCATATGCCCTCTCTGCCCCTGCTGCTCATCTCCACCCCACCTACCAGTCTGGTTGAATGTTTCTTCTATAACTCATTAGTTGTCCGACTTCCATACAGTTTGATTTTTTTGGACGTTCTGGTTGCTTTTTTTGTTTGTTTTTAAATTTGTTGTTGTCCTTTTGGTTATGTGAGAAAGCAAAGCATTTCTACCTATGCCTGCATTTGACAAGAACTCCCAAATATGAATTCTTGATGTTATTTTCCAACACATTCTTCAGTTTCATAGAAAGCCAACTCCCAACAACAAACAAGATGCAAACAACGGTATCCCTATTTTATAGGATGTATTAATCTCCCTATGATCAATTGGATATTATTAAATCATAATTGAAAGAAACTGATATTGGGCTTCTGAATCCAGATGATGGGGTTCATTGTGGGGTTTTTAAAGAATATTTATTTATTTTTGGAGAGAGGAGAAGGGAAGGAAAAAGAGAGGAAGAGAAACATCACTGTATGGTAGCCTCTTGCATACCCCCTACTGGGGACCTGGCCCATAACCCAGGCATGTGCCCTGACTGGGAATAGAACTGGCAACCCCTTGGCTCCAAGGCCAGCACTCAATTCATTGAGCCACACCAGCCAGGGCCATTGCAGGGTTTTAATTTATAGGTCAAAGGCATATAGGTGGCGTTGTAAATTTCAAAAGTGAACTATCAAGAAATGTGAATACTTTAGACTAAAGAAAAGGGCCTGATGGAAAAAGGGCATATTAAATAAAACATAGTATTTGAAATAATAAAAGGATAAATAGCCTCTGCCCTCCCTTCAATCCATTAACCCAGAGGTTGAACACTGGATCTTAAAATCCAAAATCACAGCAATTTATCTCATTCTCATGTCTTTTTGTCATTAAAAAAAGGTAGAAGAGATTTGCAAGAAATATCCAACGTGATAAAAAGCAAGGACCTACAACCAAGATTACTCTACCCAGCAAAGCTTTCATTTAGAATCAAAGGGTAGATAAAGAGCTCCCCAGGCAAGAACAAGATAAATAAGTTCATCACCACCAAACCAGTATTATATGAAACGTTAAAGGTCATTCTTTAAGAAGAAAAAGATAAAAAATACAAAAAAAATGAAATGGCAATAAATACATATCTATCAACAACTGAATCTAAAAAACAAAATAATCAAGTAGAACAGAAACAGAATCATAGATACAGAGAATGTTTTGATGGTTGCCAGATTTGGGTGGGGGTGGGGAGAATAAGCAAAAAAAGTGAAGAGATTAAGAATTACAAATTGACAGTTACAGAATAGTCATGGGGATGTAAAGTACAGCATAAGGGAATAGAGTAGTCAAAGAACATATATGCATGACCCATGGACAAGGACAATGGTATGCAAATTGCCTGAGGGAATGGCAAGGGCGTGGGTTTGGGTGGAGGGAGCAAAGAAGGAAAAATTGGGACAAGTGTAATATGTAATAGCATAAATTATAAAATATAATTTTATAAAGTAAGAAAAGAGAAAAAAAGAAAAGAAAAAAGCTGCATATGTTATTACATTTGCCTTTCTAGAAGGACTGGTAGATATACATGTAGATATATAAGAGGCCTGTCCAGAAAATCCCCTCCACTGTTAATATAACCAGAATGATTTGTATAACATCGATATAACCTGGAAGACAAGGAGAATGGACTGGAATATGCATCTAGGAACAATGACGACTCCACTATACCAATCAGAGGGTATAGTACATGTCATTGAGTGAGCATGTATACTGAGTGGCCATCACATTCAAAATGACTGAGCAAGTAGAGCATAAAACAAACGCATTAAGCTTGAACTTGCATTTCTAACAAATTTGTACCAAACTTTACGTTAAGCTTGAACATTCCGCTGTGGAAACTATTCAGATGATTTAGAAGGCCACAGCTATGGGCAACTGGTGATTGGCAGCTTCATCACCACAGCATGCCCACTCATGCATCACATCTTACGCAGAGTTCTTTGGTGAAACATCAAATCACCCAGGTGACTCAGCCCCTCTACAGCCCAAATTTGGCACCCTGCTACTTCTGGCTTTTCCCAAAACTAAAATCACCTTCGAAAGGGAAATTATTTCAGACCATCAGTGAGAGTCAGGAAAATATGGTGGGGCAGCTGATGATGAATGCGAAAACGGTGTGGGGTCCAAAAGTGCCTATTTTGCAGGGGACTGAGGTATCATAGTCCCATGTACAATATTTCTTGTCTCTTCTTCAGGAAATATCTCTATTTTTTTATAGGACATGGCTGGATACTTTCTGGCTAGATGTTCGTGTATATGTGCACATTTTAGTCAGAGCTTCATTCTACTCTTCATATATACGAAATATCTACTCCAAGAAATTACAATTACTGCTATTTTATTGCTAAGGAGTTAGCTGAAGCTACTGAATGCCAGATAATGCCTGTAGAACAGAGGCAGTTTTGCACAGTAATTCATATTACAAAGAAATGCATTAATTAATTTTTTTATAAGTCACAAAACAGTAAACTTTCTTTAATGCAGCTAATTAGTAACTGTTAAGATTACAAACACAAAAGACTGATACTACAATTAATATCGGGTAACTTTATTTCCTTTCAGAGGTAACCATAACCTTGGGTATTCAATTTATAAAAGTAAATTAAAAAGCAACTGTAAGAAATTATAGCATCTGTTCTAGAATAAACAGGGAGTCGAACTACTATTAGAAGCATAACAATGAGTAAATCTATTATGAATGAGTAACAAGTACGGGAGAGAGAGACCATTAAAAACAAAAGGAAACTCGGGCACAAATGCAAATGATTATGGAAGTATACAGGAGAGCTTCTCAGTTTTGATATATATTACAATCTTATGACAGTCTTGTAATAAGTATCAATGAAATGGCCACATACACAGAGTCACACTTAGTCAGTGTGGGATGGGGCCCCAACATTGATTAAAAACCTTCCTGGTGACTCTAAGGCACAATCATATTAGAAGATGCTAAATAGGTTAGAGATAAACTAGTTAAAAAGTGACATTAAAACACAACTTCAAATAAGCAATGTGAAATAAGAATACATGTAAAAAACATTAAGTTTGGTTTCTCCCTCACACCATACAATGAAATTGCTTCTAGATGGTTTTAAATTATATACATAACATTAACAAATGATAGCCTAAATGCCTGTGACTATAATACTGTAGGAAATGAAGCTTTTCTGAGAGTAACCCAAATGCAGAATATGAGTTTAAAAAGAAAACTGGCATTCCTTTATGGATTAAATCAGATCAAGGAACTCATTTCACAGCAGAAATAAACCACCTGCTTGCAAAAACTCTGGGGTCCTCATTGAGAATTCATACTCTGTATCATCGTAAATCACCAGAGCAAATGGAACATAAACATCTAGATATAAAAAGGAAATTTGGAAAGATCTGTCAAGAAACTGGACTTAAATGGCCAGAAGCTTTGCCCTTCACTCTTACAAAGATCCAGAATATTCCAAATAGGAGACATAGATCAACCCCTTTTGAAATAGTATTTAGACACCCAATGAGTGCTGGCATCTCTAAACCCTTCATTCTTAGATTGAGTGAACATTAGGAAAATTTAAGTGAACAACTTGATACTATATGTAAGAACTAAGTATTTAGTATACTTTATAGCCAGCAGGTAAAGGAGGCATGGCCTCTACTAAGTGGCAAGTCCTGCCATCCCTTTGACGAGATCAGGTGTGCATCAAGGCCTTTAGAAGAAAACATATGCTGTCACCTCCCTAGAAGGACCTTATGAAGTACTGCTAACAACCTATACTGCCCTAAAGTAAAAGTAAAATCTCCCTGGATCCATGCAAGCCACACCAAAATAGACCTAGATCATGGCTCTGAACACAACCGGGAAAAGAGTCCCTATAGATAACCTCAAAATTAAAGATTTTCAGGGCCAATACCCAGGCCCCAGAAGCAGATGGCACTATAAAGTAGACAGCTTTTCTCAAGACCATGGATCAAGAAAAACCGTTTTCCCCTATTTCCTCTTTCTTTAAAAAAAATGTGTGTATACATATAAATACATAACATACAAGCACATAAACACCTTTTTCCACATTTCAAAAATAAATTAAATAAATAAGAAAAAAGAAAGCTGATAGTTATGATTATCCTTAACTAAACAAAGAGCTCATATAATATAGCAAAAAACACTAATGAGGAAAAAAATTTAGGAATTTTTTAAACAAAATAAATAAAAATTAAAAATGTTCAATCTCTTACAGAAGTGAAAAAAATGCAAATTGAAAAAAAAAGTGTTCATATCCAGAACTATTAAGGTTACATAGAAATACAGTTGTAGAAACTGCACGTTAACATTCTTAAAAGAAATCTGGCACAAATCAGTAAATGTAAACACCTTGCAGAGATTGTCCTAGAAAGGTTATGCATGTGGTTATATATTAGTTATTTTACAAAAGTAAATGATTTACATTTGATTCTGTTAAAAGCAAGAGCTTTGCTATTTAATTTTCATTCTCCCCCCACTTCACCTTACATCAGGTGGCATAAGAGTGTTGCTGAAATATTTGGGACTAGCCAAGAAACAGTTAAATTGAGATGCATTATATTTGAGATTAGAGGTAAAATTTTCAATATAATAAAAAAGCTTTAGGATTACTTAATAATCAAGTTAATGAAGAAAAGTAAAAAAAACAACTTTCTTGCTGTGGGACATTAAATACTGCCAACAAAAGCTGGCATAAAAAGTTAACATAAAATTCGTACGATAATACAAAAGAACACAACTGACATACCAGTTAATGAGTGTCATCAATTTAAAAGAATTTTAAAATATATTACATTGAATTTCTTTAAATATAAGTTTTTAAAATGTCTCCTTATATAGTATCGATTAAACCACTTCACCTCTGGTTAAATGAACACCACCATAATATCACAGTCATCCAATGACAAATAAGTGGACATAATTTGTTTATAGCAAGAAATTATTTTAAAATTATGTTTATTTACCACAAATGAATTCTCATTTGCATGGTATAAATTTTGCCATAAATTAGAATATGAAAGACACTTTTGCATCAAATATTAACATCTGTGGGTTCCGACTGCGCTGCTTCTGACTTATATAAAATTAAGCACATTTAGATAATCTTTTACATAACCAGGAAAAGCTCATTTTCCTTTAGTATCTCTAAGAGTAAATATCAAAACACACTTCACCTGTGATTCAAGAATTTAACATGTAAAAGTTTCCACTATCTTCAAGAAATATTAGTATGGTGCTCGCTTCGGCAGCACATGTACTAAAACTGGAAGGATACAGAGAAGATTAGCACGGCCCCTGCACAAGGATGACATGCAAATTCGTGAAGCATTCCAAATTTTTTGAATTTGAGAACAGGCTGACACTGACCAGAGGGGAGAGGGGAGGGAATTTCAGGGGAAAAGGGGAAGGGTTTAGAGCAACAGATATAAAGGACACATGGACAAAAACTATGGGGGGTGGAAATGGGAGGGAGGTGGGGAGGGCTGGGGCGGTGGGCGGGGGTGGGGGGGTAAAAGACAGAAAACTGTACAAGATCAACAATTAAAAAATATTGATTAAAAAATAAATAAAAATTAAAAAAGAAATATTAGTATGTATCTCAGATTAGAAGTCCAACTGTATGTAATAAAACATTATTTGGTTTAAGCCATATTTAAAATCTGAAAAGATATTTAAACTTACATGTATGTTTACTTATTAAAAAGCAAACTTATTTCCAAGAATTCAAATCCATTTAACCTCAGATTAATTCTCAGAAAAAAATATATTAGATACATCATTAATATTATCAACTAAGTGCTACTTGAAAGGTTATGCTTTTGTTAAAATTAAGTTAATTATTTACTATGTCATTTTTCTCCTTAATCATAAGTTCAAGAAACAAACCCTTAGACAAATGAGTATCTGTATAAAACACATCAATGCTACTTTTACATGGTTTATAATGCCCAAATCATTTTGAATTGATGCTGCCCAAAATAATATTTACAGCCAGACTGTCAGGTAAAAACAGACTATTTTTAAAAGGAAGGTTGGATTGATTCTAACAATAAAACATAAATTATATTCATTGTTTTATTGTTCACCTAAATAAGCTAATACAAAAGAGAGAGAAAGCTTCCGTGTGTGTGTGTGTGTGTGTGTGTGTGTTATTGTGTTTATGTTTGTGTATGTGCAGAGTAAGAATGAGATAGAGATCAGTAAAGGGTACTCTGATCAGGATAAAGCCAAACAAAAACACAATCACTACACAATTGTGTTGAAACACAGGCAAAAATAAAAACACTATACAAACCACAATAACAACATAACATCCCTAGTTCCAGGTAATATGAGTAATTTCTACTGCTTTTATTAATTACAGTTTTGGCCTGCTGTATTCCTGTTGCCCTATAAATAAAATTAAGATAACAGATCATACAATTGCCCCACTTTCTTCCAGCATCCAATCCAAACAAAAACTATTCTTTCATTTAACCTTCCCCCAAATCCCCAACCAAGCACAAATCCAATAGCAAGCCCTTCTCAGCATATATAGTTCCTCTTGAGGTGCTGTTTCCTTTGTTCTAAAGAGGCGAAAAGATTCTACTTTACAGTATTTGACAACTGTGTTCTTGGTGGTTTGGTTAAAGGGCATCTACAGAAAGTATATTCAAGTTAATTTTTTATCCAAAACTAACGCATTTTAGAGAAAAAAAAATGAACAGAATTTTCACAACGAGTGCCAAAATCCTCTGATAGCTTTCATATAGTATTTGATTGTTCCCAATTTAGGTTTTTTAAAAAAAGAGGAAAGTGACATGAGCCAAACCTAAAGAGTCACCAAAAAGACACATTGCATATCTATTGAATCAGGATTTCAAACTATTAAAAGACATTGCTATTCCATCACTGACATGCATAAAATCCTGCAAATGAAAACCGATTTACAGATGGGAGTTTAACACACTATCCTCAAGGCACTTAAAAACTTAACTCTCACTGCAATATTAACTACTTCCTGGAACAGCCTATGACTCCTGAATCTGGCATACATTCAAATGTAAAGATGTTCAATCAATCAATAATAAACTCAAAACACAGACTCAATTCAATAGCACCCTCCACTTGTGAATAATTTAATTTCATTTGAAGACTTCTTAACATCATAATTCAACAAAGCAATCTAAAACTGTGTAGTTTTTAGCTGATATATGAGTTTAAGCAAACTGGGAAGAATACATTATAACATTTTACACTTAAGCTCAGAATGACTGAAGATTAACAAGAATCCAGGTAAAAATTAAGTCTGAACACTATTCCTCTGGCAGCCAAGCACAAAGGGAGTGGAGCTCAAACTTTGGCAACATGAGAAAAACCTGCAGAGTTTATCAGAAGCACAGATTTTTCTAAAGTATTCTCAAGATTCTGGTTCAGTGTGCCCTGAAATGAATCCCTAAATTAAGTATTGTGTTAGCCAAAAAGTCCGTTTAGTTTTTTCCGTAAAATAAAGGAGATGTTTTTCATTTTCACCAATAACTTTGTTGATTTGGATATTTTAAGTAAGCTAGCTCCCACATGATATAATGTTGACTGTTCCCAATATCTTGATTTGATCACTATCAACTTCAACTTCTCTACCTGACCATGGAGCATCATCCAGCAAGAAATCTCCAGCATGAGACCTCACAAACCACTTTTAACACATTCGATCAGTCATAGCACCTTCTCCATACACTGAACAAATCAATTTTTGCATTTCAGTTGTGTTTTTACTTTTCATGAAATAATGAAGTGCAATATGATGAAAATATTGCTTATTTTCTTGTCTTCAATATTAAAATTGCTGTACAATTCACCAATTTTTAATGCACGTTGATGTGACAGTGAGCACAATACAATCTAAAAAATTGCTTCCAATGAAGTCAAAGACAACTAAGCGCTACTAGAGACACCTTATGGATGAAACCAAACTCTTTGGCCAACACAGTATTTCAGCTTGTTCTGACTCAGAAGCCATACTTGTGCACAGTGTGCTAAATGCCCTCTGGAAACAGACCAAAGTAGGTCCACTGGGGCAGGTCATTATTTGTGCAATTCCTGAATGTGTCCTCTATTTTACCAAAGAAGAAACAGAGATTTTTTAAATAATGTTTTCTGAATAATGATGACAACTATAAAATGTTTATAATTTGCTAAAGAAAACTAATTTACTTCTAATATTTATGCTCTAAAAATGTTTATAACTTTATTCTGGTTAAGAGATAGCATGTTCAAATTGTTTCAAATTTGGACAATACAGATAAGCACAAAGTTAAATATATCCTGAAATCCTATCACAGAAATAACCACTACTTAGCATTTTAAAATATTCTTGTTTTCTGTGCTTCTGTTTCCATCTTGAACTTTGACTCATTATATAAAACATCAGAATAAAATTGTCAAAAGAAATTTACATGGCCACTAGGTGATCATATTAATTTATAAAAGTACACAACAATACTAACAACAAAATCCACAGGCTTAAAACAAGAAAAATAAGCAATTAGTTCACAAACCTTAATGAAAGCAGTATCATAACTGAAGCCAAGCACACATGATACAGTTTATATTAAATCATGTCTTCTTGGTACCAGAACAGTAACAGCAAAAATGACACATTATGAAGTTCAAGACACATAAAATGTAACTGGGCGCTGTCTTACCCAGGAGTAGTAGCCATAGCATTCAGTACCTAACCACAGGTTACAAAAGCTTTGGTAGCTACTAGATTTGCAAGTAAATATAGAGAGAAAAAAAAAATAAAGCTCTGAGGACTGAAAAAAAATAGAGCTAAACAGATATAATTTTAAAAAAGAAAAAGAAACTAAGTATAGGAGAGGAAACCACATAAACTGGATGGATTAAGATAAACCAATTTCATCCTAAGAATTACTCTACTACTTCCTGATACTCTTAGGTGATTATATTTTCCTCCAAATACAATATGGTCAAATGTTGTGGACCGTTCAGCCTGGTTTCAGGAGTTGTAACCCTCACCCCATGGTGGGCTGTGTAAGAGCCCTAGGGACCCACTTCATCTGGGTCTGTTCTGTCACAAGGACGTGACCTACTAAGGAGACAAAGGTTATCTCCCTGGCAGGAGTGCTGCTTCTGCCTCAACCATCTCTGGCCCCAGTGCTTGGTCGGTAGTCAATGACGGGTAAGACTCCTCATGGGAGGGGAAACCTAAGCCAGACACGACCAATTGGGAGGCCTTCATGGAAGGACTCGGGGGGCTGCAGCAAAGAGGATGTGATGGACCCTCACCCCCCGGCTATTCTGACATAGCCCGAGTCCTCATTTCCATCTGAGAGATGTCTTCTGCTTCCTAATCGGCTTAAAGCCTGAAACCGTGAGGGCAAGCAGTGCAGCCCTGTGCCGGCCAGGACGGCTCCCTGGGTGATCGGGCATAAGAAAGAATTTCTAAAGTCCTGTGAAACCTGCTTTGCTAAGAGTGCTGTCATTTAAATGATAAGGGTCTGAGGAGGAAATGAGTATGTCTCCCACAGTTTGGCAACCCCCTTTCTGGACAAACACGGACTCAGATTAAGCCCTAAGATTTCTTTGACATGTTAAACCTGTATTCCGGTGTATTTGAGCCCAATAAAAGCTTAGTGAGGATGGGGCTCTGGGTCATTCTCCTCTGAGAGTTTGACCCCTTTCCTCCCCAAGCAGTCATGTCTTGGTAGTTTTTATTTTCATTCGTGATGGAGGGATGGGGCTCTGTGGGCGGAGCCCCCCCACATCTGGCGCCCAGGACAGGGGCTCCCCACAGTCAAACATATCATAAAGAAGATGAAATCATATATATTCAAAGTAATTGTTCTTCCAATTAATATCCACAATCCCTTTAAAAAGGGCTCCTTGTCACCTGGACCGTGAGCTGTAAAGAAGCAGGGGTCATGCAGGTTCAGAGCTACATTGTGCTACACTGCCAAGCTCACGCCAAGTTCATTTCAGCGAAGGGAGCTAAAGAAGAATCCAGTGTTGAAGTCAGGAAGGCAAATCTACCCATAGCAGTGAGGTAAAGAGAATAAGCTTCTGTGTATAAATATGAACTTTACAGCCTATGATGTAGAAGGTTCTTTCACAATGAGCTCTCCTTCCAGAAGTCTAAGGTAAAATAATGAGTATATTGAGAATCTTCATCACTACTTAATTTCCTTGGAATGTGGAAACAGGAGCTTTATTAATTAGATATGTTATACACACAGGTGCTCAGTAGAGGCTTTTTTAGTTTAACCCTAATTGATTACTATCATATACTCCAAACACAGACAATTTTCCATCTAGTTTTTGAAGAATTAGATTAAAATAACACAGTCCAAATACTGTAATATATTTAACTGTCTACTTGATTGAAAGAGCACTGAAATTGGAAGAGAGTGAGAAGCAAACTCAGGCACAGAACCATGTAGATGATGTGAATGAATGCAATGGGCCAAATGTCCTCAAAGTAACTGGGTGGGAAGGTGGTAGCAAGGCTAGAGAACCTCTGTGCCTTGTGGGTGTAGGGCAGGCTGAGAAGTAGGCAGAAGTGGAAAGAGGTTGCATGGTCTGAAGTAGTCAGCCTCTGCTGGATTCCAGCCAAATGTTGCTCAGGAGAGAATGCTGGGGCAGAGGTTTCAAACTCTCCCAGTTTTCAATAGAACCTCCAGAGTTTTATGTGAAATCTCCTGATATTTGAACATTGGCAATTAATGCAATTCAGCCATTTCTAGAACATTGACTCACCACTCTGTGTTCAGTAGACTCTCCCTGTAGTCTGGTTGTGTCCTGCAGACTGCTAGATAGAGATTCCTGGGATTTCAAGTAAATCTACTGTACTTACAGGTTGGGAATGACCATGACAAGGACTGGACAGCCATTTCTAGCTCTGCTGCCATGAGGACAAGCATGAGGGTATTAATACACAACTGATAAAAAGCATGTCAATTCCACTCTTGCAGGTGTGGCTCAGTTGATTGGAAGGTCATCCCATAGACCAAAAGGGGTTCGATTCCCAATCAGAGCACATACCCAGATTGTGGGTTCAACTCCATCGGGGCACATGTGAGAAAAGCAACTGATTAATGTTTCTCTCTCTCTAAAAGCAATGAAAAATATATCCTTGGGTGAGGATTAAAAATGGAAAAAAAAAAAAAAAAAAAGAAAGGCAGTCAATTCTATTTCTCTCTTGCTTCCTTCTCGTGGCTACCAGCATGCTCTGCTCTCCTGATAAAACTCAAAGGGAGGACTTCCAGCCAAGATGGAGGAGTAGGCGGACACACTGTGCCTCCTCACACAACCAAAATTAAGGACAACAAATATTTAGAAACAAGAAAACAACCAGAACTTATAGAAAACTGAACTGTACGGAAGTCCAACAACCATTCATCCAGACCGGTAAGAGGGGCGGAGTCGCGGCAGGAGAAAGTGGAGGTGCGGACCCAGGAACACAAGCAGCAGCGGCTGGCAGTTCCCAGGTGCACAGGCGGCGGCTGGCGGTCCCCGGGCCCACAGGCAGCAGCTGGCGGACCCCGGGCACAGGGGGGCAACTGTGCAGACCCAGTGAGGCCGCACAAGGCGGCTGGCTGACTGACCAGGTGGTCTCACATTTGAGCGAGCAGTTGGTCCAGGCGGAGGGGAAGTGGCGGAGGGGACTGAATCCAGGAGAGAGTGGAGCAGGCGCCATTGCTCCCTCTCAGGCCCCACCCCCACATACAGCGTCACAACCCAGCGACTGGACTGCCCCGCCCTGAGGAACACCTAACGCTCCACCCCCTCACTACATAATAGCTGCGACCAGACTAAAACCAAAACAACAACAACAAAAAACTCACCAAAAATGGCTCAAACCGGAAAACAAATAAAAGCCCCAGAGCCAATTCCTCTAAGCAGTGAAGAGATAGCCAACCTGTCAGATGCACAGTTCAAAGCACTGGTCATCAAAATGCTCACGGAATTGGTTGATTTTGCTCACAAACTAGATGAAAAAATGCAGGCTACAATCCGTGAAATGAAGGAAGATGCATGGGGAACTGATAGACATGGAAGGAAAACTGGAACTCAAATCAATGGAGTGGACCAGAAGGAAGAAACTAACAACCAAACGGTAGACGAGGAAGAAACAAGAATTCAAAAAAATGAGGAGAGGCTTAGGAACCTCCGGGACATCTTTAAACGTCCCAACATCCAAATTATAGGGGTCCCAGAAGGAGAAGAAGAACAGCAACGAGTGGAAAACTTATTTGAATAAATAATAAAGGAGAACTTCCCCAATCTGGCAAAGGAAATAGACTACCATGACGTCCAGGAAGCTCAGAGAGTCCCAAAGAAGTTGAACCCAAGGAGGAACACACCAAGGCACATTGTAATTACATTAGCCAAGATTAAAATGAAGCAGAGAATTCTAGAAGCAGCAAGGGATAAAGGGACAGTCACCTACAAGGGAGTTCCCATCATACTGTCAGCTGATTTCTCAAAAGAGACCTTCCAGGCAAGAAGGGGCTGGAAAGAAATATTTGAAATCTTGAAAAGCAGGGACCTACATCCAAAATTGCTCTATCCAGCAAAGCTGTCATTTAGAATGGAAGGACAGATAAAGCGCTTCTCAGATAAGGTCAAGTTGAAGGAGTTCATCATCACCAAGCCCTTATTATATGAAATGTTAAAGGGACTTATCTAAGAAAAAGAAGATAAAACAATGACAGTGAAAAGATAACAAACTCATAGCTATCAAGAACCACACCTAAAACAAAAGCAAACTAAGCAAACAGCTAGAAGAGGAACAGAACCACAGAAATGGAGATCATATGGAGGATTAGCAACAGGGGCATGGGAGGAGGAGAGAGGGGGAAAAGGTACAGAGAATGAGTAGCATAGATAATGGGAAAAAATAGGGGGAGGGCAAGAATAGTATGGGAAATGTAGAAGCTAGAAAACTTATGACCATGGACATGAACTAAAGGGGGGAATGTGGGTGGGAGAGGGTGGGTAGGGTGGAGGGGAATGATGGGGGAGAAATGGGACAACTGTAATAGCATAATCAATAAAATATATTTAAAAAGAAAAAAACTCAAAGGGAAACAAAGTGAGATTATTGGTCCATGAAATATAATATAGTTTTTTGTTTTTATGTCTCATTGTTCCATATGTTCCATTAATAAACTCATAATGAATTTGTTTTGTATAATTTGAGGTATTGTACATTTGCTTCTAAAAAATAAATGCTATAGGAACATAATAAATCTTTAAACATAGTATTAATTCATAGGAAGCAGAGAAAAAACTGTTCTGGAATGCAGCAAAGACATTCTTACAAATAAAATTAAAGGCAAAATTAACTACCACAAAACACAAAAAAATCAACTTCAAATAACAAAATCACAAACAGGATAAATAAAATGTGTCCAGTATCCTATGCTGAACCAAAACAGTAAAATTTTACACATCTTGATTTAAAACAAAAAGAGTAAAGATCCTTCTTTAGGGATCTGTCCACAGAGCAGAAATTACATGCAACCTGTATTTTAGGACAAAATTCATAGAAATACAGTTAACTTTTGTCACCATCAAAAATTAGTGCCATCTAAAATAGAAATGAATATATTCTCTTGGCTGCTAAGGCACCATTCATCAGAGAAAAAAAATTAAATCAATATTCACTTTTTCACTAGATTAATTCTTTTTATCAACTCTTACGAGTTATTGAGCATTGTTCCTCAACAAAGAATGGAAAAGCACTTTCATCCTCACTACATCAAGAGTTTATAATTAAACTAACTGAATATGGAAAAAATATTAACACAAGATTAAATTTTTAAGTCACATACTGACCAGAAAATATATACAAGGCAGGAATCTAATTTCTGTGAGGAGAGACCAAGTGCCATCCAAGGAGAGAAACCTGTGAGCCCACTGTTAAAAAGCATACACAACAGATCTAGAGCTAAAGGCCACGTGGAGGCTGGGCCTGGACATGCTTGTGGACTGACAGTAAGAAGCCACAGAGGTAAAGACCAAGGAAACTACACTGGTAAAGACAATGAAGACACGTGACTCAGCCTGGAAACAAAGGTATCCTCTCCTCTCAGGTATGAGGAATTAATTTAAATCATATGAACACTGTAATGCTTCAAAATCAAGTAAAAGAATAATTATTACAGAAAACTCACTGAATGAAGACTGCGGAAGAGAAACTAAAATGATAATGAAAATAATCCATTTCAGGGGAAGAAAAGTGGTACAATTACACATACGATAGTTATATGACTGTAAAAGATGAATATTTGGTTCAAATATGATGCTAGTAAAATATGAAACAAATGAAAACATAAGTATTTAAACGTTGGCTATGCTTTCTTCCCATTATTTCAACAAAATTACGAGAATTTAGAGCTGAAATGACTTAAAAGAATATTCCTGCCTTCTGGGTGATTTTAAGTCTTTCGAATTCAAGTATTTACTTGCATTAGTTTAAGCCAGTGATTTTTAACCCTTTTCACCTCATCGCACATATAAACTACTTACTAAAACTCCATGGCACAAAAAAGCTCCAGAAAAAATACAATTAAGCAACGAACAGATAGCCAACCTATCAGATGCAGAGTTCAAGACATTGGTAATCAGGACGCACACAGAAATGGTCGAGTATGGTCACAAAATAGAGGAAAAAGTGAAGTCTATGCAAAGTGAAATAAAGGAAAATGAACAGGGAACCAACAATGATGGGAAGGAAACTGGGACTCAAATCAATGGTTTGGACCAGAAGGAAGAAATAAGTGTTCAATCAGAACAGAACGAAGAAACAAGAATTCAAAAAAATGAGGAGAGACTTAGGAACCTCCAGGACATCTTTAAACATTCCAGTATCTGAATCAGAAGGGTGCCAGAAGAACAAGACCAAGAAATTGAAAATTTATTTGAACAAATAATGAAGCAGAACTTCCCCAATCTGGCAAAGGAAATAGACTTCCAGAAAGTCCAGGAAGCTCAGGGAGACTCAAAGAAGTTGGACCCAATGAAGCATGCACCAAGGCACATCATAATTACATTATCCAACATTAAAGATAAAGAGAGAAAAAGCAGCTACCTACAAAGGAGTTCCCAGAAGACTAGCAGCTGATTTCTCAAAAGAAACCTTGCAGACAAGAAGGGGCTGGAAAGAAGTATTCCAAGTCATGAAAGGCAAGGACCTACATCCAAGATCACTCTATCCAGCAAAGATATCCTTGAGAATGGAAGGGCAGATAAAGTGCTTCCCAAATAAGGTAAAGTTAAAGGAGTTCATCATCACCAAGCCCTTATTATATGAAATGTTAAAGGAACTTATCTAAGAAAAAGACAACCAACAATATGAACAGTAAAATGACAACAAACTCACAACTATCAACAACCAAAAAAAAAAAAAATCTGCAGCATACTAAAAATATCATTTTGGCCAATCTGACAAAAAAAAAAAAAGGTGTCATTTTGATTCATTCACATGGATCTGCTATTATTGTGTTAGCTGTTGTCATTTTTTTTTTTTTTTGTTAATTTAAGAATCTAAGGGAAAAGAGGTCTGTGCCCGTGAGTAAACAGTTTGGTATTACATGTTTTAAAAATTCCTGTGACACACTGGAGTGCCTGCTACGGGCACACTGGTTAAAAAATCGGTGGTTTAAGCCACTAGCATTTACGTCCTATTTTTGTGGGGAATGTAACTGAAAACTGTCACAATCCCCACAAAGACTTTTAAAAAAAGTTGCACACACCTTGCTAGAGTAGTGCCAATAATGGATACTAAATATTCTCATTTTGAAGCTCAAATGATATGTGGGTTGAGAATTGTTATCCGTAGATTTAGAGCACATGTGGCAGAAAGAAGAAATGTGGTTCCTACCCGGCCACAGGATAAAGCCTAAATTTCTATCCATTATTTCATTATGGACACACACACACACGAAATTTCCTGTGTGTGTGTGTGTGTGTAGCCAGGAGATGGTGGGAGTTACTTGTTCAGCATCATATGATAATATTCAAATATATTGTTACAAATATGACTAACTTTTAAAACATAAGGAACACTCATTCATTGAGCTAATGCCTATGCATCAATTTAAACATACCCATTTTATAGTTCTAAGAAACTATAATTAATATTATATGGTCTAAATAAATTTAGTATCAATACCCTCAAAGGAATGTTTGCACTGAAACTGTGACATCACCAAATATGAGATAAAAATAAACTAATGGTAGAACTGAAAAATATAACACAATCTAATTTGAGTAACAGGTTTATTCATTTCCATTAAATGAAACAAGAAACAACTAGACAGGAACAGAATCACAGAAATGGAGATCACAGGGAGGGTTATCAGCAAGGAGGTGGAAGGGTGAGAATGGGGGGAAGGTACAAGGAGTAAGACGCATAAATGGTAGGTAGAAAATAGACAGTGGGAGGTTAAGAACAGTATAGGAAATGTAGAAGCCAAAGAACTTATATGTATGACCTATGGACATGAACCAAGTGGTCAAAAACCAAGAGGCTGGAGGTGGGAGTGGTTCCTGGTGGGAGGGGGGATGCAGAGTGGAATAAAGGGTGGCCTGGGGGGGTGGTGGGACAACTATAATAGCATAATCAATAAAATGCATTTAAGAAAAAAGAAACATGAGTAAGTTAACCTCAATGACAGAGCTACCATTTTATTATTACTGTATCTGGAAAATACATGCTTATGTGAGAAAAACAAGTTTGACCATCTTTCCTCTTTTCTCAGATTCTCCCTCTTCTGAAATTTATAAAACCACAAATTCCAAAGAAGGAAAAACCATTTGGAATTATACAATAGAAGACTAACAAATAAACCTCTAAGCCACACACAGCTCTCCAAAAGGCTCTGCAATGCTGTAATGATTTGAAATCTTGTACTTTCCCAAGGGAAAGCTATAAAATCAGGGAAACTGAAGATACTGCCAGATGAAAAACCAAGCAGATGGCTTAGCTGCCTAAAAAGCCAGCTGAGTTTTGGAAGACTGTTCTCATTTAAAGTATCTTCCAAAAACAGCTTTATGTGGTTGGTTTCAATTTTCCCTGTCTTTGACACTGTTAAGCTACCTTTTCAAGCCTTTAGACAGGAAAAGCAAAGAAAACATTAATTTCCCTTAAAACGGAACAAAAGACTGTTTCTTTTCTTCCTCCTGAAAAAGTTTTAGACCTGAAAAAGTTTTAGTCATTTAGTAAAATCATCACTATTCTTATCCAGCTGGACTATTCTCTAAAAAAGCACAAGCAACCCTCATGAAAATGGGTGTTAGGTCACAGGACTAAGGAAACAAAACAAATGTATTTATTAAATATATATATCAAATATATAAGTATGATATATATTCAATGTAAGTGACATATCTATATATTAAATTATAGAAACATACACGCACACATGCATATCATCACGCAAACATGAAAACCTTTGGCTGAAGGAAGGAGGTAGAGAAAATCTGGAGAACACCTTGTGTATGTAATTAGAATAAATTACTCTGTTCTCTCCTGTTTAGATGAGATATGTCCACCAAATTGTAAAAGTGTTGAAAGCATTCACTAAGATGATAAATTTAAAAATTTATGCTGCAACAGAGAAGGGAATGTGGGGGGAGGGGTTCCAGGACTCAGGAGCTACTACTCTTCAGGAGATACTAGTTTGGTAAATAGGATTCTCAACAGAGACACAAGTAAAAACTGCTTGTTCTGTTGTAAGAGAGGTCAAGCAATAACATACAGCTTTACAAAAAAAGATTGCTTTTAGTAACAAGAATACCCTATTATGTTACAAGTAAGATTTAATACTTGCCACTATGCCCAAACAAAACCTAACTGCAGAGTGATCCTGCAAGGTAAAAATGCCCTCCTTTAGGGGTACACCGCTATATACAACACACAGGAAAATCTGATCATGCTCTTTCAACTATTTACCTTTCCACTAACCAACTAGCTATCTATTTCTTAAATCTGATTGCATTTTCTGTTTTCAGAGTATCAAACTGTAACTCTGAAGCTCAATTTTGCAAGAAAAACAAGGAGAGGAAATAGGAAATGCTAGGTATAGATTACCAGTTCTAACATGCTTATAAAACTATACATCCTGATACCATTCTTTTTAATGTTTTCAAGGAATCTTTCCTCCTTACTTTCCACAATAATCTCAGGGTCTTCTACTTCTCCATAATGGCAGTGTAAATCTGAACTTCCATTTTGAGATCCAAAACAACAACAAAACACACACACACACACACACACACACACACACACACCTGATATTTAATTCATAACGTAAAATTTCTAAGCCAAACAAATACATTTTAACACCAGAAACACAAGATCAGGGTTACAGTCTCCCACTTAAAACCTATTTTTCACTGATCAATGTTTACACCTTAAAAGGACATGGAGTTTACAGAGTGAACTACAAAGACTATTTCCCTAAAAGATATTTTGATCTATGAGGCTAACAAGAGCCTTACAAACGCTGATCCTTTTGCAGAATAACTTTAATTTTTTATGATGTTGATAATGATAATGATTCTTTTTCAAAACCTAGAGAGTTCTATAGTTTTTTAAACCTATAATGCTCTATAGTTAAGAGACCAGTAAGTCTTGTAAATACAGTAAACAAGGAGACTATCAATAAAACTTTTAATTCTACTATTTTCCATTGACTACAATATTAAATTAGTTGTAGTTTTTTGCTATTTTTATTTCTTTGATACTAGCGGCTATGACCACACAGTCTACATTGTAAAATGGCCAAAAGACCTAAGTTATTTATGGGAATCTGTGTCTAGATCCTTACCTGAGACCAGGTCAGTAATAATAGACATTTTGTCAGCATTTCCTCAGTTTTAAGTGCTGGACACTGTACTGAAGCTCACTCATAAGTAACCTCCCACAAATAACTCCAGGAGGTAGGTATTATTATCTCTGAGAAAACTAAAGCACAGAAGAGGTAAGAACTTTGAATAAGGGCACACAGTTATTACGTGGAAGAAAAATGGGAGTTCAAGGCAGATCCCTGTTACTCTAAAGCTGTTACTGGTAACCACTACACTGTAACTCCCCAAATCCTGTTTTCCCATATAGCCTTTCTACAAACTAGATCCCAGAGAATGGACATTCCTGTTACCTAAGCAATGAAGGCAAGGGCCATTCTCATTCTCCAAAACACTAGAGGAGCCAACCTAAACTAGTTAACAACAGCACAAGGAGCAAACCAAAAACATCTCGAGAATGGGCTAAATGAGTTCAGCTGGGAAACTTCCTTCCATTTATCTTAAGATGGTATCACCTAATTTATGGACTATATAAGAAGATGACTTATTGAAATTAAAAGTGAAAATATTAAATAGTCAATGGCAATGTCTTTTTCTCAAACCCAGTTATCTATGGATAAATGTATCTATGCACTGGCTTTGCTTAGCAAATCAAATCCATCTAAAGTAATACTACCTATATACACATGTATATACAAACCCACAAATCTCCAATTTTTATAGCATATGTAGTTTTAAAAATAGATATGAAGTTACATAATTATGTGGGAGGAAATCTTTCTAACTTAAAAACAGCAGTTTAGCACGTAATGGAGTTTAAAAAGAAAACACAAACATCTGGATATCTTGAAATCACATGGTATTTTTTCTTTTAATGTTGATAGTGTGGGGGTTCGTTTCCCTTCTCTCTAAGATTTGAATAAACTCTATGTGTTGGAGCTGCCTTCTGGCTCTAAGTAATTCTAGTTTTCATTTGAAAGCCAAAATAAATTATTTTTTTAAATCCAAACAAAATGTTAAGTTTTAAACATAAGTATATTTGTCCACCAATGTAGTTTAGTAGGTTTTATTAACCAGAAAGCTGACATTTAAAAATTATTACTGTTTACTATTTTTTCATTTATTTTCACAATGTCTTTAAGAAATTCAAGCCTTAAATCTGTAATATATGTTCCTTGTTGGCAGGAATCAGAATTTTTCTATCCAGCAAGTAATTCCCTACAAGAACTTAATGCTATTTAGTGACAACAGAAATACAAACAATACAAACTACAAACAGATACAGAAATATATTTCTATATTTCAAACAGTAAAGAAATATATTTAAAGGTCTTTTTATAATTACATTTTATTCCATACTTCCTAATAAAAATGAAGTCCTGAATGATTTTCATAATAAAAACCACTGATTATTAAAATTAGAAAAGTGGGAATACAAGCACACTTTAAAAACATTAGAATTATTATTATTTTTAATCCTGAATATTAGCAATTCGCCTTCATCTTGGGTGTAAAAAATTTAGTTTTAAAAAAGGATCAGTTCATATTCTATTAAAGCTCTTGATAAAATTAGAGGAGGATATAAGCTAATTTTGAAATTTAATTTTAAAAACATTATCCAATTCTGATTTTTACAATACTAAAGACTGGAAAATGGTAATTCAAAGAACCATTCACACTAAAAACAAACATGCCAAACTCCTTGCCATTATATTATATCTTTGCCACTGCCAAGCCTATGTTCTTGACACAAATGTTTATTCCTTTAGAGATTTTAATATATACCTAAGACAGTGTGTAAATTACACATAAGTAAATATTAATCAAATAACCACCAAATTCAATTGTACTAGAAGGGTTTTTATTTGCCCTTTTAAAGTTTATTATTAACACATTCTTTTTTTTTTCAAACTGTACATAAAATTTTAGCCTAAAAACTACTTGTAGAGCCAGATTCCCAAGGAAAGACCATTATTCATTAGAATCACTTTTTTGTGAATCACTGTAAGGGAAGTTGACCCTAAATCTGGGACAAGCCATTCCTTTCCTGATCTGTTTCACTTTAGCCACTGTAGGTGTGCCCCTCACCTAGCAGTGCACTCCTCAGATAACTGGTATCTGCTCCAGATAGTCAGGTAAGGCTTGTATTTATCTTTCCCTTACACAAACACCACCACCTGGAGTATTAAAGAAACCAAAGGATTTGGAACCAGTAGGCATAATTACCTGTCAAAATCTACTACGCCTTTCTAAAGTTAACATCCTAATACTTACTGTTCCCATAGGATAATTCCAGAATGTGCTTTAGAGAAATTAATTCAATTTATGCTGATAGTCTATTTTATGCCATTTAAATATAGTATTACTTAGTACATCAGATACATGCTTCTTTTGGAATTAAAACACTTTAAGATTTTACTACTTCAGACATAAATCAACTCGTCAGACCTCCTGTACAATCAAGAAACTAAGAAGAGATAAACTTCTTTCTTAAATTAGCTGTACGGCTAAGAGAAAAACTTAATAGGGGTCTGCACAAAAGGTGTTACAAAGTGTGGTAGAATAGTAAGCACCTCCCGCAACTGACATTTTGAGGCCAGATAATTCTTCCATTTGGGGAACTGCCCTGTGCATTGTATAATGTTTAGCAGCACCAATGGCCTCTATGCTGCCTGTGGTGCTTCCCCATTCATGACAATCAAAAACATCCCTTGGCATTGTCAAATATCCTAGGGACAATATCATCCCACTAAATGAGTTAGTGGAAATGGCAACACAGGGGTTGAAGTTTAGCTCTGCTCCTTTGGGTGAGCACCAGAGGGAAACATTTCACCTGTTTCTCCTACCTTAAATAACTTTAAGGATTACATATGAAAAGAACTGAATAGTGACTAGTGCTACAGATATGATTGGTTTAATTATATACTTTGCAGCATCTCTCTACTTCAGACTCCCTACCCCACAAATGTGTACTCTTTTCAACAAAAATTTCCTGAAGGCCCAAAACTAAGGGATTTAAAAAGTGGGGAAGGGAGCATCACCAGGCTTATGGATTAGAGATTCCTCCTATAAGCCCAGTATTTAGGTATGATCCCAAATTCTATTTCCTACTCTTACTCTATGTACCAGAGAACTAGGATGATCTACTTGGTCACAGGAACACATGACATAACCTTCTCCCTCTGCATTCTGGCTGTGGCTCTTGTCTATTGGGTAACATAACCCCACCATATGTATTCCTCCACACCTGTTACAATCCAGCATCTTTCATGAAGCATTTTCCTAATGGCATCTCAATCATCTCTTTCTTACCCACTCCTCAAACAAACACTATGGCAGAATCTCTCTCACAGTATTGTACTCCTCAGAGCACAAGTGATTCAGTGATAGCAACAGCCCATAAGAACTCATTTCCCTACTAAACTTCAGGCATCTTGTTTGCCCTCATCTCTATCTGGCCTACACGGTCTAGCCAGGGTGCTGGCCACACTATTACTTAAGATTTATTTTTACATGGACAGCTACGTTTAGAGAATTAATTGTAATTTTCTTATGGGATGATATACAGCTCCACAGGAAACATTTTTCCCAGAGAACACTGCCATTAAGATATGACCAATGTTCACTAACACCCACAGCCCCTACGAGACTAATATTAAAAATAATATTCACTCTAATACGGAAGAAATTGTTATGAAGCATGAATTGTTAGTTGAGAACCATTTATTGAGTACCTAAAAGTATCCCTGTTAAATAAATGAAGGGTATTTCTTAATAAAACAATGAGAGCTGTGACCTTTTTTTGAACATTAAATCTAACACCTATTCATTACTTATAACTAATTGTTAACCAATTCTCACAAAATTTACTTTGTTCAGTATACACACACCCCCTCTTTGGGCAACTATAATACTACTATAGTGAGGTGATGATATTTTTAACTAGCGGTGGGATGGGGGTGCTAAACGGATAAACAAACTGAATATCTAGCAATGCTTGCCATACATTAAAGGGGATTAAGGCCCACAGTGTGAGTGGATGGGGAAGACAGACTCCAAACATCCAAGAGTCAAAAGTTAAGCAATTCTGTGTAAATGCCAGCATAGCCCTGAAGGATCCTGGCAAAAGAAGATGATAGTAGAAGATGAAGAAGAGTAAGACTGCAGCGGCGTATCTTAACATGTACTCAAAGGATCACAGTCCTAGGCTACTCTATGGTGCCTGATTCAAACTGTAGGTGTAGAGGAATGGGACCCAGCTTCCACATTTTTTACAAGTTCTCCAGGTTTCTTATGTCCATTATTGTGAAAAAAGTACTTGATTAGAGAGTATTATCCTCTTACAACACAGGAATAGTGACTGTTTAAGAAGTATGAAGGAATTGTGCTCTGTACATCCTTTCAAAACATATTTTAAGTAAATGCCACTAAATTCAACAGCTGTTTTATTTTCTAGGCATTCTCTATATTAGATGCACAATTATAAATGAATAAATGTATACAAAAAGACCAGAGATGAATATACAGAAACAACTGATATTGCCAATTCTGTAAATATTGATAGAATGGGGCAGAAGTTATTTCAAGAATGTGAAAATTCAACACACACACCCCCAAAAACCTACTTGGGAATGCCCTAGAGAATTTCCCATCAGTGGCTAAATCTCACCTCTAAGAGATCCCAAGAACCGTGACTCTGAATAACTTGATTTCTGTAGAGAGTCCTGGGAGACACAGTCACTTGAGCACAGCACCAAGGAGAAGTCTTTCTCCTCTGACAAAGTGAAACCATTAAGTCAAAAGCATCACATTAATCCAATTACACCAGGAAGAGTTAAAATAAAACTAATATCCCAAAGACCCTCAGGACTCATCAGTAGCAAGTAACATCCTTTAGGGGCCAATAAAATGAATGACATTTCAGAAATAAGACTCTTATGAGCCATAAAAGAAGGAAGTGGCAGAGGGCTACAGAAATCAAGTCTATTTTAATCATTAAAAAACAAAGAAAACATTTGAAAAAAAATCTCTACAATTCCTTCAAACTGAAAAGATAAACTTCTGAATTATCCTTTGTTGGCACCCACAAAATATCTCTCCCTGTTACATATTCTAAAAAATACATATTTGGGTTGCAAACCTTACTGAGATACCAGCTGGGTGACATCCAATGGGTAACTCATGAGCTTGAGTTTCTTCCTCTATAAAACAGTTCTGTAAGAAGAGTCAACTTCATAGGATGGCTAAAGCTCTTGGATTAGTGACTGGGGCAGAGTAGACTTAACCAAAGAGATGGCCTCAGCATCGTAATTTCTTCCTTATTTTACAGTTTACATACACTGAACTACTAGAGGGGCATCAAACAGGATAAATGTACACAGCTTTGTGAAAAGTAAAGCATTACACTTAAATGTTATATGCTGTTAACTTGGAAATAGAAAAATAAACTCAATGAAAAGAAAACTGACACCTAGGATAGCTAAGTACTGTAAACAGTAAAGGGCACTCAAGTTTCTTTAAATGAGTTCAAGTCTCTTTTATTCCTTCATTAAATATTGAACAAAAGACAAGGGCTGAGCATTTGTCTTCCATGACCTACAAGAAGTATTAGACACAAGCAGACACAAGAGGAAAAGCCTAAGCACCATAATAAGATCAAGATAACTAGGGACTTCACAGTAGAAAGAGATTACTTTAAACTTAGGGTGAGCAGATAAATCTTTGCAAAAGAGGAAGTAGTTAAAATGGCCTTGACATATGTGTTGCATTTAGATAAGGAACGTAATCCAGGTAATGGGATGAAGCAAAACAAGGAGATTGAAGAGGCATAGGTGTGAGGTATAAAGTTTTGCTAAAGCACAGAGTAGAGCTAGTATTGGGCCAACAGACTGGAAAACAGCCTACAGACAAGCTAAAGAGGACTTTGAATGTGTGTCTAAAGGAGCAGAGACTGGGAATGCTGGCAGCTTGGATTCCTTGTTCAAAATCCCTATATAAAGGAATTTCAGAGTTTTGCATTCTCAGAGTAACTTGACAGATTTTAAGAGGTGGGGTTAGAGCCAAGGGTTAACCATCAACCTCCAAAGTGGTGAAAAGGTGAAGGTTTGAAAATAAACAGGTGGAAAAGCAAGCAAAGTGACTGATCATGGGGGATTAAAAAATGGGAGAGGAATCAACACACAGCAAAAGACCCCAGCTTTTATCTGTCACAAAGTAATATAATTATTGGGGGTGGGGAGTGGGGGATGACGACATAGGTGAGTAAGGTAATCAATCACTATCCTCCAGGATACTGAAGTAATTTTCAAGGTGATCACAGAACTACCGCCTCTACTCTTTTTGTGAAACTATGGGGAGCTAGGACACACAAATCCAAGCAACACGAGGAGTGATGAAGGATTTGGCCAGTCAGTGCCTACTATGTCTGCATTCTGTTCTGGGCATAGGAGATACAAGCACAAACAAGACAAACTGCCTGCTCACAAGGCACTTACATCCTATTATAAGGAAGACAAACAACCAAATCAATAGAGAAGAAGGCCAAGGAAAGAGCTCTGTGACCCTCTAATATTTAAGTCTGATAAAGGAGGTGGAGAAATAGGTCTAAAGGCCTAGAGCGTGAATCCAGAAGGAGAGTTCCTAGAAGGATGGCCTAAGGCAAGCCGAGGGTGAGCTGCCTATCACTGGACCCTCATTTTCCTTCCCCCCAATCTCTTGTTTACTCCAACTGCCTGCATCCAACCAGAAGTCAGAAGGCTATGGAGTGTGTTGTAGTGGTCTGCACAGACCAGCAATCCTCAGCAAACAGCAGGGGAGAGGCCTGTGCAAAGTGGACCTTGAGGCACATATCAAAGCTATCCAAAAGGAGCACTACACAGTATATTAAACTAGTCTGTGACCTCCGTCATCATGAACTGAAAGCTTGTTGCTACCATTAACCACCTCCTCCATCCTGTAAGTTCTGTGATTCTAGGTTAAGTGTAAAACCACAGCTTGCATTTTCCATAAAGAGTGAAAGCAGGCAGCTATTTAAAAGAGGATTCTGGATTACCATAGCCGATGTTTGTGAGAAGTAAACACTGTCTGCTCTAAGGTACACAAGGGAGACATGCTGAGAAATGGTCCCCAAAATTACCAAGAAATTTCCAAACATCAGCAGAAGGAAAGAAGTTGCATGCCCCGCCTACAACATCTCTTCTCAGACTCTCACTCTTTCTCCTATAGATGAAGATGAACACTGATGTGCTTGAAGACAAAGTGATACCACTTTCATTCCCTGCCCCTCAAAAGACAATTCTGGATTCTAAAGTCATTGACACACAAGGCATTTGAAACAAATCACAAAGGTAAACAACCATTTGATGTGGTTATATCAATATCATTTTTGCTGGTCATTCATTATAAGTAATTAGGTCAGATACCAAACCCCACAAGACTCAGGACTTGTCTATGATGTCTGGCTATTCTGACTATGTTCTGTCATCTGACAGTCCCCTAGCACATAAACTCAAGAAGACATTTCTTGGAATTCAATGGAAGATTAAAATTTACATCCTTTCTCTGTCACTCTAATCATTCATTCATCATTCAAATAAACCCAATAATACAATTGACTAGCAATGTATATACACACTAAATTGAAACTGCAATCACTATGAACTACAAAAATTCAACTACCCTTGCAAGATAAACACTCAAAAAACAAAGGTCAGTATCAGTGATTCAGCATCACAAAGGAAAAAAAAAAATCACAAATACAAATCACACCACTAGCCTAACTCTTAGTGATGTGAATCAAAAAAGAAAATCAGAAGAAGCATCCGTGCAACACTTTTAAAAGAGTTTTTTGAAGATTTTAAGAATCTGCATGATTAGAATGTTCTACATATGACTTATATGACTATAATCTTAGTCACCAAATGAAAGGGGAAGGGACAACAGTTTCAAGACCTAATAAATAGTAAAATTATTAAATCACACAGGCTTTTACCAAATAACTGATTTACAAAGCAGAGAATCTAAGGCATATCACAAAATAAGAAATGAGGGGATTTATTCAGAAATCTCCCTACAATGCAGTCTTTCAAGTTAGTAGGGATACATCATTTTGGAAATAAATCTAATCTACTATCCATTTCTGTAGCTAATGCACAGTTCCAGTGGAGGAAGGGAGAGCCATGTACCCCATCTCTGATTTGAAAAAATGCAGAACAGAATAGAGAGCTCAGAAATAAACTACACTTTTATGGTCAAGTAATATTTGACAAGGGAGCAAGAACACACAAGGGAGTTAAGACAGTCTACTCAAATGTTGTTGGAAAAATTAAACAGGTATGTGCAAAAACATAAAAATAAAACTAGACCACCTTCTTACACCATGCACATGGCTGTAAAATCTCAGCCACTTCTCACAGCAGTTTTTTCCCTGATACATCTCCTTGGGCAAAGGAAACAAAAAAAACAACAAGTCAAACTAAAAGTTTTTGCACAGCAAAGAAAACCATTAACCAAATGAAAAGACAAAACATTGCACAAGAGAACATATTCACCAATGACACATTATGAAATAAGGTTAATATCCAAAATTTAAGAACTTATACAACTCAACATAAAAACAAACAATCCAATTTTAAAGTGGGCAAAGGATCGGAATAGACTGGTCTCCAAAGAGAAAATACAGATGGCCAACAGACATATGAAAAGATGCTCACGTTGCTAGTCATCAGAGAGATGCAAATTAAAACCGCAATGAGATATCACCTCAAACCTGTGAGAATGTTTATCATCAATAAATCAACAAACAACAAGTGCTGGCAAGAAAGTAGAGAAAAGGGAACCAACATCCACTATTGGTGGGAATGCAGATGGGTACAGCCACTGTGGAAAACATGATGTTTCCTCACAATACTAAAAATGCAACTGCCTTATGACCCAGCTATTCTACTTCTTGGAATGTATCCAAATAAAGACATGAAATACTAATTTGAAAAGATACATGCACCCCAAGTTTAATGCAGCATTATTTACAATAGCCAAGATTTGGAAGCAGCTCAAGTGTCCATCAGTAGAAGAGTGGATTAAAAAAAAAAAAAAAAAAAAAAAGCTGTGGTACATTTATAAAATGGAATACCACCTGGCTATAAAAAAGGAAATCTTAGCTTTTGTGACAGCATGGATGGACCTGGGGAGTATTATGGCAAGTGAAATAAGCCAGTCAGAGAAAGACAAAAGCCATATGGTTTCACTAGTATCCATGGAATCCAATGAACAAAACAGAAACAGACTCATAGGTACAGAAAACTGACAGCTGCTGGGGGATGGGGGGCTGTCAGGTACAGAGGGGTTGGTTGTTAGGGGGGATAGGTAAAGGGATTAAAAAAAAAAAACAGGAGGGAGGGAAAATGGTGGAGTGGTAGGAGGGAGCAGATTCCATTTCCTCCTACACACAGGAGAAAAACCTGGCCGATCTACGGAAGAACAGAGCAGACAAGGAACAGTAACACAGCACATTTGAAAATAAGAGATCAAAAATTGTAGCGGACATTGAAAAACCAGCGGCCTGTGACCGGAGAACCAAGCACGCACCCATAAACTTGGGGAAGTGCGCACACACCAGGAGGCTCAGAACACACGCTAGAAGCCCTGTGGGGAGGGGCACCTACTAATGCTGGGAACCGTAGCACAATGATGACTGAGTACTGAACACAGAGAAAAGAAATAAGATCACCCCTCGGCCATTACAGCCAGCAAGACCAGAAAAACCGGCTCGGCAAGTTTGAAAACAAGAGTTTGCTGTTTTGTTTTGTTTTTTATTTTTTTATTTTATTTTGTTTTGTTTGTTCCTTTTTTTGGTTGTTTTGTGTGTGTGTTTGTTTTTTGTTTTGCTTGTGTTTGTTTGTTTGTTTGTGTGCCTGTCTATTTATATAAGTGTTTTTAATTATTCTTTATTATTTTTATCTTCTTCTTTACTCCCCAACTCCTTTTCCCTCTCTTTAATCTTTCTTGTTTTATTCCCTCTTCCTTTCTTTCCAATTTTATCTCTTCCACCTTCCTCTTTCTTTCTTCTTTCTTCTTTTTTCATTTTTTTCCCTCTCTTCTCTTTTTAAATACCCACAAGTGAGAAAAAAACAAACCAACCAACCAATCTGGAACTGTGAAAAAAACAAGAATAGGTCCCAAAAAGAGAGTATCCCAGCTGATGAGACAGTGGAAGCTGTGAACACCAGGATATCCGAAGGAGAATCCACCACTGAACCTCACAGGTATTCTACCACAGAAGGTCATACCACAAACCCAGGGAGCCAGAACAGATCAATTTAAGAAGTTGAGGCTAACAACAAGAGTCTTACAAACCATGGGAAGACAAAGAAACAATCCCCAAATTTAAAAAAAAAAAAAACAAAACAAAAAAAAAAAAAAACACCTCATAGCCACAGACAACAGTATGGTGATTACCAATAACTGGAAAAGGAGGTGAGGTGAGGTAGAAGAAGGTAAAGGGGGTATAAATGATGATGAAAAGACACTGGCTTTGAATGTTGAGCACACAATACAGACGATGTATTATGGAATTGTACACTTGAAATGTAATTTTTTTAACCAGTATCACCTCAATAAATTCAATTTAAAAAATTTTAAATAATAAAAAATATAAAATGAAATGGCTTGACTAGGGCCATACAAAGAATTAGAAAAATCTGTACTAGAATTCGTACCTTGTTACTACAAATTACATGTTCAGGCTGAAACTAGGAAAATTACGAATATCATATTTATAGTAGTAATTAAATGTGTGTACAGAAAAAAGCAAACAAAAAACAAAAAGAAAAATGCTATTAAATTGTAAAGTTATCTATCACTTCTTTTTACCACTATGTTTTATAGAGTTTATATTGAACCTCTTCTTAAAAATTGACTACCTCCCCATCACAAGAATACAAACATTCAAATTCCTTCATATAACACTCAAGATATTTCACAGCTTGGCTCCACCCACCATTCTAATTGTGCTACATCTCAAACCACACAGAGTCCATCACCAAGAACATCCTACCACATCTTGCCTCCATTATTTTATTAAAGCTGGGGATTCCCTCTTTCAAATACATATTTCCAATCCACCAATACCTGCAAAATCCCTTCCAATCATTATTAGCACAAATATCAGTTCTCTCAAAACATGTTTCAGATCCTTGCCATGTTGGAATTAAACTTGCCCCATCCTATACTCTCACACTACCTTGTACCTTAATCCTAGCATTAACCAGTGATGAAAGTCTGACTGCTCTATATTCAAGTGCTAAAAAACTGTCTTTGTGTGCTTCTCATACCCAGCATAAGTCCTGCCTCTACCACAATCTGTTAATGTTAACTGTGGTAACAGCTTACAATGGAAACTGAACTCATGTAACTGGCCCTTTCCAGGTTCTTCAAGAGCTATACCTTGAATGCAATGTATAACTACCAAGATTTAAGCTACAGTAAGGTCCCAGGAAGATATATAAATTATACCACTCAAGGGAAGAAGAAAAAAACAAGAAGTCTCTTTATTCTTAAGACAAAGGGAATTTTTTCCCATACTGTTGTTTTCCTTCTGAAGGGTTAAAAACAATCATATCTTGACAATGGAATAGCCTAAAAAGACTCAAGAACAATCACAATGGTGTCTTCTTAATGACTAGATGTAACAATCATTTTCTGTCTTTTGAAATTGAAAGAAAATTTAAGCCCAACCTCAAAGTGGCATCTCCAATTCTTCATCAAGGTGGTAGTTACAAGAGAATACACTGAACATGATTGCTTCAAGTGAGGTCAATTTCTTTTATTTCATATTCCTTTTACCAAGCAACCTCCTAACCCCCTCAGGAAAATGTGAAGACCCCACGACAAATACTCCTAGGCAAATGACAGAACACCCATTTTGCTTAATCTAAACAGCAGGAATAGAAAATGTGCTTCTTGCATATTTCTATCACAAGAAAAAAAATAAGGTATGATGCATCCTAGCAAATTAATAAGATGCTGTATCTTAGAAGCAGTAAAGAAAGTTTATACATTTTTGTAAACCAAAAAGCACCTTATTAAAAAAATTCTATCATTCCAGAGCCTTTCAGAAGGTTAATTGTGAAAACAAAGTTAACTCCAGAATTTCATATTTGTGGCCTGTTCTTGTAAGTAACCTAACACAATCCTTAAAACAGAGAAAAATAGGTAAGTAGCAAAATGAAAAGACACAGAATAAAACGAGACTAATTTTAAAGGTCTTTTAATGTCAATGGGCACTCATAACTTGGCCCAATATGTCCATACTCCTCATTGTAAACACTAATTTTACCAAAATTAAATGGCACACCATTGAGGTATTATTACAACTGGCCAGAGAATAAGGTACTTATCTGTTGCTGTCTTAGACAATCCTATTTAGAATGGAAAAATAAGAAATGTTTTAAACAAAGATCAGAACTGGGCTCTCTGAACTGCAAACATGGACAATGGAACAAAATTCAAATGGAAATTCAAAAAGTGTGGCTGCTTCTAAAAGAATTTTTAATGTCCTGACTCTCAATTTATTATCTGTACACAACTATCATGCTATCTTTTTCTCCTATAGTGACAGCAATATGTTTCAATTAAAAATGCATCAAATATCAGAAACTCTGACATCAGCTGGCCTCAGGGGATGTCAAATACAACTGTTTGATTTTAATAGTAACTGCATGAATTTGCATGTGAGAATTTTCAATTCTGCTTATATGTATCATCATAATTAAAGCTGTCCAATTTCACTGAAAAAATAAAGAGAAGAAAGTAAGAGAAGAAAGAGAAGGAAAGAAGGAAGGCAGGCAGGCAAACAGGTAGGCAGGCAGGCTGTCAGGGCATCTTGTGGAGCTCAGACAGCTCCTGCTAACAAGGGGCCTCTTCCAAACCCACCCACAGGGCATGCAGGGTAAGTGATGTCCACCAATCCACACCTCTAAGAGGTGTCAAATAACATTCCTTTACCTGCCTCTCACCAATGCCACTGGAGAAGCACTTTGAATGTGACATGCTATCTTCCCCAGCTGGGACAGGCACGGACTAAATAAAAATATACTTCAAAAAATCCATTTTGTAAACTTTAAACCTAAAACAATGCGAAAGATTCCATAAGTGTTGCATTACATTAGAAGAAATACATTTGTTTTATCACATGCTTCAGAATACCTATATATTTTTTTAAGTTTTAAACCAATTTAAATGTTAGTACTAGGGAAATGTTTTTGTGCAAGAATTTTTACTTTTCAATCCATATCCCTGGATTCTAATTTTTAAAGTTATATTACCCAAAAAGAAATCTGATCCTTTATTAATGCTTTTCTTAGTATAAATGTTGGTATTTTGTTTGTTCATTTGAATACACAAAACTAAAATAACTTTATTACTGAAATAAGGTTAAACCTCAAGCATTTTAATCTTCACCTTCTGTTTCTTTTCAGGACTGAAATAGCCAGTATTTTATTTGCTTTTTTTGTTTGTTTGTTTTGTTAAATTTCTCAACATGCTGAAAATACCCAGTTTTCCAACAATTTAGGAAAGTTACCATAGGAAAAAACTCCAAGAACTGAATATCACAATTCTTGAAACATCAAATAATGAGAAAATGTATCCTTTCTTTCTTGTTTCTATATCAAAGTTAGTACAAAAAGAAAGGGGGGAAACCCCATCATAATTCATAGGGAATACACACACATCTCTCTGAGAGCAACCAGCGGTTCAGAAAACACTGACTGACACATGCCACCCTCCTCAGAATCCAGATAACTGGGGAAAGAAAACACCTCCTCCTCTAAGTGACAATTCCTGTAGGCTACAGCAAAACAAAAATCAGCTAACACACATGCTTTCTCTTACCCACACTAAGGAAAAAGTTATACCCAAGCATATTACCCTTCAGATAGAAAAGGAAACAATTGTATACATGGGTTTTCTACACTTTCAACCTACTTTACTTTCACATACATTAAAGTTCTATTTGTTTTGATCCACTGTTTGATTGAAGTACTTATGTTCCTTCTACAGTGAAATCCAAGACTGTGTGGGCTCCTACAACTCTGCCTCAGAGACGAGAAGAATGCATACACTTTGTGTACATTTTCTCATGTAACCTACAGAATAACCCTGGAAGATAAGATATATATGGTCCTAGTAACCTGCACATGAGGGGTCAGGAATGCTGCCTGCAAGAAGTGATAGCACAGCTGAGAACCACAGCATACAGTGAGTGTTCCATAGACTGGGAAGAAGCAGCACCATTCCTAAAAGAGGGCTGGAAGGAAGTGCAAGATAGCAGCAAGGAAGGAACTGGGATGGAAGAAGGAATAGGGCTAACAGGTCACAGGAGAGCACCCTGCACCCTGCAGGCCCCTCCATGGCTCTGCCGGCAACTTGGGAAAACCTGTATTTCCAGAGGTCAATTTCTACCTGCCCATTCTGTCCCACCTCCTGGGAGAAAGATTAAGAGATTAATTGGCTGGCAAGGAATTTCAGGACCAGGTTCCTACCTTACTCATTTCAAAGACAGGTCTCCCCCTCTCAGGGGACAGTGTGCAGCCCTTGCTCCTCCCTCCCTCAGCCCCTGTGATCCTATGCCTGACCTGAAGCAGCCAGCTAAGTCTCACAGATTCATAAATACGCCTTTGACATATCTCAAAAAAACAATCTCTACCACCAAAAAAATTTTAATTAGGATTCCAGATATAATATTTTAGAGATCCAAGAGATTAGTCAAATCCCCCCTTTTGTTTGAAATAAGAACATTTGTATACCACTGCTAACATTATTAAAACAGGCCTAATTTATCTAACACAGGTAGGAAGTGAAATGTACCATCAGAAGGGTATGCATGAATTTTAACTGTTTGAAGCTATTGATTCTAACATTCTCTAATATACTTGCTTACTTCATCATGGTATACATACATCAAAATCATTAACTAGCTTAACAGCTCATAGTCATTGCTATAAATATCAGATACAGTTATATGCACTCAGGGATTACTGATATATACACTCCTGTTTGAAGCTGAAAACCAGTAACTTACTCAAAGCCTCAAATCTAGCAAATTATGTAAACCCTGATCTATCAGATTTTCATCTTGGATATTTTCCTAACCTACTGTTCTTGTCTTCTTACCTCTACTTTAAAAGCATTCACTAATAGATACACACTTAATTTTAAGGAAATTCAATACTTTGAAATTTATATTTACCTGGAAAATACAATGAGACCATTCATTATAAAAACAAACTTTTAATTTTTAATTGCACATGTAATAACTGGCTGTGACAGAAATATAATAATAAAGAAAATTATCCTACCTCATGTGATGATATCACAATTTAATGAATATCTTTTTATAATTTATAATACATGTGTATCCTGTCTTGTTACCTGCCTTTAATCCTTGTCAGTATATTATAAATGTCTATCTATATAAATGAACACACACCCACATTCTTTCTAGTGCTGATTAGCATATCATGGATGGGTGTGCCATAATTTATTCAATCATCCCTTAGTGTTGGACATTTACTTGCTACCAATGTTTCAGTTTCATAATCAATACTGCAAAGGTTATCCAAATAAACACAACTGGTGTAACTTTCTCATTTTTCTCCACAAAACAAATTCCCATTTGCAGAATTCAGGGTCACACGCCACACTTACAAGTATTTCTAAGGCTGGTAGCCTGGGTGTCCTCTAGGTTGTCTTCTTTGTCAATCTGAGAGGTGAGAAATGGCACTCACCCCTTAGCATTTCTGTGACTACCACTGAGATTAAGTAAAGGTTATGTAGTTACTAACTTACTACATTTCTTCTTGATGAACTGCCTTCCTTTCACTGTAATTTTCTCCTATATAAGATGTAGTAGTATTACTACCCCAACTTGGACAGTTGAAAAAATTAAATGAATTACTGTATTCTTACTCATCTAATTTTTATGCCTGACACAAAATAAAGACTCATTGAATTCCAACCATGGTAATTATGAATGAATTAAGAATGAGGTTCTTTATATGTTAAAGTGGTGCTGCTACTCAAACATGGCCACTGAAGTACACCTAATGACAAAGAAGAAGAATCACAGCATTGTGGTATCTAAAGGTAAACAAACACCAAGTAGCATCTGGGATGTGCCAAATTTTCTTAAAATATCCAGTTTTTTAAAATATTCTTGTAAGTTTTACATGGTGCATCAAGTTATATCAATATTTGACTAAATGTTTTCCTTATAACTCATCTGCTATTAAAAGTAACATTTAGGGATTAATTGGAGGTATACTTTATTAAGAATATGAATCCATTATCTTTTAATAGTGTATTTTTTCATTTAGTTTACATTTTTTATAACGCAGTTTCAAATCTTATCATCTTTTTCTTCATGGTATCCACCAATGGTGTCCCCTACTTGGAAGTCCTTTAAAACCTGACCCTCTACATTTCCCTCTAGTATGTTTTATTTTATTTTAAATTCTTTCTTGTTTTTCTATTCTGAATACGTTGCTATTTTATATCTTATTTAATTTTCCCAAGATGTATTACCTCATTTTTATTTACATTTTTATATTTTTAATTAAAAATGTATAAAGTGTTTTATGTTTTCATTAAAAACTGAAGAGCATTCTATCACTTTGGAAACAGCAATTAATAGACAAAATCTTTAAAACATCTGATAATAGCAAAAATCTATCTACATCTCTGGTGATTTTTCAGTCACGGATGAATAGCTTGAGTTTATAAAATTAAATCTCTTTCCCTAATACACATCAATGCCACTGATGTACTAGATCAGACAGTCCTAACATATCCATATTCATGTAGTTAGGATCGGCAGAAGTAAAGAAACATGTTGCATTCTCAAGCCTTTTTGGCTCACATTAGAGAGGTCAAGTGCTGATCTTTGCATCTCTGTTCCCAATTCCACCTACATATGTATGTATATGTACAGCTGTCTCAGCCACAGCCACAAAATCAAGGACATCCTTCCACAATCATAGAGCTAAAGTTGAACTACAACCAAACTCTTCTCCTTTGTGTGTACATATCCAGCAAATTAAAGAATTACATTTTTTCCTTACAAATAGTCTCAAGCAGAATTTTGCATTTTCAAAATGTTTCATGTTTTTGCTTTATTTTACAAAGGAAAGACTCAGTACAAAACATAAAGTAAAATAAAACAAGGGATATTTTAGAATAGGGGTCTCAAGATTAAACCTTTCTCCCGCAAGTATAGTTTCTGTCTCTGATGAGTGACTGACTTGAAAAAAAATTCCAGAACTACACTCCTTTAGCATGTTCTGGACACAGCTCAAAGGAAAACCAAAGGATAAATATTTTGACCTTTTTGAAATCCCTCAGAAGCCAGATGATAAAAATGAACCTCCACAGTGGATGCCTCCACAGTGGATGCCTCCACAGTAACCAGTCTGAAAGACAGCTAACATGGCATGGCTGGTATATGTTTAAATAATAGCTACCCAATGACAGGGTATTGGATCTGCAGTCCCCAAAGGTATAATCACAGAACAAAGAGCTGTGGCCTATAACTAGTTCCTGAGGCAGATCAGGGAGGCAAGCAAAAATCAGGAATGCAGTGCTGGTCACTGCCATGGCACAATATGAGACAATGTTGATCCCCAAATTACTTTTAAAAGTTTAATAAATGTCGACACCTCATGAAAGAAAGAATAAACAAACATTTATTGTATGTCATGTGTCAGTCTCTATTCAATAACCCATATTAATTACCTCAAACACTGCTACTTGTCAGCTTGTAATTTTTCGTACCCACCAAAAATTTTATTTTGTACTAATGCCGTGTTTGTGTGTGTGCGCATGTTCCCCCTTTGCACAGCAGGTATACTATACAACATGGAGTGACCACACGCAGTTTGCAGTAGATTTGGGCTAACTATAAGTTCATTTCACAAAAGAAATACTTGAAATTGACTATGTTTTAAGCTAAATGCACATACTTCCTATACATAAAATAAGCACTTCTTTTAAGAAACAACCAATCTGAAAGGAATATAAAAAGTAGTATAAATATTACTTACTACATTCGGTTATATCCATTTTACCATATTTCCTTCTACATAAAACACATCAATTACAATTTTATAGTTAGTAAATAACCATGACTCTATGTGTCAAATTAGGTCTAATGCTGTAAGGGAAACTTAATCCTAAAGGACTTGGCAAAAAAAAAAAAAAAAAAAAAAAAAAAAAAATTGTGAAGAGACACTGCCCTCTGCTGGTAAGCAATACACATTGTCCATAAATCTTTAATTTGAGAATAAACGGAATTAAACATATTAATATTTTAAGTACTACAGTCCACAATACAATTTACAGAGTCTAATAGTGACTTTTGATTATGTGGTAAATGATAAATACATGCATAGTACATGGTTTAGCAATAGCCAATATGCAATTTCAGGCTTTTTTACGACAACATATACAGAACATTACATTCTACCTGAAAATATCTTTTTTATTATTGACACTATTACAGATGTCCCCTATTTCCCTCTGCCCTTTTCCCACCTCCACTCAGACCCTGCCCTACCCTCCCACGTGCCCTAGTTTCAAAGAAAATTTCCATTTTCATTTTTTCAACAATTATTTTAAATAATGTGTATCAACGCTGTTTTCTTCCATTAGAGAATAAATGATAAATATCACCTTAGTTACAGGTCACTTAGTAAGTATGTAATAAAGTTTTTTAACAGATTTTATTAGTTTTTTTAGATTTTATTTATTTATTTTTAGGAAGAGGGGAAGGGAAGGAGAAAGAAGGAGAGAAATATCAATCCGTGGTTGCCTCTCACGTGATCCGTGCTAGGGATCTGGCCCACAACCCAGGCCTGTGCCCTGAGAACTGAACCAGTGACCCTTGGTTTGCAGGCCTGCGCTCAATCCACTCAGCTACACCAGCCAGGGCTGTAATAAAATTTTGAATGCTTTAAAATGAGCATGTACAGACACATCTATCATCTTCCTCCTCCACATTGAAATACTGGTTACTAACTAAATATCCAGAAGTAGAGAGATTACAGAACATCTTTCTTATGTGCCTGTAAGACATTTAGACATTAGTTTAGAGCTCTCTAAACTAATCCAGGTTTACTATTAAAAACTATATACTACTAAAAACTATAAAAATAATTTCACTGGATATTTTTCAAATAGCACAAAAATACATGAAAACAGTCTTGTAAAAAAGTAATTCCACTCCACAAGAAGTAGAATGCATGAAAGGTGAGGGTCACAGCTTTATACACCTCAAATTCATTCCACTTGCCATAAACCACCATAATTAAATGTGTATCCTTTCATTTCTTTTTTTATGTATTTGCATATTTTAAAAGATTTTTTAAAAATTATATCCAGATACTGTACATGATAATCTTAACTACCTTTTTTATTTTTACTTAATATATTTTAAAGATCTTGTCACATCTGTTCATATAGATTGATCCCACTGTTTCTAACAACTGCACAGCAGAGATGTTCTAAAATTCTATTCCATCAATCCTGTACTGCTAGTAATCATATTGTCACACTAGTGAAATGTAGGGAAAGGGTGTTATAAATATCCTTGCTTAAATTGTCCAGAAGAATAATTTCTAGATTTATTGATCTATATCATAAATCTAAGTTTCCATAAAATAACAAAATTATGTCACACATGTAAATACTGTGCAGTACAGTTTTATTTTTATCAAACTCACGTTTAGAGCAACTTGATCTTAAAACTCATTTCAATCTACAATTGTACACAATGACTATATAAAAATATGGAATGCCAATATTTTCTAGGGACTCAAAGAGAAATCTTTAAAAACCAAAAGCTGAACGTATATGTGGAGGGGAAATGCACATCATGTATTTGTGAAAAATATTATATGAGTTGTCATACTTTTTTTATTTTATTTTTTAAAATATATTTTATTGATTATGCTATTACAATTGTCACATTTTTCCCCCATCAATCCCCTCCACCCTGCACACACCCTCCCACCTACATTCCCCCTCCTTTAGTTCTTGTCCATGTGTCATAAGTTCTTTAGCTTCTACATTTCCTACACTATTCTTGCCCACCCCGTCTATTTTCTACCCACCGTCTCTGCCACTTATTCTCTGTACCTTTCCCCTCCTCCTCCCACTCCCCTGTTGCTAACCCTCCATATGATCTCCATTTCTGTGGTTCTGTTCCTGTTCTAGTTGTTGGCTTTTGTTTTAGGTGTGGTTGTTAATAGCTGTGAGTTTGCTGTCTTTTCACTGTCATATTTTTTATCTTCTTCTTCCTAGATAAGTCCCTTTAACATTCCATATAATAAGGGTCTGGTGATGATGAACTCCTTTAACTTGACCTTATCTGAGAAGCCCTTTATCTGCCCTTCCATTCTAAATGACAGCTTTGCTGGATACAGCAATCTTGGATGGAGGTCCTTGCCTTTCAAGACTTCAAATATTTCTTTTGAGCCCCTTCTTGCCTGTAAGGTCTCTTTTGAGAAATCAGCTGACAGTCTGATGGGAACTCCTTTGTAGGTGACTGTCCCCTTATCCCTTGCTGCTTCTGGAATTCTCTCCTTCATTTGAATCTTGGCTAATGTAATTATGATGTGCCTTGGTGTGTTCCTCCTTGGGTTCAACTTCTTTGGGACTCTCTGAGCTTCTTGGACTTCCTGGAAGTCTATTTCCTTTGCCAGATTGGGGAAGTTCTCCTTTATTATTTGTTCAAGTAAGTTTTCCACTTGTTGCTCTTCTTCTTCCCCTTCTGGTACCCCTATAATTCGGATGTTGGGACATTTAAAGATGTCCCAGAGGTTCCTAAGCCTCTCCTCATTTTTTTTGAATTCTTGTTTCTTCCTTGTTTTCTGTTTGGTTGGTTGTTTCTTCCTTCTGGTCCACTCCATTGATTTGAGTCCCAGTTTTCATCCCATCTCTATTGGTTCCCTATGCATCTTTCTTCATTTCACATATTGTAGCCTGCATTTCCTCATCTAATTTGTGAGCAAAATCAACCAATTCTGTGAGCATCCTGATCACGAGGGCTTTGAACTGTGCATCTGATAGATTGGCTATCTCTTGGTCGCTTAGAGGAACTGGCTCTGGGGCTTTCATTTGTTCTCTGGTTCGAGCCATTTTTGGTGTTTTTCTTTTGTTTTGTTTTGTTTTGTTTTTGGTCTGGTTGCGGCTGTTACATAGTGAGGGGTGGAGCCTTAGGTGTTGCCCAAGGCGGAGCAGCCCAGTCACTGAGTTGTGACACTGTATGTGGGTGCGGGGTCCGAGAGGGAACAATGGCACCTGCTCAGCTCTCTCCTGGATTCCAGTCCCCTCCGCCGCTTCCCCTTCGCCTGGATTATCTGCGCCCGAATGTGGGACCACTGGTCAGCCAGCCACCTTGCACGGCCTCACTGGGTCTGTACAGTTGTGCCCGGGGTCCGCCAGCAGCCACCTGTGGGCCTGGGATCTGCCAGCCGCCGCCTGCACGCCTGGGAACTGCCAGCCACTGCTGTCTGCGTTCCCGGTCCACACCTCCACTTTTTCCTGCCACGACTCTGCCCCTCTTACCGGTCTGGATGAATGGTTGTTGGACTTCTGTACAGTTCAATTTTCCATCAGTTCTGGTTGTTTTCTTGTTTGTAAATATTTGTTGTCCTTAATTTTGGTTGTGAGAGGAGGCGCGGTGTGTCCACCTACGCCTCCATCTTCTTATTTTAAAAAGATTTAATTTATTTATTTTTAGACAGAGGGGAAGGGAAGGAAAGAGAGAGAGAAACATCAATGTGTGGTTGCCTCTCATGTGCCCCTTACTGGGGACCTGGCCTGCAACCCAGGCATGTGCCCTGACTGGGAATCGAACCAGCGACCCTTTGGTTTGCAAGCCACGCTCAATCCACTGAGCTATACCAGCCAGGGCTAAATGTTTTGCCTATTTAAAAAATGTCACCTTACATTAGAGTACTATCAAAAGCCCGTAAAAACACACAATTTAACATCCAATTGATCTTTCCTCATTATATGACTATTTTACACCACAGTTAAAATCCCCAACTGAAAATACAAACAACTCTTTAAATAGCACACTGCCTTGAAGTTCAACCGTGCTCATCTTTGTTCAGTAATCCATACAACTCCAGTAATTAGTTCTACTGTAGGCTTAAACCATAACATACAAATGGCATAAAATGAGCTGGCTTTGTCCTCCTTTCACTTAGCTACAAATTTCCTCTGAAAGTTTATTAATGAACAGCATAGTCACAAACACTCAAGCTGTTATCTTGAGTTGGGCTCCTTGCTGTTAAATTTACCAAAGCATACTCTCTACTGTGTACACATTTCCATACATGATTTGTAAAACTGTATCCACTGATTAAAACTGATTTTTAATAAGTTCCCCCACTTGCAAAGTGCCCAGTACCAATGAGTACATCATTCCCTGTTAAATGTATAGCTTAGTGAGTGAATGACTATTTAGTCTATAGTTGTGTCTTGACTTTCTGTTGAATACCCATTTCCCTCTGTGCCCTATTTCTATTTTCTCAAGACTGTAGTTGCCGCATCCTTTGCCTTCCCAGCTCTAGATCAAGTCAAAACATACCCACAAACACACCCTCCATGAATGGCAGGCAGAGGAACACCTTCTTTTGATTCCCTTGGGTTATCATGATGGCACAACCTGCTCTGTGAAAATGAGTACAATAACACAGCAATCTTTTAAAAGAGGCAGATTCAGAGGACAGAGATGGGAAAAGACACAATTAATAAACTATAGCTTCCCAAGAAAGATACACTGCCTCAAGAAAAGTTTCATGGGAGACATAAAATATTAAGCTGAATTCTGAAGGTTACCCTAGATTTTCTACAAGGTTTATCTTTTCATATGTAATCAATAACCTATACAATGTAAACCTGTTTAGGGAATAGAAAGCAATCTAGCCTCCCTGAAGCATAAGAGGATAAGAACTGGGATGAAAATGTAGTTTGAGAGCCTAGAAACAGTTAAGGCCTGCTTTTTCTTTCCCCCCTCCCCCTCCCCCCCGCTTTTTTTTTTTTTTTTTTTTTTTTTTGGCAGAGCCAGCTGAGTCTTTATTTTGGGAAAAAATACTTTATTTGGCTTTTAGTCTGGGATATGGGTAAGAGGCAGTTCCCCAGGCAGTAAACCCCTGCACCCCAAGGGGGAGCTGAGGTCTGGGGATGAGTTTCAATTCAGGTGGGTCTCCTGTGCCCTCCACTTCCCTGCACAGCTCCTTTCCCCAACAGCTGAGAGGATAGCAGGGACCATAGCAGTAGTTCACTTAGGTAGAACATCAGGTGACTCACACACCACCTTCCCACTGTGGGTCTCAATCTTCTTCCCAACCACTGTCTTGGAGGAGCTGGTACTGGTGCAGCTGAAGGAGCCAGGGCCTCCACCAGAGCCCAAGCTCGACTAGAAGCCCAGGCCATAGTTGAGGTTCCAGTAAGCTGGGCTCAGACCCCCTGAATAGCCACTCGTGGTCTTGGTATGGATACTCATGTTCTGCCTCCCAAACTCCAGTGGGTTCTCCTTGCCCTCCAGCAGCTTGCGGTAGGTGGTGATCTCCACATTCAGGGCCAGCTTGACATTCATGAGCTTCTGATACTCACGCAGCTGCTGGGCCATGTCCTATTTGGCAGTTCTCAGAGCAGCTTCCAGCTTAGCCACCTTGGTCTGAGCATCCTTGACGGCCAGCTTGCCATGATGCTTGGCATCCACGATGGGGGCCTCCAGGAAAGCCCTCGGGGTCTTTGAGGCCGTGGATCTCAGCCTAGATTCAGTTGATGTTCCAGTTAATCTAAGAAATCTCTGTCTTTGTGCAACATAGGTCATCCCCATGCTTCCCAGCGAATGTCTGAAGCTGCTCATTCTTGATCTGGTACATGGTCTCAGCCTCAGCCTGGCTGCAACTGGCGATCTCCCCGTACTGGGCCTTGACCTCGGCAATGATGTCATCCAGGTCCAGGGAGTGGCTGTTGTCCATGGACAACACCACAGACATGTCAGAGATCTGGGACTGCCGCTCATGAATATCCTCTTTATACAGCTGCCTATAGAAGTTAATCTCATCAGTCAACCCTTCCAGGCAAGACTCCAGCTTACCTTGTTCATGTAAGTTTCATTCTCATTCTTCTTGATGAGGACAAATTCATTCTCCTCTCTGTGCACTTGTTGATCTCCTCCTCATACTTATTCTTCATGTCCTCCACCAACCCCTGCATGTTGCCAAACTCTGCCTCCGGTATCAGTTTCTCTTGGGCCACTATTTCCAGCTGCAGCCAAAGGTTGTTAATCTAGCTCTCAAACATACTGTCCACAATACTGCAAGTCATCTTCTGCTGCTGAAGAGTCCACTTGGTCTCCAGAATCTTATTCTGCTGCTCCAGGTTCCACACCTTATCGATGAAGGAAGCAAACTTGTTGTTAAGGCTACTGATCTGCTCCTTCTCTGGATAAACATGGCCTGGATGTTGGGGTCCACCTCCCACTTCAGGGAGCTCAGCAGGCTCTTGTTCATGTGGACCTCTTTGATTGTCCCCATACTTCCAGCTCCATCGAAAACCCCAGCCAGATTCATGTTGGCACCTAGGCCAACCTAGTAGCTGCTGCCTACCCGGGAAAAGGCCAAGGAGTTAATGCTGAGCCCACTCAAGTACAAGTAGGTGCTGAACACCTGGGGGCCAGATGACCTCCTTTATCAACAAAGGAACCAGGAGAAAGATTATCCTTATCCCCTGACATTATGAAGCAGACAAGACATACTCCTACCTGGAACCTCTGCAACTCCCAAAGTATGACTCTCAATCTACTTTCCCTGCAGTCACTAGCAGTATAAGCATTAGGACAAATAGTGGGCCGTGGAAGGAAAAAAAGAAAAAGGGACTCATGGACAACAGTGTGGTGATTGCAGGAAGGAGGAAGGTATAAGGGGGTTAAACGGTAATGGAAAAATACAGTAATTTTTTTTTTAAACACAAACAAGACATCTAAAACTTGCTGTAGAAACAGAGTGGGGAAGGAAGTCTATGCCTGTCCCACAGTCAGTGAATGGAGGAAAGGAAGTCCAAGGTGCACAGTGGCAGCTAAGAAGAAAGAGAAACAGGAACATAAGTAAACACTGACTTCTATAAAAACACAAAAATACTCCAATGCAACTAAAAAGCAAACAAACTGGGAATGATATTTGGAGAAAACAGAGCTAAAGGTTCATATCCTTAATTCAGAATAATATTCATAACAAAATATTTTAAAATAGTAAAATATGGAAAAAGGTAGACTATTAAAATTGTTCAAATTCCCTAGTAATTAAAAAAGAAGAATTTTAATAACAATTTAGTATTCTAAAAAATCATTTTCGTGTTACTTATGTGAGTACAAATATTGGAAACAAACTAACAACATGTATCCAAATACTATTTGACTCATAATTAGCTTTCTAAAAATCTTATCCCTTAAGAAAAAAGGAAGTTGGACAGTAATTTATGCATATAGCTCTTTACTGCAATGTAATTGGTAATAATAAAATTTGTAAACAACCTCTATGACAACAGAATAGTTAAATTAGGATGATATAGTCGCCAATTAAAAATAGTATTTTTGAGCACTTCAAAGTGGCATAATATTAAAAAACAACAGGATATAACAAGATATAAAATGTTATATGTTTGATAATATTTTAATTTTCTTTAAAAGAAAAAATACTTATATGCATGACAGAAAGACTTGCTTAGTAAAGTAGGTCCAAGATCTCATCAAACTGACACTCTATGACCCCACAGTATCTGGAGTAACTACAATACAAGACAGGGTCCTCCTCCTAAAAGCCTAATCACAGGCCATTGCCCAGCACTCGATTAATAAATGTTGAATTAAACTAAGTACCAGTCTGAGAAATTTTTGGTAAGCACTGATTAGTGGTTCCAGGCCCTCTGCTTAAGAAACAACCCACTGAAGCAAAAGGTCCAGAACCACTAACCTAGCCACTGAGGACTACTTTGTCCACAGACCCTACTGAGGGAGTAGAAAACAGGAAGCTGAGAGCTAGATACATGGCATCTATTGAAGACAATTCCCTCCACAGCAGTGTCATTTGCCTTTATCATGTGGAGTTTCCATAAATTTATTGCAAAGTTTAGTAATTATAAAGACTAATAAAATACATCTGATTCAATCTGCTATTGTGTCAATTCATTCCAGACGGTAAAATGGAGAAGATAAACAGGAGACAAAAGGGGTCTCTCTGAGAATGAAATCAATAAAAACTACATTATATCAATACAATAAAGCTAAACTCTGCACGTACCCATTGGAATTCTAGGTTTATAAACTTCCCAACCTGAACATTTTTTTTTAAAACAGTGAATTGCATCATCCCAATCTTCTTAAGTTAAGTGCATCAGTTACTTGGTAATTGAGTATGAACTTCAGACACTCCATTGCACAACTCAAAGAGTGGACACTCTGAAATATGGATCTGAACCTCCAATTCCTTTTCTTCCTTTTCATACAGGCTGCTCTGATAGTCACCAGTGTGAACAAACTAAAGTGGCAACAGGGACTGAACAAGAATCTGTGCTCAACATCAACATTTTTCAGTCCAGCACTTAATGCTGAATTAATCAGACTCCTTTATTTGCCACAGACTTCTTCCATCTCAATAGCACCAGCACACATCTATATACTAATTGGGGGGAGGGCAGGGGGAGGCACCATGGACTGATAATAAGGAGCCTACACAACAGAAACACCTTTTCAGATCCACTGCTATAGCACAAACCCATGTACAAATCTGAGAACAACTGTTATTACTTAAGAAGTCCTGGTTAAGTATGCTCAGACATTTTAGGGCTTAGGATTCAGCATTAATTTTGAAGGTCAGAGTGTACACAGCACCAAAATTCAGAAAAACCTAACATTCTCTCTAATCAAATGTGAAATACTAAAGCATTAAATCATGTTTTCTAAAAATTATGGGCATGTACTGAAAAATGGATAAGGTTTTAGAGACACAACATAGATATTTCAGAATTTAAACCTTCAACATTACTAGGGCCACTTATGGGAGAAAATATGTAATGGAGAGGTTTCACATAGGAGGAGCTAAGCCGGGTTTGGGACACTACTTTCTTAGTCATCTTTTCCCTCATCTATCCCTTCAACCCCCTGCCTTCAAGACAGCCTGCAATGTGTGCCTTTACTGGCAGAGTAATGTCGCATTTGTTTTTCTTCAACTCTAGCATTCCACCCAAAATAGAAAAGTTTGAATTTAACTTTTTAAACATAGATTGTATATGTTCTTTGGTTGTTTGATTTTAAGAATGACATAAAATTAAAAGGTATTTTAAGCACCATCTGTTCTCAAGCAACAATAGGCAATAATTTCCCAATTGTCTTACTTCATGTATGTGTTATAAATCTAGAGTACCCTTTATGATTATTGCAGTTGGTGTTATTTTATGTAGCCCTCCTTGCCTATGTGTATATTTAGAAACCAGGCTGGATTTCAACTCCCCTTTGTGCCATTCCTGTTTTGATTTCACATTATTATAGAACTGTTGACAAAGTCATTTAGCTACTATTTCCTGTCATGTCTTCCAAATTCACTGGAATAATACTTTACGAGGCCAGAAAAATGCAACTCTAAAGACACTTATTAAAATTTTTTTGACCTGTCCAATTCTTCAAATATGAGGACACAGTTACAAATGCTATCATTCAGTAAAACAAAAACTATAATGGCATTAACTATCTTCCAGTATTAACTGTGGTGGAATAAGCTGAGATGGCAGGTGCAGGCAGGGCCCATCAACAAAGACAGAATTGGAAACGTGCAAGTGCACCAGGTCCATGTAGCCATCTGCTCTGCACGAAGGGAATGAAAAGAAAGCAATGAACTAAGGCATTCATTTTCAAAGTCCTGATTTGTTAACAAGATCTGTGCAATGAACTCTTATGCACTACTGTGATTCTGTGACACCCCTCAGAAAAAAAAATCCACTGCAAACCATCTGTCATACCCTATTGGGATAAACTAGAAGATTTTTCTAATAAATATCTATACTCTACAAATTTTTTACTTGCCATAAATGATAAACATATTAAAAGGAAAGATGTTAAAAGGAAAGACACTGGAAAATAATATGCTCAATATTGATCATCTTTGTGTAGATTTTTTAAAAGATATAGATATATGCTGATATTTTTGAAGGTATATAAGGAGTTGTTAACAGGTTTTACCATTTCTTTTTTTTTTTTTTAAGATTTTATTTATTTTTAGAGAGATGGGAATGAAGGGAGAAAGAGAGGGAGAGAAACACTGATGTGAAAGAAAAACAACAATTGGTTTCTTCTTGTACACGTCCCAACTGGGGACTGAACCCACAACCCAGGCATGTGCCCTCACCAGAAATTTTGCTTTGCAGTATGACGACCAACCAAATGAGCCACATCAGCTAGGGTCAGATTTTACCTTTGAAGAAAGGACTGGAATGAGTGCCAAATATTTTTATACTTTAATTTTTTTAATCATGGGTACATATTAATTATTTCTTTTATTTTTGTACTTTTGAACAATGGGTATTTGGGTAGTAATATGAAGAGCCATAGTGATTTCCTTTCAAATAATTTTCTGTAAAATTATAAGTATTCTAGTATAATAACTTACTCAATGATTCCCAGATTTTTGAACATTTTAGTTATAATCCAATTTTTGCTGATAAAACTAGAACTGTAAATGAACTTTTGCCTGAATTTTGATGAATTCCTAGGAGTGTAAAAAAAGGGTCAAAGGGCACAGAGATGTTGAGAGCTATTTATATATACTATCTACCCGCTTTTCGGGATGCTTATGCCAGTTATACTGCCACCAACACAAGTGCAGAGTGCCCACTCTACTAACTACATTCCCATGTCCATTGGAACTTTCCTGTTATATTTACTAATAAGAAATCCTTCACTATTATTTTGAATAATACTGAAGTTTGAACAGTTTTCCAATTTTACTTACCAGCAAAGAAACAGGTCTTCATTCTATTTCAATAATCATCAGCACAGCCCTGGCTGCTGTGGCTCAGCGAATGGAGTGCCCACCTGCAAACTGAAAGGTTGCTGGTTCGATTCTGGGTCAGGGCACACGCCTGGGTTGTGGGGCTATGTTCCCCAGTTGGGGGCATGCAAGAGACAACTGATCCTTGTATCTCTCACATATTGCTATTTCTTTCCCTCTCTTTCTCTCTCCCTTCCTCTCTCTCTAAAAGTAAATAAATAAAATCTTTTTAAAAAATCATCAGAACAGTCCATTAAAAAAAAGAAACCTTAAAACTAAAGAACAATCCAAAATATACATTCCTGAGATCTGGAAATACTCTACCAAAAATCACTGAAAATTATTAATAGGCCTTTAAAAACTTCTACTATGAAAATTTAGGAAGTTGCTGGAAACTACCTGTTTTTTCTAACTCAACTGAAATAAAACCCTGGAGTATGTAAAAGCCACATGTGGACTACAGTCAAACTTAGCAGAAATCTTTAACATCCATGATGGCTTTCTTTCCAAGGATTTACAATACATGCTATTTCAAATTCAACATGGTGCCTGAGAGCAAGAGTATGTTTTTGAAGACAAAAGCAGCAGCTCCATCAATTCCTCCTCTCAGCAATATGGCCTACAGAACCCCAAACACTGTGAGTGGATGTCGTACTTTTCATACTCCCCTCACTTTTGTAGAAAGTAAAAGTAAATGGATCTGAGAAATCTGTAGAAAGATATAAAGCAACCCATCTACCCAGCCTGCTGTTAGCATGTATCTGGCAAATTCTATTCCTACAGCCACTGCTATTCAGGCCTGAACTCCACCATCTTCCCCAAATTAGTATTGGGGAGTGCCCTGACTTAGAAATGACCCATGATGAATCACTTTTTTAAAATGTATTCAGTGGTAGAAGATGGTGCTATGTGACTATCTCAGCTACCCCATCCTCAGCCTGATGGGGCACCAGTTAAAGGTCTCTCTGCAGGTAAGGAAACTACACTTGACAGAGGCAGGTTACACAAGTACCCCATACAGAACCAGAATTCTAACACAGACTGATGTGATTGGGCTGGGTTTTTGTTTGCCTGCACTCAAATTAGCCATCAAAACACTTTTATTAGCCCTGGCTGGTATAGCTCAGTGGGTTGAGCACATTTAATTTCGTTTATTTTTCAGAAGTTCTCTAAAGAAGCTGTAATATCCATTTTACATTTGGGAATAGGGAGATTTAGAAAGGTTAGTTAAATACTTGCTCCAATCGCAGAGTTAGTAAAAGGAAAGGGTAGGAATGGAATCAGAGTCTGGCTAACCCTTGAACTTGTACCCTTTCAACACTACAAAACAATGTTTCCCTTATATATGAGTAAATGAAACTTAGCATAATTACATACAGTCTGAGAGGGATTCAAGACAAAGTATATATAACTCTCCAGAGTGTCTGCCATCTCCACCATCCTGTGTTGTCTCCCTTGAGTGCTTCTGACAGCAATCCTATAGAGATCATGGAATCTCAATGACTATTTGAGCTGTATTTCTAATTAAGCATTTTGAAGAGAGATGCAAGATATAATTAATTTTATAAAACTAACTTTGAGTAATCTCATGGAACATAAGGCATGCTATATTTTTCTTCCATAATGTTTTCTAGCCTTTTCATAAAAGATTATAAAATAATAGCAATAGTAGTGAACTATACATATACATACAATTCTCATTCCCACCCCCAAAATACTGATATATCTGACTTTATTTTTTATTTATTTTATTTATTTTTTATTATTGTGGTTCTGAGGGGCCCAATACAAATGCAGATCTGAAGTTGCTTCTGAATCACAAGAGTCTGTGTGTCAGGGATACTGGATATTGAGACTTGAAAGTTTCATAAGATGTAAAATATCAAGGGGAGATACAGGGGTTCATAAGCCAAGATGAGACAGAAAACATTGACATTTTAACCTCCTTCCCACTTGATTATAATTTACCTGAAAATTTGAAGCTTCCTATTTTCAATCTATTAAAACTGTAATGCTGTTGAGGGTAAAATTAATTTAACTCTTCTGTGTCCTTTTAGTTGACTGATCTAGAGACAACTTCAGATTTGCATTTCTACTGCTACCTCTATTTAATTATCTTAACAGAACCACACTGAGCATCTATTTCTTTTTTAAAAAAATTTTTTAATTTTAATTGTTGTTCGTGTACAGTTTTCTGTCTTTTACTCCCATCCCAGCCCACCGCCCCACCCTCCCCACCTCCCTCCCATTTCCACCCCCCCCAGTTTTTGTCCACGTGTCTTTTATAACTGTTGCTCTAAACCCTTCCCCTTTTCCCCTGAAATTCCCTCCCCACAATAATTTCCCAATATTATGATTTCATTTTTCATATTTTAATGACATCACAACTCTAAGTTGAAAATTCTCTCAACTATGTACGTATTAGTCACACTCAAGTATGATAAAAATCAAAATAGCAAACAGTAACAATAACAGACATAAAATCATAGAAACTGCCCTCAGTACTATAAGCAAAACAGCATAAAAATATTGATATTGTTCTCACTTAAAGAGAGCACTTAGAAAAATACAACCTGGTCAATACAAATGAAAGACAGAAACAATTCTGGCTGGTGTGGCTCAGTGGATTGAGTGCTGACATGTAAGCCCAAAGGTCACTGGTTCGATTCCCAGTCAGGGCACCTCTCTTCAAAGATATCTTGCATCTCTCTTCAAAATGCACATGCCTGGGTTGTGGGCCAGGTCCCCAGTTGGGGGCATGCAAGAGGCAACTGATCAATGTATCTCTCACACATTGATATTTCTCTCCCTCTCTTTCTCCCTCCCCTTCTCTCTACAAATAAATAAATAAAATCTTTTTAAAATATTTTTTTAAAAAAAGAAAGCAGGAAACAATGCCTGGCAGAATTAGCTGTAAGCACTAAATTTTGTAAACAGTGTCGCAAAGAATTAATCAGTGCTGTAAAATTTTGTGTTGGAAATCAACACAAAATTCAGAGTGTCTAAGTGTCCAGAAGACACTTTTATTTTGCCTTCCTCATTTTAGAAAGAAGTAAAATATAGTATTGGCCAGTTTGTAGGAGATAAATGTCTAGTAAATTAAAAATAATAGGTATGCTAAAAGAAGGAGATAACTAAACACTAGGCTCCTATCTTACATCAGATTTTTTTAGGGCCTGCCTTACTAGGGCCACCTTTCTTCTTTGAATTGGCTAACATTGATTCTTTTCATTGCAAAGGTACAGACCTATTAAAGCAGTAATTGAGATTAATCATGGGTTTCTTCACCCATTTTTTATTCCCTTTGATATCTAAATATAAAAAACTTATTCAGCTATTACCTTCATCATTTTTAGCCTTCTTCCTGAGGATGCGCCCTGCCATTGGCAAAGAAAGTGTTCTGTGGCCACAGCTTCTATGGGGAACTTCTAAGCTACAGTTCCACCAAGGAGTTTTTGAAAGAGGAGTGCTCATCCTTTCAATCACCTTGCTCAAAGCAGGAGGAGGACGACAGACTGTGGATCCACAGATTAAAGTCTACAGCTGCTCACCCCAGTGAAATCCCATTAAAGCTTTCTTTTGATTCAAAGGGCCATAGCAAATGATCAAGTAGCCAAAATTCCCACAGCCTTAAAATTGGGCATCACATTTTGTTACTGTTCCATCAGCAGAGAACATAAAGGGAACCAATGACCTTGACTGGTATGCCTTATTTAAGAAGTCCTATTTCACACTTAGTCTCTTTTGCTGAAAACAAATAAACAACAACAACAAAAAAATCACTGTGTAGCTGGCTAGGACAGGGGTTCTGAGCCCACTTAAGGAATTTTCCCACATTTTCCTTTAACCAGCTTTTTCTTTAAATTACATAGTGTACCAAAAGGCTATATATCTTTTAAAAGAGGCACTCTGTAAGAGCAAACAATTAGCAATCAGATCAAAAAGTTTTCAAATGAATTACCAACTGCTAGCAGGAGAATCAATGGCCAGCAACAGGGATGCCTACATTCGAATCCAGCCCCACTGGCCACAAACTGTTCTTTATCCCCTATATGCTTCTTCCTAAGCCACATGTAGACATCTCCAACCACAACTTTTGAATCAAGTTAGGAACAGGACCACTATTTTAACATTCTAGCTTCAGCAAGGCAGAATGATTTTCCCAAAGAAAAATCAGCTTATTTGGTGATACAGGAGAAGTGATTATTCAAATGATCCATGTTTTTTTTCTTTTTCTTGCCTTGTCACAAAACTTTTCAAATCAACATTTCCTTTTCTGCAATGAAATCTTGGGCATCATTTGATTTGATGTGATGACATTTTCATTTTGAAAATGAATTTTAGGTGTGGACTGGAAACTTTAGGTTCTCAGAACATTTTTTAATGCGGTAAATTTCTACATTACATCAATATTTAAATTACATCTATAATTTTGTACCGTTTGACAGAGCTGTCAATGAATGTTAGCTGAAATATTTTCTTAAAAAAAAGAAAAAAAATTGTCTAAATGGGGAAAATTAAAAGATACAAAAGATTCCTATCTTTGAATCCTGGTTCTGATGATTTTGATCAAATAGCCTTGGGCAAGTCAATTAATCATTCAACAAACTATTTCTTGAGCATTTATTATGTGCTGGGTAGAGAACACAGAAATGAACTAATGATATTTTTTAATCACAGCTCTTATAGAACTTTGTTATATAAGTGCAAGAGAGACAAATAAAATAAATTAGAATATTATACATATATGTCAGACGGTAATAAGAAAAAAATAAGCTTAAAGGAGATACAGGGATTATGGGGGGCGGGGGACATAGAGAAAGTTGTTTCCAGATATTTTAAATAGAGATAGTACTTACCTCTTTGATAATTTAGGTTCATCTTTGATAGCCCAAATATAGTGCTATAGAATTACATTATTATATAAAAGATCAAGAGTTTATTTATTTTTTTATTGTTTCCACTTCATCGCTCAAGTACTGAACTTGACATGAGCCTGGATCTTCAGCAATGTGCAGAGAGAGACTGAGGGGGGTGGGTACATGATTTGGGTGAGGAGGGAAACAGGTCAGAGAGGGAATACTGGAAGGGGATCCACAGGGTGATCGCCATGACACCAGAAGACGACATCAACCACACTAACTGTGTGAGAGAAGTAATGGGCACAAGAGTGGTTTTCCCTATGTCCCTAGCACCCACATGGAGGCCACATGTTTTAAAAGGGACAGGGAGGAGGAAAGGAAGAGGAAAATGGCCGTCCAGGAGGACTCCCTATCCATCCTGGTTTCATAACTGACTACATTCCCACTGCCATTTGAAAATGGGCATTGCAAAAAGAGAAAGCAAAATAAATTACATAACAATCTAATGAGTGTGTGTGAAAGAGGGAAGGAAAGAGGGGTTGAAAACACCTAAAATGATCCCCTACCTTAATCCCCCAGCTAATTCCTTTTCCCCTTTCCCCCAAACCATCATCCAACCAGACAGAAAAATAAAGGTCTAATTCACTCAAAATTCTTCAATTTTTACAAAAGAAACAAGGTAGAGCACAGTAGGGAGCAGGGGAAGCAGGCAGCTGCAGGAATAGGGCTTGGGAGAGGCTATGCTTCTGTCTCCACCTGAGACTGGCTTCCTGAGGGAGGGAGGGAGGGAGGGAGGGAGGGAGGGAGGGAGGGAGGGAAGGAGGGAAGGAAGGAAGGAAGGAAGGAAGGAAGGAAGGAAGGAAGGAAGGAAGGAAGGAAGGAAGGAAGGAAGGAAAGAAAGAAAGAAAGAAATAGCCCTGGCTGGTGTAGCTCAGTGGATTGAGTGCCAGCCTGCAAACCAAAGGGTCACTGATTCAATTCCCAGTCAGGGCACATGCCTGGGCTGCCAGCCAGGTCCCCACTAAGGGACACGTGAGAGGCAACCACACATTGGTATTTCTCTCCCTCTCTTTCCCTATCCCTTCCCTTCTCTCTAAAAATGAATGAATAAAATATTTAAAAAATGACAAAACAGGAAAAAACCTAGGAAGGGATTTAAAAACAAAAAAAAAAAAATTCTGAAATCACTGAACAAAAGCTCATACTTAAGAACTAGCTATATACAGTACACTCAACTCTTTAACCTTCATGCCACTCTCTTATATTGTTATTTTATCTTGCCCAGTATGTTTCCTTCTTCCCTCTAAAAATATTGTACTAAACGGCACATTTACAGGATATATCCATGACACTTCCAATTCTGCAGATGCCCAAATACCTACTAGTTATTACAGAACATAGGCTATTAATGATACATTTGGATGTTATTACACATCTCTAATTTATAAACAGATAAGCTGATGGTCTGGAAATCAAATATCTTTTAGTAGAAAAAATTACATCACATCGAAAGATCTCAACCCAATCATATAAAGGCCTTATTTAATTTACTAAAGACCTGTGAGTCTCAACCCCAAAGCATCCACCAGACTCACCTATGGGAATTTTTAAAATGCAAATGCAGTGTCTCCTCACCAGAGATTCTTATCCTGTTGGTCTGAGCTGGGCTAGGAGTCCATGCTTTTAAAGCTCTATAGGGTTGAGGACAACTCTATGCAGAGTCCACATCTGTCTAAAACTGTCAGTGGCTTGCCATTTACTTAGCCAGTCTTCTTTATAGCTATGGTTGGCCATGGGATATAAAAGGAAGTTTTCAGGTGGGTCTCAAGGAAAGATTTTTCTCCCAGACAGAGGCTTTCTAGTCCACAACTGGAAGTCTCAGATTTTCTGAATCCTACAACTCAACACTTTATCAGAGTAAAATAGGAACAAATGTGAATATTATTCTGTCTAAATACCTCTTCCAGATATATAAATACTAACTCCCCAGTTGGAGTACAAGCTCTTAAGGACATGAGGTCTTATGCTTCTTTTTCTCTACATAATATTCTCTCTTATTCCTTTCAAGCCCTGTAAAAAAGGCACCATTCAGCCACCTATCAGCACTGTATCACCGGGGCCCAGGAAACAGAAAGAACAAGTAAAAAGAGAAAATCCAGAATATAAAAACCCCCATGGCTCACAAATTTGTAATATACATGCTTTATCAGACACTTAAAATTAGAATGCCAAGAACTGTTAAATGAGCAATGTGAAAAATAGGCCACATTTGCTGTCTTTCACAAGCCACAAGAATAGAGAATTGTCACTCTATTAGTATTTTGTGATATAAAGCATATTTATTAACTTATAACCTAGTGATTCACCACTAAAATGATTCCTGATTGTTTTAATATATACTGCTGCCCAAGATAAAGGTTTTTTTGGGAAGGATGCTACCTGATTTAAGAAAAAACAAATTTAATTTTACAGATGGATTGAAATATAAAATAAAATGAACCCATATTGTGGTTTTTGTATGCAAGAAAATCTAATAGTTTAAATCCCTTCCAGATGAAAGGGAAATCAATTTCAAAATTCTATCATCTCTTTTTAAACTTGTTCGAATATTTGAGGATTCGAATGTCAGAATGCTTTAAAATTAGATAGTGAAGTAACGCTCCTGGAGTTCATAAGAGAACATTCCCGGCTCTGCAGTGCAATTTTTCAACATTCTGGCATATCATATTAATAGAGTATCACCTATAATAAAATTAATGCAAAATAAGAGATATCATTTTGGAGTTACCAACTATTACCTCTCCTTCCAAGACGATAACAATATTTAATGTGCTGTAGCTAAGTCTCTCACACCGCACAGTGTCATAAATACATAACTTCTGATGGTGTAGGCTAGATATGACTATCCCCAAGACAATGATTCTTTTTTACTCAAGAAAATCAGTAAATAACTTTTCTTCCCTTTCAGACAATCACAGTGCTTGAGGCTGATGCAACACAAAAACAAAATATCTTCACAAATGTCTCCAAACAGTCAAGCTGAAAATCTAAGCCAAAGTTTCATTTAACAGCCTGTCAGTTTTTTGATGTGAAGCTAATGAATGCAGTGGCAAACAAATCCATCAAACCTAACATCAAAACAACTGCATTTCATCCCACCAAACGGAAAAATGAAATACAACCTGCAGGCCAGCTCTTTGATCCAACTCAGCCAGGAAGCAGCACTGTGAGTGCCACATAGCTGCTGCACAGAAGTAATCATGGACTCCATTTCACCAGAGAAAGAAAGAATACCACAAACAAAACATTCACCTCCAATATGCACCAATATCTTATTTCAACTGTTAATCTGTTACATATTTTTAAGCCTCCTACTACGAAAAAAATATATAGCATTTTATTCTAGATTGCTCTGATGGTCAAAGCTACTACAATACCTAAGATAAATAACTTGATAGCATGTCCCATTCATACCACAACTTTGCAAACAGGTTTATTACAAGCCCTCTGCTCTTTATGAAATCTCCTTGAAGACAAATAATACATCTTTCTCCTTTGTACGCACACACAGCACAATTCCTGTTGCCAAGGAGAAAATCAGTGAGCACTCACCAAAGCCAAACACTGCCTAAGTCAGTAGTCAAATGAGCGTGTGGCTACAGGGAACATTCTCCTCAATATTTTTTTCAGTGAAAACCTTACCTCTGGTTAATGAAATGGGGAAAATTACATAACTGCTTTGTCAGGTAGATGTGTCCTCTGAAGACAAGGCCTTCTGTTCTGTAGTATCACACAGCATTTGCTATGCTATATTTTGCAAGTCAAGGCAAAAGAGAGCTAAATAATCCTCATTGATGAGAGGAAGAAAGGGAGGAAACAAGAGGAATAGTAAGGATATGGGGTGTTAGTGGAGACTTTTAGGAACAGTGAGAGTCAAATTAAGTTGGCATCAAGGCCTTGAGGTCAATGTCCTTCATGCCCACATTTGCCCATTTTCTGAAGATCTTCCCCATAATCTAAGCGTAAAAGAAGCATTCTGTGATATGAGGCAGTTTGGATAGATATGATTAAAAAGAGGGAGGGATTATTGGAGTCAAGCGCTAAAAAAAAAAAAAAAAACAGAATATACTGAAAGGCAGTAAAATATTCACATAATTATAGTTGTTGAAAATACAGACTTCCAGTCAGGATGGAGGCATAGATGGACACACTGTGCCTCCTCTCACAACCAAAATTAAGGACAACAAATATTTAGAAACAAGAAAACAACCAGAACTGATAGAAAATTGAACTGTACATCAGTCTAACAACTATTCATCCAGACTGGTAAGAGGGGCAGAGTCGCGGCAGGAAAAAGTGGAGGTGCAGACCTGGGAACACAGGCAGAGGCAACTGGCAGTTACCAGGTGCACAGGCGGCAGCTGGCGGACCCCAGGCACGAGGTGGCAACTGTGCAGATCCAGTGACGCCACACAAGGCGGCTGGCTGACCAGGTGGTCCCACATTCGCGCGCGCAGATAATCCAGGGGAAGGGACGGAAGGGACTGGAATCCAGGACAAAGCGGAGCAGGCACCATTGTTCCCTCTCGGACCCCGCCCCCACATACAGCATCACAACTCAGCAACTGGGCTGCCCCACCCTGGGGAACACTTAAGGCTCCACCCCTCACTACATAACAGCCTCAACCAGACCCCCCCCCCAAAAAAAACCCCACCAAAAATGGCTCAAACTGGAGAACAAATCCAAGCCCCCAGAGCCAATTGCCTACAAAGAGATAGGCAAACTATCAGATGCACAGTTGAAAGCCCTGGTGATGAGGATATGCTCACAGAATTGGTTGATTTTGCTCATAAACTAGATGAAAAAATGCAGGCTACAATAAGTGAAATGAAGGAAGATGCATGGGGAACCAATAGAGAGGGGAGGAAAACTGGGACTCAAATCAATGGAGTGGAACAGAAGGAAGAAACTAACAACCAAACAGAAAACAAGGAAGAAACAAGAATTCAAAAAAATGAGGAGAGGCTTAGGAACCTCCAGGACATATTTAAATGTCCCAACATCCGAATTATAGGGGTCCCAGAAGGGGAAGAAGAAGAACAACAAGTGGAAAATTTATTTGAACAAATAATAAAGGAGAACTTCCCCAATCTGGCAAAGGAAATACACTTCCAGGAAGTCCAGGAAGCTCAGAGGGTCCCAAAGAAGTTGGACCCAAGGAGGAACACACCAAGGCCCATCACAATTACATTAGCCAAGATTCAAATGGAGAGAATTCTAGAAGCAGCAAGGGATAAGGGGACAGTCACCTACAAAGGAGTTCCCATCAGACTGTCAGCTGATTTCTCAAAAGAGACCTTACAGGCAAGAAGGGGCTGGAAAGAAATATTTGAAGTCTTGAAAGGCAGGGGCCTACATCCAAAATTGCTCTAGCCAGCAAAGCTGTCATTTAGAATGGAAGGGAAGATAAAGTGCTTCTCAGGTAAGGTCAAGTTCAAGGAGTTCATCATCACCAAGCCCTTATTATATGAAATGTTAAAGAAACTTATCTAAGAAAAAGATCAAAAATAGGACAGTGAAAAGACAGCAAACTCACAGCTATTAACAACCACACCTAAAACAAAAGCAAACAACTAGAACAGGAACAGAACCACAGAAATGGAGATCACATGGAGGGTTAGCAACAGAGGAGTGGGAGGAGGAGGGGGGGAAGGTACAGAGAGTAAGTGGCATAGACAGTGGGTAGAAAATAGATGGGGAGGGCAAGAATAGTGTAGGAAATGTAGAAGCTAAAGAACTTATGACACACGGACATGAACTAAAGCGGGGAATGTGGGTGGGAGGGGGTGTGCAGGGTGGAGGGGAATGATGGGGGAGAAATGGGACAACTGTAATAGCATAATCAATAAAATATATTTAAAAATAAAGAAAATTAAAAAAGAAAAAAAGAAAGAAAATATAAAGCATCTAGAAATTTGCTGAAATTTGGAGGATAGCTACTTGGGCTTAGCACAAATAAGGGAATGGGAGTTCCAGTCAATGTTAGTCATTTCTGAAACATATATACCACATACCAAAAGGTCAGTAATACAGTCAAAAGAAATCCCTTCTCCCATCCTATTCCAGAGATGCCACCAGAAGGCAAGCAGCCAATGACCAAGGAAGCAGTCCTTGATTCCTTGCCAGAGCCAACTTGACTCTCACTTCTTTGCTCTCATCAAACAGGTTATCCTCCAATTGATGAATTCATAGAAACATGCATGATGCCCGGCATACAGTAGACAAGCACTTTGAATACATGGAGCTCTGTTCAATAGCAGTCACCTGAATGGGCTGAAAAGGTCATATTAACTAAAGTCCATTAGCAGTTGAACAAAGATAATATATCAGTGAATCCCTGAGGTTTACCTTTTCAGACCCTAGTGCCATTTTTTAATTAAAGAATAGTCTTCTGTAACAACTCTTTTCTAAGTCATGAAAATAAGAAATACTAGTTTTTAATATACGAAATATAATCAGTGGAGATCCCACATTAGTTGATCTGCACTACACTACAAACAGATACTTTATCAGATGCTTTCATATACTCAAATCAAGAATGTGACAGGTAGCCCTGGCTGGTGTGGTTCAGTTAGTTGGGCATCATTCTGAGAAATGGAAGGTTGCAGGTTCGGTCCCTGGATGGGGTATGTACAAGAGCAACTGATCGATGTTTCTCACCCTCTCTTTCTCCTCCCTTCCCTACTATCTAAAAATAAATAAATAAAATCCTTTAAAAAAATACAACATGTAAAGCAGATATCACCCCCCAGTGCTTAAACTATGAAAAAGTATGCCATTATTTTTTAAATTATCCCTCCCAAATGCATAACTCATCATTGCTTGTGACAAACAACTGGGTTTTTTTTTTTATCATTTAGAATATATAGAATTATCTATGTATCATTTAGAATACATAGAAAAACAGCAAAGAATTAACACAAAGTAACAAACTTGGTAATCCTGAAAGCTAAAAGTCTTTTAAGTGCAACTGACTATTGATCTACCATACATTTGTCCCCAAGCAAACACAAAAACTAATTGCCCAACTCACTAATTTTCCAAGATGCATGTGGCACACACAACATAAATTTGTAAGGTTGCCTAAAGAAACAGACATGAAATCAGTAAAAATATATCAAATAAGTGGTAAAAGAAACTAAAATTTGCAAAAAAAAAATCACAGCACACTGTAATGTAACAGAACTTATTAACTGAGAATAGCCAAGAAAACACTAATATTGAAGAAATGATTAAAAAGTATACGGCTGTTTTTGAAAAATTCTGAATTGTATCCGTTACAAGTTTAGTTTCCTATATTTAAGCAAAATAAATAAATTAGTTACATGACTCCAAGTAGATTCTTAGTATACCACCAGGTCAGTTATTCATCAGAACTCTCTATGCAGAACTCTAGGTATGCAGAATGCCTAGATAACCATGTCTGAATCCCTGTAATCTTGTAACAATCCTTAAATATTGTATTTTACATGACAAAAGGGATTTTGCTGATTGCTTGCTCTGAAATGTAGGGAACCAAGTGTAAGAACCTGAGAGAGGCCCCTAGAAGCAAAGACCTAGCTGGAAGGCCAAGAAGGAAAAGGAAACCAGCTCAGTCCTACAAGTGCAAAGAACTGAATTCAGCCAACAACCTGACTGAGCAAGGAAATGGATTCTTCACCAGTCTCCAGTGAGGAAGAATGCAGCCCACAAGTACCTTCATTTTTACTTGGTGAGACCAAAGTCAGACCTATAACCTATAGAACTATGAGGTAGAAAATGGGTATTGTTTTTAAATCACTAATTTTATGATAATTTGCTACAGCAGCAATAGAAAAACAATACATTCTCAGAGTAGCGCCACCTCACCAAAAGTAAGGGAAGGATGGAGATAATAGCCAAAAACACAGGTAATTACAACAATTTTAAATAGGCCAAAACACATTATACATAACCATTGAACATTTTTTATGTAGTAAAATACCCAGAGCAAAGTCAGTCATATCTCTTGATTAAATTGAATGCTATAAATCAACACAGCATGAGTGCAGATGAACATACCTAAGTTTTCCCCCTCAAAACAAATCTATGGGGTACAGAGGTATTTCTACTTTGTATAGGAAGACATGAAAAGAATAAATGACTTTCCTATTGTTACATGGCTACATAGAAGAAGAAAAGTTCAGCCTCAAATCCCTGCCTCCTCATCCACCGCAGTACACTACTTCTTAACAACCCCACAATTCCAGGTGCCAAGAGTAAGGTTTCAGAAAGGATCACCATAGATCTCTCTGACATGGTCATACTGCACTCCACATGTACATGGAAATGTGAACACATTTTAGCCTTGGGGAGAAGCTATTTTGGTCAATACCTTGAATTAGATCTGAAATATGTAGTAAACAAAAAACAACTCATTTTTCTAGTGATTCTAACATCTGTGATAGCTAACTTACTATGTCAATGATTAAAGAAACAAACTACAAAATAGCATACCTTGTTATAACTTTGAGGTTATAACACTGTTTCAATACAGATACTAGCATTACATCTCTGCAAAAACACTGCAGTAGCTGGCCAAGGTACATAAACACTGAGTTTTCTTTCTTTCTTTTAAATTAGATTTATTGTAATAGGAAGGATGTGAAATGGGAAGAAATAGTTCAGTTCTCTTCCTTTCTAAATTACTTCTCAAATAAGAAATTACTCAGGACAGAAAAAGGCTTCTAATGGCAGGGTTTTCTTTTATTTCACAAATTCATTCAAATGCTTCTTGAGCTGCCAGAGGGCTATACTTTTTAAAATATATTATGCAACTTTCTAAATACACATATAAATTAAACCTAGAGTTATCTTTCTTAAACATTTGTATTCAAATACACCCAATGGTTCTGCATGCAAGCTTTATCAATGTAGAATGAACAATACTAGCTTGCACCATGCAGTAGCCAAGTCCATGTAAGCTGTATATATCATTTTCCACTAAATCTATGTCAATTTTACATACTGTGTAAAACAGTTTCATTAAGAAGCTGCTCTTTCCCTATCTGCACCAAAAGAAAGCAACCTAACAGAAACCACCATCACTTTGAGGGTGTCTTCTATTTAATGCCACAGGGGGAAATTAATTAACAGAAGTTGTTTGTGAATGAAAATACACAGTCTGTGGAACTAAATTAAACATAATTGGTGGAAGCAGCAAAATTTTATTCTAAAGTTAACATGAAGATATATTTCTTGTTCTACACAATTACTTTTAAGAATTAACTTCTGGCCCTGACTGGATAGCTCAATTGGTACAGCATCATCCCAATATACTGGATAGCTCAATTGATTCAGCATCATCCCAATATACCAAGGTTGTGGGTTCAATCCTTGGTTAGGGCACATACAAGAAACAACCAATGACTGCAACAGAACAATTAATCAATGTCTGTCTGTCTATCTCTCTCTCTCTCAAAAATCAATTTTAAGAAATTGTTAAAAAGAATTCATTTCTGCGCTGAAGGCAGTTTTAATCATTTCTTACCAGTCTACCTCAACTTGTTGTTATGATTTTACTAACACTTTCTTTTGTAAACAGTTGTTTTCTAAGCCATGAACTGAACTCTTACACGGAGATAGTTCGGTCATGAAGCCACACACAGGGAGTTACCAGAAAAATCTTACAAAAAACAGTCAGTGGCCTCAAGAGAGAAAGCAAATATCAGCTGCATAAAATTATCTTTCAAGGTAAATTATTCCACATTAATTTCAAAATAGACAAATGTAGCTAAGAATGGTAATATAGCCTACGCAAAATCTAGTTTGAAATAAATTACCATGGTGAGAGGTATACAATGAGGAAAAAAATAAATGCTGCATATGATCTTAGCTTTCCCTCTATACTAACCAGAATATACATTTAATTTATGCTTTATTTTTGAGGCATAACTTACCAATTTAGCAACTTTCCCGTAGTCAATCCATCTGATAGTAGCAAAATTTGTAGATTCTGCACAGTTGAAACCATGATTAAAACCAGCATGGTACCCATATGGGAAAGTGATCATAAATTCTCCAGCTTCTTGAGTGATCTGCAGAGTAGAAAATAGACAGTATTTTCCAATTTTAAGACTTCTCAAATTATGAATACAATTAAAATATATTTCCTATAAAATAAATAAATAAATAATACCATGACATTGGGATATACCAGTATAAAAGAAGTACCCACAGATCCTTTATTTAATCCTTTATTAGTTGTTTGGGAAACTTTTAAGACTTTTCTAAACAGGGTTTGACCAGGGCAATATAATTCAATCATTCAATCTATAGTCAAAGATATCATACTTTATATAAAAATATCTTTAAGTTTTTCTAATAAATCTGTTCATATTATTAATCATGTATACATTTGATTATTTTTAAGTTTTGGATTGCTAGAATTATGTAACAGGACATATCATAACTGACTTTTTTCAAGTTAGAACTGCATCTATTTTGATAATGCATGCTGAACAGGTTTTATTATGAATTCCTATTGCTAAAGAGTTAGTGGTATTCACTAAATTATTCTTCCACAATACTTAGAAAACTATCAGTTAACTCTATTTTATCCAATAGTAAAATTTCTATCAAAGAACTAGTCAAATAAATGTATACGTGTATATGTGTGTGTGTGTGTGTGTGTGTGTGTGTGAAGGGATTTTTAAATATAATTTAAATAATAGGTAAATCAACCAGGAGCTACAAAGCGAAGATAAAAATGTATTTACTTATGTTTTTTAAATTTAAAAGATTTGTATTTTTATAATCATCAAAGCACACAAAATACACCATGATGGATAGAAAAAATAGTAAAGTTAAAATTTTCAGTGCTTTTTTAAAATTGCCTATTCTATGCTAGATTTTCAAGTTTATTACTCAATGGTTCATTCAATCACCATGGTTCATTTCATTCCTAAAATGCTGAGAAATGAGTATGTGGGTATATACATATGTGTAAACATACAGGAGACACACTGTATGAATATAGATATACACACAGTAAACTCACTTGCGAGTTTGGGAATGCTAAAATTGTGGCTGTATTTTCTTTCCCAACAAGTTTGAAATTTAGTTCATTGTCCCCTCCCCCCATGATACCCCAGCAGGTGTCCTACTGCAATGAGTTGCAACTAAGCTGCCATCTGGCAGGCAGAGAATGGCTTAGGCAGTGTTCAACATAGTTCCAGTTCCACCATTCTGAGTCATGTGAGGACACAGCCTGAGTCTCTCCTTTCCTTACTGAATCTCATTAATTATAATTGTGCTTGAAAACTAGGAACACTCTTGTACTATCTGATAAAAGAAAACTCACCCTGCTCAACTGTTTCTAGCTCTATAAAGGTGGGGGAAGAGGAAAGGGCTGCTGTCACTGGAAAAAGAAAACTACAGTCACTGCTCCAATGAATCCCTCCTACAATCCTTCTCTAATCTATTTAAAAAAACCCTGCTCTTGCCATGATGAAGAACAACACTTGTCCTCATTTAATGGGACTCTAAATTTTAAGCCTCTGTAAAATTTCTAGAACAATGTCAGTCGCAGTTAGCCAAAATATAAAGCCAATTTACTGCCTCTGTGTGATAAACTTATTTTTTAAAACGAAAAAAAAAGTACAATGAAGAAAAGAATGAGTGCCTTTTATTATAAGACTAAACAATCATTGCAATTCCATGTCATGGAAGAAGTTGGAAAGAGTAATACATACAATCTAAAAGTAAACATTAACTATTTGTTAATACCTATTTTCATATATATGTATGAATATGTACGAATACATTGAAAAAAGAAAGAAAAAACTGTTACTCCAACTGTGAAATGATTGCCTAAGAAAAGGGGCTGAACGGGAGAGAGAGAATACTTACTATATAACATATATTACGCAAAGACCTTCATATAGACCAGTGATTTTCAACCAATACGCCACAGGAATTTTTAAAGCACGCAATATCTGACTATTTAGTCAGGGGCACTGACCTCTTTTCCTTCAGACTGTCAAATTAAATAAATGCCAACAGTCAACACAATAATAGCCATCCAGTGTGAATGGATCAAAATTATACTTACTTATGTTGTCACATCAGCAAAAAAATTATTTTTTGTGTGCCACAAAATTTTAGTAGTTTATGTGTGTGATAAGACGAAAAAGGTTGAAAATTGCTGATGCACATGATATCTTCTCATCCTAATAAGTAGGTACTATTATTATCCCATTTTCCAGATGAAGAAAGTGAGGCTCAGAAAAACTGTAATTTATCCAAGGGACAGAATCAGGCATGAACTTGGAAGTTTAATTTCAAAGCCTGTGCTACTCTGTCCCATGTTACATTAACATCAGAGAATAAGTCCTTTCAGGAGCACACTGTCATGTGTCAGACACCATTCACAGAGGTAAAAGGTGAAGTGGAAGCATTTTACAGAAATACTTTAATTGTCAATTGGCCTTCATGTCACTAGTGTCTCATCATCTGAAGACAATCTCCTGACACTTTCCACAGAAATCAAAAAATGTCACATCCTCAAAAGATAACTTGGGGATCCATAAACAAGAAAGGGGTGCAGAGTACCTACCTCCTTCCCCTAAAGACTGGAAAGTACCTATAAGCCCTGAAGACCTCCCTCCTGGGAGAATAAGCCAATCCCTCAGTCCTGCTACTTCATATAAGCTCTCCAAAGAACAGCTCGATCAATACCTATCACCAGTCCTAACCCGATGGAGGTTTTTCTTTCTTTGTAGGATTCTAGTCCACTCCTCCTCTACTTTGTAATATTCCAACTTAAATAAAAGTGCCCAATCAAACTTATGACAACCACCTGAAAGAAATACTCACTGGTGAATGTGTCCATGACAGAAAAACCCAGTGCCCTGAGGTGTCTGCAAGTAAGACAAAGCCCCAAAGTGACAGAGGCCCCTCTAGGGGGCACAGCCTCTCACCTCTAGGCTTGCAACAGTGCTGTCACCTATCACCAGCTCCTCTCCACATCCATGGACATTTCCTACAGTGCACACTCAGAGTCATGTTTTTTTGTCATGGGTAAAAGGATGTCAGTAAACCAGTGCTGAGAGCAACCTCATCACACAAGACAAGTATATGTCATAATGACTGCCACATACAGTTTGTGAGTAAACGGGCGGGGTGGGGGGGCGGGGCAGTGTCACTTCAAGTTGGAGAAGGATTCTTGGTCCTTGAAAAAATTGTACTTCAAACAAAGCCAAAGTAAGGTGGGGTGTGGGGGTGGGGAAGGGAGGCAGAGAGGACTTTAAGGGCTTCAAGTTAAGAAGAGGTAAAGATTTAGTCACAGTGAAAAGATTCTAAGGTAGCAAACAACAAGGATTATGGGAAGAAAGTCAAACAAAAAAGAATGGAGATGAAGTGGAGCTATTTTTTAATGTTTCCAGAAGTAGCTAAGGGCTTAATCCTCCTCCAACTGAGAGAGAGCTTTTATTTACCTAGGCAAAAGCTTTTTTCATTACAGCTCCTTCACATAACAATGCTCATGTTCTGTAATAATTCTGACCCAGCAACTACCCATGGACAAAAAAAAAGAGGGCTTTAGCATGTGCAGAGTCTAACAGAACTTAATCTTTAGAAATACCGCAAAGAAGCAATATCTGATTATTAAGTCATCAGGCAATTTTATCCGTAATGAAATCTCAATTGTATTATGTCTAAGTGTATTTAGAAGCAATATAATGGTACCATAATCATTGATTCTAACCAACAAAACTGGTAATATTAACTGCTCTGAATTCTTTTTTAGAAAATAGTCATAAATTAAGTTGCACATATAAAAGACTTCATTGTAGAAGTGCTACATCCTATTTTGTCAAATGCGCTACATTTTATTATCAGTAGTTATAACTAAACTATGACAGCATGAAATCTCTTGTAAATATACTCTGAAATAAAAATAACTTCAAATTACTATTTAGATAAATAATTGTTATAAAACATGAATCTGAATTTTTCTCCCCACATCCTAAAAATTCCACTGTGAAGTCACAGCTATATTAGCTTTGTTAAATGCATCTTAAGTACAAATACTACACACATAAATTAACCTGTTAAAGAGTAATACTAATATACCTTATCAAAGGGAATACCATATTTCTTCAACACTGAGGGAGATATCAGTGTCATCTTGTGGCGAAGAAATGCATCACACCCTTGAGAACTGCTTGGGAAAAAACCTAAATGGGAATAATAAATATAAGCAGTAATATATCAATTAAGATAAAATTTCAGACAATTTTTTAAGCTTTGTGCTGTCTTTTAAAATGACAGCTTTATGCAAATACAGGCCAACTTCACCCCCCCCCACACACACACACACAAAACCTTGTACGAAAAATAAGAGTCAGAATTTTTTAATGATTTTATTTATTTATTTTCAGAGACAGGGGAAGAGAGGACGAAAGGGAGAGAAACATCAATGTGCAGGGAGAGAAACATCATCTGGTTACCTATCACACATCCCCAACCAGGGACCAGATCCACAACCTAGGCATGTGCCCTGACTGGGAATCAAATGGGCGACCTTTCAGTTCACAGGCCACCGCTCAATCTACTGAGCCACACCAGCCAAAGCAAGAGTCAGAATTCTTAAAAATTAACAGATACATTTTTGTATCACCAAAGGTTGACTTTTATAAAAAGACCTATGAAGAATTGTTTCCATAACATATAAAATTACTAAACCTGAAAACTTTTCAATTTCTAACAAATTTGAATTTAATCTGCCTAATATCTAATTAATGGACAAAATACTAAGGGAGGTTAGGAAGGGTAAATATATGTTCTAGTAGAGGAATCTGTCATTTTAGATTCTTAGAGGTCATCGTTCAAGAAGCATTTGCACCTCAATACCAGACAGTAGACAGCAGTTTCCCACCTTTCTTTGTTTCTTTCTGATTAATTTTAAACAGTTTAACTGCTACTATTTTCCTGAACCAGTCAGACACTTGGAAACCTACCTGCCTCACCAACCTGCATGGGAGTAGCATTTTGAGAAGGCCTTTAAGTGAGAAAGCTAAACTGCAACAATCCTTTTTTCTACAATATATTACAAATCAAAACACAGTTGTTTTTCTCCATTGCTGGTTTCAACCCTCCAATTCTGTCTGAAGCAGACTCATTAACTCAGTTATGCAAGCCAGAAGAAAATAAGCACACTCAATGCCCTGCTCTTTACCTTCCACACTCAGAAGGGAACACTACCATGGTGATGGGAGTGGGCAAGGTAGAAGGGAAAGAGAAGAGAAACATGGAAAAGACAGGAGAAGCACAGAGAATTCAGAGGGAAAATAGAACTCACCAGGAAACCATGAGTAAATGAGTGCAATGTTTATGAGTAAAGTAGAATGAAACACAGATTTTATGTAACTCCTCCACTGCCAAGTAAATGTTACCTTATCTAACTCTGTGGTTCACTACATGCAAATAGCTCAAGAATGTGACCATTCTGACAAAAGAATTACCAGCACTCATTAAGTAATCATATACCATTTTTATCTCTTACAATAGTGGGGTTTTAAGGAAATAATTTTAAAGTAAATAACCCTTTCTTGATGCCACCACTGAGTGTGTGAGGCCACAGATTATCAGAAGAAAACAAATCAAACAGCCAGGAAAAACCATTAGAGTATAAGAAACCACCTGCAAAAGGCAATATATTCTGCTTAAGCATCTGCACCTGGATTTTTAAAAAGAAAAATAGACAGAAATCCAAAAAAAAATTATATGCCAACAGAAACAAGAGAAATAGTATCATTTTCTACAAAACCATTGCAAATAAAAGGGATGATTTTGCCCCATATCTTCTTATTCAATGCAGCCCTCTCTTCATGGTTAATATTTAATAATATATAAAAAGAAAATAAAGCATTATGGCAAATAAGCAACCCTTTCAAAGAATGCAGACTTCAGTGAATAGAAAAAAGTACCACACTAATGCAATGGCCATACCTACACAATATAATGTCCTGAGGCATATCACAGAGTAAAGAACAGCAGAAAGATCCCCACGCACAAAACCCATGAAACATTTTAATAATACAATTTAAATGGATCTATCAAACTTTTCAAATCTGTAACTTTATGCAGCACTAAATGAATTACATTTTAAATTAAAATCAATGAAGAAAGAGGACTCTATTTAATTTTCTTTTGATATGGATTTGTAATCAAGACCTATACAATGTGGTGACTGGTCATAAGTTAATTTAAATTGGAAAACCACTGAAGAAAGGTAATTTGCAGTATATTAAGAACTTCTTATTGGTTCAGAATTTATATTAACAACAGACTATTATATTTTATATCACCCTGGAAAATACCTCATAAATAGCACAAATTATACACAAAGCATGTATATCAAAATAAACTTCACCTCAAAAGACCTGCAGGAGTACATAGTTCATACCCACCCTCACACCACAGTCTATGGAAAGTATTTTATTCAATGTATACACAAGCCAATACAACCAGAATATTATTAGATATAATATTTTTAAAACTCAGACCTATGTGAGCTAAAGAAATGTTAGTATCTTTCATGATAAATAAAAAAATAACTTTTGAGTCACCTGTATGAAAAACAAAAAAAGCTCTGATATAAAAGACAACATTTAACTTAAAATGCAACTTAAGACTATCAGAATATTTGTAAAAGTCATGAAATAAAGAGAATACATGGTATGTGTTAAAATTTTTGGAAGTTATTTTTTTTTAACTTTTTTTTTAATTCAAGTACAGTTTTCTGCCTTTTACTCCCATCCCAGCCCACCCTCCCAGGGAAGTTCTTTAAAATATGCCTTTCCGAATCATTTTTTCTATTCCAATATTTAATTACTTGATGTTCTTTTTATAAGTTTTGAGTAATTTATTTGGAAGAGATCTTCTCTAAAAGTTATATTTTAATGATACTACTGTAACATTCCATAAGACTTTCCAATTTGCTGGTCACCAAATGGTATAGTTCACTCTTTCACAATCTTGAAGATCCAGAAGTTCCAATTAGGACGCAGTTCTACACTGATCCCTAAATCATCCAGGAGTGAAAATAGCAGCTAGCATACCACTGCAACACCTTACATGCCCCATGGCCGCTAGGTTATAATGCCAGGTGGAGAAGTATCACAGATAAACCTGACACATCTTTCTACTTTTGTCCTGATAAATCACTTGATTTATTTTTACATAAAAACAAACATACTAGGGGAGCAAGATACAAAATCTGCATGGGTACTGTAAGGTGGTTGGGTTTTCACTCTCCTCTCCTATGGGTATATTTTGGTGGAAGCATTTGACAGGTAGCGAGCCTACTGTGCTATGCAAACTATTCTGTGCAACTTTCAACAAGTCTTATACAATCTCATCTAACAGGCACTTAACACACAAGACTGCTTGAGCACCAACTTTCCACTCTCCCATATTGCACTCAACAAACACACAAGTTTTTTGGTATTAAACAGCGGAGCTGAGTTTTATACCAGACACCGAACTGTTTGAGTTATGTGAAGCCATTTCTATCTTGCCTGCATGGTCAGAAAAACAAAGAGAATAATAGTTGTTAAGACTTGGGACTTCCAGTCAAGACAGAGGCATAGGTAAATATGACTCGCCTCCTCGAACATTCATATCAAAATTACAAAAAAACTATAGAACAACCATCACAACAGAGTCAAAAATCGAGTTGAATGGAAGTCTGGCAACTATGGAATTAAAGAAAACACATCCATCCAGACCAGTAGGAGGGGCAGAGATGCGAAATGGGCTGATCCCACATCCACGTGTGGTGGATAAAACTTTGGGAGGGAGATCTCGGGAGTGAGGAGTACCAACCCCGAACCAGGCCCCAGACCCCAGGGTTCCAGTGCCAGGAAGAAAACTACCCATAACTTCTGGCTACAAACACCAGCAGAAATTGAGTCAGTGAAAAACCTTCTGGAGTCCCAAGCAGTTCCCCTGAAAGAATCAGCACACAGACACACTCAGACTCACTCTGTCTCTGCTCCAGCTTGAGCACCAGTAGCAGCGTGAAAGTCACCAGTGGCATACAGGGAGGAAATGAAGTGTCTGGCATCAGGGTGGGAGCAAGGAAACAGCTTTCTCTCAGACAGAAAGGTCATCAGAGGCCACACAGTCCTTTTTCTGAACCCTCCCCACTCAAAGCCACAGAGCTGGCAGGCGAGTGCCATATCTGAGACTCCATGAACCTGGCTAACAGTTTGCCACACCCTGGAGATCCCTGAGACTCTGCCCCACAAAACTTCCCGGCCCACTCAAGCTGTTAGGCCCACCCAAGCTGCTAGGCCCACCCAAGCTGCTAACGGTGACTTTTCCATATGAATGACTGGTTTTCACTTATGCTTCACAACTTCCTAACCCTCTCAAACAAGGAACAGCTGGGCTCAGTAAGTCCTCATTCCTGAACCTCTTGCTAAGTGATCCCAGGCCCAGCACTAGCATTGGCTAGCATAGACTCACAGCTTGACTTCACCTGGGAATCTCCAAACCCAGCACAAGTAGCAGCCATCTCAGACTGCTTTATAGCTCAGGCTGGAGGGCTCCAGGCAAAACACAGGTTGGGGCTGACCTTGACCTGCACCACCCTGGAAACCCCAGAGCCTACACAACCAGAGGACAGCTACAGACCACATCGGAACAACACTATCCTGCCCCTACACAGCTGATACTCCACAGAGGGAGGAGGTTGGTGGTCAGATCACAGCCAGTCCTTGCAACTGACTGGCCTGGGTCAATCCTTCCCATTGACTTGCAAACAGTAATCAAGACTCAACTACAAGAAGAGGGTATACTCAGCCCACACAAAGGGTGCACCCTGAAGTAACCAGCTTAGGTGATAGAGGAGGCTGTGCCAGTGGACCCTACAGGACACCTACTACATTAGGCCACGCTACCAAGACACGGAGTCACAGAAGCTCTACCTAATACACAGAAACAAACACAGGGAGGCTGACAAAATGAGCAAAGAAAAATGACCCAAATGAAAGAATAAATCAAAACTCCAGAAAAAGAACAAAACAAAAGGGAAATAAACAATCTACCAGATGTAGAGTTCAAAACGTTAGTTAAAAGGATGCTCAACGACTTAATGAGGACCTCAACAGGAAAAAACAGATCCAGTCAGCAGTGAGGGATACACTAATTGAAATAAAGAACAATTTACAGGGAAACAATAGCAGAGTGGATGAAGCCAAGAATCAAATCAATGATTTGAAACATAGGAAGTAAAAAACAACCTATCAGAACAAGAAGAAAAAAGAATTTAAAAGAAGAGATAGTATAAGCAGCCTCTGGGATTTCAAGCATTCCAATATCTGCTTCATTAGGGGTACCAGAAGAAGAGAAAGAACAAGAAACTGAAAATCTATTTGAAAAAGTAATGAAAGAAAACTTCCCCAATTTGGTGAAGGAAATAGATATGCAAGTCCACGAAGCACAGAGTCCCAAACAAAATGGATGCAAAGAGGCCCACTCCAAGACACATCATAGTTAAAATGCCAAAGTTTAATGATAAAGACAGAATCTTAAAAGCAGCAAGAAAAAAGAAATTAGTTACCTACAGGGGAGTTCCCATAAGACTGTCAGCTGAGTTTTCAAAAGAAACTTTGCAGGCTAGAAGGAATTGGAAAAAAATATTCAAAGTCATGAAAAGTTGGGAATAACAGCCAAGATTGCTCTACCCAGCAAACCTGTCATTTAGAATCGAAGGGCAGATAAAGAGCTTCCCAGACAAGAAAAAACTAAAGGAGTTCATCATCATCAAACCATTATTGTGTTAATAAAGTGTTAAAGGGACTTATTTTAAAAAAGAAGATCAAAGCTATGAACAATAAAACGGCAATAAATACAAACCTACCAACAATGAATCTAAAAAACAAACTAAGCAAACAAGAAGAAAAGAGACAGAATCATGGACACAGAGAGCATTTTGATGGTTGCCCGATGAGAGGGGTTGTGGGAGAATGCGTGAAGAGGTGAGGGGATTAAGAAGTACAAACAGGTGGTTACAGAATAACCATGGGAATGTAAAGTACAGTATAGGAAATGGAGTAGCCAAAGAACTCATACACATGACCCATGGACATGAACAATGGTGTGGGGATTGCCTGAGGGACTAGAGGGTGCTGGGTGGAGTGGGGCAATGGGGAAAAGTTGGGACAATTGTAATAGCATAATCAATAAAATATAATTAAAAGAAAAAAGAACTTGGAGTTCAGCCTTTCAGAGACATGAATTCAAAACACAATTCTAACACTCATATAGCTTTGACTAGTCCCATAATCTCTCAGTTTCTCAATTTCCGCATCCATACAATGAGGATGTTATTGTTATATTCCTAATTGAGTTCTCTTTTTTCCAGCTTTATTGACATATAGCATTGTATAAGTTTAAGATATACAGCATAATGATTTTATATGTGTGCATGTATACATATGTATGCACGCGTACACATTCTTAAATGATTAGCACAGTACTGTTCAGTAACATTCATAACCTCATGTTACAACATTTTTATATGTGATGGAAGTTTTAAAATCTACTTTCTTAGCAATTTTCAAAATATTATTAACCATAGTCACCATGATGTACAGTACATCCTTGTAACTTATATTCATCTTATAACTGACAGTTTATACCTTTTCACCACCTTCACCGACTTCTCCTACCTCTTGCCTCTGGCAACCACCAATCTTTTCTGTTATCTATAAATCCATTTTTTTTAGATTCTACATATAAGATCACATAGTATTTGCTTTTCTCTGACTTATTTCACTTAGCATAATGTTCTCAAGTTTCATCCATGTTGAAGGAAATAGTAGGATTTCCTTCTTTCTCGTGGCTGAATAATATTCCATTCTATTCATATAACACATCTACTTTATCCATTCACTTATCAATGAACACTTAGGTTGTTTCCATGTCTTGGCTATTGTAAGTAATGCTGCAATGGACATGGACACAGAGGTGCAGATATCTCTTAAAGACAGTGATTTCATTTCCCTCAGATATAAATCCAGAAGTGGAACTGCTGGATTACATGATAGTTCTATTTTTAATTTTTTGAGAACCCTCCCTATGATTTTCCATAGTGGCTGTCCTCACAGGATCCTCATGGCAATCCAATCAGATAATGCACAAAAAAATGTATCCATAGTCAAAGGCTAGAAACCACATAAATGTCCATAAACTGATACATTGATGATCAAGTGTGGTATATCCATACAACAAAACATTACTCATCCATAAAAAAATTCAAGTAATGATACAAGCTATGACCTAAAAACATGCTGCATGAAAAGAGCCACTCACATATTATATGATTCCAGGTATATGAAATAGCCAGAATAGGTAAATACCTAAAAGGAAAGCAGACAAAAGCTGCCCAGGTCTGGAGGGGTGGGAATAGAGTGACTGATTCATAGATACAGGGTTTCCTTTTAGGGTGATGAAACTCTCCTGGAACTAGATAGAGGTGATGGCTACACAATGTTAATATACTAAATGTTACTGAATTGTACACTTCAAAATGGTTATTTTGTCATATAAATTCTACCTCAATTAAAAAAATTTAGTTTACTTTACACATACTAACATTCAAGAAATAGTGGCCATTATTATTATCTCTATTACTCACTTCCACCATATTGACTCTAGTCATCATGTTAGTTCAAGGAATCTTTGTTTTCTACCATCTCAGCAGCCTATTAGTGGAGAAGGTAGATCTCTGTCCCAGCAGACCTACAAAACCAACTGGGGAGTTGCCATAAAGAGTCCATGGTTACCAAGTCTTAAAAACCATCTTAATACCTTAGGCCTTATGACCCAAACCTAGCAAGCAGTGCTGGTCATGAGTAACAAACTTCTTCCCCATAAAAGAGTTCTAACAGTCAAGCACAACTAGGGTTAAATTATACTGCTTCATGTTTTACTTTGTATTCAGATTCTTCAATGTTTTCTTTAACTCTGCTGTTTTAAAATTAAATATTAAATTTTACTCTGGGTTCCAAATTACTCCCAAATAGACGTCAAGTAACAGTTCTATAAAACTAAAAACACCAAACAGAGAAGAAAAGCAATTATTTCACATTCCAAATTATGGAAACAAGTAGGGACAACTGCTCTACAACTTCTTCCTCCCATACCAATTCCTCCCTACAAATAAAACATTAGTTTCTATAACAGGTAGACCAATGAGCTCCCAATAAAATTGTATCTAATTTGAGGGTGAAAACTGAAAGAAAAATTTGGGAAAAAACTACATTTCTACAAAATTATTGAATAGTAAGAATACATACATTTCCATTTTAAATAAACACACAAAAATTAAAACTACAATACTGCATAGGATTCATGGAATAAAATAGTTTAAACACTTATTCCAAGAACTAACTCTTGTAGTTAGAGCATCCAAAAGAAGGGGGAAAGCAATAATACAGAGTTACAATAGGCTACTCAGTAACTCAATTTCTTGGTCTATAGTTTGGTTATATTAACTGCAAAAATGAAACACTGCTGGCCATCAATCCCTACCGAAATAAAGTCATTACTATGCTTTTTCTTTTTTTAAGATATTATACAGTGGTAAGCAAGCAAAAGGTGGTCTTTGGAACCATTCTCCCAATCCAAAGAACATGTTAAAGGGATGAAGTCTAGTATACTAAAGATTATGTACTCCAAGAATCCCAAAAGAGCCCTGAAACCTTAAAACATCCCACAACCACATTTGCTAAGACTGCCACAGTACTGCTGGTAACTGTGTAACATGGGAAAGTATAGAATCACAAAAGCCCTCTCAAAGACCAACACGCATCCCAGGATGCCGTGTTCAAGATAAAAGTGAACATATATAAGAAGTATTATTCTTAGTGAAGAATAAGATGCAAAAGTCTACCTATTGTATAATATCACTTTTATGACATTCTAGGAAGAGAAATCAGATTAGCGGTTGCCAGTGGCTGGAGGAAGGGATTAACACAAAGGACAGAGAACTTCATTGGGATACTGCTCTATAGACCAATAATGGTGGTATTGACACCACTTTATAGATTTGTTAAAACTCAGTAAACAGTACAAGGTCGTCCAGAAAAAGTCCAACCATTGTTAACATAACAAGAATAGTTTGCGTGACATTGATGTAACCTGGAAGCCAAGGAAAGTGGACTGGAATGCACATATATGAACAATGAAAACTTCACAGTACTACTCAGTGGGGGCAGTAGAAGCAGTTGAGTGAGCATGTGTACTGTGTGCCATCACATTAAAAATGACTGAGTGAATAGAGCAACAAATCTGCATTCAATTTTTTGTTAAGCTTGAACATTCCTCTGTGGAAACTACTCAGATGATTCAGGAGGCCACAGCTATGGGCAACTGGTGATTGGCAGCTTCATCATGACAGTGCACCCACTCATGTCTCTCATACAGTTTCTGATCATCCAGGTAACTCAGCCCCCCTATACCCCAGATTTGGCACCCTGCAACTTCTGGCTTTTCGCAAAATTAAAATCATCCTTTAAAAGAGAAGAGATTTCAGACCACCGATGAAATTCAGGAAGATACAATGAAGTAGCTGATGGAGACTGGGAGAACTGTGTAAGGTTCCAAGGTACCTACTTTGAGGGGGACTGAGGCATCACTGTCCTACGTACAATGTTTCTTATATCTTGTATCTTCTTCAATAAATATCTCCATTTTTCATATTGCATAACTGGATACCTTCTGGACAGACTGCATATTCAAAGCTGTCAAAAGACAGCTTTTACTAGAAGTGCATTTTACCTCAATCAATCTGATCATATATATATGTGCACATACATACATACATACATATATATATATTACATTTTTAAATTGTGCTGGAAATAAAACAAATACAATCTAAAAATAGTGTGCTCTTCCTGTGAGATAAAAATTTTTCCAAATTGTCAATTGGTTTACATTTTCTAACATATAAGCTATTACTAATTATGAAATCCAAACCCCATATGACAAACACAAACACATGCAATGGCTATTAAATTACCAAAGCTTCAGCCTTGGAAAAAGATTAATCAAAGCTTAGTAACAGTTTCTATGGGTATATAAACAATAATTTGCAGAAGTTGAAATCAGTTATTAATCGGTTAGGAAAGAAAGGAGGAAGAGAAAGGAAAAAGGACAGACAAAAGATGAAGAAATCAGACATGTAGACTATATGTCCACAGTAGCAACAGACTTTAAGATAATTTCATTTGAATATAATTAAAATTTACCCAAGTATATTTTAATAGAATTTGTAAATATTTGTGCAATATTCATATGACCATTTGTATAGCAACTATACAAACAAATGGTAAGAAAAAAACACAGAAAAAGGACATGGAAGGACTCTGCTGCTGTGAGAAATGCTTTTAGATAGCATTTACATATAAAAGCTTATTAATGGAATAAACCAATGAGCTGCATACATTACATGGAGAGAAACCTGGTCATTTCTACCCACAGTCATACGTAAGAAAACAACATTAGGTGTTTAAACTGTAGTTGGCCTCTCTGTGCTTCTACCATTCGTGGAGCAATTAATTACTCAGGAATGGATAGAAAATTACCACATCACAGGCCTCACTCAGCTCCAAGTGTTCCACAACCCATCAGCATCTCTACTGGTAGAGATATAGTTCCATGGAGGTCTCCAAGAGGACAAGGAGAACTCCATACTGATCATGGATGGTATCGAGAAAGATGGTGGTTCTCCTAAACAATTGCCTTATTTTTTTCTCTTGAACATAGTGCACTGTGTAAAGGGTGACTTTTTCCAATTTCAAGTTGGTGGGTTATTTCCACTCAATTTAACAGGTATATGGGCCATTACACATGGTTTTAAACTGCATCCTGAGATCACTTTGTTTCAGTTCCCACTTACCCCACCTTGACGGGACAGATGGACCATACATACACAGGTCATCCCGGAATCTCCAGCCTATGCACTTTGGGCTCAAACAAATCACAGTCAAAGTAGCCAGGATTTTCCTGGCCTTACTTCCACCCCGCAGAATCAAAGAACTCTTAATTTCCCTCCATGGTAATTCCTCCCTGCTAACTGGCATTCCCTTCCTGAATTCTTCCTCCCAGTTCTCTACTGTCACTTCTCAGAATTTTATTTCATCCTACATTTCAATTATGCTAACTTGGTATATGTTATATATTATTGTTTCTTGTCTAAAATCCTACTAGGATAGAAACATGGCTGGCTATAAAACATTCAAAAGTTTAATCATAGTAATATCTACCATCAAATTATGAGGAAATTAAGTTTAAGGATTGTCTCACCATTCTTAATGCAACTTGATTGATAGTAAAATGAAAACAAACATACCCTGGCACACCATACATTGATCTCCATGCCTGAAGCATGAATTTGGCATGGAGAGAGGATTTATCAATGGACTTCAGTTTTTTTTTATGGCTTAAGGGGCCCCTTAAAATTGACTGCTTATAATATGAGGTATTTATTAGCCTTCCAAAACAAGACATTTTAATAGAATATTTTGAGACCATCAGATAAATGAATGCTTAAGAAAATAGTGTATTGGCCAATTTAAAAGCTTATAAAACTAACTTCCGGCCAAGATGGAGGCGTAGGCGGACACATTGTGCCTCCTCTCACAACCAAAATTAAGGACAACAAATATTTAGAAACAAGAAAACAACCAGAACTTATAGAAAACTGAACTGTACGGAAATCCAACAACCATTCATCCAGACCGGTAAGAGGGGCGGAGTCGCGACAGGAGAAAGTGGAGGTGCGGCCCCAGGAACACAAGCAGCAGCGGCTAGCAGTTCCCAGGTGCACAGGTGGCGGCTGGCGGTCCCCGGGCCTACAGGCAGCAGCTGGCGGACCCCGGGCACAGGGGGGCAACTGTGCAGACCCAGTGAGGCCGCACAAGGCGGCTGGCTGGCTGACTGACCAGGTGGTCTCACATTCGAGCGTGCAGACGGTCCAGGCAGAGGGGAAGTGGCGGAGGGGACTGAATCCAGGAGAGAGTGGAGCAGGCGTCATTGCTCCCTCTCAGGCCCCACCCCCACATACAGCGTCACAACCCAGCGACTGGGCTGCCCCGCACTGGGGAGCGCCAGAGGCTCCACTCTTCACTACGTAACAGCACGCACGCGTGCGCAGATAATCCAGGTGAAGGGGAAGCAGCGGAAAGGGCCGGAGTCCAGGAGAGAGCAGAGCAGGTGCCATTGCTCCTTCTCAGACCCCGCCCCCACCTATAGCGTCACAACCCAGCCACTGGGCTGCCCCGCCCTGAGGAACACCTAAGGCTCCACCCCCTCACTACGTAATAGCCGCGACCAGACTAAAACCAAAACAACAACAAAAAAACCCCACCAAAAATGGCTCAAACCGGAAAACAAATAAAAGCCCCAGAGCCAATTCCTCTAAGCAGTGAAGAGATAGCCAACCTGTCAGATGCACAGTTCAAAGCACTGGTCATCAAAATGCTCACAGAATTGGTTGATTTTGCTCACAAACTAGATGAAAAAATGCAGGCTACAATCCGTGAAATGAAGGAAGATGCATGGGGAACTGATAGAGATGGAAGGAAAACTGGGACTCAAATCAATGGAGTGGACCAGAAGGAAGAAACTAACAACCAAACAGAAAACGAGGAAGAAACAAGAATTCAAAAAAATGAGGAGAGGCTTAGGAACCTCCGGGACATCGTTAAACGTCCCAACATCCGAATTATAGGGCTCCCAGAAGGGGAAGAAGAAGAGCAACAAGTGGAAAACTTATTTGAACAAATAATAAAGGAGAACTTCCCCAATCTGGCAAAGAAAATAGACTACCAGGACGTCCAGGAAGCTCAGAGAGTCCCAAAGAAGTTGGACCCAAGGAGGAACACACCAGGGCACATTGTAATTACATTAGCCAAGATTCAAATGAAGCAGAGAATTCTAGAAGCAGCAAGGGATAAGGGGACAGTCACCTACAAAGCAGTTCCCATCAGACTGTCAGCTGATTTCTCAAAGGAGACCTTACAGGCAAGAAGGGGCTAGAAAGAAATATTTGAAATCTTAAAAAGCAGGGACCTACATCCAAGATTGCTCTATCCAGTAAAGCTTTCATTTAGAATGGAAGGGAAGATAAAGTGCTTCTCAGATAAGGTCAAGTTCAAGGAGTTCATCATCACCAAGCCCTTATTATATGAAATGTTAAAGGGACTTATCTAAGAAAAAGAAGATAAAACTATGACAGTGAAAAGACAACAAACTCATAGCTATCAAGAACCACACCTAAAACAAAAGCAAACTAAGCAAACAGCTAGAAGAGGAACAGAACCACAGAAATGGAGATCATATGGAGGGTTAGCAACAGGGGCGTGGGAGGAGGAGAGAGGGGGAAAAGGTACAGAGAATGAGTAGCATAGATAATGGGAAAAAATAGACAGGGGGAGGGCAAGAATAGTATGGGAAATGTAGAAGCTAGAAAACTTATGACCCATGGACATGAACTAAAGGGGGGAATGTGGGTGGGAGAGGGTGGGTAGGGTGGAGGGGAATGATGGGGGAGAAATGGGACAACTGTAATAGCATAATCAATAAAATATATTTAAAAAAAAGAAAAAAATAAATAAATAAAAGCTTATAAAACTACATTCTCCAAACTCTGAGATAGAGGTACGAAAACAAGTGAATTCAGAGAATCTATTCATAGAATTAAAAATGGTATATTTATTGCTATTTTCTAATCTCTTAACAGAATCTCTTTTGGAAAAAACACTTTTAAGTTTCATGATAGCAAGGACCCCCAGCCAAGATGGAGGCGTAGGTAGACACACTGTGCCTCCTCACACAACCAAAATAAGGACAACAACAATTTAGAAGCAAAGTAATAACAGAACTGACAGAAAACTGAACTGTACGGAAGTCCCAGAACCAAGGAGTTAAAATACACACGTTCATCCAGACCAGTAGAAGGGGTGGAGTCGGTCAGCCAGGTGGAGAGGGGTTGGGGCAAAAAAAATTAGTGGTACCAGGCCTGCAAGGCGGCAGCTGATAAACCCTGGGCACGCAAGACAGCAGTGGGCAGACCCAACAGGGCAGCAATTATGAAGCAGGGCACATAGCGCATGGCGGCTGGCAGAACGGGCGGTCCCACAGTCATGTGCAGATAAACCAGATGAAACTGGGAAGTGAAACACACCGCACAACCCAGGGCCCCAACATGGGGAAATAAAGTCTCAAAACATCAATTAAAAATACCTGTGGGGATTGAGGTGCTGGGAGAGACTCCCAGCCTCACAGGAGAATTCGTTGGAGAGACTCACAGGGTCCTAGAACATACACAAGCCCATCCACACGGGAATCAGCACCAGAAGGGCCCAGTTTGCTTGGGGGAAGAGGTGGAAAGGACTGAAATCACAGAGAGAGGAGCAAGTGCCATTGTTCCCTCTCCAACCCCGCCCCCACATACAGCGTCACAACCCAGCCAATGGGCTGCCCCGCTCTGGGTAACACCTAAGGCTCCACCCCTCACTACATAACAGCCACAACCACACCCCCCCCCAAAAAAAAAAAAAAAAGGCTCAAACAGGAGAACAGATGAAAGCCCCAGAGCCAATTCATCTAACCAACCAAGAGAGAGCCAACCTATCAGATGCATGGTTCAAAGCACTGGTGATCAGGATGCTCACAGAATTGGTTGATTTTGGTCACAAATTAGATGAAAAAACGAAGGCTACAATATGTGAAATGAAGGAAAACGTACAGGGAACCGATAGAGATGGGAGGAAAACTGGGACTCAAATCAATGAAGTGAACCAGAAGGAAGAAACAAACGTCCAATCAGAAAAAAACGAAGAAACAAGAATTCAAAAAAATGAGGAGAGGCTTAGGAACCTCCGGGATATCTTTAAATGTCCCAACATCCGAATTATAGGGATACCAGAAGGGGAAGAAGAAGAGCAACAAGTGGAAAACTTATTTGAACACATAATCAAGGAGAACTTCCCAATCTGGCAAAGGAAATAGACTACAAGGAAGTCCAGGAAGCTCAGAGAGTCCCAAAGAAGTTGGACCCAAGGAGGAACACACCAAGGCACATCAGAATTACATTAGCCAAGATTCAAATGAAGGAGAGAATTCCAGAAGCAGCAAGGGATAAGGGGACAGTCCCCTACAAAGGAGTTCTCATCAGACTGTCAGCTGATTTCTCAAAAGAGACCTTGCAGGCAAGAAGGGGCTGGAAAGAAGTATTTGAAGTCTTGAAAGACAAGGACCTACATCCAAGATTGCTCTATCCAGCAAAGCTGTCATTTAGAATGGAAGGGAAGATAAAGTGCTTCTTGGATAAGGTCAAGTTCAAGGAGTTCATCATCACCAGTCCCTTATTACATGAAATGTCAAAGGGACTTATCTAAGAAAAAGAAGATAAGATAAAAAGTATGACAGTAAAAAGACAGCAAACTCACAGATATTAACAATCACACCTAAAACAAAAGCAAACTAAGCCAACAGCTAGAACAGGAACAGAACCACAGAAATGGAGATCACATGGAGGGTCAGCAACAGGGGAGTGGGAGGAGGAGAGACAGGGAAAAGGTACTGAGAATAAGTAGCATAGATGATAGAGGTACAAACTAGACAGGGGGAGGGCAGGAATAGTATGGGAAATTTAGAAGCTAAAGAACTTATGACACATGGACATAAACTAAAGGGGGGGATGTGGGTGGGAGAGGGTGTGCAGGGTGGAGGGGAATGAAGGGGGGAAAATGGGACAACTATTTGCTATTTGGGACAATAGCATAATAAATAAAATATATTTTAAAAAATATTTTAAAAATTTGAAAAAAAAAAAGATTTCATGATAGCATCCCAGAAATACACATACATGCCCTATTTCAAATATAATTTCAGAGAATCCACAGTCTGCCTGAATCCTACCACAGATGCTGGTCCACCTCCTGGGATAGGGATCTCTGCATATTAGGCTAAGAATCTTCTCCTCGGGCTTAAATTTAAGATTAATAGTCATTTAAACATACACATACATACCTCAAAGATAACTGTTTTTTTAAAAAAAGACATGAACTAAAATAAGCCTCATAATGATACTTCTGTTCCTTTTTGCTGAATGTTGCTTTTTTAATAAGTCAAAACTAAAACACTTGTTAAAAGTGAACATAAGGACCGAAAAGAATTTATTCACTTCTACCATCCTGTCATCTCAAACAAGGTTCCTGCTGATCATTCACACTTCTAGAATCAGCTGCCCAAAGTCCTAACTCACATATTCTTCCCCAGTTACTTTGGTAAAAATTTTGACCAAAGTAAGTCATATTTAATTTTTATTAAATATAGGCATTTTATTCATAATAAAAAAAAACAATGGAATAGAGTCCTGCATAAACATGTTTAGCCATTCCCAATTGTCTTCAGGCCATATTTTGCTTAACTTAATAGAAGAGCAAAAATATTGTTTTATTTCTAAAATGGATGAGATTTAGACATTCTGAAAACTGAAAATCTTCAAAACTGTCATTTATGATTTAACATTATACCTCTATTCTCCTTTATACTTTCCATTCAATTGTATCGAACCAAAAACTAGAAAGAATGCAACAGCATTATAGCTGAACATAACAAGCATAAAAATTGCAACAATTCACTGGAGATTTTTTATGATATTTATGTCTACATAATAGTAAGGGGAAAAAAAACCTGTATAAATGAGAAAGCCACTGAAGGGCAAAATCCAACTCCTGGCTTTATTAGATGCAAGCCTAATGTCTTTCAGATAAAATATTTGTAGGTGCCACAGTCAATCAAGATTTCAACAGGAACCAAAGATGAAAGCATTCATGCATAAAAGGCAAGTGTGATAATTATGATGTGGAGACAAGATAATGGAAAATACCCAAGGCTGATTTTTACTTTATGTATCAAGTGCTGCCTTGACCTAGTTATCCTACAATGCTCCATCATATTTACTGTGTTATTTTATCATTTTAATTATTTAGCAGAATTCAATTAATTGGGCTGGCATGTGGTCAGCAAATGAAAATCCTCCACTATCTTACAGGGTCTTTTTCCTATGTCATTTCTCAAAATAATGCTGCAAAACAGTTTTGAATAAATATGCAGTTGAGTTTAAAGTTCTTGTTCATCCTTTAAATTTATTACCCTCTTACCAATTAAAGAAATAGCACCTATTTTCCTGGAATGTTATTCTCAGATTATATCAAAGTGGTTACAGACATATTCCCACTGAAATTTTAGTGTGACTCCATAGTGAAGTTTACACTGACTCCATTTAAAAAGTTCTCTGGTACTGGAGCAAATAGAAAATGGTGAAGTAATTATTACAGAGAAGATAGTTCAGTATATACATTTAGCATAAAGTTCATTGCCTGTGTATTTAAGCATTATGGTAATCATTTCCTGATCTGTGCTTTAATCTATCACCACCCAGAACCAGGGTTCACCTACCTTAATATTCATGAAAATAGTCCCCAACAAAGTTCAAGATTACAGTTACACTGCTATCATTACTATAATGTATCACATTATAAAAACACTAAGGCTTTATACTTATCACTTGCCAAAATTATAATAATGCTTCTTACAAATGTGATACGTAACTATTCCTTCTAAAACTTTTCTGTCAGTATGATTGGGAGGAAAGTAACTTTTAAATGTTGTCAAAAATTCCTGTTCAGAACCCTCAAATCAAAGAATAAAGTTTCTCAGTATGCCCATTTCATTATTTTTAAAAAAGGCTTCCATAAAGCAGGGACAAAATTCCTTTCCTACTAGAAGGCAAACCTAACATACCAATGAAACAGATTACACCTGACTAAAAGGGAAATACTCACTGAGGATTCAATCCTGAATAAAGGCAGAGCATCTATCTTATCCTTAGTTGTTGCTCAATAAAACTTTTCTTTCCCTTGAAAATAATTCACTATCAGTCTACTTCTTCCTTGCTAAAGGTGATTAACAAAACCAGGGATGAAACTGGCAGGAGGTAAATCTGATTCTTCTTCCTTGTATAAGAAGATGAGGGCAAGGTTGCCCAGTATATCTTTAAGACAAAGAAGAAAAAGGAAGGTACCATCTGCAAACACAATTGGACACAGGTAAAACCATCAACCGACTTCCCAAAAACAATGATGAACAAAGCCAAAAAATAGTAATTCAAGTTAAAGTACAAGTTAAGTATGTCTTCTTAAGACATACATTCTCATGCTCCTCCAGTAACCTGGGGACATTCATCTTCATATTTCCATATGGGCAGTCCCAGACCAAGGGGACAAAACAAGAACTGTGAGTCAGAAGCCACCCTTTAGTGAAATGATCTGACAACATAAAAACATTCATAAAATGCCTGCACCTTGAGATGTAGCATCAGTACTCTTTGGAATTAATCTCAAGGATATAACTTAAGAAAAGTAAAAATATTATTGACACAATAAAGTTAATACATTATATAAAAGAGAAAAACATTGGAAATAACCAAAATAGGTTAAGTGCAATCACTTGATGAAATACTAAGCAGCCAATTGAAATAACCATGAAGATTATGCAACCAGGAAAACTATGCATATACTAACGTAAAAACAATGTAAAATATTCCATCAAAGAAACATTTAATAGCCAATAACTTCAAAATAATGAAATTAGCACACTGACATTCTACACTGTAGAAATATCCCAAAAACAAAGAACTTATCTAGATGAGAAATACAGAAAGTAGGTTTACCTTGAGCTAATCTTTCAAGTCGTTTCCCATGCTCCGGGGGTATTGCATACCTAAAATTTTAAACATAAATAAAGATTTTAGGTTTATAATTATTCAGATAGTATCCTAAGAACATCTACTCCTAAATAATGTCATGTAAAAAAATTCTACACCAGCCGAGCTAGTATGGCTCGATGGATTAAGTGCCAGCCTGAGACTGAAAGCATTGCTGGTTCAATTCCCAATCAGGGAATCATGCCTGTGCTGCAGGCCAGGTCCCCGGTGAGGGGAGCACAAGAGAACAACCACACATTGATGTTTCTCTCACTTTCTCCCTCCTTTCCCCTCTAAAAATGGATAAAATCTTTAAAAAAAAAAATTCTACACCAAACTCCACTTAAATGAACTGAGTAGAGATTAGAAAACCAATAACAGAGTCATATCCCTTAAACACTGGACAAAAGTAAAATGAACTCATAAATCACTTATTTTAATGACCCAGCTCACCATACTAACCACATTTTAAAGATTAAGGAACAAAGACAAAGGAGCAGGAAAATGGTTAGCCCAAGAGGCAGCTAGCTGCAGCACAGAGATTAGATCCTCTCTCCCGACATTCACAGCACCCAAGAAATCCAGGGCTATTTTTGGTCATATGTTTTAGTTTTGTACTTGATCAGGTGGCCTTTGTTTTCACAAAAAACTGCGTTGTTGGGTGTTTTTTAACCTCTTAAAATGTTTTTACTGACAAGCAGAATAGAATACAAAATTTTATAGCAACATTTACATCTCTAATCAAACCTTTCTCTTATACCTTTCAAATAGGTTTTAAACAAAATCGCCAGTCATCAAAAAAAAAAAAAAAAGCTATTTATTTCATGATTATGTGACTTTTAAAGTCTTGATTATAGAAAAAAAATTTTTTTCAAGAGAAATACTCATTTCTAGTACAAGATGTTCCAAAAAGTGAATACTTGAATTTATTTACTATAAACTTACTAACAAATTTTAAAGCAATAATTTCATAATATGCTACACAAATACAAAATTTTACAGGTAATTTAATGAGGAAAATTAAAGATACTAAAAATAAAGTTAAATGATCATTTTGTGTTTTAAGTAAAGATATGTTATTCTTAAGACCTATATTCGCTACATTTATTAGATCAAGTTACTTTTAACTAAAATGACTTTTCTAATTTTACTTAACTTGGCTGCATTTAATGCTACTGATAACCTTTGCAAAACTTAATTGGATACAATGTAACTAGGCAATTCTCTGAAAGAAAATTCAACCACATATCCTATTCCTTAAGGCACTATTAATGAAATTACTCCAATGAATTGGAAAGATAAAATTTTAGCATAACTAAATGATAATCACCGAATGTATATTTATGGTCACTTTTTACTAGTTTTTAATCCCTGACTAATATCACCACTTATACCCAGAAAAGAAAAATGTCCTATATATGCCCCAGTCAAGAGGGTTTCCTCCCCCATAACACACATACACACATGCATACACACATGTAAAGGGCATATGCCTGCCCTCAAAGGGCCAGATGTGGATGGAGGTATTTATATATCCTGATTCACATTTCTGAAAAATCAGTATCAAAGTTAAAGCTTGTTAATCTGAAGTTCTGTTCACAGAAAACGAGTCTGTTCATCTGCAGAAGGAAGGGAAAAGGGTAAGGTGCGGCATCTCTACTTCAACTAAGATCCTCCATTTACTCATTCTAGGATTTGAACCAACCCATCATACCTCTCCTCCCAGGTAGCCCATTTATTGACCTATCTCCTAAATTCTTTTCTGCAAGTATAGTATCTCCCAGGTACAGCTATTCCTATCAGAGCCAGGTGATTATTTTCTTCTACAGGTTTGGACAATGTCTCAGTCTATTTTCATATTCTATAAAAGATCCAGCATTTTTCCTCCCTGGCTGCTTGAAGATCAACCACCATCATGAACAACACAGTACCTATCTGGACCAACCAACACTTCAACAAAAACAAATGGTCACTCGTGTCCTTCACCCTGGGAAGGCAGCAGTACCCAAGACAAAAAAATCAACAAGAAACTAACCAAAATGTACAAGACCACAATGGATGTCATCTTACATGGATTCAGAACCCATTCTGTGGGAGCAAGACAACTGGCTTTGGCATGATTTATGATTCCTTGGATCATGCAAAGAAAAATGAACCAAGCCCTGACTAGTGTGGCTCAGCTGGATGGGCGCTGTCCCACAAAGGGAAAGGTCACCGGATCAACTCCCAGTCAGGGCACATGCTTGGGTTGTTGGTTCAGTCCCCAGTCGGGGCACAGGCAAGAGGCGACCAATCAATGTTTCTCTCTCACATCAATGTTTGTCCCCCTCTTTCTCTCCATCCCTTCCCTCTCTCTAAAAATAAATGAATAAAGTCTTTAAAAAGAAAAGAAAAATGAACCCAAACATAGACTTGCAAGACATGGCCTACATGAGAGAAAAAGACCTCAACGAAACAGCAAAAGGACCACAAGAACAGAACAAAGAAACCCAGGAGGACTGCAAAGACCAATGTTGGTGCGGACATGAAGAAGTAAAGGTTCTGTAGTGACTGTTATGATTGTGCAGATTTTTCATGAGAGGATTAATAAGCTTTAAAACTGTCCAAAGAAATCCAGTTCATTTTAAGACCATAAGTGATTATTAATAAAATTTTTACAGCTAACCAACAACTGCTATAGTTCTGTGACGTCAGAAATCATCAAAGGATAAAAACTTCCTTCCAAACCACAGCCCCTTAACACAGGAAGACATACAAAATTTCCTGAGGACAATCAAATCCTCAAACTGAAAGCCACACTGCGTTCACTCAATGAAGCAAACATTCAAACGGGAGAAAATGACTTCAAGGGGCAGCTCCTCTTCTCTTGCCTGGTTTAGACATTTCCCTTGTTATTTCACACCTCTGATCCTTTCTAGCTCCTATTTCTGGACCTTCTATGCCCTCATCACCTCTGTCCAGTTCACAAAAACAACCATTCTTTTTTCCAAGCTCAGCCAGAGTCACCCCCAGGGAGAGCTTCCCATTCCCTCTTGCTGACCAACCACACAGAATACAGGCTTCCACCATGGCACTCAGAATTTATTTATTTCTTTGTTTGTTTGTTTGCCTTTCTGCCTTTCTGCTCTCCTATCAAGCTCCCCAGGGGAAAGGGTTATGTCTTTCTCCTGAAACACAGCACCAGCTGAGCAGATGCTCAGTTATTGTTTGCTGACTTTTGCTCTCAAATGAAGAATTTTGTTCTTGCTATACCAGGATAGAAGATGTAAAGGAGAGGCAGGATACAGAAAGAAAAAAATCATGAAGGTGGGAAATGGAGAGAAAGGGTAAGTAATGATTTAAGCTAATTTGCAGACTATCTACAGAGTCAGCCTAGCATACTCAGGGATCAGCCACTGAGAGTCTCAACTTCCCAGTCTGTTCAAACGTCTATTTCAATCAAAACTTTCATCTCCCAAGATTTAAGTATCTCCCAGGGCCCCACACTTTTAGGTTTCCCCATTCTGCCTTGCCTTTTCCTTATTCCTCCTGGATCCTACGCATTCCTATAATGTATCAACAGGCTGTGAAGGACAAAGGGTGCTCAAGGTAGATGGGCAGGATCGAGGTACTTAATTTCCACTTAAATGGCATGGGTTGGGGGAATCTAATTTTCCGATATAATTGCCTAAAAACTTAGTTCCTATGAATGTCATGGTCAGCACTGAAAAACATCATCTAATTATTTAATAAAAAGAAAAAATGAGTAAAAAAGTAAAAGTCAACTAGCAAAAGTTACTAACTTCATAAGAATGTTAATATTTTTCATCTAAAAGGCTTTTTTTAAAAATTGGTATAAGCCACTATCAGACCACATCTGAAACAGAATGCTCTGAATAAGAGCAAGTCATAGGGTATAAAAGTCAAAAAACCCTAAATCACTACCATGTTTTCAAAAAGTTTGAAATCCTGATGCTCTGATAACATCCAAGACTTTGTTCATTTCTATTTAACATACTACTTCATGGAAACACTAAGCAATTCTCAATAATTTTTTGAAATTATAGCATAAAAATACTGCCTGCCTCTGACACTGTCATCAGCATTTAGACATCTGCCTAAATACAGGACGGGACAAAAGTAGGTTTACAGTTGTGAGTCCATAAAACACAGTTTATTCTTGTATTATTATTTATTAATTACTGTATTATTGCCATACAAACTGTAAACCTACTTTTGCCCCACCCTATAAATCAAATAACAAATAAACGAATAATTTTCCTGAGTCCATCTTGCTACCATCCATCTGCTTTCTTTCTTTTCTTTTTTAGATTTTACTTATTTTTTTTATCAAGAGGGGAAGGGAGAAAGAGAGAGAGAGAAATATCAACGGGTTGTTGCTTCTCATGCACTCCCTACTTGGGACCTGGCCTGCAACCCAATGTTGGAGCCCAGGAGGCCTGTGAGGGGTCGAGGATAGGGTCCTGCACCGCAGGCGTGGTGACTGGGCCTGGTTTCCGGCCTCGGGGCTGTCTTGGGCTCTGACTGTTCTCTGAACCCTTGATAAACCAGCCGCCGTTCTTTATCCATCAACTCATATCTTTGGCCTGCGTGTCATGTACCCGGTAGCAATGTTAGCCTAAGAACATCCCGACCTTAAGGGAGTAGATAAACTTTGTAGGTCAAGGAAATGAGCTACGTGCCAGAAGGCTTCTCCCTTGTTCTCTATGCACTCAAGATTGTATTTAAGCCTGAAGACCGCGCAATAAACTTGCCTTATGCCAGCTGAGCATTTGGTCCTCTCTTTTATTCAGTCCCTCGCCCAGCTTCATGACCACCCTTGCCGCAGCGGGCTGCGGCAACCCAGCATGTGCCCTGACTGGGAATACAACCAGTTGTCCTCAAGGCCAGCACTCAGTCCACTGAGCCACACCAGCCAGGGCTCATCTGCTTTCTTTTCCTCCCCTTACACACACAACTTCCAAAGTTTGCCATACTTTTTACTACCCTTCACACTGGAGTCCAGTGTAATCTGGATCCTATTTTCATCACTCTCAATAATAGCTGCTCAGACAAAGGTTGTCACTTTTTGTGTGTGTGTGTCTTTATCTAATGTTTTTCTATCTGGAATTTTTTTTAATGATTTTTTAAAAATTTATTTTTAGAGAGGGAGAAGGGAGGGAGAAAGAGAAGGAGACATCAGTGTGTGGTCGCCTCTTGAGCACCCCCTACTAGGGACCTGACCTGCAACCAAGGCATGTACCCTAACTGGTAATTGAACCAGTGACCACTTGGTTCACTGGATGGCACTCAATCCACTGAGCCACCCCAGCAGAGTGGAATTTTTTAATAGTTTCTTGAAATGCTCACTTCCCTTGAGTTTCCTGATCCAACTCATCTGCAGTAGTTTTCTACCTTCTACTCTTGCCACACCTAACACTGATGTTCCCCCTGATTCCATGTTTCGGTGCCTCCAACCTTCCTACCTGAGGGAACCACCTTCACTCAAGGCTTCAAGATCACCCACACGCTCCACTCCATACATGTCTCCTGAGCCCTGAATCTCTAAAATCAACAGCAATTGAACAAGTTCATTTGGCAGCCCTCAAACAATTTGTCCAAAGCTTAATCCTCATCATCATCCTGTCGGATATGCTTTTCCTCAAGTTCCCCATCCAACCAACTGCCCAGAAATGTGGGAGTTGTGATTATATTCCCCTTATCTAATCAAACCCCAAGTTTTACATTTTCTACCTTTCATTTGTTCAAGACATTTCTCTATCCCCATTGCCACCATCTTGGTCCAGGCCACCATTCTCTATCACACAGATTACTACTGTAGCCTCTTAATTAGTTAACCCTGCCTTAACCCTTAATTAGTTTGCCCTCACCAGACCATGTAGCCCGATCAGATCCTGTCACTTTGCTTCCCTATTGAAAATCTCTCCAGCAGCAAGAACTGGTGACTAACTAGAGGCAACAACTCCAAGGGCCTATAGGAAGAGGTCCTGTCTTGTATTACAGACAGTTAGTGACCTCAAGTCAAAGAAGTCCTACTTCTATGGCCCTGACCACTTCCTAGATGTTTGTATAACAGTATTCCATCACTTCAAAAGTTTCTACATGTACAAGATCAAATTCATATTTCCCCCTTTAAGTTGATTATCTCTCCTAGAATTCCCATTTCAGCTCACAATCCATTTTCCCCAGCCTTCTCATCCTCACTGCTCCCATTGCTAATTGCAAGCCCCACCCACTCCATAGCCTCAAAATCTTCTATCCATATCTTGGCAGCATCACCTCAATTTCAATTTTAATCTGCCCCTGCTAGACTACAATCATAAGTATACTCTCTTACCTCTACCTCCCTGAGCAGCTACAGTCTTCACAACACTATCGGAACATAAAAACCTTTATTCCTGACTGCCTGGCTTTCAAGACCCCACTCCACCCCCAATTTAGCCCCAGCCTTAAATATCAACAGTCTATTCTCAATAGGCTAGACTATGAATTATTCTATCACTCACACAGGCTATGACCTCACTCCTCACCTCAAACAGCCCCCCCCATTCTGCTTCAAATCCCAACCGCCAAAGCCCTGCCCAGATTCCACACCCCTCTTGAAGCTTTCTTTGAACATGATAAATCTCAGCAATCTCATTCCTCTTCTTCCACCCAGAACCCTTCTGTTACATTTTTCATCTAGTATTTATCATCTACTACTTTCCATAACTAGCTGCCATTCATAAATGACTTTTGTCTGGATAGGCACTGAGTTCTGTGAGGGAGAGAACCCAGAAATGTTCACATGAATTACTCTTTTTACCCTACCTTATACAGTGAGTGCCTAGTTCACAGCCAGACACTCCGTTAAGTGCCACCATTGCTCAGTCACACAGGTAATTATTTATTCTCTGAAGATGTATGTCTTGCACAAAGGACACAAAAAAGTGTCCTTTGAAAATCACCAAATACCATGTCTACCACTGTATGCCCTCAAGTACATACCAGTTTGTCGAAATTATTCATTGTTCATTTAACCTTTAAGAGTTTTTTGTTACATACAAAAGATGAATATTGCAAACAGTTCCGCTACATCATTAAGAAACTATGAATCACTAATGACCTATCACTAATTAGATATTTATAAGGTGATGTTTTATTTAAAACCAGAGTCTTTTATGAACTAAAATAAAGATCTAATTTGAAGGCCGAAAAAAAAAAAAAAACAGAATAATCACCCCAAGCATGTTTTTGGGTGCTTTGCTCAAAGAATGGACCAAAAATGATGTTATCCTGGTGGTTATAATGTGAACACTATCTTGAATAATTACTAGACAGACATTTCAATCTGCCAGTAGGTAAAACTATTTTTCAAATGTCCTAGGTCCATTTCTCTGATTCAGGTTTTCTCTATGAACTAGTCTTCCTCTTTTCAAGATATGGTCAGTCCATTAGAAGTGTTTAACAACACTTCTCAAACGGTAACTCCTATTTCTCAGATCCCTCCCTCAAAGTCTCCCTAATTTTATTTGGGGACCCTGGGGCTACAACTAATGTATTCAGAAACCAATGTTCCCAGCTCCACTCACTGCCCATACTTCTGTCACTGTGCTAAACAAGTGACTACATGGGTCCCTCTGTCACTTTCACTTACAGGTGCTGCTGATGTTTCCTGCTGGCCCAACTTTCATCTACCCTGTGATATCCATGGCTAATCCAGCCCAGGGCATGAGGGGAGAACCCCTTCGAGGTCCATGCCATGCTCAGGAAGGTCAATCCTAAAACAAGGCTGTCCTCCATTCCCTCCCCCTGAGGATGAGTGTGTGATAACCCTTTCCTCCTTAGTTTAAATTTCTTCTTCCTCTTGTTGTTTTGCTCATAGTCATCTCCCCTAAATAATCAGGCTCAATTGTCCAGGGAGTTTTCTGACAGATGACAACTCTAAACTGACCCTCCCCCCTTTTTACTGGCATGAGCTTACACATATGACTTTCTTTCTGTACTTAATAAAGGGTTGAGCTCAGTGAAAAGAATAATGGACCAATCATTATGATTAGAGCTCATCACAGCTTCCATTAATTGAGTACTTATAATACATCAGAACTTGTGCTAAGATCCTGTACTATATGTTCTACTACTAACACCTCCATTTTACTGATGAGGAAACCAAGGCTTAGAGGAATTAATTTATTTACACAAGGTGGTAACATAGGTGACACCCAACCCCAGACCTATCTCACTCCAAATCCCAAGATGTTCGTATTTCCTAATCAATCACAGATGCCAACAGGAAGGAAGTGACAGGTTACTGACCCACCCTTTACGATAATTTCTGCAATTTCTGGAGGGTGATGCAACTTTTGGGAGAAAATGTTTTATACCTGATAGCAGACCAAAGTTTCAATATTCATACAGTACACTTCTCCCAGCTATCCTTCTTACCTTTACTCATTTTTAAAACACAAATGAAAAATGAAATCATTAGCCTTTGAAACTAAAATTATAATATACACCAAGCAAAAGACAATGGCATTTTAAATAAAATTCAGATAGAAAGAACAAAGCCATTAAACTACTAAGGTTTTTTTGGTTCTTCCACAAAAAACTTCGTGAATCAAAAGTATCATACCTAGCCCTGGCTGGTGTGGCTCAGTGGAATAAGTGCTGGCCTGCGAACTAAAGGGTCGCTGGTACAATTCCCAGTCAGGGCACATGCCTGGGTTGCAGGCCAGATCCCCACAGTGGGGGTCACGTGAGAGGGAACCACACACTGATGCACTGATGCTTCTCTCCCTCTCTTTCTCCCTCCCTTCCCTTTGGTCTAAAAATAAATAAATAAAATCTTTTAACAAAAGTACCATACCTGTATTTCACTAAACTCAGTATTTCTGAAGCAGATAATTTACAATATAGTTTTTAATCAACATATATTCCTAATTGTATCAAAAAGACTGAATAACTATGGATTTTATATGCATGATCATGTTACATTTCCACATTACTGATGTTAACAAGGTTTAATATTTATGAATTTATTAAAGTTTACACATTAATATTTTATTTAAATTATAAAGTCTCAGTTAACTGTGGAAAATAGAACATTGCTTGCTTCCGTTTCAGGTCTTAAAAGCAGATGAATATGAGAAACAAGAGTGTGACTATAGGGGATGCTGTGATGGAAGCCCAGGCACCCCTTCCAGATGAGGCCCTCTCCTCACTGCCTTCATCAAGGGGCAGCTGCTCCCTGCCTCACCCTACACTATGTTTTATACCTGTCATATTCTCTACCCAAAGTCATATTCCCTACCCAAGATCCTGGCCTCTGGAAAGGGAGAAATTGGTGTCCCATATGCAGTCAATGATACGAGTGCAAAGGCCTCGCCCGCTTGCCTCAATCTGGGGGAATTTATAAGGGCCCTGACAGCAGACCCATCTATGGGATCTGCACAGGGCTCCACTGCACTCTAGCTTCCCCTTCTGCCCAGTCCTGCTTTTGTAACAGGTGTTCTTTCTGGAGCATAATCCAAGATACCTCTGCACCACAAATCCAATGTCAGAGTAGACTTGCCAAGCAACAAAAACTACAATTACAATGAATGCATTTGTAAGGCTTAGGCATCATCAGTCCTTATCACACAAGCTAGGCATCTATAAGTATGACCTAGACAATAAAGTGCTTGAGCTGAGGCCCTATGAGAACACCAGATAAAAAGCTCTAAGTACAGGAATTTAGCCAGAGCTTGGGCCCAGTGTTATACTATCTGTGGCCCACCTCCAGACAGAACACTTAGATGAAAAAGAGAAACTCTAGCAGCCATATCAACAGACATTCATAAGTGAGGAAACTACAGTGAGAGAAAAAATATCCTAACAACAACAGAGTTTCAGTGAATAACTGAGCATTAGAAATATAAGCAGATCCCTTTGAACTTCCAGGCAAGATGGAGGAGTAGGTGAATACACTTTTCCTCCTCGCACAACCAAAAGAAGGACAACAACATATTTAAAAACAAAAAATGAACAGAATTTCCAGAACATCAAACTGTATGGAAGTCCGACAACCAAGGAGTCAAAGAAGAAATTTTCATTTAGAGAGGCAGAAGGGGTGAACACAGGCAGCCGGGGAGGACAGGACGCATGGCAAAGCCTCAGCTAGCAGACCCATGATCCCACATTTGCATGCAAATAACTGGGAAGAACAATTGGGAGTGAGACAGACCGCGCAACCCAGGTTTCCAGCACAGGGAAATAAAGACTCAGAACCGCTGGTGGTAAAAACCTATGGGTATTGAGGCAGCAGGAGAAACTCCCAGCCTCATAGGAGAGTTCGTTGGAGAGCCCACCCACCCAGGATCAGTACCAAAAGGGCCCAATTTGCTCCTGAGTAGCAGAGAAAGTGACTGAAATCCTGCCAAGAACAGATCAAGTGGCACTGTTTCCTCTCGGACCCCTACCCCATATACAGCACCACAACACATAAACATGGGTTGCCCCACCCTGGCAAATAACTAACGCGCTGCCCCTTAAAACATAACAGCTGTGCAAGAACAAAAAAAATATGGCCCTAATGAAACAACAAATCAAATCCCCAAAAATAGAACTAAGCAATGAAGAGAGAGACAACCTATCAGGTGCACAGTTCAGCACAGGTAATCAGGATGCTCACAGAAATAGTTGAGTATGGTTGCAAAATGAAGGAAAAAGTAAAGGCTGTGCAAAGTAAAATAAAGAGGAATGTATAGGAAACCAAGAGTGAAGGGAAGGAAACCAGGACTCAAATCAACAATTTGGAGCAGAAGGAAGAAATAAACATTCAACCAGAGCAGAACGAAGAAACAAGAATTCAAAATGATGAGGAGAGGCTTAGGAACCTCCAGGACATCTTTAAACGTCCCAACATCCGAATTATAGGGGTACCAATAGGGGAAGAAGAAGAGCAACAAGTGGAAAACTTATTTGAACAAATAATAAAGGAGAACTTCCCCAATCTAGCAAAGGAAATAAGACTTCCAGGAAGTCCAGGAAACTCAGGGAGTCTCAAACAAGTTGGACTCAAGGAGGAACACACCAAGGTACATCATAATTACATTACCCAACATTAAAGAAGAGAGACTTCTGGCCAAGATGGAGGCATAGGTGGACACACTGTGCCTCCTCTCACAACCAAAACTAAGGGCAACAAATACTTAGAAACAAGAAAACAATCAGAACTGATAGAAAATTAAACTGTACATTAGTCCAACAACCATTCATCCAGACCGGTAAGAGGGGGAGAGTCAAGGCAAGAAAAAGTAGAGGTGCAGACCCGGGCACGCAGGCAGCAGTGGGTAGCAGACCCCAGGAGCACAGATGACGGCAAGCGGACCCTGGGCACGAGGTGGCAACTGTGCAGACCCAATGAGGACATGAAAGGCGGCTGGCTGACCAGGTAGTCCCACATTCGCCCACAGATAATCCAGGCAAAGGGAAAGCTGCAGAAGAGACTGGAATCCAAGAGAGAGCAGAGCAAGCACCATTGTTCCCTCTCGGACCCGACCCCCACATACAGCATCACAACTCAGTGACTGGGCTGCCCCGCCCTGGAGAACACCTAGGCTCCACCCCTCACTACGTAACAACCTCGACCAGACCCCCTCGCAAAAAACACCAAAAATGGCTCAAACCAGAGAACAAATGAAAGCCCCAGAACCCATTCCTCTAAGCAATGAAGAGATAGGCAACCTATCAGATGCACAGTTCAAAGCACTGGTGATCAGGATGCTCACAGAATTGGTTGATTTTGCTCACAAATTAGATGAACAAATGAAGGCTACAATACGTGAAATGAAGGAAAACGCAAGGGGAACCAATAGAGATGGGAGAACTGGGACTCAACTCAATGGAGTGGACCAGAAGGAAGAAACTAACAACCAAACAGAAAACAAAGAAGAAACAAGAATTCAAAAAAATGAGGAGAGGCTTAGGAACCTCCAGGACATCTTTCAATGTCCCAACATCCAAATTATAGGGATACCAGAAGGGGAAGAAGAAGAGCAACAAGTGGAAAACTTATTTCAACAAATAATAAAGGAGAACTTCCCCAATCTGGCAAAGGAAATAGACTTCCAGGAAGTCCAGGAAGCTCAGAGAGTCCCAAAGAAGTTGGACCCAAGGAGGAACACACCAAGGCACATCATAATTCCATTAGCCAAGATTCAAATGAAGGAGAGAATTCTAGAAGCAGCAAGGGATAAGGGGACAGTCACCTACAAAGGAGTTCTCATCAGACTGTCAGCTGATTTCTCAAAAGAGACCTTACAGGCAAGAAGGGGCTGGAAAGAAATATTTGAAGTCTTGAAAGGCAAGGACCTACATCCAAAATTGCTCTATCCAGCAAAGCTGTCATTTAGAATGGAAGGGAAGATAAAGTGCCTCTCAGATAAGGTCAAATTAAAGGAGTTCAACATCACCAAGCCCTTATTATATGAAATGTTAAAGGGACTTATCTAAGAAAAAGAAGATCAAAAATATGACAGTAAAAAGACAGCAAACTCACAGCTATTAACAACCACACCTAAAACGAAAGCAAACAGCTAGAACAGGAACAGAACCACAGAAATGGAAATCACATGGAGGGTTAGCAACAAGGGAGTGGGAGGAGGAGAGAGGGGGAAAAGGTAGAAAATAAGTAGTATAGACTGTGGGTAGAAAATAGACACAGGGAGGGCAAGAATAGTGTGGAAAATGTAGAAGCTAAAGAACTTATGACACATAGACATGAACTAAAGGGGGGGAATATGGGTGGGAGGGTGTGTGCAGGGTGGAGGGGAATCATGGCAGAGAAATGGGACAACTGTAATAGCATAATCAATAAAATATATTTTTAAAAAAAGATAAGGAGAGAATCTTAAAAACAGCAAGAAAAAGGAGGCAGTTACCAACAAAGGAATTCCCACCAGACTGTCAGCTGATTTCTCAAGAGACCTTACAAGCAAGAAGGGGCTGGAAAGAAGTATTTGAAGTCTTTAAAGGCAAGGACCTACATCCAAGATTGCTCTATCCAGCAAAGCTGTCATTTAGGATAAAAGGGCAAATAAAGTACTTCTCAGATAAAGTCAGGTTAAAGGAGTTCATAATCATGAAACCCTTATTATATGAAATATTAAAGGAATTTATCTAAGAAAAAGAAGATGATCAAAAACATGAACAGTAAAATCACAATAACTCACAACTATCAACTGAACATAAAAAGAAAAAACAAAAACAAACTATTCAAACAACTAGAACAGGAACAGAATCACAAAAAGGGAGATTACATGGAAGGTTTGGCGGATAGAGTGGGGGGAAGTTACAGGGAATAAAGAAGCATAAATGGTAGGTACAAAATAGACAGGGGGAGGTTAAGAAAAGTATGGGAAGTGGAGAAGCCAAAGAACTTATACGTAAAATCCATGGACATGAACTGGGCTGAGGGGGCAGGGAGGATGCTGGAGGAAGGTGAGGTGCAAGGTGAAAGGGAATAAAGGGGAGGAAAGAATGGGACAACTGTAATAGCATAATCAATAAAATATACTAAAAAATATTCTTATGGTTGGAGATTATACTGATTAGCCTTCTCATTTTGTAGGTGAGGAAGCTGCAATCCCCGGAAGTATAGTTATTTGCCAAACTTAGAGTTACAGTCAAACGTTAGCAGCGGAATAAGGACTAGAGCCCTGAATGGTGGTCCCTCATGTCTAAGTTCTGCCACAAACACTCCCTGCCTCCCAATATGTACATGAATTTGTATTGTTTTTACCTACTTTCAAAGCTCACTTCAAATATACTATGATGATTACTAAAATGAATTTTAATGATGATAGAGTTTACCTCAAAAGTATTTATGCTGATCTAATATAATCTTTCATAAATCTACTGGGAAATTTCCCTAGAGTCATTTGTATCACTAGTTTCCTAAAGTAGTTATCTTAGAAAATGGAATGTAGATTAGCTGTCATACTCACTGCTGTGTTTTACTACTTTATCATTATAAAGGATGATAGTGTTATATAAATCTACCCTTAATGCATATAATGGAGACTATATGATTACTAACCAATAGAGTAATTAAATACTGGAAAATATACATGCTGGGTTAAAGGAATATTTTGGAAACTGGCATCATTATTCTCACAAACAGTGGTATTCCTTCCCAGAGACACAAGATTCTAAAATCAGCCTCGTTCCTGACCAGAATATTTTCTCCTAAGCAATCGTTAGGAGACAACATAATCCTGTTTCCAGTACAAGAGGAAAAAATCATATTTCTTCATAGGAAAGCAGAGACCTCATCTGAACTCCTCTAATACTAAAAACTCAAATTAATTAATATTGAACAAACCTCCAGAAAAGTTTTATTACTAATTTTTCAGATATCTTAAGGGAAATATAGTATACAGTTGACTATATACTAAGATTTCACCAACATGTTGAATTTATCCACTTCATTTAATTTTATCCACACTGAAAGGGGGTGTCAAAAAGAGCATGGAGATAACTATGCAGCTGAGAAACTGCCCAGGAGCCTATGTGCTACTTTATAATATTTCCCATAGTCTCTGATAGCTAAGTCCCAAAATTAGTAATTTCAACAGATGTTTAGAGTGTTGAAGAAATATGACAAAGAGAAGCTGATGGGGCCTCGAGTGTGTACTCACAACTGCCCCTCAGTAAATACCTGTATAATGAAAAGTCCCACCACACTTTTTTTGTCACAAAGCCTCTCTAGGTCATAGACCATGCATTTAAAATCTTTAAATTTAATTTATTCCATTAAGAAAGCAGAATGCTAAGAATTTATTAAATTAAATGTGTTTACCTTTAAAATAAGTTAAACACCTTCCCAATAAGTTTTTTTAGATGAAAACTCCACAGCAAACTAAAAACTGCCTGGATTTCTCTTATATGTCCTAAGAACTCTGCTCTTGCACCTAAAATTTTTCCTTCCAATTAGATGTCATTTTCAATCATTAGGAAGTTTTGCTATATGATTGAATTTTTTTGGAGAAAGTTTACAATTTCTCACTTCACCAAGTGATAAAATCTCAATGGCAAGATGAGCCTAGAACTTATACACTGTATCTCAACTCCTCATCAGCAGCACTTGAAAAAGAGGCATTCTCTTTAAACTGGAGCCAAGAAAGCTGCTGGGCTGGCAAAAGCAGCTGAGGGGCAACCTAAAAGTTCATCAAAAACATCGTATTTCCTGGGTTGTCCAGTTGATATGTTTCTGCCTGTGTGTTATCCTCTACATACATGTATTATAGAAAACAGCCTGGTGTTACAGGAAATAAACTGGCCTAAGACTAAAACACATGAAAACAATTTTAAAACATAAAACTGGCTAAACACAAAGGACACCAAGGTGACTGACAGACTAATATTTACAAACGTGTAGTGAATGTACTATATGATGCATTTTAGAAAGCAGTAAGTCTTAAAACCATCGCTCAGAAAGATGAGGACAGGGACTCACAATAGAGGAAATTGCAAGTTAAGATCATATAGCAACATTAATTTGCCTTCTGACCCATGCCTATCATCCTCTCCCTCTACCCAACACATACTATAAGGAACCTGTCATTTATTTAGAGGAGGCTGGACCAGAAAATCATTAAGATAATTTGATACTTCATATCTAGGAAGTCAACTTTCCCACATACCTTCCAACAAATGCTCAGATAAGTAAGGATGCCTAACAAATTCTTTAAGACTAAAATATCAATCAATCCATCACCCACATACTGGTCTGTAGGCAACTTAGATAGACAAGTCACCACTACCTTTATGATTTTGAACAAAACCCTACACGTAGTGGAAGACAATTCATTATTAGTCAAAAATTTTCTTATAGCTCTTATAAATCTAATTCGACCAAAGGAAAAACATCCTCTTCAATAGGTTTATACTGCCTTGCCCAAACTTCAATACTCCAAAGCAAATGAATATTAAACATGTAACTTGCCAAGACTTGGGCTCTCCAAAGTGGAGATAATTAATGCTGTAGAGGTCCATATCCTCGGTGTGCCATGCGAAAGTGGTTTTCCACATGCCAAAATAGAGATAAGGGGTATTTACACCCTCAATAGAAATACCGCACTCTTCCTCAACCACATCCAAGACTGTATTTAGGCGAGCTATGTTCCATTCATCCACACCCTGGAACCAGGAAAGAGAGAAAAAAATCAAATATTAACACACTAGTAAAGATAACATTTACTATTCAAACCAACAACTGCCAAAATTACTACACTGTATATTTTAATTCACTTAGAAATGAAAAATAAAGCAATTATTATTCAAGAAACACACAAAAAAAGAGGTCTATATGGAAAAAGTCCAACCATTGTTAATATAACGAAAATGGTTTGTGAGACATCAATGTAATCTGGCAGCCAAGGGTGGACTGGAATGCGCATGCGTGAACAATGACAACTTCGCTGTATTAGTCGCTGGGAGCAGTAGACACAGTTAAATGAGCATGTGTACTGTGTGGCTGTCACATTCCAAATGACTGAGCAAGTAGACCAAGAAATCTGCATCAAATTTTGCATGAAGCTTGACCATTCCTCAGTGGGAACTATTTGGATGATTCAGAAGGCCACGGCTATGTGCAACTGATGACTGGCAGCTTCATCACGACAACGCACCTGCTCATACATCATGTTTCGTACAGAACTTTTTGGCCAAACATCAAATCACCCAGGTGACTCGGCTGCTCTACAGACCAGATTTGGTGCCCTGCAACTTCTGGCTTTTCCCAAAACTAAAATTACCCTTAAAAGGAAAGACATTTCAGACTGTTGATGAGATTTAGGGACTTATGGGGCAGCTGATGGCAACTGAGAGAACTGTGTGAGGTCCCAAGGTGCCTACTTGGAAGGGGACAGAGGTGTCATTTTCCTATGTGCAGCGTTTCTTGTATCCTGAATCTTCTTCAGTAAATGTCTTTATTTTTTATATTATATGGCTGGATGCCTTCTGGACAGGCCTCGCATATGTATGTATATACAAAGTTATTATGAGCATAATGAGGCTCTATATAAATATTGGTATAAAATTATACCAAATGACTTCCTGATTGCCAATATAAATGTAAGTTAAGCCCTCACTTGCTGTTAGCAAAAGAATAATTGCGCCAAAGTATATGATCTGGAGTGTGCTTTCCATCTTTGGCATACCTTTCAGTTTTGAGGGGTTTTTTTGTTTTTCAGTTTGTTTATACATTAGTTTAGAAGTCATATTCAAAATCAGATATCATTTCGAGATGGCACTAGCAAAATATAACTTCTTTTATCCCTCTCTCATCATCACCCATTTCAGTTTCAGCATGTGATACATCATTGTGCTTTTACTGCTTCTTCAACTAAATGTTAAACTCTATGTTGATGAGAAATTTTAAATATATAACTGTTAAAAATCCTTATCCAAACTTCAGTAAAATTGTTGGAATAATGTAGTTCTCTAACAATAACCCAATATGCCTGGTGATGATAGAAAAGGTTAGAGTTGCTGGTATAAGAGTTATGGTGATAAGAAAAGATTCTCTTTTAATTGAAACTTACCAATCAATCAATTCACTATAATTCACGACTGTTTAAAATGTATACAAACCATGTATTTTTCTATATGCCTTTCTCATAATCAAATATAACTATCAGAAACTGTGACATTCCTATACAAAGATAAGGAAACTGCAATGCCTTTAAAATCATTCCAACTTACTCAAAGTGCTGGTAAAGAGGGGTGTTAAATCAATGTATGTGTACCAATAAGGCCCTCTACAATAACTATGCCAATGGCCTCACAGATAACCACATCTAATGTTTCCCTTATACACTAAAAACTTACAGGGTTGCTCTGTTTTCATATTGGTCTACAGGTAATTCTCTAATTAGTGTAGTGATCTTACTTCCTCAGGCTTTTTGGTTAGAAACATTGCTGATAAAGCACTTCATGAAGCTCTTCCTCAGATAACATACTTGAAAGTTCCAGTGGAAATAATTTAATCCCTAAATTCTCCCAAATTGCCATTCTATGTCAAACCCCGTAGTGGGAAATTTGTTATTTGGAAATTGGTCAAAGTAAGTATCCTTCAGAGAAAGTCCTAGGTTCCAACCTATGAAACCTTATAAAAAAGTTCAATCAAATTGTGTAAAATATATTATCTCACTCTATTTATAGTGATGCAATCTCTTACCCCTAGTCCAATCAGACCTCGATCCAATCATTCTAATAGTAAAGTCCTATTTAAAAGTCATTACTGAGGCAATGAATCTGAAGTAATAAATGAGAGCCATATTATAGGAATCATTTTTAAATTGAATGAAAACTGACAAATTTAGGAACAAAGTATTCCTCTGAAACTCTTACATTTAGAGAAGTCTTAACTCTATTACTAACTGACATTATTTTTCAAAAAAAAAAACCCTGAGGCTGATTCCTTTGACATCCTTAGACCTGTGGGTCTAAGGGGATGAGGACAGAGAAGTAAAGGCACTGGCAGAAGACCCAGATTATAACCCCAGCTCTGCCATTGACTAGGGTGAAAATCATTGCAATTTTCTGAGCTTCTAGTCATTCTTCATAAAAAACATGAGGGCTAGTACCCTCCCAAAGATTCCTGGAATCCTGAGGATGCTAAAGAACACAAAATATTTAGAAAATAAAACATTTTTTTCTTATACCAGAAGAAATAAATATCTCTACTATTCTTTAATAAATCTCACCAGAGAGCCTCCCCCAACATAACAATCAAACATGTTATAAGAGTTAATAAAGGCCTATGACACTGACTACTGAAGTTCTCCCCACTGAAGTTCTCCCCACTGATGGGCAAATACCATGTTTTTGCAAGGCCAAGTTATGGGCAAGGCCAAGGTTGACAGGATGCTGAAACTTTAATTTCTTTTGCTAAAATAAGTAATCAGGACATTTACTTCAAACTCCAGTCAAGATGGAGGCATAGGTAAACACCGCTTGCCTCCTTGCACAATCACTGCCTATTCATACAATCATCAGAAAAATTACAACTAAACTACATAACAACTACCACCCAGAACACTCAGAAAATCAAGCTGTATAGGAGTCCAACATCCAAGAAATCAAAGAAGTCACATTCACTCAGATGGGTAGGAGGGGTGGAGATGCAGAAACTCGGAGACAAGGAACACGCAGTCCCACCCTGATGTGTGGTGGATAAAAATCAGGAAGGATACCTCAGGAGCAAGGTATCCCAGTCCCATACCATGCCCCCAGCCCAAGATTCCAGTGCCAGGAAGATAAGTCACAATAACTTCCAACTGTAAAAACCAGTGGGAACTGGGGTGGCGGAAGAAACTGCAGGATTCTCAGGCATCTCCTCTTAAAGATACTGCAACAGATTTAGGACTTACACAGTCACACAACCTCTTGGCTCCAGTATGGGGGCAGCAGTTTGAAGGGTACCAGTGGCATACAGGGAGAAACTGAAGTGTCTGGCATCAGGGCAAGTGCCAGGGCACAGCTTCCTCCCACACAAAACTCCAGAGGCCAGGCAGCCGCCATTGTCCCTTTTCTAAGCCCTCCCCCACACAGAGCCACAGAGCTGTAACACCATATCTGAGACTCCATCAAACTGGTTCACGAGTGTTGCCCAACCCAGGCAATTACCTAAGGCTCTGCCCCATCCAACTTACAGGTGGGCTTTTCTACAATAGGCCATGCTACTAAGACAGGGAGTCAAAGCAGCTCTACCTAAGACATAGAGGCAAACACAAGGAGGCTGCCAAAATGAGGAGACAAATAGGGCCCAAATGAAAGAGCAGATCAAAACTCCAAAAAGAGAACTAAACCAAATGGAGATAAGCAATCTGTCAGATGCAGAGTTCAAAACACTAGTTACTACTAGGATGCTCAAGGAACTCATTGGATACTTCAACAGCATAAAAAGGACCCAGGCAGAAACAAAGTTTACACTAAGTGAAACCAAGAAAAACTTACAGGATGGGATAGTGGATCTGATAGTGGAATGGATGAAGCCAAGATCAAATGATTTGGAACATAAGGAAGAAAAAAAGCATTCAATCAGAATAGCAAAAAGAAAAAAAATTAAGAAAAAATAGGATAGGGTAAGGAGCCTCTGGGGCAACTTCAAACATACTAGCATTTGAATCACAGGGATGCGGGAAGGAGAAGATAAAAAACAAGAAATTGAAAAACTAAGAAAGAAAACTTCCCTGACTTAGTGAAGGAAATAAACATCCAAGTTCAGGAAGCTCATAGAGTCCCAAACAAGATGGATGCCAAGAGGCCCACTCCAAGACACATCATAATTAAATGTCAAATGTTAAAGATAAAGAGAGAATCTTAAAAGCAGCAAGAGAAAAGCAGATACTTACCTATAAAGGAGTTCCCATAAGACTGTCAGCTTATTTCTCAAAAGAAACTTTGCAGGCTAAAGAGACTGGCAAGAAGTATTCAGTGATGAAAAAGCAAGGACCTACAACCTACATTGCTCTATCCAGCAAAGCTATCATTTAGAATGGAAGTGCAGATAATATGCTTCCCAGACAAGGTAAAGCTAAAGGAGTTCATCATCACCAAGGCCTTATTATATGAAATGTTAAAGGGACTTCTTTTTTAAAAAAGATCAAAATGATGAACATTAAAATAGCAATAAATTTACAACTATCAACAACTGAACTAAAAAACAAACTGAGCAAACAAACAGAACAGAAACAGAATCATAGACATGGAGATCTTTGGTTGGTTACCAGGTGGTGGGGGAAGAGGGAGAATGGGGTTTAAAGATGCAGGGACTAAGAAGCACAAATCGGTAGGTACAGAATAGGCAAGAGGATGTTAAGAACAGTATTGGGGTTTGGGCAGGGCAGGGGAGAGCAATGGGGAAAAATGGGTACAACTGTAATTGAACATCAATTTAAAGAAAAAAAACAACAGTATAGGAAATGGAGTAGCCAAAGAACTTATATGCATGCCCCAGGACATGAAATAAGGGGGAATTGCCTCACAGAATGATGTATACTGGGTAGAGGAGGACATAGGGGGAAATTGGGACAACTGTAATAGTATAATCAATAAAATATACTTAAGACAATAAAGAAATCATATAGTTTCAAATAAAGAAATGATTAAAATATTAAGAATAACTGGTATAAAGAGGCTAAAGACAGATCTTATTTCTTCAAAATTTTTTATCTAATTTCTGTTCTCTACTATTAACTAAACTGCCTAACTGCCTCCAAAGACAGGTACTACTCAAATACTCAGGAGCACCAGGTCTCCTTCACAAATTCAGATAAAGAGCGTACCTAGCCTGTCACTTAGGTGCAGTGTTACACTATACTCTACCTTATTACAATAAACGTAAATATATACCACACCAATTCAAAACAATCCTGTAAAATAGGTGACATTCTACTCAAATAAACAAATGGGAAAACTTAATATTTCTCACTAGTTGCAAGTGACAAAGATAAACCTAAATCTATCTGATTCCTGGGCCTTCACTTATTAACATTATGCTTCCAGTTCTGATCATTTTAAAATAACACATATCATCCTCCTCTCTCCGCAACAATTGTCAACAAATATCCAAAGGGCTAAAATTTGGGACAGGCAAACACGTAAAGCTGCCACATTCTCCCCACCCAGGGGTACAATCATTCTATACAAACACTAGGAAAGCTTGTAATAAAGGCTGATTCACTTGGAGATTGGTGATAGAACTGATTTAGTGTAAAAGTCTCCAGAAAGACCTAAGCTACAAACAAGCCCCACAATGACAAGTCAAAATCTGCCAAACAGTTCAAAGCTTATAGAAATCAAATCTCAGCTGGAAGTCTGCACAGCAGCCCAAGTTCACAGACAAATGCCTCTTCCCAGATTCCCGCCTTTCAAATAAAGCTCTTCCACACAATGTTCAGCAGGTGCTTGAGTGGTATTTGTCATTCACTTGACCACCAGGCAGCCATTTCCTTCTGGAAGGAGTGGAGGGCCACTCCCTTCACCCCAATTACCCAGTCAGCATTTTAGGCCTGTCCTGCTTTGTTTGTCCATTTATCCAGTGTCTGTCTGGTTTTCTGAAATAATCTGTCATTAGATCATGATTTGTGCACATATATATAATTATCAAGGATCTTTTAGAACTTGTCAGCCTTCATTAGCATCACCAGAGTCAGCGGCTATTTAAGGGAGTAAATGCACCAAACTGGCATCAGAGCATGAACCCTACATCCATAATCCTACACAGAGACCATACCAAGTTTGAGGTCACAGCCCTTAAACTCAGAGACATATATTCAGGCCAATGAGAACCCTCTTTTAAGCACTGTGAGCATCCAGCACCTACTCTACAATGACTGTGCTCAGTCAATGAGAGACTGAAGGATGACATGACAGCAACATGCCACATTACAAACCTTACCAATAATGAGCCACTCCCACCTAACTTAGAGAAATAATGCAATATTATAGCAAACGAATTTTTCCCAAACTATTTCCAATGGAACATAAGCCCTACTAGAGACTGTTCTCAAAAAGTTTGACCTCACACTGACTCATATGGTTCAGTGGGTTAGGAGTCATCCAGCAAAGCAAAAGGTTGCCAGTTTGATTCCCAATCAGGACACATGCCTGGGTTTCTGGCAGGGTCCCCAGTTCAGGGCGTGCATGGAACAACCAATCAATGTTTCTCTCACATATCAGTGTTTCTACCCCTCTCTTTCTCCCTCCCTTTCCTTTCTCTAAAAATAAAAAAATAAAATCTTTTTATTTTTTTATTTTTTAATATATTTTATTGATTATGCTATTACGGTTGTCCCATTTCTCCCCCATCATTCCCCTCCACCCTGCACACCTTCTCCCACCCACATTCCACCCCTTTAGTTCATGTCCATGGGTCATAAGTTCTTTAGCTTCTACATTTCCTACACTATTCTTGCCCACCCCGTCTATTTTCTACCCACCGTCTCTGCCACTTATTCTCTGTACCTTCCCCCCCCTCCTCCTCCCACTCCCCTGTTGCTAACCCTCCATATGATCTCCATTTCTGTGGTTCTGTTCCTGTTCTAGTTGTTGGCTTTTGTTTTAGGTGTGGTTGTTAATAGCTGTGAGTTTGCTGTCTTTTCACTGTCATATTTTTTATCTTCTTCTTCCTAGATAAGTCCCTTTAACATTCCATATAATAAGGGTCTGGTGATGATGAACTCCTTTAACTTGACCTTATCTGAGAAGCCCTTTATCTGCCCTTCCATTCTAAATGACAGCTTTGCTGGATACAGCAATCTTGGATGGAGGTCCTTGCCTTTCAAGACTTCAAATATTTCTTTCCAGCCCCTTCTTGCCTGGAAGGTCTCTTTTGAGAAATCAGCTGAGAGTCTGATGGGAACTCCTTTGTAGGTGACTGTCCCCTTATCCCTTGCTGCTTCTAGAATTCTCTGCTTCATTTCAATCCTGGATAATGTAATTATGATGTGCCTTGGCGTGTTCCTCCTTGGGTGCAACTTCTTTAGGACTCTCTGAGCATCCTGGACTTCCTGGAAGTCTATTTCCTTTGCCAGAATGGGGAAGTTCTCCTTTATTATTTGTTCAAATAAGTTTTCCACTTGTTGCTCTTCTTCTTCCCCTTCTGGGACCCCTATAATTTGGATGTTGGGACATTTAAAGATGTCCCGGAGGTTCCTAAGCCTCTCCTCATTTTTTTGAATTCTTGTTTCTTCCTTGTTTTATGTTTGGTTGTTAGTTTCTTCCTTCTGGTCCACTCCATTGATTTCAGTCCCAGTTTTCCTCCCATCTCTATTGGTTCCCCATGTGTCTTCCTTCATTTCACGTATTGTAGCCTGCATTTGTTCATCTAATTTGTGAGCAAAATCAACCAATTCTGTGAGCATCCTGATGACCAGGGCTTTGAACTGGGCATCTGATAGGTTGGCTATCTCTTGGTCACTTAGAGGAATGGACTCTAGGGATTTCATTTGTTCTCTGGTTTGAGCCATTTTTGGTGGTTTTTGTTTTGGTTTGGTTTGGTTTGGTTTTAGTCTGGTCACAGCTAATACATAGTGAGGAGTGGAGCCTTAGGTGTTCCTCAGGGCAGGGCAGACCAGTCGCTGGGTTGTGACGCTGTATGTGGGGGTGGGGTCTGAAAGGGAACAATGGCACTTGCTGGGCTCTCTCCTGGATTCAGTCCCTTCCACCACCTCCCCTTTGCCTGGACCGTCTGCACGCGCAAATGTGGGACCACCTGGTCAGCCAGCTGCCTTGTGCGGCCTCACTGGGTCTGCACAGTTGCCCCCCTGTGCCTGGGGTCCGCCAGCCGCCGCCTGTGCACCTGGGAACTGCCAGCCACTGCTGCTTGCGTTCCCGGGTCCGTACCTCCACTTTTTCCTGCGACGACTCCGCCCCCTTACCAATCTGGATGAATGGTTTGTTGGACTTCCATACAGTTTAATTTTCTATCAGTTCTGGTTGTTTTCTTGTTTCTAAATATTCATTGTCCTTAATTTTGGTTGTGAGAGGAGGCACAGTGTGTCCAGCTACACCTTCATCTTGGCCGGAAGTTTTATAAAATCTTTTTTAAAAGAACAAAAACTTTGCCTTTTTTTCCTCCTCTTAGAGAGTCACAGTGTTGACAGGTACTCCAAAGATTCTGAGAGGCCCTACTCTAAGCATGCCTGTTTAACCATGCTTAACTCCACATTTCCCAAATATTATTTGACAATGAAACTGTGTTTATATAATACATTAACATCCTGTCAAATAGTACTGTGTGGGATAGCACATCAGGAAAGGCATTATAGTACACTGTTCCCTCTATGCCTCAGCTCAAATGTATCTCATGAGTAAAACAGAAAAAAATTACAACCACAGCAGAAAGGGCATTTAAGAACTCATATTACAACTGGAATATGGTTACATCTATTGTTGTCATGATACACATACGTAATTTGATTGTGTCACCTATAAATGGTATAAATTAAAAGCAATTAAAACACCAAAAGCTATTTCTAAAGGAAGACAGACTAAAAGATTAAAAGTAGGACAACCTGGCTGGTGTAGCTCAGTGGATTGAGCACGGGCCTGCAAACCAGAGGATCGCGGTTTGATTCCCAGTCAGGGCACATGCCTGGGATGCAGGACAGTTCCCAGCAGGAGACGCACGAGAGGCAACCATACATTGATATTTCTCTCCCTCTCTCCTTCCCTTCCCTTCTAAAGATAAATAAATAAAATCTTTAAAAAATTAATTTAAAAGTAAGACAAGAATAGGGGAGACCTAATCAAACTTTTAAACCTACCAAATGGACTGACAACCAGAGACTGGGCTTTTTTTTCTATTTTTAATTTATTTTTAGAGAGGGGAAGAGAGGGAGAAAGAGAGGAAAGGAAACATCAATGTGTGGTTGCCTGTTAAGTGCCCCCTACTGGGTACCTGGCTCACAGCCCATGCATGTTCCCTGACTGGGAATCAAACCCTCTGGTTTGCAGTCTAGCACCCAGTCAAATGAGCCACACCAACCAGAGCTGGGCTTTATTTTTTAAGAACATAAAAATGAGGGTATATCCATTAAAGACCACAAAAAAGGTTCTGAGATAAAGACAAATTAATACACTTATAAAAATCATGGTTAACACACATACTCTTCTTTACCCTGAAAAGATCAAAGTGAAGTTAATTTTTTTTTCTCGAGGAATGACACAATCTCAGAAAAGTAACATGCTGAATGGGAGTCAAAAAGTTCTCCAACCAAATACTGGCTCTGCCACTATGGGAGTCTAAGAATGATCATTTCATTCATGGCAAAGCAGTGACCGGGGTTCAAGTCTGCAAACTAGGCCATGACGAGAATGTAGCCAACTTGAAACATCCATAGAAAACATTTAGTCCCTTACTGGACCTATATACTTTAAAAAATATACCCTTGTTCAGCAGAAGTGAACCCAAAGCTTCCTAACAGTACATAAATCTAAATTGGCCTACCTCACAGTCCCATATTTGTGTGCAGATAAACCGGGTGAAACAACTGGGGAGCGAAACAGACTGCACAACCCAGGGTTCTGGCATGGGGAAATGAAGTCTCAAAACCTCTAACTGTAAAAACCTGTGGGAGTTGCATTGTCGGGAAAAACTCCCAGCCTCACAGGAGAGCTCCTTGGAAAGACCCACAGTGTCCTAGAACATATACAAACCCGCCCACCCTGGAATCAGCAACAGAAGGGTCCAACTTGCTTGTGGATAGCAGAGGAAGTAACTGAAAGTCTGCTGAGAGCTGAGCAAGCAACATTGTTCCCTCTCAGATCTCTCCTCCACATACAGTGCTGCAATGCACCAAGGTGGGTTGCCCCACCCGGGAGAATACCTAAGGCTCCACCACATACTATGTAACAGGTGTGCCCACACCAAAAAAAAAAATAATATAGCCCAAATGAAAGAACAGATCTAAGCTCCAGAAAACATACAACTAAGCAACAAAGAGATAGCCCACATACCAGATGCGCAGTTCACAGCACTGATCATCAGGATGCTCACAGAAATGGTTGAGTCAAGTCACAAAATAGAGGAAAAAGTGAAGGCTATGAAAAGTGAAATAAAGAGGAATGTACAGGAAACCTACAGTGAAGGGAAGGAAACCAGGACTCAAATCAATGATTTGGAGCAGAAGGAAGAAATAAACATTCAACCAGAGCAGAATGAAGAAACAAGAATTCAAAAAAAATGAGAGGCTTAGGAACCTCCTGGACAACTTTCAATGGTCCAACATCCAAATCATAGCAGTGCCCGAAGGAGAAGAACAACAGCAAGAAATTGAAAACTTATTTGAACAAATAATGAAGGAGAACTTCCTCAACCTGGCAAAGGAAATAGACTTCCAGGAAGTCCAGGAAGCTCAGAGAGGACCCAATGAAGCATGCACCAAGGCACATCATAATTACATTACCCAATATTAAAGGTAAGGGGAGAATCTTGAAAGCAGCTACCTACAAAGGAGTTCCCAGAAGACTATCAGCTGATTTCTCAAAAGAAACCTTGCAGACAAGAAGGGGGCTGGAAAGAAGTATTCAAAGTCATGAAAAGCAAGGACCCACATCCAAGATTACTCTATCCAGCAAAGCTATCATTTAGAATGAAAGCAAAGATAAAGTGCTTCCCAGGTAAGGTAAAGTTAAAGGAGTTAATCATCACCAAGCCCTTATTATATGAAATGTTAAAGGAACTTATCTAAGAAAAAGAAGATGATCAAAAATAGGACCAGTAAAATGACAATAAACTCACAACTATCAACAACTGAACATAAAAAGAAAAAACAAAAACAATCCAAGCAAACGACTAGAATAGAAACAGAATCATGGAAATGGAGATCACATGGAGTGTGATCAGTGGGGAGAGGGAGGGAGGACAATGGGGGAAAAGGTGCAGGGAATGAATAAGAAGCACGAATGGTAGGTTCAAAATAGACAGGGAGAAGTTAAAAATGCTATGAGAAATAGAGAAGCCAAAGAACTTATATATACAACCCATGGACATGAACTAAGGGGGAGGGATGCTGGAGGGTGGGATGGTGCAGGGCAGAGGGAAAAAAATGGGACAACTGTAATAGCATAATCAATAAAATATATTTTTAAAAAAGAGAAGCAGGGAAAACCATTTGGGGACCATCTACTATCCTAACATAAACAGCCATTACTTAGCTCCTGCCTGTTGCTGTCACTGGGAATACTGCCAGATCTTCTGATCTTAGAAGTTCAAAATACAAATTTTATGTGACATTAACAAACTTTTAAAACTATGTGGATCAAACAAAATACATCTGTGGCACATTTGCAAAAAGGTAGTAGATATTAAAAAGTTGACACCAACTGCAATAATTTGAATGGGGATGACATAAGAAGAAGCAAAGCAATGCATGCAAAAATACCCTTTAAAATTCTTAAAGTAACATTTTATTTATATCTGATATCTACCCAAAAAGCTGGATCTAAGTCTTAAAACTCTGTACGTATACAGTAATTAGTTATTTTATTAGTACAGGGATAACCCCAGTGATGAGAAAACAAATGCAAAACACCCTTACTTTACAGATAGAAATGACATGCTCAGTAACTTACCAGACCTCCTGTTTACAAATGAGAACAAAGCAGTCAGTCTCCTCAGTAGCAAATGTGTTGTCAGTTTAGAAAATCACAATTCTTTGTAATCAATCCCTTCATAAATACTAGCTTCAGTCCTATTTTTATAACAGCATTATAACATGGTATTTCTCATTAACACATTACTGTGCAGTATTTTTTAGTCATTTTTCCTTAAACTAATTAAGTAATACTAATTTTTGGCCATCTTGTGGGAGTGAAATCAATGCCTGCCTTGGAGCACCAGGGATGCTGAGGGTTTCTCCCTCCAGTCTACAGTATGGAGAATATCTTTGCAAACCTCAAGGGCCTTTTTTACAAATAAGAAATGCACATTCTTATCATGGGACTGGATGCTGCTGGGAAGACCACTCCTGGGTACAAACTGAAGCTGGGTACAATCGTGTCCACCATCCCCACCATAGGTTTCTACATGGAGACCATGGGAGATGTGGGCAACCAGGACAAAACCTGGCCTCTGTGGCTCCATTACTTCCAGAATACACAAGGTCTCACATTTGACAGCAATGACCAAAAACACATGAATGCTCTTGGGGAGCTCAAGGGAATGCTGACCTGCTCATGTTAAAAAATAAGTAGGACCTCCCTAACATCATGAACAAGCTGTGCCTGCACTCTTTGCACCACAGAAACTGGTGCATTCAGGCCACCTGTGCCACCAGTGGAGACGGGCTCTATGAGGGACTGGACCAGCTGTCCACTCAGCTCCAGAACCAGAAGTGAGCCGCACTTCCTCTCTCCTCCCTCACTCCCTCCTTCACCCTCGCTTTCTTCTCATGTGGCAGATGAGCCCCTGTGGTGTGAGTGCCAGAAGCTGTCTCCACGGTCAGTCCCAGTATGCTTTACCATGCTATAATGTGCAGTCACAGCCAGCAATCAGTTTGGGGGATTTTTTAATGTAAATAGTTCTTGTTTCTGCCTCTTGATGAGGCAGTATCTGATACTCCTATGCAATATTACTCAGCTTTATTTTTATTGTAAAAAGAGAATCAACCCACTGTTTGCTACTGAGAAGTGATTTTAGGCAGCCAGGACCTCTGGAGTCACTGTCAGATCAGCCCTATGTTCCTCCTCTGGGCTTTAGATCTACGTTGAGATTCATTTTGGTGGTTGGTTTTAAACCCAAACTCGGTGCATTTTTGAAAATAGTTACAAACAGCCCTGACAGGTGTGGTTCAGTTGCTTGGACATCATCCCACAAAGTAAAAGATGGCTAGTTCGATTCCTGGTCAGAGCACATGCCTGGGTTTGTCCCTGGTCAGGACACATATGAGAGGCAACCAATCAATGTTTCTCCCCTCTCATTCTCCCTCCCTTCCCTCCTCCCTAACAATAAATAAATAAAATCTTAAAATCGTTATAAATACAAGAGAAAGGAGAAATGTACCTACTGTAGGTTCTGCAGTAAGGCTGCAGTCCAGAATACCCATGGTCTGTCTCCTGTCTGGAACATGCAGTGGGCAGAACCAGCCACAATACGTTCTGCATGGTCACTTAAGGTCCATGATTGAGTGACTCACTAGGTTATCTGCATCCCATAGCATTTATGCTTGTCCCTGTGCTTATTCCACTACCCAGGGGATAGGCTGCATGCTGAAGCCAGCACTCACAGACCCCTTGGAGGGGCCCTAGCCTTCCCTTGGGTCAGTATAGTTGCTTCAGTGGGACCAGTCCGGTCAGAGCAGAAGCTACCTGTGGTCACTACACACTCCAGGTTACCTGGGTCTCACTAATAGGAGCACTGGAAGGTGGCCAGTCATCTTAGAGCACAGCTACTCAAAGCCTCCGTCCACATGTGCTTTCATTCCCTCAGCCTGCAAGGGTCAGATTTGACATCAAAAACAACCACCGCTAGCCCTGGCTGATGTGGCTCAGTGGATTGAGCACTGGCCTGGGAACCAAAAGGTCACTGGTTCAATTCCCAGTCAGGGCACATGCCTGGGTTGCAGGCCAGGTCCCCAGTAGGGGGCACATGAGAAGCAACCACACACTGATGTTTGTCTCCCTCTCACTCTCCCCCCATTCCACTCTATCTAAAAATAAATAAAATCTGTTTAAAAAATCATGTTAAAAACAACTACTTCTAATTTTTTCTTTTGTATTTTAATAAACATTGAAGAAGCTGGAGCTGTTAAACTTTATCATAGGGAAAACCTCAGAACTGGTTTATCTGGTGTCCTGGAACCTCTTACTGCTTTCAATATACAGTAAGTAATCAACTGTTTTATATACTTGTTTTCAGTTTTCATTTCAACAAACAAGTAATATAATTACAGCTATTAGAATAAAATCTCTTAACTATTAAAAACACTAATTTTTAAGTTTTTTTTTTTAATTCTGCTTTTCCTCATTTGACTCTTACCACTCATGCTAAAACCCTTATCATAGCCCAGTCAATACCTACTAGAGTGCTGTGATCCGAACAAAAGGACCATCCATGCAACCACCACTAATTTTCTGGAAAGTTAAACCTAAGCTAATGTATGTTACTGCCACTAATTCATATGGCTGTAAGACATTAAGTTTCAAAGATAATGCACATGGAGAAAGAAAAATAAAATGTGGTTGGTTCTTTCAAGACTTCAAAATTCAGTCCATTTCAGACAATAATGTCTGACAATTGTACATTTCACTAACTAAAAGGAAACATTTGGTCCACATTTTAAAACAGACTGAGAATTTCCTTACAATCTTTACACAATAAGAATAAAATTGGACCCACATGCAATTCATTTTGCTTTAAAGTTAATTACAATGTGTGATGGGATAGCTCTCTGTGCTTCCTCCTTCCACAAAAAAAATTACATTATTGAAACATTTTACTTTTAAAACAGATAATTCTTTTTTGCATATGTACACATCAAAATACTGACAATTTTACAACTGTGTTCTTCTCTTTCTAAAGGTTTAGACAATAACCGATATACAGCAAGTTTTGAAAGAAACAAAATTCTACAACAAAAAGGCCATATAAAGAGACTATTTGCCTTTCAAAGGTAAATATGAGTATGAAAAGGAGAGCAGAGAAGAAAAAGGGGAAAGTGCACACCCAAATAATAGCCAGCAGAGAGCTTGGGATTCCTGCCCTACATTTGGACCATTAAGAGTTTGGGATTAATGGTATCTCTGGTTGCAGGCAGAAACAACCCCAATCCTTTTGGGAGGAAAGCCTCCTCCATCGAAACTGATAAATTTTCTGTAAATTAAGATGAAGCCAAAGCATACAACTAAAAAGCACCCTCATCCAGGGGGGCAAGCCAACATCTAAGGAAGCAGCAAAAACAGCTGACAAAGCATGTAGAACACTCCCCCAGCTGATGTCAAGGACTGTTGATCTCAGAATTATCAGAAAGACATTAAAATATATAAAATGTTTAAAGATATAAAGACTGGAATCACAAAGACAAGCAAGTAAAATAAACTATTTGAAATGACCAATCAAACCTGGAGGGTGGATTTCTAGAAGTAAACTGAAAATTGAGATTTCATTGAGATTATTAAACTAAATATCTCAATGAAAGTGTTAAACAAGAGAAGTAGTTAATCAGAAGATAAAATTTAAGACATCAACACAGAGTGCAGTACACAAAATATAAGATGGAAAATCTGAAAGGTAAAGTAGATTAAGGACATCTAAGGTATGTCGGACCCTTACTGAGGCCACAGCCTTTATTTCCCAGTGGCCAAAATACCAAAATGCCTATTGTATTTGTAGAATAAAAACTGCTTACCAAGCCTTCATTAACTCCTACTCTTGAATGATAATCTTCTATGTGGCCAAATATTTGGGCTCATTATTCTGGATTTAGGCATTTCAATGGTTCTTGGTCTTTTCATTTATATCTGTATTACTTTTCAAGTAGTTCTGGATTGGGGATTCAAAAAACTAAAACTATTTTGCTTGATATAACATAAAATACAGAATTGATCTTTCCACAGTAAGACAATTACTGTAATTCTTTTGCTACATACCTTGATACATCATTTTCCTAACTAAATAGTTACCCAATATTTATCTGTTTTGTAAATGGGCTTTTTCACAGCATACTTTGTTTACATGTAAAAATAAGTATTTAATTCTCACTGTTCATTTCTAACTGATTAAAAAAATAAAAATACATAAACTGTGGTAGAACTTTACTTGCTGTTCTGGTCCTCATGGTGCTCACCGGGTAAGTATGTTGACCAGTCACATACTTACAAAAGAAACCTTCCCAATAGAGTATATATAACAGGATGAGAATCTGAAACGCCTTTCAATATCCTTATTACATATTGGCTGTTCTAGCAAGTATTAAGTGCAAAACAAGCACAGGAACAGAAACACAGAAATGGAAATCACATGGAGGGTTAGCAATGGGGGAGTGGGAGGAGGAGGAGAGGGGGAAAAGGTACAAAGAATAAGTAGCATAGACGGTAGGTAGAAAATAGACAGGGGGAGGGCAAAAACAGCATGGGAAATGTAGAAGCTGAAGAACTTATGACACATGGAAATGAACTAAAGTGGGGGAATGTGGGTGGGAGGGGGTGTGCAGGGGGGAGGGGAATGATGGGGGAGAAAAGGGATAACTATAATAGCATAATCAATAAAATATATTAAAAAAATAAGTATACACTGCTGGAGGAGCATAAATTGATACAAACTCTTTGGAAAACAATTCAGTATCTGGGGTAAAGTTGGACACTCCATAAGGGAGCATTTCCATTCCTAGGTGAATGCTTTAGAGCAGCAGTGTCAAACTCATTTTCACCGGAGGCCACATCAGCCTTATGGTTGCCTTTAAAGGGCCGAATGTAATTTTAGGACTGTATAAACGTAACTACTCCTTAACTAAGGGCAAGGATCTTGGCGCCGCCGGGTAGAAACGAGGTGCTGGGCCAGATAAAAAACACGGTGGAGGGCTGGATTTGGTCATCAGGCCTTGCGTTTGCCACCTGTGCTTTAGAGAAACTTCTTTACATATGTAGGAATCATATGTTCATAGTAGCAATATTTATTTTTCAAAGGGAAAAAAGAAAATATCCCCTGGCAGGAAAACAAAAATAAAATGCAACTTCATAAAATGAAGTATTATCCAGCAATTAAAATGATTGAACAATAGCTCACACAAAACCTACTATTCAGTGAAAAAAAAATCAAAGTCTATAATGGGGATAAAAATGGTAATGGAAGGAGACTTGACTTGGAGTGATGAACACACAATACAATATACAGATGCTGTATTACAGAACTGTACATCTCAAACCTATATAATTTTATTAACTAATGTCACCCCAATAAATTCAATAAAAAGGGTGAAGAAAAAATCAAAGTCCCAGGGAACTACATAAAGTGATACTATTTTTAATAAGGTTAAAAAATAAGCCAAACTAAATTTACATCAATGTGGCACAAATCATTCTTGTGATATTAACAATGGCTGGACTTTTTCTGAACAGACCTTCATATATCGAAACTACCGGGCATACTGATCACCCAGTACCCTTAGAACACTTTAGCATCCTCATTCTTCACTATGGCTCACATGTTGATGCCTACTGATGTCCTGAATTCTCAGGGATTCTCAGTCTCCCAGAAGCTTAACCTCTTCACATTCCTATGGTACCCAGTATTCCTACCATCCATGGGGTACCTAATCTGCCCTGCACATGTTATTGGTCCCTTAGGGAAACCATTCATGACTCTCCAGCTACCTGATCATCACCTTGCACCAGCAAATACCTCATATCCCTAACGATTCTCATACCCCCATAAACCATTCAGCATGGGACTCCACACATATTTGTAGGTTTGCCAATTTAACAGTTTATTGACCATCTAAGTGTACTTTGGTGAACTTTGAAAGCTGAGACATAAAGAGTTAAAACAGAAATTAACAATTCATTCCAAATGTCTTTTAATTCATTTCTGACACAAGATCAGCAAGTTTTTCCCATGAACATTAAAAGGTTAGTAGCTCCTTATCCTGAAAGCAGCCTAATCTGTTCTGGGGCAGATGTACATGCCAAGACACTGGAGGGCAGTAGCCATATACTATGAGGTCATCCTGTGAGTGAGCTTTAACTCACTTCCATCAACAATTCGCTGACAATACCCACTCAGAAAACACAGCCTCCAGACATGGAACATTCTTGATGCAATGTGAACAGAACTACCATCACCTCCCCTGGCTGGATGGTATAATTTGGGATCATGAAGGCTAAGACTTCATTCACTAAAGACCAGCCATAACAGGCTTGCAAATAATGAGTTTTGATTAACTAGAAGCTTTATTTCACAAAACTAAAATCTGAAAATCACACTACTAGAGGCCATAACTGTCTTTGCTCCAAAATATGTCTAGAATAATGACATTTTACCTTGGATGTGAAAATTACACAAGTTAGTGTAGTGGCTTCAAAATATTTATTATTTAAGGATAAATGATATCCTGACATGATAAAAATACAAAATGGAAAAGAACTCTGCTGGTGACTGAAACAGTGAAAACTTTAAGTTCATTTGGAATAACCACAGCCTTAGATAAATTTGTTGTCCCACAGCACCATCTGGTGGGTGGAAGTATTTAAGCTAACCTATGTGGAAAGAGGAAAACAATGTCATCAGTAAGACTAAATGCTATTAAAACTTAGTGTGAAAAGATTCCAGTGCTTTAGCAAACAGATTTCTTATAAAGGGGATCTTGACAAAATTCTAATACAAAAGAAATCTAGAACTCATAAAAACTCATATATGAAAGAATTCAGTTCACCTTCTTGAAGAAATTGCTTCAAGAAGAAATATTGTAAAGCAAATATTTTTAAACTGAGAGGAACCTAAGACAGCTATTAATTCAATACCTTCCCTTTACAGATGAAGACTTTTAAGGCAAAGACAGAGCTTCCCCAAAAGTCACAGCTAAGGGTGACGGGCATTGTTTACATAAGTAAATGGGTCAAATATTCTGTGCTGATTACTATAGACTTCCATTTCAAGGGACTGCTGAAGAAAAATAAGGCAGTTATTTAGTGTGGCTGGTGCAAAGTGCCATTCTCCCGTTAGCAATGATTTTGCCACCCCACTGTGGACTGCAAACTACACCCTACATTGACCCATGCAAGGCCAAGAACTGTCATTCCCTCCCTGTCTACACAGCCCACTTGCATCCCTCTTCACGTTAGATTTATCTGCTCTCCCCTGTTGCAAAAAACTATCCTACCAATAAAAGACAGATAAAATAAATGTTACATCACTTATTGAAAAACATCTATCATTTTTGGAAAGCATTCACAATGTGTTAAAATGGAAGGGAGGGAAGACAAGACCAAACTATGTTCACTGTGATACCACATCTGCTTTTGAAAAATATAATTACCGAGTATTAAATTGAGAAAAAACACTGGAAGGAAATACACTAAAATTTTTGACAGCTGTTGTCTCTAAGTGAAAGGATTATGAGTGATTTAAATTTTATGTAATACCAATTTTTCATATATAACATTTGTACTAACAAAAAGGTCATTTTTACCCTAAAATGTATGCATTTGTAGTAAGACGTTCAACAGAAATTGGAAATACGACCCCATATACATACCTAACCACCTAGTACATGTATAGCAAAAAAAAAAAAATCACTACCTCTGAAGGAGAAATAAAAGTATAGGATATTATATTTAAGCCCTGGCTGGTGTGGCTCAGGGGATCGAGTGCCAGCCTGCACACTGAAAGGTCGCCAGTTAGATGCCATCAGGGCACATGCCTGGGTTGTGGGCCAGGTCCCCACTTGGGGGCATGTGAGAGATAACCACACATTGATGTCTCTCTCCTTCTCTTTCTACCTCCCTCCCTTCTGTCTAAAAATAAATAAATAAAATATTTAAAAATAAATAAATACATACATATATACATACCTGTATGACAAAAGCAATAGACTAGCAAATTAATATTGAAAGGAAATCTTAGAAATATAATTCCTTTAAAATATTTTGTATATTTTTCAGATACTGGGACTTGAGTTTACATCCTAAGTCCATTTTCTGCTTATTAAAATCTTGCCTGAGTTATATATCCAAATATATGGCATGATGTTCCCCAAGGAATTCCATAGCTGACTGTTTAAGAACACTGTCTCCTAATGTGATTAGGTCTTTGAGGTACATATCAAAGATGCAGTTACCTGAAGGTCTGTAAACAAGAATGAAACACTTTTGCCTTGCCTGAAGATCCTTCCTTCACCTATGTAGAATGAGATCAGGGAATGACTCTTTTGCTATCTTAAGATAGCATTTTTCAAAGTGTTGTCTAGAAACCATTGGGAAGCACTCGGATTCCATCTGAGTCTGTGGGATCAAAACTATTTTCATAATTATATCAAGACAGTATTTGCCTTTTTCACTCTCAATCGTTCATGAGTGTGAGGTGAAGTTTTCCAGAGACTACGTGACATCAAAACAGATTAAATGCAGAAGTAGATGCAGGAATCCAGAGGTCTTCTATTAAGTTACACATCAGTGATTTGAAAAAAATGTAAAATAATGCCAATCCTCTCACTAAATTTTTTTCTTTAGAAAATATAGTCATTTTGTATAAAAATGTGTATGTTATTATGTAATGCATTTTAATTAATTAAATACGAATACTTTTAAACATAATTTCTAATACAATAAATAAAGATAAATATAACCTACATAAACAAAACCTCTGAGGTCCACAGCAAATTACTACAGTATAAAGGAGACCTGAGATCAAAAGTTTAAGAACCACTGTCTGGGAGTACTAGTGTTCAGAAAAACACATACCAGAGGAGATCACTCTAACCCCTCCCTCTTCCTCCTCTTCAAAGCACTTTCCAATCGTTTTTGCTATGACCAGGACATCTTGCAGACCATTATCCATCCGATCCCACTTTTTAAAGCATGATTCTGATCCTATCATTTCCCTACTAAAGGGTCTTAAGCAATTCTTCAAGAGGTACAGAATAATAACCAAGACATACAGGAAACTCAACAATCTAGCCTCAGATTATTTTTCCAATGTCATATACTTATCAATTGTACAATTCTGTAGGTGCACACTTTACAGCAGATACTATTAACAGGGGGCTGGGGCTGTAGAATCTGAGAAATGACACCTGTCATCACTGGACTCAGAGTCTACTATAGAAAAAAACAGTCACGTAAATACAAGTATCCTTCATTTGCTGTACTTATTTTCCAAATATTTGCTGTTAAAACATGTATCTCCTTACCCAAAATTCACTGTCCAAATCAAAAACTATGTATAATGACTCTGTGAAATCCACCCCAGAATCATTTCAGTTGTATACAAATCCAGGTAAGAAAATGCAGATAAAAGTACACTTGTACCTCAGCTGTTCTCCCAAAAGGATTATGTCTTGTGCCCATATTAAATGTATTAGGCATCACTGCTATCACCTTCCCATTATTAATAATAAAAATGTTTTCTGAAATGATAGAAAAGACCAAGAATAGCTCTTTCTTTCCAACTTGGACCTAGCATAATGGCTCCTGCAAAGAAGAGTGGCAAGAAGAAGGTCTGTTTTGCCATTAGTGAGGTAGTGACCAGAGTACACCATCAATATCCACAAGTACATCCATAGAGTAGGTTTCAAGAATGGAGATCTGGAATTTTCTATAAAGGAAAAGGGAACTTCAGATATGCACACTGGCACCAGGCTCAACAAAGCTGTCTGGGTCAAAGGAATAATGTCCCATACCATATTCGGGTGTGGTTGTCCAGAAAACATAATGAGGATAAAGATTGACCAAACAAGCTCTGTATGTTGGTCATCTATGTAAAAAACCACCAGTTTCAAAAATCTACAAACAGTTAATGTGGGTAGGAACTAACTGCTGATTATCAAATAAAGTTATAAAACCGCCAAAAGAAAGAAAGAAAGAAAAGCCCAAGAAGAGGGTAAGTAAGCATAAGACACCTAGAAAAGGCCACACATTGGAAAGAGTTGGAGGTGACAATGCATATGGAGGAAGGGAAGCATACAAAGCATGATCTTGACATGTCCCCCTCTACTAAATAAAGCAATGTTATTCCTGGGAAGCTTAGCCTTACTACTTTAGCCAACACAGTATTTGAAAAACTAGAGAAATTCCTTGTGCAATGGACTGATAGCCCTCTCAGGGTAGAAGATAACTGAGTACCAGGCTGGTACAGTAGAGGGTGTGGACACCTTCAAATATCTGGAGGTGGCTGCAATGTGGGAAGAACATGATTTAGTGAATGAGCTGAGTTTCAAAACAAGTCTGGGAGATTTAAGAACAGTGATATGGCACAAGTTGTACATCACACACGTGCAGCGGCTTTCCCTCACTGTGAGATGGCTGCTATCTTCCTCCAGTAAACTGCAGAATGCTATCAGGAAAAATGGTTACACACAAAGGAAATTTTCTATCTTAATGTAATGCATCTCATAGGTTATTTCAAAAGAAAGAAGTATCTGGACATAAAACATCCAAAGAAAGCTAAAGTGCTCCTAAGTGTGAACTGCAATGATGAGTATAAGCTGAACTCCTGGTGTACTACTCTGAAAACATCAGCTCACAAAGGCCACTAAGGACTGTACTGCCTGTAATGCTATGAGGCATTTAAACCAGAAGCCCCAGGTGATAGAGGAGGTAGGTGAGGCTTACAGGAGGTGCTGTCAGCACTCAAGTAAGGGAAAATCTTGCAGAGAAGAATCTTTTGGAATTAGATAATACTCTTGGAGATCCTTCTAGTGTTAGGGATTAGGAAGATAATAGCCAGTTTAAGCACAGCACATGGAATTTCATTTTCAACCTCATTCAATGAACCACTCACTATCAACATTAAAAGGATCACCCTTATACTGTATGACAGGTAGTACTAGAAATGCAGCCTAAAGCAGAATAAACCACATGCCTGAATGACACTCTGTACTATACTAATGTAAGTAAATAATCTTAACTCTTTTCTAAGCTCACACACAGAACAAGGACAATACATTCCATCTTCAAAGGTCTGTGGAAGTACACATGGCTACTGGATACCAGAAATGTTCTATCCTCTCATTCCAACAGATACCTGTTCACTTTCATGACCCTTAGGCAAGCCAAATTATCCCGCACAGTACTTTTTCTCCCTGTTCCTCTTTTCTTTACCTTCTTTCTTGTGTGTTTTCTTCTTTTAACAGAGGGCTAACTTTTCAAATGTACAGTTAGCAAAGGCTATTAAAAATTTTTTTATTAGTGAACCAGGCCTTAGTGAAACATATCAAAAAATGCATCCCTATGTTCACTGCAACATTACTTACCATAGCCAAGATTTGGAAGCAGCCCAAGTGCCCATCAGTAGGTGAGTGGATTAAAAAAGCTGTGACCATAAAAAAGAAGGAAATCACACCTTTTGCAACAGCAAGGATGGATCTGGAAAGTATTATGCTAAGTGAAATAAGCCAATCAGAGGAAGACAAATACTTATATGTGGAATCTAATGAACAAAATAAACAAACAAACTAGAAACAGACTCACAGACACAGAAAACAGACTAAACAGACTGACAGCTGTTAGAGGGGAGGGGTTTTGAGAGCTGGGTGAAAAGAGTGAAGGAATTAAGCAAAAAAAAAAGAAACAAAACTCATAGATACAGACAACAGTATGGTGATTACCAGAGGAAAAGTGGGATGGGTGGAGGTAGAAGAGAGTAAAAGGGAGATAAATAGTGACAGAAAGACACTTGACATTGGGTGATGAACACACAATATACAGAAAATGTATTATAAAATTGCACACCTGAAACCTACATAATTTTATTAACCAATGTCACCTCAATACAGTCTATTAAAAATTGTTTTAGAAAACATTTTTTAGCCCTGGCTGGTGTGGCTCAGTGGACTGAGTGCCAGTCGGCCTGTCAACCAAAGGGTCACTGACTCAATTCCCAGTCAGGGCACACATCTGGGCTGCAGGCCAGGTCCCCAGTAAGGGGTACACGAGAGGCAACTGCACACTGATATTTCTCTCCCTTTGTTTCTCCCTCCTTTCTCCTTTCTCTAAAAATAGATAAATAAAATCTAAAAAAAAAAAAAAAAAAAAAAAAAAAAAACCTACAACCTGCATTTAAAAAAAAGAAAAAGAAAACATTTTTGAAAAGTTCAGATCTTAGGATTCTTATGCTAACGTTACTGTAACCAAGGAACGATATGGCTACACAAGAGCACAGGTAGCTTTAAATAGAAACTTAGAAATCTAAGTTCAGGACCTTCTTTAATTATAGAAGGTTCCTGACATCATCAAACATTTCAACAATTTCATTGCCTTAAGATATCAACGTAGTCAATGTATATGAATCTCATTCTCCTGAGAACATTCAGAATTTGATCCTATACCTCAAAAAGGCTTTGAGCATCCTTCCCCAAGAACAAATAATTATGGCTCTATATTAGGAATTGGCAAACTTTTCCTGCAAAGGGACAAGCAGTAAGTATTACAGCTTTTGTGAGCCAACAATCTCTGTCACAATTACTCAACTCTGCCACTGTAGGGCAAAAAAAGCCACGCAAGGTCTGTCCAAAAAAAGTCCAAATATTGTTAATATCATAAGAACAGTTTTGGGACATCAATGTAACCTGGCAGCCAAAGACAGTAAACTGGAATGCGCGTGCATGAACAATGATGACTTAACCGTACTAGTCAGTGGGGGTGGTAGACGCGGTTGACTGAGCACATGTTCTGTGTGACCATAGCATTCAAAATGACTGAGCAAGTAGAGCAACGAATCTGCATCCAATTTTGCATTAAGCTTGAACATTCCTCCACAGAAATTATTTGAATGATTCAAAAGGCTTTTGAGGATGACACAATGAGTGCAGCAAGATCAAGACCATGTTAACTGTGTTTTTTGATTGGGAAGGTATTGTCCATCACAAGTATGGCCCTCCAGGCCCAAAGAATTAATAAGGAGTAGTACCTCAATGTTTTTCATCAGTTGAGAGATGTAATACAACAAAAATGGCTGCAGCTATGGGCAAGTGGTGATTGGCAGCTTCATCATGACAACACACCTGCTCATGCATCATATCTCGTGCAGAGTTTTTGGTGAAACATCAAATCACCCAGGTAACTCAGTCCCACTATGACCCAGGTCTGGCACCCTGCAACTTTTGGCTTTTCCCAAAACTAAAATCACCTTTGAAAGGGGAGAGGTTTCAGACCATTGATGAAATTCAGGAAAATTTGACAGGGCAGCTGATGGTGATTGGGAAAACTGTGTAAGGTTCCAAGGTGCCTGCTTTGAAAGAGACTGAGGCATCATTGTCCTATGTACAATGTTTCTTGTATTTTGTATCTTCTTCAGTAATGTTTCTATTTTTCATATTACATGGCTGGATACTTTCTAAACAGACCTCTATATATGTAAATGAATGAATGAGGCTATATTCCAATGAAACTTTATTTACAAAGAATAGCAACAGGCAGAATCTGACTGCCAAGCCCTGCCCATCATCATACACACAAAGGCTGGGTTTTCTTAGTGCATGCATTTGCTAGTCTTCGTATTTCAGTTTAGAAAACAGTAATTTGCTTAAAATGTATCAGTGTCATTGCTGCCATAGGCTACCACCCATAATGTTAACAGATTTTTCACTACATCCTCAGGAATTAAGCTCTGAAAGAAGCAACAGAATGAATAAAGAGTCCACACTATGCCCTGGGATCTCCAGGCCCTTCTGCCTTTACTATCAAGACCAACTGTTCTCATGAACACCCTTACCCCCAATTCCTGTTGTTGATCAACATTACAATGGCACCTCCCTGCCTGATGCTGCACGAGAAAGGAGAGGCTGCTACAGCACTTATGGGTCCAGGGGACCAGGCCCACAGCCCTGTCTCCAATCTTGAAGTGGTCCCTGGCCCTCAGATGCCACAGCCACTATTCCAGGTCTGCCTTACTCTCCTCAAGCCCATGTACAGTATAAAGCCTCCAAATTCAAGAATTTTTACTGGACTTGGTCTTACCCTCAAATTTACCTAGTTCCTGTATTATCTTCCTCTCTTCCTCCTTTACCTGACTTCAACTTAACTCCTCTAGGCCCAACTCAGATGTCCCTTTCCCACAAGAATGTCTTTCCTTCAATGCCAAGACTGCTCTAAGTGCCTCTCCTCCAGGTTCCATGGAACCCCACATTTGCCTTTATGGCCCAGTTCCTTACAACTCTTTGCCCCACTGCCCCTCTGGGAATTATTTGAGAATAAGGACCCTTATTCATCTCTGCACCCTACACAAAGTGTTTCTCTTACATCCCCTCATCCTCTCAAAGAACTCCCATTTACACATACACACACACAAACTATGATTTATTTTCAATCATTCTTTTAAGATTAAAGAAAGCACTCATAACTAGAAACTAGGGGGAAGTGAACTACAAATTGATGACTATAATCCCTTTCAAAATAATGCCATGAACCAATAAGCCAATTCCCAATACAATTTAAATATTGAGCTGAACAATTCAACAATACAAAGATACTATAGTAATGAGCAAAACAATACATGGGCTTTTTCAATGATCATTCATTGCAATGATTTCAGATGTTCCTAACAGTTACAGGTTATCCTTACACTCCCTCTTCATCACTCTCTTTAATGTACTCTCTTTCTTGTTACTCTCTATCCACCTCATGGGGACCAATACAAGTTATTTTTCATTTGTTTGAATTTAGGTGTCTTGAGTGTGATTACTTTTGTTTACCAGTAGCAGTTTACAACTGCTCATGTCATTCTTTATGCCTCAAAAGCATCAAAAATGTCAGCTCCACTCTGAAGCTACTAAATGGTCCCACAGAGCCTACAAAAAACCCATAACATACTATGCCTTGTTGGTCCTACCAAAATGACAACCCAAATCTATAAATAATAAGGAAGGTTTAAAACTGAATGTTTACAAACTAGTGGATTTTGTTTATTGGATTTAATAATTTAAATTACTTAAATCTGAAACCTAAAGTCAGTGTTCGCTTGAAGCAATGCCAATGTGAAACTGGTTTACAAACACAAGCAGTAAATTGGTAAGCATAGTAAACTAAAGTCCATCAGCCTCATCTGTGCTGGAAACAATCGTTATTTCACTACCAAATATGGAAAGCTAGTTCAGGGCTTTTTATATCAATTGTTCTTACAATTGTCTCAAAAAACCTAATTCTAACTATTAATCATATATGTAAAAAGAAACAAAGAACTTAATGATCCAAAGGAGTGTTTAGAAAAAAATAATCTACACTAAGTTTTATTTTATTTTATTTTAGAGCACTTAGACATACAACCTATCAGCCCAGTATCCAGATAATTCCTCAGCTTACTTTTCCTTTCAGAAGCCTGAAAAGATTCCAGGATATCACAAAGAAGAAACTGTAGAGAAGGCCCAAAATAAACTGTCAGCTCAGGAGAAATCTGTAGTTGACATCGACCTAGTTTTACACATTTACACAACTGTAAGTAATTGCTTCCTTAAAACTGGTGTGGGAAATGAGAGCACCTGGCAGCCTCTCTACTGGCCTCTAAATTTTGTAAATGCAATTTAACTGCTCTGGACTTGAAGTGTAAAACATCAACAGTATTTACATGCCCAATGGAATGGGTAAGGGCACAAAACCTGGTTTAATAAAACAAGGTGCCATGTTCTGTAAGAAAGCCTTAGTGGTAATAGCACTCATTTTCCCAAAAAAGTAACCATAACATGTTAAACTTAAAAGACAGTTGTTATTACTAAAGAATATATCAGTAATACACTTGGAAAAGAATTATCAAAAACAGCAACAATTTAATAAAGGTGCAATTTGAAACTGGCAGTAGAAATGGCTGGAACACACTGAAATGATCCTCTGGAGAACAATACTGAAAATGTTTCTAAAGCCAAAATACTATTAAACTTCTCAGATCTTTGGTGGGGAAATACATACACAAATACACACACACATGCATAAACTAAAAGGCCAAAGGGAAATCATAAAAAAGTTACTTCTGTTTAGTATGCTTATGTGTAACATTTTTTCTTCATATTTTTCCCTATTTTCCATTTTTCTACCTGAGTATGTACTACCTTATTAATAAACAAAAAATTCTCAATACGGAAGTTACTTACACTAGTGAAAAACCCAGGAGAATGAAGAAAGGATGTTTCCTCTTTTTTAACTTTTATTTTAATATTTCAAACATATACATATTTACTGAGCCTCAATTACCAAGTTTGCCCAACTTCATTCAACCATACCCATTCCACTTTGTTTTCTGAGGTATCATAAATCAATCCCAGGCTCCACGTTATTTCACCAGTATATTTTTCAAGTGTGCATCTTCAGTTGATAAGAAAAAATATTTATATAGCCACCATGCCATCATTATGTCTAAAAGTGACAACAATAATTCCACAATACCATCTAATACCCAGTCCATATTCAAAAAAAAAGAACAGTCCTTTCAATAACAGCATTCAACAACACGAAATCCATACAGAAAATTTGAAAATGTGACACTACCTCATATATCCAGAATGTATAAAAAACTATAAATCAATAAGAAAAGCATGACACAAAAGAAAAATGTACAAGAGGTTGAACAGGCAGAAGATACCACTGCACACATTCAACAGAGTAGCTGAAATTAAAAGACTGATGATAATAGCGTCAGGGAGAATGTGGAGCAATGGGAACTTACAAACATTGCTATAGAAAGGTGTGAACTAGAAAATAGTTTTATTTAAAGTTAAACACATGAATATCTTATAACTACTCCTAGGCATGCACACTATAGAAACCCTTCCATACTCTGGGAAACATATAAAACATTCACAGAAGTTTTGAGCACAAAGCCAAAACTAGAAGCAACCAAAATGATCATTAATAGCAGAAAAGTAATAAACTGTGGTGTATTCATATAATAGAATATACAGCAATGAAAATAAATGAACTACAGGTACACATGATACAGAAAAAGTTTAGAAATATGATAAGGTGTGACAGAAGGCAGACAGATAAGAATATACTGAATGAGCCTTCTAGTTATATAAAGTTTTGAAACAAGATACAATTAGCTTCATTTTTAAAGAAAAGAGTGATTACCTTAATATCTGAATAGTGATTATCCTTAGAGGAAAAGGGGGAGAGTATTATACTAGGTAAAGAAGGTGTACAGGGGTACTCTAGCATGCTGGTAATGTTTCCCCTGATGTCAGTGATGACACATAGCATACACCTTACAATAATTCATGAAGGTCTAACTTTATGTTTTATGTACTTTCCAGCTTGTTCTGTTTTTCAAAATATAAATGGTATAAAAATACATAATAATTGACTCAGGCAAGGAGTGTCAATGAATAAAAATTCATTGAATGAAAGGCTGTTGGGGAAAAAAACATTCATCTACTCTCTAAGTAACACCCTATAGATCACTTATTGATTATAAGGAGATGTCCTTGACTGTATCTTTCAAATGGGGAAAAAATGTTTATAAATAACATTATTGAGACAATTAAGGATCTATGAATATGATCTGTATATTAGATGATATCATATAAATATTAAATTGCCTTGTAATTAACAGACACATGTTGAAATAATTAAGAGTGAACTGTCACGATGTCTGCAACTTTCAAATGTTACAGCTCAGAGACAGAGACAGAGACAGGGTGATAAAACAAAGCAAATTTGCCAAATACAACTGGTGAATCTAGGTAAAGGGTATTCAGGTGTTCATTGAACTACTTCAACCTTTTGCTAGGCAAGAAATTTTTCAAAATAGAGCAATAGCAGAGGGATAAAAGGTTTGAAAAAATGAAAAAAAATTAAAAATAAGAATTACAAAAAGGCAAAAAGGACAGGACTATATCTAGTAGATTATGCTCTCCTGAAACTGGAAGACTGTACTAAAATGTCCTGTTTTAAAAAAATTCTCACAGTTCACGGAAGAAGGTAAGTCTGTTCAAATATATCTTTTTTAAATTATTAAGTGAAAACTACAGGAATGTATTTTAAAATACTGCTTTTGCCTTAATGTGGTATTCTGGATATTTCCTGTTTTCCAAATATATTCATCATGAGCTTTGCTTTTTAAAAAATTTAATGTAATTTAAAGAATAGTCAGATAGTTACATACTATAGATTAGTACTACTATACTAATACTATTAGTATTACTATACTATACGACATACTACTATATATATTACTGTTGAATAATCAGGTATTTGTTCAAGTAGCTCATTTCAATTCAAAAATACTAGCTGCAGAAATTCTATTAATGTGTCTTTTCTTCTTCTTGTCCCGTGATAAATTATGTATCACACAAAGCACAACATATAACTACTTCTCAACTACCTAAAATGGTCACAGAAGTAGTAACATAAAATGATCCTTTACAAAGCCTATTATAAATATAAACATACCTCATCATATATGCTCCCATTAATGTCTGCTCCATAGATGGGTGCCACAAAAGTTAAGTTCTTCCAGTACTTGCGCTCCAAATCTTCATAATCCAAGTATCTTGGAGTACAATATCTGGAAAAGGTAGATGAAAATAGTAAGTGCAAAATAGTTAAGACAATTTTAAGATTTTTCTTCACCCATCTGATTTAAATCACTTTCTAAACAAAATTCTATTAAAATGAAAATACTGCCACAATTTGTGATGTCAAATTTAACAAGCAAATATACATATGTGTTTATGATAGAAATCTGAATACTCTGAAGATTCCTAAATAACACTATGAAAACTTCCTATTTTTAACTAGTAAGGAAAACACTTTCTTGAAAGTATCAATAATAGAAACAAAAGTACTTAAAAATTCATTATTTTAGCTTTCAAACTATTTTTTAAAATCTTCTATGAATTATACTATACAGTTGTCCCTAAGTAGATATCCATGGGGGATTGGTTCTAGAATCCCCACCATGAATACCAAAATCTACAAACACTTAACTCTCTTATATAAATGGATACTATTTGCATATAACCTACTCATATCATCCCATATACTTTAAATCATCTTTAGATTACTTATAATACCTAGTAAAATGTAAATAGTAATTATACTGTATTGTTTAAGAAAAAAGCATCTATATATGTTCAGTATAGCCACAACCATCTTATGCCTAACTACACAGTACATGTCAGCAACAACATAACATTTAAAAATATCTGCAATCCACAGTTGGCAACTAATATAATAACAGTAGCCCTTCAAGTCATTCAATGATTTTTTTTTTTTAAGATTTTATTTATTTGTTTTTAGACAGAGGGAAAGGGAGGGAGATAGAGAGGGAGAGGAACATTACTGTGTGGTTGCCTCTCACACACCTCCTACTGGGGAACTGGCCTACAACACAGGCATGTGCCTGACCAGGAATTGAACCAGGGACCCTTTGGTTCACAGGCCAGCGCTCAGTCCACTGAGCCACAACAGCCAGGACCAAGGATTTTCTTTTTAAATCACTCATCTTCTAGTATGTATAACTTATCGTTTAAGACTTAAACACTGTCACACAAAGAAAATTTGCCTTACAAAGATAAATCATGAGTATAATCAAAAACTCATGACAACTAAACTATAGAAAAACTTATTTAGAGATACTATTAATGAGATGATAAAACAAGTAACAATTTCCTTAGCAGTAAACTAAATCTAAGTGGGCAACTACCTGAAGGACAGAAACAATTAAATTAGGAGTAAAAGAGATTGTGAAGTAAACTCATTTTCATTACAAGCTCCTTTGTCTATTTGGTTTCTGACCATGTCCAAGTCTATCTTTAAAAGAAATAAAAATAGCAAACCAAATCCACTCACTTGCCACTGTTGGCCAGCTGCCTGAACTCCTTCACTGTCATGGCTTTTTTCTGGATGTTGTACTGAGTGAACAGTCCTGACTGCCCTGTGACCATCTGTTGAATCGGTGCTGGGATTAGCAAATTATCAATGTCATCATAGCACTGCCTTGGCTTCCAGTCCTTAGGAGGAATCACCTGAAAATAAAATAAAATATTAGCTTGAAAATATTCCAAGCAGTTATTTAGCTTCCATATTCCAGCAGAATACAAATGAGGAATCTGTCAGCATTTCTATAACAAATATGTGAATGAACCATGAAGATTCAGATTAAGGAAAATGTTCACATTCTCCCAAATATCCACCTTACTGATAATGATTTTTTCACAAAGCAAAAATTACTGAGGATTCACTATACCAAATACTATACTTGAAATTAACTTCATTTTTTAGTTGATACTGTTAATGTCCCAATTTTAAATATAAAATTGAGGCAGAACTATAATAACTTCTAAAGTTCAGGTACTATTTACACAAATGAGAAAAAATAAGTAAATATTTGGGGGGGGTGTGTGTGTGTGTGTATTTTTTTAACTTGTCTAAAGGTGACTGACAGTAATGGCTAAGTTAGTCATACTACCAATTTACCTCCAAAGGTTTGCTTAGCACATCAGAAATATGTTTTCTTTTAACATAAAGCTAAAAGACAATGAAATGTGCACTAGTCAATATATTTTTAACTACCTTTCACACAATATGACAGAATGGTATGCTTGTAAATGTTAAACAACCAGCTTTCTAGGGAAGTTGGGGAAACCTTGACTTGGAGCTTTTGCCTATTTCCATGGTAACCACTCCCACCATGGTCAATTGGAGCTTACCAATATGACATCACTAAACATGGAATAGGAAAAAGATGTAAACTATTAATTCGAATGTGCCTCTGTGAAGTTGCTCAGCCCACACTCTTCCCACAGTTACAGTATTGCCCCATTCCCAATAGTCTAAAACACAACGTGTATACTGAGACTTCCTAGAAATGAGCCTTCCTAGTGCTATGAGATCACACTATCCAATCAAAAAATTGGTCATTATTGCATGCTTCTGACTGACTTATGAACAAAACAGGGAACTGTGAACCAAAAAAAAAGGGTTCTACAGAAAGTAACCACACAGGGTGTTGTGATCATAAATTCCTAACGGCCCAGATCATGGTGGGTAGTCATGCCCCAGGCATACGACGTCTTTATCGGAAGGTTCTCTTTGCTTTAAGCAAGCCCTGTCCCTTGTCTCTGTGCATCTGGGTTAACACACACTTGAAATATGCCATATCCACCCTCAAGAGAACACATAATCTTATTAGCTATCCTGTGATCCAATCCCTCCTTGCTTTTCTGCCACTTCCATGTAATCTTCCTTAGTTCCCTCCTTAATTCCAAATGCATAAAAGAAGCTGCAAAACTGTTATTCTCTAGAGCATTTGAGATCTTGCCCCCCAGAACATGATGTCAGTTTGGCTTAAATATACTCTTATAAAAATTTTTCAAAAAATTTTGAATATAAGATGCCAAGCATAATAATAACAATTTTCATCGGCAATATGGGGACATTACACATTTTATTTCCTCCAAGGTACATTAATTTAAAATGAGACAATAAATAACCATACTATATGTTACTAAAAACACATACTCAAAACTTTAAAAGAATATGGATAATCATACCGAATGGCTATGGATAAACATACTACATTTCCTTGAACACACATAAAAAAGGAGGTTATATTTAAGAGTGTTATAAATACTAACTTCTTCATCAGAACTAAGTCTGAGTAATTCAAAGAAGTAAAACATGGATTTAGAGTGGACAATAGCTATCGGGTTAGGGCTAATGTTCATGTTAGAGGTTAGGTTATGGTTAGAGATTAGGGTTAGGGTTAAGGATAAAGTTAGGTTAGGTTAGGTTAAGAATTGGGGTTAGAGTTAGAGGTTAGATTGCTTTGGTTTTTGTTAGGAACAGATTAGAGTTAGTGCTAAAGTAAGAGTCAGGGTTAGGGTAAGAGTTAAGGTTAGGGTTAAAATATACAGTTAAGTTTAGGGTTAGGGTAAGGGTTATAATTAGGGTTAAATTTAAAGTTAGGGTTAGGATTATGGTTATGCATTAAGTTAAAGTTAGGGTTAGTGTTAGGGTGAGTTTTAGGATTGGGGTTAGAGCTAGGGTTAGGTATGGTATTAAAGTTAGTTTTAAAGTTCAGTTTAGGGTTCACATGAAGAATAGACTTAGTGTTAGAGTAACAATTAAATTTAGGTTTAGAATTAAGGTTATAATTAGATAATTTAAGGGGAAGGTAAATTTTAGTTTTGAGATTAGGATTATAGTTAGGGTTATAATTATGATTATAATTATAATTAGGATAAGATTGGGGTTAGGGTTATGTAGGACTGGGATTGAGGTTAATATTAGTGTTAAAGTTAGGGTTAAAAATGGGCTTAGAGTTAGAGTTAGCTTTAGGGTTAAATTTGTGATTACCGGGTATATTAGGGTACGTATTAGATTTAGTATTAGGGTGAGTGTTAGGGTTGAAGTTAGGATTGAGGTTAGGTATAAACTTAAGGTTAGGTATAAACTTAAGGTTAGGGTTAATTTTACAGGTTAGGTCAGAGTTGGATTGGGATTGGGACTAAAGTTAGAATTAAGTTTAGAAATAGGTGTAAGGTTACAGTTGGTGTTACAGTTCAGATTAGGCTTTGAGTTAGGAATAGGATACAGGTAAACATTGGGTTAGGGTTACTATAAAGGTTATGGTTAGATTAGGGTTAGGGTAAGGTATATGGCTGAGGTGTGGAGTTACTGTTATGATTATAGATTAAGGTTAAGACAAAAGTTAGAGTTAGGGTTAATGTAGGATTAGGGTCAAAGTTACAATTGACGTTAGGTATAGGTTTAAGTTTATCGTTAGTGTTAGAAGGTAGGATAGGTTTTGAGTTAGGATTAGGGCTAGTGTTACAATTAATTTTAGGTGTAGGTTTGGGGTTAGAAGTACGACTAGGGGTTGGGTTAGATTAGTGATAGATTTATAGTTAGTGCTAGAGTTATGGTTATGTTCAGGTTAATGGTTAAATTTAGGATTTAAATGGTACGGTTAGGTTTAAGATTAGGTTTCATGTTAAGATTAGGGTCATCTTTTTTTATTTTTTATTTTATTTTTTTATATATTGTATTGATTATGCTATTACAGTTGTCCCATTTCTCACTCATCATTCCCCTCCACCCTTCACGCCCCCTCCCACCCACATTCCCCAACTTTAGTTCATGTCCATGTGTCATAAGTTCTTTAGCTTCTACATTTCCCACACTATTCTTGCCCTCCCCGTCTATTTTCTACCCACCATCTATGCTACTTATTCTGTGTACGTTTTCCCCCCTCCTCCTCCCACTCCCCTGTTGCTAACTCTTCATGTGATCTCCATTTCTGTGGTTCTGTTCCTGTTCTAGCTGTTTGCTTAGTTTGCTTTTGTTTCAGGTGTGGTTCTTAATAGCTGTGAGTTTGCTGTCTTTTCACTGTCATATTTTTTATCTTCTTTTTCTTAGATAAGTCCCTTTAACATTTCATAGAATAAGGGCTTGGTGATGATGAACTCCTTGAACTTGACCTTATCTGAGAAGCACTTTATCTGCCTTTCCATTCTAAATTAAAGCTTTGCTGGATAGAGCAATTTTGGATGTAGGTCCTTGACTTTCAAGACTTCAAATACTTCTTTCCAGCCCCTTCTTGCCTGGAAGTTCTCTTTTGAGAAATCAGCTGACAGTCCGATGAGAATTCCTTGGTAGGTGTCCCTTTATCCCTTGCTGCTTCTAGAATTCTCTCCTTCATTTGAATCTTGGATAATGTAATTCTGATGTGCCTTGGCGTGTTCCTCCTTGGGTCCAACTTCTTTGGGACTCTCTGAGCTTCCTGGACGTCCTGGTAGTCTATTTCCTTTGCCAGATTGGGGGAGTTCTCCTTTATTATTTGTTCAAATAAGTTTTCCACTTGTTGCTCTTCTTCTTCCCCTTCTGGGACCCCTATAATTCGGATGTTGGGATGTTTAAAGATGTCCTGGAGGTTCCTAAGCCTCTCCTCATTTTTTTGAATTCTTGTTTCTTCCTCGTTTTCTGTTTGGTTGTTTGTTTCTTCTTTCTGGTCCACTCCATTGATCTGAGTCCCAGTTTTCCTCCCAACTCTATTGGTTCCCCATGCGTCTTCCTTCATTTCAAGTATTGTAGCCTGCATTTTTTCATCTAATTTGTGAGCAAAATCAACCAATTCTGTGAGCATCCTGATCACCAGGGCTTTGAACTGTGCATCTGATAGGTTGGCTATCTCTTCGTTGCTTAGAGGAATTGGCTCTGAGGCTTAGATTTGTTCTCCGGTTTGAGCCATTTTTGGTGTGGGGTTTTTTTTGGTCTGCTCGTGGCTATTACGTAGTGAGGGATGGAGCCTTAGGTGTTCCCCAGGGTGGGGCAGCCCAGTCGCTGAGTTGTGACGCTGTATGTGGGGGCAGGGTCTCAGAGGGAACAATGGCGCTTGCTCCACTCTCTCTTGGATTCCAGTCCCTTCCGCAGCTTCCCCTTTTCCTGGATTATCTGCGCGAATGTGGGACCACCTGGTCAGCCAGCCGCTTTACACGGCCTCACTGGGTCTGCACAGTTGTCACCCCGTGCCCAGGGTCCGTTAGCTGCCGCCTGTGCACCCAGAATCTGCTAGCCACTGCCTGCATGCCTGGGAACTGCCAGCCACTGCTGCCTGCGTGCCTGGGTCCACACCTCCACTTTTTCCTGCCACAACTCCGCCCCTCTTACTGGTCTGGATGAATGGTTGTTGGACTTCCATACAGTTCAATTTTCTATCCGTTCTGGTTGTTTTCTTGTTTCTAAATATTTGTTGCCCTTACTTTTGGTTGTGAGAGGAGGCACAGTGTGTCCACCTACGCCTCCATCGTGACCAAAAGTCAGGGTCATCTTTTTTTAAAGCAACATTTTTTTTTTTATTATGGTAAAATATGTAGCATAAAGATTGCCATCTAGACTGTATTCAATGATACTAAGTACTTCATTTTGTTGTGCAACCATCACCATCATCCATATCCACAACTCTATTCATTTTACAAAAACTGAAACTCTATACCCATTAAAACCTCTTTTGGCCCTGGCTTCTGTGGCTCAGTGGATTGAGTACTGGCCTGCAAACCAAATGGATAGCAGTTTGACTCCCAGTCAGGGCACATGCCTGGGTTGCAGGTCATTTCTCCAGTAGTAGACAGGCAACAGGCAACCACTCATTGATGTTTCTCTCCCTCTTTCTCCCTCCCTTCCCCTCTCTCTGAAAATAAATAAATACAATCCTTAAAGAAAAGGTTTTTTTGATTTAAAGTTTATTTTGTCTACTTTGGGCAGATACAGGTTAGTTTTAAAGTTAGGTTTAGGTTTATAATTAGAATTAGGGTTAGGGGTAGGTTTAGGGTTATGGTTAGTGTTAGGTTAAGGGTTAGCAGTAGGCTTAAGGATAAAGTTAGGATTATGGTTAGAGGTATGGTTAAGGTTAGAAAGTTAGCATTAGGGTTAAGATTGAGGTTAGGCTTTGTTAAGATTAGGTTTAGTGTTAGAGTTTAGGTTATAATTTGGGATTAGGTAGGATTAAGGTTAGAGTGAGAGACGTACGGTTAGGTTTAGTGTTAAATAAGAGGTTAGGTTAGAGTTTGAGTTAGGGGTAGGCATAGGATTCAGTTAATGTTGCTGTTATAATTAGTGTTAGAGTTAAGTTTAGGGTTTGAAAGCTAAGGTTTGGTTTATGATTAGGGCTAAGTTTAGTATCAGGGTTAGATTTGAAGAAAAAACAAACAAAAGAATATGGATTTGTTCACAATCCTGTTTAAAAAAATATTTAAAATCAAAATTAGTGTTACATTTTGAGTTAAATATTTTCTTTTCTTGTGAAAAACAAAGCAGCTGCTTACCCAAAAAGAAAGTTTTGTGGCAATTATTTTCCCAAAAGTTACAGAAGCAAGAAATACTATAAATTTGCAAAAATCTAAATAGTGCCTTTGTAAATATCAAGTGTGTGTATTAATTTGATTAAATTGTTCAGACAGAACTTTTAAAAATTCACGTTAAAAAAAAAGGTCAGGCCTATAATAAAAATCTTATTTGGAAACTGTAATTTTATTTTTTTCTTTCAATTTTATTTTGTATTGGTTTCAGGTGAACAGCTTAATGGTTAGACAAAAATATGCTTTACATAGTGGTCCCCCAATTATTTCCAGTACCCCAATTGGCACCAATATGCGAATCACAATATTATTGACCATATTTCCTATGCTTTACTTACATTCCCATGACTATTCTGTAACTACCGATTTGTACGTCTAGAGACTGTAATTTAAAATCTTAACACAGTAGATATTCTTACAAAGGAAATGTAAGCACAACATATTGAGGATTTTTAAAGATTTCAAAATTAAACCTTTATTTTTTTTATCCTCACCAAAGAACATTATTTTCATTGCTTTTTAGAGAGAGAGGAAGGGAGAAAGGAAGGAAGAGAGAGAAACATTGATGCAAAAGAGAAGCACTGTGTAGTTGTCTCGTGTATAAACTAGGACCAGGGATCATACACAACCCTACTGGGGACCAAACCCACAACCCAAGGATGTGCCCTGACAAGGAATCAAACTCACAACCCTTCATTTACAAGATGATGCTCCAACCAACTGAACCACATGAGCCAATGCTAAACTTTTATATTTAATGAATCAAAGAAAGGAAACCCATTATTCCTAAAGTTTACCTTCCTGACTATATAAACATAAAAATTTGTATTTTATATTAGAATTTTCCCAGCCCCAGCCTAAGCCCAATAGCCAGTAGAAAATTTTTGACTAAAACCCGTATTTGCACTACTTATCTTAAAATAAATTGCTATTACTACCATCTACCTACTGCGGAAAGAGCTAGAGGAAGAGTGTTACTTCTTAAGAAATCTTTCTTCACCTTAAGGGCATAGATCACTATGTGTACTTGCTAGGCTATTCCTGAAACTACATAATATGCATAATGTATGGCTCAGGGGAGCCTACATCCAGATTATCGTTGTGGAAGAATTCCACCCATTTTATATATAGTAACGGTTCATCAAAATCTTCCTCCACAAAAACAATAGAAGCTTTACATTTAAGAAGATAGTCACTCTTTTCACTTTCCCAACTTGACCACCAACTTTATAGATAGGAAGTTAGGGTATAAAACCTCTTACTCTGGAAATAAAATTTAAATCTAAAATATAAACCTAAAAGATGTTGGTAAAAGAAAAACCAAGGCAGACTGTAATCTGAGGCCAAAGTCACATATGGGGGAACTGAAGAACTACTCAACTATTTTCTTCAAATTATAAATTACAAATCAGAGCCAATACCTTAATTGATGCATTACAAAAACTCTCATGGGCAGCTCTATTCCCCAGGGCCAGCCCTCAAAACAAAATAGCAATATTAATAGCTTTGATTTTTACAATTTGATATGATTTGATAGTTTTATATATTTATATTTCTGCAACTTCCAGAAAAAGAGGGGAAGTAGGTGAAACTGAGTTTATGTGACTTGATAGAAAACATGACAAAGATGACTAAAAAGAAACACCTCATTGTATTCCTAACATAAGTAAAAGGAAAGTATCACACGTTAAATAAATGAACACGTCCAACATGCTCGATGAGTCTCACTTTAAAAAAAGTCTGGACTCAGGTGTGCTTTGTTCAACATTCAGAAAACTAATCGTACAATAGTTCTCATTAACTTCATTCTGTTCCATGATGCCAAAGGCAGCACAGGTGCAACTTGTGCCTGACAATCCTTGTGAGGGTAGCTGCTGCTCCATCTTCTCATGTTACTAAACATGCCACCCTGCTACAGGACATTCACTAATCTCAGTGGAACACAGTATGATGTATGTTTTCAAGAAACAAAAGGGGGAGAAGAACAGGACAAATGACCACATTCAGAACCCAAAGAAGGGGAGGGACAGTCACCCCCAACCCCCCTACCCAAATAAAGTTCTTGCTGACCCATTGCAAGTTTATGACCAAAATTGTGTTTGTCAAATGATTCTGAAATGATTATCATTCTCTTCAACTAAAGTATGACTACTCGCCCTGGCTGGTGTGGCCCAGAATTGAGTGCTGGCCTGTGAACCAAAGGTTCTCCACTTCGATTCCCAGTCAGGGCACATGCCTGGGTTCTGGACCAGGTCCCCAGTAGGGGGTACGCAAGAGGGAACCACACATTGATGTTTCTCTCCCTCTCCTTCTCCCTCCCTTCCCCTCTCTCTGAAAATAAATAAATAAAATCTTTAAAGAATGACTACTCTCTTCCAAAATAATCTGGAAGTGTTGAGGTTCCAAAAATGGGATGTTTTAAAGAACTACTAACCCAATAAAGTGGTTAAACTAAAAATCACTCATCTGAGAAATTCATTATAAACCGTTACTTTCTCTGTTTTATCTTCCTTTTTTATCTCTTGCCCACCCCTAATAAATCTTCATTCAGCTTGATTTCTCCAAATTTTAAGTCTTTTCTAGGAGGCACCTGAACCATACATAACAGAATGACAGACTTCAGAGGACAGATGTCAGAACAGTCTATGTATTGGGTCACTAGCAGCAGCAGCCATAATGTAGTAGAAGGTAGGTGAACATCAACCCCTGCAATTCTGGAAGCTCTCCCTTCAACTACTGTCTGCTCTCAAAGCTACAGGACTTTCCCACAGAGATGGGGATTCCAAGAAGAACTTGAGACCCAGCCACAGTCGAGTAGGCTCTGTGAGAGCTCAGAAACTTATGTAGTGATGCCGACAAATCAACAGAAACCTAGGTTATGAATATAACATTTAGAACAATAATGAAATGAAGTAAATGCTATAAAATAAATTCTTTTAAGAGAAACTTTTCAATTCAAATAGACTTCCAGTATGGAAGGGACACACAGTCTATCTCAAGCTGAAGTCAAAGGAGACAATCTCTCTTTCAAAGCTCTAACTTTGGGTCTACAGGTGCAAACCTGCAATGCAGTCCTCAGGGCCTTTGTAACCACTCCTATGACTCTGAGCATATCACAGTTACCTGGGAGGACTCCCTGCTGCTGCTCTGCCTCCCCCAACAAAGTCATTCTTCACGTAAGAGCCATTGTGATCTTTACATCACAAAATAATGTCACAAAATAATGAATAATCAAACTAACATCCACCATGTCCTCCTCTCCTCTGCTTTAAGATGCTGAAGCTTCCTACTGTACTTCCCATAGCTGGACAAGCCCAATACCATTTCGCCCCTTCCAGGGCTCTCACCTTACTTACCGCCCTCTTCCCTTACACACTAAGCCCCAGCTCCACAGACCCCCTTCCTATTCCTCCCATACATGAAGCTCAAATCAGCCTCCAGGTCTCTGGACTTGCTGTACTTTCTGTCCACACATTTTGAAAGGTTGGTTCCTTTATACCATTTGGGTTCCTGCTTGAAGGTCCTTATCTCACTACCCTAAGATGCTACCACTTGAATATAAGCTCTATAAAGGCAGGAATTTGTTCTGCTCCATCCCCCACCTCCTCCCATGTGTGTGGTACAGTGCCTGGTACCTAGTATGCACACTCCGCCCTTGGTGAAGAGATAACTAAAAACAAAATAAAATAGGCAAATCTTTAAGAGAAAGAAAGTAGATTGTTCCCCAGGGCTGGATGCATAGCAGGGAATATAGAGTGACTGCTAATGGATATAGCTTCTTTTGGGGGTGAAGAAAAGTTTTGGAATTAGTTTTGGAATTAGGTATTCACAGAACTGATGATGTTCTGTGAATATACAAAATACCATTGAATTGCACACTTTAAATGGGGGAATTGTAGGGTGCGTGAATTATATCTCAAACAATCTGTTAAAAAAATTTTTAGAGAGAAAGAAAAATATAGAATGAAAAAAGAGAAGAGAGAGAGAAGGAAAAATAGGAGGAAGGAGGGAGGGGAGTAGTGGTTAAGCTTCAGGTTAATAACTGTCCTCTATGGGAAAATGACAAAAGCTATGAATACCCTCACTCCTCTAAAACTCATAGAATCGATATATGATTCTATGAACTGTTTCACAGATTCTATGAACTGTTTTTGTTTGAAAAAAAATAAGATAGTTATTCTTTGAAGAAATCAAATGATCCCTCCATATGGATTAATAAGAACGAAGACTTTACAAATACCTTCCTTTGGAAGAAACAATTTCCCACAACATGAAGATTAAGAGCATAATTGAAAGGCCAAGTGATCATCCTGGTTTAAAGGATCTGAGGAGAATCACCTTTGCAAGACCAGCACGGTGGGCTCCTTTAGACTCCATGTATGCGAGGTACTTGTTGAACTCCCGGAATTCCTCCATGGAAGGTCTGAAGGTCATGATCTTACAGCTGGGATTCAGACGACTCTCTGCCTCTGCCACCTCCATGGTAGCTGCGGTAGTCTCTGCAGAGAGGAAGACACGGTCATCAGCAATGAATTATTACAGGATTAAGGCTAGTGATCATTTCTCCTAAATGGCATGTAAGCTCCTCCAGCAACACATCTTTTATTTACTTACTATTCCCTTCTACCACCCTATTATCCCTCATCTCTTTCTGGACTGCTGGGGTGGGGCAGAGTAGGGGGTGTGAGATGGGAGTGGGTAGATACTGCCTCTAGTCATTCTTCCTCTCAAGCTCTTATTCTTGGCATTGAATCACTGACCTAATTATTATTGCTGGCCTCCTCAAAATCCTTCCTAGTAAGAATGAATTTTCTTACTTTGCTAGCAAATAACAGTGTTGTTCCTATGTACCAGTTCTGAAAGATACTCTCATACACACACTTGTATAAAGGCCCAGTCTAGGTTAAGTAGAAGATGGACAATGTTCAATATCCCCAGCAGAGTTTACTCAGGTGTAGGTTGTCATCATGCTTTCCTACAATAGCCAGTAACCAGGCTAAAGTACTGGAGACACAGAAAGAGGTAAGGTTTATCTTCACCATACATGCTCACTGACTACAGGCCAAACAAACTGCAATGCAAAACTGTGCACAGGAAGGAATAACTAATGCCACCCATGTTACTCAAAAAGGGATACAATTAAGACTTATTAAGAAGGCACAGGAGTTTGCCAGATGGAAGAACAGTCCTAGCAGCAGAAATATTTGGAATTATTAAGGGTGTGGAGAAGGGAGATTAGTTTGTCTGGAGCTTAGAAAGAAAAGATTCCAGGGGATCAAAGTAGGAAAGTAGGCAGTAGGTTACATTACAAAAACAGATACTTAATCTTTCCACCAAAAAAATGGGTGATTCCTCAACAAACATTTACTGAACACCAGGCACAGAGAACTCAAAAATGTGTAAGAAGCAGTGGTATGCCTGCCACAGGAAGGAGTCCCACCCATCCCACTTTCAGATGCAGTAATATGTCTGGTATCCAACAGCTCAAACAACAAATCCTCTCAAAACAAAACTTTCCTTTCATTTTTTTTTGTTTTAAATTTAATTTGCCTGGCAAAAAAAAGACATGGAGAAATAAGGGATGGAGTAGATAGAGGGAAAACATGCAATGGGATAATAGTAGGTTAAAACAGATCAGGGTTACAAATAAAGGTGTGGTTACCATTCATTTAAGCTTTAAAAACCATCTGTCTCACCAAGTACATGTGAGGAAAACGACCTACATCAAAATTAAATTCTGGACTTCCGGCCAAGATGGAGGCGTAGGCGGACACACTGTGCCTCCTCTCACAACCAAAATTAAGGACAACAAATATGTAGAAACAAGAAAACAACCAGAACTTATAGAAAATTGAACTGTACGGAAGTCCAACAACCATTCATCCAGACCGGTAAGAGGGGCGGAGTCGCAGTAGGAAAAAGTGGAGGTGCAGACCCAGGAACGCAAGTAGCAGCGGCTGGCAGTTCCCAGGTGCACGGGCGGTGGCTGGCGGTCCTGGGGCACACAGGCGGCAGCTGGCGTACCCTGGGCACAGGCAGGCAACTGTGCAGATCCAGTGAGGACGCACAAGGCGGCTGGCTGACCAGGGGGTCCCACATTCGCACACGCAGACGGTCCAGGCAGAGGGGAAGTGGCGGAAGGGACTGAATCCAGGAGAGAGCGGAGCAGGCGCCATTGTTCCCTCTCAGACCCCGCCCCCACATACAGCGTCACAACCCAGCGACTGGGCTGCCCCACACTGGGGAGCGCCTGAGGCTCCACCCCTAACTACGTAACAGCACGCACGCGTGCGCAGATAATCCAGGTGAAGGGGAAGCAGCAGAAGTGACCAGAGTCCAGAAGAGAGCGAAACAGGCGCCATTCTTCCCTCTCGGACCCCGCCCCCACCTATAGCGTCACAACCCAGCGACTGGGCTGCTAAGGCTCCACCCCTCATACGTAATAGCTGCGACCAGACTAAAACCAAAACAAAACAAAACAAAAAAACCCACCAAAAATGGCTCAAACCGGAGAAAAAATGAAAACGCCGGAGTCAATTCCTCTAAGCAGTGAAGAGATAGCCAACCTATCAGATGCACAGTTCAAAGCACTGGTCATCAAAATGCTCACAGAATTGGTTGATTTTGCTCACAAACTAGATGAAAAAAGGCAGGCTACAATCCATGAAATGAAGGAAGATGCATGGGGAACTGATAGAGATGGAAGGAAAACTGGAACTCAGATCAATGGAGTGGACCAGAAGGAAGAAATTAACAACCAAACAGAAAACGAGGAAGAAACAAGAATTCAAAAAAATGAGGAGAGGCTTAGGAACCTCCAGGACATCTTTAAACGTCCCAACATCCGAATTATAGGGGTCCCAGAAGGGGAAGAAGAGCAACAAGTAGAAAACTTATTTGAACAAATAATAAAGGAGAACTTCCCCAATATGGCAAAGGAAATAGACTACCAGGACGTCCAGGAAGCTCATAGAGTCCCAAAGAAGTTGGACCCAAGGAGGAACACATCAAGGCACATCATAATTACATTAGCCAAGATTCAAATGAAGCAGAGAATTCTAGAAGCAGCAAGGGATAAGGGGACAGTCACCTACAAAGGAGTTCCCATCAGACTGTCAGCTGATTTCTCAAAAGAGACCTTCCAGGCAAGAAGGGGCTGGAAAGAAATATTTGAAATCTTGAAAAGCAGGGACCTACATCCAAAATTGCTCTTTCCAGCAAAGCTGTCATTTAGAATGGAAGGACAGATAAAGCGCTTCTCAGATAAGGTCAAGTTCAAGGAGTTCATCATCACCAAGCCCTTATTCTATGAAATGTTAAAGGGACTTATCTAAGAAAAAGAAGATCAAAAATAGGACAGTGAAAAGACAGAGAACTCACAGCTATTAAGAACCACACCTAAAACAAAAGCAAACTAAGCAAACAGCTAGAACAGGAACAGAACCACAGAAATGGAGATCATATGGAGGGTTAGCAACAGGGGCGTGGGAGGAGGAGGGGGGGAAGGTACAGAGAATGAGTAGCATAGATAGTGGGTAGAAAATAGACAGGGGGAGGAGGGCAAGAATAGTATGGGAAATGTAGAAGCTAAAGAACTTATGACACAAGGACATGAACTAAAGGGGTGAATGTGGGTGGGAGAGGGTGTGCAGGGTGGGGGGAATGACGGGGGAGAAATGGGACAACTGTAATAGCATAATCAATAAAATATATTAAAAAAAACAAAATTAAATTCTGCCGCCTTTTCAGAATTTCTAATCTAAAGGAAAACTAATCTGCAAGGAGATATATTAATACACAGCAGAAAATATCCTGTATTCTCCCTGCCAATGGGAGAGGGCATGCAAAAGATAAAACCTTCTAGGCCACTTCCCCACCCACTTACACAGATACACATGCCCAAATCCATGGGCTGCAGGATGGAAGTCTCACCTCTCTACAGGTTATGCATGACCCTTTAGAGGTGTCCAGATCAGTCCCTTGCATAACTATCATGGCCTTGTACCACAGCTATACCTTGTGCTTCAGCAGTACTAACGGATTTGTGCTTCTCTGAACATGAACAGCTCTCTATGCCTTTCCCTAATTCCTCCTATTGGAGCATCCTTTACCTGTTTCCTTACCTGGCAAACTCCTTCCTACTCACTGTTGAGATTCCCAACCCTATGGAGCAGGCCTATATGATCCATCTGTATGTTTTGACCTCCCTTCCTGCATTCCTCTTATAGGACTGCCTGTTCCAATATCTGGCACTTCTGACCACACAATGAACTCTAAGCTTCTCAAAGAAAAGGCAGGCTATCCATCTCTTTAAACCCTAACACCCAGTCTGCAATCCAGCCTGGCCCGTAATATCTGCTACAATAACTATTTGCTAACTAAATGAAGGAATAAATACCAAAATGTTACTAAAGTACTTACATAAAATAATACTAAATGCAGGGAAAAGGAAAACACTGGTCCCAACACAGAAACATTACTTATAAAACAGATTCATTTGCCAGACTGGTAAAGAATAATAGAATATAAATATCTGAGCAGTGAGAAAGTAGATATCCCTCTATTACCTTTATAGAAACATTTGGTTCAGGGAAGGCAGCCTTACTTTTTCTGTAGCCAAAAAAGTAACAGTGGTCTGCATATTTCTCCAAGCAGAGGAAGAAGCCACTACAGAAAGAACTAGAAATCCAGCCACTCACTCAACAAGTAGTTACAATTGGCAAAAAGCTGGGTGGGCACTCAGGAAGGAAAGAAACCAAATCCTAACAGTAGTGGAGTCAAGCAGACAATAAATAAGTGCTCTGAAGAAGAAACCCAGCTGAGGTGATAGAGCACAAAGAGGAGGGGGAGTTATTTTATATAGGAGAGGCATTTCAGAGGCCTAAAGGAAGGACTAAAGCGTGAGATTATCTGGATGAAGAGCAGTATAGGCTGAGGCAAGAGCAAGTAGCCTCTGGGGCTCTTCAAAGGAATAGTAAAAAAGTGAGTGTAACTGGAACTAGGTATAGCAAAGGAGAGAATAGTAAGAGAGGAGATGGGGGAGGGAAACGGGGACGAGAGAAGAGACGGGAAGAAATGGAGTTTGGTGTTTACTCGGAGTGAGAGGGCAAATCATCTTGACTCTCTCCCTTTCTTGTACATTCTCATTCTTGATACTCTAATATGCTCTATTCAAAGAGATGACACTGCTTTCTAAGGAAACTGTTCTGGAGTATTTTCATCAGAAAAGTGAGCAGGTTCATCACTCTAGCTGTTGTATCAAAAAAGGACAAGGTTACAGGCAAAGAGGAAATTTACACCAATCCAGGCAAGATAAAATGACGACATGGACCGGTGGTAAGCAGTGAGAAGTGGTCAGGTTGAAGATATATTCTGAACAAAATTGTCTGACAGAAGTGAGAGAAATAGGGATCAAGATTCTTGGTCTAAAAAACAAAACATTGGCTCTGACAAGAAACCGAAGCAATGAGACTAAGATATGCAGCAAATTAGTAGTAATCAGAATTAAACTTCAGCCCTTGACCTGGTTTGCTAACTGGTCTGTGAAATATGCTTTGTTTCTTCCTAGTGTCACTACTTCCTTGATTATACAAAATGTTCTACCTGCCAATCAGATACATATTCTGAAGACCTAGTTAGCTTATTTTTTAGACCTTTTCAATCTATAAAGTTTAGACTGAATCTCTAAAAATTGCACAATCACCATAAAATTGAAAAGTTAAAAAAATTTAAATGTTAAAATTTAACATGTTAAATTAACCATTTAAATGTTTTTAAAAAATTTTTTTTAGATTTTTATTTATTTATCTTTAGAGGGGAAGGGTAGGAGAGAGGGAGAGAAACATCAATGTATGGATGCCTCTCATGTGTCCCCCACTAGGAACTGGCCTGCAACCCAGGCATGTGCCCTGGCTCGGAATCGAACCACGATCCTTTGATTCACAAACCCACGCTCAATCCACTGAGCTACACCAGCCAGGGTGTAAATGTTAAAATTTTAAAGGATCTAAAAATTTAATGTTAATTTAACCACTCAAATGTATGCCAATATGACAGGCAAAAAAAAAAAAAAAAGTCTGCTGTTAAGTTTCATTTCTTTATCAGTAATACTGATCACTTTTGAATATTTGTAACCATTTTCATTTTACTTTGCCTACTTATTTTCTTTACCCTTAACAGGTAGTTTATTTTCTGTTCCTTAAGTTTTTCCTAGTACACATTTATCATTTCATTATTAAACTTAATAATGTTAGAATCAAATTCCCAGCACCCCTTCTTTCTTTTTCCTTTATTTTTCTGAGCCAAGCAGAAAAGTAGATTTAAAATGCCCTTGCAATGTTTCCTAGTCAGAGAAGGGTTGTTACATTTTGCAAGAAGCTTCTGTATAATTTTCAGCTAAAAGTGATGTAATCATTTTTTTCAGTGCTACCCCTCTTTAGAGACCAAGTCCCCAGTGAGTGACAACAGTATCTTTGTTAGTTTGCTTCTACAGAACTGGCCTCAATGTTTTTGAGACCTAAACCAAATAACCATATTTATAGTAAGTACCCTAATAATTTTTTTCCTTAATGAACTAAAGATCTTCTTCATTAAGTTTAGCACTATTTCAGACTTATATAACTCTCCCATGCTTCTTATCTGTAAACTTTACCTTATCATAAATGAAAAATATCTGTTCTCCTTATTCTTTATATACCTTTACTTGGCTGAAGCTTTTTCCTGCTAAATATAAATCTATGCCCTATATTGTTTTCCTTGAGAACAGTTTCTGTAAGTAAAAACTGATTGTTCTCATCCTAGAAGTATTAGTTTCTAAGACGAGGCCTGCCTCAGAACTGGTCTATACTGTTAACTGCCTCTGAAGAAACCATTTCTGGATCTGCTGTAGAGCACAGTCCCCTGGGAGATGAAGCACTCATTGGGTAGACAGAGAGTGCACTAGGCTAGGAAGAAAATGAACGAGGGCACAATTATCAGCTCTGCTAGTATTAGAAGAGAGCACTATTCCAGCCTCTTCCATGATTCCTATTGAAGATTAACCCAAACCCTAGAGGCCAAGACATCCTCTCTTGTCTTCACTCACTCCTCCATTCCTACACTGAAATTTTTTTTCTTTTTCTTTTTATTATTTTTATTTTTTAAATATATTTTATTGATTATGCTATTACAGTTGTCCCATTTCTCCCCCATCATTCTCCTCCACCATGCACACCCTCTCCCACCCACATTCCCCCCTTTAGTTCATGTCCATGTGTCATAAGTTCTTTAGCTTCTACATTTCCCACACTATTCTTGCCCTCCCCGTCTATTTTCTACCCACCATCTATGCTACTTATTCTCTGTATCTTTCCCCCCATCTCCTCCCACTCCCCTGTTGCTAACCCTTCATGTGATCTCCATTTCTGTGGTTCTGTTCCTGTTCTAGTTGTTTGCTTTTGTTTTAGGTGGGGTTGTTAATAGCTGTGAGTTTGCTGTCTTTTCACTGTCATATTTTTGATCTTCTTTTCCTTAGGTAAGTCCCTTTAACATTTCATATAATAAGGGCTTGGTGATGATGAACTCCTTGGACTTGACCTTATCTGAGAAACGCTTTATCTTCTCTTCCATTCTAAATGACAGCTTTGCTGGATAGAGCAATCTTGGATGTAGGTCCCTGCTTTTCAAGATTTCAAATATTTCTTTCCAGCCCCTTCTTGCCTGCAAGGTCTCTTTTGAGAAATCAGCTGACAGACAGTCTGATGGGAACTCCTTGGTAGGAGACTGTCCCCTTATCCCTTGCTGCTTCTCGAATTCTCTCCTTCATTTGAATCTTGGCTAGTGTAATTATGATGTGCCTTGGTGTGTTCCTACTTGGGTCCAACTTCTTTGGGAATCTCCGAGCTTCCTGGACTTCCTGGTAGTCTATTTCCTTTGCCAGATTGGGGAAGTTCTCCTTCATTAATTGCTCAAATAAGTTTTCCACTTGTTGCTCTTCTTCTTCCCCTTCTGGTACCCCTATAATTCGGATGTTGGGACGTTTAATGATGTCCTGGAAGTTCCTAAGCCTCTCCTCATTTTTTTGAATTCTTGCTTCTTCCTCGTTTTCTGTTTGGTTGTTAGTTTCTTCCTTCTGGTCCACTCCATTGATTTCAGTCCCAGTTTTCCTCCCATCTCTGTTGGTTCCCCATGCATCTTCCTTCATTTCATGTATTGTAGCCTGCATTTTTTCATCTAATTTGTGAGCAAAATCAACCAATTCTGTGAGCATCCTGATAACCAGGGCTTTGAACTGTGTATCTGATAGGTTGGCTATCTCTTGGTTGCTTAGAGGAATTGGCTCTGTGACTTTCATTTGTTCTCCGGTTTGAGCCATTTTTGGTGGTTTTTTGTTTTGTTTTAATTTTAGGCTGGTCGTGGCTATTATGTAGTGAGGGGTGGAGCCTCAGGCGCTCCCCAGTGTGGGGCAGCCTAGTTGCTGGGTTGTGACGCTGAATGTGGGGGCAGGGTCTAAGAGGGAACAATGGCTCCTGCTCCGCTCTCTCCTGGATTCAGTCCCTTCTGCCACTTCCCCTTTGCCTGAACTGTCTGCATGCGCGAATGTGGGACCACCTGGTCAGCCAGCCACCCTGCACGGCCTCACTGGGTCTGCACAGTTGCTCCCCTGTGCCCGGGGTCCGCCAGCCGCCGCCTGTGTTCCCGGGTCCACACCTCCACTTTTTCCCTCCGCGACTCCGTCCCCCTTACCGGTCTGGATGAATGGTTGTTGGACTTCTTTTTTTTTTAAAGGTTTTTATTTATTTATTTATCTTTAGAGGGGAAGGGTAGGAGAGAGGGAGAGGGAGAGAAATATCAATGTACGGTTGCCTCTCGTGTGTCCCCTGCCGGGAACTAGCCTGCAACCCAGGCATGTGCCCTGACTGGGAATCGAACCGCGATTCTCTGGTTCACAGGCCCGCGCTCAATCCACTGAGCTACACCAGCCAGGGCTGGTTGTTGGACTTCTGTACAGTTCAATTTTCTATCAGTTCTGGTTGTTTTCTTGTTTCTAAATATTTGTTGTCCTTAATTTTGGTTGTGAGAGGAGGAGGCAGTGTGTCCGCCTACGCCTACATCTTGGCCGGAAGTCCCCTACAATGAAATTTTTAAATGGAACTAAGCACCAAGGCTCAGGCCAAACAGATGCTACTATCCTGCTCTACTCCATTTCCCGGTGCTAAATTCACGGGAGGCAGAGCCTAGGCCACGCCTGAGGCAACTCCTGGCCTTTGAGTTCCAAAACTGCAGCTCAACCAGTTGGGTCTCACAGAGAGTCGAGGAAGCATTTGCTTTCAGACTGCTTTGGCCAGGCATTGTTATGGGTTGAATTGTGTTCCCCAAAAATATATGTTGAAACCTGTTAAAATGACCCTATTTAGAAACAGAGTCTTTATAAATGTAAAGATGATGTCATATTCAATTAGAGTGGACCCTAGTCCAGTATCACTGGTGTCCTAAAAAGAGGAAAAGACAGAGGGAAGAACACTATGTGATGACGGAGGCAGAGATATATAGCTGCGAACCAAGGAAAGCCAGTAATCACAAGAAGCTGAGAAAAAGGCACATAACAAATTCTCCCCTAGACCCTTTACAGAAAACATTGACCTATGACATCTTGTCTTTGACCTCCTAGTCTCCAGAACTGTAAGAGAATAAATTTCTCTCATTTTAAGCCATACATTTTTGTGCTAATTTGTTGTAGCAGCACTAGGAAACTAATGCAGGCATGTAGGGCCAGACCAGAGAGAAAGATGTAGAATGAACATTCCTTACAACCCAGCTTTATCAATAGTGAAGCTCGTAATACTCTGAGACTTGGGTGGAAAAGAGAAGTGGGAGGCCACCTTGAAAACTCTGCATTAGCCGTAAGTGCACTATTCAGATATTGAGCTACAATAGGACATCTCGCTTTGAAGGCTGCCACTTTCTGTCATCTCAGAAACCCATAGGCCTAGGGCTATAAGTTAAAAAGCAAGACAGCAAAGAAAAGCCCTTAGTCCACTGGTTCTTTTTGCCTGAGCTAGGCCTCACTCGGCTCCCAGAGGCCTGGGCAGCTTTGTTTTATCCTTTCGGTCCCATTCACATCACCATTTCATCTTGCTTCACCAGCCTACAGATACCATGGGTAGGAACAGAAAGATGGGCTTGAAGAGATGATTCCGGGACAGAAGACCAAGGCAAAATAAATAAATAAATAAATCTATGCACAAGTTTCTTTTACCGCAGTTGAGAGATTCTAAGATGGGTCCCAGGAGAAGGTTCCTCAGGAAAAATGATCCAAGTAAATATGTAAATTTCCTCCATCAGTCTATGATGGCCTCTCTTATACTTTATACTTTTGGTAAATGAGAGCAGGCAGGAGTCATCTTCCTATGCAAACTGAGGAAGTCTTCCTCTTCTCTTATTCACCAAAGATCTGACAAGATTAAGAGGAACAGGGGCACACAGGCTGTCATCATCTCAAGTAAGCATGCAGAAGACAGTGTTGGAACCAACAAAATTACCCTGAGGATTCACTCCTGGCTTCACCCAATATGCATCCTTCACTGGGTCAAACTATATCTAGGCCTGGACCGCAGTGGATCAGGAGAAGCATTTTTGTCTTACATGAAAACCTCAGAAACTAACTGATTGTAGTTGCAAATATGCAGCCTCCTCCAATGACTGCTTACATATAACTTCTAATTTATTTGTGTCCACTTCAGCCTCGAGTCAATTTTTCAAACACACTGAGTCAGATTTTAATTACATCTGTCATTTCCTAGCTTTTCCTTTCTCTAGCTTTTACAATAAAGGCCTGGTTGAATCAAGCTAGTTCTTCCAACACAGGACAGGCAACATCAAAGGAATAAGGAAGATCTCCAAGTACAGATCTGGAGTGATTTCCAAATTATTCTGTTAAATTAATAAAGTAAAGTATAGAACAGAGAGAGGCAATCACACATTGCTGTTTCTCTCCCTCTCTTTCTCCTTCCCTTCCCCTCTCTCTAAAAAAATAAATAAAATATTAAAAATAAATAAATAAATAAGGAGAGGATTAGGAACCTCTGGGACAACTTTAAACATTCCAACATCTGATTCATAGGGGTGCAGGAAGATTCATAGGGGTGCCAGAAGGATAAGAAGAAGAGCAAGAAATCAAAAACTTATTTGAAAAAATAATGAAGAACGTCCCCAATCTGGCAAAGAAAATAGACTTCCACGAAGTCCAGGAAGCTAAGAATCCAAAAGAAATCACACCCAAGGAGGAACACACAAAGACACATAATTAAATTACCCAAAATTAAAGATAAGGAAAGAATCTAAAAAGCAGCAAGAGAAAAGGAGACAGTTAACTACTAAGGAGTTCCCATGAGACTGTCAGCTGATTTCTCAAAAGAAACCTTAACCCCTAAAGTTTACTGTGCTTTCCTAATAGGGATCTTCTCTGACATAGAAAGAGTACAGTTTTCAATCCAGTAAGCTTAATGTAGATCCAATACTTGTACCTAATTTCTGTATTCCAGTTTTGTCATGTGAACCAATAGTACCCTTCATAACATTTTATTTTTCCCTTCTGTAGGGAATTCAGTCTAGGATGAAGTACTGCATGTAGCTGTCATGTCTCTTCAGTATTATTTAATCTGAAATATTTCCAGAGCCTTTGTCTTTAATGACACTGTCATTTTTGAAGAATGCAGTCCCTTTGTTTTAACATTTAAACATTTAAATGGAACACATATTTGTATTAAATAGAATGTTTCTTATTTTGATATACTATATTGTAAGCTAAGTATTTCTCCTTTTGTGGCTGATACATAAAAATGCTTTAAAATTAATCTCATATCCAGCTATCTTGCTAAAAATCTCATTTTCAATCATTTGTCTATAGATTCTTTAATGATTCTGCCTATACTATCATATGAAAATTATTGAAGAATAGTGATTTCTTGTTGTTTCATTTACAACACTTATTCCTTTTACTTCTCTTTCTCGTCGTAATGACCTAGCTAGAACACCCTAGTGCTAAAGAGAAGTAAGAGTGGAATGTCTTATAAAGGGAATGATTCTAACCTTAATTCATCAGAATATCGGTACCCTTTAATAGGTTAGAAAAGTTCTGTTCTACTCCTTTCTTTATAAGGTTTTTTGTTGTTTTTTTCTTTGTTTTGCTTTTAAATCAAATACATGTAGCATTTATCAAATGCTTTTTGTATATCTGTTATGACAGGTTTTCACCTTTTTCTATGGTGATGAAACATGACTCTTATTGAACCCATCTGTATTACACAACTTCATAATGATGTATTATCAGAATGGAACACTGTGGAATTATACACACTAGTATTATATTTTAGGTTTCATATCTTCATAAGTGATGCTAGCCTGTAATATTCCTTATTCATACTGTCCTGTCTGGACCCAGTATTAAAATTTGCTAGCTTAAAAAAATAAGTTGGGAATTATTCCTGAAGGAGAGAAACCTGAAGTTTATTAGTTCTACCAATAGTCTGTAGAACTAACCTGCAAAACTATCTGAACCTGGTACTTTCTTTGTGGTAAGACATGTAACTAAAGAATCAATTACCTTAATTGATATATTTCTATTACTTATTGATTCCATTTTAGAATTTATATTTTTCTGGAAAACTATACATTCGCATAAGTTTTTCATGGTCTCATCTGTATTTCAGCACTCTTTTTGGTCATAATGTTCTTGTCCAATTTTCCCCCTAAGGTGAGACCTATAAGTTCCTATTACTCTCCAATATACCTACACATGACCCCCAAAATAGTTAAGAACCACTAGACCAGATCTCAGCCACAGAAGTGAACAGAGCTGTGACTCCCTCAATACCTGGAGATGTGACTTCACCTAAGCACTTCATTCTTGTTAATGTTAAGTCTTAGTAACCCTTGAACTTAGGAAATTAAACAAATTCAGTGTTCCTAAACATGGGGGAACAGTGCTTCCACCAGTCCACGGAAAAGCAACAATGAAAGTGCTCTGATTTTTTTCAAGTTCCATCTTTTATTCTCAGCGAATGCTCTTGGTTTTGTTGGTGTTTTTTTTAATAAACAATCTTCTTTTTAACATTTTATTGATTTTATTTTTTAGAGAGATAGGCAGGAGGGGGTGGGGGTAAGGGGGTAGAGAGAGAGAGGGAAAAAGAGAGAGAGATTGATTTGTTGTTCCACTTATTTATGCATTCATTGGTTTTGTATGTGCCCTGACAGGGATAGAGCCTGCAACCTTGGCCTATCGGGCACAATACTCTAACCAATTGAGCAACCCAGCCAGGACACTTGTGTTTTTTGAACATTACATTAGATAGTAAGTTTTCTTTGGTAATTTTTATTTTAGAAAATTAAAATTTGACACTCCTATGTCAGTCCATTTTTTGCTTATTTTTTCAAAACTCTAAGGCTGGGAACCAGGGAACTAAATGATCTCTGAGGTCCTTCATGGCTCCAGTGTTACATATTAGAGAGGGGAAAGAAGAGAGAGTAGAGGGATAGGAAAAACTAATTACATTAACAAAGATCAAGTAACTTACTCAAGTTCAAGTTCTTATTTAACCAATACCTTCTTGGTTTCTAAGCTTTTAACTCTACAAAACACCCAACCTCCACCTATATACAGGAATCTTCCAAATGTAACATTCTTAACAAGCCATTCTCTCAGAAAAAAATGGCTTCTACTTGCAAACCATTTTAACTTCAAGTTCTCCAGCTTGACAAATAAGATAACTAGTCCCATCATCTTCCTCCAAAGCATATTGGTTTTCAGACCTTTCTAACCATCCCTTCTAAATCATTCATTTATTCAAGTGACAAATGTCTATTCCCACAGCTAAACACAAAGATTAATCAAAGAATTTTCATGACAAAATTCTTTAACTTCATGGACCTGGAAGCAATAAGGAAGAAAATACCACTTTCTAATTTTAGATTGGTAAAGATAAGAGAGCTATCTCAAAATGCAAAACAGACATTGACTATTGAAAGAGCCACACCCTCTACTGAAAAGATTAAGGAAAGTAGACCACAAAGTCATCCTATGACTGCCCATCAATCCCTAAAGTGTCCAAGCAGAAGCAGAAGAATCTTTGCATTACTAACAGCAGAGGCAGCTAACATTAAAGCACTTAATATATAGAAAGAGGTTAAAAAACTCTCTCAAGGTCACACTGATTTGAAAAGATAAACATAGGAGCTAACTAGGATTTTGCTATAGAGAACTGAACAGGCAGGTGGGTGGAAAGAGAGGCTTGGATGCTTGGAATCTGCTTCCATCTGGCACTAGGTACAGAAGCCAAAAGTTAAAAAAAAAAAAAAATTCCTCCCAGGATAACTGCCTAACAACCGAAATCAGAAGGAAAACAACAGTAATAAAGACTGGACAACTGGCCAGGAATTCCTTCCACTTTGGTAGACAGTGAAAATTCAGAAGGGTGAAGATCCCTAAATAAATTGACAATACAAGGCAGTATGTAACTTCATTCTCTAATTCAAGGTACAAACCTAAGTGCTATAGAATTTCCTGGGGGAGGTAGGGGAACCAATTGGTCACTATGAGGGAATAGAGAAAAGGTGGGTTTGAGAGATGGGCCTTGAAGGTAAATAGGGTTTTGGTCCCCCCAAAATTGAACTGTCCTTCTATGATATATGAGGAGTACACAGAAAATACACTAACATAGGAAATGTTAATTCATTTACTCCTCCTAAGGGCCCTATACAAGATAATTATTATTATTAAACCTATTTTGTAAGTGAGGAATTAGAAGCCCAGAGCAATGTTCTCAAACTTTTTGGTCTCAGGAATCCTTGTACTTTTAAAGATGATTGAGGAAACCAAAAATAAAGAGCTCTACATGAGATATACATGTGGGGACCCCAAAAAACTAAAATTATCTTCTAAAGGGAGGGCCCCTTGTAGTACACGCTTCCCCTGCTAGGTGAGTATTCTAGGTATCAGTGTACCAGCTGGTGTTGTGAGAGGTTGCATTCAGCTTCAGTGAATTTTTTTGTTGAAGACTCAATCAATGCATTTGCCCATTTCATGATTTATCAGCACACCTGCCCCCTTGCACTAGGTGTTCAGCAGTTTTTGACTAAAAACGGCATGACCTTTGTGTCCCATCCACCATATTCACCAGATCTCACCCCAAGTGACTTTGACTTTTTTTATTCCCCTGATGAAAAAAGTCCTCAAAGGGAAATGTCTTACCAATGTGGAAGAGGTGAAACAAAAAACAGCAGAAGCTCTAAAAGGCATCAAAATCAACGAGTTCAAAAACTATTTTGAGCAGTGGAAAAAAATATCTCAATAGGTATATTTTATCCAATGGAGAGTACGTTGAAGGTGACCAAAGTTTAAACATGTATGAATACACAATTTTTTATAAATTCCAGGGGTTTGGGGGTCTCCCCTTGTATATTTACTAAAACAGAAATTTTTAAGTTATATATTAAAAATTATGCCCTGGCTGGTATGGCTCAGTGCACTGAGTGCTGGCTTGCAAACCAAAGGGTTGCCAGTTCAATTCCCAGTCAGGGCACATCCCTGGGTTTCAGTCCAGGTCCCCAGCAGCGGGTACATAAAAGGCAACCACACACTGATATTTCTTTCCCTCTCTTTCTCCTTCCCTTCCACTCTCTATAAAAATAAATAAAATATTTAAAAAAATAAAAAGTAAATGATCCCTGGCCAGTGTGGCTCAGTTGGTTGGCGTGTCACCCTGTACAACGAAAGGTTGCAGGTTTGATCCCAGGTCTAGGCATGTGTGGGAGGCAACTAAACCATGCTTCTCTCTCACATCTATGTCTGTGTCTATCTCTCTCTCTCCCCCACCCTTCTTCTCTCTCAAAAAAATCAATAATTATACATATTTTTTAAAAAAGATAAATTAAGCCTGGGCTGGTGTGGCTCAGTGGATTGAGCACCAGACTACAAACCAAAGGGTCCCGGTTCAATTCCCAGTCAGGGCATATGTCTGGGTTTTAGGCCAGGTCCCCAGTAAAGGACACTCAAGAGGCAACCACACATTGATGTTTCTCTCCCTCTCTTTCTCCCTCCCTTCCCCTGTCTAAAAACAAATAAATCTTTAAAAAAATACATTAAAAATTCTCCCTACGTATGAAAATTTCAAGATAATCTTTAATTGTTCATGGGTCAAAGGCAACAATGGTTCTCAACCAGGGATGATCTATCCCTTTAGGAACACAATATCTGGAGTCGTTTTTGTTTGTCACAAGTAGAGGACTATTAGTGGCATCTAGTGGTTAAAGGACAGGGATACTGCTTAATGGCCTACAATGCAAAGGAAAACACCCACAAGAATTAACCAGCTCTAAATGTCAATAGTACAGAGGTTCAAAAACCCCACTCTAGCACCTAGAGTTCCTCTAACCTATGTTTAATAACAGTCATACAGAATAATGTTCACAGCATTTTTGTAACACTTGAAAACAACTCAAATGTCAATCTCCAGGAGAATCAATCTATATATCAGAATATACCCACTCAATAAAATATTATATAGCAATGAAAATTAACAAACAAAAGCTGTTCTCAAACTATATGGATAAACCTCAGAAAGTTACGTCTTGGAATATTCAAAGCATATGTCCATTTTTACAAATCTAAAAAAAATTTAACTGCCCTTTAAGAATAAATGCATATAAAATAAATCTATTTTTTAAAGAAAGTGAAAATGAACACAGAAATCAGGACAAGATTGCCAAGGAAAAGCAGATGAGACAGAAGAGAATTACATAGTTATAGCTGGGTAAATTCATAGGACTATACCAGATCTTTTTGTATTCCTCAAGCATTACATAAAACCTTTTTTAAATGATGAAACAACCAAGTGATATATTTCTGAAAATACCTTTAAAATAGAAATGTAACTTAAGTGGTACACCCAGAGAAGATCATTGGATGTGAATGCCAAGGAATTTATCTGCAGAGATGGACTCCCCACGATCAGTGAAGGGACCAAATTTTATGAATAACAGGAGTCCAGCAGCCATTTGCTGACAGGAGTTGCTCAAGTAATCTGTGTACCAGGAAAAACTGCAGATTGAACAACTGCATACTGTCTGAGTTGACCACTACAGAAGAGCCCCAGTTCCACCTTTACACAAATACACTGGGACCTGCCCCATGCAATCTGAACTACACAATTTAGAATGAAAAATTTGTAAATTTCATTGCCTGAAATTAAGAACTTAGGTGGGAATTCTCTCTATAAAAGATGGCCCTTTTGTACTGGTGGAACACAATTTAAGTTGCTACCTCAATCTGTGTCTCCAAGGCTGCAGCCACTTTTGCTTAAATAAATGCTTTTTAATCTTTATTAGAATCTAAATTAATTTTGGCTTACAAAATTAAAGCAAGAATTTTTTAACTGCTATGCTAAAGCCATTCTGTAATATCAAACAAGCAATCCTAGTTTTTAAGTATGGCGATTCCTTATTTTGTATATTAAATGTGTCAAAAGCAAGACAAACCTACATGCCAATGAACAACCCAACACTGGGCTTTAAATTGTCTAACTGTATTTTGTGACATTATTTCAATTGAAAAATCTATGATTGGGCTATATATTTGTATTCAAACACTTAAAAATAATTTGCTTAAGTCTCTTCCTTTCATTCTTACAACTACAAATATCTATAAATTTACAGATTCAATGAACAATCAAACATGGCTCTTTAACTTAAATAATTATCAACTACAAAACAACAACTTTTCCCTGGCTGGTGTAGCTCAGTGGATTGAGCGCGGGCCTGCGAACCAGAGGATCGCGGTTTGATTCCCAGTCAGGGCACATGCCTGGGTTGCAGGCCAGTTCCCAGCAGGGGACACACGAGAGGCAACCACACATTGATATTTCTCTCCCTCTCTCCTACCCTTCCCCTCTAAAGATAAATAAATAAAAAATCTTTAAAAAAAAAAAAACAACAACAACAACTTTAACATTAAAAGGTAACGTGTAGAAAAACATTTCCATATTAGGATAAAAATTCTTTATGCATCCTACTAATACCTTTGATCTGGGAGGAAATCTTCACATAAGTGTAAAAACAAAAACAAGAAAACCTAGTTTACAAACAGCATTAATTCTAAACAAATCTGTTTACCTTTAAGTACTGTTTTATAAAAGTAATTTCTCACTCCAATGAAGGAATATGTCATGTCACATCTTACAATTCAATTTGTCAGAGAAGACAGTCAAGAAAAAGGAAACAAACTCAGTTAAGTATAGAAGCAGACAGTGCTATATCCTCTTCAGGGGAAAGTAAAAAATAAATTCTAAAGTAACACAGAAAGTACACTTAATCAAAAAGATCTGATTGACAATGATCACTAGACAGAGAAAGAAAAGCATCACCTTGACATTGTTTATTTAAGAACAGAAAATACTAATTAAAAATGACGAATTTTTAATTGCTCTCCTTCCAAAGGTGTTTAATTGGAAACACCTTTTTAATTGGTGTTTCCTTCACTGCTAGATTCTCCTTCCAAACCTATTTTCCATTTGAAGCCAAAAGAAATCTCTAATCTGCATATCAATAAAATATCTAAGAACAAAAATGCTTTAAAAATTATGAAGACTACTTCTAGCCTAGATGAAGGTGTAGATAGACATTTGCCTACTCACACTACCAAAAAAAGGACAAGAACAAATTTAAAAATAAAAAATGACCAGAACTTCCAGAAAATCAAACTGTATGGAAGTCAAACAACCAAGGAGTTAAAGAAGAAACATTAATTCAGACAGGTAGGAGGGGTGGAGACAGGACGGGGTTAGCAGGCAGGCAGCTGGGTGACCCGGCAATCTGACATTTGCAAGCAGATAAACCAGGAAGAACAACTGGAAATCAAGACAGACCACACAACCCAGGGTTCCAGTGCAGGGAAATAAAGCCTCAAAACCTCTGACAGGGAAAACTTGTGGCAGTTCAGGTGGCAGAAGAACCTCCCAGCCTCGCAGCAGAGTATATTGGAGAGACCCACAGGGTCTTAGAACATACAAAAAACCACCCACCCAGGAATCGGCACCAGAAGGGGCCAATTTGCTTGTGGGAAACAGGGGAAGTGACTGAAAGCAGGGGAGAGAGCCAAGCAAGCAGCACTGTTCCTTCACAGATCCCTCTCCCACATTCAGTACATGGTGGGCTGCTGCTCCCAGGTGAAAAACTAAGGCTCCGCCCCCTATAACAGGAGCGATGACACAAAAAAAATATGACCCTACTAAAAGAAAAGATCACAAATTAGATGAAAAAATATCGGCTACAATACGAGAAATGAAGGAAGACGCATGGGGAACCAATAGAGATGGGAGGAAAACTAGGACTCAAATCAATGCAGTGGACCAGAAGGAAGAAACAAGCAACCAAACAGAAAAGAAGGAAGAAACAAGAATTCAAACAAATGAGGAGAGGCTTAGGAACCTCCGGGACATCTTTAAACGTCCCAACATCCGAATTATAGGAGTCCCAGAAGGGGAAGAAGAGCAACAAGTGGAAAACTTATTTGAGCAAATAATGAAGGAGAACTTCCCCAATCTGGCAAAGGAAATAGACTTCCAGGAAGTCCAGGAAGCTCAGAGCGTCCCAAAGTAGTTGGACCCAAGGAGGAACACGCCAAGGCACATCGTAATTACATTAGCCAAGATTCAAATGAAGGAGAGAATTCTAGAAGCAGCAAGGGATAAAGGGACAGTCACCTACAAAGGAGTTCCCATCAGACTGTCAGCTGATTTCTCAAAAGAGACCATACAGGCAAGAAGGGGCTGGAAAGAAGTATTCCAAGTCATGAAAGGCAAGGACCTACATCCAAGATTGCTCTATTCAGCAAAGCTATCATTTAGAACGGAAAGGAAGATAAAGTGCTTCTCAGATAACATCAAGTTAAAGGAATTCATCATCACCAACCCCTTAATAAATGAAATGTTAAAGGGACTTATCTAAAAAAAGAAGATAAAAAATATGACAGTGGAGACTTCCGGCCAAGATGGAGGCGTAGGTGGACAAACTGTGCCTCCTCTCATGACCAAAATTAAGGACAACAAATATTTAGAAACAAGAAAACAACCAGAGCTAATGGAAAATTGAACTGTAAGGAAGTCCAACGACCATTCATCCAGACCCGTTAGAGGGGCAGTGTCACAGCAGGAAAAAGTGGAGGTGTGGACCAGGAACACAGGCAGCAGTTACTGGCGGTTCCCAAGTGTGCAGGGGGCTGGCAGGCCCACAGGTGGTGACTGTCGAATGGGGTAGCAACTCTGCAGACCCAGTGAAGCCATGCAAGGCGCCTGGCTGCCCAAGTGGTCCCACATTCACGCGCCCAGATAACCCAGGCAAAGGGGAACTCGCGGAAGGAACGGAAACTCAAGAGAGAGCGGAGGAGGCGCCATTGTTCCCTCTCAAACACCGCCCCTACAAACAGCGTCACAACCCAGCGACGGGGCTGCCTCGCACTGGGGAACACCTAAGGCTTCATCCCTCACAACGTAACAGCCACGACCAGACCAAAACCAAACCAAAACAAAACCAAAAAAAAACACCAAAAATGGCTCAAACCAGAGAACAAATCAGAGCCCCAGAGACAATTCCCCCAAAGATAATTCCACTAGGCCACGAAGAGATAGCCAACATATCAGATGCACAGTTCAAAGCACTGGTCATCAGGATTCTCACAGAATTGGTTAATTTTGGTCACAAATTAGATGAGAATATGCAGGCTACAATACATGAAATGAAGGAAGACGCATGGGGAACCAATAGAGATGGGAGGAAAACTGGGACTCAAATCAATGGAGTGGACCAGAAGGAAGAAACAAACAACCAAACAAAAGAAGGAAGAAACAAGAATTCAAAAAAAGGAGGAGAGGCTTAGGAACCTCCAGGACATCATTAAATGTCCCAACATCCGAATTATAGGGGTACCAGAAGGGGAAGAAGAGCAACAAGTGGAAAACTTATTTGAGCAAATAATGAAGGAGAACTTCCCCAATCTGGCAAAGGAAATAGACTACCAGGAAGTCCAAGAAGCTCGGAGAGTCCCAAAGAAGATGGACCCAAGTAGGAACACACCAAGGCACATCATAATTACACTAGCCAAGATTCAAATGAAGGAGAGAATTCGAGAAGCAGCAAGGGATAAGGGGACAGTCTCCTACCAAGGAGTTCCCATCAGACTGTCTGTCAGCTGATTTCTCAAAAGAGACCTTACAGGCAAGAAGGGGCTGGAAAGAAGTATTTGAAGCCTTGAAAGGCAGGGACCTACATCCAAAATTGCTCTATCCAGCAAAGCTGTCATTTAGAATGGAAGGGAAGATAAAGTGCCTCTCAGATAAGGTCAAGTTAAAGGAGTTCATCATCACCAACCCCTTAGTCTATGAAATGTTAAAGGGACTTATATAAGAAAAAGAAGATAAAAAAAATATCACAGTGAAAAGTCAGCAAACTCACAGAGAGTAACAACCACACCTAAAACAAAAGCAAACAACTAGAACAGAAACAGAGCCACAGAAATGGAGATCATACGGAGGGTTAGCATCAGGGGAGTGGGAGGAGGAGAGGGGGGGAAAAGGTACAGAGAATAAGTAGCATAAATGGTGGGTAGAAAATAGACAGGGGGAGGGCAAGATTAGTGTAGGTAATGTAGAAGCTAAAGAACTTAAGACACATGGACATGAACTAAAGGGGGAATGTGGGTGGGAGGGGGTGTGCAGGGTGGAGGAGAATGATGGGGGAGAAATGGGACAACTGTAATACCATAATCAATAAAATACATTTAAAAAAATTTAATTCTCAAGCCCTGGCTGGTGTAGCTCAGTGGATTGAGCGGGGGCCTGGGAAACAAAGGATCACAGTTCGATTCTCAGTCAGGGCACATGCCTGGGTTGCAGGTCAGTTCCTAGGAGGGGACACACAAGACGCAACCATACATTGATATTTCTCTCCCTCTCTCCTGCCCTTCCCCTCTAAAGATAGATAAATTTTTTTTAAATCTAAAAAAAAAAAAAGAAGTTTAAAAAAATTTAATTCTTGAGTTCCAGCCTAGATGGAGGTGTAGGTAGAAACCCTTTGCTTCCTCACACAACCAAAAGGAGGATAACAACCAAACTAAATTCAATAAACAACCAGATGTGCCAGAAAATCAAACTGCATGGAACTCCAACAACCAACGAATTAAAGAAACAGTCAACCAGACCAGTAAGACTGACGGACAAAACCCAAGGCAAGGCCGAGGACTGTGCAGGCACGGCTGGCTGAATGGGAAACTGAGATTCAGAGCTGTGTACTACAGAGGTGGGTGGATGGGGTTTCTGTGGTGGCAGGAACTCCCAGTCTCACATGAGAGTTCAGTGGAAAGTGGGAGTAGAGCAGAGCAGGCGAGCCGCACTGTTCCCTCTCTGGCCCCTCCCCTACACTCAGTGCTGCGGCGCAGCAAGGAGGGTTGCCCTGCCCTGGTGAATACCTAAGGCTCCACCCCCTTAAAACTTAACAAGCAAAACAAAGAAATAGGGCCTCAATGAAAGAACAGAGCAAAACTCCAGAAAGAGAGCTAAGTGATAAGGAGATAGCCAACCTATCTGATGGAGAGTTTAAAGCCCTGGTAATCAAAATGCTCACAGAACTGATTGAGCTTGGAAAATGAAAGAACAAATGAATGATACCTAAAGTGAAATAAAGCAAAATATTCAGGAAACCAACAGTGACAGGAAGGAAACCAAGACTCAAATCAACGATTTGGAATAAAAGGAAGCAATAAACATCCAATCAGAACAGAATGAAGAAACAATTAAAAAAAAATGAGAAGAGGCTTGGGACCCTCTGGGACAACTTGAAATGCTCCAATATCCGAATTATAGGGGTGCCAGAAAGAGAAGAACAACAGCAAGAAATTTAAAACTTGTTTGAACAAATAATGAAGGAAAAGTTCCCCAGTCTGGCGAGAAAAATAGACTTCCAGGAAGTCCAGGAAACCCAGAGAGTCCCAAAGAAGTTGGATCCAAAGAGGAACACACCAAGGCACATCATCATTAAGTTACCTAAGATTAAAGATAAAAAGAAAACCTTACAAGCAGCAAGAGGAAGGGAGAGAGTTATCTACAAAGGAGTGCCCATAAGACCATCTCGCAGGCAAGAAGGGGCTGGAGGGAAGTGTTTGAAGTCATGAAAGGCAAGGACCTACATCCAAGATTACTCTATCCAGCAAGGCTAACATATAGAATGGAAGGGCAGATAAAGTGCTTCCCAGATAAGGTCAAGTTAGAGGAGTTCATCATTACCAAGCCACTATTATATGAAATGTTAAAGGGACTTTTCTAAGACATTGAAGATCAAAAACTATGCACAGTAAAATGACAACTCACAACTATCAACAAATGAACCTAAAAAAAAGAAAAACAATGAAAACAAAAATAAGCAAACACCTAGAACAGGAACAGAATCAGAGAAATGGAAATCACATGGAGGATTTTCAGTGGGGAGGGGAAGGGAGGAATGCGGGGGAAAGGTAGAGGGAAGAAGCAGCATAATTGGTAGGCATAAAATAGATGGGGAGAAACCAAAAATGGTATAGAGAATTCAAAGAACTTATATGTACAACCCATGGACATGAACTAAGGAGGGGAAATGCTGGATGGTAGGGGGATATAGGGCGGAGGGGAGATAAAGGGGAAAAAATTGGGAAAATTGTAATAGCATAATCAATAAAATATACTTAAAAATTTAATTATCCATTAATTCCAATGTTTAGGAAAATTACACAAGAATTTAGGTCCAAAGAAGACCTAAAAAAATGCAATCAATACCAACTAATAACTCTAAATCAATAGAAAAAATGATTGGTTTCCTATGACTATGAATATACAAATGCAATTCACTTTCTCAACTCTTATTTTGCAGTGGAATTGGTAAGGACACACAAAACAATCAAAGAAAGCAATTCCAGCCCTGGCTGGTGTGGCTCAGGGGATTGAGTGACAGACTGGGAAGCAAAGGGTCGCCTGTTCAATTCCCAATCAGGGCACACGACTGGGTTGCAGGCCAGGTCCCCAGTAGGGGGCGCACAAGAGGCAACCACACATTGATGTTTCTCTACTACTTTCTACTCTCTCTCAAAATAAATAAATAAAATATTAAAAAAAGAAAAGAAAAGAAAGCAATTTCAACAGTTTCCAAAACTTGCACTCAACATAACTGCGAAGTGCAACTAAAAGCTTGCTGGATTTGGACCATCTCCCTCAGGAGGCCTGGAAAGGAAGAAACATTTCCTGGCACCAGCAAGAGCTACCTGAGTCTCTGAGGTCCCCTTGCCCTGATCCACCTCACCTGCTGAGGCTTCTCACCTACCAAGCCACAAGTGGCACATCACATGCCCCCACCTCCTGCAGGCATGTGCCACAGCAGCCACTGGTAGATTTCTAACTTCCAACTTCTGGATTGCACCACCTGCACACCCAGAGGTTCCATGGCACGACAGGTGGAACAGCATCACCATCAGCTCTCCAGCAAGAAAACATCTGACCTTATCTAAACTATTTAAGGCTATCAGTAAATTACATATTTTTAGTTTCAAGTATGAAAAAACGAGGCCCAAAATTTGAAACATTTTGAAACATTTAAATGCAATTTAGTATGTAAAATTTCAAATTATTCCTAAAGACTCAAAATCTGTTGGAAAACAACAGACACAACAATCTGCTGGTCCTTGCTTCTTCCATTATTATTGAATGCAAGGAATACTATTTTAAAGAATTATGACAATTTGCAGTTTTGCTAACTGCCTGTCCAAAATATCAATTTGAGGGAAACAGATTTGCTATATTTTCATCCTATATGCAACGTTGGGCATGGTACCTTACACAGGTATTTGCTGATAATTTATTCTTTTATTTTATTTTATTCCTGTTTATTCTATTACAGTTGTCCCAATTTTTCCCTGATCCGTACCACTCCCACAGTCCATCTCCTCCTCTTGTCCATGTCCATTGGTCACTCATATAATTTATTCTCTTTAATCTTGATACCAATACAGGGCTTCCTTGACATGCAAACGAATCTGAAAGTATTTTCAATGTCTACTAGATGAGTTTAATATTCCTCAAAATCTCAAATATTTAACCAAAGTATAATAAACACAAATATAACCATTATACAAACACAGAGGGAAATCACAATGTTACCCAATGCTTCTCATTGATTATAAAATATGGCTAAAATAAATACAAGATCAAACTCTCACTAATGTCCACAAAAATAAACTATGTAGGCCATGTTTTGCTTGATCCATAATTTTTCTTTGTTGTTAATAGCAAACAAATACCTCCATTTACCCCATAACTTTCTCCATTTACCTGGTCTTTTGAGGGGAAGGCCCAGTCCATTTACAAACTTCAATAGTGTGATATGAGAGCTATCCTCAGGAACACAATTTGAATACCATCTTAGTAAAAGAAAACTTTTTTAAAAAAGCCTTGCATTTGCTTGATTCTTTACTGTGTTCTTTCTTTTAAATATATTTTATTGATTATGCTATTTCAGTTGTCCCATTTCCCCCCATCATTCCCCTTCACCATACACACCCCCTACGACCCACATTCCCCCCCTTTAGTTCATGTCCATGTGTCATAAGTTCTTTAGCACCTACATTTCCCACACTATTCTTGCCCTCCCCCTATTTTCTACCTACTGCCTATGCTACTTATTCTCTGTACCTTCTCCCCCCACCCCACTCCCCTGTTGCTAACCCTCCATATGATCTCCACTTCACTGGTTCTGTTCCTGTTCTAGTTGTTTGCTTTTGTTTTAGGTGTGGTTGTTTCTAGTTGTGAGTTTGCCGTCTTGTTACTGTCATATTTTTTATCTTCTTTTTCTTAGATAAGTCCCTTTAACATTTCATATAATTAGGGCTTGGTGATGATGAACTCCTTGAACTTGACCTTATCTGAGAAGTGCTTTATCTTCCCTTTCATTCTAAATGACAGCTTTGCTGGATAGAGTAATTTTGGGTGTGGGTCACTGCTTTTCAAGACTTCAAATACTTCTTTCCAGCCCCTTATTGCCTGTAAGGTCTCTTTTGAGAAATCAGCTGACAGTCTGATGGGAATTCCTTTGTAGGTGACTGTCCCCTTATCCCTTGCTGCTTCTAGAATTCTCTCCATTTGAATCTTGGCTAATGGAATTATGATGTGCCTTGATGTGTTCCTCCTTGGGTCCAACTTCTTTGGGACTCTCTGAGCTTCCTGGACTTCCTGGAAGTCTATTTCCTTTGCCAGATTGGGGAAGTTCTCCTTTATTATTTCTTCAAATAAGTTTTCCACTTGTTGCTCTTCTTCTTCCCCTTCTGGGACCCCTATAATTCGGATGTTGGGACATTTAAAGATGTCCCAGAGGTTCCTAAGCCTCTCCTCCTTTTTTTGAATTCTTGTTTCTTCCTTCTTTTGTTTGGTTGTTAGTTTCTTCCTTCTGGTCCACTCCATTGATTTCAGTCCCAGTTTTCCTCCCATCTCTGTTGGTTCCCCATGCGTCTTCCTTCATTTCATGTATTGTAGCCTGCATTTTTTCATCTAATTTGTGAGCAAAATCAACCAATTCTGTGAGCATCCTGATAACCAGGGCTTTGAACTGTGTATCTGATAGGTTGGCTATCTCTCCGTTGCTTAGAGGAATTGGCTCTGGGACTTTCATTTGTTCTCTGGTTTGAGCCATTTTTGGTGGGGTTTTTTTTGTTTGTTTGTTTTTTGGAGGTTTTTTTGGCCTGGTCTGGGCTGTTATGTAGTGAGGGGTGGAGCCTTAAGTGTTCCCGAGTACGGGGCAGCCCAGTTGCTGGGTTGTGATGCTGTATGTGGGTGCAGGGTCTGAGAGAGAACAATGGCACTTGCTCAGCTCTCTTTTGGATTCCAATCCCTTCCGCCACTTCCCCTTCGCCTGAATTATCTGCACGCGGGCGAATGTGGGACCACCTGGTCAGCCAGTTGCCTTGCGCAGCCTCACTGGGTCTGCACAGTTGCCACCGCATGCCCGGGGTCCGCCAGCTGCTGCCTGTGGGCTCAGGGACTGCCAATCGCTGCCTGTGCACCTGGGAACTGCCAGCTGCTGCTGTTTGTGTTCCTGGGTCCACACCTCCACTTTTTCCTTGCCTCGACTCCACCCCTCTTACTGGTCTGGATGAATGGTTGTTGGACCTGTGTACAGTTTAATTTTCTATTAGCTCTGGTTGTTTTCTTGTTTCTAAATATTTGTTGTCCTTAATTTTGGTTGTGAGGGGAGGCACAGTGTGTCTACCTATGCCTCCATCTTGGCCGGAAGTCCTCTTTACTGTGTTTTAACATACAATATTGAATATTTCACTTTCCCTTTTTATGTATTTACTGATTTTAGAGAAAGAGAGGAAGGTAGGGGAGGAGAGAGATAAAATTAGATTTGTTGTTCCTCTTATTTATGCATTCATTGGTTGTTTCTTATATGTTAGACCCCTGACCAGGGATCTAACCCAAAACCTTGGCACATGGGGATGACACTCTAACCAACTGAACTACCCATCCAGGGCTTCATTTTCATCCTTAAAGGTTTTATGAGATTAGCAGATGAGGATTTTTACCTTTTGACAGACAATCAAACTAAGGCTCAGAAATAGAAATGACTTTTTAAAAGTCATATAGCAAGTAGGTACAATGAGCTCATTACATGGTTATCATCCTCCAGACCCAGGTCCCAAATATAACTTACCTCTATGCTAGGCTCTCCAGCTACCACAAAAAAGAAAAGAGAGAGAGAGAGAGAGAGAGAGAGAGAGAGAGAGCGAGCCCACTAAATTTAGAAGAAATCTGCAGCACCAAGCCCAGATGGTTTCACAGACTTAAACTTAATTTTTCTTGGATTATAATTGTGCTTTTATTAATATCAAAGGCTATCAGTCTGAGAAGATGCAGGTTAAAAGCCATAACATCCACCTTCTACACTCAATTTTTAAGAAACAAAATCCAATGTTATTTAAGCTGTTCCTGAGCACAAGAAAAAAAATAGCAAGCTTTAAAATCCTTTAAGAAGCAAGCCTACAGGAGCATTTGAAATCTTGTTCCCTGGCATATGTCCTCAGTTTGGCTCAAATATACTAACAAAAATTAAAAAGGAAGAAGAGGAAGCAGCAGCAGCAGCAAGCCTAAAACAGGTTAACAGCAGAATTTGGCAAATGACCTAAGAAAACTGCAAAACAATTTTCATTTAAGAACAATGATTAAAACTCCTATTAAAAAGGAGCAAACAAAATTCAAAAGCACATAAAAATATTAAACCATGACCAAAAGGTTATTCCAGGAATGGAAGAAAGTTCAATATTAGTACATTTGGTATATGATTTTTTTGTGTATATGTGTGTACGTGGTTAAATATATAAACACATATACATAAATATATATCTGAACTTATACATATTCTGTAGTTCTATTTCACTAAACAACATCCCAATTATCAATACCATCTATATATTGGCTTCTAAATATTTAGGGTTGAGAAAGTTCAAGATGAGCCTAAATATCTCTGCACCCTAAAGGGAGTGCTCAAAGAATGATGGGACATGTCAAAAGGATACAAAATCCCACTTGAAGGGCTCCCATAGGCCAAATTTATCACAATTTAAGCATCAATATAAATATTCAATAACATTAACAGGTCGTACTCAATGAATAAAATAGTAACGGTAAAACCAAATTAATAAAAATAAATGAATTAAAATCTTGATAAGGAACAAGATATTTACATAGTTTTCCCAAAACAAACAGTAATTTTACAGCAGAGAAACAAAGAACACTTATCTTAACAAAGCAATCAAAAATGAAGATTACCAGAAACAGAAAATAAAATTGATTGCCACCTGATAAGATGTAATTAAAAGCCTGATAAAATGTAATTAAAAGACCACAGCATAATCTGTGATATTTCTGCCAATGATGCCTCAAGAATCTAATCACAAGGAAATATCAGACAAACAAAAATTAAGGGAGAATCCGCCCTGACTAGTATAGCTCAGTAGGTTAAGCAAAAATTAAGGGAGAATCGGTAAAATAACGGGCATGTTATTGTCACAGGTGGCAACATTATGAAAATCAAAGACAGCCCCCACCAGGTAGCTCATTTTATTGAGTGTCTTCCAGATACACTAAGGTTACAGGTTTAATCCAGGGTCAGAGCACATAACAAGAATCAACCAAAGAATGCCTAAGCAGAACAACAACAAATCAATGTCTCTCCCCCTACCTCTCTCTATCAAATCAATCAATAAATAAAAAGAAAATCAGCCCTGGCTGGTGTGGCTCAGTGGATTGAGCTCCAGCCTGGGAACCAAAGGGTTGTCGGTTTGATTCCCAGTCAGGGCATATGCCTGGGTTGCAGGCCAGGTCCCCAGAAGGGGGTGCGCAAGAGGCAACCGCACATTGATGTTTCTCTTCCTCTTTCTCCCTCCCTGCCCCCTTCTCTAAAAATAAATAATCAAAATCTTTAAAAACAAAAGAAGAAAATCAAGACAGAGTAAGGACTATTTGAGACTGAAGGATGTTTCCTGAAAACAGGAAAATGCATGCATCATTTCGGACTGGGTACTTTTGCAAATAACAAATGATGAAATGTAAAGAGTGTAAAGACCAGGTCATTCTTAACTTCTTGGTTTTGATGGATATATACTGTGGTTATGTAGGAAATTGTCTTTGTAGGAAATACACAAAAGTATTAAGGAGTAATGGGGACTTCTGGCCAAGATGGAGGCATAGGCGGACACACTGTGCCTCCTCTCACAACCAAAATTAAGGACAACAAATATTTAGAAACAAGAAAACAACCAGAACTGATAGAAAATTGAACTGTATGGAAGTCCAACAACCATTCATCCAGACCGGTAAGAGGGGTGGAGTCGCGGCAGGAAAAAGTGGAGGTGCGGGCCCAGGAACACAAGCAGCAGCAGCTGGCAGTTCCCAGGTGCACAGGCGGCGACTGGCGGTCCCTGAGCCCACAAGCAGCAGCTGGCAGACCCTGGGCACAGGGGGGCAACTGTGCAGATGCAGTGAGGTCGCGCAAGGCAGCTGGCTGACCAGGTGGTCCCACATTCGCGTGTGCAGACGGTCCAGGCAGAGGGGAAGTGGCGGAAGGGACTGAATCCAGGAGAGAGCGGAGCAGGCGCCATTTTTCCCTCTCAGACCCCGCCCCCACATACAGCGTCACAACCCAGCGACTGGGCTGCTCCGCCCTGAGGAACACCTAAGGCTCCAACCCTCATACGTAATAGCCGCGACCAGACTAAAACCAAAACAACAACAACAACAAAAACCACCAAAAATGGCTCAAACTGGAGAAAAAATGAAAACTCCAGAGTCAATTCCTCTAAGCCAGGAAGAGATAGCCAACCTGTCAGATGCACAGTTCAAAGCCCTGGTTATCAAAATGCTCACAAAATTGGTTGACTTTGCTCACAAATTAGATGAAAAAATGCAGGCTACAATACATGAAATGAAGGAAGACGCGTGGGGAACCGATAGAGATGGAAGGAAAACTGGGACTCAAATCAATGGAGTGGACCAGAAGGAAGAAACTAACAACCAAACAGAAAATGAGGAAGAAACAAGAATTCAAAAAAAGGAGGAGAGGCTTAGGAACCTCCGGGACATCGTTAAGCGTCCCAACATCCGAATTATAGGGGTCCCAGAAGGGGAAGAAGAAGAAGAACAAGTGGAACACTTATTTGAACAAATAATAAAGGAGAACTTCCCCATTCTGGCAAAGGAAATAGACTACCAGGAAGTCCAGGAAGCTCAGAGAGTCCCAAAGAAGTTGGACCCAAGGAGGAACACACCAAGGCACATCATAATTACATTAGCCAAGGTTAAAATGAAGGAGAGAATTCTAGAAGCAGCAAGGGATAAGGGACAGTCACCTACAAAGGAGTTCCCATCAGACTGTCAGCTGATTTCTCAAAAGAGACCTTCCAGGCAAGAAGGGGCTGGAAAGAAATATTTGAAATCTTGAAAAGCAAGGACCTACATCCAAAATTGCTCTATCCAGCAAAGCTTTCATTTAGAATGGGAGGGCAGATAAAGTGCTTCTCAGATAAGGTCAAGTTCAAGGAGTTCATCATCACCGAGCCCTTATTACATGAAATGTTAAAGGGACTTACCTAAGAAAAAGAAGATAAAAGCAAACTAAGCAAACAACTAGAACAGGAGCAGAAACACAGAAATGGAGATCATATGGAGGGTTAGCAACAGGGGCATGGGAGGAAGAGAGAGGGGGGAAAAGGTACAGGGAATAAGTAGCATAGATGGTGGGTAGAAAATAGGGGGAGGGCAAGAATAGTGTGGGAAATGTAGAAGCTAAAGAACTTATGACACATGGACATGTACTAAAGGGGGGAAATATGGGTGGGAGAGGGTGTGCAGGGTGGAGGGGAATGATGGGGGAAAATGGAACCACTGTAATAGCATAATCAATAAAATATATTTTTAAAAAATCACATCCACGTTATACTATTAAATTTTTTAATTCAGAACAGTTAAGTATAGATACTATCATTTATGTAAAAAATATATATATGTACATATATGCTTATATATTCTATCTTATATAGAATATATAGAATATCTCTGGAAAGCCCTAAAAGAAATAGTTTTCACAGTGGTTTACCAAAAGGAGAAAACTGGCTATCTGGTGTCCAAAGGTGAGAATATGTACTTTTTACCCATTTATACCTGCTGACTTTTATACCTTGTTAGATACCTTGTATTGTGTATTTAAAATAATAAAATATTTATTTAACACACATTTATCTAAATAAATTTTTAAATAAGCAAATAAAATTATCAAAAAGAATGAGAAACAAATTTACCTATCCCAGAGCCAGATTCTTTGTGCTAATGAAAGCTGCCTGAATGTTGTAGACTGAGAGTTCTCAGTAAACTGCCCAAATTTCAGGCAAAGGTTCCTTTTGAAATTTAAACATATTTTTTAAAATGGGTGAAATTAGCTACCTGCAAAAAAAATAAATACCTATTCCATCAGTCTTCCACTCGTAGGGATACCTGTGACCTTTCTGAGTATCTGATAAACTCCCAAAACAGAAGAAAACAAGACTAACGTTCAACCAGAGACAAAGGTATGTCCTCAGGACTGGAATTTAAACAAATGTCTGGTGAAAAAATGAGTTAGAAGATGGAATAAAGAAAGAGCAAAAATGAAGGAATGTGTATCAATCTTTAACCTTGTTCTTGCTGAACAGGAGAATATGTGTCTGCAGGAAGAATGCTCTGATGAGCAGACAGGAGTACTCTTGAGGGGCAGAGAAGCCCAACAGGTGAACAACACCCTGTTCAGATTATTCCTCAACCCTATACCCATTTCCATCTGTGGGGACCTCTCTGTCACCAAGCAATGTGTGATTCCTCCTGTGCTTTTCCATGGACCAATACTTTCTAGAAAGAGCCCTGAAGAGCAGACACATATCCTTTGGAATTGGGTTCTGGTTCTTTCTGTGAATTTGATTAGGGAGGAACACTGTGGACGTAAGTCCTCCAATGCCTGACATACTCTGGGTCAAGTGGAAAAGTTCAGATAGCTGAACCTATGATGTTGAAAATGAAAACTATATAGTCCCCTAAAAAGTGTTGTCACTCATGTACATGTGCAGGTGCACACCCTAAAAGGTCCTATGTATGTCCAGCCAACTGTCCTCACTTTAACAATTCCCTCTGATTAAAGTTTTCCCAATAATTAATTAATTAATTAATTAAGATTTCCCCATTCCATCCTGGCTGGTGTAGCTCAGTGGATTCCATGCTGGCTTGGGAACCAAAAGGTTGCAGGTTCAATCCCCAGTCAGAGCACATTGCCTGGGTTGCAGGCCAGGTCCCCAGTGGGGGGTGCATGAGAGGCAACCACACATCGATGTTTCTCTCCTTCCCTTCTCCTCTCTCTTGAAGTTTTCCCATTCCTTCTTTAATAAATAGTATATCAACATCTAGAAAACCTATTTTGTATGGCTATCAAATATATTTTCAAATATTTAATTTAATCTACTAGGCATGAATGTTAGAAAACTAAATTTCAAACATAGGTTTGGGAAAATTTACTGAGGATTACACAGACTATTACTGTATGTTTCTTTCAATTTTGTTTCTAATTCTCACTATAACTAGATACTTCCAAATTTCACAGAAAGATATCATCTATATATTACCTAATTCATCCAAAACCCTCTCCATCCCTTCAACTCATGCTATACAGCTGGATTAAATAAGGAATATTAGAACTTCCCAAAATATCAAGCTATGGGCAACCATAAGTGAACATTCATTATCAATATGCTTGAGCAAGGCAGAAGAAATGAAATCCTATTTCGGCAAAAAACGATGAAAAACAAAGCTTGGTAAGCTTCAATAACTTAGAAAAGAGAAAAAATCAGCCTAGGAGCAAAAACAAGGATCACCATGCAGTGCAAGATTATAAATCATGAATAATCTATGGTCCCACCTGGACAGAGGTCTCCAAAATACAGCCACTAGAAATCTGGGTTCTATCCACCATTTTAATAAAGGTGTTATTTTACCTATTTGCAAATACATGTTAATATATAAGAAATTTGTTTTTTCAAACTGAGCCTTTCTGATTATAAATGCGATAATGTTCATTGTCAAGAAAAATTTTAATAGAAGAAAATTAAAATCACCGGTAATCCCACCATCATTTCCAGTGTATATGTTCTAAACATAGACACATTTAAACACATTTAAACACAACTGAAATCATACAATGTACGCAATTTTTACACACTCCTTTTTTCATTAAACATAGGTTTGAACTTATCTAATGTTTTTAGACATTCTTCCAAGTTCTGAATCTCACAGCATAGTAATCAGTTAAAATACACACTTGGGTTATTTCTAATTGTTAGCTCGCAAAATAGTTTACAAGATATTAATATTTCATGATGGAACCAAACAGCACCAATTCTTCTGTTAAGTGAACAAATGAGAACCATAGCTCTAGGGACCAGCTCTAGTGATCCACTGAACTGTGACATCCTTACCCAGCCAGGCTCCCTAATTCCCACATTCACAAATACTTACCGGTTTGCCTTGATCCTCTTGTTTTCATTTTAGAAATTTTGTTTGGTTTGTAGCAAACTGAAAAACAAAACTAATGAAAGGCCAGCCTTAAATTTCACTGACTGACCACACATCAGTTATCCGCAGGGTGAAAAAGTACCTGGAAGACCTAAGGGAGAGTCAGATTTAGACTTTTCTAAACCTGACCTTAACCAACCCTCCTCTGAGATCAGGCAGAACAAAGTCTTTCTTTTCTTCTTCTGGGGAAGGTGGTGGTATTTACAGGTATACTTGCATTTTCCATCAGAAAAGACTGAGAAATAGCAATTGTGTTTCAAAGAAGGAGGAGGGGCTAATAGAAATGAAGCATTTTCCTTGTATTGCCTTGGAGCTACACTGTGCAAACTGCAGTCTACAGTCCTGCCCTATATTTTTATATGTAAAATAGAACAAAACAGAAAGTACAAGAGTATGGCACAGTTAGCAAAGTATGTTTTTGTGAAACTGTTGTTTCAGTTGTATATATGTATATGTGTGTTGGGTCAGAATGGGTTAAGTATATTTCCTACTGTGTGCTCTGATTTTAACTTCCTTAATTTTTTCATATATGTAAAAACATTAATTTGTACAACGAATGCTTTTTGAGCAGCTATACTGTAGTACTGATGAGACAATGGTGTGCTGGTGTGATACAAGTAAATAAACATAGTACTTGATCCCTATCCTTGTAGAATTCTTACATTTAGGAACAAACAAATAATCACATAAATATAGATTATAAAGTGCTAAGTGTTACGGAAGGAAAAGTTTAGGAAATTAGGATAATCATTAGGGAAGCTGATTTAAATTGAGGAAGAGGTGGGTGACAGGTCAGGATTCTCCAAGGAAGTACATTCAAGCAGAAATCAGAAAGATGTACAGAAAAGAAAAAAGTAGGAGGAAAAGTCTGCCTGGCAGCAAATAGCACTTTCAGCAAGGGCCTCTACAACTCAAGGAAAAGAAAAGCCAGTGGGGCAGAGAGGAAAAGTAGACCATCCAGAAAAGGCTGAGGGCTGGGGGCAGGGCCGGGGGTGGTGAGAGAAGCAAGCCTGGGAAATGTCCTCAGGGCAATGAGAAGGATCTGATTTGCATTTTAAAAGCTCACTGAGTACAACAGAGATAGGAAGGAGGCTGAAGGAAATACTGAGATGTTGCCAGGTGGATACTAACAGACTGATCTGAAACATATTTAGGCAGCAGCGGTGACAAAATTTGGTAATAGTTTGGGTTTGAGGGCTAAGGAACCATGGGGTGTCTGGGATAACTCCGTTTCCCCAGTGGGCAGTGAAATGGAATGAGATGCATGAGAAACCTCAGAGAAGCAGAGCTGTAAGATGGATTTCAGCTTTTGCAGTTAAAATGTATAGATGCCAAATTAGTTCATTGGAACTGAGTGGAGATATAAAAAAAAGGAAGTCCTTTCCAAAAGGGTTTGATAACACATTATTCTGCTCCTTAAATATTTGCCCATAGTATAATACAAACCCATAAGAATCTAGAATAAATTTTAAAGGTTCTATAGAGCAGCAGTTCATAAATACCAAAGTAGCTGAAGCCACTGTGTATCTGAAAATATGAAGTAACAGCCTAACTAAACATTAACACTCAATATAATCCTTTCATGAAATGATAGGGAATCACTTTGTTTACTATGTATACTGCTCTATGCTCTACCTCTAAAATTTGAAGAAATGTACCCACTACTAGGCAGAATAAACCACTCAGCAAAAATAAGACAAACAGTGCATATAACAACTGTGCAAGGAAAAACTGATGTACCAAAAGCATACAAATAATACTAGTAAGGATGTTTCTCAGGGTGAAAAAGGGAAATGGGGACTTCCGGCCAAGATGGAGGCGTAGGCGGACACATTGTGTCTCCTCTCACAACCAAAATTAAGGACAACAAATATTTAGAAACAAGAAAACAACCAGAACTTATAGAAAATTGAACTGTACGGAGGTCCAACAACCATTCATCCAGACCGGGGGCGGAGTCGCAGTAGGAAAAAGTGGAGGTGTGGACCCAGGAATGCAAGTAGCAGCGGCTCGCAGTTCCCAGGTGCACGGGCGGTGGCTGGCGGTCCTAGGGCACACAGGCGGCAGCTGGCGGACCCCGGGCACAGGGGGGCAACTGTGCAGATCCAGTGAGGACGCACAAGGCAGCTGGCTGACCAGGGGGTCCCACATTCGCGCACGCAGACGGTCCAGGCAGAGGGGAAGTGGCGGAAGGGACTGAATCCAGGAGAGAGCGGAGCAGGAGCCATTGTTCCCTCTCAGACCCCGCCCCCACATACAGCGTCACAACCCAGCGACTGGGCTGCCCCACACTGGGGAGCGCCTGAGGCTCCACTCCTCACTATGTAACAGCACGCGCGCATGCACAGATAATCCAGGTGAAGGGGAAGCGGCGGAAGTGACCAGAGTCCAGAAGAGAGCGGAACAGGCGCCATTCTTCCCTCTCGGACCCCGCCCCCACCTATAGCGTCACAACCCAGCGACTGGGCTGCTAAGGCTCCACCCCTCATACGTAATAGCTGCGACCAGACTAAAACCAAACCAAAACAAAACAAAAACCCCACCAAAAATGGCTCAAACCGGAGAAAAAATGAAAACGCCGGAGTCAATTCCTCTAAGCAGTGAAGAGATAGCCAACCTATCAGATGCACAGTTCAAAGCACTGGTCATCAAAATGCTCACAGAATTGGTTGATTTTGCTCACAAACTAGATGAAAAAATGCAGGTTACCATATGTGAAATGAAGGAAGACGCATGGGGAACCGATAGAGATGGAAGGAAAACTGGGACTCAAATCAATGGAGTGGACCAGAAGGAAGAAATTAACAACCAAACAGAAAACGAGGAAGAAACAAGAATTCAAAAAAATGAGAAGAGGTTTAGGAACCTCCAGGACATCGTTAAACGTCCCAACATCCGAATTATAGGGGTCCCAGAAGGGGAAGAAGAGCAACAAGTAGAAAACTTATTTGAACAAATAATAAAGGAGAACTTCCCCAATATGGCAAAGGAAATAGACTACCAGGATGTCCAGGAAGCTCAGAGAGTCCCAAAGAAGTTGGACCCAAGGAGGAACACATCAAGGCACATTGTAATTACATTAGCCAAGATTAAAATGAAGCAGAGAATTCTAGAAGCAGCAAGGGATAAGGGGACAGTCACCTACAAAGGAGTTCCCATCAGACTGTCAGCTGATTTCTCAAAAGAGACCTTACAGACAAGAAGGGGCTGGAAAGAAATATTTGAAATCTTGAAAAGCAGGGACCTACATCCAAAATTGCTCTTTCCAGCAAAGCTGTCATTTAGAATGGAAGGACAGATAAAGCGCTTCTCAGATAAGGTCAAGTTCAAGGAGTTCATCATCACCAAGCTCTTATTATATGAAATGTTAAAGGGACTTATCTAAGAAAAAGAAGATCAAAAATAGGACAGTGAAAAGACAGCAAACTCACAGCTATTAAGAACCACACCTAAAACAAAAGCAAACTAAGCCAACAGCTAGAACAGGAACAGAACCACAGAAATGGAGATCATATGGAGGGTTAGCAACAGGGGCGTGGGAGGAGGAGGGGGGGGAAGGTACAGAGAATGAGTAGCATAGATAGTGGGTAGAAAATAGACAGGGGGAGGGCAAGAATAGTATGGGAAATGTAGAAGCTAAAGAACTTATGACACAAGGACATGAACTAAAGGGGTGAATGTGGGTGGGAGAGGGTGTGCAGGGTGGGGGGAATGATGGGGGAGAAATGGGAAAACTGTAATAGCATAATCAATAAAATATATTTAAAAAATAAAAAATAAAAATAATTTTAAACAAAAAAAAAGGGAAATGGGTTAATTAATAAATACTTAGTTCTCAAACTTTAATAGTATCAGATGCTAGATTCTGTTCCTTTAGAATTAGCTGAATTTCAATACCAAAAATTCCATCCCTAGGCAACCAATGATAAGTATCCTCCCCATTCTCTAAAAGACCCTAGATATGAGAGAGAATCAAAATATAATAAAAGCTTTACAATAAATGAACAAGAACAGAAAGAGTCATAGATACAGATAACACTGTTTTAAAGATTTTATTTATTTGTTTTTAGAGAAAGGAGAAGGGAAGATGAAAGAGAGGGAGAGAAACATCAAAGTGTGTTTGTTTCTTGTGCATCCCCTACTGGGGACCTGGCCCACAACCCAGGCATGTGACCTGACTAGAAATCAAACCAGTGACCCTTTGGTTCGCAGGCCATCATTTAATCCACTGAGCTACACCAGCCAGGGCTAGGTAACATTTTCATGGTTGCCAGATAGGAGGGGGCTGGAAGGATGTGCAAACAAAGTGAAAAGATTAAGAAGTACAAATTGGTTGTTACAAATAGCCATGGGGAAGCAGAAGTACAGCATAGGAAATATAGTCAATAATAGTCTAATAACTATGTATAGTGTCAGATGGGTACAAGATTTACCAGAATGATCACTTACTTACTAAGTTATGTAATGTCTAATCACTGGGATATACACCTGAAACTAATATAATAATGTATGTGTATGTCGAGTGTAATTAAAAATAAAAAATGATTTTTTAAAAAAAAAGCTGTGCACTGAAGCTATAGTAAAATCTCATCTAGGTTATTAAAACACAATAGGTTAGAAAAAAATTATAAAATGAAAATGGCAATTACTGACTTTCTTTTTCCTATAAATTCTCCTGTTTCCAGATTTTCTGAAAACATGAATTTTTATTAAGTTTCTCCTCTGTTCATGAAGGTCATACTGATAGACAAGATAAAATTCTAACAATGCACATAGGCACAAAAGAGACAAATTGTCCATAATTCCATCACCCAGAAGTAACTAACTACTTTCAATATTTTGTGTGGATTTTTTTCTGTGCATATATGGGAAATGGAGAGCAAATTACTAATGATGTAATTATTTAACACTATGAAGGAGATTACAGAATGCTGCTATTGCAAGTATATAGGACTGAAGAAAGACTAACTAGAGGAAGTGACAACTGAGCTGAGCCATTTGAAGGATGAGATGAAATTAACCAAATAAGTACAGGTAGGAGTGGCAGTCCAGGAAGAGGGAATGAGAATGTAAGCAAAGTACCAAGCCCAACCCAGCCAAGGAACTGAAGGAAAAAGATGAGTTTGCCAGAAAGTAAAGAATTGGCTGGCCATACTGACAGAGCTGAGAGTTAGGACTAGATCCTCAGAGAAAAAATAATGGCAGGCCATGAAGGAGAAGCACAGTTGGTACACTCCTTAAGGGGACTATTCCCAATGGTTAGGTGGGCCTAATCCTTGCTCCTGCAAGTGCAGACTTAGATTATAAAAATCCTCTCCAAAAGGGCAGGGAGAGTTAAGGGCAAAGGGGAATCTTTGAGGGGTCAGTGGAAGTAAAAAGACAATAATTCAATATTTTAAATGTATATGTTAATCTCCACAAAACCTTCTAGACTGGTGAAAATTAAGATACAGTGACTTTAACTACGGAACAACTCCCAAGAAATTCCTATTAGAAATGATAGTGGTACCCTGGCCAGTGTGGCTCAGTTGGTGTCCCATACAACAAAAAGTTGGGGTTCAATTTCCAATCAGGACACATGCCTAGGCTGCGAGTTCAAACCCCGGTTGGGGAGCATATGGGAGGCAACCAATCGATGTTTCTCTCTCACATCGATGTTTCTCTTTCTTTTTCGTTCTCTCTGTCTCTCTCTCTCTCCCCATCTTCCTCTGTCTCTAAAATCAATAAACATTTTTTAATTTTTTAAAAATAAATGGGGGTGGTAAGAAAAGCATTAGATATAATATTCCTATTTCATAAAAGAAAATAAATTTTAAAAGACTGAAAGTCCTACATTAGACTCTGAGTTTGACAACAGTATGGAATATACCTATTTTACCACCATGTCTCTAATTAAACTTGAAAAATAATAAAAGTGAATAATCACTAAATGTATAAAAACTACTAATAGAAAGGGATGATCTTAATGACATCTAGACAAGAAAAACATAGCACTACCTGCAGAACAAAGCTCCATACAGAGAATTCTGGCCTCTACAGAAGTGTACTTGGTATTGGGGCAGAAAAGGGTCAGTTGACTACTCAAAGGCCTAGAGAGAGTATCCCTCGATACTAACAATTCCCTCATTCATTCATTCATTCATTCGGGAATGTTTAACCCGGAAATTCCACCACTAAGTATACGAGGTCTGTCCAGAAAAAGTCCAGCTATTGTTTATATAATAAGAATGGTTTATGCCACATCGATATAACCTGGCAGCCAAGGAGAGGGACTGGAATGTGCATGTGTGAACAATGACAACTTCACCGTACTAGTCAGTGGAGGTGGTAGATGCCATTGAGAGTGTGTGTTCTGTGAGAGTGCGTGGCCGTGGCATTCAAAATGACTATGTGAATAAAGCAATGAATCAAATTTTGTGATAAGCTTAAACATTCTTCTGTGGAAACTATTCAGATGACTCAGAAGGCCACAGCTATGGGCAACTAACTGGTTATTGGCAGCTTTATCATGACAAGGCAGAGTTTTTTGGCCAAACATCAAATCACCCAGGTGACTCAGCCCCCCTACAGCCCAGATGTGGTACCCTGTGACTTCTGGCTTTTCCCAAAACTAAAATCACCTTTGAAAGGAAAGAGATTTCAGACCTTCAGTGAGTTTCAGGGAAATACACCAGGGCAGCTGATGGCGATTGGGAGAACTGTGTGAGGTCCCAAGGTGCTTACTTTGAAGGGGACTAAGGCATCATTGTCCTAAGTTCAAAGTTTCTTGTATCTTATGTCTTTCCCAATGTCTCTATTTTTCATAGTATATGGCTGGATACCTTCTGGACAGACCTCATATACCCAAGAGTAAAGAAAACATATACCCACACAAAAACTATTTCATGAATGTTCACAGCAGCATCATTCATAATTGTCAAAAAGTGGAAACAAGCTAAATGCTCATCAACTAATGACTGAATAAACAAAATGTGACGTAGTCACAGACTGAAATATTATTCAACCATAAAAAAGAATGAAATACTATGTGACAATTTGGATGAACCTTGACAACATTATGTTAAGTGAAAGATTCCAGTCACAAAACTGGATTACATGACTCCACATATATAAAAAGTCCAGAATAAGCAAATCTATTGGAAGAAAACAGATTAACAGTTGTCTGAGGCTAGAGGGGAAGGGAGTTGGAGAGAAATAGACAAAAACTGCTGATGGGAACAGGGTTTCTTTTCCAAGTGATAAAAATATTCTAAAATTGATTGTGGTGACAGTTGCAAATACCATTAAATTGTACGCTTTAAAAAGGTGGATTGTAGCCCCGGCTGGTGTAGCTCAGTGGATTGAGTGCGGGCCTGCAAACCAAAGGGTGGCCAGTTCCATTCCCAGTCAGGTCACATGCCTGGGTTGTGGGCCAGGTGTCCAGTGCGGGGTGCATGGGAGGCAACTACACATTGATGTTTGTCTCCCTCTCTTTCTCCTTCCCTTCCCCTCTCTCTAAAAATAAATCAATAAAATCTTAAAAAAAAAAGGGGGGGTGGTTGTACATTGATGTTTCTCTTCCTCTTTCTCCCTCCCTTCCCCTTTCTCTAAAAATAAATAAAATCTTAAAAAAATAAATAATTAAGTAGATTATATGGTACGTGAATTGTTTCTTACTAAAGCTGTTATTTAAAAAGAGGATATTTTGGGCCTGCTAGGAATACAAAAAGAAAAAAACACACACAGAACCTATTTTCAGGTTCTAATATTGTATGTAGTAAGGAAGAACCAGTCAAGACGCAATTACAAAACAATAAAAAAAGGAAAGCGATTGTACCCTAGGAGCACCTAACCTACCACTGGGTGACTTAGACTATGCCCAGAGGAAAACTCAATATAGCATATTTTCATCCTTAAGTGGAAATTTAAATCTTAAAAAACTTTTTAAAAAATTAAGTCCTGCCCCATCTGGTATGTCTCAGTGGACTGAGTGCCAGCCTGCAAACTGAAAGGTCGCTGGTTCTGTTCCCAGTCAAGGTACTTGCCAGCATTGCAGGTCAGGTCCCCAGTAGGGTGCAGGTAGGGGGCGCATGAGAGGCATGATGTTTCTTTAGCACTTCCCTCTCTTTCTGCCTTCCCCCCTCTCTAAAAATAAATTTTAAAAAAAATCTAAAAAGAGGTTAAGTATCAGTTCAGCTTATTAAAACCTTCATATTCATAGAATAGGAATGGGAATGCTTTTTAAAAGCATTTGTGCTTGTGCAATGTTTAAAATGTATATTTTTAACTTTAAAAAAGCAACCGATTAAAGTCTGTTGATGTGAAAATACATTTCCAATTTAAACTGCATTGTTATTACCAAGTTCACGGAGGTGCTGTAAAGATTATGTACAAACATAACACCTTAAACTGGGGGAAAAGGCCTAAAAATCCTAAACCCCCACGTAATACATTGCAAAGCAAAGCGTGGGGGAGTCCTAGCCTCATAGTTCAGTTGGTTAGAGCGTCATCCCTGTATGCCAAGGTTTCTGGTTCCATCCCAAAACAGGGCACATTCAAGAATTAACTAATAAATGCATAAATAAGTGGAACAAGAAATCCAAGCTTGTTTTTTTTCTCCCTACCCCTCCCCTTTTTCCCCTCCCCCTTCCCCTCCCCGGCTTCTACCTCCCTCTCTCCCTCTCTCCCTCCCTCCCTCCCTCTGGCCCTCCCTCTCTCTAAAATCAATAAAATAAAACACAGGAGGGGAGGGGCTGGATGGGGGAGGGGACTGACTAGGTAGGAGAACTAGAGTAATGATCTTATAGGAGAACCAAGTGCTACAAAATAAAGATGGCCCTTTTTAAGAATTAAAGCCACTTGGTGGGGGGCAGTTAGGGAGTGGAGGTATGAGCGAAAAGGAGACGGGTCTTACGGAGGTGGACAACAGCGTGGTAAATGCAGGGGAAGAGGGTGGAAGGAGGTCAAATGGTAATGGAAAAAACACAATTAAAGTTTTTTTTTAAAGAATTATTTTTTAAAAAGAAAGCCACTAATTTTCGAGCACAACACTTCCAAATTACAATAGTAATCATTGCCACAGAAACACGAAGTCGACTTTCCCGAAATTAAAAGTAAAAAATATTGCAAATTTAAGTGGACAAAATAAGGCAAAGTTTGGTCCGAAACTACGTGGACAGACGCTACCAGAAACTTTCACCGAAATAAGGGTGGACCAACTGCAACTTCCAACCTACATTTCCGAAGCAGTGCTTCAAAAATCACCCGGCGTGGTAATCTACCAAGTGCTAAAAAAAAGTTTGCCCTCCCTTCTCTCGGAGGAGGAACCAGACAAAACTCCTCCCAAGCATCGCTCACAACCAAAGCCAGCCGCTGCAGACGTGCACCGAGCAGCTCTGGGGGAGACTGCCTCCGAGTTCACCCGGAAAGCATCCAAATCAAGCCCTGCAGGTTTCATTGGCTGAGCCCTGAGGAAAAACCCAAGCTCGAGCCCGGAGCCCCAGCCTGCCTGGCCTAACTCCCTCCCTCCTCATCCGCACCCCACGCCACCTCCCGTGCCTGGCATTCCACGCGACCCGATCCAACTCCTATTTATTAAGTACCCACTGTCTACACCGCATCGTGGTTTCGGACACTGTAGAAATGGTCCCAGGCGGGAAAAACCAAAAGGACAAACACGAAGGCTACCTGCGACCAGGTGTTCTGAAGAGAACCCCCACCCTCACCCTGCGGTGGTAACAGTCCCAGTGAAGAGGCAGTCCCGAGGGACTCAGCAGGCCCTGCTTCCCCGAGTCCGCCGCAGACCCAGACGGAAGGGGAAAGGAAAGGAGTCAGCATCCCTGGACCACCCGCGCGCTCGTCTGCCCCAAAGAGCGCGACCCCGACTTCGGCCCCTAAGAGAACGACTAGAGCGGCACCAAACCCCGGTGAGGACCGGAGCAGTCTGTCGCTGGCTCCCGTTTCCCTCCCCTTAGACCATGGCCGGCCGTTCTCTCCCCAGCCTGACAGTCGCGGCGGCCGCGGACCGATAGTCTCAGGTCTGGCGTCTCCACTCTCCCGGACGCCGGCAACCTCTGCTGCCCCGAGCGGAGTGGGGCAGTGCCGAGAAGACCCACCGGGCCCTCCCCCTACCACCCCCATAGCCCAGACTCCCGAAAAGCGGTTACCTGGCGCGAGGGTGGGGCGAGGACCCAGCGTGAGGAGGAAAAGGAAAAGGAAGACAGTGGCCTGGGGACCACAGAGATTTAAGAAATTTGGAAGACTTGTTCCGCACTGGGTGACAGCTGCTCGCTGCGCAGGCGCACCCGGCTCTAGACGCCGATCCCTCCGCTGCTCCTCACCCTCCCGTAGAGGGGATGGAAGGCAGCAGAGAAGGTGCGCGCACAGTTCTTGCCGGATCCCCCTGCGCGAGGGCGCGCGCGCCATCACGTGACTGCTGGGTTTCGTGTTTAGTGGGTCACGTGAACTTCTAAACAGCTTAAAGGTGCCTAGCGCATTCTCTGTTTGGGCTTAATCTTCTGCGGTGTTCTTAGCCTAGGTTCGCTATCGCATATCTTGTTCTCAAGTACTTTTTCCCAGAAGGGAGAGACACTTGAGCTGAGGAAGAAACGGGTACATAGAACCTTGCCCGGAAGTGCCGACCGTGTCCCCGCAGGGCTGGACGTGATGGAGTCCACGCGCCATACGTCCTCCTGGCCTCCGTCGCCAGCCTAGGGCGCCCTCCGGCGCGCGGACGTCTAAGTAGCTTTGCTATAGGAGGGGCTTCGGAATGGCTAGTCGATTTTGGGTTGGGCGTCTGGGTTTGGCTCTCGGGCAGCAATGACAGCGCCTTATGGCCAGGGCTTCTGAGGCTCTTAACAACAATGGGAGATCCGCAGTGGTTGAAGGGTGTGCACCTGCTAACCTTTTAACAAGTAACTCAAGCAAGAGGCCGTATTATTGGCCTTGTGTACTGATACCTTCGTATTTCAGGCACCTAATATGGAGTACGTCTCCCCCACCCCTAAGCAAATGTGCACTTGACCTGGGGACGTCTGAGGGTAGCCCCAACAGGAATCGGGGCTAGGGGGTTCCAAAAAGCTAGAGATGACATCAGGTTAGCCTGAATTGTAGTAACAGGAAGTGCAGGTGCCTCCGGAACCCTAAGAACATAAATTAGCTTGCCACAACTTGTTGCTGTAACTCTGCCTTCCAAGGTATCAAAAGGAGCCACACAGATTTTAAGCATTTGTACTGCTAAAGGCAGAGTTCCCAGCTGGGTCTCTTGTGGTTTTTCCCCTAACGTCTTCTCAGCTAAGAAAGATTGGATCGTTACACTACTGAGCACACGGGCTGTCTAGTATGCTGGGTTTTTCTAATACAATCCACCGATTTCTGCTTTTTAAAATACCTCAAACCCACTTACCACACCCTTGAAGACAAGTCTTACTGGAAGGAGTATTTCCAGGACAAATGAAATGTGTTTAAGTAAGACTAATAGGATTACTGGACTACTACCTTTCTTTAGTTATTAAATTCTAAACAAGATTTAAGCTGTATTACCCACCCACATACACCTCTGAAATTTGCCTAACATGTATCTCCAACTGGGAATTTTCCAAATGTGTACACTGTGAGGATCCCAACCCTCCTTACAAGTCAATTGGATATGCTAAAACAATAAACATGTAATTTAACTTTTATTTAGGGCTTACTGTGAGCTTGACACTATTTTAAGAGCTTCACATATATTAATCCTTGTACTCATTCAATGACTAGGTATTATCTCCTTGTTACAGAGATGAAAACTGAAGTATAGAGATTAAGAAATACGTCAGCTACTAAAAACCAAGGTCCTTGGTACACCAGAATAAGAATTCCAGTCTTTAATTTCCCTAATGATCTCCCTATTTCCAATGCATTCTCTATCCACCTTTCCCTCTCCAACCTATCTTCTGTACTGCAAGCCAAAATTGTCCTCCTAAAGTAAAAATCAAATCATGATTCCAATCAATTGAAACACTTCCTTAATTCCCCGTCAATATCAAATGTTTCAATCCTTTCTACTAAAGGAGTCACAATAGCCAAAAAGAGTATGGTGGTCTATAGGTATGAGAATAGACTTTGAAGTGACTCAAGCCTCCTGCGTAAGCTAAATATTCATTTATTTGAGTTTAGATACCATTTATGTTTGTTTTAATATAAGACTAATATGTAAAATTACATACTAGTTAGATTATTTAATGTTTGAATATTTGAATAAAATTTAAGCTTTGGAGAGATACGTCATATTTTCCCTAGTGCTTCTAGTTCTCCCTGGGCCTTTGCCTTACATTTGTACATGTGTACATGTGGGAGGGTGAGGTGCTGGAGGAACTGATGAGGAAGTTTGTTTTTCCCACCAAGAAAAATGTTGGAAATTATTTATAACACCTAAATCATAACATCAAAAAACTAAATATGCATTCTTTTAACAAATAAAAATAAAACCACAATCATAGGCTGAACTTACAAACTTCTGAGTACTTACAGTCCCAATCAATCCACTTTCATTATTTATCATCATCCATTATTATTATCACTTGTATGTTTTATGAAGAGGTATTGGGTAGTGACACAGCCATGAATAGGAGAGATATGGCCTTGCACTCATGGAGCATACAATCAAGCCACAACAAGATACTCTTACCCATAAAAAGGCTAAAAATAAGAACACTGACAGAAACAAATGATGGTGATGATGTGGAAAAACATAAATACCAACAGAAATACATATGCATGTGCACCAAAGACATGCAGAGGAAGGTTTATAGCAGCATTACTTATGAAATCCCCAACTGGAAACAACCCAAATATCATCAGCAGTAGAATGGAGATAGAAATGCTGGTATACTCTTACAATAGAAAACTATGCAATGAAAATAAATGAAGTACTACAACCCAAACATAATGGGTAAATCTCACATATACAGTGTTAAATGAAAGAACCCAGACCCCCCAAAAAATATATTCAGAGTTATTTGTGATTCCGTTTATATAACAGTTAAAAATAGAACTATTCCATGGTGTTAGAAGTCAAAAAATTGCTGCCTTTAAGGAGGAGAAAGGGGATAGAGCGATTGGGAGAGAAGAAGTGGGGAACCTCTGGTACGCTGGTTATGCTCTAATTTTTTTTACCTTGGTGGTAATAATTGTGAAAATTCATCAAGCTATATCCTTACAACTTGTGCACTTTTCTCTTAAATTTAATTAAAAGGCTTTTCAAACATTTACCATGTTAATTTTTGTATATTGTTACATCAACTTGCTTACCCACCTTTTTACAAATGAACCACCCAGGTTAATTTAACTTGATAAACAAAGGAGTAGAACTTCTGTGCTGGCTGGTGTGACTCAGTGGATTGAGCGCCAGGCTGCGAACCAAAGAGCTGCCAGTTCAATTCCCAGTCAGGGCACAGGCCTAGGTTGCAGGCCAGGTCCCCAGTGGGGGGCACCTGAGAGGCAATCACACAATGATGTTTCTCTCCTTCTCTTTCTCCCTCCCTTCCCCTCTCTATAAAAATAAATAAATAAAATCTTTAAAAAAAAAAATGTAACCTCTGAACTGTCCCCTTACTTTTCCATAAAAATTTTTGGTGTATTAAAAAAGGGGAAAACTTGAAAACAAGTGGATAGGAAACAGCTCCTTTTCCTTTGGGTCCTACTGACCCTTTAGAGCGTCGATAACTGAAAAGGTTTTCTCCTTTTTTAAAAAATATATTTTATTGATTATGCTATTACAGTTATCCCATTTCTCCTCCATCATTCCCCTCCACCCTGCACACCCTCTCCCACCCACATTCCACCCCTTTAGTTCATGTCCATGGGTCATAAGTTCTTTAGCTTCTACATTTCCCACACTATTCTTGCCCTCCACTATTTTCTACCCACCGTCTATGCTACTTATTCTCTGTACCTTTCCCCCCTCTCTCCGCCTCCCACTCCCCTGTTGCTCACCCTCCACGTGATCTCCATTTCTGTGGTTCTGTTCCTGTTCTAGCTGTTTGCTTAGTTTGCTTTAGTTTCAGGTGTGGTTGTTAATAGCTGTGAGTTTGCTGTCTTTTCACTGTCATAACATTTCATAGAATAAGGGGTTGGTGATGATGAACTCCTTGAACTTGACCTTATCTGAGAAGCACTTTATCTGCCCTTCCATTCTAAATGACAGCTTTGCTGGATAGAGCAATTTTGGATGTAGGTCTCTGCTTTTCAAGATTTCAAATATTTCTTTCCAGCCCCTTCTGGCCTGGAAGGTCTCTTTTGAGAAATCAGCTGACTCCTTTGTAGGTGACTGTCCCCTTATCCCTTGCTGCTTCTAGAATTCTCTCCTTCATTTTAATCCTGGCTAATGTAATTATGATGTGCCTTGGCGTGTTCCTCCTTGGGTCCAACTTCTTTGGGACTCTCTGAGATTCCTGGACGTCCTGGTAGTCTATTTCCTTTGCCAGACTGGGGAAGTTCTCCTTTATTATTTGTTCAAATAAGTTTTCCATTTGTTGCTCTTCTTCTTCCCCTTCTAGGACCCCTATAATTCGGATGTTGGGACGTTTAACAATGTCCCGGAGGTTCCTAAGCCTCTCCTTATTTTTTTGAATTCTTGTTTCTTCCTCGTTTTCTGTTTGGTTGTTAGTTTCTTCCTTCTGGTCCACTCCATTGATTTGAGTCCCAGTTTTCCTCCCATCTCTGTTGGTTCCCCATGCGTCTTCCTTCATTTCATGTATTGTAGCCTGCAGTTTTTCATCTAATTTGTGAGCAAAATCAACCAATTCTGTGAGCATCCTAATGACCAGGGCTTTGAACTGTGCATCTGATAGGCTGGCTATCTCTTGGTCGCTTAGAGGAATTGGCTCTGGGACTTTCATTTGTTCTCCAGTTTGAGCCACTTTTGGTGGGTTTTTTGTTTGTTTGTTTGTTTGTTTGTTTCTTTGTTTGTTTTGGTTTGGTTTTAGTCTGGTCGCAGCTGTTACATAGTGATGGGTGGAGCCTTAGGTGTTCCTCAGTACGGGGGCAGCCCAGTCACTGGGTTGTGACGCTATAGGTGGGGGTGGGGTCCGAGAGGGAACAATGGCGCCTGCTCTGCTCTCTCCTGGATTCTGTCCCTTCCGCCACTTCCCCTTTGCCTGGACCATCTGCGCGCGCGAATGTGGGACCACCTGGTCAGCTAGCCGCCTTGTGCGGCCTCACTGGGTATGCATGGTTGCCCCCCTGTGCCCGGGGTCCACCAGCTGCCGCCTGTGTGCTTGGGGACCGCCAGCCACTGCCTGTGCACCTGGGAACTGCCAGCCACTGCTGCTTGCGTTCCCGGGTCCGCACCTCCAATTTTTCCTGCCGCGACTCCGCCCCTCTTACCAGTCTGGATGAATGGTTGTTGGACTTCCGTACAGTTCAATTTTCTATCAGTTCTGGTTGTTTTCTTGTTTCTAAATATTTGTTGTCCTTAATTTTGGGTGTGAGAGAAGGCACAGTGTGTCTGCCTACGCTTCCATCTTGGCTGGAAGTCATCAGGGCATTCTTGTACAGAACAAAATGTTGCATTTTTTATATTCTATAGTTTACCTCTATTTTATTGAGTTCACTGATTTTAATATTTCCTTTTTTTTTTTTTTTTTTTTTGCTGACTGCTCCTAATCTTACTTTTCTGCTCAAATTCTTCCAGTAGGCATTCAGTTAATCAATGAGTTCAATTTTCAGCTTGAACCTTTATAATACACTTTCTAGGGGACTTACAGTAACTACAAAAACAAGTATCCGGTTTCACCTCCCTTGGGTTCTCTTCCAGTCATGCATAATTGACATTTCATCACTCAGCTAACAGTTGTAAATGCTTTCTCTGCTTGAACTAATGTTAATATAGCTTGGGCCTGTGTCATATCCATTTAATTTCCTCTTGTGATAAACTGCAAAATATGGCCACGAATTCCTCCCATGATCCTACACAAAATGACTTTGTGGTTCTTCCCATCAAGAGGTTGTCTGTTTTCTCACTTTTGAATCGACTGACATATTCTTTCAAGATTTTACTTATTTATTTTTAGAGAGAGGGGAAGAGAGAAAGAGGGGGAACGAAACATTGATGTGAGACAGAAATCAAACCTGAACCCCAATGCAGGCATGTGCTGTGACAGGGAATTGAAATAGCAGTCTTTCACCTTGCAGAACAAGTCCCAATCAACTGAGCCATACCAGTCAGGGCTGGACTGATCTTATGCCTTGCTTTTATCAATAGAATGTGGCAGAAGAGATGTTACGTGATTCCAAAATCAGGTCTTAAGAGAAACCACAGCTTCTGCTTTCATCCTTTTATGATGCTACCCGGAGAATAGGAGGTCACATATAAAAGAACTGAGGCTTCCAATGAACAGCCAGCACCAACTGCCAGACATGTGAGTGGGGCAACCTTGACATTCCAGCCCAACCACCTCACAGATGAATGCAGTTGCAAGTGTGACCCCAGGCAAAACCAGCAGATAAACTGTTACGCAGCCCAGATAATCACAAAAAAAAAAAAAAGAAAGAAATCTCTACCACTGCAAGCCACTAAGTTTGGGGTTGTTTACTACACAGCAATAGATAACTGATATAACTATTTTCTCTTTCACTTTCTCACTTTGGTGATCATCAGGCTCTCCCTTGTCTAATTCAGAAAATACAATTTCTTTCCTATTACTTTTTTCCTTAGTTTAAGAGTTGATGGGGGGTGGAAATGGGAGGAAGGTGGGGAGGGCTGGGGTGGTGGGCTGGGGGTGGGGTAAAAGACAGAAAACTGTACAATATCAACAATTAAAAAATACTGAAAAAAAATTAAAAAATAAACATAATTAGAAAAAAAAAAAGAGCTGACCTGCACAAGTATTCAAAATTTTAGCATCATCACTTTTATAATTAAGAGATTCGTTCCTCTCTCTCAGAGACCCCTGATGTACTGTTAGATTTTCCAGATCATGATGTTCTGTTCATTGTAACTTCCTCTTCCGTTGCTAATGGGCCCCCACACTTAACTTTCTCTTCAAGTAGTTCCATTTCATTAAGAGCTATCTTATCTCTAAAAGGTTTACAGAATTCTCATGCATTTTTTTGTATAAACTTAAAACATTTCTACAGATTTCTTTATATTTTCTTCTTAGTTTACACCAAAACAAGTATTTTTTCCATTTCATCAAAGAGGTGCTTTCCTATTTTAATAGTTGTTCTCTGCAAGTTAAACTTCTATTGATATTCTGATACCTTTTCAGGAATGAAGGTGGGGTTTTTTTGTCTTTAAATTGAAGCTTATCCCTTCTCAACAATTGATATTTAGTTACTTGGTATGACCTGTTCTTTTTTGTGCAAAGGAATTCTCCCCAGACTAAAGGGCAGATGCCATCGAGGAGAGATAAGGACAACATTCCAGAGCATGCCTTGTAAATACCACAGGTTACTGTCTAGATTGCACCAACAGCCTAGATCCTGATCTAGTTTCCACAGGGCTCCCATCTAAATTGTTCAAGGAAGTGCACTGTTTCTAAACTGAGATGACTTTTTTTTTTTGAGTGGTGGCTCTCGACGTTTTTTTTACAGGAATCAGCAAGGCTAAAACAATTTTTATAATAACACTAAGATTATATTTGCCCTTTTCTCTGTCATGTCATTCATTCTCATTCATAGTGCAATTTTCTAAGGAAACAATTAGGATTGATTTCACCATTGCTCTGAAGGCTAACGGAATGTTTGCTTCTGTATTAGTGTATTTACTTTTTTTTTTCCTTAAAATCTAATATGAGCTGGCCAGGTAGTTCAGTTTGTTAGAGCGTCATCCCAACACACCAAGGTCATGGGTTTGATCCCTGATCAAAGCACATACAAGAATCAACCAATGAATGCATAAATAAGTGGAACAACAAACAATGTTTCTCTCTCTCTCTCCTCCCCCTGCCGCTCTAAAAAATCGATAAAAGTTAAAAAATAAAATCTAGTATGATAAATATTGTATGTCCACAAAGACAATTTTCCTTCTTTTATTTTACTTATTTATTTGCAGTTTTACAACTTTACTATCAACAGTTAGTTCTCATCCACATTAACTGTAGATTTTTGAAAGTGGTGACACGTACCTAGGTAACCAACTAGAAAGCTTGTTTGGTGAACATTCATCCTCCTTGTGTTTTCTAAACAACCCCAGTCGCACCCAGGCAAGGACTGAGACATTGCTTAGTCCTTTGGCTCAGACAGCTTTGTTGAGCCTGGTGTCAATGTGCATGTCTGGAGCTCCCGTCTGCTCCATGGCAAATTTCCATGATCTCTTTGAGTGCCAGAGGGGCACGCTTCTAGAAGTCAACTCCATGCATGCGCTTAAGAATGTTCATGGTGTTTTCACTATTGATGGCAGAACCGCCCTTCTCGCCACCCTTCCTCTTGCTAGCCATTCCGCTGGGCCCCGGTTTCAATGAAAGCCCCACAAAGACAATTTACAAGACTGTTAAGGAGGTCCTGCAACCAAAAAGTTTAAGAACTGGATGAGAGAAAAAACGATAAGAAAGAGTAAATGTTCCTTAACTCTCATCTTTTGACAGTAAGTCTACTCCTTGAGGCGTCCTTTCCTTCCTTGGGGCATCTGACTTAGAAGAGGGGTCCAGAGCTGCTGCTGTGGGGCGTCCCAGCCTGGACTGCCAGACAAAGCCAGTTCAGGGTTGACACCGGTCAGACTTGGCAGAGAGGTGTGGGGAGATCCCAGAGTCAAAAGTGAACGGACAGCAAGGAGAGCACCCAGGAGCCGGAGGAAGCGCAGGCCCAGGCCGTGGGTGTGGCTCCACCTGACGGCGTCTTAGTTTAACTCTGCCGCCAGAGTCTCCACCCTGCGGCGGTCTGCAGTCTCCTACCAGGGTCCTAATGACTCTTCCCCTCCCTCTGTTCCTTCCCTGGAGCACGCGGGCTCCTGGAGTCTATGTGCCTAACCCTCCTAAAAAACAACAGAGACAGCCTTATCCCGGGGATGGGCGGGGGTGGGAGACGTCTTAATTTTAGTAAAATATAAAAGGGTAGATTGCCTTTCTGCTGCAGGCGTTTCTGCAATAATTCCAAATATATGGGCCTTAAAAATATCCTCAAGTTCTGAGCTATTACAGACTTTTGGTTAAGTTGGATTGGAGTATAGCACTTAAGACTTACACAGAAAGGCCCTGACCCGTGTGACTCGGTTAGACGTTGTTCAGCCCAGCAAAATGTCAGTTGCCCTGGGTTGCGGATGGATCCCGGAGGAAAGACAACTGATCTCTCCCATTGATATTTCTCTCCATTTCTTTCTCCCTGCCTTCCCCTCTCTGTCTAAAAATAAATAAATAAAACCTTAAAAAAAAAAAAAAAAAAAACCCTATGCAGAGCAGTAACAATTCCAAAACTTTACATCCAGAGAATATTAACAGTTCTGCTGCTTGCACAGTAAGAATTCCTAGGGAGAGTGCGGCTAGCACCCTAGTGAATCTCTGGCAGGTCTATGCTCTCCTTAGACAAGGTAAGTTCTTGAGGGCATTATAGACAAATTTTATCAAAAATCAAAATCCTATCTGGGGGATAGCATTCTTTATCAAATTTTAACACCTAAAATAATGTCTTCACAATTTTTCATCTGTACACACAGCTTCCTAAAGTAATTTAACATTGTGGGAAAGTGTAATAGGTTTTTGCACTTTCTAACCCAGCCACATTTTTTTCACCAAAAGGGGAACTTCTGTAGGATTTTCAGCTTTTTCTTAAGGTTTTCTTGCAGTATAAGTTTTTTTCTTTAATTGCTTCCAAACATTAATATGCAGAGAAAAATTCTGCTTGAACTCACAGTATTTCCAGTATTAGAGCTAATTTTTCCAGTGTTAAACTAAAAATCCTTAACTTCTGTAACTGAAGGAATTTTTTAAATAAGGTTTTATTGAGCCAAAAATGCTAGCCAAAAAGAAGACTGGTCTTGAGACTTAAATTCCATGTCCAAACTAACAGCACCATGGCTAGGTAGAAAAGAGAGTGTTTCCATCCCAGAGTTTTGCAGACTTTTTCTTCATACATCAAGTAGAGGTAAGGGAGAAGAAAGAGGTAGTCTGGAAGAATTTACATAAACTATAGGCAAAGGGCTGGTAGAAGGTGAAGAGGGGCCAGGTCTGGGAATCAAGTGGGAATAAACAAATGTCCACTCCTGTAGACTGGCTGGAGGCAGCAATCTGCAAAGCCTTCAGGTAAACAAGGAGTGGGATGGGGAGAGGTGTTCCTGTAGTTAGAGGGTGTCTAGCTAAAATAATCTGTGAAAGTAGCCACCTAGAAATCAATCTGAAGTTCCAAAAGGCAAAACAAGAATGACAGCAATTTTGTGAGCTGGTCAGCAACCATTAACAGACTAACAGTTTGGTCTCTTTCTCTCACTCTCCAGCCATTGTAGTTTAATTTAGAACATCTCAGGATTGAAGATTTTCTCCCTGTCAACAGTTATAGCAGAAGAGACTGACACCTCGCTTTACTTCCATTTTCCTGTGCCCCTCTTAATGTTTTCCAGGTCTTTTGCCAAATATCCTCCATTCATCTCTTGCTTGGCAGAATTTCAGCTGCTACTGGTTTTCCAAGGAATGTGGTCACCTGAGTTCTAGATCTTGAGTCCTCCTGTTTGGAAATAAGTTTTTCCAAAGACTGTCTCTATTGAGACCACAGAAGACAGCCTGCTTCCCCATCTTACCCCACCCCAACTCCTACAGTGGCATAATGTCTGGTGAGGCCACTTTTTCATAAGGTCTCTTAGCTAGTAGGTCCACCCCCACAAGTCAAGTGAACAAAGATTAGCTGCAGATTCCAGAGAAAAGGCAGAAAATCTTTTATTTCCCTTGCTCTAGCTTCCTCTTATTTAACAGTAACAGGCAACAAAATAAAATAACCATGAAACTTGAGATGCAAACTCTGGGTAGTCCTTGTTGCTCACTAACTCAGAAAATGGAGATTCATTGAGTGCCTGCCTTGTGCCCTGTATTGTCCAGATGCTGGTCATAGTTGCATACAAGGTAGATATGGCTTTGCCAGCATCAGTGATACCATTGACGAGGCAGAAATGCCTCAGTGATACCACTGAAAAGGCAAGAGCCCCCACTGCTGACAAAACTGTTTCTGTTGACCTAATTTCATTAGCTATACTTAAAATAAGAAGATTAATTATCTAGTGGCTGCATTGCTTAGTCTTCTTGATCTCTTGTTATTTTCATATGGAGTAATCTTTTTTCAGCACCATTTTTTCTATAAAAAATGTTTCCTGATGAAAGCTGCTATGTTTGATGCTATTTCAGCTTTATTTTTCTGTTTTAGATCTAGACTTAGCATTTAAACTATTGAAGGATATCATAAAAGCTCAAACTGAGGAACATTCTATAAAATTGCTGGCCCATATTCTGCAGAAATGCTAATGTCATGAAAGACTAAAAAAGACTAAAAAATTGTTCCAAATGAAAGGAAGATTAAAAGGTATGACAAGTAAATGCATTATGTAGTTCTGGACTGACAGAGACAAATACTACAATGAGCATTATTAGGACAATTAAAGAAATTGGGATATAGACTTCAGAGTAGACAAAATTGGAGTATGGACTATAAAGTATTTTATCAATGTTAAATTTCCTAAATTTGATCTGAGTACTATAGTTATGAGACAACATTCTTTTTCTCGTAAGAAATACATACTCAACTTTTCAGGGCAAAGGAAACATCATGAGTGCAACCAGCCTCAAATAGTTCAAACAGTGTAAACAATCAACATGCCTGCATGTTTGTGTGTGAGAGTGCACTAGAAGGGAGGGAGAGAAGAATGAGATGAGGCAAATGCAGCAAAATGTCAAAAATGGTAAATCTAAGAAAAGGATATATATATGGGAGTTCTTTGTTCTAGTCTTGCAACTTTTTTGTATTTTATTAATTAAAAATAAAAATAAAAACAGAAGGATGCATTTTGGTGTTCAGCCTCTGCCATGCCATGATCTTAGCACAGCGCGCTCTGTACTTGTGGGGAAGATCTGCAGTTGTTAATTGCTCCCTATTACTGGGGACATCAGCCCAGGACCATGAGTCTTGCAGCCAAAGCACGCACAGAAGAGAGAAGTTTGGCCTTTGGCTGCCCTGGAACCAAAGTCATCACCCCACCCCCACCCTTGCAGTGGAACCAAAGGACCAGGACATAACCAGAACCTGAACAGTTTCAGAAGCCCAAGGGTCTGTTGTCCAGAAAGTTCCAGTGTTGATGCCCCGTTACCATAAATGGCCAAGTTCCAAGGTCCTCCAATTAAAACTTCTCCACCAGCACTCCTACATACCTGTTCCCCCAGCCCCTTAAAGCCCCTTAACCTAGTCCAGTGAGCAAGACGAATTTGGGGCACTACTAGGTCTCTCATCTTCTGGATTGGTGCCTTTTTGATCAATAAACTTGTCTTCAATAAATAAATAACCTTTCCTTAAGAAATAAATAAGATAAAATAAAAACAAAACAGGAAAAAGTACCTAATGATATGTATCAATTCACATTCCGAATATCTTTTCTAGAAGGCAATTTGTATATATGTCAAAATCCTTAAAAATGTGCATTGCCTTTAGGTCAGCAATTCTACTTTAGACATTTTTTGCAAGAAATCAATTGGAGATCAGAGTCAGTTATGTGTATGAGACCTTATCCTGCCATTATTTTGATAGCTAAAACATTGAAACACTAAATGTTCATGGTGTTGTTGTGACAAAATAAATTATAGGATTTAATGCTTCCATTAAATACTTCACTGTATTATATAATATTTATTGTCATAGAAAACACTGGCCAATATATTACTTACTATGTTAATGAAAACAATATCAAAACAATATCCATTATATGCTTCTACCTTTATTTAAAATGTGTACATGTTTACAAAATTAACAATGGTTCCTTTTATATGTGGGGATTACAGAGATTTATGTTTTGTTTAAAATCTGTGTTTTTCTTTATTTTTCAAAAGCTCTGACTTCCACACAAATTACTTCAGTAATAAGGAAAAATTAAATCCCCACAATACTCCACAACATGAGAGTTTGTATGGCGGTTTCATGCTCCACACAATTAAAGAGGTAGGATTGGGTTTAGAAAAAACAATAACATTATTAGCTATTTCATGTAGTAATAGGTGTTTAACTCAGAATTCTATATCAGGTGAAAACATCATTCAGAAAAAGAGATAAAGACATAGATAAAAGAAAACTAAGAAGACTTGTTGCGAAAAAAAAAAACCAAACACCCTGCTCTAAAAACTTGTGAACGGAAGTTCAAACATAAGGGAAATAACACCAGACAGAAACCAAACATATCAGAAAGGAAGGAAGAATAATATAAAGTGTACATACCTGAATAAATAAAACAGATTATTCTTTTCCTCTTGACATTTTTTAAATCTTTGATGCTTGAAAGCAAAAATTATTACATTGTCCTATTGAGTTTTTGATGTATAGATGTAACATGTGAGACAACTATAACATAAAGGAGAAAGAGTAAAGGGACCTAAACGGCAGTCCATTTGCAATGGTAAAATATTGATTCTAAGCAAACTGAAAATATATACACCATAATCTCTGGTACACCAACACGTAAAACTGTATAAAGTGACAGCTAAAAATGAAATAAACTAAAATGGAATACCAAAAACTAAAATGGAATACCAAAAACTGTTCTCTTTTCCCAAAAGTAAGAAAGGGATGAGAGAGGAATGAAAAATATAGAAAAAACTTCCAGCCAAGATGGAGGCGTAGGTGGACGCATTGTGCCTCCTCTCACACCCAAAATTAAGGACAACAAATATTTAGAAACAAGAAAACAACCAGAGCTAATAGAAAATTGAACTGTACAGAAGTCCAACAACCATTCATTCAGACCGGTAGGAGGGGTGGAGTCACAGCAGGAAAAAGTGGAGGTGTGGACCAGGGAATGCAGGCAGCAGCGGCTGGCAGTTACCAGGAGCACAGGCAGCAGCTGGCAGACCCCGGGAACAGGATGGCAACTGTGCAGACCCAGTGAGGCCGCACAAGGTGGCTGGCTGACCAGGTGGTCCCACATTCCCGCACACAGACAATCCAGGTGAAGGGGAAGTGGCGGAAGGGAGTAGAATCCAGGAGAGAGCGGAGCAGGTGCCATTGTTCCCTCTCAGACCCTGCCCCCACAAACAGGGTCACAACTCAGCGACTGGGCTGCCCCACACAGGGGAACACCTAAGGCTCCGCCCCTCACTACATAACAGCCACGACCAGACCAAAACCAAACCAAAACAAAACAAAAAAAAAACCCCACCAAAAGTGGCTCAAATCGGAGAAAAAATGAAAGCCCCAGAGCCAATTTCTCTAAGCGACCAAGAGATAGCCAACCTATCAGATGTACAGTTCAAAGCCCTGGTTATCAGGATGCTCACAGAACTGGTTGATTTTGCTCACAAATTAGATGAAAAAAATGCAGGCTACAATAAGTGAAATGAAGGAAGATGCATGGGGAACCAATAGAGATGGGAAGAGAACTGGGACTCAAATCAATGAAGTGGACCAGAAGGAAGAAACAAACAACCAAACAGAAAACAAGGAAGAAACAAGAATTCAAAAAGTGAGGAGAGGCTTAGGAACCTCCGGGACATCTTTAATGTCCCAACATCCAAATTATAGGGATACCAGAAGGGGAAGAAGAAGAGCAACAAGTGGAAAACTTATTCGAACAAATAATAAAGGAGAACTTCCCCAATCTGGCAAAGGGAATAGACTTCCAGGAAGTCCAGGAAGCTCGGAGAGTCCCAAAGAAGTTGGACCCAAGGAGGAACACACCAAGGCACATCAGAATTACATTAGCCAAGATTCAAATGAAGGAGAGAATTCTAGAAGCAGCAAGGGATAAGGGGATAGTCACCTACAAAGGAGTTCCCATCAGACTGTCAGCTGATTTCTCAAAAGAGACCTTCCAGGCAAGAAGGGGCTGGAAAGAAGTATTTGAAGTCTTGAAAGACAAGGACCTACATCCAAGATTGCTCTTTCCAGCAAAGCTGTCATTTAGAATGGAAGAGCAGATAAAGGTCAAGTTCAAGGAGTTCATCATCACCAAGCCCTTATTATATGAAATGTTAAAGGGACTTATCTAAGAAAAAGAAGATAAAAATATGACAATAACAAGACAGCAAACTCACAGCTATTAACAACCACACCTAAACAAAAGCAAACTAAGCCAACAGCTAGAACAGGAACAGAACCACAGAAATGGAGATCATATGGATGATGAGCAACAGGGGAGTGGGAGGAGGAGAGAGGGGGAAAGGTACAGAGAATAAGTAGTATAGACGGTGGGTAGAAAATAGACAGGGGGAGGGCAAGAATAGTGTGGGAAATGTAGAAGCTAAAGAACTTATGTCACATGGACATGAACTAAAGGTGGGGAATGTGGGTGGGAGAGGGTGTGCAGGGTGGAGGGGAATGATGGGGGAGAAATGGGACAACTGTAATAGCATAATCAATAAAATATATTTTAAAAAATATAGGAAATACAGATAACAGATAATAAAATGATGATAGGGAATTGAAATTTAAATACCAATAATCATATGACTATAAATGCTTGGACACACCAATTAAGGGATAGAGATTGTCAGATCAGATTAAAAAAATATGACCCAACTATATGCTGTCTACTAAAAACTAACTTCAACTATAATGATGTTCGTATGTAGAAATGTAAAGGATAGGGAAAAAAGTAAGTACTAGTAAAAAAAACCTAGAGTTGCTAATTTAATGTCAAAAGTAAACTTCAGAGAAAAAAATTACCAGGGATAAAGTGAATATTTGAGTTATATATTACTGCGTAACAAATGACCCCCCCAAATTAGTGGATTAAAACAACCCACATGTATTATCTCACAGTTTCTGTGTGTCAGCAATCTCAGCATGGCTTAGCTAGGTTCTGTTTCAAGATCTTTCACAAGGCTGCAGTCAAAGGTCAGCCAGAGCTGTGATCTCACCTGAAGAATTTAATGAAAAAGGATCTGCTTCCAAGTTTCCTATTGCTGTTGGCAGGATTTAGTGTTTCCAGGCTGTTAGGTTGAGGGCCTCAGTTCTTCACTGGCTGCTTGCTGGAGGCCACCCTTGGTTCCCTGCTTTGTGGGACTCTCCATCAGGTTGCTCACAATATGGCATCGTCAGAGTAAGCCCACAAGAAGAACTAAAGAAAGAGTGCAAGCAAGAAAAGCATCACAAGTCCTGGCCACATTGCTCAGGTGGTTAGAGTGTTGTCCCGATATGCCAAGGTTGTGGGTTAGATCCTCCATCAGGGCAAATGCTTAGGTTGCTGGTTCAGTCCCTGTTCTGAGTGTTTATGATTCCTGGTCTGGGTGTGTACAAGAAGCAACCCATCGATGCTTCTCTCTCACATTGATGTTTCTCTCTCTGTGAAACGCAATGAAAAAAATGTCTTTGGGTGAGGATTAAAAAAAAAAAACGAGAGAGAGTTAACCAATGAATACATCAATAAGTGGAACAATAAGTGGATGTTTCTCTCTTTGCTCCTTTCCCCTCTCTCTAAAATCAATAAATAAAAATTAAAAAGAAAGAAAAAGAAAAAAGGCACAATATTTTGTAAACATTGATAAACCTCTAGCAAGGCAGAGAAAGAAAAAAGAGAGAACATACAAATTACCAATGTCAGAAATGAAAGAGGGTATTTCATAGTGGTGGTTTGTACACTATATCCAACATTTCAAAAAGTGTAATAGGCTTTATGGAGCAGATGAAAAAGCATGAGCCTTGGAGTTGATAGAAAGGGGTAAAAATCCTGGTGCTTTTACTAACCACCTGTGATATAAAACAAATTACTTCACCTTCTAGGTCTTAATTTTATTATATGTAAAATGGGGGTTGTAATAATTTTTTTACTTTCTTATTGAATTTATTGGGGTGACATTGGTTGGGGTTGTAATATTTTAACTCAAAGACTGAAACATGAGGTTTAAATGAGATTAAAGTAGATAAAGAGCCGGGCACATAGACTGTACCCAACAAATGATAACTTTCTACTCATCCCTTCCTTTTGAGAATGACATTTACCAATAATAAGGATAAATAACGGGGACTATATTTTTATTACCAATTGTATAAATTCATTATGAGATAGTTTTTACATTTAAAGGTTTCCAATGTCACCTTAACATGCCAATCAAGAGCTCTATTTTCACATCAATATATTATATCTAGCTAGCTAGCACCTCTCTCCATATATATGTATATGTACATATATGTATATGCACATATGTGCACACATGTGTGCATATACATGAATATGTGTGTGACACGTGTGTATCCTGATTAAAACCAAATGGGAAGCCAAATTCGACGCTACTTTTGATCATTTTTGTTTGATAATTAAAATTTTCAAACCTAGTGTTCATGAAGGAAACCCTAATGGTAAATATAGAATTAATGTATCTAATAATAGTTATAGAATTTTGCAAAGCCCACATTAGATGGCAGATTTTAGACAGAATTTTCTAGGTGGCAAATTAGCATTTTTCTGCCATCCTGAGCCTAACCAGTTGATACAGAGGGTGAAAGCTTCCTCCTGATTTCCTTTCTGTGGGTGATAGTTGAGATATTTGGGAATCTTGTTGCCAGGTAGCCAAATTAGAAGAGGCAAGTACCTTTCTGAAGGTTTCTATGAGAAGAAAAGGAGCAACAAATACCAATCACTGAAACCCAAAGAGCCAGATTTATTTTTGCAATATTTTTTACTTTCTTAAAAAAAATACATGCTATATTTCACTATATTTTAGCACTACAATTTGTGGGAAAGGAGTAGGTACTTGCCTCTTCTAATAAAAGGTAGATATACATTGGAACTCTTTCGGAATCATTTTGATTCTGAATTTATTTTGATTAAATAAATTTTTAATGCAATCATCTTTTTATTTCATCTTTCATTTTTTCTGTCTACTTTTATTTTAGTCATGTTTTAAACAAGTGTTTAATAAGAACATACTGTGTACAAAGAACTGTGTATAAACAGGGGGTGGGTGAGGGAGTTGGCTGTAGAGGATTAGGGAGTAGATCATAATTCTAAGCAATCCTAACTCCTTAAGGACCTAGTAGTCTTACAGGAAAAATAAGACAACTACAAAAACAGTACAGGTAGAAAGCAAGACATGCCCATGAAGTGAAGTTTTACTGGATATAAAAGAGAGAGGATTACTCGTGCTGGGATAAGTAGTTGAAATGGAAAAAGTGACATATATTGAGGATTTACTATATGACAGGTATTGAGTTAGATGGTTTTCATGCCTGATTTAGTTTCATATCACTTTTATCCTGTTAAATGTCTACTACAATTCCCATATTTAAGAGGATGTAACTTGGTCTTGGGGAGGATAAGTAACCAGAGCAAGTTTCCAGAAAGGAAGCAGCAAAATTTGGGATTGAATCCAGGTCTATTTGCCTCTAAAGATAGCATGTGGAAGAGGTAACATCTGTCAGTGTTTTCATTTTTTAAAATGAGTGATTGCATTTTTAATAAATACTTCAGTTTGTTCATTGTAGGTTAGAAGAACTGTAATAGATTGGAAGGTGGGAAACAGACATTGAGGCTGGAGGAAGAGAGATGGTGTACTCAGGCTGACTGGAATGGGGCTGCAGACTGACTGCAAGTTCTGAGGCCTAAAAATGCCTTTGGAATGAGGAAGGTCACATGTTTAGAATGGGGAAATAGTCAATAATATGTAATAACTATGTACAATGACGGATGGTTACTAGACTGATCCTGGTAATCACTTGGTAAGCTATATAAATGTCTAATCATTATGCTCTATACCTAAAACTAATATAATATTGTATGTCAACCATAATTTTAAAATAAATAAAATTAAATTTTGAAAAGAGGAAAGACATCATTTACTGCATTTTGCCATGTATAAAGCATACCCACATTTTTGGCCCAAACTTTCAGGAAAAAAAAACTTTTCTTTGAATTTTTTAATTCAACTTTTCATTTATATGTAAAACAAGTTATCATACTCCAGGGTATTATTTTGCATACAGATATTGTTATTGCTTTCTAGAGTTATACTTTTAACACACAAGCATAAATAAAATAATTAAAAACAATTATATAAATACAGAATTAGTACTACCCATGTATAATGCACATCCTTATTTCTCCCTCCAAAATTTGGGCAAAATATTGCGCATTATACATGACAAAGGACAGTAAATCCACACAGGGGCCAAATATGTATCAATATATCTACAGAGGATTACTTTTAGGATTTTTTCCACCATCTTGTCTTGCTTTTGTTGAACTTCTCTTCTGGGTTTTCCTGCTGCCTCAGCAATATACTACATCCACTGAACTCACAGGGATGAATGTACTAATTCCACATGATACTGGCATTAATAACTATCTTTCTTTTCAAGACACAGTTTTTGAGCCCCAATGATAAGCCTACCCAAGCCATAACAGCCAACATGAGTCAAATGGAGGCCCTCTCTCATAACTGTATTCTTACTTGGGCCTCTTTCAAATTCCCTGTCAAATTATGAGCTCCTTTGGGGTTATTTTGTAATTTATTGTAGTACAGCAAAGTGGTTAAGGGAATAGATTGATGTCAGACAGAACTGGGTTCAAAATCAAGTTTTCCACCTTTGAATTGTGGAAACTTGATTACAAAGAGCTTTTATGAGCCTCAGTTTCCTTCTCTGTAAAGTGGAGATCATGATAATAGTGACTTGTGATTATTTAATAATATCAGGCAAAATGAGTGCCATCTAGTATATGCTCAATAAATGGTAGCCAGCAACTGGAAGGTGATGAAGGCAGAGGGAAGAGTGAAGAGGGAAGAGTGAAAACACTAGTCTTGCCCTACCACTGTCTATTTTCTACCCACTATCTATGCTACTTATTCTCTGTACCTTTTCCCCCTCTCTCCTCCTCCCACTCCCCTGTTGCTCACCATCCATATGATCTCCATTTCTGTGGTTCTGTTCCTGTTCTAGCTGTTGGCTTAGTTTGCTTTTGTTTAGGTGTGGTTGTTAATAGCTGTGAGTTTGCTGTCTTGTTATTGTCATATTTTTATCTTCTTTTTCTTAGATAAGTCCCTTTAACATTTCATATAATAAGGGCTTGGTGATGATGAACTCCTTGAACTTGACCTTTATCTGCTCTTCCATTCTAAATGACAGCTTTGCTGGAAAGAGCAATCTTGGATGTAGGTCCTTGTCTTTCAAGACTTCAAATACTTCTTTCCAGCCCCTTCTTGCCTGGAAGGTCTCTTTTGAGAAATCAGCTGACAGTCTCATGAGAACTCCTTTGTAGGTGACTGTCTCTTTATCCCTTGCTGCTTCTAGAATTCTCTCCTTCATTTGAATCTTGGCTAATGTAATTCTGATGTGCCTTGGTGTGTTCCTCCTTGGGTCCAACTTCTTTGGGACTCTCCGAGCTTCCTGGACTTCCTGGAAGTCTATTCCCTTTGCCAGATTGGGGAAGTTCTCCTTTATTATTTGTTCAAATAAGTTTTCCACTTGTTGCTCTTCTTCTTCCCCTTCTGGTACCCCTATAATTTGGATGTTGGGATGTTTAAAGATGTCCTGGAGGTTCCTAAGCCTCTCCTCATTTTTTTTTGAATTCTTGTTTCTTCCTTGTTTTCTGTTTGGTTGTTTGTTTCTTCCTTCTGGTCCACTTCATTGATTTGAGTCCCAGTTCTCTTCCCATCTCTATTGGTTCCCTATGCATTTTCCTTCATTTCACTTATTGTAGCCTTCAGTTTTTCATCTAATTTGTGAGCAAAATCAACCAATTCTGTGAGCATCCTGATCACCAGTGCTTTGAACTGTACATGTGATAGGTTGGCTGTCTCTTCGTCACTTAGGTGAATTGGCTCTGAGGCTTTGATTTGTTCTCCTGTTTGAGCCATTTTTTTTTTTGGGGGGGGGTCTGGTCGTGGCTGTTACGTGGTGAGGGGTGGAGCCTTAGGTGTTCCCCAGGGAGGAGCAGCCCAGTTGCTGAGTAGTGACATTGTATGTGGGGGCAGGGTCTGAGAGGGAACAATGACACCTGCTTCTCTCTCTCTCAGATTCTAGTCCCTTCCACCACTTCCCCTTCACCTGTATTATCCATGCGTGAATGTGGGACCTCTGGTCAGCCAGTGCCTTGCACGGCCTCACTGGGTCTGCACAGTCGCCACCCCGTGCCCGGGGTCTGCTTGCAGCTGCCTGGGGTCTGTTAGCCACTGCTGCCTGCGTGCCCGGGTCTGCACCTCTACTTTTTCTTGCCTTGACTCCGCCCCTCTTACCCGTCTGGATGAATGGTCGTTGGACTTCCTTACAGTTCAATTTTCCATTAGCTCTGGTTGTTTTCTTGTTTCTAAATCTTTGTTGTCCTTGCCCTGGCTGGTGTAGCTCAGTGGATTGAGCTCGGGCCTGTGAACCAAAGGATTGAGGTTCGATTCCCAGTCAGGGCACATGCCTGGGTTGCAGGCCAGTTCCCAGCATGGGACACATAAGAGGCAACCATACATTGATATTTCTCTCCTTCTCCCTCTCTCCTACCCTTCCCCTCTAAAGATAAATAAATAAATAAATAAATATTAAAAAAAAGTATAAAACTCTATAAAAAAAATAAAATAAATAGATCTTTGTTGTCCTTAATTTTGGTTGTGAGAGGAGGCACAGTGTGTCCACCTACACCTCCATCTTGGCTAGAAGTCTAAAAAATTAAGTGTTATAGATAAACAGAAACCTTGGACTAACCACAGTCTCTATGAGCTTTCAGGTGGCTCGTAAGTATGAGCTACAACGTTGGGCTGCCTGCTCCTGATATCACCAGGATCTCTCCGCACTTTTGGAATGTGTCTAATGCTCTCTTCAGTTTGACCTCCAACTTGTGCCCGGTCCCAAAAACTTTGAATTTCTGCACCCCTCAAAGGATCTCCTTCATGCTGACTTGGTTGACATAGAAGATATGGTAAAAGAAGGGCCACATGTTCTGAATTAGGAACTTGTTGTGAAATAATTGATGAGGAAACCATTCATTAGCTGGATTCTACAGAGAGTAAAAGAAATCAGGCCACACTGAAGTGTACGTCTCAACTGTAAATGGAAATTGTCACCCGATGTGAAGGCTCCTGCTCCTTCCCCCTGGGTGAGAGGCTAATATCTACAGAGCTTAGGCATAGGGAAAAGTCTCCAGGGTTGGAGAACTTTGCAGTCATAAGTTGGTGCTTCAGAGGAATTGCTTCTCACCACAACCAGCCACAAGCAAGGAACCACTCTATCGTCTCTATTACCTTTTCACCTACCACTCTTCCCCTCCTTAAACTATGCCCTAGCCCTTGGAATAAGCTATTCTTGGGTCTTCAGTTTAGAGAAATGTATTTCTTTCAAAGTTTCATCTTTGGATCAAAGATTATTCAGTTAAGGCCCATATTCACATTACTTGTACTTATTATAAATTGGTCTGATGCCTTTCTAATTAACTTGAACTGAATTCTATTAACATATTTACATGAACCATCATAAAGGAATTCTCAAACCTTTTTAGGAAAGAGATATACTTATCAAATTATAAAAATAATATAGTCCATTTTATTTTTAAATTTAATAATGAACAGGTATTATCATGTTAACACTCACGTGGTAAAATATTAAATACAAAATGACATTCAAAGACGGTGTATATTGTGGTTGTCTCCTCTGAGCTCCATCTTGTCACATGTGCCCATGTCCCACTCCAACCTCACCAAAGGACTCCCTCACCTCTATGAGTATTCCTTGAGTGCTCTTTCAGAATTTTAATATACATATACACATACAAATATGTATGTGAAGATAAATATATATGGGAAATATAGAATGATTGCTACATCTACTTTTTCGACAAAGAAAAACTTTAAAATTATGAGCTCAGTTAATTTGGTATGTTTTACAAGTTGCAATATTTTCTTTAAAAAGTTACAAATTAAAGAAAGAAGAAAATGGCAAATAAATTACCTAAAATGTCACAGTCACATATGCATTTCATCCTAGAGAAGAAGGGCAAGCTAGGCTCTACCCACTTTCATGAGTTTCATCAAATACAGGACCTTTTCATGGGTGGAGAGAAAAGACAACTTTCAAAAAGGAGTATAGTGTGGCTCAGTTGGTTGGAGCTTCATCCCATAGACTGAAGGGTTGTGGGTTTGATTCCTGATCAGGGCACATAGCCAGGTTGCAAGTTTGATTTCTGGTCAGGGCACACGCAATAAGGCAGCCAATGGATGTTTTTCACGTTGATGTTAATCTCTCTCTCCCTCCCTCTCTTTCTGAAAGCAATTTTAAAAAATGTCTTCAAGTGAGGATAAAAAAGGAGTATATGTCATGTATATATTATTAAATTAGTCACTAGCAATACTCCTTCCTAAGCACCAGGTAGGGACTATAGTTTTCTAAACTAGATCTAGTGATTAGAATGGGAATCAATCTGTCTTTCTCCCCTCAAAAGCTGTTTGCTGGTTAATGAATTAAAAAACAATGAAAACTTCACATTCCCCATCAAACAAGAAAAATAAACACTAAAATGTCCCAGATTGCTCTCCACATGGGAACCACTAAGAAGCTTCAACAATTTGAGCCTAGAATTAGTCAGTTACAAAGTTATCAAAGGGCATGCCTTACTTCTAAACACAAAAATTTTTGTAAAAAAATTAATTCTGATCACTTTTCTGACATAATTACTCAAATTTATTATTATTATTTAAACTCAGTTTAAATAATAGTTAAACTTAATTTAACTAGTATTAAACTAGTTAATAAGAGAGGGAAAGAGGCCATACTTATGGGCTTTGGATGAGTATAGAGCATTTGCCCTTGGTGTCAAGTAAGGCTGAAAGATTCAGGCAAGAAACCAGGAGCCCTTTTTAAATCAATTTCTTACTTACATAGACTGCAACAGCAAGACTGGCAAAGGTGCCATATCCCTGTGTACCTTGCCCTTCCAGTCTAGACCACACCAAAACAAACGAGGTCAGATAACAAAGCAACAGGGGCTACAGGGAGCTCTAATTCTGAAGATCCAGTTTCATACTAAGCAGTTGAGTATTTCATGCTAAGCAGCACGCAGCTGTACTCTGAAATGTGGAGAAGAGGGAAGTTTTGAGGCAGAAATCCTTATACTCAGAACACAGGAGGCAATAAGAAACTGTCTCAAGAATTTGCAGGGAAGATAAAGAGGAGGGTAAGAAATGGCCCTGCAGCAGCTCCTCACATTCTTTTATGTTCTGACAGGATTGGGGGGCATTTTACCAAGACTTAGATCAACTGAGATTAAGCCTTGTCTATGTGGCCCATATGGATATATGCAAGGCCACCTGCACAAAGTAGTTTCCCCACAACTTCACCCCTAAACTTTCACATCACCAATCAAGAACTCTTTAGAAATGTAGGCCACCACATCAAATATCCTAATTATACAAATCTTTTTAATTTGTCCTAGACAACATACAGTAAGTTAAATGTAGAGCAGTTGCTATAGTCTGTGAATAGGATGAGACTAAAGGAAATAGAATCAGGTCCAGAAAGTCCATATTCTGTTGTCCCAAGTGGTAGCTGTTAACTCCTAGAATTAGCAGCTCCTTCGGAGTCTTTGAGAGTTCTAGATTAAAATGTCCCATTAGCCAGTGATCAAGATGAGGGTGGCATTCTGCATTAAATTAGCCAGAAGCTCTGCAGGTCAGAGCTGAGAGAGAATAATGGTCCCTTCCCTTCCCAACAGCCATAGTTGTTGTAGTGCTACCAGAGCCACGTGCTCAGTACCTGTCCCCACAACAACCAAGTCACCCTTCACCAATCCTCCCCATGTCCTACTCACACCGTATGCCCAGGCTCATTTCTAGGTGGCTCAGTAGTTTCTTTTTTGTACACCTTGTACCACCCTAGAACATCTCCCATCCTCTAACATTCGGGCAACACTTACAGCACTTCAGAGCTGTCATTTCATATCCATAATTATTATCATCATTATCTATAACTGCTCAAATCTATCAAGCTTAGCTGGGCAGTAGGAGAAATACCAAGTTACAGTCTCCCATCCCCTGGTTCATCATTGCAACCTACAAATTCCAGTCGCTCAGTTCCCACAGGGTAGACATGGGAGGTAAGAGCAAGAGTGAGTTTAATTACATAGTCTATTTGCCAAGACCAGCCAGCGTCAGTGCCCAGAACTATATGTCCCCAATTTCCCTTTACTACTTGATTGTGCAGTTATCAGTGTGGCCACATGTACCAGGCTTTCTCAGTCTTAGAATCACTAGAGTTTATTTTTAGGCCCAGTCCTGACTTGTAGGTAGATTGCTATGCCCCTTGTGATAGTGTACCAGGTGGCTATGGCCCTTACCTGAGAAGCTCAGGTCCAATCAGCTTGTTGATTCCATTGATATTTACCCTCAAAAAGTCCTTTTCCATAGGTGTCCACATGGTTCATGAGCAAAGGACATAAGTCTTACACAATCTTCCACCATAGTGCCTGGCCCTACCAAGCCTGAGACCTGATCATCCAATTTTTCTGCTGCTAGGCACCAGACTACACTGCTAGCCCACTCCCCAAAGCCATGACTCAGTGAAAATATAACAAGGTATATTTTTGGAAGATATTTTTAGATTAAGCACTTTAAACCACAACTAAGCACTGTAAACTATGCCAATGAGCAGAGTTCCCTTTTCTTTTTTTTTTTAACATTTTTAATATATTTTATTGATTATGCTATTACAGTTGTCCCATTTCTCCCCCATCATTCCCCTCCACCCTGCACACCCTCTCCCACCCACATTCCACCCCTTTAGTTCATGTCCATGTGTCATAACTTCTTTAGCTTCTACATTTCCCACACTATTCTTGCCCTCCCCCTGTCTATTTTCTACCCACCGTCTATGCTACTTATTCTCTGCACCTTTTCCCCCTCTCTCCGCCTCCCACTCCCCTGTTGCTTACCCTCCACGTGATCTCCATTTCTGTGGTTCTGTTCCTGTTCTAGCTGTTGGCTTAGTTTGCTTTAGTTTCAGGTGTGGTTGTTAATAGCTGTGAGTTTGCTGTCTTGTTATTGTCATATTTTTATCTTCTTTTTCTTAGATAAGTCCCTTTAACATTTCACAGAATAAGGGCTGGGTGATGATAAACTCCTTTAACTTGACCTTATCTGAGAAGCACTTTATCTTCATTTCCATTCTAAATGACAGCTTTGCTGGATAGAGCAGTTTTGGATGTAGGTCCTTGCCTTTCAAGACTTCAAATATTTCTTTCCAGCTCCTTCTTCTTTTTTTTTTTTTAAACTTTTTTCTCTATTCTTTTTTTTAAATATTTTATTTATTTTTCTATTTATTTATTTATCTTTAGAGGAGAAAGGTAGGAAAGAGAGAGAGGGACAGAAATATCAATGGATGGTTGCCTCTTGTGTGTCCCCTGCTGGGAACTGGCCTGCAACCCAGGCATGTGCCCTGACTGGGAATCGAACCGCGATCCTTTGGTTCGCAGGCCTGCACTCAATCCACTGAGCTACACCAGCCAGGGCTCCAGCTCCTTCTTGCCTGCAAGGTCTCTTTTGAGAAATCAGCTGAGAGTCTGATGGGAACTCCTTGGTAGGTGACTGTCCCTTTATCCCTTGCTGCTTCTAGAATTCTCTGCTTCATTTGAATCTTGGCTAATGTAATTATGATGTGCCTTGGGGTGTTCCTTCTTGGGTCCAACTTCTTCGGGTCTCTCTGAGCTTCCAGGACTTCCTGGAAGTCTATTTCCTTTGCCAGATTGGGGAAGTTCTCCTTCATTATTTGTTCAAATAAGTTTTCCACTTGTTGCTCTTCTTCTTCCCCTTCTAGGACCCCTATAATTCGGATGTTGGGACATTTAATGATGTCCCGGAGGTTCCTAAGCCTCTCCTCATTTTTTTGAATTCTTGTTTCTTCATTCTTTTCTGTTTGGTTGTTTGTTTCTTCCTTCTGGTCCACTCCATTGATTTGAGTCCCAGTTTTCCTCCCATCTCTATTGGTTCCCCATGCGTCTTCCTTCATTTCACGTATTGTAGCCTGCATTTTTTCATCTAATTTGTGACCAAAATTAACCAATTCTGTGAGCATCCTGATGACCAGGGCTTTGAACTGTGCACTGATAGGTTGACTATCTCTTCACGGCTTAGAGGAATTGGCTCTGGGGCTTTCATTTTTTCTCCAGTTTGAGCCATTTTTGGTGTTTTTTGTTGTTGTTGTTTGTTTTGGTTTTGGTGTGGTCACGGCTGTTACGTAGTGAGGGGCGGAGCCTTAGGTGTTCCCCTGTGTGGGGCAGCCCAGTTGCTGGGTTGTGATGCTGTATGTGGGGACGGAGTCTGAGAGGGAACAATGGCGCCTGCTCCGCTCTCTTCTGGATTCTACTCCCTTCCGCCGCTTCCCCTTCACCTGGATTGTCTGCGCGTGAATGTGAGACCACCTGGTCAGCCAGCCACCTTGTGCGGCCTCACTGGGTCTGCACAGTTGCCACCCTGTGCCCGGGGTCCACCAGCTGCTGCCTGTGCACCTGGGAACTACCAGCCGCTGCTGCCTGCATTCCGTGGTCCGCACCTCCACTTTTTCCTGCCTCGACTCCGCCCCTCTTACCGGTCTGGATGAATGGTTGTTGGACTTCCTTACAGTTCAATTTTCTATCAGTTCTGATTGTTTTCTTGTTTCTAAATATTTGTTGTCCTTAATTTTGGTTGTGAGAAGAGGCACAGTGTGTCCACTTATGCCTCCATCTTGGCCGGAAGTCCAGAGTTCCCTTTTCCATGCACAGTTTTAAACAATTTCTTTAGAGCTGCACAGCTGCAGCATCATACACTCCTGTGTAGGGGGCCACAAGGCCATCCCCAAGCTTTCATGATTTATTAGGAGGACTAACAACATAAAGCACATCATTGCACTCATAGCTAAAATTTGTTACAGCGAAAAGGTACAGAACAGTCAGCAAAGGGAAAAGGCACATAGGGCAAAGTCTGAAAGAAATCATGTGAAATGTCTCCAGGGACGCTCATGAGAGATTTAATGCCCAAGGTTTTTACTAGGGGCTGGTCGTATCATCTGCCTAACACATACCAAAATTCCAGACTCCCAAGAGAAAAAAGCAGGTAATCAGCATAAACCACACTGGTTATATGAGCAATTTGTGTACAATGAACCAGTCTTATCAGTTATGTGAACGGTGGGAACTCTACCCAAATTGCAGTTCCCAGCCACCAGCCAAAGGCCAAACTTGTAAGCAGAATTTTATAAGGATAAGCAGGCTCTTCGCCCTTAGGAAAGGCATCTTTACAACAAAAGTATTATCAGTAGAACCCCATGCAGCAGGGTGAGAGCAACCTGCAGTATTCATCTGTTATGTCCTTTAGGTGTCCTTCCTTAGCCAGTTAAAACAAATTCCATTAACCATACAGATTTGAGAAAGCCAGCTAGCTTCACCCTTAAGTTTCTGTATTAACCTTTTTTTTTTTAAGCTCACATATGACATCACTGTAGGTACAGCAGATCTATTGAAGCTGGCCTGAAAACTTTCCAAGGCTGAGGCCGTGTCATGAAAGTCAGGGCACACAGAAGAGAAATACAATCCCAGAGGTCACACAGAGTACCCATAGAAACAAAGAGTTTACAATTCTCGGGGCATGCCAAGCAGGACATACATTAGTCAGGGAGTACAGGTTCACAGGGCCCCCAGTGTGGCCTTCTACTGTGGGACCTCCCCCACTAGGTTCCCAGTCCAGTCCAAATCATGCAGTTCAGTCCTTGGCTTCAGAGGGACTGCCTGAGGCTATCACCAACCAGTTTTGTCTGCAACATCAATTCCACACTTCACAAGTGTGAAGGACAGATGTAGGTGTGTTCTGCAGGAAAGGGCTAGTGTTGGGGTCATCCCTTGCCACCAGTGCTGGTCAAGTTTGAACCTAGCTCACAGACCAGCTTGAATTCAAAGTGCTCACAGCTTGAAAAGGCACACAGTGAGTTTGCCTTTTGGGAAGAGGGCAAGGCTTCCAGGAACAGTTCTGAAAAATCAAAGATTACTAATACCTTTCCCCTTCCACTGTCCTCAGGTGCTGGGGTTTTGTTTTTCCTCCATCATTACAAAATCAGTTGTGTCCTATTCAGCAACCATAACTTAACTTTTTCTCAATTATGTACTTACTCCCACCAACACTTTTTGTCTGGAAGGGTTGTATGCAAGAGGCATGAAAGCATTTTCACAAAAAAGCATTTTTGTATAATTTAATGAAAAATACACACCACATTCAGAATGAAAACTTGAATTAAAAAGAATGTTAATGGGTTTACATAACATCTCATTCCTTTTGTCTTCATCATTTATCCAGAGAGCAGACTAGAAAAGATTCAGCCATCTCTAAGGAATGCTGCGTTTAATAATCAGACTGCCTTACTAAGGTGTGTGTAGCAGGAAAAAGGTGAGGGAAGTAGAGTCAGGCTATCAGATCACTGTTGCAACCTGCAAATAATTGGGAAAGCCAGATGCACATCAGCAACAGTGAGCTGGCCCTGAGACAGGGCCCCGAGTCTGACCTGTCCATAGTGGGTGGAGGGGTCACACTCCCTATGATGTGCCCTTCCCCAACCTGCAGCTTTTGCAGGAATCATAACTTAGGACTTCACTCAGTCTCTGTATCAGAAATATAGAACCAGTCAGGCTTCCCCCCAGGCTGTTGCAGCATAGAGGGGAGTGCTCCACCTCAGAAAGATGGTATCTGTGGTGTGGGAGAATGACTGAGCACAGGGATCCTGACAGTTGTCCCTTCAGCTCTCTCCCCAGAGCCACCAACCCCAATCTCTCCTAACAAGACTATAGTTTGCTCTGCCCTCCCTCCACCAGAACCCAGGTTTAGTCATATATTTGGTGATTCCAAAGGATTTCATCCAGATACTTCATGAATATACAACAGAAAAACTCATTACTTCAGTTCCTCATTGTTTTGATCCTGCTGCACTTGAAAGTATATTTAATATAACATAAGTAGTGCCTTCTTGGGAATTTCTGTATTGGTCTTCAGCTGGAGAACTATGCTTTGCTATAAAGCCTCAATTATATCAAGTTAATTTACAACGCATAACTGAGGAGATCAATAATTTCACAAAAGTTAATGTAGAACTTGCAGAAGTTCATTTGGGAACAGAAGATCAGTGAATCCAAGAAAAGTTTCCAATGAACCAAGGGACAAAATAGAATTCTCTCTGATGAAAACACAAATTTAAGGATGGCATCACTCTCTCTCCCCCACCACGTGAGAATGCAGCAGGAAGGCAACCTTTACAAAACAGGAAGTGGGCCCTCACCAGACCCAGACCATGCTGGCACCTTGATCTCAGACTTCCAGCCTCAGGAACTCCACCCCCACAGGCTGGAATAGAAGCAACTTTGGAGAATGAGAAAGCAGTGCAGAACGAGTATGGACTTTGGAGTGTGTCACTGAAAAACTGTAAGAACTCAGGTGGCTAAGTGACGGGCCTTGGGCTCTCAGATGAATCTTACCTGGCATTTTCTGTCCTTTTCACTGCATGAGTGACACAAAACCTGTTTCTGCCATATGAGCAAGACCCCACTAGCCTGCTGTAGGATAGGATGCTATATGGAACAAAGAATAATGGTCCCAGCCAAGGCCATCCTACACCAGTCTACAGGCAGCCAGTACCCAGACAGAGGAGCAATACCCAGACAGAGGAGTCACCCAGCTATTGCACAGCTGACCACAGATGCAAGAATGAGCTCAACTGAGACCATATGAAGTACCCTACTGAGCATTGCCTACACTGCCAACCTGCAGGATGAGCTAAATAAATGCTCACTTTAATTTAAAAAAGAAAAGAAAAAGGATGACTTCAACACATTTGATGGGGCTAACACAATTTTGAATGGTATTCTTTTTTAAAAAAAGATTTTTATTTACTCATTTTAAGAGAGAGGGGAAAGGGACTTCTGGCCAAGATGGAGGTGTAGGTGGACACACTGTGCCTCCTCACACAACCCAAATTAAGGACAACAAAGATTTAGAAACAAGAAAACAACCGGAACTTACAGAAAAATTGAACTATACGGAAGTCCAACGACCACTCATCCAGACCAGTAAGAGGGGCAGAGTCACCGCAGGAAAAAGTGGAGGTTGGCGGAACCTGGCCCACAGGCAGCAGCAGTGGCTGGCAGATCCCAGGTGTGCAGGCAGTGGCTAGCAGACCCCAGGCACACAGGTGGCGGCTAGCAGACTCCCAAACACTGGGTGACAACAGTGCAAACCCAGTGAGGCTGTGCAAGGCAGCTGGCTGACCAGGTGGTCCCACGTTCGCATCCAGATAATCCAGGGAAAGGGAACCAGCGGAAGAGACTGGAATCCGAGAGAGCAGAGCAAGCGCCATTGTTCCCTCTCAGACCCCGCCCCCACATACAGCGTCACCACCCAGCAACTGGGCTGCCCTACCCTGGGGAACACCTAAGGCTCCGCCCCTCACTACATAACAGCCGCAACCAGACCAAAAAAACAAACCAAAAAATAGCTCAAACAGGAGAACAAATCAAAGCCCCAGAGTCAATTCATCTAAGCAAACAAGAGATAGCCAACCTATCACATGCACAGTTCAAAGCACTGGTCATCAGGATGCTCACAGAATTGGTTGATTTTGCTCACAAATTAGATGAAAAAATGCAGGCTACAATAAGTGAAACGAAGGAAAACACACAGGGAACCAATACAGATGGGAGGATAACTGGGACTCAAATCAATGGAGTGGACCAGAAGGAAGAAACAAACAACCAAACAGAAAACAAGGAAGAAACAAGAATTCAAAAAAATAAGGAGAGGCTTAGGAACCTCCAAGATATCTTTAAACGTCCCAACATCTGAATTATAGGGATACCGGAAGGGGAAGAATAAGAGCAACAAGTGGAAAACTTATTTGAACAAATAATAAAGGAGAACTTCCCCAATCTGGCAAAGGGAATAGACTTCCAGGAAGTCCAGGAAGCTCAGAGAGTCCCAAAGAAGTTGGACCCAAAGAAGTTGGACCCAAGGAGAAACACACCAAAGCACATCATAATTACATTAGCCAAGATTCAAATGAAGCAGAGAATTCTAGAAGCAGCAAGGGATAAGGGGACAGTCACTTACAAAGGAATTCCCATCAGACTGTCAGCTGATTTCTCAAAAGAGACCTTACAGGCGAGAAGGAGCTGGAAAGAGATATTCCAAGTCATGAAAGTCAAGGACCTACATCCAAAATTGCTCTATCCAGCAAAGCTTTCATTTAGAATGAAAGGGCAGATAAAGTGCTTCTCAGATAAGGTCAAGTTCAAGGAGTTCATCATCACCAAGCCTTTATTTTATGAAATGTTAAAGGGACTTACCTAAGAAAAAGAAGATAAGAAAAAAATATGACAGTGAAAAGACAGCAAACTCACAGCTATTAACAACCACACCTAAAACAAAAGCAAACTAAGCCAACAACTGGAACAGGAACAGAAACACAGAAATGGAGATCATATGGAGGGTCAGCAACAGGGGAGCAGGAGGAAGAGAGAGGGGGAAACAGTACAGAGAATAAGTAGCATAGATGGGGAGTAGAAAATAGGGGGAGGGCAAGAATAGTATGGGAAATGTAGAAGCTAAAGAACTTATGACACATGGACATGAGCAAAAGCGGGGAGAATGTGGGTGGGAGGGGGTGTGCAGGGTGGAGGGGAATGATGGGTGAGAAATGGGACAACTGTAATAGCATAATCAATGAAATATATTTTAAAAAGAGAGAGGGGAAAGGAGGAACAAAGACAGGGAGAGAAACATCAATGTGTGGTTACCTCTCACATGCCCCTCCGCCGCCCCGCACTGAGGACCTGGCCCACAACCCAGGCATGTACCCTTACTAGGAATCAAACCTGCTACCCTTTGGTTTGCAGGCCAGCACTCAATCCACTGAGCCACATCAGCTAGGGCTAAATTACATTCTTCAAAGAACATATGCTACATTGCAATCTGTGAGAGATCAGAAAGTCAAGAATCAGGACATGGATCAAACTGAAGCATCTGTCAATGGAGCAAAAGTGAAATCTGAAGAACAACTGACATAGGAGAATGTTAAGCTCAACATCCTCAAGCAGAGATCTGTTAAAGCAACCAACAGAGCAGAATTGAACAAGCTAATGAAGAATATATACATCCTCAATGAAACCTACAAAACAAGAAAAGTTGCTGCAGAACAGAAGCTGAATATGAAACAATGTGAGCAGACAGAGAAGGAGAACCAGCTGTCAGCTGCATAGGAACAACTGAAATTAGCTGCAGAGGAAATGCACAAGTACAGCAAGCTAAACAAATGAAGGAAGAACTGCTGCAAGCAGAGCACAGCTTCAAAGCCAGATGGTTCTTTAGGAGGAAAACTCAAGACAACTGGGTCAAGACTTGCATGTTGGAGAGGGAAATGGCAGAGCAGAGCAGAGAAGCTGCCCACCTGAAGCAGAGATTGGGAATACAGTAAAAAAAAAGAGTTTCCCTGAGGGATACAGCATGCAGAAGCCAATGCCAGGAAGACCTGAGATGCAGAATCCTGCACAGAGAAATTCAGGGCCTGGTGCAGCAACTCCCAGGCGAAGCAGACTGATCCCTACTAAGCACACAGAGAAGGGCAAGGTCAATCTGGAGGCAAGGGGGAATCCTCCTTTCCTAGTACCACCTTGCACGCCCTATCCCATTGGCCACCCTTGGTCACAAGACATGGGTTATAAGCTACCTAACATGTTTTCCACACTTGTGGCCTCTGGGATGTTACCCTCCTCCTCCACTTGTGGCATTTGGATAATCAGTTTAAAATTTCAAGAGGACCCTAAGCCATGGCAAGCAGGCTGTGACAATTATATATTTAAAGAGGCTAGAAGATCTGAATTATGGTCTGAATGTTATCCCTGCCCAAACATGTCCCCTCTGATTTTGTCTCTCAGTGTTACCCCTAACAAACCTTTAATAGTTGAAAGAAAGAGGGAGAGGGGAGAGGGAGGGAAGGAGAGAGAGAGGAAGGAAGGAGGGAAGGAAGGAAGGAAAGGAGAAGGGGGGAGGATGGAAGGAAGGGGGAGAGGGAGGGAGGGAAGGAAGGAAGGAAGGAAGGAAGGAAGGAAGGAAGGAAGGAAAAAAGGAAAGAAAGAAAGAAAGAAAGAAAGAAAGAAAGAAAGAAAGAAAGAAAGAAAGAAAGAAAGAAAGAAAGAAAGAGGAAGGAAGGAAGGAAGGAAGGAAGGAAGGAAGGAAGGAAGGAAGGAAGGAAGGAAGGAAGGAAGGAAGGAAAATATAGAGCCAGTCAGCAGTCCAATTTCAGATGATCCTACCAGAAATAAGCCCTTTTCAGTGGGCGTATGTAGGTGACTTAGAAGGTCCATCCATCATCCATATTGTTTCCACCAACTCAGCCCATAGAGAGGTACCTAAATCTGCAACTGTCCTAGAGTTTGAATTTTGTTTTTTGAGCAGAACAACTTTGTTGGAGTTTAGTTTGACACAGCTAGTGTTGAGATTGAAACAGAAAGTATCAGGTTTCTGTGTCCAGTCAGATCAAGGCGATTAAAGACCAGGATTCCCAAAAAGCTTTTCTTCAACAACAGCAAAGCCCAGATGCTGCAAGGCCAGACACCATGTTCCAAGTCCAACCAACAAGCAAGGCTTTATTTAACCCTTTTAATCTTGTCAGTCTTAGCATCCTAATAGAACTCTCAAAAATATGCACATCAAGCTGGAAAATCATCAGCCTTTATGGGTCAGACATCTGATTTTACAAAAGCTCATTAGCACCTAAAATCTGCTTTGTAAAACTCCAAAAGTGTTATTTCCACCTGGAAAGTACCTCTCTACTCATGTTGTTCCCTTTCTTCCAGAAGTTCCAATAGGCAAAAAGTATAATAAATATTATCAGTTATAGCCCTGGCTGGTGTGGCTCAGTGGATTGAGGGTGGGCTGGGAACCAAAGGGTTGCCAGCTCTATTCCCAGTCAGGGCTCACGCCTGGATTGTGGGACAGGTCCCCAGTAGGGGGCACTTGAGAGGCAACCACACACTGATATTTCTCTCCCTCTTTCTCCTTCTCTTCCCCTCTGTCTAAAAATGAATAAATAAAATCTTTAAAAAAATATCAGTTACAGTGATTTATTTTGTTTTTACATTCAAAAAAATTTAATTTCCACCCACCCACCAGTGGCAAAAAAACAATTATTTGCGTGTCCCATTAAAACCTTTTCTTTGCAGCTTTCCCTGATTGGGATGATTCCTCTAAGCGTTTGAGAAGTCACAAGCATATAGCATTTTACATCAATTCTTATCCTATATCCAAATGCAACAGTCACAAAACACAAAACTATGTAAACCCATCATCCCCCACCTTTTAAATGGAAATTTACTCAACTCTCTACCCATAAATTTAACATTTACAAGGTTAACGGTACAGCTACCAAGGAAGACTCTCATCTGGAATGTAGGTGGGTAGGGTAGCAGTGATGGCAACTAGGCTGAAAAAATGGCTGGAGTGGTTTTTATCCCTCCTTTCCCCTTTTCATTCGCTTTCCTCCAATTCTCAGAATGCATCTAACATTCTTTCCTTCCACTTGAAGGAAAGAGCAATACAATCTTTTCATAATTTTGAACCTATGCAAGCTCACCCTTGGGAATTTTGAAGCCCCTTCTCCTCCCACCTGGAGGAGAAAAAATACAAAAAGACATCACAAGGCTTCCCTTTTCTCCCTCACTTTAGCAAGCCAACTCCCCAGGATTTGGAGCTAAATTTTCAAATTCCATAACTTAAGTTCTACCTCTCATAAAAGACTTCTGTTCCATACCACAGATGGTTCTACAGCCTGCCAAACACTGAAGTTTTGTCATTCCTCATTCTTTCATTCTTACTTTTCCCAAGTAATGCTTTTGTTATATATTTGTGGTGAGACCGAGTTGGACTGGCAGATAATATTTTGTACACCAACTCAAGACCACCTCCCTTTCCCAGGTACTCTGATTCACTAGGACTGACAACATTCAGCACATAGTTGTACTCACAACCAAGATTTTTATAGTGAAAAATTACAAAACAAAATCAGCAAACAAAAAAAAAGGCACATTAAGAAACGCTCAAAGATATCAGACACAAGCTTCTAAAAGCCCTCTCCCAGTAGTCACACAGGACACAAGTTGTGTCAACACATGTGAAATGTTGTCTACCAGGAAGCTCATTAGAGATTCAGTGTCCATGGGGGCTGGTTCTGTAGGTGCCCTCTGCTTAACACATACCAAAATTCTAGACTCCCAGAAGGAAAGCAGGTATTTATCATTAACCACATTGGTTGTACCAACAGTTTAGATTAGGGGTGTCAAACTCATTTTTGTCTGGGGCCACATCAGCCTGGCAGTTGCCTTCAAAGGAGCAAATGTAATTTTAGTACTGTATGAATGTAATTACTCCTTAACTAGGGGCAAGGAGCTGGGCACTGCCGCCAGGTAGAAACAAGATGACAGGCAGGATAAAACAAGGTGGAGGGCCGGATTCGACCTGGAGGCCTTGTGTTTGCTACCTGCGGTTTAGATAAAATGAGCCACTCTGATAAGTTATGTGAAAGGCAGGAACTCTCCCCAAATTGCAGTTCCTAGACACCGGCTAAAGGCCAAATTTATAAACAGAACTTTCCAAGGAGAAGCAGGCTCAGACATGCTATGTTAACTCCTTCCCGTACAACCTCCTTTGGCCTTAAATTTAGCTGTACATCCATGAACCAGACCCAGGCATCCTCAGGAACCTCAGTGTACCCAGAACCCCATGAAGCCTAAGATGATGGCATAGACCCAGCATCTGAGACAATCACATTTTGGTGGTGACTATGCAGCTATGAGATTCTATTAATGCCTAATTTGAAAGGTCAAACAATAGCTTCCAGATACTTCCAGGTCCTAATCCAGGTGACTTGTGAATGTTACTTTCTGTGGTAAGAGGGATTTTGAAGAGGGGATTAAGTTAAGGATCTTGAGGTGGGGACATTAACCTGGATTATCCTTGTGAACTGTTGGGAACCACCCTGCCTGGTTTCAGAAGCTGTAATCCCCCATTGCTAAGGCTGAGTAAAGAAACCTTGGGACCATAAGGCACTAAGGAGACAAAGTTTATCTCTCTGGCAGGGGTGCTGCCTCTGCCCCCTTTATTTCACCCTGCTTGGCCCCAAGGGTCTGACTGGTTAGCCAATGACTGGTAAGATTCCTCAAGGGAGGGATGACCTAAGACAGGCACGATCACAAAGGAGCCCTCAGGGAAGGACTTGGGGGACTATAGAAAAAGGGGGTGATGGACCCTCACCCCTCAGCTTTGACATAGCCTGAGTCCTCATTCTGTCTGGGAGAAGTCTCCTAATCTATTGGCTGCCTTCCTTTACCTGCCTGACTTAAACCTGAAACAATGCTGGGCAGGAAAGGGTGGGTTCCCCAGGGTGACCAGGCCTAAGAAAGAATGCACAAAATCCTGTGAAAACCGCTTTGCTAAGAATGCCCTCAATTTTCTGATAAGGGTCCAAGCCTGAAATGAGTTTGTTTCCCAAAGTTTTATAGCCCTTTAGCTAACTGACCCTGCTTCAGAATAAGGCCTCCTAGTTCTCTGAATGTTATCTATTATTTGATCCTTACTGCCTAACAATGATTGATGAGCTTTACCTGTATTCCTGTGCAAATTGAACCCAATAAAAGTCCCCTGAGGAACAGGCTCCTGGCCCTTCTCCTTTGAGAGATTGGCCACCTTTCTTCCCCAGGTAGATCATGTCTTGGTAAACTTATTCTCATCCGTGGCAGATGAGAGTAAGGGGTGGGGGTGGGGGGCTCTGCAGGCGGAGCCCCCACCACAGTGAACCCTAAATGTAATCACAAGTGTCCTTGTATAATACAGACCAGAGGGAGATTTGGTTATAATAGGGGAAGTTAAAGATGTAATGACGGAAGCAAAAGATTGGAATGATGTGAGGAAATAATCATGAGGAATAGGACCTCCACAAAGGAAAAGGCAAGAAAACTGATTTTCCCTTGGAGCCTCTGGAAGAAGTGCAGCCCTGCCAACATCTTTATTTCAGCCTACTGAAACCCATTTTGGACTCCTGGCTTTCAGAACTGTAAGACAATACATTTGTGTTGATTTAAGCCATTAAGTTTGCACTAATTTGTTACAGCAGCAATACGAGATTAATATATCCAGGTTATTTCTTTCCTCAATATACAATTTCCATTTAATAATGCATGCTTGCTGGGCAATATCCACTTTGTTGGTGTTTTTATTTTCTACATATTCCAGAATGGACAAGTCAGAGTATAACATCATGTGTTGTTGATTAGCCAGCCTGTCATTGTCCAGCACTCAAAAGCAAGTCAATAATTGCTCTCAATAACAGCACTCAATAATTGCCCCTCCAATGGAGCATACCATTGGTATCAGGCAAATGCTATACAAAAACCCTAGTGGTCACCACTGCCTAGTGCCACAAGTTCCATAACTGTCAATCACTGACACTTGTAGCTCAGAAGGCTCATTAGAACTAATTGGTCCGAATAGGAGGTCAGTCTGTACAGCTTCCTGGTTAGTTTCCTTACATACCTTCTTTCTGCTAGCTCCTTAATCAGTATAGTGATCTTCTTATCCCCTGTACTCCCCTTGACCTGGCTTCCTATACTTCCCTACCACTATCACATAACTATGCTCAAAGATCCAGGTGAACGCCTAGCTGTGTACTCATCCCACTGGGAACATTCTTACAATCAAGATAAGTATTATATATACACAACACATCTGTTCCCACAACACATTCAGAGGTATCAGTTACAACTGCGTGGGTATGTGAACTGCTCGCCAAACAAAACACAATACAGATAAGTTTCAAGGAACAGATAAGCAAGTCAATTTTAGCAGGAGTTACAAGTCTGGCAGGCCATGGAAGCCTTCTAAGAAACATAGTCCTTCATGTGGAAGAAGGCAACATCTTTAACTCCTGGAGGGCTTCATTGTGGTAAATTCAGCCACACAGTCCCCAAACTTTACTTTGGCAAGAATGCCCTGACTTTTGTTGGGATTTATTAGTCACACCTTTTTCTTTTTTCTTTTTTTCATAGTTAGTTCTCTTTATAGACTCTGACTGTAGGAAAGGGTTGTCTGTGGGCCTGGTTGGGACCAACACAGACCTAGCAAGCACCTAATAACATCACAACTTTAGATTTGTCAACCAACAGACATTATTTACACAGTGAGAACTTTGGATGTCAAAAAACTTTTCTTTAACACTTTATAAGCATTCATTGTACAAGAGTATAACAAACATATTTAAATTACACATTTTCACAATGGTACATTGAGTTGGCTCAGACTTCTCATTCATTAGTTTTTTCCTCTTTACTGTGAGCTTGGTCCAAACTTTATCAGCTGAATTCAGAGTTTTTAAAGAAGCATGGACCAAAGAGTTTTACACAGGCACTTCAGGGGTTACAAGAGCTGCCCAGAGAGCATGCCATCTCTTTGGGGAGTTCACAGCAGAGGTCAACTGCAGCAGAGGGAAAGTTTCTTTTCTTAAAGCAATAAAGTTCAGCGTAAGAGGATGGGAGAGATCAGAGGACATGGCAGGAGCAGCTCCATACCAGAAAGCACAGGCTTGCACTTGCTTTCAGACTTAAGTGGCTGTCCACTCAGTTTCAACAAACAACTAGGACACAATTCAAGAAGCTGGCTTCAATCCTACCTCTATAAGCCTCCAAACAGTCACTAAGAGAGCCTACACTATTATATGCCAAGGTGTCTTCTTATATCATTTAACCCACACTCTATTAACAGGTATGACAATGGGAGAAGTCTTACTCCTTCTTTTGGCCCACCACTTAGGCAAGAGCATGCAATACCGGATACCAGGGAATCTTATCGTAGCCTTCAACTGGTCCATGTGACTCTGTTTCTTCCAAAAAGACTTCTTAACCTCACCAGCTCCAGGGTGGATGTCAAATTTGTTAAGTAAGCCTGGCAGAATAACAAGGTGTAAGGTCATTAGGGAACTGGCATGTAACAGTTCATTAGGGAACAGTTCCCCTTCAACTGCAAAAATGGAGTTTAATTTTTAATTTGACTTAAACATTGCTTTTAGTCTGAGGACACCACTAATGGTGTAGAAAGTGCTCTGAAAGTATGTTCAGAGTAGACTCACCTTCTCTCTTCTTCAGTTTTAGAGGTGCCAGGGAAGCCAATAGTGCTTTGTCAAATATGTATATCCTTTAGATTTTTGTGTGAATGCAGAACACTGCACATATGGGATAGCCTTCAGATCAGAAATGAGCATTTCAGCAGTCTATGGGGTGAGAGGATCCTGTATCTTGACAAGTTTCTCAACAGTAAAGCGTCACGTTCGTGAGATCAATTTTGGTTTTAACAACCAAGCAGACAATAGTGAATTATCTCAGGTACCCATTTTTATTTCACATTTTCAAATGAGGGCAGAAGATGACTAAAGTATAGGCTAGAAATACACCTGTTTGTGGATAGCTATGGGGTTCTTCTGTCAAATTGTCTTGCCCTGCAGGATCAAAAAATCCAAGAGTGTATGGCTTTCACTAATAATTGTGACTGTATAGTTGTCAGAAACCATTGAACATATTCAGATAGTTTGTTGTATAGACTATCAAGACATATCTTTTTTAAAAAAGATACTATCTTCCCTACAGCACCATCACTCACAGTACAATTATCTGCATTGCTAATTTGTTTTAAAGTCCAGTTAAAATACTTCAAATTTAATTTTGAACTCAGCTGCACCACCTGACTTTCAGGACGTTTTTTGTTTGCATCAGCCTGAGGATTGCCTATTAGAAAATAAAGCGAAAATAAAGCGAAAGAAGTGCTTAGGCAGGAAGTCCCCATAGTTGAGGAGGTGGGCCAAACTGACCAGATGATGGCAGGAGGTGGCACGGGCCAGGAAGCACTGCAGAAAAAGTCTTAGCTAGCAGGAGGGGTAAAGGTCAGCTGGCAGCTCACTCCACCATACTGGCAGTTCCAACAGGAATGGAGGACACTGGCGGAAACTGCCCTACTGGTCCCTCCTTCCCTAGCTGCTGGTGCTTTCAGAATTCACTGTGGAAAAGCAGTGTTCAGAAACTGTCCTGAGCTTCTCCCTATGCCTCCACCCACCCCAATAGTGATTTCAGGGGCCAATAGGTCAGGACCCCAGTAATAAAGGTGTTAATCTCCAGATAGCGGTCAGTTACAGAAACATCCGCCCGGGAGCCAGTGTTCTCTGTGCGTTGCGTGACTTCCCAGAGTGCTACGAAAGGTACAGAAGGACGTGTCACATTACCCTCAACAATAGTGAGTGCCAGACCCTGCAATCTTGGAGCCAATGTCCCTCCCTCCAACTCCATCCTCCGCACTTCACCTAAGCAAGCGCCTCCTTCTCCTAACTTCCGGACCCCTGAGGCGTGGGAAGTCCAGGTTCTTGCAGGATGAGAAGATCCGGGAGGAGAATGGAGGAATTGAGCTAAAAAGGCTGCGAGGCGCGCCTACAGTTGGACTAGTGAACTAGTCCCCCCACCGACAACCTGGGCCCATGGGAGTCCGCCAGCGTGGTGACGTCAGGGGTGGTGACGTAAGGGCCCGCTCGGCGGGCGGAGCGTCGGGGTTGGCTCCTGGAGCTGTCTTACAAGGTCCTGTAGTCGGTGGTTTCACCCCTTTTGTCTCTTACCCCAAAAGGGGAGACCTAGTACTGCCAACCCCTTCCCGGGGACTTTCTAGCAACCGCAGCGCTAGTTTGGAAAATTGCCCTGATGTTGTGGCACCTACGCGGCAGTGAGAAGACCGTCCGCTCGGCTCAGGTGGAGCCTTTTCATGGAAAGAGCTGGACGAGGCCCTGATGGAAAATGAGAGCTGGAAGCTTGCCAGAATAGGGAGACGGGATGCACTACGGCCCGAATTGGTGTAACTAGAATTGTGGGTGCTTCCTGCTTACAAATGATTTACCAAAGCCAGCTTGCTGCAACCTGTAGTAGCTGAGCATTAAGCTCTGCCCATCCGTGGTGTCCAATAGATAAGCGCAAACTTGGGTGCTGACAGAGACGGATGGATGAGCTCAGCAGTACTGGAACAATTCTTTAAACAATTTGCAATGTTACAGCAGGGTTTCCCTGAGGTTTTGACCTAATATAGTTCGTGCTAAGAATATTATGTGACTCCCATGTATTAACCAGTGGATTTGGGCTAATACTGATTAGTTTTTATTTTAAATTGTTATATATTGATTGGTATTTCCTTTTTCAGTGATTCAATACTCTTGATTTCAGCTCCTTTAGTAATTGAAAGTCTTGGTGATCTCTAGTCCCAAGCAAGTGTTCTTAACACAGTTTTATATGTTTACTTGGTCGGAAGGACAAAGAAATAAGCCAAAACTTCTGAGATGTGCCCTACTTTGTGTGCTTAATTGGGTGTTAAGGTGTATAATATGAGAATTCCATGTCAATAAGAGTTGATATGGTAGAATTACTAACATTTATATAGGGCTTATTATTTGCCAAGCACTGTTCTAAGTGTCCTGCAGGTATTAGCAATCCTTTATCCTTGATGAAGTATTATCCAAAGAAGTAGGTTCTGTTTGCTATTCCCATTTTACAGATGAATTGCCCTATGGAAAGGTTAATTTGCTGAAAGTCTCAGCCAGAGTCTGCCCTCTTAACTAGTGTTTTACTCTTGGAAGACTGGGCTGGAAGTCTGGAGACCTATATTTCAGACGTATCTGTTCTATTTACTGGTTGTGTGATTTTTTTATAAGTTAAATTGCTCAAAATATAGCTGAGTCCGTTTTTCCACCTGAAAAATGAGAGTGCTGTGCCAGTCTTATTGACCTCCTTGAGTTGTTTTTCACATCAAGTACAATTTTTTTTGAATGGGAGCATTTCCAAAGGTATAAAACACTATAGAACTTTGTGCATTGGCAGTTTCGTAGCCAGTGAGGTTTATCCAAGGTGCAATTATTACTAACTGAAATAAAAACTCTATAGAGATGTAACAGATGTTATATTGTACTTGTTTCACAGTTTTGAGAATTGAAGTAGGCCAATTAGGAAATTGACTAGTTTATGACCCAAACAACTGTATTATGTCGCTTAAGTAGAATTACCTTTAAATTTAAATTGTAATTACTATTGTAATTACAAGTATTACAAGTTATTAAGTATTGAATAGCAATACTGTTGCCAGATATTTCATTCAGTTCTGATAATAAACTACAGGTGCAGGATAGCTGTGATCCTTTTGAAATCTATTATGTAGATGAATTATCTCTGAAATTACCTTAACGACACTAACTACTTGTAAAAATGAATTTCTTAATTACTGATATTAATAAAATAGCAAGTTACAGAATCAAATTTTGATGTTTTGAATGCCATTGGACTCTGAAAAATATAGACTCCGAATAACACCATTAATACAAATAATTTGTTTTTTAAAAACTATTATTAGCCCTAGGTGGTGTGGCTCAGTGGATCAAGCTCTGGCCTTCGAACCAAAGGGCTGCTGGTTGGATTTCCAGTCAGGGTGCATGTCTGGTTTCAGGCCAGGTCCCCAGTATAGGGGGGCGCTTGAGAGGCAACCACACATCGTTGTTTCTCTTCCTCCCTCTCTTTTTCCCTCCCTCCCCCTCTCTAAAAATAAATACAATCTTTAAAAATATATCATTAAAAATAATGTTGCTTTTATATAAGCCAATAAATTCTCTTTTTATTAAGCCTGTTTGTATTGGGTTCTCTTTTATTTGTATCCAAAAGAATTGTAACAATTATACTGAACTATGCCTATGACCACTCTTCGCAACTCTAGCTTAGAAATGTGAATGCTAACCCCAGCTGATCTGGAGAGTGCTCTGCATCTAGTAGGTGCTCATTAAATGATAGCTGTTAACCAATTCTGAAAGGTGTCTTCTTGTGTTAAAGTGTACAACATAACATTTATTTGGAGAGTGTTTTTTTTTTTTTATTTTTTTTTTATTTATTTACTTATTTATCTTTAGAGGGGAAGGGAAGGAGAGAGGGAGAGAAACATCAATGTGCGGTTGCCTCTTGTATGTCCCCTGCCGGGAACTGGCCTGGCAACCCAGGCATGTGCCCTGACTGGGAATCGAACCGCGATCCTCTGGTTCGCAGGCCCGCGCTCAATCCACTGAGCCACACCAGCCAGGGCTGGAGAGTGTTTTTTAAAAAGCTGGGGACAGTGAAACAAGGAATGGGTTACGATAGAAAAAGCAACAGGAGAGAGCCTAGATAGAGCTGCTTTGGCTCTCTAAAAACATTATAGGAAAGGGAGCCATGGCAGGGGTGCTGTATGGACTCACTGAGAAGTAAAAGTCACAGTGACATAAGGAAGCCAATGCGGGGCTACTTTTAGCTCACTGAAAAGTCAGAGAAAAGGCCTTGGAGACAGGTTCAGGGAGTAAGCCTGGGATGAGCTGCCACTGCCCATTGCTCTCCTGGTTGCAAGCCTTGTGGGGACCCTTAGAATTTAGGAGATGCATGCCTGAGAGCAAAGAAAGGAGTGGACATACTTCCAGGGGAGAATGCACTAATATGATTTTATATATATGTATTGTGAAATGATAGTCTCACTTGTTTTTGTTATTTTTTCCAAGATAGTTTTCAATAATACTACAGCATGCAATATATGCTTGTTCACCCTTGTGAGTGTCCAGGAGTAAATGCTCACAAGTAACTGCTATACTGTAGATAATTCAGAAGAATATTTTGTATATACCAAAACTTACTAATGAGGTTAAATACTAAGAATAACTTAAGTAAATGCATTTATTTGGGCTGATGAAAGCTCTATGAAGCTCAAGATTTTTGGTTTGTTCATGTTCATATAACTAGTTTCTTAGATTGGTGAAGACAAGTACAATAAGAAATTTGTAGAGCTCGATTTGAACATGATCCAAATTATCCCTTTAAAAACTGCTGCTACTTTGACTGTAAACTTCCATGTGTTCTTCTTTGCAATTTCTAAATGATGATATATCAAACTGCATACTTAAAGAAACCCAGTGATTTGTTTTTTTTTGGCAGAAGAAGCAATTTATTGGATAGAGACTTCTTGTAAACCCAATGATTCTAGCTAGGGAAAGTTAGGATTATTCATCAAATCCTTTAAAATAGCGATACAAAAATTAGCCATGAGTGAATGAGTCTGGTGAATCATGAAAACTTATGAAATTTGTACTTTTTAATGTAAGAATGAAAGAGCCTTTGTTTTTAAATCTGAGTATGATTTAATAATATTGTTATTAAGCATTCTTTTATTTGCATTCTTGTATGATGGCTCTTCAAGTATCTAGCCAATACAAACTCTTTCTTAACCAGTCTACAACTGGTTAAGAAAAGATGATGAATATCCATCTTTCTGTCACAAGCTATCTCTGTTTAATCTTTGGACCTAGCCACCTATTCTTTATACCTCCCCGGTACTCCCCAGCTCAATACTTGTGCTTACTGTCACTTCATCATAAAAGGGGTCTTCTTTTCTTCTCACAAACCCACCCACTCTCGGAATATCCACCACCCTTGCTGTCTAGAATGCCCACCTCATGGGGATCCTATTGATATTCTTCCCTTTCTGCCAGCTTTTGCTTGCCATTTATCCCCACCCCACTGCAACATACCAACTATCTGTTTTTCCCAAACCTCGTTCATGTACTACATCTTAAAAAGGACTCCATTTCTTGAGGTGTAAACAAAAGAATATCCAAATGACCTCCCTTGCAGGGAGGCTGACAGTTGTTGGTAGATGCCAGCTGGAAGCTCAGCTGGAGCTGTTGGCCAGAGGTCTCAGCCCTCCTCCATATGTTTTTTTTTTTTCTTTTTCTTTTTGAGCTTTGCAGCAGCAACTGGCATCCAAGCAGAAGCATCAGAGGACAGGCTTTGAGGTAGTCTTCAATTGTATAATAGCTAATGAAAATCTATTTTTTAATATAAAGATCAGTTATGAATTGTTTGGTTCAAAAGTGCATGATGCCAGGGCAGCTTGAACAGAAAAATATTATTTGATAAAATTGCTAAACCTAATAAACACTAAAGGAAAATGCATACTTGATTTTGAAACGTGTTTTAATAAACCTCCCACCTTGTAAAGGAGGTCAATTAGTTTCTCTGGTCTCATGATGGCTTGATAATCAAGGACCGCGAGGAAAGGACTATCTGAGCTTGAGCGCTAAAAGGTCCATAAAGGATAGGGTCAGTTTAATACATATACAGTCTTAAAGGCCAAAGGACTGATCCATTTTTACAGCTAGGAGGCATGTAATACATTAAGCCTGAGAGATAGCCTACCTTTAGAAAGGAGATATGGAAAAAGGCCCATTGGTTTCCATAAATGAGGAAGTCCTGAACGACTCATTGGTGGTGAAGGCCCTCCTGGTGGTGAGATATTTTAGCTTGTGGACACTGTAGAAAGTTTTGGCCCCAGGGGCTAAAAATGGAAAAGCTGGCCCTTACCGTCCAGGAAATATCCTGGGGGAAATCTCTGGGGATGGTGATTTTAAGCGGGGGGGGGGGGGGGGGGGGGGCGGAAAGAGGGGCGGAGGGGTGAGGGACATGCCTGGGTCACCTAGCTAGTGACATCCGCAGTTACCAACGCTCCTGGGGCGGGGGGGCAATTTAGATCCTCCAGAGAGCTGCCAGATTGGAGATTAAAAACTCAGCAGGGCCGCGTGGGCTGTCAGTGTCTGCAGCTTGCTCTACCTGACAGTGTGTATATTGCAGAGAACATGAACATGAGAGAAAATGCCCTAGTCCCAGTGGTCTCAGCATCTTTTGGCTGTCTGGTCCCGGGCCCTCCATCAGCAAGCACTAGGCTCTGGTAAGGACAGTTACTTACTGACAGTTCCGACCTCCGAAGGGAAAGCAGGACAAATGTGGCCCACAAATTTCCCCCCTAGAGGGGCAGTACATTGCTTGAGCGTGCACAAAAAACCTGGATGCCAACGCTCCAGAAAGCGCCTTAGGACCTCATGTGACCTGCTGTATTCAAGATGCCTCCTGTGATCTTATATCCTCCCGGGAAAGCTAACAGGGTTAGGACCGGCCCTGTCGAGTCACGTGAGTCAACTGATTGTGGGTACAGCCCAGGTTTTTCTGGGTGGGCTCCCCACCCTACCTGAGTTAAAGCCACAGATTCGAAATGTCCTGCTCTTTTGGAGCGTGATTGACCCAGCCCTCGCAGAACGGGGAGATATTTGAGAAGGCAGGAGGAAATGGTACCCAGTCATTTGCGGATTCTTTTAGGGAAGATCCTGCCGAAGTCAACGCGCCCCACTTGTTAATGGTTTCTATGTCAATGCACAAGGATTGGAACGGTTCCGTCAGAAACGCAGCCTCAGGGCTGGCCTAGATCCCGGGGATCGCCTCGTGTGGCGGGTCTCCTTCAAGCCCGGGCAGCCTCTGTTAAATGGGAAGGTCCTGAGTAGGCTCAAGTATCCATGCTTGGATCCCTTACAGGGGTCACTGGAGCGGTGACGATGTTGGAAGCTTCAGAGAGCGCAAGCGCAATGTTTTGGAGGTATCTGTGTACAGTACGTTCTGCCCCCGCAGGTGTCGAGCCTTCAGATGGCGAACGTGAACAGATACTTTCTCAGTAACACTTGGACCGAGCCCATTTGGGGCTGAAATTGAGAAAATTGGAAGAGCTGGTGCACCCCAGTTGCCGTTACTGTAGCAAGGTCAGGTTATTGCAGACTTTGTTTTTTTGCACTAAAAAAACATAGGACTTCAAGGTATCAAATTTAGTTCTTTTTATACTATCAGAGACAGGTGACACAATATGCAAACGTTCAGCGAAGATAAGATGAATTTTCTTAATTGCCTGAAAGGGTATCAACTGGCAGGCCTCTTGGGACTTTTTTCTATAGTGTTTCCTACTAAGAAAAATTAGCCTAGTCTTAACGCTAGTCAATGGATTTGGGCATAGTCTAATTGCTGTCTCCTATTTCAGTTATACTGTACTTTAGTGAAGATTCTATTTCAATAACTTCAGCTTATTTGTAAACCTCTGTGGTCTCTAATCCCAAATATTTTCTTGGTTTTAAGAAGGCACAGTGAGGATAAAGGGAACATGATATTTGTGGTTGTAAGGCAAAAATACTATTTGAATTTGCTTTACACTAGCACACACTTGGGTATATTCCTAATAAGGTGTATAATATCAGGCTTCTAACTCTATGTAAGAGGCAAGGAGATATGAGTGATCACAGTCAGAGCAATGAGTAATAAACATCACGCTGGCATGGATAAATTGTCTATAATCACTACCTCAGTAACTTATCTCCCATTATTCCTTGAAGCTAATCCACTAGATTTTTCTCTCCACTAGTCCAAAAGATGTCTTTCTTCTCTCTGACATGCTTTCTTTACCTCTGGGACACCTTTTCTCTCGATTTTCTCCTCCCTCACTTGCTACTAATTCTTAATCTTCCCCTGCCCCCTGATTCTAATATGCACCTGTTCAGGTGTTCTGCTGATGGACTGCTGATTGTTTGGAGGAGTAATAAAATTAAGATGCATAATTCATAAACTGTTTTTTTATTTCATATTTATTTTTCTTGTCCCCAGTTAAGCAAAATTACTATGTTGTTGTAATTAAGATTTTAATATTATTTAGGTTCTATTGACAGTTTAAATCAGAGGTCAGCAAATTATACTCATGGACCAAATCTGGTCTATGAACTGTTTTTGTAAATGAAGTTTTATTGCAACACAACCATGACCTGTATTGTTTGTGGCTATTATTGAGTTACAATGGCAGAGTTAAGTAGTTGTGTTAGAAACTGGCCCACAAAGTTTAAAATATTTACTATCTAACCCTTGACAGGAAAAGCCAACCCCTGACCTAAATGACTAAAAATATAAAAAATTTTCTCAATAAAAGTAAATTACTGTACAAGATTTAAAAATTAAAATTATTTTGTACCCTGGCTGGTGTGGCTCAGTGAATTGAGCCTGCGAACCAAAAGGATGCCAGTTCCATTCCTAATCAGGGCACATGCCAGGGCAACCAATCTAGGTTTCTCTTGCACATTGATGTTTCTCTCCCTCTCTTTCTTCCTTCCTTCCCCTCTCTCTGAAAATAAATCAATAAAATCTTTAAAAAATGATACTTTCACCTTAAAACATAAAAAAATTAAAAGCAATTGGAATGCTACAATTGTATTATAGTTTGTTAAGTTAAAAATAAATGTGTGTGTGTTTAAGATATCAAGAACGATTGCCCTTTGCCAATGAATTACATACACATACATTTATATAACTACACAATTTCATAAGTGTTGTCATGAAACTGTGTCATAAAAATGTATGAAATGTGAAGAATGTTTCTGAATATTTTTGCCTGAATGTATTTGTGGAGTATTAGCCAGAAAGATGACTTGACAGTGTGAATGACTGTGGATGATGCTGGATATTCTATGAATTAAATTATTTTAAAATAAACTGTATATAACCTGAGCATTATTTAATTGCTATTAGATAAGTTCACTATGAGATTATTTCTTTTAGAAATATTAATCTTCTGATCTAAAGTCCTGTTTTGGCAGTATTATATGTCTATAACTAAAACAACTCAAAAAAAATTGTAGGATCAAAGAGAACTCTAACTTTGGATTCATTAGAAAAAGCCACAGACAAGGAATGGGTAAGAAGCTTGGCCCTGAAGCGAGACAGACTCCATGCCTCGAGGGTGGTAGAGCACTAGGCAGAAGAAGCCTGGTCCCTTGAATGATTGCATTCAACACCACCACCAATCTGTGTCAGACTATGAAATGAACAATAAACAGTAAATCTTTATTGTGTTGAGCCCCTTAAAAATTGGGTTACTTGTAACAGTAGTTTGCCTCAATATCACACAATTATTACAAACCTTATAGAATTGCTGTCAGGATTAAAGAAAAATAATCTTGCTTAAGAACAGAAGCTCAGGTTGTAAAAAGCTGGGTGTCAAATCAATGTGTCCTCTTTTCTTTCATAAATGTTTCATTAATGAATCATATTGCTTCTTTAAAATATTTATTCCAAACTAGAGAGTTGTATGGCAAATATTTGTCAAGTTTCAAAAGTCAATTAAATTCATTATATAATGAAACTAGGAAATTGAATACTTTGTTTTAATTAAAACTAATTGTGTGTATTTTTAATTTATTGTGATGAAAACAGTTTGTACACAAGGTAAAATTGAGATTTGGAGGGCATAACATATTTGATTCTATATAAGAATCTGGATTACTAAAATAATATGAAATAGCTGAGGGTTTAAGTCAATGTAATGTAAAATACGGGGTTTCAATTGAAATGTGTTGCAATTTATAACTTAAAAACTCATACACTTTATAAATTCATTCTAGCAAAACTCAAGAATAAAACCACCCTAGTATTTTTTGTTTGTTGTGTTTTTTTCTGTTTTTTTAAAATATATTTTATTGATTATGCTATTACAGTTGTCCCGTTTCTCCCCCATCATTCCCCCCACCCTGCACACCCTCTCCCACCCACATTCCCCCCTTTAGTTCATGTCCTTGTGTCATAAGTTCTTTAGCTTCTACATTTCCCATACTATTCTTACCCTGCCCCTGTCTATTTTCTACCCACTATCTATGCTACTCATTCTCTGTACCTTTCCCCCCCTCCTCCCAGGCCCCTGTTGCTAACCCTCCATATGATCTCCATTTCTGTGGTTCTGTTCCTGTTCTAGCTGTTTGCTTAGTTTGCTTTTGTTTTAGTGTGGTTCTGAATAGCTGTGAGTTTGCTGTCTTTTCATTGTCCTATTTTTGATCTTCTTTTTCTTAGATAAGTCCCTTTAACATTTCATATAATAAGAGCTTGGTGATGATGAACTCCTTGAACTTGACCTTATCTGAGAAGCACTTTATCTTCACTTCCATTCTAAATGACAGCTTTGCTGGATAGAGCAATTTTGGATGTAGGTCCCTGCTTTTCAAGATTTCAAATATTTCTTTCCAGCCCCTTCTTGCCTGTAAGGTCTCTTTTGAGAAATCAGCTGACAGTCTGATGGGAACTCCTTTGTAGGTGGCTGTCCCCTTATCCCTTGCTGCTTCTAGAATTCTCTGCTTCATTTTAATCTTGGCTAATGTAATTACGATGTGCTTTGATGTGTTCCTCCTTGGGCCCAACTTCTTTGGGACTCTCTGAGCTTCCTGGACATCCTGGTAGTCTATTTCCTTTGCCATATTGGGGAAGTTCTCCTTTATTATTTGTTCAAATAAGTTTTCTACTTGTTGCTCTTCTTCCCCTTCTGGGACCCCTATAATTCGGATGTTGGGACGTTTAACAATGTCCTGGAAGTTCCTAAGCCTCTCCTCCTTTTTTTGAATTCTTGTTTCTTCCTCGTTTTCTGTTTGGTTGTTAATTTCTTCCTTCTGGTCCACTCCATTGATTTGAATCCCAGTTTTCCTTCCATCTCTATCGGTTCCCCATGCGTCTTCCTTCATTTCACGTATTGTAGCCTGCATTTTCTCATCTAATTTATGAGCAAAATCAACCAAGTCTGTGAGCATTTTGATGACCAGTGCTTTGAACTGTGCATCTGATAGGTTGGCTATCTCTTCGTTGCTTAGAGGAATTGGCTCTGGGGTTTTCATTTTTTCTCCGGTTTGAGCCATTTTTGGTGGGGTTTTTTGTTTTGTTTTGTTTTGGTTTTAGTCTGGTCGCAGCTATTACGTAGTGAGGGGTGGAGCCTCAGGCGCTCCCCAGTGTGGGGCAGCCCAGTCGCTGGGTTGCGACGCTGTATGTGGGGGCGGGATCTGAGAGGGAACAACGGTGCCTGCTCCGCTCTCTCCTGGATTCAGTCTCTTCCGCCACTTCCCCTCTGCCTGGACCGTCTGCGTGCGCGAATGTGGGACCCCCTGGTCAGCCAGCCGCCCTGTGTGTCCTCACTGGGTCTGCGCAGTTGCCCCCCCTGTGCCCGGGGTCTGCCAGCTGCCGCCTGGGCGCCCGAGGACCGCCAGCCACCGCCCGTGCACCTGGGAACTGCCAGCCGCTGCTACTTGCGTTCCCGGGTCCGCACCTCCACTTTTTCCTACCGCGACTCCGCCCCTCTTACGGGTCTGGATGAATGGTTGTTGGACTTCCGTACAGTTCAATTTTCTATAAGTTCTGATTGTTTTCTTGTTTCTAAATATTTGTTGTCCTTAATTTTGGTTGTGAGAGGAGGCACAGTGTGTCTGCCTACGCCTCCATCTTGGCCGGAAGTCCTCGAGTATTGGCTTTTGACCAGTGAGCAGCTGAACTTGGGTTTTTTACTAACAGGAGAAGGGAAATTAACCTGACAAAGCGTATCTGCAAAAAAATCCAAAACAAACAAACAAAACCCCAACCATGTAACACCCTACTTAATAAATAGTAAAACGTTGAAAGCTTTCTCTTACTTACAATGTTCTATTGACAAACATGTGGCCTTTGACTGCAGTTTTCCCCGGTCTGGATATTGCTGATGCCACATACATGGAGCATTTCAGCATGTTTCTCTGCCATTTCCCACCAATTAGTACTTAGATTATTTTATTTCTTTACACATAATAATCAGTTGTTTTGTATCTGTGTCATAATAATTCTAATGTCTGAATTATTTTCAGTTTCCTTTCTGCTACCTGATATTTCTGTGTATGGTCCACGGTGTCTAGTTTCCTTGTGTGTTCACTCCTTGTCCTTGAAAAACTATGTGAGAAAAAGTATTTGTAGCTTTCTCCAAAGATGATTCATTTGCTCCTGCTAGGTGCCTTGAGGCCTTCTCAGTCTGAGACCAATTTTCATGGCTTGAGATTCCTTGGATCATTGCTAACCCAGGCTACAAATTAGAGCAAGAGCTGCCCGCTGACTACTTCTATGCAAAGATGGCTTTCTCTCTTTTTTTTCTCCTACTGAAGTCAATGTAAAAGTAACCTTTTCTAAAGTTTTGAAGTACTGGTTCACCCTTACCCTTAAGAGAGTCCCAGCTTAATATGGGAAGAGCATTTTTACCTTGGGTAGCCCTGGGCCGTGGCTGTTCCTTCCATGCCCAGTGAATCTATGAAAAACAAAGCCAGATGTTCCCTGACTGGAAAATATCCTCAGGGCAAGAGTAACATTTGTGCTCCTGTGCCCCATTTGCTTTTTTGGGTTCCCACGTCCTCTTAGCTTTTGGCCTAATAGTTTCTTACTATCTTGTCAGCAATTTGATGCTTTGGGAAGTGTGTTGTTTTTCTTTTTTTAACTAGTTTATTCAGCATCTTTAGTTATCATCAGTGGGCATATTGAATAACCTAGTCCTTCATAACTGAAAATAGAGGTTTGAGAATCCATTCATTTTCTTAACACTTATATCTCAAGACACCTTGCGGAATGTTTCCTTCCTGCATTAACTTTTTTTTTCTTACCTGTGTGTATTGTACACCGTTACCCCATTTTCTTCTAGCATTGAATTTTGATATAGCGATTGCTAAAGCCAGCCTGATTTCCCTTATCCTTTGTAGTTGACATGCTTTTTTATTTTTTTGTATGGACAGACCACTTTTTTCAGGGTTAGACTTGGAGAAAATTTACTATCATGAGTCTCTTAATGAGTCTCCTTCCTACAAGAAAAGTAGGCAAAGAACAGCCTCTAACTATCACAGAGAATGCAGGAGATCATCTTCATTTGTCCTTGTTTTATATATTTAGCATTCACATACATAAACATATGACCAGGATGAAAATATGAATAATCAAGGACATTGTTTATTGAGTGCCTACTATGTGCTATTAACTGTACTATGTATTTGATTTATAGCTTTGAATATAATATATAAGTCCTCAGGGAGCTTACAGTCAACCCAAAGAGCTGTAGATATTCCAGAATAACTAAACAACTATTATTTAATTAGAGTTATGATAAGGGTATGCATGACAAAGTACAGGGAGTTAATGAAGCATAAAACAGAAAGACCAAACCTAGTTTGGAAGATTTGTGTTAAGTTTCTGTGAATGTCACAAATTAATTAGAGACCTAAAGGATAAGGAGGAATTGGTCAGGTGAAAAGTCATGGAATGAGCCTTGTTGGCAGAGAGGACATGAGTAAAGAGGAAAGTTGGCAAGGTGAGTCTGGAGAGACAAAGGCCAGGTCATACAGGATTTGTGGGCAATGTTAAAGAACTATGAATTCATCCTGTTGTTAGAATTATTAGAAGTTTTTAGGCAAGAGAAATTTGATCATATTTTTGTTTTTATAATAAAGTATCACTCTGCAAATGTCGGAGGGCATGGGTACAAATAGAAATGAAGACTCCAGTTAGGAGATAATCACAAGAGTCCAACAAAAGATGACGACATTTTGAACTATAGTGGTGAAAGTAAAGGTCTAAAGAAGTGTGGCCCTGGCTGGGTAGCTCACTTAGCATAAAGTCACAGGTTCGATCCCAGGTCAGGGCACATACAAGAATCAACCAACAAATGCATAAATAAGTGGAACAACAAATTGATGTTTCTCTCTCCCTGTTTCTCTCTACAGCCAATAAATTTTTTAAAATTTAAATATTTAAGGAAGTGTATATATCACAAAACACATAGTAGTATCCTTGGTGTATGGTGATGGATTAAATGTGATAAGATGATTGAGAGGGCTGCCAAACTTTTCTCAAGGAGTCTAAGATTCCTCTTACTTCTCCTAATATGAAACTTAACAGAGGCAAACCCAGAGAGTTCAGAGAAGGAAAGAGGGAAATCCCTTTAAAAGGAGCTAAGTAACAGCTCTATAGCTTTGGGGACTGTTAGGAAAACCAGAGGAGTTAGAGGATTTCCAGCTGGGGACATACTTTTGGGACTCGTCCCTGGCAGTGCTCCTTCATGCCTTCCTTTGTCCTTCACAAACCACAAGTGTCATCCTGGTTTCTGGGGTTAGCCTTCTATGACCTGGTCCTCCCACTTTCAGTCTCCAAGTCCCTTTTTAAACCCATGCACTTTTCTCCATTTGAATTGAGCTCTATCTACTTCCAGCTTCTGAGGTGAAATTACCATGTGTCCTCACCCCTGATTAGATAAGATTTTTGTTTCCTAGTTAATAGCTGCCAGTTCTTGAGCATCCAGTTAATTCATGCCACGCCATTTACTCTGCATAAAAGCCACATTATTTCATTTATTCCTAACAACTTTGAGGGAGAAGCATTATTACCTTTTCCTACCTTAAAAATGAGGAAAATGAGAACAGGGTCCAGAAGTTTAAGTGCCCAGCCCAAATTCACTATTCTTGTATTGGGAGATCTGGATTCCAACACTGGTTGACCTTACTCCAGAACTCTGCTTCAAGGGGTGCTGTCTCTGGTTCATTCTCTCTCAGCTTCACCTTAGATTCTTTTTTTTTCCTTCATTTTGTTTTATTTTATTTTTTAATCTTTTAAAATATATTTTATTGATTATGCTATTACAGTTGTCCCATTTCTCACCCATCATTCCTCTCCACCCTGCACACCCCCTCCCACCCACATTCCCCCCCTTTAGTTCATGTCCATGTGTCATAAGTTCTTTAGCTTCTACTTTTCCCACACTGTTCTTGCCCTCCCCCTGTCTATTTTCTATCCACCGTCTATGCCACTTATTCTCTGTACCTTTCCCCCCTCTCCTCCTCCCACTCCCTTGTTGCTAACCTTCCATGTGATCTCCATTTCTGTGGTTCTGTTCCTGTTCCAGTTGTTTGCTTTTGTTTTAGGTGTGGTTGTTAATAGCTGTGAGTTTGCTGTCTTTTCACTGTCATATTTTTTATTTTCTTTTTCTTAGATAAGTCCCTTTAACATTTCATAGAATAAGGGGTTGGTGATAATGAACTCCTTTAACTTGACCTTATCTGAGAAGCGCTTTATCTTCCCTTCCATTCTAAATGACAGCTTCACTGGATAGAGCAATCTTGGATGTAGGTCCTTGACTTTCATGACTTGGAATACTTCTTTCCAGCCCCTTCTTGCCTGGAAGGTCTCTTTTGAGAAATCAGCTGAGAGTCTGATGGGAACTCCTTGGTAGGAGACTGTCCCTTTATTCCTTGCTGCTTCTAGAATTCTCTCCTTCATTTGAATCTTGGCTAATGTAATTATGATGGGCCTTGGCGTGTTCCTCCTTGGGTCCAACTTCTTTGGGACTCTCTGAGCTTCCTGGACTTCCTGGTAGTCTATTTCCTTTGCCAGATTGGGGAAGTTCTCCTTTATTATTTGTTCAAATAAGTTTTCTACTTGTTGCTCTTCTTCTTCCCCTTCTGGTACCCCTATAATTCAGATGTTGGGACATTTAAAGATGTCCTGGAGGTTCCTAAGCCTCTCCTCATTTTTTTGAATTCTTGTTTTTTCCTTGTTTTTTGTTTGGTTGTTTGTTTCTTCCTTCTGGTCCACTCCATTGATTTGAGTCCCAGTTTTCCTCCCATCTCTTTGACTCCCCATGTGTCTTCCTTCATTTCATGTATTGTAGCCTGCATTTTTTCATCTAATTTGTGAGCAGAATCAACCAATTCTGTGGGCATCCGGATCATCAGGGCTTTGAACTGTGCATCTGATAGGTTGCCTATCCTTTCATCGCTTAGAGGAATTGGCTCTGGGACTTTCTATGTTCTTGGGTTTGAGCCATTTTTGGTGTGGGTTTTTTTTGGTGGGGGTCTGGTCATGGCTGTTACGTAATGAGGAGCAGAGCCTTAGGTGTTCCCCAGGGTGTGGCAGCCCAGTTGCTGAGTTGTGACACTATATGCGGAGGTGGTGTCCGAGAGGGAACAATGGTGTTTGCTCCTCTCTCTCCTGAATTCCACTCCCTTCCGCCGCTTCCCCTTCGCCTGAATTATCTGCGCACGCGCGCAAATGTGGGACCACCTGCTCGGCCAGCCACCTTGTGCGGCCTCACTGGGTCTGCACGGTTGCCACCCCGTACCTGGGGTGTGCTAGCTATCGCCTGTGCACCTGGGAACTGCCAGCTGCTGCTGCCTGTGTGCCCAGGTCTGCACCTCCACTTTTTCCTGCCACGACTCCACCCCTCTTATCGGTCTAGATGAATGGTTGCTGGACCTCCGTACAGTTCAATTTTCTATCAGTTCCGATTGTTTTCTTGTTTCTAAATCTTTGTTGTCCTAAATTTTGGTTGTGCAAGGAGGCACAGTGTGTCCTACACCTCCATCTTGGCTGGAAGTCCTCACCTTAGATTCTTTTTTTTTTTAAATATATTTTATTGATTATGCTATTACAGTTGTCCCGTTTCTCCCCCATCATTCCCCCCCACCCTGCACACCCTCTCCCACCCACATTCCCCGCTTTAGTTCATGTCCTTGTGTCATAAGTTCTTTAGCTTCTACATTTCCCATACTATTCTTACCCTGCCCCTGTCTATTTTCTACCCACTATCTATGCTACTCATTCTCTGTACCTTCCCCCCCTCCTCCCACGCCCCTGTTGCTAACCCTCCATATGATCTCCATTTCTGTGGTTCTGTTCCTGTTCTAGCTGTTTGCTTAGTTTGCTTTTGTTTTAGGTGTGGTTCTTAATAGCTGTGAGTTTGCTGTCTTTTCATTGTCCTATTTTTGATCTTCTTTTTCTTAGATAAGTCCCTTTAACATTTCATATAATAAGAGCTTGGTGATGATGAACTCCTTGAACTTGACCTTATCTGAGAAGTGCTTTATCTGTCCTTCCATTCTAAATGACAGCTTTGCTGGAAAGAGCAATTTTGGATGTAGGTCCCTGCTTTTCAAGATTTCAAATATTTCTTTCCAGCCCCTTCTTGCCTGGAAGGTCTCTTTTGAGAAATCAGCTGACAGTCTGATGGGAACTCCTTTGTAGGTGACTGTCCCCTTATCCCTTGCTACTTCTAGAATTCTCTGCTTCATTTTAATCTTGGCTAATGTAATTACGATGTGCCTTGATGTGTTCCTCCTTGGGCCCAACTTCTTTGGGACTCTCTGAGCTTCCTGGACGTCCTGGTAGTCTATTTCCTTTGCCATATTGGGGAAGTTCTCCTTTATTATTTGTTCAAATAAGTTTTCTACTTGTTGCTCTTCTTCCCCTTCTGGGACCCCTATAATTCGGATGTTGGGACGTTTAACAATGTCCCAGAGGTTCCTAAGCCTCTCCTCATTTTTTTGAATTCTTGTTTCTTCCTCGTTTTCTGTTTGGTTGTTAATTTCTTCCTTCTGGTCCACTCCATTGATTTGAGTCCCAGTTTTCCTTCCATCTCTATCGGTTCCCCATGCGTCTTCCTTCATTTCACGTATTGTAGCCTGCATTTTCTCATCTAATTTGTGAGCAAAATCAACCAATTCTGTGAGCATTTTGATGACCAGTGCTTTGAACTGTGCATCTGATAGGTTGGCTATCTCTTCGTTGCTTAGAGGAATTGACTCTGGGGTTTTCATTTTTTCTCCGGTTTGAGCCATTTTTGGTGGGGTTTTTTGTTTTGTTTTGTTTTGGTTTTAGTCTGGTCGCAGCTATTACGTAGGAGGGGTGGAGTCTTAGGTGTTCCTCAGGGCGGGGCAGCCCAGTCGCTGGGTTGTGACGCTATAGGTGGGGGCGGGGTCCGAGAGGGAAGAATGGCACCTGTTCCACTCTCTTCTGGACTCCAGTCCCTTACGCTGCTTCCCCTTCACCTGGATTATCTGCGCACACGCTTGTGCTGTTACGTAGTGAGGGGTGGAGCCTCAGGCGCTCTCCAGTGTGGGGCAGCCCAGTCGCTGGGTTGTGACGCGGTATGTGGGGGCGGGGTCTGAGAGGGAACAATGGCGCCTGCTCCGCTCTCTCCTGGATTCAGTCCCTTCCGCCACTTCCCCTCTGCCTGGACCGTCTGCACGCGCGAATGTGGAACCCCTGGTCAGCCAGCCGCCTTGTGCGTCCTCACTGGGTCTGCACAGTTGCCCCCCTGTGCCCGGGGTCTGCCAGCTGCTGCCTGTGCGCCCCAGGACCGCCAGCCACCGCCCATGCACCTGGGAACTGCGAGCCGCTGCTACTTGCGTTCCTGGGTCCGCACCTCCACTTTTTCCTACCGAAACTCCGCCCCTCTTACCGGTCTGGATGAATGGTTGTTGGACTTCTGTACAGTTCAATTTTCCATAAGTTCTGGTTGTTTTCTTGTTTCTAAATATTTGTTGTCCTTAATTTTGGTTGTGAGAGGAGGCACAGTGTGTCTGCCTACGCCTCCATCTTGGCCGGAAGTCACCTTAGATTCTTATCTCTGCCTGTGAGAATAAGTCTACTAAGACATGATCTGCTTGGGGATCATGTGGCCAGTCTCTCAGAGGAGAAGGGCCAGGAATCTGTTCCTCAGGGGACTTTTATTGGGTTCAATTTGCACAAGAATACAGGTAAAGCTCATCAGTCATTGTCAGGCAGTAAGAATGGAACAATAGATAACATTCAAAGAACTAGAAGGGCTTATTCTGAAGCAGGGTCAGTTAGCTAAAGGGCTATAAAACTTTGGGAAACAAACTCATTTCAGGCTTGGACCCTTATCAGAAAATTGAGGGCATTCTTAGCAAAGCGGTTTTCACAGGATTTTGTGCATTCTTTCTTAGGCCTGGTCACCCTGGGGAACCCACCCTTTCCTGCCCAGCATTGTTTCAGGTTTAAGTCAGGCAGGTAAAGGAAGGCAGCCAATAGATTAGGAGACTTCTCCCAGACAGAATGAGGACTCAGGCTATGTCAAAGCTGAGGGGTGAGGGTCCATCACCCCCTTTTTCTATAGTCCCCCAAGTCCTTCCCTGAGGGCTCCTTTGTGATCGTGCCTGTCTTAGGTCATCTCTCCCTTGAGGAATCTTACCAGTCATTGGCTATCCGGTCATCCGCCCAAGGCCAAGCAGGGTGAAATAAAGGGGGCAGAGGCAGCACCCCTGCCAGAGAGATAAACTTTGTCTCCTTAGTGCCTTATGGTCCCAAGGTTTCTTTACTCAGCCTTAGCCATGGGGGGTTACAGCTTCTGAAACCAAGCAGGGCAGTTCCCAACATCTGCCTGTGTTTGGGAGCCCAGTCTAGAAATATTACTTGGTTTTCTAATTTTTCCCTTTGTGTAAGCATTTGGTTTGCTGTTCTTAACCCTAGGAAGCACCCTGATTCTTTCTCACTTTGCCATAATGGCACACAGCATCAGAGCCACCTCTGAGAAAGCAATTTCTGTCAACTTCATTTGGAGTATTGAGAACAAGAGGATTCTGAGACAGCGTTGGTGCTTGGTCTAATCAATCATTTGTTATTTTCCTATTACCAGTACCTCTTTGGTTGCATCCCTTGCTTTCTTCAAGACCCTTGATTAGCCCTGGTTGGTGTGGCTCAGTGTATTGAGCGCTGGCCTGCAAACCAAAGGGTCCCTGGATCAATTCCCAATCAGGGCACATGCCTGGGTTGCAGGCCAGGTCCCCAGTAGGGGGTGCAGGAGAGGCAACCACATATTGATGTTTCCCTCTCTTTCTCCCTCTCCCTCTGTCTAAAAATAAATAAATAAAAATATTTTAAAAAAAAAGAACAAAGGACCCTTGAGTAAAACCACTTTCTGTTTTTTACTGCTTATCTTCCTCAGAGATGTATGTTAGATTTAAGTACAAGCTGTTTACCCCTGTATTATCTTGTATTGGTAAAAATCTGAAACAAGTTAAATGTTTGTTGAATCTCGTTAAATAAAATATGGTTATCCATTAAATGGAACTCAATGTAACTGTTAAAAATTAATTGACATGTAAAATTGTTACCAATATGTCTGTTTTAAAAAAGGACAAACCAAACTAAATGTTTAGCATGTTGGTACTTTAAAAATTACACACACACACACACACACACACACACTTTTAAATATGTATTTAAAACTTTAGGTATACATCAAAATATTAATAAAGATTAAGTGATTGGATTTAAGAGATTATTGTTACTTTTTAATTCTTTCCTTATCCCCTTTAAGAAATTTCAACCTTGTACGTGAGCTTTTTAATAATTTATCATTAAAAATAACATCTCTATGATTTCTACAACAATATAGCCTATTATTTGGTTTTAATTCACATAAAGATAAGGGTGTAGGGTGCTTTTGGGAAGGTTAGTATTGTATTATTTATTGTTCATTTTTCCTTAATTCCCTATTATATAGTTCAAGTCTTACCAACTTGTAAGTTGATTTGTACTTAGCACCTATTATTTCTAACTTAGACATTTGAAAGTCTTGGTTTAGCTCCCAGTGGTACAATTTATTTCAAGAATGTCAACATGTAGAGGGTTTTGTGTTTTTTTAGCACAGCGGTTCTCAAGTACAGACACTAGAAATCCATGAGGATATTAACCAGACTTTGTGGGCTGTTTCTGGGATTTTGGAAAGTTTAATAAGTACTAGGGTACAGATGAAAATTCATAGAATGCAACAGGGTGCATATCCTGATTCTTTTCTCAACTGGCTTCAAAAAAAGAAAGCAAGTTAAACTGTCTACACCTCTGTTTCATCTCTAAAATGGGATAGCAGATCTGGCTGGTGTTGCTCAGTGGATTGAGTGCTGGCCTGTGAACCAAAAGGTGGACAGTTCAATTCCCAGTCAGGGCACATGCCTGGGTTGTGGACCTGGTCCCCAGTTGGGGCTGTGCAGGAGGCTGATCTGTGTATCTCTTGCGCATCCATGTATCCCTTTCTCCTTCCCTTCCCCCTCTCTAAAAATAAATAAATAAATAAAATATTTTTTAAATAAAATGGGGACAACAATATTAAATCTCCAGTTCTCCAGTTACCACATTACTGCCAAAAGGTCTGTTTACATTTGGTTATCAACATTTCCCAAAGCCTGACATCCAATAACAAAACAGTATTAAAATTGTCCTTGCTGAGAGGACGGGTGCTTCTAGCTAGCTTTATGAAGTGAACACTAGATGGCAGCATTCACAGGTGGAACTTTCTGTTAGCCGACCATTTGGGATTCTGCCTTCACGCACAGCCTCTCTTCCCCAAAACAGAACAGAAGCCCAGAGATCTTCCTGCTTGTCTCTGTTGAAACAGCAATTGAAGGACAATATTTGACAGTACTCGACAGGGACTAAACTCACAGTAGTAAAAGCTTATATAGTATTTAATCTTGGCTAGCACTGTTCTAATTATTATACAAATGGTAAAACAAAGAGTAAAGAAATTAACAAAATCTACTTCCAGCCAAGATGGAGGTGGCGGTGGACACACTGTGCCTTCTTGCACAACCAAAATTAAGGACAACAGAGAGGGGGAAAAGGTACAGAGAATAAGTAGCATAGACGGTGGGTAGAAAATAGACAGGGGGAGGGCAAGAATAGTGTGGGAAATGTAGAAGCTAAAGAATTTATGACACATGGACATGAACTAAAGGGGGGGAATGTGGGTGGGAGAGGGTGTGCAGGGTGGAGGGGAATGATGGGTGAGAAATGGGACCACCATTTATTAATAGCATAATCAATAAAATATATTTAAAAAGTAAATAAGGTAAAAAGAAAAAAAATAAGGACAACAAAGATTTAGAAACAAGAAAACAATGGAACTGATAGAAAATTAAACTGTACGGAAGTCCAACAACCATTCATCCAGACCAGTAAGAGGGGTGGAGTCGAGGCAGGAAAAAGTGGAGGTTGGTGGACCCAGGCATGCAGGCAGCAGCAGCTGGCAGATCCCAGGTGTACAGGCGATGGCTAGCAGACCCCTGGCACGGAGTGGCAACGGTGCAGACCCAGTGAGGCTGCACAAGGCGGCTGGCTGACCAGGTGGTCCCACATTCAGGAACAGATAATCCAGGCAAAGGAGAAGCGGCAGAAGGGAGTGGGTTCCAGGAGAGAGTGGAGCAAGTGCCATTGTTGTCTCTTGGACCCCGCCCCCACATACAGCATCACAACTCAGCGACTAGGCTGCCGCACCCCGGGGAACACCTAAGGTTCTGCCCCTCACTACGTAACAGCTACGACCAGACCCCCCCCCAAAAAAACCACACCAAAAATGGCTCAAACCCAAGAACAAATGAAAGCCCCAGAGCCAATTCCTCTAAGCAACCAGGAGATAGCCAACCTATCAGATGCACAGTTCAAAGCCCTGGTGATCAGGATGCCCACAGAATTGGTTGATTCTGCTCACAAATTAGATGAAAAAATGCAGGCTACAATACGTGAAATGAAGGAAGATGCATGGGGAACCAATAGAGAGGGGAGGAAACTGGGACTTAAATCAATGGAGTGAACCAGAAGGAAGGAAGAAGCAACCAAACAGAAAACGAGGAAGAAACAAGAATTCAAAAAAATGAGGAGAGGCTTAGGAACCTCTGGGACATCTTTAAATGTCCCAACATCCAAATTATAGGGGTCCCAGAAGGGGAAGAAGAAGAGCAACAAGTGGAAAACTTACTTGAACAAATAATAAAGGAGAACTTCCCCAATCTGGCAAAGGAAATAGACTACCAGGAAGTCCAGGAAGCTCAGAGAGTCCCAAAGAAGTTGGACCCAAGGAGGAACACACCAAGGCCCATCATAATTACATTAGCCAAGATTCAAATGAAGGAGAGAATTCTAGAAGCAGCAAGGGATAAGGGGACAGTCACCTACAAAGGAGTTCCCATCCGACTGTCAGCTGATTTCTCAAAAGAGACCTTCCAGGCAAGAAGGGGCTGGAAAGAAGTATTCCAAGTCATGAAAGGTAAGGACCTACATCCAAAATTGCTCTATCCAGCAAAGCTGTCATTTAGAATGGAAGGGCGGATAAAGTGCTTCTCAGATAAGGTCAAGTTCAAGGAGTTCATCATCACCAACCTCTTATTATATGAAATGTTAAAGGGACTTATCTAAGAAAAAGAAAATAAAAAATATGACAGTGAAAAGACAGCAAACTCACAGCTATTAACAACCACACCTAAAACAAAAGCAAACAACTAGAACAGGAACAGAACCACAGAAATGGAGATCATATGGAGGGTTAGCAACAGGGGCGTGGGAGGAGGAGAGAGGGGGAAAAGGTACAGAGAATAAGTAGCATAGACAGTGGGTAGAAAATAGACAGGGGAGGGCAAGAATAGTGTGGGAAAAGTAGAAGCTAAAGAACTTATGACACATGGACATGAACTGAAGGGGGGAAATGTGGGTGGGAGAGGGTGTGCAGGGTGGAGGGGGATGATGGGTGAGAAATGGGACAACTGTAATAGCATAATCAATAAAATATATTTAAAAAGAAAATCTTAGCTCACAAGCCACACACACACACCATACACAAATTAAATATGTAAATTGTATATGTATATTACATATATACATGTAAATTAATAATGAACACAAAGTGATTTCATTTTTTTAAACGTTTATCTTTTTTTTTAAGATTTTTTTAAATTTATTTATCTTTAGAGGGGAAGGGTAGGAGAGAGGGAGAGAAATATCAATGTACGGTTGCTTCTCGTGTGTCCCCTGCCGGGAACTGGCCTGCCACCCAGGCATGTGCCCTGACTGGGAATCGAACCGCGATCCTCTGGTTCGCAGGCCCGCTGATTTCATATTTATTATGGTGTATGGGAAGGTAGATTATTTTTCAATTTTTCTCCTTTTTTCCCTTCCTTCCCTCCTCTTATTTTCATTCATGCTTTCAACAAAACAAGTATTTCTTAAGTATATACTATGTTCAAAGTAATAAGATTGTCAATTTCGGGCAATAATTGGAAGGTAAAATAATTCATATAAAGTTAAGCCTCAAACCCTTAAGGACAATACAAACTGAAGAGGAAATGCATGTTGATACTATAGGACAAGGTGGGAAGTATAATGTACACATTTTGTTCTCACCAAAGACGTTTTATTGGATGGCAAAGGAAGTATGAATCATTTTATATTGGGATGAACAGAGAGAGAAAAGAGAGATTAACATTTATTGAAACCTTACTATATTCTAGGACCCTGCAAGGCATTTTATATAATTTTGTTTATGAAAATGTATTTTTGCCCTGGCTGGTGTGGCTCAGTGGATTGAGTACCAGCCTACAAACTGAAAGGTCACTGGTTTGATTCCTCATCAGAGCACAGGCCTAGGTTGTGGGCCAGGTCCCCAGTTGGGGGCACGCGAGAGGCAACCTATCTATGTTTCTGTCATACATCAGTGTTCCTCTCCCTCCTTTCCTCTATCTTTAAAAATAAATAATTAAAATCTTTAAATTAAAAAACATATTTTTATTTATTTTATGTCGAGTCGTTAATATTCTCATTTTCAGGTGAAGATATTCAGTCTTTTTTTTTTTGAGTGTACATTTATTAAAGCTGGGGATGCTGATACAAGGAAGGGCTTAGGATAGAAAAAAGCAACAAGGAGAGCCTAGACAGGGCTGCTTTGAATCCCCAGAAAGTTAGAGAAAAAGAGATGTTGAAGATAAGTTGAGGGGGTTAGCCCAAGAGGAGCTACAACTTCTGACTGGAAGATTTTCAGTCTTGAGAGTAAGTCGCCTGCACACAAGTACACAGACAGGAAGGAGTAGAATAAGGCACCGTGGATGGGTAACAATTGCTGCTGTTTGTTTCAACTTAAAAAGAGAGTACAGATGTGTTTTCAGGATATCAAATAATAGGTGTGCATCTCAGGAGGACAGAGTTTTGACAGGTCAGATGGAGGTAGAAGAGCATCTGGGCAAAACAAAGACACGCAGGCCAAAGGAATGTGTGTAAGCCTGACAGGAATGTGTGTGAACAGTTCCCTTTTTTAAAGGTTAAAGAAGAGTTTTAAAAATCTGCCCAGAGGTAGAAGATATTAATGAAGTAGATCATTGATGAGAGTTTTCTGTTTACCCCAGCAGCTGCCTACAGTCCAGGTCCTGTTTGTGTTATTCCTGTTGCCTTTCTAATTGTAATCTTATCCACAGAACTCAGAGAGGTGACGGACGTCAAGTTCTGGTGCATTATACATGAGTAGTTCTGACTTTTTCATTTCAATGCACACTACTTGAAAAACCAACATATGCTAAATACTGGACTGCAAGGTGAATATGCAGATGCCAATTAGTTTAGTTCTCTGTCTCATGTTTCTTCCTCTAAATCCTGGTTAAATTGGTGGTTCCTAGAGGATAGATAATAGGGGACATGAAGGCCACTGCCTTTAAATCTTCCTGCATGTACAGAGTAGTTAAAACATGGACTTTAGAGTCAGGCCCACATTTGATGAAATGGGATAAGAAAAGTGCAAATGCCAGCAGTAGAGCCCAGATTCTGAAGAAACACATGCTCAGGTTGACAATAACACTAAACTGACACTTTCTCAGTCTCTATGTTTCAATAAATATGTGGGCCGAGCCTCAGGCTGCTGAAGCCCCTACACGTACAAGGTCTCTGCTCATGTGCCCAGGGTGCCTCTTTCACTGTTTCCTGACCCCTTCTGACCTTGAGCTTCTTTGACCCTTAAACAGTCTGCTTTCATGCTGGGTTCATTAACACACAGGAGATAGAGGACATTTGATGGTTAAAAGGAAGACTGCTTGCCCTGAATTACGGAATGAAGAAGTAATTGGCAATGCAAATATTATAGGAGCAGGACCCCACAGGGGGGTGAATGATATCAAGCTGCACTGAAGTGGAAATTGTAATTAAAAAGGGAAGATAGGATTTTCAGTGTGCTGGTCATCCTTGTCCTCAAGTCAGAGGCTAACACCCCTGGTGCTTCTGCAGAAGGAGACTGGAGAGAGCTACATCTGGAGACCAAGTCAGTTCCTCCTAAAGCCTACTTATTGCTCCTCAGAGCTGACAGGGATAGAACCCAAGTCAGGCCAAGTTCTCCAATCTTGTGCTGTCCTTGGCATCCATTACATAGGACTGGAGAAGAATCCTTACCCTGAGATGGGGTCAGGGTCAGAGACCAGAGAGCTCCAAGGATTCCCACCCAGAAGTGGAGAAGTCAGAATGCTACAGTGGAATGACCCTCTCTGATTCTACATAGAGAGTTATGGTATATTAAGAAATATATTTTAGTCTTCGTCTCTAGCTCCTGGCATGAACTTCCTAAAACACTTTAAGTTACTTACTGAGTGATGGAGCATCTTTTTATTTATTTTTATTTATTGATTTTGAGAGAGAGAGGAAGTGGGAGAAAGGAAGAGGGGGAGAGAGGGAGAGGAAGAGGGAGAGAGAGAGAAAGAGAGAGAGAGAAACATCAGTTTGTTGTTTCACTTATTTATGAATTCATTTGTTGATTCTTGTATGTGTCCTGACCTGGGATGGAACCTGCAACCTTGGCTATGGGGAATGATTCTCTAACCAGCTGAGCAACCGAGTCAGGGCTCAAGGGCTGTTTTTACTGATGTTTTATTGTTATGCACCAGAGCTTAAGATAATTTAGTTACCAAAAGAAACACAGTTTAAGAGGAGCCTCTTTTTTTGTATTTGTAAGAAGCCCCTTTTGAGTTCCCTTGAGTTTGTACAGATGAAGTGATTTAGGGTGGGGCCCCTAGACAGCCTCAGGATGGGACCAATCACCAGAAGGACCTAGAGATTAGTGTTGGAACTTTTCAGCCCCACCCCCTGACTACAGAAAGGGGAAGGTGGGTGGGGCTGCAGATTAAGCTCTATGAAAACTTTTTTATTTTTATTTTTAAAAAGATTTTATTTATTTGCTTTTAGAGAGTGGAGAAGGGAGGGAGAAAGAAGGGGAGAAAAATATTGGACCTGGCTGGTAACCCAGGCATGTGCCCTGACTGGATTGCATTGACAGTCTTTTGTTTCGCAGGCTGGAGCTCAATCCACTGAGCCATACCAGTCAGGGCACGTTTTATTTTTATTTTTATTTTTATTTTTATTTTTATTTTTATTTTACTTATTTTTAGAGAAAGAGGAAGTGAGGGAGAGAAATGTCAATGTGTGAGAGAAACGTCAATTGGTTTCTTGTACACCCCAGCCAGGGACCTGTTGTACAACCCAGGCATGTGCTTCAGGAATTGAAGCAGTGATCTTTAGCTTTGCATGACAATGCCCAACCCAATGAGCCACACCAGTCAGAGCTCCATGAAAAGTCTCAATCAAAAAAGATTTGGTGAGTTCTTGGGTTGGTGAACGAATTCACATACAGGGAGGGTGGCACACACCAGTTCCATAGAGAAAGAAGTTCCTGTACTCAGGACCTTTCTAGACTTTACCTTATGTACCTTTTCATTTGGGTGTTCATTTATCTTTCATAATAGACTTCATAATAAACTGGTAAACATATGGAACTTCTGTGAGCCACTCTAGCAAATATATCAAACTTGAGGAGGGGGTCATGGGAACCTCCAATTTACAGCTGATCAGTCAGAAGCACAGGTGAAAACCTGGACTTGCTATTGGCATCTGAAGTGCGGAGGGGGAAGGGCAGTCATGTGGGACTGAGTCCTTCACATGTGTGATTGTTATCAACTAGTTTAGGTTCTTGTCACCTGATGTAAAAGAATTTAAACCTGGGACACTGATAAAAGCAAAGGCAGATTTATTGAGGTTCTGCAGAGGGTGAGAACACTGTGATAGCATCCCAGGTTCTGTGCACCAAATGTGGGGCTTAGGGATTTTTATTCCTTGGGAACACGAAAGTTGCTGGGGTTAACCAAGCAGGGTGTGGGTTGGCTGGCTTTTTGTTTTTTTAGGAACATTGTGATCCCACTGAAGTCCAGGTATGTGTCTGTAATGTGAGGCATTCTGGAATTGTACAAGGCTTATTATGGGATTCAGGAAGGGAATTTCCTAAACAGGTATTGAGTTTGTCTCTGGGATTTGTGACTTGGCTTTAAATATGAAAGACAAACTTAAAAGAAGTCAGGACCTAGCCAGATAGTTCAACTGCTTAGAGTGTGGTCCTGATATGCCAAGTTTGCGGGTTCTATCCCTAGTCAGAACACATACAAGAAGTAACGAATGAATGCATAAATGGATGGAAGAATAAATCAATTTTTCTCTCTCTCTAAAAATCAATCAATAAAATTTTTTTAAATAAATAAAATGAATCAATAATTTTTTCTTTAAATACTAAGGCCCTAGTCAGGTAGTTAGAGCATCGTCCTGATATGCCAAGGTTGCAGGTTCAATACCCATCAGGGCACAAACAAGAATCAACCAGTGAATGCATAAATACGTGGAACAACAAATCAATGTTTCTATCTCTCTCTACTCCCTCCTCTCTCTAAAATCAATAAATAAGAAATAAAAAAAAAAAAGTCAGGTTAGTTCCTCTGCCATTGTTTTATAGCTACCTAGTGATAACTGCCATAGTTTCAGTAGGGCTTAACCCAGTGGAGCAATTTTTAGAAACATTTTATTCTACCTATTTCAGGATCTGATGCTATCTCCAGGTAGATAGTGTCAGAATCGAGTTAAACTGTAGAACACCTAGTTGGTGTCCCCTGAGAACTGGAGAATAGTGTGTGGGAGAAAGAAAATTTCCTCTACTCTCAAGTTTCTTTTGGTTCATCTAGTAAGTAAATCTACATGAGACAGATTAAAAAGAAAAGAAATAACCAAATTTAATTATCTATGAATGCATGGGAAACCCACATACATGAGAGACTCAGAGACTCTGCATACATGAGAGGTTCAGGGATATATATGGTGTTCTGAGCTAAGGATAAAGTAAGGTGCCTTTGTGTTTCAAAGGGTCATTGCAGGATTATAAAAAGAGAAGTTCAGTAATTAGTAGTTTTCTCTGCCATATAGATAGGTCAAAGAAATGTTATCTAGGCCTGCTCTCCTTCTGCCTCTCCTTCCCCCCAGGTACATTACCCTTTTGCCTTTCTCTCTCCCAAGTTCCAAGTGCCCTTCTTCTGTCTCTGTAACTTGTTTCCACAGCCCAGCTGGCTCACTTCTACAACTTCTGTAACTTTATTTCTTTTTCCTTTTTTTAAAATATTTTATTTAGTTTTGTTTAGAGAGAGGGAAAGGGAGGGAGAAAGAGAGGGAGAGAAACATAGATATGTGAGAGAAACATCGATTGGTTGCCTCTTATACACCTCCAACTGGGGATCTGGCCTGCAACCCAGGCATGTGTCCTGACCAGGAATCAAACTGATAGGGGACTTATGAGTTCGAAAATTTTAGTTTAAGTAATAGCTAATAAGCTTAGTAATCAACGCATGTAAAAGCTTTTGTTCCAGGAACTGAAGGTATGACCCACCCTGACTCCAGGAGACTAGAAGCAGTTCCACCTTTGCTCCTCAGAAGGGCTGCAAGCAACTCAAGATGATATCTGAGTCATTGTACTCCAGGGTAAGATGACCACTGCCCAGGACACAGCTAAAGACCAGTGCCTGGAGCACAGCTTAAGTCCACTGTCTGTGGCACAGCCTAAGACCAGCATCCAGGACAAGAATGCTGAAGTTGTTTTTTTCTAATCCAGTTAACTTTCCCCTGAATTTCAAAACCTCTCACCACACCTTGTTTATTCCCTGCTATAAAACCCTTGGCCTGTAAAGAAAAGATAAAATGGTCTATTAGGGTATAAACTCGCTGTCTTCTCAGATTGCTGGCCATCTGAATAAAGCGCCCATAAAGATTCAATCCCTGTCTCTGCTTACTGGGTTTGGTAGTGACAGGCACCCTGAACTCCTGTGTCTTTCCCAGTTTCAAAACCTGAGACTTTTCAGTTCTCAGGCCGGTGCTCATTCCACTGAGTCACAGCAGCCAGAGCCTCTGTAACTTTCTATTTAAACATTTGTTTATTTAAAAATTAAATTAAAAAGTTGAAAATAAAATAAAATATTTTTAATATACTTTATTGATTGTGCTATTACAGTTGTCCCATTTCTCCCCCATCATTCCCCTCCACCCTGCACATCCCCTCCCACCCCACATTCCCCCACTTTGGTTCATGTCCATGGGTCATCAGTTCTTTAGCTTCTACATTTCCACACTATTCTTGCCCTCCCCCTGTCTATTTTCTCTCTACCGTCTATGCTACTTATTCTCTGTACCTTTTTCCCCTCTCTCCTCCTCCCACTCCCCTGTTGCTAACCCTCCATATAATTTCCATTTCTGTGGTTCTGTTCCTGTTCTAGTTGTTGGCTTCGTTTGCTTTTGTTTTAGGTGTGGTTGTTAATATCTGTGAGTTTGCTGTCTTGTTACTGTTATATTTATCTTCTTTTTCTTAGGTAAGTCCCTTTAACATTTCATAGAATAAGGGTTTTTAGTGATGATGAATTCCTTGAACTTGACCTTATCTGAGAAGCACTTTATCTTCCCTTCCATTCTAAATGAAAGCTTTGCTGCATAGGGCCATCTTGGATGTAAGTCCTTGCCTTTTAAGACTTCAAATACTTCTTTCCAGCCCCTTCTTGCCTGTAAGGTCTCTTTTGAGAAATCAGCTAAGAGTATGATGGGAACTCCTTGGTAGGAAACTGTCCCCTTATCCCTTGCTGCTTCTAGAATTCTCTCCTTCATTTGAATCTTGGCTAATGTAATTATGATGTGCCTTGGTGTGTTCCTCCTTGGGTCCAACTTCTTTGGGACTCTCTGAGCTTCCTGGACTTCCTGGAAGTCTATTTCCTTTGCCAGACTGGGGAAGTTCTCCTTTATTATTTGTTCAAGTAAGTTTTCCACTTGTTCTTCTTCTTCCCCTCTGGGACCCCTATAATTCGGATGTTGGGACATTTAAAGATGTCCTGGAGGTTCTTAAGCCTCTCCTCATTTTTTTTGAATTCTTGTTTCTTCATTCTTTTCTGTTTGGTTGTTAGTTTCTTCCTTCTGGTCCACTCCATTGATTTGAGTCCCAGTTTTCCTCCCATCTCTATTGGTTCCCTATGCATTTTCCTTCATTTCACTTATTGTAGCCTTCAGTTTTTCATCTAATTTGTGAGCAAAATCAACCAATTCTGTGAGCATCCTGATCACCAGTGCTTTGAACTGTGCATCTGATAGGTTGGCTATCTCTTTGTCGCTTAGATAAATTGGCCCTGGGGCTTTGATTTGTTCTCCTGTTTGAGCCATTTTGGGGGGGGGGTCTGGTCGCAGCTGTTAGGTAGTGAGGGGTGGAGCCTCGGGTGTTCTCCAGTGCGGGGCAGCCCAGTTGCTGGGTAGTGACGCTGTATGTGGGGGCAGGGTTCGAGAGGGAACAATGGTGCTTGCTCATCTCTCTCTTGGATTCCAGTCCCCTCCATGACTTCCCCTTCACCTGGATTATCTACATGTGGATGTGGGACCACCTGGTCAGCCAGCCACTTTGTGCGGCTTCACTGGGTCTGCACTATTGCCACCCTGTGCCCGGGGTCCACTAGCTGCCGCCTGCATGCCTGGGATCTGCCAGCCACTGCTGCCTGCATGCCCGGGTCCGCCAACCTCCACTTTTTCCTGCCTCGACTCCGCCCCTCTTACTGGTCTGGATGAATGGTTGTTGGACTTCCATACAGTTCAATTTTCTATCAGTTTTGATTGTTTTCTTGTTTCTAAATCTTCGTTGTCCTTAATTTTGGTTGTGCAAGGAGGCACAATGTGTCCACTTATGCCTCTATCTTGGCCAGAAGTCCAAAATAAAATATTTTTTAAAAGGTTATCTGATTAAAGTGGAGGATAGTGGCTGGGCAGAAGTTTCTCTTGAACACACAGGTTGTTGATTGCCTTTAGCTCAAAATAATCCATGACCACAGAGGCACATCTTGGGGTGACTTGTTCTGGACCCCTATCACATGGTGGTGTCTCGAAACATTTCAGGAGTCAGTGCCCAAGGCTGAACTGAACACATAGCTTTGACAATGACTGACCTGGTTCTGGCCCCAAATCCTTCTCACTTCCCCCCTTGCTGCAGGTCTTGATTTTTCCCAGACTAAGAGTAATCCACTAATCTGATCTCTAAGCAGGGTACCTATTTAGGAGCTTAGTTTCCCTGTTTATCTTGGGATGGGGGTGGGTGGTGATCAACTTGGACCCTGTTCCTTATTCCAATAACTGGGATTTTGCCTGGATTTTTTAGTAATAGGTAGCCCATGTCATTCATTGACTCTCCCGCCCAAATTATTTTAAATTCCAAGTGGATTTTGTATTACTCCAGTGCCTCTAGGTCCTTATAGTATTGGAAACTATTCTCAAATTCAAATGACTGGAGCTTTCTTTGAAGTTATTGCTTTCTGGAACCTCTGTCTACAACAGCTTAAAAAAAAAAAGGTTGCCTGAGGCCAAGCTCTGGCTTCTGGTTGTGAAAGAGCCTCTACCCACCCCACAGTGGCTGTTGCTAACAGCTGAACCACCCAGATTCCAACCTCCAAATATTGCTCCTTCCCACCCTTACATCAAGTTCTGAACTGGGAACTGGCCTCAGGACCCTTCTCGTTTTACAGGCTCTCTAGGCCCCTCTTCAGAGGCACCACCACCACCAGTCAGTGCCAGCCAGATAAAGTTAGGGGGTTTCATCTTGTGTGTGTTTTCATCTTTACTCAGTCTTCTTCCCCTTTGGGTTTTTTTTTTTTTTTTTTTATGGTCTGTATTTGTTTGGGCTCCAACTCCTCCGGACATGTGAACTAGCTGTTCATTTTCTAATGCAGTGTCTCTATATCTAATATACTTCTTTTCCAAAATGAGTAGAGGAAGTTCTATGTGCTATTCCAGAGGTCATTTTTGTAGAGATAATGGGATTTGAGAAAAAAAGCACCCATGGTCTATTTGCTCTTTACACGAGCTAGCCACTGAGTGACCTTTGAAATTGACTCTGATTCCTGCTGGTGTAAAACTCTGACCAGAGAGTGCTCGATTACACCACCTTGGCCAAGAATCCAGAAAACCCTATCAGGGGTCCCAACCTTTTGGAGTCTCTGTGCCACACTGGAAGAAGAAGGGTTGTCTTGGGCCATATATTAATTACATTGTGACATGAATCACACAAAAAAAACTCATAATGTTTTAAGTAAATTAATGATTTTGTGTTAGGCTGCATTCACAGCCATCCTGGGCCCCTCGTGGCCTGCAGCCTGCAGGTTGGACTCCCCTGCACATGGAAACACTCAGAAAGGCTACCCACGTGAATATATCACGCAATGCCATGAGGGTCAAGGTTTGCCCATTTTTAAAACTATCTGTTGCTGTTCACTAAAGCCACCACAAGGAGTTCCTCCCTTCTTCCATTATCAGGCATCTCAAGTAGATGACTAGAACCTGCTGCATCCCTCCCCTCATCACTCTCTCAACTGCAGCCCTGCCTGACAGGCTTCAGACCTGGTGTAATTGCTCTCTCAGAGGTCACAGGAGTCTCCTCAGTGCAGACTTCAATGAATTTTTTCCTATCTCCCTTCCCCCTCACCTCTCTGGAGAACCTGGGCACAGTGTCTGCATTTGTACCTGACATCTCCTCCCTCAGAGTCTTAGGCCTCAGTTGCCAGGACTCTAGGCCATCCTGCGTCTCCTCTCTCTTTCTCAAGACTTTTCTTTGTTTCCTTCAGGGACCTTGCTTTTTCTTCAAATATGGGTGACCCTCAAGGTTTGGACAGATCTGTTCAGTCAAATCCTTTTTAGAGAGCTGCTTCCCCATCGAAATAAATAGGGTTCAAAGGCCAGATCCCTAGACCAGACTTCTAACCTCAGCCCTGCTTTATCACTGGCCTGCTCTGTCCTTCCTCGACTACCACTCCATACCACCACACGCTCACTTTTTGGGAGGCAAAGTCAACTTTCTACACCCTGAACCTGCTTTCCTCCTGGACAGTTTTATTTTCATTGTGTCTGCCAATATGAGTGACCTTTTATTCCCTTTATCCTGTCTCTTACCTATAAATAGTAAGGATCTTCATCATATCTTACTAATATTAAGAACTATTTTTCTGTTAAAAAGTTTAAAGTCTTTGGATTATTAACAATGAAATAAAGTATATGTACTTTGTATTCTGGCTGTAAGGAGCCCCAACTCCCTTTTCTTTAGTTTGTTTACAAATACAGAGAAAAGTGGAGCTTCCCAGCATGCAGAAGAAGCTATGCGACTGATCTTGACCAATGAGAATCAAGAGGAGGTCTGTTGATTCATCCGTTAGGCAAGGCTTTGTATATATGATGACTTGATTTCTTAATTCAATTTCTGTATTTTCTTTTTTTAAGTTGAGATATAATAATTTTAGATGTATAACGTAATGATTGGATATATGTATACATTGCAAAATGATCAGCACAATAAATCTAGTTAACATCTATCACCACACATAATTTCAATTCTTTATTGTGATGAGAACTTTTAAGATCTATTCTCTTAATAATTTTTAAATATACAATACAGAATTGTAAACTATAGTCACTCTGCTGTATATTACAGTCCCAGGACTTATTTATCTTATAACTAGAAGTTTGTATCTTTGGAATACCTTCACTCATTTCACCTACCTCCCACCTTTGAAAACCACCAATCTGTTTTCTGTGTCTATGAGTTTCTTTTTTTCTTTTCTTTTTTTAGATTTAACATATGAGACCATACAGTGTTTGCTTTTCTTTATTTTACTTATTTCACTCAGTATAGTGTCCTCAAAGTCCACCCACGTTTTCATAAATGGAAGGATTTTCTTTTTATGGCTGAATAATATTCCATTGGAATAATATACCAAATATATACCACATTTTCTTTATCTGTTCATCTGTTGATAGACATGTAGGTTCTTTCACCTATATTTTTGTATTAAAGATACAGAATAATTTCCCTAAGGGAGGTCTTCACTTTGAACCATGTTCTCAGGGTGGTTTACATTTAGGTCTCTCTTGAGGCCAGAGAGATGACTTTACCACCCGCACATCTCCATGGATTTTTGTAAGGAAGAAGTGACATGGACACAGAAAGCAGCATAGTGGTTTCCAAAGTCTGGGGGGAGGTGGGAAAAAGAAGCAACTACTTGGTGCCCTCCTTGGAGTGTGCCCATGCCCTTCTCTCAGGCATGTACCTTTTTTTTATTTTTAAATGTGGGGGCCTCCATGGGACTTTCAATCAGAACAGTGAGCAGCAAAACCTCTGGACCTGTCTCTAAGGGCTTTTCTCTGACTTTTCAGTGAGCCAATAGCAGCCTTGTCTAGGCTCTCCTTTACTTCTTTTTTTTCTTTTCGTATTTTAAATTTTTTATTTAAGTTCCTGCAGTTTCATTCTGATGGGTCTAAATATGGATTTTTAATATATCTTTTTTAATATATTTTATTGATTATGCTATTACAGTTGTCCCATTTCTCCCCCATCATTCCCCTCCACCCTACACACCCTCTCCCACCCACATTCCCCCCTTTAGTTCATGTCCTTGTGTCATAAGTTCTTTAGCTTCTACATTTCCCATACTATTCTTACCCTGCCCCTGTCTATTTTCTACCCACCGTCTATGCTATTTATTCTCTCTACCTTTTCCCCCCTCTCTCCTCCCACACCCCTGTTGCTAACCCTTTATATGATCTCTATTTCTGTGGTTCTGTTCCTGTTCTAGATGTTTGCTTAGTTAGCTTTTGTTTTAGGCATGGTTCTTAATAGCTGTGAATTTGCTGTCTTTTCACTGTCATATTTTTTTATCTTCTTTTTCTTAGATAAGTCCCTTTAATATTTCATATAATAAGGGCTTGGTGATGATGAACTCCTTGAACTTGACCTTATCTGAGAAGCACTTTATCTGTCCATCCATTCTAAATGACAGCTTTGCTGGATAGAGCAATTTTGGATGTAGGTCCCTGCTTTTCAAGATTTCAAATATTTCTTTCCAGCCCCTTCTTGCCTGGAAGGTCTCTTTTGAGAAATCAGCTGAGAGTCTGATGGGAACTCCTTTGTAGGTGACTGTCCTTTTCTCCCTTGCTGCTTCTAGAATTCTCTGCTTCATTTGAATCTTGGCTAATGTAATTATGATGTGCCTTGATGTGTTCCTCCTTGGGTCCAACTTCTTTGGGACTCTCTGAGCTTCCTGGACTTCCTGGAAGTCTATTTCCTTTGCCAGATTGGGGAAGTTCTCCTTTATTATTTGTTCAAATGAGTTTTCCACTTGTTGCTCTTCTTCCTCCCCTTCTGGGACCCCTATAATTCGGATGTTGGGACGTTTAACGATGTCCCGGATGTTTCTAAGCCTCTCCTCATTTTTTTGAATTCTTGTTTCTTCCTTCTTTTCTGTTTGATTGCTTCTTTCTTCCTTCTGGTCCACTCCATTGATTTGAGTCCCAGTTTTCCTTCCATCTCTATCGGTTCCCCATGCATCTTCCTTCATTTCACGTATTGTAACCTGCACTTTTTCATCTAATTTGTGAGCAAAATCAACCAATTCTGTGAGCATTTTGATGACCAGTGCTTTGAACTGTGCATCTGATAGGTTGGCCATCTCTTCACTGCTTAGAGGAATTGACTCTGGGGAGTTCATTTTTTCTCTGGTTTGAGCCATTTTTGGTGGGGTTTTTTTTGTTTTGTTTTGGTTTTAGTCTGGTCTCGGCTGTTACGTACTAAGGGGTGGAGGCTCAGGCGCTCCCCAGTGCGGGGCAGCCCAGTCGCTGGCTTGTGATGGTGTATGTGGGGGCGGGGTCTGAGAGGGAACAATGGCGCCTGCTCCGCTCTCTCCTGGATTCAGTCCCCTCCGCCACTTCCCCTCCGCCTGGACCATCCGCGCGCGTGCTAATGTGGGACCACCTGGTCAGCCAGCCGCCCTGTGCGGCCTCACTGGTTCTGCACAGTTGCCCCCCCGTGCCCGGGGTCCACCAGCCGCCGCCTGTGCACCTGGGAACTGCCAGCCGCTGCCGTTTGCGCTCCCGGGTCCGCACCTCCACCTTCTCCCGCGCGACTCCGCCCCTCCTACCGGTCTGGATGAATGGTTGTTGGACTTCCGTACAGTTCAATTTTCTATAAGTTCTGGTTATTTTCTTGTTTCTAAATATTTGTTGTCCTTAATTTTGGTTGTGAGAGGAGGCACAGTGTGTCTGCCTACGCCTCCATCTTGGCCGGAAGTCCTTTTTTACTTCTTATCTTAAGCCCTTTCTTGTTTCCCTATCCCCACTTTAATAAATGTATTTTCAAAATAAAAACAGAAAAGAAAACAAACCCTTAATGGGCATGAGGTTTTTTTTGTAGTGATGAAAATGTTTTGGAACTAGATGGTGGTGGGTTTTGTATACACTGTGATTGTCCTAAATGTCACTAAATTGCTTACTTTGAAATGGTTAATTTTATATTATGTGAACTTCACCTCAAATAAAAAAAAAAAAAAAAGAGTGCCATTAGCAGAAACATTATGCTGCCCTAATTGTTCTTCCTAGAGAGGAGGGATGGGAAAGAGTGTGATAGAAATGGCATATAGATGCATGAGTCACAAACTCATGCTAAGGACCAAGAATTCTCCACCTTCTTTCCTTCTCCTCTCCTGTGTTTAACTTGGGGTTATTGACTGTGAAATAGTTTGGCCTCATGTCACACTCAGGAGGGGGAAAAAAGTCTGTGGTGACCTATGAGAAGCATGTCATAAAAAATAATTCTATTATCCTGAAGGCTGGCATAAAATACATATGAATCGAGAGCTACTTGATAGAAACCTAAAAGTTTATTATATAGCTGTTCTTATTCTTATTCTTAAAAATAGTGTTCCCAAATAATGTTCTTGCTTATGTAATTCTGGGAAAGAGGGTTTCAGCAATTCACCCAAAAAAAATCACTGTTGTAATTGTTTTTTATTCACACTGTTGAGAACACTCTCTGCAGCCCTCACTTTGAGTCATTATAAAGACTCAACTGTTCCCCAGCCTCCCATATCATTTTCTGTTACTGAGAGACTGTTCGAAAAATGTCCCTCCATGCTGAAGGGAACTAAACTTTTGGGCTTCTTCTTGCCACTGCTGGGGCTAGCTTCGCAGTACTTGCAGGCAGGCTCAGCCTGGGATCTCAGGCCCTGGGACAATTTCAAACTTTGGGCATGGAGGGATTGCCTGAGATGTGGTGGCACCTCTTGCCACCTAATAATTTGGAGTTCCTTTTGATATTTTTCAACATGTATTTAATATTTGCTGTTGGAATTCTTTAAATTCTCCCTCCAGGGGGTGAAATCAGTGGGTTCTGACAGGTGTGTAAGTGGCTCCTCATGGAAACCTGTGTGACAGGGAGCCCTGGTGCTGGCTCATTCCTGCTGGTTCAGCCATGGCCTGAGTGGCCTTCCCTGATCTGGATCTCACAGGAGTAGTTTGGGGAGGTTTTACATCTTGTTTAGTGCTTAAAAGATTTGGCATCAAACCAGTTCTGAGGCTGTCCCTCCATGGCATTTAATAATGAAGACATGTATTGGGGCTAGGGGGCAGGGTGACAAAGTACCCAAATATCCTACCAACGTCTTCCTGACATCCATTATCCTGTACCTGACATTACTCTGAATTTATCATATCCACAGTTCTTTCAAATGATATGGCTTTTGCTATTTTGAATCCTGGTGGCATGTATGATGAGATTTCTGCCCAACTGGCCATGTAGCTTAGCTGGTTAGAGCATTGTCCTGATACACCAAGGCTGCAGGTTCAATTCCTGGTCAGGGCACATACAGAAATCAACCAAGGTATGCATAAATAAGTGGAACAATAAAGAGATGTTTCTCTCTCTTTTTAAAAAAATCAATAATAATAAAAAAAAAGATTTCTGCCTATTAAATGACCAAAGAGGTCTTGTTCCTATTGCATCATGTTGATTTACTGAAGTTAGGAAATTGTGATGCAAGCAATAAACAGCAGTCTCTGCAAATATTTAGGTTTGTGAAGAACACTTTGGCAGCAGAAGAAGAGGGAAGGAAGGGAAATGAACGTTTCACTTATTCATAACTCACAAGGACTCCGTGTGAGGAACAGAGGTGGAACAAGGTTAAGATCTGCTACAACGTATGCTTGGTCACAGCAATTGTGGTCAGAGAGCTGAGTTTCTGCTTGCCTCTCACAGCAAATGGTTATTTGCTTGAGGTGGTTCCCTGGCTTGCTCAGAGTATTAATGCCTCCCATGTGACATTTTTTCCATTATAAAACACATGGCATTTAAAAATTTTTTTTATTAAAAAAAATTAACTTCAAAGAGAAGAAACAGAACAAGAAATAAACTGTTTTCTATTGGTTTTATAGAAAGAGCTATACTATTTTTGTGATGAAATTCACAATCTGAACAAGGTCACTCTGAGCCAAGCGGTTATGTTGGGTTGGTGGCCAACCCTGCTTTGAAATCCTGTCACTAATACAAGAACAGCCCAGGTTTGGAAGCAAATGTTGTGTGCTCATTGCCTGTTCCTAACAGTGAACTATTGCTCTTTTAGGCTTTGTATCAGTCAGTTTTTTACTTTCTGTCCTTCCACCCTGTTGTGCTGGTCAATGAGAAAGCCTCAAAGGATGATCCTCTTCCAACGTGTGTTTTCTACCATCCACTGCCACAGCTATTTGTGTGACTCCGCTTTCTCTTCAACTGTAATAAACGAGACATGCATCTACATCACAGATTTGCTCTTTGGTAAATCCAGGGACTCTCACCAGACACTTGCAGGGCCTCAGCTGAGAGGTAAGTAGATTGTCTGTTTAAAGGAATTCACACTGAGTTGTTAATGAGGTTTGGCATGGCAGTAATTGTTTGTACAGAGTGGTTAACACAAATGTGTTTCTAACTAGTGTATAGTGGGAAGGGACAGTTTTGGACAGAGGCCACTGGTATCCTTGTGTTCCCTGCCCCCCACCCCCACTCAACCCTTAGGCATCAGGAAAGAAAATTCAGGTACCAAGCTATGTCTAAATCTTCTGATAATTCTACTTCTCTAAAAAATCAAAGCATCTCCTGGGAGCCAGGACTGCTTGGTTCTCTAACTGGGAACCTACAATCTATACATTACTTAATTCTATCTTGAGTAAAAGATCCTGTGGGTTCCTAGCATAGCATTAAACCCAATGCTATGTACTACATAACATAGTACTACAATGCTGCCATTCACAGTGCCAATATCTAGATCTCATTTCAATGAGAAGAAATATACCACTGTTATTTCAGGTTTTCTGTCATTCGTAACCTGTCATAACCTCAATAACAAGGTCTGTATATCCCCAAAGGCAGGGATTTGGAGGTACTGAGTCCTTAAAGTAATACAACTAGTCCTTCCTGTTTTCCTCTGAAACAAGATATTAGATGCTCTGGCCAAGGTGGAGGCATAGGTGGATACACTGTGCCTCCTCACACAACCAAAATTGAGGACAACAAATATTTAGAAACAAGAAAACAACCAGAGCTAATAGAAAATTGAACTATACGGAAGTCCAATGACCACTCATCCAGACCAGTAAGAGGGGTGGAGTCCCAGCGGGAAAAAGTGCAGGGGCGGACCTGGGAACACAGGCAGCAGCGGCTAGCGGCTCCCAAGCGTGCAGGAGGCTGGCGGACCCCGGGCACAAGGTGGCAACTGTGAGGAGACCCAGTGAGGCCCAGTGAGGCCGCGCAAGGCAGCTGGCTGACCAGGTGGTCCCACATTCGCATGCGTGCTCAGATAATCCAGGCGAAGGGGAGGTGGCAGAGGGGACTGGAATCCAGGAGAGAGTGGAGCAGGCGCCATTGTTGCCTCTCAGACCCTGCGCCCACATACAGCATCACAACCCAGCCTGCCCCGCACTGGGGAACACCTAAGGCTCCACCCCTCACTACATAACAGCCACAACCAGACCAAAAACAAAACAAAACAAAACAAAACAAAACAAAACAAAACACCAAAAATGGCTCAAACCCAAGAACAAATGAACTCCCCAGAGCCAATTCCTCTAAGCAATGAAGAGGTAGCCAACCTATCAGATGCACAGTTCAAAGCACTGGTGATCAGGATGCTCACAGAATTGGTTGATTTTGCTCACAAATTAGATGGAAAAATGCAGGCTGCAATACGTGAAATGAAGGAAAACGTACAGGGAACCGATAGAGATGGAAGGAAAACTGGGACTCAAATCAATGGAGTGGACCAGAAGGAAGGAAGAAGCAACCAAACAGAAAAGAAGGAAGAAACAAGAATTCAAAAAAATGAGAAGAGGCTTAGAAACCTCCAGGACATCTTTAAACATCCCAACATCCAGATTATAGGGGTACCAGAAGGGGAAGAAGAAGAGCAACAAGTGGAAAACTCATTTGAACAAATGATAAGGGAGAACGTCCCCAATCTGGCAAAGGAAATAGACTTCCAGGAAGTCCAGGAAGCTCAGAGTCCCAAAGAAGTTGGACCCAAGGAGGAACACACCAAGGCACATCATAATTACATTAGCCAAGATTCAAATGAAGCAGAGAATTCTAGAAGCAGCAAGGGAGAAAAGGGCAGTCACCTGCAAAGGAGTTACCATGAGACTGTCAGCTGATTTCTCTAAAGAGACCTTCCAGGCAAGAAGGAGCTGGAAAGAGATATTCCAAGTCATGAAAGTCAGGGACCTACATTCAAGATGGCTCTATCCAGCAAAGCTGTCATTTAGAATGGAAGGGAAGATAAAGTGCTTCTCAAATAAGGTCAAGTTCAAGGAGTTCATCATCACTAAGCCCTTATTCTATGAAACGTTAAAGGGACTTACCTAAGAAAATGAAGATAAATATGACAGTAACAAGACAGCAAACTCACAGATATTAACAACCCCATCTAAAACAAAAGCAAATAAGCCAACAACTAGAACAGGAACAGAACCACAGATATGGAGATCATATGGATGGTGAGCAACAGGGGAGTGGGAGGAGGAGAGAGGGGGAAAAGGTACAGAGAGTAAGAAGAACAGACGGTGGGTCGAAAATAGACAGGGGGATGGCAAGAATAGTGTGGCAAATGTAGAAGCTAAAGAACTTATGAGCCATAACATGAACTAAGGTGGGGGAATGTGGGTGGGAGGGGGTGTGCAGGGTGGAGGGGAATGATGGGGGAGAAATGGGAAACTGTAATAGCATAATCAATAAAATATATTTTTAAAAAAGAAACATGGTTGGAAAATAAAATACAAGACCAGGAGAAGGAAAATATAAGCATAATGATGAACACTAAAGCAAAGAAAGGGATATAGCATGACTTGTTTTAGTGCTATTTTAAATCAGGTAGCATGGACAGGTCTTTTCAATGATGTGACACTGAGGGAGCAAGCCATATCAGGGGAAGAGTATTCCAAGCAGAGGGAACAGCAAGTGCAAAGCAAGAAAGGTGGAGCCAAAAGATCTGTGGTAGAGATGCATATCTACAGATAGGAAAATGGCTAAACCAATTGTGTTGTTTGTTAGAACATCATATAGCTATTAATTATTACTCTTACATAGCAATTTACTTAATCCATTATTTTAACATATACAAAGCCTTGCCCCTGCCAGAGATTAGGTATTAACCTCCATTTTTGTGTGTAGCTGTATTTTTATATTTCTTTTATCTACCTGGAATTTATTTTGGTGAGGAGCGAAACTCTGCCTTGAACATTTTTCCAAATTTTTACTCTTTTTTATGTATGAAGGTTTTAGATATACTAGACTATTCCTTGGGATCTTGGTTGCATTCATCTGACTACTGTGCCTTAGGCCAGTGTCCCATTGCTTTTCCCCTGCTTTAAGACGTTTCCAAACTAAAGAAAAATAAAAGTGCCTATAAAAGCAAAATAATAATGCCTATATTTTTGCTTTCATTCAACAGTTATATACCATTTGCCATATTTGCTTTATATGGCTATCTTTTAAATTTCCATACCACTTCAAAATAAGTTATAGACATCATATACTCTCTCTCTAAATATTTTGGGTTTTTTTTTCAGATTTTATTTTATTTTATTTTTTTAAATATAGTTTATTGATTATGCTATTACAGTTGTCCCATTTCTCCCCCATCATTCCCCTCCACCCTGCACACCCTCTCCCACCCACATTCCCCCCTTTAGTTCATCTCCATGTGTCATAAGTTCTTTAGCTTCTACATTTCCCATACTATTCTTGCCCTCCCCCTGTCTATTTTCTACCTACCATCTATGCTACTTATTCTCTGTGCCTTTTCCCCCCTCTCCTCCTCCCACACCCCTGTTGCTAACCCTCCATATGATCTCTAAATATTTTGTACCCCTAGGAGTAAGAACACTGTCCTACATACCATTATCATCCCTAAGATAGCAAAAATTCTTTGATGTCATGTAATACCCAGCCTTACCTTTTATAGTTAATGTTTTGAGCCAGAATTGAATCAGACATCTTGTATATATCATACTGTTGCAATTTTTAAAGTTCTATTGTCCTCAGTATAATAAAAAATACTAACAACTCTTGTTTATTATTTCAGATAAAAATAAGAATTATTTTGTAAAGTTCCAAAAATTACTATTAGATTTTTACTAGACTTCAATTAAACCTATACATTATTTTGTGCAGAAGCTATCATTTTTATTATATATAGATTTTTCTTATATGATTGTCTGATGTCTCAATATTTATTAAAAATTATTTAATGTCTCCTGGTAAACCTTTATGTTTTTATAATATAAATCTTGAACATTCTTTTAATTGTTGTTCTATTACAGTTGTCCCAATTTTTCCCCATTGCTCTCCCCTGCCCCACCCACCCCTACAGTAAATCTTCACCCTGTTGTCCATGTCCATGGATCCTTTATACGTGTTCCTTAACTTGACCCTTCCCCTTCTTTCCCCTTTATACCTCTACCCCTTCCCCTCTGGTTGCTGTCATTCTGTTCCTTGTTTTCATGCCTCTGGCTCTATTTTGCTCATTTGTATGTTTTGTTAAATCTTGAATATTTTCTTAAAGTATATTTTATTGATTATGCTATTACAGTTGTCCCATTTCCCCCCTTTAGTCCCCTCTGCCCTACACATCCCCTGCCCCACGCATTCTTCCCCTTAATTTCATGTCCATGGGTCGTACATGTAAGTTCTTTGGTTTCTACACTTCCTATACTATTCATAACCTCCCCCTCTCTATTTTCTATCTACCATTTATGCTACTTATTTTCTGTATGTTTTCTCCCTCTCTCTCCCTCCCATTCCCCATAATAAACCTCCATGTGATCTCCATTTCTGTGATTCTGTTTCTGTTCTAGTCGTTTGCTTAGTTTGTTTTTGTTTTTTTCTTTTTTTAAATATATTTTATTGATTATGCTATTACAGCTGTCCCATTTCTCACCCATCATTCCCCTCCACCCTGCACACCCCCTCCCACACACATTCCCCCTTTTAGTTCATATCCATGTGTCATAAGTTCTTTAGCTTCTACATTTCCCACATTCCCTATTCTTGCCCTCCCCCTGTCTAGTTTCTACCTACTGTCTATGCTACTTATTCTCTGTACCTTTCCTCCTCTCTCCTCCTCCCACTCCTCTGTTGCTAACCCTCCATATGATCTCCATTTCTGTGATTCTGCTCCTGTTCTAGTTGTTTGCTTTTGTTTTAGGTGTGGTTGTTAATAGCTGTGTTTGCTGTCTTTTCACTGTCATATTTTTTTATCTTCTTTTTCTTAGATAAGTCCCTTTAACATTTCATATAATAAGAGCTTGGTGATGATGAACTCCTTTAACTTGACCTTATCTGAGAAGCACTGTATCTGCCCTTCCATTCTAAATGACAGCTTTGCTGGATAGAGCAATCTTGGATGTAGGTCCTTACCTTTCATGACTTGGAATACTTCTTTCCAGCCCCTTCTTGCCTGGAAAGTCTCTTTTGAGAAATCAGCTGACAGTCGGATGGGAACTCCTTTGTAGGTGACTGTCCCCTTATCCCTTGCTGCTTCTAGAATTCTCTCCTTCATTTGAATCTTGGCTAATGTAATTATGATGGGCCTTGGCGTGTTCCTCCTTGGGTCCAACTTCTTTGGGACTCTCTGAGCTTCCTGGACTTCCTGGAAGTCTATTTCCTTTGCCAGACTGGGGAAGTTCTCCTTTATTATTTGTTCAAATAAGTTTTCCACTTGTTGCTCTTCTTCTTCCCCTTCTGGTATCCCTATAATTCGATGCTGGGACATTTAAAGATGTCCTGGAGGTTTCTAAGCCTCTCCTCATTTTTTTGAATTCTTGTTTCTTCCTCATTTTCTGTTTGGTTGCTTCTTCCTTCCTTCTGGTCCACTCCATTGATTTGAGTCCCAGTTTTCCTCCCATCTCTACTGGTTCCCCATGCATCTTACTTCATTTCATGTATTGTAGCCTGCATTTTTTCATATAATTTGTGAGCAAAATTAACCAATTCTGTGAGCATCCTCATCACCAGGCATTTGAACTGTGCATCTGATAGGTTGGCTATTTCTTCGTTGCTTAGAGGAATTGGCATTTGGGCTTTGATTTGTTCTGTAGTTTGAGCCATTTTTGGTGTTTTGTTTTGTTTTGTTTTGTTTTTGGTCTGGTTGTGGCTGTTACATAGTGAGGGGTGGAGTCTTAGGTGTTCCCCAGTGCGGGGTGGCCCAGTCGCTGTGTTGTGACACTGTATGTGGGGGCGGGGTCTGAGAGGGAACAATGGTGCCTACTCCTCTCTCCTGGATTCCAGTCCCCTCTGCCGCTTCCCCTTCACCTGAATTATCTGCACACGGGCGAATGTGGGACCACCTGGTCAGCCAGCCACCTTGCGCGGCCTCACTGGGTCTGCACAGTTGCCACCCCGTTCCCCGGGGTCCGCCAGCCGTCGCCTGTGGGCCTGGGGTTTTCCAGCCATCTGAATGCTTGGGAACCGCTAGCCACTGCTGCCTGCGTTCCCAGGTCCACACCTCCACTTTTTCGTGCCGCGACTCTGCCCCTCTTACCGGTCTGGATGAATGGTTGTTGGACTTCTGTACAGTTCAATTTTCTATCAGTTTTCGTTGTTTTCTTGTTTCTACATATTTGTTGTCCTTAATTTTGGTCGTGAGAGGAGGCACAGTGTGTCTACCTACGCCTCCATCTTGGCTGGTAGTCCTGTTTTTTTCTTTTAAGGTTTGGTTGTTAATAACTGTGAGTTTGTTGTCATTTTATTGTTCATAGTTTTGATCTTCTTTTTCTTAGATAAGTCTTTTTAACGTTTCATATAATAAGGGCTTGACGATGATGAATTTTTTTAACTTTACCTTATCTGGGAAGCACTTTATCTGCCCTTGTATTATAAATGATAGCTTTGCTGGGTAGAGTAATCTTGGATGTAGGTCCTTGCCTTTCATGACTTGGAGCACTTCTTTCCAGCCCCTTCTTGCCTGTACGATTTCTTTTGAGAAATCAGCTGGTAGTCTCATGGGAACTCCTTTGTGGGTAACTCTCTCCTTTTCTCTTGCTGCTTTTAAGATTCTCTCCTTGTCTTTAATCTTGGCTAATGTAATTATGATGTGGCTTGGTGTGTTCCTCCTTGGATCCAACTTTTTTGGGACTCTCTGAGCTTCCTGGAGTTCTTGAAAGTGTATTTCCTTTGCTAGATTGGGGAAGTTTTCTTTTATTATTTGTTCAAATAAGTTTTCAATTTCTTGTTCTTCCTCTTCTCCTTCTGGTCCCACTATAACTAGGATGTTGGAATGTTTAAAGATGTCCTGGAGGCTCCTAAGCCTCTCCTCAATTTTTTGAATTCTTGTTTTTTCATTCTGTTGTAGTTGAATGTTTCTTTCTTCCTTCTGCTCCAAGCTGTTGATTTGAGTCCTGGTTTCCTTCCCATCACTGTTGGTTCCCTGTTGATTTTTCTTTATTTCACATAATGCAACCTTAATTGGTGTGTGGTTTTTTTTGTGATGTTGCAGTACCCATTGAGTTTCTGGAGCATCCTGATAACCAGTGTTTTGAATTGTACATATGATAGTTTGGCTATCTCTTAGTTGCTTAGTTGTATTTTTCCTGGAGCTTTGATCTGTTCTTTCATTTGGGACACTTTTTTTTTTTTTTTTTGGTCTCCTTGCCAGTTATGTAGTAAGGGGTGGAGCCTTAGATGGTCACCAGGGCAGGGCAATACACATCAATTTGTTGTGATGTTGTACATGGGGGAGGGGTCTGAGAAGGAACAATGCTGCTTGCTCCACTCTATGCCAGTTTTCAGTCACTCCCACTGCTACCCACAGTCAAATTGGGCCCTTCTGGTGCTGATTCCCGGTGAGTGGGTTTGTGTACGTTGTGGGAACTTGTGGGTCTGTCCAATGAACTCTCCAATGAGGCTGAGAGTTTCTCCAACTGCCGCCTCAACCCCCACAGGTGTTTTCACGCAGAGGATTGAGGCTTTATTTCCCTGCACTGGGACCCTGGGTGGCATGGTGTGTCTCGCTCCCCAGTTGTTTATCCCAGTTTATCTGCACATGAATGCGGGGCTGCCCAGTCTTCAAGCTATGGCTTCATCTGGTCCACCAGCCATCACCTTGCTGCAAGTCCTCTCTCCCTCGCTGCCCGTCTCTGCCCCTCCTACCGGTCTGGATTAATGTTTCTTCTTTAATTCTTTGGTTGTTGGACTTCCATACAGTTTGATTTTCTGGAAGTTCTGGTTGTTTTTTGTTTTTAAATTTGTTGTCCTTCTTTTTGTTGTTTGAGGAGGCACAGTGTGTCTACCTATGCCTCCATCTTGGCTGGAAGTCCGAAATCTTGAATATTTTCTAAAATCATTTTTTATTTTTCAATTACAGTTGAGATTTACTATTATATTAGATTCAGGTAAACATCCCCATGAGTAGACGTTATGTAACTTTTTGAAAGACATTATGTAACTTACTAAGTGATCATCCCCCAAAATCTTGTACCCATCTGACACTATACATAGTTGTTAGGATATTTAAATCTTTAATATTAAGTGTTAAGATTGTTTCCAAGTATTTTATTTTGTTGCTATTATGAATATTTTTTTTTATTTTCTAAGTTATCATTGATGATATAAACAAAAAGGTATTGAAATTCATGAGATATCTGGAAATTCTTATTAGTTCAGATTGCTTTCAGTTGATTATTTTCATGTTTAGAAGTAGTTCACAAATAATGACATTTGGCCCCTCCTATTCAATACTTTACTTAATGCACTTTCAAGTTTTAATACAAGGGCTGTGGTTTCCAAAATAATGTTAAATAAACCTGTTGACTGTGGGCATCCTTGCTTGTTTCTGAATTTGTTTCATAATCATTTGAGATGTTGACTCTTTGTGACTAATTATTATTCTCTTCACTCCATTGAGGACACCTTTCTTAGTCAAAGTATCTCTTTATCTAATTGATTAGCTTACAACTATCTTTAGTAAATTCTAGTTCTGAAAAATACTTTTTTTATTGTATTTTCCACTATGATTTATCCCTCTTATATCTTCTCTGAAAAAAAAACACTTGACTGAACTTACATGTCTGTAGGAATGCTTCATACATATAATATTTACACATCATCTAGGTAGCTGAATGCAAGGAAGCACCTATACAAAAGAGGAAAAACTTGGATCAACATTGAAATATTTTCTTCTAGCCATAAAAATGTGATAACCTCTATAAAAGTGTGGTAGTGGTAAATGAAAATTATATGTATTTTGTTGACAAACTCATGTCACTTAAGTCTATGGTAAAGTTAGTCTACTTTCTTTCTTCTAGATTGCAAGATGTATAAGATCTCAACCTAAAGATTCAGTCAGGGGCTGTTAGAGTTCAAGCAGACAGGATTTTGAAACCTATGTAGAAACTATCAGCTACAGGAATTACTTCCTCAAATCATGGCTATAATGAACTTTAGGCACGCTGGCTTGACATGGGACAGAGATTCCATCAAAGTTCAACCAGGAAAACAAATCACTCAGGGCACTTCAGGCAGGGAATTAATATTGGAAATCAAGTGTTTACAACAACACTGAAGAAGAGGAAGTCAGGGGTAGCTGTCATTGGCTTCCAGGTTTGATCCATTGCTGTGGACCCACAAATCACTAAGCTGTGACTGCCATACAGGTCAGGAAATTACAGGACCTAGCCACCAATCATCATTGTTGTTTTGTTGTACAGAGGTGAGTGACCGACAGTGGAACACCTGTGATCATTACAGCACTTCCCATCTGCCTCATCTCACACACCTGCCTGCTCTGCCAGAAGAAGAAATAGCTTCTGCCTCTTTTCTGCTTTTAAAGTACTGTAAACTCTATCTTGTGGCTGACAATAAATTGCATCCAAGATCCTGTGGGCAATGGGGTCTGAGAAATACAGTTCCAAGATTCCAGCATGTACGATATAGAGAAGAGCCTAGAATGGAATGGTAATGCATCTTGGATTCAAAACAAAACAAAACAAAACAAAACATCCAGCTTATCTCCTTGGCTACTCTGCAACTATATGGAGTTTTCTACCTATATTTAAACTTACAAAAAATAACAATGGTGAAAATAGCATGCCTCCTCCTAATTTAATGCACTATCCCTTATACAAAGGAAAGCATGGCCACTTTTTTCCACAGAAGGGGACAGCCCAAGTCTCATAAATCACCATACTATTTCTGAATGACATTTGTAGTTTAGTCATAATCCCCCGTTGATAATCTGTACACACTGCATTCATTAATTTATAATATTAACTTTGACCCACATACCTTACATAAAATGATATGAAAAGGGGAAAGAGAAAAGAGAAATAGGTTGATAAAGTATACATGTAATAAAACATGGAAAAGCATACATAGGAATTCATCCTTGTTTCTGTAACTATTAGACTATAGCTTGTGTTTATAATCTCCTTCATTCACTACCTGTTCCCTATTCTCTATTGCCTCAGCCAGTACTTTACTGTAGCTGGTCATAGTTCTTTATCAGTAGTGGAATGACCCAAACCTCCATTTCTGAAGGATTTTGAACTCTTACTGACTCTCTCTGTATTGGGTTGCTATAGTTTTTCTTTAAAAAAAAATTACTTATTTTAGACAGAGAGGGAGGGAGGGAGAAAGAGAGAGGATGAAACTTCAATGTGTGGTTGCCTCTCACAGACCCCCTGCTAGGGACCTGGCTGGCAACCCAGGCATGTGCCCTGACTGGGAATTGAACTGGCAATCATTTGGTTCTCAGGATGGCACTCGATCCACTGAGCCACATCAGCCAGGGCAGGTTGCCATAATTTTTCATTACAGTTTAGCCACTGAACATGGAAATACTAATGGGTACTTTAGAAAATACCCTGAATTCTGGATATACTCTTTATTCCCAATGTAAAGCAGTGAACCTATTTTTGATTTATAATTAGTATCAATTGCCTCACTTGATAAAGCAATCTCTTCTTTGTGGATTCGATGGCATAATGTCCAGGTGGCAGTTTGAACTTCTAGTTCAATGGGATCCTTGTATTTGCTGGAAGAAGCATTTCTTTCTTTGGAACTAAATTCTCTAAACCAATGGAGCCAAAAACTGTAGAATGAGAAATATCTCATTTTTAAAAGCCTATATTTAACTCCATGGCCATTTTTAATCTGAACTCACTAAGCAAGCACTGGGGTGATTGGGGAATGATTCTGGCTGCATACAGACAAAGGGTCGTCTTGTTCAAGTGAATAAGTGAGAAATCCAGTGATTATTGGGAAACTTGTCCAAAGTTTGTGCTCTTTGGTGAATGTTCACATGGAAAGCTAGTTATCTTCTCATTCCATGACATTCTAAGAAATCCATCCACATACCTCTCTCCTTATCACTCATACTTTGGTCTGGTTGTGCAAGACCATTAATCACTGTCCCAGAGTCAGTGAGATCTGTATCTATGGACAGCTGTCCTTCCAAATGAACTATTTCCAGTGTTGTCCAGGTGAAGAAGTTCTCTTATCTGTCTCCCTCAAGGCATTTCCTGACAAAAACTAGTTCAACAGCAGTTCCTTTCGGTTGTGTCATGTATCATGAAGAACCAATTATATATCAAACCCAAATTCATTCTTCCATAAGACAATACATATGGAGTGAAGAACTAGAGGCTATGAGTTTTCCTTTGGCCTTGTGTGTATGTGGGTCTCAGTGCAAGAGAAGCCTACTTTCATTAGCCAAATGAAAGAGAACAGGGTGACCCTACAGAACAATATCCATTTGACTATATCAAGGTAAACACCATGAACAAAGCCACACCAACCCACCCTTGTCACTGGGTTTGGCCCAAATTGTGGGATGGAGCCCTGCCCACCATTCCTGCCCTGCACTAACAAGAGCAGAGATAGTACTCCCCTACCCTGGCACAGCAGAGACTATGCGGTAGTGCACTTTTGACCATCCCTGTACAACACCAAGTAGCAGCAAAAAGGCAGCATCTCATTCCATCCCAGCCAGTGACTGGGCGAGAATTAGAAAAGGAAACTGGAAAATGGGATTCTTTAATTCTGTGTATGAATTCCTGGGCAGATCTCCTGAGTGGACTATCCATAAAGCTGATTATAATCAACATAGCAAAATGAACTCTGTGTGGACTACTGCCCAGGTTTCAGATCAGCTTTGGGGTAGCACCCAGATGTGGCAGACCAGAAGAGCACTGCAAAGGTTTCGAAAATGAATTGGCATTTGAAAAAGAGCCCACAGAAGTGGACTAGGACATGTATTCTGAACCTAAACAGTTTGACTGCCTTCTAAAATGGGAGATTTAAATGGGAACCACAATATTCACAATGTCCTGGATACAATGCAAAACTACTCATCAAGAACAAGGAAAATCCTTACCTTGAGTGAGAGATATAAAGAGGAACTGAGTGGAAATTTTTATAACCAAAGAATTTGATTAAAAAATTAAAACAATCAGTGGTTGAGCTTGACAGAAGAATGGAAAGGACAGAGAAAAGAATCAGTGGACTTGAAGGTAGAACAATAAGTTACCCAATCTGAACAACAGAAAAAAATGAACAGAGCCTCAGGGACATGAGATATAACAAGATCTCACATTCTTGTCATTGAAGTCCCAGTAGAAGAGGAAAAAAAGAGGAACGGGCTGAAGAAAGAATATATGAAAATTTTCCAAATTTGACAACTGCAAACTTACAAATTAAAGAAGCTCAGTGCTATGGACATGCCAACATATCATAGTGTAACTATTGAATACTAAAGACAAAAATACTGAAAAAAGCAAAAGAGAGATAACATTTACAGGGGGAAATATTTGAATGATAACAGATTTCTCATGAGAAACCATAGATGCCAGAAAGGATGCCAGAAACACATTTTTCTTTATTCATTTTTAGAGAGAGGGGAAGGGAAAAAGAAAGAGAGGGAGAGAAACATCAATGTGAGAGTAACACCAATCCGTTGACTCTCATATCCAAATCCAAAACCCAGGCATGTGCTCTGATCAGGAATTGAACCAGTGACCTTTTGCTTTGTGGAATGATGCTCAACCAACTGAACTACACTGGTCAGGGCAACACATTTCACAAGTGATTAAAAAAAAAAAAAACAAAAACAAAAAAACCATTGACGCAGTATACTATGTCTTGTGAAAATATCTTTAAGAAATGAAGGGGAAATCAAGTCATTCCCAGGTGAAGGACTAAGAGAATTAGATGCTTGCCTTTAAAAAATAATGACTGGAAGAAGTTCCTTAAACAAAAAGGAAATGATGAAAGAAGACTCTTGGGACATCAGGAAGAAGGACCAATGGAAAGAGCAAAAGTATAGGTAATGTCTGCTGTCTATGAGTTCCTTCAATTTTTGTCTGTGAACATCTGTATCTTTCACTTTTGAGGGATAATTTCACAGTATAGAATCTAGGCTATTCTTTTTTAAAGTATGTGAAATATCTGACTCCATTCTCTTCTTACTTACAGACTTTTATTTTTTTAAACAAGAAATCTGCTGTAATTTTTATCCTTGTTCTTCTGTAGGTAAGATGTTTGTTTTCTTCCTCTGGCTTTTAAGGAGATTTTTCTCTTTGTCTTTGGTTTTATGTAGTTCGAATATGATATGCTTAATGTTGCTGTATTAAGCATATTGCTTAATGTTCTCTGATCTTCCTGGATCTGTGGTCTGGTGTCTATTTTAATTTTTAAAAGTTTTCCATTATTATTACCTTAAAATTTTCTTCTGCTTTTTTTTCCTTCTGGAATTCCAATTATGCACATATTGTCCTATAGTTCTTGGATGTTGGAATCTCTTTTTTTGTCAAGTCTACTTAGAAGGCATTCTTCATTTCTGTTAGTGTTTTGATTTCTATAATTTCCTTTTGATTGTTTCTTGATTTTTCATCTGTTTACACTGTTTAAAATTTTTTACTGATTTATTTTAGAGAGAGAGGGGAAGGGAGGGAGGGAGGGAGAGAGAGGGGGAGTGGGAGGGGGGAGAGAGAGAGAGAGAGAGACAGAGAGAGAGAGAGAGGGAGAAACACTGATCTGTTGTTCCACTTATTTATGCATTCATTGGTTCTTGTATGTGCCCTGGACAGGGATCAAACCTGCAACCTTGGCAAATTGGGCTGATGTTCTCACCAACTAAACTACCTGGCTAGGGCCATTTCCGTTTACATTGACCACCTCTTCTTACATATTGTCTACTTTTTCTATGAGAGCTTTAAAAGAAAAAGTCTGGGTATTTTCCTTTCCTTGTTGAGGGTTCTCCAGAGAAACAGAATCTACCTGCATATATCATTATGTATTTTATATATATATATAATTTCTATATTAAATGATATATACAAATTATATGTAATTTTTATAGAAGTGACAGTTTATGTATCAATTATATATATATACATATATATACATATATATATATATATATATATATATATATATATATAATTTCCTCTATCTGTCTATGAGATTTTAAGAAATTGGCTAATATGATTATAGGGGATGGCAAGTCCAAAATCTGCACTAGCAGCCTAGCAGGCTGGATGGAACCCCAGGGACAAGCGATGTTGCAGTCTGAGTCCAAAGGCTATCTGCTACAGAATTCCCTTTTGCTCAGGAGAGATCAGGCTTTTGTTATATTCTTCAACTGATTGGATGTGGCCCACCCACTTTAATGGAAGGCAATCTACTTTACTTAAAGTCTGTTGATTTAAATGTTAATCTCATCCAAAAACATTTTCACAGAAATATCTAGAATAATGTTTGACCACATATCTGGATGCTCTGGTGCAGTGAAACTGATACATAACTATCATACTTGGTAAATGGCCACATGAACCTTATATGTACGTATACTTATAGCAGGGTCATAAGATCTTTTCTCAAGGATTCTTTCTTAAGGTCCCCTTTATCTGAGAGGCTCTGGATCAATGAACCAGGTAATGTAAGAGAACTGGTTGTGAGACTGTGTTTCTCCATTTGGGCGACATAAAATTTTGGTTTACCAGACTAACTAAAATTTTTATAGGCTACTCATCAATTAGTGAGCACAAAGATCCCTGTGGATCAAGCTGACTAGTTACCTCTCTGACTCTGCTGCCCATTACAGCAACCTTGCCTGCTTCTGTCTGTTTTCTAGTGCTCCCTCTGGCCTGTACCACATTGAAATGAGAGAGCCCATTTCAACAGTGGCATCTTCCACTGTTGTCTCACATGTGCTATGTTTCCCAACACAGAAAGCACAGGAATACTGAATACTGCTGCTCCTCTTGCCAATGGATTCTTAATGTTTAGGTGAAGTGACTTCCTCTCAGCCTGCTAGAGGGATACTCTGAGTGAGTTGAAGTGTATGTCGCACATGATCAATCCATTCCAATATTTCTACTTTACAAAGCCTTTGAATCCTTTCTTATCTATTATACCAAGAAAGTTTTAGTTTCTTAACCTACTATCTAATTTAATGAAGGCCATTGTTGAGTCTGATTTCACTCAATCAATTCAGCAAATCCTTAGATACACTCCTGGCTAATTGAGCTAATACACTGAATCCAGAATCTCTGGTGCTATAACATATCAATAATTTCAATGTTACATTCCTTCTCCCTTGGTCTAGAACCCATTCCTACACAGAAATTCTCCAGCGCCAATACATATTAGCAGCATCTTGCAATTCCTTCCCTGTGTAAACTTCTCCTCTGGTGTCAGGTATCTTACCCAACTTTCTGTGGTATGCAGAGATCTGCTTCTGGTTGTGGATCTAGAGGTAAAGAATCACTGGCATACCTCTGCAAGGTTAATGCTTTAGTGAAGCCATTACAGGATCTTCAAGCAAGAGATGGCCAGCATCCCAGGGGGGAACAGGCTGCTTCAGCCAGTAAGGTGGACTCAGTGCGATTTGGGGGTTCAAGGTAATCAAATTGAACCCAAACTACCAAAATGTCCCCATTCCAAGTCTTACAGTTTTGGAATTAATCCCAAACTTTAATATGTAAGACCTAATAAGGCTGTGAATTCAACTTGTGTGATAATTTGGCAACCTACAGGATCAAACACTGGGTCTGATTTATACATACTTTCTCTATGTAGCTTTAGAAGTTAAGGAATTCTTGTAGAGCATTGAAGCTCTCTAGTTCTCTGAGTTGTCATTTTATTCTGTGAACTCTCCAGGGCATTCAGAAGCTACTAGCTCTCTCAGTGGTCTTTGTGGGTATCATTCCTCCCAAAAGGGTCTAAACTAGCAAAGACCTATGTTCAGTAGGCACTTTATGCCCTGCTGATAATTTAAGTGCTTATTTCCATTTCATGACTAAGACTATCATGATCTCATTTTCCACTAGTGATAATGTTATCATTGATTTCAGTCAGAACCAGGTCAGATATCTAATCCTAGTTTCCTATCTTTGGGGTCAGTTTCCTAAACCCACTTTTGGCCTCAGTTACTGTCTCTGTTAAAGATTATTTAGGAAAAAAAAAACAAATAAAAATGCTCATAGTATTTCAAGAACAGGAGTATTAAAATGCCAGTAAAAGGTGCATATAAAGCCACCTAAAGAATTGGAAGAGCAAAACAGGGTAGATAGACCACCACTATCTATCTTCAGGTCAACCACTGAAGCCATTTGTAATTCAGGACAGGAAGAAATTCTTGCTGTCTCGTAGGTTGGAAAACCCCAGGACATTTCCATTGCGGGATACAGCTGCCCTGCTGTTCCATTGTAAGTGACTGGAAAGGAAGTATTTCACGTCTGCTACCACCCATTATTTCTCTGCTGCTGACAGAGAAACAGGAAAATGGTGTCTGCTTTTATCCCATTTTCCAGTTCTCACAAGTGTATCTTGTCAGAGGACTAATAACATCCAGAGCTCTGGAGCCAAATGAATCTGGGAATCATAGTTCTCTGGCTTCCAGTCCCTGTGGTACATAAAAAGGACGTGGACAGGAATGGGAATAAATGCAGACTGTTCCCCCCACATGGCATCTAGCAACTTTTATGAAGGCTGTAACTCCAATTCCAAATGGATGAAAAACTGTTCAGACATTTGACCCAGCCCTTCTTACTCACCACCCACCCTGTCTGCCATATACACACATTGTGCCTACTATTCTAGGTTTTATACTTTTCTGCCTCTCCGCTAGTCTCTGTGCCTGTCAGCTCCAGGAACCAGGCTACACAGAGCATGATTAAAGGAGGAAACTTAGAGGCAGAGACGGAGGACAGGTTTTCTTTTTCCCTAGTCTGAGTACAAGTAATGTTCGGATGACTTTTGTCCCTTTTTTCTTCCTCATATTAGGACAATTAGAATTTTGAAAGTTTCCTTTAATAAAACCATCAAGAGATAGCTAGAGAGCTTAGATTTACAAAAGACCTAGGTATATAAATAATTTCCCAGGTAAGATTATAGTGTAAAATGTATACCTTAATATCTTTTGTATTTTTCCATAACATATATACACACGAAGATAGAGAGATAGATAGATCAAGCCCTCTATTATGGCAGTGCTTTCAATGTGTTAATCTATTTTTAAACCCCATTCAACTCTGTGAGGTGAGAAAACTGAAGCTCAGAGGTTGAGTGACTTGCCCACCATCCTACAACTATAAAAGAACACTCATTTGTTCATATTGGTTTCCGCGAGATATGACAGAGAAAGATACTCCAAAATTAATGAGTGGGGGCTAACCAACTCAAAGTGGCCTCTGGGTCAGGACGACCTTCCATCTCAGCCGAGTTTCCGAGGCTCTTTGCCCACGGCTGCCCGGGATCCCGGAAGAGCGAGGTCCTGGACTGGCGTCCTTCACGAGGTGCGCCCCAGTCTGCAACAGCCGGAGATGGAGCAGGAGTAACTGAGGATGCCGGGAGCAGGGGCCCGAAAGAGGGGGTAGGGGAAGGGGGCGGGGGCGGGGGCGGGCTTGCCCCGCCCCCGCCCCCCCGTTCACTCCCATTGGCCGAGTGTTTGCTGGCCACCGCCCGCCCCCAGGGCACCGCTTAAAGTGTGAGGAGCAGGTGCCTAGTGTGGAGCAACAACTTTGCGCGCGTGTCCAGGCTGAGTCCTGCTCCCTTTCATCCCCCCGGAGCATACAACCATCTGTCGTGCGGGTCATCCTGCAGGGAGGGACTCCAGGCCGGAGGCAGCTGCCACCGGGGGACCGCGACCAGAAGAGGGGCAGAGAGCGCAACTGACTCCTGCGGTCCGGGGCTGGGGACTGTGGCCGCGACCATGCAGACATGCGCCAAGGCCTGGGGGCTGCGTCTGGGCTGCAGGGTTGCGGGCGGCCGCCGCCTGGCGGGAGGCACGGGGCCGCTTTGGGCACGGCAGGGCCGTAACAACAGTAGCGGCGCTGTGGACAGCGGTGGGGCCAGGGCCTCACGCCTTCTCGAGCGCCTCCTGCCCAGACACGATGACTTCGCCCGGAGGCACATCGGACCTGGGGACAAAGACCAAAAGGAGATGCTGAAGGCCCTGGGGCTGGCGGTAAGGACCCCTACCCGGCCCTCCGGAGTGCACCCCACCCCGCCCAGGTTCTGCAGACTCGGCCTCTCGCTCCCGCCCGAGCTCTGCTTCGATCTGCGTGGGACCCGCGCCCAGGTCCCGGGGCCCGGGTGTGGAAGCGAGTCCGCGCTCTCGGTCCCGTGCCCAGGCTTTCCCCTATCGCGTATTTTCTCCTCCACCCGCTCGTGGCGCCTCAAAACCGTTTGTTTTCAATCCAAGTCGCCCTGCTGATGATCCCCAACTTTGGTACAGGAGGACCTCCTAGGTCATCCGATTGTCTCCGGTTGCCTACTGAAATCCAACCGGGAGTGGCTAAATCACTACCCCGCTTCATTATTTTATTTCCTCCGAGCGGTTTCTAGTTTGCTCAAAGTTGTTCTCTTCTTTTTAAAAATAAATCGTAATTAGGCAATTTAAATGAGGTTCCCAAAGTCTTTGTAGATGCAAAACACAGAGGTGACGCTTTTAACACAGAAGCATTTTCCTCTCGCTTTCATGTTCACCGACTTGCGTTTCAATTTTAGAGCGTTGATGAATTGATGGAGAAGACGGTCCCCGCCAGCATCCGTTTGAAAAAACCCTTGAAAATGGAAGACCCTGTTTGTAAGTGGCCGGGAGGGCGTCTTAGACACCGCTTGCTCTGGCCTATTTGTCTTCTATGATCTCTGAAAGTCCAGCTCTAGGTTAGGATTGCTTAAAACGGGTAGTAAATGTTTATTAAAATAAAACAGCGGCGGGTAACTCAACGGGGTGGAGAGGGTGAAACCTTTAGTTCCATAAACAGTCAGTTTTGGAACTGAGGATGAAATCTATGCAGCGCCTTTCTAGGTCTTTATCAGGGCGCTACAGGTGCCTGCAAACTTCCCGGGGAAGGCAGCACATGGGAGGGTGACTGGGCACCAGACTTGGACCGCGGTTCTTTCATCCGTTGGGTGGAGAGGTGTCAACACCTCTGCAGATCAGGATTGAGACTCAGAAGGGACAAGGGAATTGCCTACAGTCATGCAATTAGAAAAGTCACAAAAAAATGGGGAGACCCAGACAAGCCCAGGGTTCCTTATATCACAACGGATTTTAATTGTTTTCTTATCTCATGCCCAAGTTTTTTTTTTTATTTATACCTACTACAACACAGTAGTACTTTTTAAGTCCGAATGATTTTTATAGAGAAACACACAAATAAAGTTAATACTTGGTTCAGAGAGCTTCGTTGACACATAGACTTTCTTAGAATTTTATTTTATATTTTAAATGTGTTTAATGGTCTGCAGACTGTTTTCCAGAGGTTTTCTGGAACTGAGGCAGGAATCCACAGGCAAAACTGAAGCAGAGCTCTAAAAAAAAGAAAGAAAGAAGGAAGGAAGGAAAGAAAGTCCACCAAAAACCAACCAAAAAAAAAAAAACCCAACAAAACAAAAACAAAAAAACCAGAAAAGAATTCTCATGGCATTATCTGGTTTTGAAATCATGGAGTTGATGTTATCTCTTTTGCTTAAGGAGTCAAAAGAAGAAAAGTCAATTGTTTTGTTTTGTTTTAGGTTTTAGGGCAGAGAGGATATATGGAAGGCATACTTTATTTTGTTTTAAAGTAGAGATCTTGATGTATGAAACCAGTCCAGCTCTGGCTGGCTAATGTGAGTCAACCTGTGCTGAGGACTGCTCCGCTTGTCGGTTTAGAATCTGAACAGTTCCCCTGATGGCAGGAACCTTGCTCATAGAAGAAAATCTGGACATTTTGTTCTGTTGAGTAATTTAGACCTTGGGATAGTTGGAAGCTTTATCTATTTCAATTTAAGGAAATCAGAATCCTGATTTGGATGTTTAAGGAATGAAGAGCTGTATATTTTTAAAGCAGGCTTTAGGTGAATGTACAAACAAGTAGTGGATTGGCCAAAAAGTCTGTTTAGTTTTTTTTTTCCATAAAATAAAAGACACAGTTTTCATTTTCACTGATAACTTTATTGATTTGGACATTTTGAGTATATTGGCTATCTCCTGCAATTGGCATTTAGTGGGTAGAGGCCAGGGGTGCTGCTAAACATCTTCCAATGCATAAGACAGCCCTATAGCAAAGAATTATTTGGCCAAAATGTCAACAGTACCTAAAAACTTCACAAACCACTTTTGACATGTTCCATCAGTCACAGCACCTTCCCATACACTGCACACATCTTCTTTTGTATTTCAGTCATGTTTTTACCTTTCTTGAAATAATAAAGCATAATACACTGAAAATGGTTTGTATCTTCTTCCATCTTCAATATTAAAATGGCTGCACAAAAATTAATCAATTTTGATAAGTTTTTTTAATGCACAGTGATATGATAGCTGTCATAATACAATCTAAAAAAGATTCTTTTTGAATGAAGTTAAAGACACCTAAGCACTGCTAGAGCCATGTATGGAAAAAACTAAACAATTTTTTTGGCCAACCCCAAAAATGCCTTTCTGAGACTTTCAAAGTCAGAGAATGTTTCAGTCACCATTTTTACAATATAATCTAAAATGAGATGTTCTTTAAAAGCATTAAAGCCTCAGAAATGTGTCAAAGTTGTCTATCCTTTTTTAGTTAAGCTACTTGTTAACAGTTGAATAAATTGAATGTGAGGGGATTCCATCCCCCCCCCCCCCCCCCCCCGCCTCTGGAAGCAAACTCCTGATAAGTAATTAGCAACTTAAGTGTAAACTTTAAACTGAACAGCTTCTGTGAGATGTGAGGCTCGTTCCATCTGGTTGGTCTGAGGTGACTCAGAAAATGTTGCGTGGTCAGGAGTCTTCCCTTGACCTGAAGTGGACTGGCTCTCCAGCAAAGCTTGTTTCTTGGAAGAGTGGGGCTGGGTGGTGGCAGGATACGTCAGAAAGTCTTCAATGTTTGACTCAGAGGTGTGTGCATGTCATAGGTAATGAATATTCTCCACACGGGGTGAGTAAATTGGTACAGGTAACTTCCAATAGTAGCATTTCCATTTTAGAGTGGGGCAGGGTTATCCAAACTTTGTTTCACATGCATGGCTGTGTTCTATTGTAGTCAGAGAGGAATTCTAGACTAAATATTTGTTTGCCATGTATAGAGAAAACTAATTAGAGCTAGTTAGTCATGAGTCTTCTGTGCCCTCATAGCTGAATAAAAAGACTGAGAACTATATGCAGCATGAAGGTATTTGGGTTAGTTCTTATGAATAACTTCATAATCTCAAGAGTTTATGTAGTGCTTATCATGTATTAGGTACCTTATAAAGTACTTTCATGTATTAATTTAATCCTTATTATAACCCTGTAAGGGAAATATCATATCACCTATGTTTTAAAGATGAAGAAACTATGGTACACAGTGGACACGTAACTTGCCCAAGGTCACAGCTGTTAAGTGGTAAAGACAGAAATTAACCCAACCCAGGCAGTCTAGCTCCACTATCCACACTCCAACCACCAGTCTAAACTGTGTTCATTGTGTCCTCTGCAGGGGGGTGTGCGTAAAAAGTAGAACATTTCTGTCCTGACTCTCTGAAGTATCCAGTTAACATATGTGCACACATTCAGTCACACTGGAATCAGTGCCATTTGCCACCTACCCTAATAGAAAGGCAGCAGCATGCTGAGAGCACAGGTTTGGGAACACTCTGCCTGTTGTCAGGGTGCAGACCTGGAGCTGGGTATTGAGGGATGAGTAGTGATGTTCTGCTGGACAAGGCTGGGGGAGGCAGCTGCAGGTAGAGGGACCAGCATGCACAGGACAGAGTGGCCTGACAGAGTGAGGGAAGTATAGGTGGTTCATCTCTCATGCAGGATCCTCCCCCTCATCTTGGACACTTGAGGAAGTGCCTTGAAAGAATACCTTGATTATCAGTGGGCTTCTCAGTAAGTCATACTTCAGAGAAATAAGCGAAGCTACTCAGTTCAAAAACCCTACCAGTTTCATCCTATTGAGTCCATCCTCCCTGATCCTCATACATAAAACACAAGGGAAATAAATAAAAAGGAACATTTGTTTCTCTGGATGGTCATTATGGACAATTTTAGCTTTCTTTTTGTTACTTCGCTTTTTTGAGATTTTCTACAGTAACTCTGTCTTCATCTTGTAATTAATAAAAAATTTAAAAGTACTTTCAAGATGAAACTGATCAGTTTTAGCTATGGAATGCCTCACTGTTTAGTATTTTCAGAGAAGCCATCTCAAATTAATGAGACTGAACTAGTCCATAGTTTCATGGAAGCTACAGGGTTTGAAGTTTGCACAAAAGTTCACCTTGCTTCTTGTGTGCATGCTTAGAAAGAGAGGAGAAACTAAACTGCCTAAATTGGTCAACCAAAACTGAGCAGCTGAGCTGTCAGAATGAGACTTTTGATGGACTTGCGAGAACTTAAATGTTCTAAGCTGCCTCACTTGGAATGGTTTTTAATGGCAGGTAGTGTGAGCAGAGGGAAGGGGTGTTGTGTAATGTAGCTGCAGGTGGTAACTCTTTCACCCCAGTGGCATTGGACACTCCTCTGAACTGACCCCAAGGACACCTAGATAGATGGAGCAGGTGTTCTTCAGGCTGTGAACATCAGTTGTCGTCTAGCCACATGATGTCTGTCAACACGCCATGCCTGTAGACTCCACAGTCTGTGAAAAGGCTCTCCTTTGGCTATTCCTCTCTCCTTCAGTTCCTGGCTTAAATTAATTATTATTTCATCCTGAACTAGGATTTTCATTATGCAGTTGTGGCAAAAATAAAGACCAGCCAAATGACGAAAGCTTCTGAACTTGCTGTAGGAGTTAGCCTTTTGTTTTGGCAGAAGAGTGGGTAATCCTTATAGTGAGAGAAATATTGATTTATTGTTTCACTCATTTATGCATTCATTGGTTGATTCCCATAACCTTGGCATATCAGGATGACATTCTAACCAACTGGGCTACCCAGCCAGGCCTGTCATCTGTACTTCTGACCTATAAATCAAAAGTTTCTGTGACCCACTTCATTGTGTTTGATTAATTTGCTGGAATAGCTCACAGAACTCAGAAACATCTCCTGAAATTTACCAGTTTATTATAAAAAATACTAGTGGACACTCAAATGGAAAGGAACATAGGGTGAGGTCTGGAAGGGTTCAGAGCACAGGATCTTCTATTCTATCCCTTTGGAATGGAGGTGCAACCTCCCAGCAGCCATCACAGGAACTCATCAAATCTGTTGTTCAAGAATTTTTATAGAGCTAAATCTGAACCTTCATCTTGGTCTTCCCCTTCCCAGAGGTCTGTGGGTGGGGCTGAAAGTACCAACCCTCTAATCACTTGGTCTTTCTGGCATTCAACCCTATCCTGAGGCAGGTAAGGACCCCACCCTAAATCACTTCTTTATCAGAAACTTGCGTGTGATCAAAAGGGCTTATAGAGCAACAAAAGATTACTATTACTCAGAAAATTCCAAAAACAAAGAGCAAATATATTTCTAGTATACCAGAGGGATATTTCAGATAAATATGTGGTGGTATATCCTGATAGAAGTGGAGAAGAAAAATATTTATCTTAAGAGAGATGAATCTGAAAATAAATTATAATAATTTCCTCCTTATTAAATTTAGAATACCAAACTAGAAATATCAGTCTTTATAAAGTATCACTTTTTAACATTAAAATGTTTTGGACAGTAAACCTAAATAAGGAGGTAAACTGAGGTAAGCTCAGATTACCAGAAATTTGAGTTTACTTGGGAATAAACAGCAGAATTGCATATCGGAACACAAGCACTGTCAACTACAGGCGAGTTCAGTCCATTGAAAGTTTCAGGCAGGCTGTTTTTACCAGCAAGGAGCACACAGCAGGGAAGCCAGAGCCAGAGTCCAAGCAGTAAGTTCATTTGTCAGGAGGTAAGTCTCGATCTTCTGTAGGGGAGGCATTTATGGGAAATCTGCCTTTTGGTTCTTAAGTTTCACTTTTCTGAAGGGGAGCATGTGTGAGATTCTCCATTTCATATCCTCTGGTTCCATTTTAGATTGAAATCTTTTCACAGGACATTCTTCTTATTTTTTGATATATGAAGGATACTAACATGCTGACATAATGAGAAACCAAAAAGGCCATGTTACTGGGACAGAGAACATAATGTGTAAAACAACTTTTTTGCTTTATCTTCATAAAGATAAAAGTTTTATCTTCTCTTTATTGAAGGATCATGGACTTCATCCAGCATTATCAAAGATATTTTATATAAATGAAATCACTAATTTAACAGTATTTTTTAAATTGACTCTATTTTGCAAGAGCCATTATGTCAGTTATCTTTTGCTGTATAAGTAATTACTGTAAAACTTGGTGGCTTAAAATAACAGTTTTTGTGTGTCAGGAATCCAGGAGCAACTAAGCAGAGTGATTCCGGCTTCATGTGAGGGTACAGTCATACATTGGTGGATGTTCAGCCACGGCTGCAGGAGCCTCTTTCAAGGTGGCTCACTTTGACTGCTGGCAAGCTGGTGATGGCTGTTAGTGGGCAGCCTTAGTGCCTTCTCATGTGGCTCTCTCCACAGGCTGCTTGAGTGTCCACAGTACATGGCAGCTAGATTCCCTCAGAGCCAGTGATTCTAGAGAGAAAGAAAGCCAGGCAGAAGCTACCTTTTTTGTGACCTAGACTTAGAAGTCCTATAGCATCACTTAGACCATATTCTACTCATTAGAGTGAGTCACTAATTATGACCCAAGAGAAGGAAAATTCCTTTCCACCTTTTGAAGGGAGGAGTGTAAAAATTGCAGACATTTTTTTTAATAGACTTTACTTTTTATAGCAGTTTTAGGTTCACAACAAAATTGAGGAGAAGGTACAGAGTTCCCATATACTCTTAATCTTCCTATATGTGTAGCCTCCCAAATTATCAACAGCACCCACAAAAGTAGTACATTTATTACAACTGATGAACCTACATGGGCACATCATTATCACTTAAAGTCCATATTTTACAAGTTTACACTAAGATTCACTTTTGGTGTTGTGCATTCAATGGATTTGGACAAATGTGTGGTGACATGTATCTACCATTATAGTATCATACAGATAGTTTCACTGCCTGAGGATATATTTTCACTGATTTTTTTTTGCAGGGGGGAGGAAGGGAGAAAGGGAGAAAGAGAGGGAGAGAGACATCGATGTGAGAAAGAAACATCGATCAGTTGCTTCTTGCACACACCCCAACTAGGGATTGAACCCGCAGCCTAGGTATTGCCCTGACTGGGTATCTAACCCACAACCCTTTGGTGTACTGGACAATGCTCCAACCAATTGAGCCACCTAGCCAGGGCTGCAGACATATTTTTTTTTAAACTACCACATTTATCTATGTTAAATTATATTAAGTTTTAGCTAACTTTAAAAAATATTTGATGCTATTAAAATGAAATTAATTATATTGTATTGCAAATATAGTGTTACTCTTGAGGACTATTAAGGTACATAGGGCCATTGGCCCATATACTAAATGTTATCATTGAGTTATAAACTATCGCCATTAAGTTACAAGCTATCACCAAATCTATTTTTACAGCTTCTTCTATCTGCTTTCATTCCTCATTTATTGAGAGGTTTCTTTGGAAAATAAGGCAGTGTTTTAGGCACTGAGAGTACAAGAGTAAGGAGGTAAAGGATGATAAAGATATGATCCCTGAGGGAGTGTAGGGCACAACTGATAGGGAGATAGATGTTTAATAGGTCTGTAAATAAGATGAATGGCTTAGCTGAGGCTATGGCATGAACAGAGCCATAGAAGTACAGATATACCTAGTTATTTGAGGAATGGTGTATCACTAGGCTGCAGAAAGGCATGGAAAGCAAGGTATGGAGGGCTCAGAACTTGATAAGAGAGATTTGTTTTCCTCTCTGTAATAGGGAGGCATAAACAATTATTACAGAGGGAAGGGACACAACTCACTGTGTTTTGTAAAGTGCCTCTAAGGTCAGAGACAAGGAGGCAAATCGAGAGGTTGCTGGAAAGTTTAGAGGTGCAATGTTAAATATACATTAGTTCAGGTCTACAGGAAGCAGTCACCGAGATATATTAGATGTGCAAGGAATTTATTGGGGATGGGAGCAGGAAAAGGCAGGGGAGCCTTTAGACTGTGATGTAATTTGGACCCTGGTGGAAGGAGGGAGACAGATGGAAGGAAGACTGGGTAGGAGAAATCTTAGACGGCAGCACAGATACAAGAAAGTTTGGGCAGTCTGGATGGAGTCCTTGAGCTGAAGTTGCCCATGGCAGGAGTCCCACACCTTGCAGGACCGGGTCTGCATTAGTTCTCCTGCTGGGCTTCGTAATTGGCTGGGAGCAGCCTGTGGGAAGTGTGGCTTCTGTAGAAGTATGGTGGTTGATCCAGAACGGCAGCATGTGGGGTTACCAGTTGCTTTCTAGGCTCAGTGTCTTCGGGGGGCTGATGGTGCTGTCATTAACAGGAAGGAGATAGGGAGAAGGAGAGGGTTCTGGAGGAAGGCAAGATCATGAGTCTTGTTTGAGCAGAATGCAGTGTGAGTTGCTCATGGAACGTCATTTGGAAAAGTTGAAGCAATAATTAGAAATATGAGTCTAGAACTCAGGAGAAGCATATGAGGTAGAGTTGCACTTGCAGTGAGTCTTCTGAGTGAATTTAAGGGAGGGAGCGAGATTTCCTAGGGATGGAGTATAGGGAAGAAGGAGGAAGCCAGGATTTTGGGAAATGGATCATGTAAAAGGAGGGAGGCAGAGCAGTGGGAGAGGGAGTGATCCAAGGGGTTGGATGGTTGATTTTCAGGCAGGGGGTTGTGGACCCCGGTGTCATAGCCCAGACCTTTCTTAACCATGAAACGGAAGAAAGTCCATTTGAAGATATAAGGGTGTTCTAAGATCAGAGGAGTTGAGGAACTACCTGTTTCATAATCTGAGAGGCAGTAAGGGTGAGACCTGGTGGTACAGAAAACTGGAAAAGTTTCAGAAGAGTTATTGTGAACATCTGGTGGTGAGGAACCTAGATCAACCTGCATGGAGAACCTGCTGAGATTGAAAGGCTTGAATTGTAAAGTCTGTTAAGATCCCCTCATACCAGCATCATTTAGTGACCTGGGAGCAAGAACAGAAGAATGTGGTGACTGAACTTAGCTGAGGCTGAGAATTGGCAAAGTCAAGAGGCCAAGGGTTTCAAGGTCTGCTAGCACAGGTTGGCTGAGGTGGGAGATAGGTAAGGCAGTCTGGTCAGTCCTTATTGGACTGGGAGTGACCCCAACCCCACCCTGTTCTCTGAGCTGCTTACCTCTGAGTCAACTCAGGATTTTTGGGGCAGGCGCTGGACTAGGGAGGTTGTGAGCTGCTTGCAGGGGGTCTGTGTTTTGACTTCTGTTCCTTATGGACTCATTCCACCCCACCAAATGGCACTGGACCTTGATAGATCTGCCTCATGTGATGTGCGAATAACATGTCATTTTGGCTTTTTAGGTTTGTTTTACTTATTAAACCCAAAGCATTTTTTATAAAAATCTAAACTGGGAATTTTAGTAAGGATTCTCAATGTCTATATTGTCAGCATACTAATTGATTAAACAACAAGGAAACAAAATTTTGGAAAAGATGAGATTATTGCAGGCACTGTATTATGTCACAGAACTTCTTTAGTAACTACAAGTTTCTGTTTATAAATGTTTCACTGGAGTTCATGCTTTTAGAGATGTGAGAACAATTTGTACTTTGATTTGTCAAGGATTTTGTGATGGGTGAGTTGTTATGCACATTGAGCTAGCTGTATGTGGTAGTTTAAGTGAGTTTTCATTGTAACACCTTGATTCACATGTATTTTCTGAGTACCTACTGTGTGCCTAGCAACTCTCTACGCCCCTGCCCACATAGAGATTGCAATTTAGTTGTTGAGATTCTGGGATGGACTACAAATTTCTCCATATGCTTATTACTTCGATCTATAAAAAATTATCTTTCCTGCAAGTGTGTTGGATTGTTTGAGTTGGACTCTAGAATGTATCCTCCCCTTTCTGTTCTTGCTCTGCTGGCCATTACAATATACCCACAGGGTAGCAAAGAAGGAAAACAAATACTCCAGGACTTCCACCCAGATTCTCATTTCCAACTGATCATTTGACCTGATTATGTAAGTCTACCGCTGTTCAGATAAATATTATGAATTGTGATGTTTCTCTGCAAGTTTCTTTAGAAAATTTTCATAGATTGAATGAAGAGAGGCGGTGGAGGAGGCCTGCCCTAGAAAGTAGTGTGACCCAAGTCCAAGGAGTAAATAACCGACATGGTGCTTTTCATTCCAGCTTCCCTGCTGTGGAACACAGTTCCGGTTTCCCTACAGCTGCGATAAAGATCTTGAATCTGTATATCTTTTCGGAGAGCAGGAAGAGCTGTAGGGACTGCGCACTTCTTCAGAGATGAGGGACCAAGGAGCCATCAGAAACACAGATTGGCCTTGCCTCAGCTCCTTTTATTATGAGATGCCCAACGAAGAGTCTAATCCCTGAGGGTCATTTGGGGCTGGGAGTGGTGGGGTGTTAATTGGTTGAGCAAGAAAACAGGGAAAAACCTGGCAGAATTAGGACAAAGGGAGTCAGAGTCAGGCCTGCTGGGTGGTGCTGTCCTGACCACATCCTGTCACGTGGGGTGGGTGCCCCTCTACCAGTCATAAAGGGTTTTCTTTTTTTCTTAAAGATTTTATTTATTTCTAGAGAGAGGAGAAGGGAGGGAGAAAGAGAGGGAGAGAAACATCAATGTGTGGTTGCCTCTTGTGAGCCTCCCATCATGGACCCTCATGTTCTGCAACCCAGGCATGTTCTCTGACTAGGACTTGAACTGGTGACCCTTGGATTGCAGGCCGGCACTCAATCCACTGAGCCACATTGCCGGGGCCCATAAAGGGTTTTCAATGCAGAGTTCCGATTCCATTATTCTACACTACATAGAGCTTATGGATTTTTTTTGCCTTCCTGGAATGAACAAAATCTGTGATTCATAGACTTCGGTTGTGAAACTCTCCTTTTTAGGGGAAGGACACTTGTGGGAGTAGGGGTTGGGCTCAGGGTAAGTGGGGATGAGCCAGGCTGTTATGGGGGAGAGAGAAGGGTGCTGCAAATGATTAGGTGATATCATGAAAAGGCAACATATTAGGATGGAATTTGTATACAAATTCTGGCTTCCACTCGAATATCAGGGAATCCTGATAAATGCTATCATTCATGCTTTGTCTATCTTAACTGAGACCCTCAGCCCCACTGCATGGTTTCCTGAGCAGCTACATGTTAGCAAAAAAATATGCCCAGACAGGCTCAGTCCTCATATTCTGGACCCAGCTTTCCCCTTCAGCCTCTGGCAGAGAAAGGCCTTTCTGGGCAAATTCAAATATGAATGTGTTGGTTTTCAGTTCAGATGATTTCCTTGGAGAACTTTTCTGAGTGTCTTGCCAAGCTCACTAAGGCAAATTGGGTGGCTGCTCAGTGCTGGGTGCTACTGGGTTGTCCAGAAAATACTCTTTGTGTGGCCAGCCACTGTGTGGACTGCCAGGTGTCTGCACCCATGTTTCATAGGGAGGATTTCCTTTTAGGCATAACATCTTAATTTAATTTACGTTTTTGAATAAATAAAATAGGTACATTGTCCAAACTTCAAAAACATAAAAAATATACAGGGAAAAGCAAGACTCCTTTCCAATTATCAGTTTCTTGAGAATTAGGCAGAGATATTCTTTTAATATACAACATATGCATGCATATATAGTTATCCAAATATAAATGGCAGAATAATACAGGCATAGGCAAAAGCAGGGTTACAGTTGTGAGTACCCAAAACAGTTTATTCTTATATTATTAGTTATTAATTATTATTGATTTGTATTACAATTAGAAACCTATTTTTTGCCCACTCCTGCATATAATATACTCTGTAGATACTTAGGCATAATTTTTTAGATTGTTTAAAAAACAGCAAAAGCAAAGCATGGTTATGTTTATCCATGTAATTGAGACGACAAATCATAGTGTGTTTAGTGTAATGGGCTGCGGGTGGGGAACAATGTGCACACAGCGTGTGTTTGGGTGTGGCAGGTGTCTTGACCCAGGTAGACTGCGTGTTCACTCTAATGGTATTTTCCCAGATCTTGTCAAAATTCACAAATATGAGAAATTAAAAGCGAGGCCCAGTAGTGCATTGAATATCTAACAGCTAAATTGGTTTATTCCCATTAGAAAGTATTTTTGGTGGAGTAGTTGGTATAAAGTTCTCCTTGACATTTTAGGTGCAAGTAGCAAGGGAGTGGCTGCTGGAAAGGCTGTGACATGGAATTGTGTAAGGAGGAAGCATTTCTTCTGAATTCTGAGAAGCAGGAACAGTGTGAGCCCCACCTGTGGATTCTTATGGAGCAGTGCTGAGGCCACTGAACTCTGTCCTTGGTACATTAGGACCAGAGCATTACGCAATGCCCTAGGGCAGAGAAATAAATAAGGTCAGAAGTAGGCGTTTTATTTTTCCACCAGAAAGAGCTTACTGCTGAGATTCCTGAAGGACAGCTTGAGGGTTTTTGTGTCCTGAGGTGCACAGTAATGTATTTAGGGTATTTAGGGCATTTGGCAGCCCTGCCAGGCTTGCCAGGCAGGCATCTGGAGAATGACAGGTTGTCTCCAAGTGCTTCCTATGTTTCTTAAAATTTTATTTTTCAATTACAGTTCACTTTCAATATTGTTTTGTTTTTGTTTCAGGGGTACAACATAGTGGTTAGAGCCAAGGGTGTCAAACTCATTTTCACTGGGGGCTATATCAGCCTCACAGTTGCCTTCAAAGAGCTGAATGTAATTTTAGGACTGTATAAATGTAACTGCTTCTTAACTAGGGGCGAGGAGCTCAGTGCTACTGCCTGTTAGAAACAAGGTGCTGGGCCGGATAAAACAAGGTGGAGGGCTGGATTTGGCCCACGGGCCTTGTGTTTGCCACCTGTGGTTTAGACAGTCATATACTTTACAAAGTAGTCCCCTGATATTTAAAGTACCCACTTGATACCATATATAGTTATTAGAATATTATTGGCTATATTCCCTATGCTGTACTTTACATCCTCATGACTATTTTATAATTACCAATTTGTGCTTCTTAGTTCCTTCACCTTTTTACCCAGTCTCCCAAACTGGTCCCCTCTAGCAATCATCAGTCTAATCTCTGTATCTATGAATTTTTTAATGGATACTCCATTTCTCAATCTGTCTCATTTCCCCCCTGCTTAGTTTCCTTGTTTACAAGGAAGAGAGTTATTGGAATTGGACATGTTTACAAGAGGAAGCTGTTTGTCAAGTTGGGAGGAGAAGTGTGAGGAATGCGCTGTGGCATTTGCTCTGGGGGAAATCTGAACTCCTTCCTTTCTCCCCTTTGTCCACACAGCTTTCTTTGAGCTGCCTGGAGTCTGCATGACACAACTGGCTTTTTATAATGCTTCTCTTACTAGGTAGGGGGAAAAGGTTACCACTTTGGAAAAGGATCCCAAACTATTTTCTCTAGAAGAGAGTTCTTTTCCAAGGGAGAAAGAAATCTCAGTGTGCTGTGAAGCGCAGTGGCAGACATTGTGTGGCTAAGACCCGGGCTTCAATTTAGATGAATTATGTCCCCTAAACTGGCTTTTACAGAGGGACTCTGCCATGTTCCACTTTAGCCAGGTTCTGCAGGTAAATCTCTGGCATGGACTTTTCTTTCTTCTCTCCTTTTCTCCATGTCCATTGGCATCATTTAATATAGCAGCTCAAACTCTGGCTCCTAAATACCTTGGGTTGGCTATTCTGCTGATTTAACCAAAAGTAAGATAAATTTTGTTAGTGGGTATGAGAAATAGCATCCAGTGACAAACATTTGAAACAATTCGGACACTCACTAAGCTGCGTGTTTGGGGAGGTTTTTGTTATTTGTGATAGGTAAAGCTTGAGGTTTTGATTTTATCACAGTAAGAAGCAGCTTAACTTTGGGAAGTCTGGTCATAATGATAATGGATGAGTGGATGGGAAAGGCTTCTCACAGCATGCTCACTTTCAGAAGCGTGACCAAGTACCCACCCTACTCTTCATGGCTCAGGAGTGTCCATTAGCTTGTGTACAGAACAGCTCATTCTATGAACTCACTTTTTTCCCAGTAGAAACTGAAATTGGTTGTAAAGCTCAGACTAAGATGGAGCCAGTGAGGACATATTCATTATAGCCCCAAGCCAGGTAAGGGCAGAGCCCTCAGCTGCCTGTAGGAACTGGAGTATGTAGGATTAGAAATGTCTGTGTCTCAAATTGAACCATTTCTATGTTTCTGGGTCTAATCTATAGTTAACTATTTTGCTCTTCATTTATGCTAATTGGCCTTTAAATTTTTTCAAGAGTTTCATTCAAGTGTGTAGGATACAGTGGCAGCTGTGAGGGATGCTGGTGTGAATCTGGAGACCCTGTAGTAACCTGTAGGGCACCAGTAGGCTCCTGGCTGGTATTTTCTCTTCCTTACTGTTGAAAGCATATGGGCAAGACAGGACCAGGGCTTGGGCGGCGTGACGCTGCTGAAGGAAGGAGGGAGGAACTGGGCTGTGGTAAAGGCTCTCTCACTGGGGCACTTCCTGCACTGCCCTGCTGGGAGATATGAGAAAATGGGTTTTCTTGCCAAAGGAAAAACCAGATCCCTCCATTCTAGTTGAGAGTTTAGGGTCTCCAGATACATATCAGTATTGGCATAAATGAAGAACAAAATAATTAATGATAGATAATACCTGGAAGCATAAAAATGATCAATACAGACACAGATGTCTCTAGCTGAGAGAACTCCAGGGGGAAGATCTTAGGAGCAGAGGGGCAGCACTGGATCCACTGCAGCCATCTTCTTGTGCCTTTGGGGGTTCAGTCATTTCTTTTTCTCCGTTTCCATGAACTCACTTGCCCACAGACCAATCTTTTAAGGGGTAAAAGTGAAAATTTTTAAAAAATTTAATTTTATTAAAACATAGTTGACATACAATATTGTATGAGTTTCAGGTGTACAACATATTTATTCAACATCTATTTATCTTACGAAGTGATCACAGTGAGTCCAGTACCCATCTGTCACTTTACAAAGTTATTACAGTATTATTGACTAGTTTCTGTGTTGTACCTTGCATGCCCATGACTTATTTATTTTTTACTAATAACAAAAAATGAAAACATTTTAGTCACTCAAAAGAATTATAACAGGAAAAGTCAAATTTGAGAAGCAAGGCTTGTTGATCCTACAGTGGTTTTGCCATCACATGGTGCTTTCCTCGTATGTGTGCTGTGTCCAAATTTCCCCTTTATTGTAGGGTCAGTGGTCATTGTATTAGGGATGACCCTAACACAGCACAGCTTCATCTTAACTTGAGTGCCTTAGTAAAACCCCATTTCCAGATTAGGTCACATTCACAGGTACCTGGGGTTAGAGCTTCAGCATATCATTTTAAGATTTTATTTATTTCTTTTTTTGGGGGGGGGGAGGGAGGGAGAAAGAGAGGGAGAGAAACATCGATATGTGAGAGATATATCAATCAGTTGCCTCTCACATGTCCAGCCCAGGCACATGTCCTGATGAGGAATTGAACCAGTGACCTTTTGGTTTGCAGGCCGGCGCTCAACCCACTGAACTATACCATCCAGGGCAGCACCTTGTTTTAGAGGACACAGTTCAACGCATGACACTCCCTTGCCCACCTCCCTGCTGGACTATTGTGCTGGCCTCTCATTGTATCTCCCTGTTTCCAGGGCCTTCCCTCTGACCTGTCTACACTACCAATAGAGTTATCTTTCTATAATGTAGGGAGGAAAATCAGATTATTTTATACTCTGTGACTTCCAAAGGTTAAATTCATGATTTGACAAAGCACTTTGAAGACTGTTCTCACTTTTGAGCTGGACATTTTGTCCTCATGGCTTAATACAAAACAGGAATCTGTCCCTCTTGCACAGGATTTTAAAATCATCTTGCTGAATCATGTGCATGCCAGTAACTAATTAATCTCCCCTCCTACTGGGCTTCTTAATCACTCTGCCCTCAGAAGACTTTGGGAAGTGGTTGGACTTCTTGCATGATTGTTCCTAAGGATGCTTATCTTGCTTATCTTCTCAGATTCTGGTTTATCATATTCTACTTTCACTTCCTAAACTTTCAATGGAAGAAGGTAAGATTGCCCATTATCAGGTATTTGGATTGCATTTACTCATGAAACTGATACAAAACTGTTCTCTCTTTCCTTAACCCAGTCTGGCGAAGTGGCTCTTCTCTTGTGAATTTATTTCCAGTGAAAGTATGTGGACTGGGAGGGTGGGGATAGGATTGAGGATAAAGAAGGGTTAAAGAGAATAATATTCACATAGAGTTCTGTAGGGTAAAGACAATGTGAAGCATCTTTTTAGCCAGTTGGCTGTCTTAGAGATGGCTGTACCTAAATAGCTATACTCTGATATAAGTAACAGTAAAATCAATCAGGTCCACAATTTAAGTACTGAGTCCTTAAGAAGATGTTAAAGGGCCAGAAATTTGCCCAACTAGTTAAATCTCAGTTAAATTTTAGTAGTGTGATCTATCTAGTTACAGAGGAGCAGAGAAAATGCCATTTAAGGTCACTTGTACCTAGAAAGTATCTTTCAGTATAAGTGCTATGCATTTAGCAGGTCAGAACCTGGCCCAGGGAGGAGAGGATGGAAGCTGGAGTTAGAGAGACAGGGTCTGGAACCCTTTCATTTAAAACAATATAGCCTTAGGTGAGTGATTCTCTTCAAGCCTATTTTTCTAAGCTGCATGAAAAGCATTTGGTACAATTCCTGGCAATGAGTGAATACTAAAAATGTCAGATGCTATTATTGCATGAATGACCCCAAATAGGATCTCACTTGCATCCAAGAACTTTATTAATCCTACCTAATTATCTAAGCAACCTAATGGGAATGCTGGTTAAAACTATACATGAATATTTTATTACAACTGATATTTTACATCGTTGGGTGGATGGCTTTTATAAGTAACTCTTTTAGTGACACGAAGGGAAAAGTGTTAGAGGTATAGAATAATTTTAGAGAAAAATGTGGGCCACGTGTTATTTAAGACTTACATCAACTATTGTTATAAAGCAATTTAAAAGGGAAAGATATTTTTTAAAGATTTCATTTATTTATTTTTAGAGAGATGGGAAGGGAGGGAGAATGAGAGGGAAAGAAACATTGATGTGTGAGAGAAACATCAATTCATTGCCTCTTGCATGCCCCAGCAGGGGACATGGCCTGCAACCCAGGCATGTGCCTTGACTGGGAACTGAACTGGCAACCTTTTGGTTTGCAAGCCAGCATCCAATCCACTGGTCCACAGCAGCTATGGCAGAAAACAATATTTTACTAAGAGAAAGTGGAATTGTTATTTAAAGTCTAAAGAAGAAACCTGGAATGAGACAAGTGTTAAAACTGGGTAATTCTGACAAAGCCAAACAAAGAAGAGCCCAAAATAAAATAAAATAATGTAAAGTAAAATAAAATAAAATAAAATAAAACTCTGAGGAGCCATCCTTGAGGAGTAATTGAGTGCTATTTTGGGAATTTTTTCACATTTCTGCACATAGTGCTTAGTGTTGTGGGAGGGATGATTCTTATGTTTTCCAGATAGCTATTCTTTATACAATAAATATCCAAACAAAAAGGGAGTTTAAAACTATAATCAGAGCTCTCTTCTGAGACATTTTTCTCTCTAACATTTCTCTCTTTCCTACAATCAGGTGAAAATGAAATTCTTGCAACTCTACGGGCAATTTCCAGCAAAAACCAGATCTGGAGATCATATATTGGCATGGGCTATTATAACTGCTCAGTGCCACAAACTATTTTGAAGAACTTACTGGAGAACGCAGGATGGTAATGTATTACTTGATTAAAAATGGAAGTATTGTGATTTATTTTGCATGATTCTCCCCATTTTTCCATGTCCCCACCCCTTGGCACCTCAGAACTTACCCACTGACACCTGCACTTGTGCTGTCTCTGACCTCCAGGAACCTGCCTGGCTTTTTCAGGCTTGGAAAATTTCCTTACTCAAATATAGAGGAAATAGAGGCTTCTTTCTGCTTTTATTCCCATACAACATTCTACAGCTCTTAAATTGTGGATGCTGGTAATCTTTTTTTCTCTCTGACTTAATGTCTAGTCTGTCTTTGTAAGCACATTTAAGCAAGATGTCTAACCCACAGCAGAACAAATGCAGGGCTTTATTTTTTGGAAACTCTAGGATTTGGGGCTCTAAATAGCCTCAGGACTTACTCAATGAGTCAGAATCTTGGTCCATTTTCTTTCTTTCTTTCTTTCTTTCTTTCTTTCTTTCTTTCTTTCTTTCTTTCTTTCTTTCTTTCTTTCATTTATTTACTTTTAGAGGAAGGGAGAAAGAAAGGGAGAGAAACATCAATGTGTGAGAGATACATTGATTGGTTGCCTCTCACACAGACCCAGTTGGGGACCTGGCCTGCAACCCAGGCATGTGCTCTGACTGGGAATTGAACCAGTGACCTTTTGGTTCTAAGGCTAGTGCTCAGTCCACTCAGTACACCAGCCAGGGTATGGTCCATTTTCTTATGTCAGAATTTTAGGAGTGCCCGTTGTGTCTCCGTGACTCCATGCCCAATATTCTGGATTTACAACCAACTAAAAAAAAAGACAATGTCAGATTAATTGAGATCAAAATATTTGCTTTATTACTTGGCACTTTGCAGAGAAGGAGAATGTGTGTATTCTGGGAATAGGCTTTTTAAAAAAATCCTCATTCAAGGATATGTTTATTGATTTTAGTGAGAAGGTGGGGCAGGGGGAGAGAGGGAGAGAAAGAGAGAGAGAGAAACATCTTTGTGAGAGAGAAACATCAATTGGTTTCTCTTTCATATGGGTCCCAATGGGGAATTGAGCCCGCAACCTAGGTATATACCCTGACCGGGAATCAAACCCACAACACTCTGGTGCAGAGGAAGGTGCTCCAACCAACTGAGTCACCCAGCCAGGATTGAACAGCTCTTACAGAAAGTATAAAAGAAAGAGCTAGGCCATCTACGCTCAGGTGCTTGTTCTGTTTTTACCTTACCTATAAACCTATCAGGTAACTTATTCCTAGTCTTCTAGGGTATGTGCGCGCACGCGCGCACGAGAGAGAGAGAGAGAGAGAGAGAGAGAGAGAGAGAGAGAGAGAGAGAGAGAGAGAGAGAGAGAAAGAGAGAGAGAGAGAGGGAGGGAGGGAGGAGGGGGAGGGGGAGAGAGACTGAGGGAGAGAGAGGGAGAGAGAGGGAGACAGAGAGGGAGAGGAAGAGAGAGAGATAACTATCTTTGTCCCTGCCACTCTGGCTCCCACTGATGCACAACACTGAAAGTGTTTCTCCCACACTTGGGGGAAAAATCCCAAGGCCACTACCATACTATTTTTCTGTCTTCCATTGTCATTTGCATGTTATATGCAAATCATTATTTGCATCCATTTGCATATTTGTATGTTATAAGGAATGAAACAGGTTCACATCCCAATACTAAACAAGAAAACACCCTGGATATTTTTTGACTGGTAGAGGACATGGCTCCAAAAGTGCCAGGGAGCAGATTAGGGCATCTGCTTCTTCTGCCCATTGGGAAATACTGCTTGACTGTGAAGGAGGAAAGATGGGGACCCCTGGTTTTTGGATTAGTGTCATTGTATACACCAGTACCTTTGAATTAAAACTTTATTTAAACTGATGCCTTAGTCTCCAAAGGAATGTGTGCACTTATTTCTAGCACAGAAACAAACCACATGTGGGTAGGCAATGATAGTTCATAGGTAATTTTTTTTTTTTTTAGTTACTGTAGGAGGTAATTTTAATTTCTAGTAGGAGCATTATTATGTGAGGACAGAGTAAGTGATCACCTCTGTGATTGAAAGACATTTATAGCAAGATGCAGAGATTGTCTTTTAGGTTAGCATATGTTAAAAACAAATCAACTTTAGTAATGGGAAGGTAGGCTTCCCTATGGGGAATCATGGCATTTATCTCCACATGAGCTTTTGAAATATCAAGTGCATGCTCCCCAGCAATAAACCTTAAACATTTACTGAACACCTTGTATTTAAAAAAAAATTATTTAATAACATTTTGTCAGAATTAATTTGAATTCTGAGTGACCAATATTTTCATTTCTATGTAACTGCCTCATTTAAGGAACTCTCCACCAACAGCCTCAGATAGAGTATGAGACATTCGTTAGTCCATTTTTTTCACATTAAAAGCAGAAATAACTGCCTGTCTGAGAAAATCTGTGATGCCAAAAATCTTCTGCCTTTTCCAGTCAACACCTGAAGATAGGGTCCCCGTCTCCCAGCCTCTTAGAGGGTAGGAGCCTAACTTTTATGAGTGCCAGTTAGCAAACCCAGATGGGTTTCCCAGGGTCCATCCCCCTTCTTCCTGGTTTTTGTACTCTTTCATGTCCCTGATTGGACTGAGCCTTTGCTCATTCACCTCCTCACTCCCTCATTCTGTAAAATACTCAGTTACCTCTAAAACACACATGAGGAGAAAGAGAGAGACAAAAATATGCAGACTTATCTAAGAATACAAACTTTGAAAATTTTGACATTTTGAAAAGTAAACCTGATACCCTACTTAATTTCAAATTTTACACAAAGTGGTCTTGGTGTACTAAGAATGAATGTGTGGCAGCAACTACTTGTGAACTATGAACTCATACTGGCTCTTTATCACCCACAAGCATAACTGGTTTCTGTGTATTTGGGTCTGTAGTGAGTGAATGTGTTTGGCCATCAGCACAGCCAGCCCTCACCTGCTCCCTCAAGTCCAGGCCTGTTGGACCAAGGCATTTGTTTGGCCCAGGGCATAGTTTAGGCTGGATGGAGAGCAGAGCACTTTGCATCTTTTGTCTGCTTTTGCGTAAGTGCAAATGTGGTCCTGGTTGCTGAGAGTACTCTGTCCTAGATGCAATGCACTTATTCCTGTCCCATCATTATAGGAGCCAGATCTGTTGACATAATCACTTCTGCCTTTCCATCCCTGTCCAGAACTCTTAGTTACCATATGCTCCATTTCTTTATTAATAACAAATAGGAAAGAAATGTCAACAAACTAGTGTTTCTTCTTTTGGTGTGTGTGTGTATGTGAAAGTATTAGCATTTTGGGGGGCATCTTTCCACTGTGGTATGGATAAAAGTTTGAATGGTAAACTCCAAGTTTAGTTTCAAAAGCAAATAGCCTGCCTTTCTTCCCCATCACAAAATAAACTGCAAAAGTACACAAACAGGCAACAGCATTCCAGCCATCTGAACACCGGCCAGTTGCCTTCGCTTTCTGTGGCCATACAGATATTCACCATATTGCTTCCTGGCTGTGTGCTGATGTCTTAATTTCCTTTAGGAGCTGCCAGCAATGTGAAGGGAGACAATGTTCTTCGCTTTTTCAGTCCTGGTTTTTGGGTGCATTTTAAATATTGCTCCTCTCCATTCTCCGAAAGTGGATCTGAACGAGAGGGTGCTAGTGCACTTCGCCAGCACTGATAGGGAGGGCTGTGCACACATGGGTGGTAGACTCCACCATCCCTCTGAATGGTTTCCATAGAGACTGAACCAACAAATTCCGGTGACGTGAGGTGAAAATAAATGTACAAAATAGCCTCGAAAGAATAAAAACATTTGGGCTCTTACAAGAAAATGTACATCAGGTCTAGAATTTATTTTATGTGGTCCACTATTCCTATTTCTATTTTGTGTAACTTTGGCGCAAAGATTAAAATGAGAGAATCTCATAAATGTTTTTCCTACTGCAAAACCCCCCACTACCTCACTCTTTCTCAATTCTGAAGGAAAGTCACAGCCAAAATCATACAGAATACTGATTATTTTGAAATAACTGTTAATGCCATGTTGAGTCAAGCATCCTATTTAAATGGGACAAAATGTCATCTTGGATATGCAGATACTTTTTGTTTTTTAACATTAAAAGACATGAAGAGACACAAACTGAGTTAAAATTGTCCATTGGAATATAGGCATTGTAGATCATAGACACATTTTCTTAATCACTATATTTTGCCTAATTGTTGAGGCAACTAAACCCTTGCAGGCCCTGTGCTAGCATTTTTCTCCTCAAATGAGAATTTATTTGTTATGTCCTGGCTTGAGATTCACCGATGTAAGGGTCCTTTAATAAATAATTGTGAAGGGTACGAATTTACTTTAGTGGTGTCAAAACCTGTAGATTATTTTAAAAAGTTTACAGGTAAAAGAAGTGGGTTCATATATTTGTCTACTTTTCAAGAAAACAATTTTAAAGCTCTCTAATGAGCATCAACCTAAGCTTGGACTTATATAGAGGTTGAACAAGGATAGAAAGGCTGAGCAAATGAGAGGGAACAGTAAACCCCAAAGTCTGTGATGGAAGGAATAACATAGTCTCAGGTACGAAGGACGATGCTTGAGGGGTTTGGGGCTTCCTCCTGCAGGTAATGGGGAGCCATCCCATTTGGACAAGAGAGTCAAATACACACATTTGCACTACAAATACTCAATAATTTTCCATTTTAAGCACCACTAGTTTGGCAACAAAGAAGAAAGGAATGGAAGACTAATGGCATTGGTCATTATTTGAAGCTCAGAAAGATCTAGAGTTTCTTCTTTGAAAATTGACAGAATAATGGTACCTTTCAAGGAACAAGAATATTCAGGAAGAGAAACTAGTTTGGGGATCTAGTGGGATGAAGAACAGGGAATGTGAAGTTGACACGGGATATAATGAATATCCAGGAAAAAGTGGTTTCTAAGCAGATATATCTAGTAATAATATCTGAATAGAACTAGGAGTAAATTCTCCAGGGTTCTCTGTTTACTTTTTAAATTTTTTAAAGGGCCGAAATAGAGAGGAAAAGCAACTTTTTAAGACAATCAACATTTGGGCAGGATTTTACTATTTTCAAGTGCACTATATAGTGTATTAATTTCATTTGAATACTAAGAAAATATAGTATAGGTGGTGCTAACTCCATTGATCACCAAGAGAAGTTGGTAAAACACACATGAGGAGAGCGTTTTAGTTACTTGTCTCAGTTCACAGGTAGCAAGTTAAAGAATTAAAGTTGAAACCCAGGGCTTCTTGTATAGTGAACATCCAGGGAAACCTGTGAAGTGCTGACTAGTTAAGGGAGTGAAGACTGGCACGATTTTTCCAGAAAGGAACATGGCAATATACACTGAAAGCCTTCAAATCACTGATCACATGATTCAAAATTTTACTTCTAGAAATTTACCCTAAGGAAATAAGACAAAGATGAGGCTGTTCACCATTATGCTATTTCTAATATTTAAAAACAAATATAATATTTAACTTGAGGGTACTTGTTAGATAAATAATGATAAATTAAATGATTTAATACCACATAACAATAAAATTTATAGTGTTGAGTAGTATTCAGAATCAGAAACTGCCAATGGAATAATATTATTGGGGAAAAAATCAGGATACAAAATTTTACATAGAGTGAAATCTTACTTTATTTATTTTTATTGTTATTATTATTTTTTAAATATATTTTATTGATTATGCTATTACAGTTGTCCCATTTCTCCCCCATCATTCCCTGCACCCTGCACACCCTCTCCCACCCACATTCCCCACTTTAGTTCATGTCCATGTGTCATAAGTTCTTTAGCTTCTACATTTCCCATACTATTCTTGCCCTCCCCCTGTCTATTTTCTACCCACTATCTATGCTACTCATTCTCTGTACCTTTTCCCCCTCTCTCCTCCTTCCACTCCCCTGTTGCTAACCCTCCATATGATCTCCATTTCTGTGGTTCTGTTCCTGTTCTAGCTGTTGGCTTAGTTTGCTTTTGTTTTAGGTGTGGTTCTTAATAGCTGTGATTTTGCTGTCTTTTCACTGTCATATTTTTGATCTTCTTTTTCTTAGATAAGTCCCTTTAACATTTCATATAGTAAAGGCTTGGTGATGATGAACTCCTTGAACTTGACCTTATCTGAGAAGCACTTTATCTGCCCTTCCATTCTAAATGACAGCTTTGCTGGATAGAGCAATTTTGGATGTAGGTCCTTGCCTTTCAAGACTTCAAATACTTCTTTCCAGCCCCTTCTTGCCTGGAAGGTCTCTTTTGAGAAATCAGCTGACAGTCTGATGGGAACTCCTTTGTAGGTGACTGTCCCCTTATCCCTTGCTGCTTCTAGAATTCTCTCCTTCATTTGAATCTTGGGTAATGTAATTATGATGTGCCTTGGTGTGTTCCTCCTTGGGTCCAATTTCTTTGGGACTCTCTGAGCTTCCTGGACTTCCTGGAAGTCTATTTCCTTTGCCAGATTGGGGAAGTTCTCTTTTATTATTTGTTGAAATAAGTTTTCCACTTGTTGCTCTTCTTCTTCCCCTTCTGGGACCCCTATAATTCTGATGTTGGGACGCTTAACGATGTCCCTGAGGTTCCTAAGCCTCTCCTCATTTTTTTGAATTGTTTCTTCCTTGTTTTCTGTTTGGTTGTTAGTTTCTTCCTTCTGGTCCACTCCATTGATTTGAGTCCCAGTTTTCCTTCCATCTCTATCGGTTCCCCATGCGTCTTCCTTCATTTCACATATTGTAGCCTGCATTTTTTCATCTAATTTGTGAGCAAAATCAACCAATTCTGTGAGCATTTTGATAACCAGTGCTTTGAACTGTGCATCTGATAGGTTGGCTCTCTCTTCATGGCTTAGAGGAATTGACTCTGGGGTTTTCATTTTTTCTCCAGTTTGAGCCATTTTTGGTGGTTTTTTTTGTTCGTTTGTTTTGGTTTGGTTTTAGTCTGGTCGCGGCTATTACGTATTAGGAGTGGAGCCTTAGGTGTTCCTCAGGGCGGGGCAGCCCAGTCGCTGGGTTGTGATGCTATAGGTGGGGGCGGGGTCCGAGAGGGAAGAATGGTGCCTGTTCTGCTCTCTCCTGGACTCCGGTCCCTTCCGCCGCTTCTCCTTCGCCTGGATTATCTGCGCACATTCGCGTGCCGTTAGGTAGTGAGGAGTGAAGCCTCAGGCGCTCCCCAGTGTGGGGCAGCCCAGTCGCTGGGTTGTGATGCTATAGGTGGGGGCGGGGTCTGAGAGGGAACAATGGCGCCTGCTCTGCTCTCTCCTGGATTCAGTCCCTTCCGCCACTTCCCTTCTGCCTGGACTGTCTGTGCATGCGAATGTGGGACCACCTGGTCAGCTAGCCGCCTTGTGTGGCCTCACTGGGTCTGCACAGTTGCCCCCCTGGGCCCGGGGTCTGCCAGCTGCTGCCTGCGTTCCCGGGTCCGCACCTCCACTTTTTCCTGCTGTGACCCCACCCCTCTTACCGGTCTGGATGAATGGTTGTTGGACTTCCGTACAGTTCAATTTTCTATAAGTTCTGGCTGTTTTCTTGTTTCTAAATATTTATTGTCCTTAATTTTGGTTGTGAGAGGAAGCACAGTGTGTCCGCCTACGCCTCCATCTTGGACGGAAGTGAAATCTTACTTTAAATGTAAATATTATGGTGTGGAAAGGAGACTGAAATCAATTAACCTGATTGTGGTAATTACCTCACAAAATACACATATATCAAATCATCACATTGCACACTTTACAAATATACAATTTTATTTGTTAATTATACCTCAATAAAGCTTGGGAAAAAAGGATGTATTAAAAAATCACAAATCAAGAAGAAAAGGGACAGACAACACACCAGGAAAGTGGGCAGCACACTTGAGTGTGCCCGCCATGAAAGAGGGAGAGAGAGACTGAAAAGAAAGGCACTTAAATGTCTGCTGTTATATTGGAGTTTGGGATTGTGGGTGATTTTATTTTCTTGATAGTTTTTTCTGAGTTTTCCAACTTTTTCCAATGGACATGTGTAAGATAGTCAGAAAAAGGTTTGTGAATATGTTCTTGACACACAGAAGTGGTTACTAAATGGTAGCTGATGTTTTTAACATTTAGAACATCCAATAAAAAGAAAGTAAAAACTATGGTTGATCTCACTACCCAGAGAAAATTACTGTTTACAGTTTCATTGACTTGTTTTTACAAATTTACAAAAATGGTGTCATAGTATTTATATTTAACTTTTTATATTCAACTTTTTAAATGAATATATCAGGAGCATTTTCCATGTCAGCAGTACATTCTTTTACATATTATTTTCGATAAATGCATAACATTACAAGCAGTTGTCTATTCAATCATGCTCTTTCTAGTGGACACTTACTGGTAGCTTGTTGCTCAGTTTTCAATATTCAGTTCTGTGATGAATTCTTTGGAGCATTGCTCTCTCTCCCTATTGTATATTCTATATATTTATGGATATACTAAATCTTTCCCATTTGTTAGATGCACCAGCTGGCCCATGTGTGTGTGTGCCAGTTTGTGCACTTATTTGTCAAATAGTGATTCTGAGTAAAATGAAAGTTTCGTGCTTAGCCAGGCAGTCGAAACATGTATCTTCACCGTGGCAGGCCTTGCTGTGTGTGAAAGTCTTATCTGATCTGAGGTCACAATTGCCCCTTGTCTATGCCTTTTGTGTGACTCCATTCCTGGTCAGATTCCTTTTCTATTTTGTCTGCATTCTGTATTGTATGCCTCATTCATTCTAGTTCGCCACCCACTTAGAACCTGGCAAATGCACTTACGGTTCCTAAGCCAGGCTGTTCAAGGAGTTAACCGAAGCAAAAATTTACTCCACTGTGAGTGCACACACACACATTCTCTTACACTAATGAAAGTTTCAGGAAAATTATTTCAGGCTTGACACTGTACTGCTTGGTAAGGCAAGGTTCCCCACCCCACTTTTCTTCAGAAGTAAGATTATACATTGATTTCAAACCTCTCACAAAAGAAAAATAAAAGATGGATGGAAATATCCTGAACATGATTACCAGAACAGGAGAGAAAGGAAGAGGGCTTGCAAAAAGGAAAACAAGACAAAAAAAACCCCTAAATTTTTTCCTAATACCCTTCTGGCTTGGAAAGGCAAAGCAATAGAGGTATGAAACATGTCAATCACGTGCGGGAGCCCGACCGACCCTCTTTGGTGCAATGGATTCTTGTCAAAGAGAGAGCAGTCTTGTCATAAGTCTTCAGTTACACTCTATCCTATCACTTTATTTTATTTTCTTTAAAATATTCATTATTCTGAAATAATTTCACTTACTTATTGTCTCCTTTTCCCCATTACAAGAGATCAGGAACTCTTATCTGTTGTGCCCATTATGGGCCACCAGATGTTTGTGGTGGAATGCTCGAGATGATGATTGGCATTGCTATATTCAATGTCATCTTATTTCTCTTAGCAAGCATGTGGTAAATATTTGTAGGATGAGTGAATGAAAGAAGGAATAAAAAAAAGATGAAAGTGCTTAGTGGGTTACCACATATACCTAAATATACATTTTTTGGTTAATAACAGGAGGATACAAGATTAGAATTCATGTTTCTGATGCCTTCTGACCATTTTTATCCTTGAATTTTGATAGCTGTGGAGTTATCATTTATAGACTCTAACTGGATAGTGAGAATTTTAAAGTAAACCCCTATTAATTTCTTAGAAGTTCTAATTTCATAGAACTTCTGGTTAGTATTAAACAAAGATCCCCCCCCCCCAGCCATCTCCCCACCATAAACAAGTTTTGAGTATTAGGTGTGGGATTCTTCAATACTTCACTATTGTGATCTGTGAATGGGGTGAGCTTTTTAGATAGAGGGAAGATAATAGTCAGATATCTGTTTATAGTATCATAGGTAGGCTCAAGTTCCAGCTTATAATACAACACACACATACAATAAGATCATTAAAATATAAATGTAAAATTAAAAAATCACTTAGAGGAATAGAAAAGTAAATACTGATTATCCACAAAGAAAGAATAGTATTATTACTATGATTTAATTCTGAGTTTCCTAAAGAGGCCAAAAGGGAAGTCTATTGATCTATTATATAATTCTCAAGAGAGGCAAACTTAATTTTCAGTAGTGAATTCTAAAATGAAGATATTTCCCCACCTTTTTTGAATAGTGGAGTCACAGTATGGACATGGCCTTTTGTGTCCCTCACAGGATCACCCAGTATACTCCATACCAGCCAGAGGTGTCTCAGGGCAGACTGGAGAGTTTACTGAATTACCAGACCATGGTGTGTGACATCACAGGCATGGACATGGCCAATGCATCCCTGCTGGACGAGGCGACTGCAGCTGCAGAAGCCATGCAGCTGTGCCACAGGTGAGAGGCCTGGCACGAGACTCTGTTAGGGTAAGGGACATCTTCCAGTTTTTTTCCTCTGTGTCAAACGCTCTGATTATTTCCTGAGGATGTGTTTCTAGAGGTAGAACTGCTGAGTCATGGTGTGTAGTTAGTTAATAACTGCTTTCCATTTCCTTACCTTTTTTTCTTTCTTTGCTTTGTGAGTGCCTTCCTGGTAAAATTCTGATGTAGATGGTCATCTGGTTGGGAAATCAGCCCACATTCATGGTATATCTGTCAGAGGTTTTGTGCTTCTGGTTTTGAATGCCCAGATAAGTCTCTTTCTTGGCTTCTGCAAATTTAAAGGGCGGTGAGACCCACACTTGCTCAGTAGGTGTGGTGGTTTCTAAGTTGCAGCCACAGGCCCTTCTGATTTCTAAGTAACCCTAGGGGGTGGTGGGTTCAGGTTCTTCCTCTTGCCATGGATGGACAGCTGCAAAGGAATGCTGCCCACCCACTCTTTGGTTATTATTCTTAGTTTTTCACTAATTTTCCTTTTTATCTTCCTCATCCATCTGCTCTCCCATCTACCACCACAGATTTTGCTAAACAGGATTGGAATGGAACTTCAGTGGACATCTATTCAGTAAAGGCCATTATTGTCATTAATGACCCAGTATTTTTTATACCGTCAACAACACAATCATCCAAACCTATAAAGAATTATGAATAGTTTATTTGGGTCAAATGGGTGGGATATATGCCACGGAACAAGATCTCAAATGTTCAGGAGAATAAGAAGTTTGCTGCTCCTTTTATGCATTTGGAATTAAGGAGGGAACTCAGGAAGATTACGTGGAGGTTGGAGAAAAGTAAGGAGGTATTGGATTACAGAATAGTTAACAAGATTATGTGTTCTCTTGAGGGTGGATATGGCATATTTCAAATATGTTTTAACCCAGATGCACAGAGACAAGGGACAGGGCTTGCTTAAAGCAAAGAGAACCTTCCACTAAAGACGTCGTATGCCTGGGGTATGACTACCCACCATGATCTGGGCCGTTAGGAATTTATGATCACAACACCCTGTGTGGTTACTTTCTGTAGAACCCTTTTTTTGTCCACAATACTATGCTCAGACTTTCCCTAAGGACCATCTTTACTTTGCATTCTTAAAAGATACTCTGATTTCTTTAATGTTCATGCTTGAATGTGACCTTCCTTTTTTAACAGACACAACAAGAGGAGGAAATTTTTTGTTGACCCTCGTTGCCACCCACAGACAATAGCTGTCATCCAGACTCGAGCCAAGTAATTACTTTTATTCATATTTTGAATAAAATGCTCATCTCAACTGATTTTCTCCCTTACTTCCAAACTGATTGGAGGCCAACCTGGTGTAAATTGGGGTTGTTGAGTTTTACTTTTCCTCCCACTTTCTTCTCAGGGTCTTGCTGGTAAGTAAAAATGTGTCAGAATTGAGAAAATACACAGTGCCTTTAGTTGCCTTTGCTTTATAGTATCATGTTTTTTAGAAGATATTTATTTATTGATTTGAGAGAGAGAGACAGAGAGAAAGTAATATCGGTTTGTCAGTCCACTTGTTTATGCATTCATTGGTTGATTCTGGTATGTACTTTGATGGAGGATTGAACCCACAACCTCGGTGTATCAGGATACTCTAACCAACTAGGCTACCTGGCCAGGACTGTTTTCTTTTTGTGAAAAGAAATTTAATTAAAATAATTTCAACAATGCTGAGGAACTGAAAAACAGAGGAAAAAATGGAGCGCTCTGTTTTTTAATGTGTATTAAAAGGTTTTTATTCCTACAAATATAGTTGTAGTCCATTGCTGGTGTAGTGGATGTAGAAGAAAGCATATTGTATTTTTGTACTGCAATCAGATAAAACAAATATAGCACAGCTACTGCTTGTGGCTGTGTTTGTTTGCTTTCTTCTTGTAAAAGCTGGGTAATCTTCCTCTTACCCATACCACCATCCCTTCAGAAGGGGTTTCTCACAGATATTGGAATTAGGCGGTTTTAGGAACCTAAGGACGTGTCTCCTCCTTGTCTTACTGATGGCTTTCTTTCTATTCACCTAAGAATGATGCAGGGGAAAAGTGGCGATTGTGCTGCTGTTACAGATACTGGTTCTTTAGTCCCAGGAGGTGATGTTTCTGGTCGTCTCTCAGGAGTTGGTTATGACAGGAAAAGGGGAGTGGTAGGGTGGATGAGAAAAACAGAAGCTAAACGGTTGGGTGCAATTGAGTTGGTGTGAAAGACTGTTACCACTGAAGGTCAGGGTATGACATGAGTGTGTGTTTGTGTGTATTGGGATGTGGTGGTAAGTGAGCATTGAGAAAGGACACAGAATATGAATGCTGTTATGGAAAAGAAACTAGGTAATTTGTTTATTCCTTGCAAACCAAAAACATGATTGTTTTTTGTCTTCTCTCTATCCAGATATGCTGGAGTCCTCATTGAGCTGAAGTTACTCCATGAAATGGACTTCAGTGGAAAAGACGTCAGCGGAGTACTGTTCCAGTACCCAGACACGGAGGGGAAGGTGGAAGACTTCACTGAACTTGTGGAGAGAGCCCATCAGACTGGGGTAGGCAGACCTCTCCCTATGGGGCCCATGGAGGTGTGTCTCAACTTCAAATCATTACTATTATGTTGGGTGTGGTCTTAATTCACATACCTGTATCACCTGGAATAGTAAAACTCTCTCCTTTCTGTTTCCTTTCTTCAACTTTGTTTTGTTTATTGATTCCTGGCACATAACTGGCACTCAGTGAGTATTTTAAGTGAACGGAATAAGTGAAGTTCACACAATGTGAGCCAGCTCTGCCAGCCTGTCTACAGTGGAGGTAATTTGCCACTTTTTCACTGTTTGCAGGGACAGTGACAACCATATCCATTTTCTCTTGGTTTCCCTCTAGACCTTGGCTTGCTGTGCTACTGACCTTCTGGCTCTATGTATCTTGAGGCCTCCTGGAGAATTTGGGGTAGACATTGCCCTGGGCAGCTCACAGAGATTTGGGGTGCCACTGGGCTATGGAGGACCACATGCAGCCTTTTTTGCAGTTAGAGAAAGCTTAGTGAGGATGATGCCTGGAAGAATGGTGGGAGTAACGAGGTAAGGCGGCTCATGTTTCTCCCTTTTATTGTGGTTCTCATTTTCCCTGCTGCATTTGTTGATCACAAAAGTTGGTGATTGCTCTTTAAACTTAACTGAGTCATTTGGAGTTGATTAAAGAAAATGTACAACATAGATTCAGAAGAGACGATCTGTTTGGGGTATACCTCAAATGCCTCTTCTCAAATGCCACGAGTTTGTACATATTTGAAAAAGTATGTGTGATTTATAACGTATTTGTTCTGAGGTCACACACATGAATTTATTTAGGTTGAAGAAATGCCTTCAGAGACTGAATATTTTAGGTGTGTTTTATATCTAACTAGCTCTTTTCTTCGAAAGTATTGTCACATCACAGGGTTATGTAAAGACAAGTGCAAGGAGAGATTACCATGCCTGTGATATCCTGGAGGCCTGCCACTTGGCCATTGGAATAGTTTCCAAAAGTACTTTCTTGAGGGCCTCTCCTCATTGAAAGTTTATTGTTGGGAAATTTACCATGATCTTTTTGACCCTTCATGAGAGCTGAGGTAGCAATGTAAGCGAATAGTCTGAAGTAGTGAATGATGTGATCGTGATGTGAAGTATGAAAGTTCTCTCAGTTTGCCACAGGATAGCAAAAGGTACTTTGCTTTTTAGTGTAAAATAAGTTCCTTCAAGTATACTTCCATTCGCTTTTTTCAGTAATGTCTCTTCATCAAACAAGATGAGGCACAGGGCTTTCTAATTAAAAAAATTTAATGTATTAATTATTGTTTGCTGATTTTTATATTGAACTTCTTACTTTTCTGGAAAATGGATCCCAAATGTTGATGAAATAAAGGATAAGACTGCTAAATATTTGTGTTTATCTAAATTTTTAATTGTATTAGAAAGTGGACATGTTTATTAGAGAAAAGTGGTAAGTTGGTTAACATCATTTTAATTTACAGCCATAACTATATGGCTGAAGTCCCTTCAGATTTCCAGTACAGAGATGCTGTTTCCTTTGCTAGATATTTCCCTCTTTACTGAGTCTGCCAAGAAGCTCAGAGAGAAAGTTAATTCTAAGTCACCCTCATTATGGTAGGTTAGGTAATTCCTGGAAATGTTCCTTTCAAGGTTCCCAGCCTTACTGTTTATATCTTGGTATCTCAACTCCTCAAAGTACAAACTAAAAATTAGCAGTCCTAGTTAGAAGAGGAAGATTTGGAAATTGTTTTTTTATGGCCTCTTACCCAAGTGAATTTGCTAAATTCGCTTCAAGCTGAGAAGGAATAAGCAGGTCCATTTATGACAATTCCCGGTGCTGTGGTTACCTGTGCTAATTGGATGTCTTGGCCCAGAGATGCCACTGGGAAAGAAGTGTATCGTCTTGCCCTTCAAACCAGGGAGCAACACATCCGGAGAGACAAGGCTACCAGCAACATCTGCACAGCTCAGGTAGGTCACCTGTCTGACCTGTCACCCGAATGCTTTACAGCCTACAGAAATGAGCTACTCATTCATTCACTGAGTTGTTCATTAACTTATTTATCACCCACTGAGCAGTGTATACACCAAAAATGTTAAGATCTTATTGGTAGAGAAGTATTATGGTCTTGTCAGAACCAAAGTACAGTGCATTTTACTGGTGGTCTGAGTATGCACACACTTCACACTTCAGGGTCTCTCACATTCTGTGAGAGTCCAGTCTGTAGGGCTGGTTTATCCTGGGTGGTGACTGGGTGCCTTCTCTTCGGGCTGAGATGGAGGCCTTCCAGGCTGGGGTGAGGGTGCTTCAGGTGACTGTACTTGAGGGGATGGTCCTGACTGGCAAGCTTGTGGTGGTCATGGAGTACTCTTACTGGCAGCTAATAGGAGGCATTCCTGAAGTGGACAGGATAAAAGAAGAGGAGTTAATGGGAAGTTACCCAAGGGCTTAAGTCAGGGGGAGCAGTATTTTCCCACATCCAGCTAACTCCTATTTTCCTCCATCCAGGATCAGATGGAGGGCCACTGCTGAGCATATGGTCTCTTCTGGGTCTGTCTCTTTCCTTCAGGGTCAGAGAAGGAGAGATCTCACCAGTACCTCCATGGGGACTACAGTGCTCTTCCCTCTCAAAGCACCACCAGGTTTTAGAGAGCCTCTCTGGGGATGATAAAGTCTTTGTATAGTTAGTTCTAAAGCCTTTGGTCTTTAATGGGAAGAGCAATGGCTTTAGTGGGTCTCTTGGGAAGTGTAGACACTTCCAAAAAGTGTCTACATTCTCTTTGGGATTTTTGGTGTAAGAAAGCTAATTCCTGGGTTCTGATATTCTTTTTTTCCTCCTCATTTTCTTTATTGACTATGATTGTACTCTCTGAGAACTTTTGAGAGCTGTTTCTTGCTTTGCAGTGGCCCCACAGAGATTCCTTCTAGTAGCCTAGTAAAGAACACATGTACCTAACAGAATTGGTCTGATATTGAGCATCATCCAACTTTAAAGGACTGTGTTTCTCAGATGAGTAGAATGTGTTCTGTATGGTGCCCCTTCCATTAAGATGGACCTTGAACTGCTGACCTAGCACATTAGGACAAGCCACTCTAGTGGGACTAGAATAGGAATCTCAGAGAGACCCTGGTGCTGTAGCAATGAGGTGGAGGCTGCTGTGGGAGAATCAAGTGGACTAGACAAATAAAGAGCCTGAGACTTGAATTTGGAAAAGTTACTGGGGTGATATTGTATGGTTAGAAGACCGCTTATTGGCAGGATGTAAGGTATGGGGCCAGGAGGAGGAGATGCAGGAAGTGATCCTCCGTCTCTTCCCCCAAGTTGACACTCATTTGGTTTCTGACCCTAGCTATCCTCATTTTATCCTTCTCTCCAGCCCAAGGTGCCATCTCAGTGGTCCCTTCCTTGCTCCCCATGTAGAAGTCCCTCACTGAAACATCCCTGGAGCTCTCTGTGTCCCTATCTCCAGGAGATGCCATGCCATTCCTTTCAGCTTTCTGTCACACTAGGACACACATTTACATGTAAATAGTTTCATGAAATCTCAATCCAATGGTCAAGAGAGTATGTCGACCTCAGTAAGCAACCTTGCTGTCCTCGGGGAATAATCCAATAGGTTCTAATATATCTCCTGCCAACTCATTTTGGCTTTATTCCCCTGACTCCTGCATTTTCATCTTTGGTAGTTCTTTGCCACATTTATCTCTTGGTTGTTGAAATTGAGCTTCTCCTCCTTTATTTAAGGCCTCAGGAGAATTGTATTCCCTGAGTTATTTTGGGTTTGAAAACTTTTGTTGCTTTTATCCTTGAATAATCCTTTTATAATGGTCAGATTTCAAGGTTTAATATAGTGGACCCACAGTACCTGGGATGCCATGTTTCCCCCTCAGGTGTTCAGGTATGTTATAAATGGTCCCCGACTATCGCAGAGAATGCAGGAAATGTGACCATTTTGCTTTGTCCCCGTTTTCAACTTGGGCATCTCGAGTCAAAATAATAGTCCCTTCTACAAATTGTCTTCCATCTCATTGTTGAAGTCGATTCTTTAAATGCCCTTGTCATTTTAGGCTCTCTTGGCGAATATGGCTGCCATGTTTGCAATCTACCATGGTTCCCGAGGGCTGGAGCATATTGCTAGGAGGGTGCACAATGCCACTTTGATTTTGTCTGAAGGTGAGTTGGGTATCTTTTTTAAAACATTTGAGCATAACAAGACAGATACACATAAGTAAAGGAAACTGAAAACTTACTACATGTTCAATACTGTATGCAGAATTGAAAGTCAAATAAAAACTTGGAATAGAGGGAGCATTTCTCTACATAATAAAGGCCATATATGAGAGACCTACAGCCAACATCATACTCAATGGGCAAAAAATGAAATCCTTTCCACTAAGATCAGGAACAAGACAAGGTTGTCCACTTTCACCACTTCTATTCAATATAGTATTGAAAGTCTTAGCCACAATAATTAGACAAGAAAGGGAAATAAAAGGCATCCAACTCGGAAAGGAGGAAACAAAACTATCATTGTTCGTAGATGACATGATAGTGTACATAGAAAATTCTACAGACTCGGCAAAAAAACTGTTTGACCTAATAAATGAATTTGGCCAAACAGCCAGATATAAAGTCAATATCCAGAAATCAAAGGCATTTTTGTATACCAGCAATGAAACAACAGAAGCAGAAATCGAGAAAAAAATCCCATTCAATATAGCAAAAAGAAAAACAAAATACCTAGGAGTAAATCTAACCAAGGAGGTAAAAGACCTGTATGCATAAAACTACACAACACTGAAGAAAGAAATCAAGGAAGACACAAACAAATGGAAACACATACCGTGTTCATGGATCAGAAGAGTTAACATCATCAAAATGTCCATACTTCCCAAAGCAATTTACAGATTCAATGCAATACCTATTAGAGTACCAATGGCATATTTCACAGACATAGAGCAAACACTTCAAAAATTTATATGGAACCATAAACGATCTCGAATAGCTGTAGAAATCTTGAGAAAGAAGAGCAAAGTAGGAGGGATCACAATACCTGATACCAAATTGTATTACAAGGCCACTGTAATCAAAATAGCCTGGTACTGGCATAAAAACAGGCACATGGTGCAGCGGAAAAGAACAGAGACCCCAGAAATAAACCCAAGTCTCTATGAATAATTAATATTTGACAAAGGGGGCAGCAACATAAAATGGAGTAAAAATAGCTTCTGCAGCAAGTGGTGTTGGGAGAACTGGACAGCTACGTGCAAGAAAATGAAACTGGGACTTCTGGCCAAGATGGAGGCATAGGTAGACACACTGTGCCTCCTCTCGCAACCCAAATTAAGGACAAAAAATATTTAGAAACAAGAAAACAACCAGAGCTAATGGAAAATTGAACTGTAAGGAAGTCCAACAACCATTCATCCAGACCGGTAAGAGGGGCGGAGTCGCAGCAGGAAAAAGTGGAGGTGCAGACCCAGGAACACAGGAGACAGTGGCTGGTGGTTCCCAAGTGTGCAGGCGGCTGGCAGGCCCACAGGTGGAGGCTGTCGCACGGGGTGGCAACTGTGCAGACCCAGTGAGGCCATGCAAGGCAGCCGGCTGACCAGGTGGTCCCACATTCCCATACGCAGATAATCCAGGCAAAGGGGAAGTGGGGGTGGAAGGGACGGGAACCCAAGAGAGAGCGGAGCAGGCGCCATTGTTCCCTCTCAGGCCCCTCCCCCACGGACAGCTTCACAACTCAGTGACGAGGCTGCCCTGCCCTGGGAAATATATAAGGCTCCACCCCTCACGATGTAACAGCCGCAAACAGACCAAAACCAAACCAAACCAAAACAAACAAACAAAAAAAACACCAAACAAAACACCGCCCTGGGGAATATATAAGGCTCCACCCCTCACAATGTAACAGCCACAAACATACCAAAACCAAACCAAACCAAACCAAACAAACAAAAAAAACCACCAAACAAAACACCGTGCTCAAAACGGAAAACAAATCAGAGCCCCAGAGACAATTCCTTTAAGCAACGAAGAAATAGCCAACCTATCAGATGCACAGTTCAAAGCACTGGTGATCAGGATGCTCACAGAATTGGTTGATTTTGCTCACAAATTAGATGAAAAAAATGCAGGCTACAATACGTGAAATGAAGGAAGATTCATGGGGAACCAATAGAGATGGGAGGAAAACTTGGACTCAAATCTATGAAGTGGACCAGAAGGAAGAAACAAACAACCAAACAGAAAACAAGGAAGAAACAAGAATTCAAAAAAATGAGGAGAGGCTTAGGAACCTCCGGGACATCTTTAAATGTCCCAACATCCAAATTATAGGGGTCCCAGAAGGGGAAGAAGAAGAGCAACAAGTGGAAAACTTATTTGAACAAATAATAAAGAAGAACTTCCCCAGTCTGGCAAAGGAAATAGACTACCAGGACGTCCAGGAAGCTCAGAGAGTCCCAAAGAAGTTGGACCCAAGGAGGAACACACCAAGGCACATCATAATTACATTAGCCAAGGTTAAAATGAAGGAGAGAATTCTAGAAGCAGCAAGGGATAAGGGGACAGTCACCTACAAAGGAATTCCCATCAGACTGTCAGCTGATTTCTCAAAAGAGACCTTCCAGGCAAGAAGGGGCTGGAAAGAGGTATTCCAAGTCATGAAAGGCAAGGACCTATATCCAAGATTGCTCTATCCAGCAAAGCTTTCATTTAGAATGGAAGGGCAGATAAAGTGCTTCTCAGATAAGGTCAAGTTCAAGGAGTTCATCATCACCAAGCCCTTATTATATGAAATGTTAAAGGGACTTAGCTAAGCAAAACAAGATAAAAAATATGACAGTGAAAAGACAGCAAACTCACAGCTATTAACAACCACACCTAAAACAAAAGCAATCAACTAGAACAGGAACAGAAACACAGAAATGGAGATCACATGGAGGGTTAGCAACAGGGGCGTGGGAGGAGGAGAGAGGGGAAAAGGTACAGAGAATAAGTAACATAAATGGTGGGTAGAAAATTAGACAGGGGGAGGGCAAGATTAGTGTGGGTAATGTAGAAGCTAAAGAACTTAAGACACATGGACATGAACTAAAGGGGGGGAATGTGGGTGGGAGGGGGTGTGCAGGGTGGAGGGAAATAATGGGTGAGAAATGGGACAACTGTAATAGCATAATCAATAAAATATATTAAAAAAAGAATGAAACTGGAGCACCAACTTACACCATACACAAAAATAAATTCAAGGTGGATAAAAGATTTAAATGTAAGCCGTGACACCATTAAAGTCCTAGAGGAGAACCTAGGCAGGAAAATCTCAGATATTTCACCCAGCAACATTTTTACTGATATGTCCCCTAAAGCAAGGGACATAAAGGAAAGAATAAACAAATGGGATCTCATCAAAATAAAAAGCTTTTGCACAGCCAAAGAAAACAGTATTAAAATAAAAAGAGAACCAACTGTATGGGAAAACATATTTGCCAATGATACTTTAGACAAGGGTTTAATCTCCAAAATATAGAAAGAACTTACACGACTCCACTCTAAGAAGAAAAGCAACCCAATTAAAAAATGGGCAAAGGACTTGAACAGACACTTCTCCAAGGAAGACATACAGAGGATCCAGAGACACATGAAGCTCAGTATCGCTAGCTATCAGACGGATGGAAATTAAAACCACAATGAGATACCACTTGACAGCAGTCAGAATGGCCATCATAAACAAAGCAACAAACAGCAAGTGTTGGAGAGGTTGTGGAGAAAAGGAGACCCTAGTGCACTGTTGGTTGGAGTGCAGACTGGTACAATCACTATGGAAAACAGTATGGAATTTTCTAAGAAAACTAAAAATGGATCTACCTTTTGACCCCGCAATTCCACTGCTAGGATTATATCCTAAGAACCCTGAAACACCAATCCAAAAGAACCTATGCATCCCAGTGTTCATAGCAACACAATGTACAATAGCCAAGTGTTGGAAGCAACCTAGGTGCCCATCAGTAAAGGAATGGATCCAAAAACTATGGTACATTTACACAATGGAATTCTATGCAGCAGAAAGAAAGAAGGAGCTCCTACCCTTTACAACAGCATGGATGAAACTGGAGAGCATTATGCTAAGCGAAATAAGCCAGACAATGAAGGACAAATACCATATGATCTCACCTTTAACAGGAACCTAATCAGCAAAACAAACAAACAAGCAAAATATAGCCAAAGACATTGAAATTGAGAACAAGCTGACAGTCATCAGAGGGGAGAGGGGAGGGAATTTCAGGGGCGAAGGGTTTAGAGCAACAAGTATAAAGGACACATGGACAGAAACTGGGGGAGTAGAAATGGGGTGTGGTGGGAGATGGGGTGGTGGGCTGGGATGGGAGTAGAAGACTGCAAACTGTACAAGAACAACAATTAAAATAAAAAAATATTAAAAAAAAGAAAGTCAAATAAAAACTGGGAAGAATATTTTCAATTTCTATGATAGACCAAGTGAATGTTTTTAATATAGAGAGCTCTTACTCACTGCTCCATACCATACACGAGAAGGATGAATACCCTGGGGGAAAATGGGCAAAGGACATTAAATGAAATTTTAAAAGAAGTGAGTACACAAATACATGGTCAATGAACATGCATAATTTCAACCTCGCTAATACTCCGATGTAAATTGAAACAATAAAATGGTTTTTCTCCCATTACACTGGCAAATATTAAAAAGAATGCTGATAGTGGTATGACTTCTTTAGGGGCACTTGTACAATATATATCAAAGACTTTTAAAATGTGCCTATAATTTGATCCAGAAATTCTGCTTCTAGGAATATATACAAAGGAAATAATCAAATAGGGAAGTAAAAGGTTTCCATTGAAACACTGTGTACAATACCACAATCTTGGGTATAGCCTGAATGTCCAATAATAAGTAATTAGTTAAATTGTGGTATATCAAAAAAAAAATTGTGGTATATCTGTAAGGTTGACTGTATACAGCCATCGAAAATATTGATGTCACTAGCAAGAGCAGACTATGTTGGAGTAGAGTTTACTTCTTCACTTCTCTGTGAAACATCAGTGGCAGAGGAGCAGGTTTCTGCGTGGAAACTAGCGGATCTCCTCTCTCATCTAGGTCTCAAGCGAGCTGGGCACCAACTGCAGCATGACTTGTTCTTTGATACTCTGAAGATTCAGTGCGGCTGCTCCCTGAAGGAGGTTTTAGGCAGGGCTGCTCAGAGGAAAATCAATTTTCGGCTTTTTGAGGATGGCACAGTAAGTCATACCTACAGTTTCCTTTTTTAAAATAAATTCTTTACATTTTTATGACTTGTCATTAGAAGTTTTCATCCTTATTTTAAAAAACCAATATTGGAACTTTGGGCACAAATAATTTGTGCCCAAATTAATAAAACAATTTTTATTTCCAGTTTGGAACATTTTGTCTCCTCAAGGGATGTTTCATTCTCATCTCTCCCTAAATCTTTGTGTCTTCATATATGAGGCTGTTAGGCACATGTTTTCATTTCTTTTTTTAAGGCTTTATTTATTTTTAGAGAGAGCGGAAGGGAGGGAGAAAGGGAGAGAAACATCAGTGTGTGGTTGCCTGTCCCATGCCCCCTACTGGGGACCTGGCCTGCAACCCAGGCACATGCCTTGACTGGGAATCGAACCTGTGACCCTTTGCTTCGCAGTCCAACGCTCAATCCACTGAGCCACACCAGCCAGAAGCATATGTTCTCTTACTCCTCTCTTCACCATATGACTTTTCAAGGTAAAGGCTATGATAAATGGTATAATAAAGCAACTTAAGAAGAAACAGTTGAGCATATTCAGTAACAGTACGAGTATCCTGCAACCATCAGAGTGTTAAAGAGTTCAGAAATGGCTTATAAAACTATAAACCCTGTGAAGTCTGGGGCTGGTCTAAGCACTTGGGCTTCGCCTAAGCGCCAATTTGGTAGCCAAGTTGGTACCCTGATATTTTAGAACAGCTGGGAGTTTTGTCAAGCACCCTTCTCCCCTTTGATCTCTCTTGGGTTTCTCCACTGATCTTGGTGTTCAGAGCTGATGTTTTCTCTTTTGTTTTTATTTCTGTAGCTTGGTATTTCTCTTGATGAAACAGTCAATGAAAAAGATCTGGATGACTTGTTGTGGATCTTTGGCTGTGAGTCATCTGCAGTAAGTGAAATAAAAACATGCATTTCTCATAATGACTATTTGAGGTGGTGTCAAAGATGGGTTTGCCTCTTGTGGGCCTGTGTGTGTAGGGGTGGGGACAGGTGTGACATTGGGTGGCTTGCTATTAAAATTATGCCACTAACTGTCCCTTGCTACTGTGACTGCTGATAGAGGTCTCTGCTATGTGCCTGGTCTGGACCTTGCACCTAGGCTATTTGGAAGGTTGGTTAATGGTATTTAATCAAAACTCCCTAATACAGAGATTCATGACATTGGCATGTTGGTTATGTCTATTCTGGGAAAATCAGGATACTCACTCGTGCAACAGATATTTATTAAAGACCTAATATGTGCCAGGTACTATGCTGGGCCCTGAGGATAGTGGTGAATTAGACATGATTCCTGCACTCATGGAGCTTATATTCTAATGAGGATTCGAACAAGCACAAGATTCCAGTCCATGTGATGCTATGATGGGTGATGTCTGAAGATGCTCTTTGAGCACAGAGGAGGGATTTCTTACCAAGGTTTGGAAGAAATTGTTCTGAGATATGAAAAATGAGTAGGAGTTATCTAGACTTAGATGGCATAATTGAGGAGGGAGGTGAGGCCAGAGATGTTCCAGACTGGGAAAAACAGCCACAAAGGCTAGGAGGAGAGAGATTACTGAGAACTAGAAGCCGTTTAGTGTGAATGAGTTGGTTTCTAAAACAATGAAATAGCAGGGAGAGTGAGGAGAAAGTCTACAATTCCATGGAATGAGAAGGAAAGAGAGAGCTCTCAGTAGCTACCTAGACCTGTGGCTGGGTGCTAATCACTACAATTTACACAGCCTGGTGCATAGAAAGCACTCAGTAAATACTTGTTGAATGAATCCCTGACAGGAAGCATTTACTAAAGAAGCTGAAATAGGCTCTAGAGTGTTGAATGTTGCTGTCCTGGCTGTCTCTGTCCCCTGTGAGAGAGGACTTCAGTCTCTAATAACAAATGTTAATCACATTATTCTCTTTTATTTTACTTTATTTTAAATTTTTATTTTAATTATTGTTCTTGTACAGTTTTCTTTTACTCCCATCCGAGCCCACCACCCCAGCCCTTCCCACCTCCCTCCCATTTCCAGCCCCCCTAGTTTTTGTCCATGTGTCCTTTATACTTGTTGCTCTAAACCCTTCCCCTTTTCCCCTGAAATTCCCTCCCTGCTCCTCTCTGGTGACTGTCAGCCTGTTCTCAATTCCAGTGTCTTGCTTATATTATACTTGTTTGTTTGATTTGTTGATTAGGTTCCTGTTAAAGGTGAGATCATATGGTATTTGTCTTTCACCACCTGGCTTATTTAACTTAGCATGATGCTCTCCAGTTTCATCCATGCTGTTGCAAAGGGTAGGAGCTCCTTCTTTCTTTATGCTGCATAGAATTCCATTGTGTAAATGTACCATAGTTTTTTGATCCATTCATTTACTGATGGGCACCTAGGTTGCTTCCAACACTTGGCTATTGTACATTGTGCTGCTATGAACATAGGGGTGCATAGGTTCTCTTGGATTGATGTTTCAGGGTTCTTAGGATATAATCCTAGCAGTGGAATTGCGGGGTCAAAAGGTAGATCCATTTTTAGTTTTCTTAGAAAATTCCATACTGTTTTCCATAGTGATTGTACCAGCCTGCAATCCCACCAACAGTGCACTAGGGTTCCCTTTTCTCCACAACCTCTCCAACACTTGCTGTTTGTCGCTTTGTTTATGAAGGCCATTCTGACTGGTGTCAAGTGGTATCTCATTGTGGTTTTAATTTGCATCTCTCTGATAGCTAGCGATATTGAGCATCTTTTCATGTGTCTCTGGATCCTCTGTATGTCCTCCTTGGAGAAGTGTCTGTTCAAGTCCTTTGCCCATTTTTTAATTGGGTTGCTTGTCTTCTTAGAGTGGAGTCGTGTAAATTCTTTATATATTTTGGAGATTAAACCCTTGTCTGAGGTATCATTGGTAAATATGTTTTCCCATACAGTTGGTTCTCTTTTTATTTTAATACTGTTTTCTTTGGCCATGCAGAAGCTTTTTATTTTGATGAGATCCCATTTGTTTATTCTTTCCTTTATGTCCCTTGCTTTAGGGGACATATCAGTAAAAATGTTGCTGGGTGAAATATCTGAGATTTTCCTGCCTAGGTTCTCCTCTAGGACTTTAATGGTGTCACGGCTTACATTTAAATCTTTTATCCACCTTGAATTTATTTTTGTGTATGGTGTAAGTTGGTGCTCCAGTTTCCTTTTCTTGCATGTAGCTGTCCAGTTCTCCCAACACCACTTGTTGAAAAGGCTATTTTTACTTCATTTTATGTTGCTGCCCCCTTTGTCAAATATTAATTATTCGTAGAGACTTGGGTTTATTTCTGGGGTCTCTGTTCTTTTCCGCTGCACCATGTGCCTGTTTTTATGCCAGTACCAGGCTATTTTGATTACAGTGGCCTTGTAATACAATTTGGTATCAGGTATTGTGATCCCTCCTACTTTGCTCTTCTTTCTCAAGATTTCTGCAGCTATTCGAGATCGTTTATGGTTCCATATAAATTTTTGAAGTGTTTGCTCTATGTCTGTGAAATATGCCATTGGTACTCTAATAGGTATTGCATTGAATCTGTAAATTGCTTTGGGAAGTATGGACATTTTGATGATGTTAACTCTTCTGATCCATGAACACGGTATGTGTTTCCATTTGTTTGTGTCTTCCTTGATTTCTTTCACTGTGATCACTGTGGCTAAGACTTCCTATATTATATTGAATAGAAGTGGTGAAAGTGGACAACCTTATCTTGTTCCTGATCTTAGTGAGAAAGATTTTATTTTTTTGCCCATTGAGTATGATGTTGGCTGTAGGTCTCCCATATATGACCTTTATTATGTAGAGGAATGCTCCCTCTATTCCCACTTTGTTGAGTGTTTTGATCATAAATAGGTGTTGTACCTTATCAAATGCTTTTTCCATATTTATTGATATGATCATGTGATTTTTGTCTTTGCTTTTGTTTATGTGATGTATTACATTTACTAATATGTGAATGTTGAACCATCCTTGCATCCCTGGGATGAACCCCACTTAGTCATGGTGTATGATCTTTTTAATGTATTGTTGGATGTGGTTTGTCAATATTTTGTTGAGGATTTTAGCATTTATGTTCATCAGAGATATTGGCCTGAAGTTCTCCTTTGTTGGTCTTTATTTGGTTTTGGGATTAGGATGATGCTGGCTTCATAAAAAGAGTTTGGGAATCTTCCATCATTTTGGATTTTTTGGAATAGTCTGTGAAGGATAGGGGTGAGCTCTTCCTTAAATGTTTTGTAGAATTCTCCTGTGAAACCATCTGATCCAGGACTTTTGTGTGTTGGGAGTTTTTTGATTACTGCTTCAATTTCATCAACTGTTATTCGTCTGTTCAGGCTTTTTGCTTCTTCTTCATTGAGTATTGGAAGATTATATTTTTCTAGAAACTTGTCCATTTCACCTAGGTTTTCAAATTTCTTGGCATACAGTTCTTCATAGTAATTTCTTACAATCCTTTGTATTTCTGCTGTGTCAGTTGTAATCTCTCCTCTTTCATTTCTGATTGGGTTTATTTGAGTCCTCTCTCTTTTTTTCTTGATGAGCCTGCTTAAAGGCTTGTCGATTTTGTTTATCTTTTCAAAGAACCAGCTCCTGGATTCATTGATCCTTAGAATTGTGCTTTTAGCCTCTATGTCATTTAATTCTGCTCTGATCTTGGTTATTTTCTTCCTTCTACTTGCTCTGGGCTGTTTTTGTTGTTGATCCTCGAGTTCTTGTAGGCATGGGGTTAAGTTGTTTGTTTGAAATGTTTCTATCTTTTTTAGGTAGGCCTATATCACTATGAACTTCCCTCTGAGGACTGCCTTTGCTGTTTCCCATAAGTTTTGCGTCATTGTGAGTTCATTTTCTTTTGTTTTCAGAAACTTTTTGATTTCCTTCCTAATTTCATTCTTGACCCTTTCATTGTTTAATAGCATGCTATTCAATCTCCATGATTTTGAGGGTTTTGGGTTTTTCCCCTTATGGTTGGTTCTAGTTTCAGTCCCTTGTGGTCAGAGAAAATGCTTGGTATGATTTTAATTTTCTTGAATTTGCTGAGGCTTGTTTTGTGTCCTATCATGTGGTCTTTCTTTGAAAATGTTCCATGTGCATTTGAAAAAAATGTGTATTTAGTTTCTTTGGGATGAAGGGCTCGATATATATCAGTTAAGTCCATTTCATCTAGCGTGTTGTTCAATGCCACAATATCTTTGTTGATATTTTGTTTGGAAGATCTCTCCATTTTTGACAGTGGGGTGTTAAAATCCCCTACTGTAATTGTGTTGCTGCTGTCAATATCTTTCTTAAAGTCCTTTAAGATTTTCTTTATGTATTTAGATGTTCCTATGTTGGGTGCATATATATTTACAATGTTTATGTCTTCTTGGTGGATTCTTCCTTTGAGTATTATGAAGTGACCTTCTGGGTCTCTCTTTATGGCCCTTCTTTTGAAGTCTATTTTGTCTGATATGAGTATTGCTACCCTGGCTTTTATTTCCTGTCCATTTACTTGGAAAATTTGTTTCCAGCCCTTCACTTTGAGTCTGTGTAGGTCTTTTGTCCTGAGGTAGGTCTCTTGTAGGCAGCATATGTGTGGGTCATGCTTTCTTATCCATTCAGCTATTCTATGTCTTTTGATTGGAGCATTTAATCCATTTATATTTAAGGTTATTATCGATAGGTACTGATTCATTGCCATTTTCGTACCTGGGTTCCCCTCTCTTTCTCTCTCTCTCTCTCTCTCTCTCTCTCTCTCTCTCTCTCTTCCTTCCTTTTCTTAAAGCAGTCCCTTTAGTATCTCCTGCAGAACTGGTTTGGTAGAGGTGTATTCTTCTAGACTTCTTTTGTCTGGGAAGCTCCTTATTTGGCCTTCTATCTTGGTTGAAAGCCTTGCTGGGTAAAGTAGTCTTGGTTGCAGGCCTTTGGTTCTCATTATGTGGAATATTTCTTGCCATTCTCTTCTGGATCGGAGCATTTCCATTGTGAAGTCAGCTGCTAACCTTATTGGGGCTCCCTTGTATGTTACTTTTTCTCCCTTGCTGCCTTTAAGATTCTCTCTTTGTTTTGGAATTTTACCATTTTAATTATGATGTGTCTTGAAGTGGGCCTCTTTGGGTTCCTCTTGATTGGGACTCTCTGTGTTTCCTGGATTTGTGTGACTTTTTCTCTCATCCAGTTAGGGAAGTTTTCCATCATTACTTTTTCAAATAGGTTTTCTATCCCTTGCTCTTCTTCTTCTCCTTCTGGTATCCCTATTATATGGATATTATTATGTTTCATATTGTCTTGCATTTCTCTCAAGACCTCTTCATTCTTTCTGAGCCTCTTTACGTTTTCTTGCTCTTTCTGGGTGTTTTTTCTATTTTGTCCTCCAACTCGCTGATCCGATCTTCCACTTCATCGATTCTGCTTTTCATTCCTTCTACTGTGTTCTTCAGTTCAGAAATTGTATTCTTCATTTCCTCTTGGCCCTTGTTGATAGTTTCTATTTCCTTTTTCATGTTGATATAGTTTTCAGTGAGTTCATGATAGCTTCCCTGTAATTTCTGGTAGCTCACTGAGAGCTCATGGAGGTTCCTGACAACCATTGCTTTGAACTCAATATCTGATAGTTGAGTTGCTTCTGTTTTATTTAGCATTCTTTCTGGGGCTTCCTCCTTTCCTTTCATTTGGGGATTGTTTCTTTGTCTTCCCTTTGTTTGTGAGACTCTTCTTGTTAGCCTCAGTTTCTTAAATTGATCTGTTCTGGCTCCCTGGGTTTATGGTGTGAATTTCTGTGGTAGAGTACCTGTGAGATTCAATGGTGTAGTCTCCTTCAGGTTTCCTGGTGTTCACAGCTTCCACTGTCTCAGCTGTTGGGATGCCCCCTCTTTGGATCCAACTCTGGTTTTCTCACAGTTCCAGATTTTTTTTTTTGTCTTACTCGTGGGTATTTAAAAAGAGAAAAGGAAAAAAAAATGAAAAAAGAAGAAAAGAAAAGAAGGAAGAAGAGATAAAATTGGAAAGAAATGAAGAAGGAATAAAACGAGAAAGAAGTAAAGAGAAGCAAAAGGAATTGAGGGATACAAAAGATAAAAATAATAAAAAAATAAAAAATGTATAATTAAAACAGAACAAAACAACCACCCCCACAAAAACAACAAACAAACAAACAAACAAACAAACAGAAAACCCCCCAAAAAACCCACAAAAAAAAAAAATCATCTCTTGCTGTTTTCAAACTGGCCTAACCGGTTTTTCTGGTCTTGCTGGCTGCAACAATCTGAAGGGCGACTGGTATCGCTTTTCGCCCTGTTCTGCACTCAGCCAGCTTTGGGCTATTCTCCTCAGTTCCAGCCATACACTCACCCCAGTGCTAGTGGTACACTCTCCATGCAGGGCCTTGGGCATGGTTTCTGAGCCTCCTGCAGAGCGCACACTTTCCTGAGTTTATGGGTGTGAGCTGGGATCCCCTACCCATGTAGCACTCCCCACGTTTATTATTGTGAGCTCTGGGTCTCCTACAGGGCGCACTTGCCTACCCAAGTTTATGGGTGTGGCTCTGGGAGTTTCCTGAGTTGCGTGTATTCACCCTAGGATCACAGGTGTGAGCTCCAGGTCTTCCACAAAGCCCCATCCTCTGGTCTCAGGGCTGCCTCCAGTTGGTCGCAGGACTGCCTCCCGTCTCTCGGCCTCCTCCGTCCAGGTCCCAAGTCTGCCTCCGGTGCTCAGTGCCACATCTGGTTTTCCAATGTCCACTACAGATTTTGATCCCCTGTTTTCATATATGCTGTGGTACTGTTGGCTGTCTGCTCTGTTCCTCTGTAGGTGGGCTAGGTTTTTCTCCCCTGTGTAGGGGGAAGTGGAATCTGTGTCCTCCTACTGTGCCGCCATCTTCCTTCCCACATATTATTCTCTTTTAAACTTTAATTAATAAACAGGGCTGAGTAAGCATCTTCCCTCCAGGACTCTGTACTAAACTCCACATTTGAGGAATATTTATGGAAGGCCCACTGGAGCCTCTAGATGGCTGCACTACCAGCCTGGGGCAGAATGAGGAACAAGCTGTCAATTTGATTATATATTCTATATATTAAGCCCTTATTAGATATACTTGTATGGTTTGCAAATAGTTTTTCCTATCCTGTGAGTGTTCTCTTAATTTTCTTAATAGTACCCTTTGATGTGTGAAAGTTTTTAATTTTAATGAGTCTACTTTATTGTTTGTTGCTCATGCTTTTGGCTTCATGTTTAAGAAACCATTGCCAAATCCAATGTCATGCAGAATTGCCCCTCTGTTTTCCTTTGAGAGTTTTAGCTTTTAAATTTAAGTCCTTAATCCATTTCAATTTACTTTTTGCATATGGTGTAAGATAAGGATGGAGCTTCATTCTTTTACGTGTGTATATCCAGTTTTCTTAGCACTATTTGTTGAAGAGATTGACCTTTTCCCCACTAAATGGTCTTGGTACTTGCATTTCACTAGACTTCTCAAAGATAAGAGCAATGTCAAGTGAGAATGCTTACATGAGTGTTTTCATGGTAACTTCTTTGATAGCCTTTTAAAATAATTTACCGGACCCTGCTTCATTATTCAAGAACATGCAGGAAATGTCAACTTTTTCGCAGTAAAAACTCTGCAGTTTTTCTTCTTTTCTGTGGCTGAGGTAAACAGAACTTAAAAACAGTGCTCTGGAGAACTGCCACAATTCATAACTCCTGACATCTGTCAACACACCCACTCCAGATGCTGGGAGCAGGGGTGATGACTGGGTGGAGGGGCTATGCTAGGGTATTTCTGATGCCATGTCAGAATACATGCTAACCAGAGGCCTGGGTGTCCACACGTGGTTCTAGACACAATTTCCGCCCTTTAGTTTCTGTGGTTTCTCCATGCAGGAGCTGGTTGCTGAAAGCATGGGCGAGGAACGGAGAGGTATTCTAGTCACTGCCTTGAAGAGAACCAGCCCGTTCCTCACAAATCAAGTGTTCAACAGGTTTGTGTGGCTAGTGTGATTTCTGCATTGTGTTGCTTCTGACTTCAGTGTGACATAGCTGGGTTATTGTGGCTCACTAATAAATCATCACCATAAGGACCCCATTGCTGGTTTGGGCAAAGCACACATTATTTCCTCTTGGCTCAGCCCGCTTGGCAAGGTAACCCCTAATTCTACTCATCAGGAAGAAGGGAGTTTAGATGCACAGTTACAGGCTGAAGAGCATACCCAGGAAGTTGACATTTTTTTTTCTTCCCAACCTTTTCCCTTATGTTCACAGGCAGCTTCTTGTTTCGGGCATCAGCTGAGGTTCATGGGGGTTCCAGAGCCTTCCCTCTAATGCTCTGTTGGCAGGTTGGCATGGCCCAGTTTGATCTATATGTTAAAGGTCAAGTTCAGTGTGTCTGATTGCTCAGGATGGTATTTGTGGATTCTGATCTAACTGTGTTAGCCTAAGTCATGTGTTTTGTGTTCACAGCTATCATTCAGAAACAAATATTGTTCGATATATGAAGAAACTGGAAAACAAAGACATTTCCCTTGTTCACAGTATGATTCCACTGGTAATTATTACTTTCATCCCCCTTTTCAACTCCACCCTGATCCCACCTCTTTGGGTAGCATCTAACATGCTACAAGGGGGATGGGTGGCCATGTGGGGAGATCGAAAGACTGATCATACAGACCTTGGGATATCACTAATGTGATATTTTGCCTGTGCTTCTTAAAGGGGTCCTGTACCATGAAGCTCAACAGTTCATCTGAACTTGCAGTAAGTGCATCACGTCTGTTAAGAAGGAGCTTGTTCCAGCTTGAACATAACTAGAGGAAACTGCTACTGGGACTGTGATTTGATAACCACTTTAATAATCCTTTACCTGGCTGTTCAACAATCTTGGCAGAAATCCTAATTTTACCACAACATGATCATTTAAATTTGAGTCAAATTATTTTTAAATATTAAAATAATTAACTATATAGTATTTATACTATATAAATCCTTACCCTCCCCACCATCTTTTGTTAAACCTGCCACATTGAAAGCTTTTATTTTTATCAATTTGTAGTTGTTAAGCTCAGAAGAAGCTTAAGCCTTCTTTCTAGAAAGCATAGAGATTTGAGGTTTCAGTTTATTATGTCAGCAGAAGGCTTGTGTAACCTGCTGCCATGGCTGGTAAGCATCTCTCCCAGGTTAGGATCCAGTTAGCAAAGTTTCATTGTTCCTTTTATTTCACAGGATTGTTCTGATGTGACAAATCATGTCAGGCAAAAGAAATTATTTTATATTGTGACAGGAAGATTTCCTCCATTTGCTTTTCTGTTGTTCTGATCTGCTTAATGAAAAGACAATCATATATATGCCATTAAGAGTTTGAATAAACTATACTTGAAACAACTCATTGGGTTTCGTGGCTATAAATCTATTTCCCATCCTTATTGTCCCTAAAAAGATAGAAAAAGGTTATATTTTTGTACAAGTTCCCTTTCTGGGACTCTGTAACCCACTTGTAATCAGAAGCCAGTAATAGAACTTACCCTGTAAGACTGTGGTGAGAGTTAAATGAAAGAACATGTTTTAAGTGCCGAGAACAGTGTCTGGCCCATAGTACACATTCTGTATTAGATGCTGCTTTCATCATTATCCTCCTCCTCACCAAAGTTAACATCATTACTGCTGTTACAATATGTATATGTGCATAACTTTTTTCCTTTCTTGCTCTTCAGCCAATTACATGGAGTGAATTTGCCAACATCCACCCCTTTGTGCCTCTGGAACAAGCTCAAGGGTACCAGCAGCTTTTCCGAGAGCTTGAGAAGGATTTGTGTGAGCTCACGGGCTATGACCGAATCTGTTTACAGCCTAACAGGTAAGGGGATTTCTTCTTCTGTTGTGTTAGTTATTGCTTGTAGTGTAGCACCCATTTTAAAACTTAAAGGCTCGAAATAACAAATAATTCCATATCATTCTGAGAGCTGAGTGGACAGTTGCACTCGCTGGGGAAGATGACTGAAGGTCTCAAGTGGCCTCATTCACATTGCTGAGAAGTTAGGGTCGGGCTGTTGGCCAGGAGGAGTTAGTTGAGGACGTTGGCCTGGGTCTTGGTTCTTCCCTATGTGGACCTCTCCATGTGGCTGCTTTACCTTCCTGACAGAATCATGTCAGGTTTCAAAGCAGAGTGTGCCACGACGGTAGGATATGGGAGCTACAAGCCTCAAGGCTGAGCCTCTGCAGTCACTCAACCTTACTTCCAGAGCATTCTGTCTGTGAAAGCAAGTTAACAGGCCCAGCCCAGGTTGAATATGGAAGGGGACAATACCTGGGTGTGAATGTTGAGAGTTGTGGTTCCTTGTGGGACATCTTTGGAAACTAGTTTCTACACCTATCAGTGATGTAGATCAAGTGCCCATGTTAACGCCCATGAAGCAGCAATATCTCACTCTAGTAGGACCAGGAGAACCTGGATCCTGGCTTATTCTGCCACTCACTTTGAAAGTTCCCTTCCCCTCTTCTGGCCTTGGTCTTTTTGTCTGCAAAGTAAAAACTTTGAAGAACAGTGGTTTTCAGACAGAGGGCTCTAGCAACATCTCCTGGGTACTTGTCAAAAAACAAATTCCTGGGCCCCACTCCAGAGCTACTAACCACAATCTTCAGAGCTTGAGACTAAAAATTATCTATCTATCTATCTATCTATCTATCTATCTATCTATCTATCTATCTATCATCTTAGAGAGGGGAAAGGAGGGAGAAAGAGAGGGAGAAAAACATCGATGTATGGTTGCCTCTTGTGCTCCCCCTGCTGGGGACTTGGCCCCCAACCCAGGCATGTGCCCTGACTGAGCATTGAACAGGTGACCCCCTGGTTCACGGGCCTGCACTCAATCCACCGAGCCACAGCAGCCAGGGAAAATCTTTCTTTTTAAGGAGCAACAAAGTGATTCTGATACACAGCCAGTTTGGAATCTGTTGCGTTTGGGATCACTCTGTCTTCATGGGAATACATAGATAAATAGATAGACAGACAAACAGACACATTATCAGTGTGTGAGTTAACATCCTAGGATATTTTCAGAAGACAAGTTGGTATCTACCCCTAGATTCTCTACCTCCCACTACTCCAAGTGTAATTCCCCACCTCAGCATTAGCATCACCTAGGAGCTTGTTAGAAGCAGAGAATTCTGACTTTATGATACAAAAATCAAATTATTTAAAAACAGACATTTATTGTCTCACTTTCTGAAACAAAGTAATCAGGTCTTAAGCAGATATAATCAAACTCTACCTACTGTTTTGTAACAAAGCCATGTACTTTGTAAAAATAACATACCCTATAAAACACATGCCACTGAGAAAGAGGGCATGGGGCAAATGAAAAGACATAGAGCTCTTTTAATAATAGCCTCTCAAACCTCATTACATAAATAGGAAGGAACCGAAATTCATGAAACTCAGACTTCAGTATACTTTCATCAAAATGTCATCATTCAGCTTTTTTTTTTTAAGTATGAGAGGAACCTGATTGAATTCTTAACCTCAGGCAATGATACTTTATTAAATGTTGACAATGAAGAAATTTTGCCTTCTAGTGATGGAATATGAGCACATCTTCAGTGTCATATTGGAGAGTAATTTTTTAAGACCAACTTTTAAGTCATTCCTATTGTAGTAAATTGAGGTCTGAGGTACCAGCCAGAGTCCCCAGAAGGTTGACCTAAGGATGAGGAAGCTTGCCTTTCCTTAAAGCAATGGTTTCCCAACCTTGCCTGGAAATTAGACTCACATGGTGAGTTCATAAAAGTTCAGATGTCCAGATCACAACCCCAGATTCTCAATGGGGCAAGACAATGAGGAAAGGGAACCAAGCGTGAGTATTTCTTTAAAGCTCCCCAGCTGATTCCGACTTGCAGGCAAAGTTGAGAACCACTGTCTCAGAAGTTTCCCTTGTTTTCCTCTGTATACCTCATGTTCTTTTTCTGTCCTACTCTTCTCATTCATAGGATTGGCAGCTAGAGTCAGTAACCCATGTCAGTCTTGCAAGAGAGAGATCTTTATCAGCGTGTAGTTGCTGGCAGTGATGCCTTCTCCAGCTCCAGAGATTCCCAGATACAGCACGCATTTCCAAGAGAGTGACAGGGGCTGTTGGGGCTTGGATGAGGGATATTTCTGGTCCTGAGCAGTGGGTGCTGTGATAAGTGGGGACATGCTGCCTTGTTCTTTGTTGAAAAAAGAGGGGGGCCCGGCTTCCAGTGAGCGGGGTGATTTGATGTCATCATTTGGGGAAAAGAGGAAGGAATGCAGTACATATTCTATAGGTGAGTGATTTGTTACAACTCTGTGTTGGTTTAATTTTGCTAATGTTCTCTTCACAAGTGGAGTCACCAAAAAGATTCTGAATCTAAAAATATTTCCTTTCCTTTTTGTTATTTTGGGAAAATGAAAAGATAGTTATGGGGTAATTTTTAGGAAGTAATATTTTTTATTGTTGTAAAATACACATACCATACAATTGACCACTTTTACCATTTTTAAATGCACAATTCAATAGCATTAAGCACATTTACTGTGTTGTGCACCCATCACCACCAGCTTTCTCCAGAACTTCATCTTCTTTAACTGAAGCTCTGCACCCATCAAACAATAACTTCTCATTTCCTGTTTTCCCCAGCTCCCAGCATCCACAATTCTATTTTCTGTATCTATTAATTTAACTTTTCTAGGTACGTCATCTAAGTGAAATCATGCAGTATTTGTCCTTTTGTTTCTGGCTTATTTCACTTAGCATAATGTCTGTAGGGTTCATCTATGTTGTAGCCTGTGTCAGTATTTTCATCATTTTTTTCTTTTTAATTTTTTAATTTTTAATTTTTTAATATATTTTTTTGATTATGCTATTACAGTTGTCCCGTTTCTCCCCCATCATTCCCCCCACCCTGCACACTCTCTCCCACCCACATTCCCCCCTTTAGTTCATGTCCATATGTCATAAGTTCTTTAGCTTCTACATTTCCCATACTATTCTTACCCTCCCCATCTATTTTCTACCCACTATCTATGCTACTCATTCTCTGTACCTTCCCACCCTCTCCTCCTCCCACACCCCTCTTGCTAACCCTCCATATGATCTCCATTTCTGTGTCTCTGTTCCTGTTCTAGTTGATTGCTTTTGTTTTAGACGTGGTTCTTAATAGCTGTGAGTTTGCTGTCTTTTCACTGTCATATTTTTGATCTTCTTTTTCTTAGATAAGTCCCTTTAACATTTCATATAATAAGAACTTGGTGATGATGAACTCCTTGAACTTGACCTTATCTGAGAAGCGCTTTATCTGTTCTTCCATTCTAAATGACAGCTTTGCTGGAAAGAGCAATTTTAGATGTAGGTCCCTGCTTTTCAAGACTTCAAATGTTTCTTTCCAGCCCCTTCTTGCCTGTAAGGTCTCTTTTGAGAAATCAGCTGAGAGTCTGATGGGAACTCCTTTGTAGGTGACTGTCCTTTTCTCCCTTGCTGCTTCTAGAATTCTCTGCTTCGTTTGAATCTTGGCTAATGGAATTACGATGTGCCTTGATGTGTTCCTCCTTGGGTCCAACTTCTTTGGGACTCTCTGAGCTTCCTGGACTTCCTGGTAGTATATTTCCTTTGCCATATTGGGGAAGTTCTCCTTTATTATTTGTTCAAATAAGTTTTCCACTTGTTGCTCTTCTTCTTCCCCTTCTGGTACCCCTATAATTCGGATGTTGGGATGTTTAACGATGTCCCGGAGGTTCCTAAGCCTCTCCTCATTTTTTTGAATTCTTGTTTCTTCCTCGTTTTCTGTTTGGTTGCTTCTTCCTTCCTTCTGGTCCACTCCATTGATTTGAGTCCCAGTTTTCCTTTCATCTCTATGGTTCCCCATGCGTCTTCCTTTATTTCACGTATTGTAGCCTGCATTTTCTCATCTAACTTATGAGCAAAATCAACCAATTCTGTGAGCATTTTGATGACCAGTGCTTTGAACTGTGCATCTGATAGGTTGGCTATCTCTTCACGGCTTAGAGGAATTGACTCTGGGGTTTTCATTTGTTCTTGGGTTTGAGCCATTTTTGGTGGGTTTTTTTGTTTTGTTTTGTTTTGGTTTTAGTCTGGTCGCGGCTATTACATAGTGAGGGGTGGAGCCTTAGGTGTTCCTCAGGGCGGGGCAGCCCAGTCGCTGGGTTGTGACGCTGTATGTGGGGGCGGGGTCTGAGAGGGAAGAATGGCGCCTGTTCCGCTCTCTTCTGGACTCTGGTCCCTTCCGCTGCTCCCCCTTCACCTGGATTATCTGCGCAAGTGCGCGTGCTGTTATGTAGTTAGGAGTGGGGCCTCAGGCGCTCCCCAGTGTGGGGCAGCCCAGTTGCTGGGTTGTGACGCTGTATGTGGGGGCGGGGTCTGAGAGGGAACAATGGCGCCTGCTCTGCTCTCTCCTGGATTCAGTCCCTTCCACCACTTCCCCTCTGCCTGGACCGTCTGTACGTGTGAATGTAGGACCACCTGGTCAGCCAGCCGCCTTGTGTGTCCTCACTGGGTCTGCACAGTTGCCCCCCTGTGCCCGGGGTCTGCCAGCTGCCGCCTGTTGGCCCGAGGACCGCCAGCCACCGCCCGTGCACCTGGGAACTGCCAGCCGCTGCTACTTGCGTTCCTGGGTCCGACCTCCACTTTTTCCTACCGCGACTCCGCCCCTCTTACCGGTCTGGATGAATGGTTGTTGGACTTCCGTACAGTTCAATTTTCTATAAGTTCTGGTTGTTTTCTTGTTTCTAAATATTTGTTGTCCTTAAGTTTGGTTGTGAGAAGAGGCACAGTGTGTCTGCCTACGCCTCCATCTTGGCCGGAAATCAATTTTTTTTCTTTTTTCTATCATTGTTAAGGCTGAATAATATCTCATTGTATGTGTATGCCACATTTTGTTTGTCCATTCATCAATGGACTTTTTAACCTTTTGGCTGTCTGGGATAATGCTGCTGTGAATACTGGTGTACAAACACCTGTTTGAGACTCTGCTTTCAATTATTTTGGGTATACACCAAGATGTGAAATTGTTGGATATATGGTAATTCTCTGTTTAATTTTTTTGAGGAACTGCCATACTGTTTTACACATCTATGCAGAGGCATAGATGGAAGGGGGTATATGAAAGGATAGATAATCAAACATTTATCTCTAGGTGGTAGAATTGCAAGTGACTTTACTTTTTGTCCTTATACTTTTTTAGATTGCCAAAACAATTTTAAATTGTGATACGTGTTATTTATACAACACAAAGTTAATTTTGTCATGGAGAACATACATATCATGAAACAATTAAATGTATGATAAGATGCTTTACAGGCTGATTTCCACACTGGGTCTCTCCCTGAGTCAGCTGATGCCATGATGGTAGCAGCCTTGAGGCTTGCCCTGCGTTTGGAGGCATACCCCTCAGCCTTCCTTAGCAGCAGCCAGTACTCATAAGCAAAGTGATCACAAAGGAGTCATGCTCAGTTCAAGTTCTATAGAATAAAGTAATATTTAAGATCATGTGGATTCAACATACAGCTCTCTGGTTCCAAAATGCCTCAGTAGGAGAAAAGCAATTTTCAGGCATGAACCTCCATGTTTCTGCGTGTGACCTTCATGCCTCTGTTTCTAGGCCCTTCCATATACTGTCTTTTGATCTAGTGTGGTTCCATGCTATGCTCACAGAAGGCTTTTGTTCTTTCTCTCTGTCTCTATAACAGTTCCTGCCTAGATATAGACTGCTACAGGGCCTTTCTGTTTAGTGGATTTTTTCCTGGAGGGAATTCAACTCTCAGAGGAAAGGTTAGAACCAGGAACATGAGAGGTCTGTAAAGAAAGCTCTGTTATGTGGCTTCCTCTTTAAGTGGTGATGTAGGTTTCTCTCCTATACAGCAAGAAAGGGAATGTTATTGATTTGATTGAGATTTAATTGATGAATGGCCAACAAATATAGATGATGATAAGATTTTTATTGTTGGGGACCCTGGCCTGGGCGCCAGATGTGGGGGGGCTTTGCCCGCAGAGCCCCATCCCTCCGTCACGGATGAAAGTAAAAACTACCAAGACATCTTGTGCTTGGCGAGGAAAGGGGTCAAACTCTCAGAGGAGAATGACCCAGAGCCCCTTCCTCACTAGGCTTTTATTGGGTTCCAATACACCGGAATACAAGTTTAACATGGCAAAGAAATCTGAGGGCTTAATCTGAGCCAGTGTTTGTCAGGAAGGGGGGTTGCCAGACTTTGGGAGACATGCTCATTTCCTCCTGGGACACTTGTCACCTCAGGAAGAGCACTCTTAGCAAAGCAGGTTTCACAGGACTTTAGGAATTCTTTCTTATGCCAATCACCCAAGGAGCCGTTCTGGCCAGGACAGGGCTGCACCGCTCACCCCCACAGTTTCAGGCTTTAAGGCAATTAGGAAGGAGGAGACATCTCCCAGATGGAAATGAGGACTCGGGCTATGTCAGAATAGCCAGGGGGCGAGGGTCCATCACATCCTCTTTGCTGCAACCCCCCGAGTCCTTCCATGAGGCCTTCCAAGTGGTCGAGTCTGGCTTAGGTTGCCCCTCCCATGAGGAGTCTTACCCGTCATTGACTGCCAACCAAGCTATGGGGCCAGAGATGGGTAAGGCAGAAGCAGTGCTCCTGCCAGGGAGATAAGCTTTGTCTCCTTAATAGGTCACATCCTTGTGACAGAACAGACCCAGATGAAGTGGGTCCCTTGGGCTCTTACACAGCCCACCATGGGGTGAGGGTTACAACTCCTGAAACCAGGCTGAACGGTCCGCAACATTTTATATCCACAAATTGTGGCATGAAAGGAAAGCCTTTGTTCCTGTAGCCAGATCTTCACTTGGTCTTTCTGTTTTCTGGGATAGTTAGATCCCAAAGGTGTTTAAAGGATTTTAAACAAAAATGTCAAGAAGCTTGTCCCTATTTTTCCTGTTTATTTGCTTAACCTACAAACCTGAACAGCTTTTTGAACAGCTTTTCCAGCTCAGCGGAGTACATAATCAAACAACATTTAGTTACCTTTCCGTTTCCTGTCATGCCCCTCGAGGTTGTTTCCGCTCGTTTCTCAGACGCAGCCACTCTCTCAGACTCATTCAGCACAAACACACTCTAGGAACTGGTAGGTGAGGATTCTACATGATACCATGTTTAAGGCAGACAGAAACAGTAATTAACACCTTCCAAGGATATCTAAAATGAAAGACAATCTAAAATTATGATTAGCTCACTCGACTTATAAGAGTGAAGAAGTCGTTTTTATGTTTAAAAACTGCAAGTTGTAATCGTGAATGTACGTAGACCTGGCAGTTGCTTCTCCAGAACCTCCTCCCAGGAAGGTTCTTAAATGAAGGTGTGAACAGGCATCATCAATGGCCCTCAAAAACTGGGTTGTGCTTGGGGTGGCGGGGGTTGTTAAATTACTAAGCCCCTCCTCCCAGAGTTTCTGATTCAGTGGTCTGGGAGGGGCCTGAGAATTTGCATTTCTAACAAATTCCCAGAGGATGCCGATGTGCTGGTTTGGCCAGCACACTGTGAAACCCCTGGGGTTGCAGGGTTCTCAGTCCAGGCTGTGTGTTAGAATTACATGGGGAGCCTTGAAGAATACAGATGCTGCAACCTGCGCCATCCCCTCCCCGTCCCCCGCCCACCATGTCTCCCCTAAACTAGTTACATCAGAATCTCGTATGTTGGAGCCCCAGGCAGCACAGCTCCCCAGGTGATTCTCAAGTGCACGGTTGGGTTGAAGAGCATATTGGCCTGATGGAACCCCAAAGAGGACTGAAGTTTGAAACTGGCGTTTGAGTCCACCACAGGTCATAGGCATAGTTTACAACAGAGAGTCAAACGCCTGATAATTGCCCTCTCTGCTCCTTTCCTGAGCTCATGGTTGACATCATTGATATCTCTGATATGCTTTCCTACTGAGCCTAGTGCAGCTTCAGAATCCTCCCCTGCAGAGTAGTGGGGGTCTGGAATGGGTCACATCCCAGAGACCTCTTCTTTTAATGAGAGAATTTTTTTAAAAGATTTTATTTATTTATTTTTAGAGAGAGGGGAAGTGAGGGAAAAAGAGAGGGAGAGAAACATAGATGTACAAGAGCGGGCCTGGCCTGCAACCCAGGCATGTGCCCTGACTGCAAATCAAACCGGCAACCTTTTGGTTCACAGGCCCACACTCAATCCCCTAGGAACTGAATTTCCAAAGAGACACTCAGAATACCAGGAAGAAGAGAAAGAAGGGTGAAGGATGAAGAGCCATTTTTTGGGGAAATATAAAGCAGTGGGTAGAAGGGTTTTGCCTCCCGCAATTTCCTTAACTCTTAAAAGTGTAATTTTATGTTTGTAGTTTGTAAGGCTCTCAAGCAGAGGTTCTCACACTTGCCTGTGTCCGCAGAATTCTGATTCAGTATGACTGAGCTGGAGCTGAAAATTTGCATTTTAACAAGTTCGCAGGTGATGCTGATGCTTTTGTTTGGGGATCTCCAGTTTGAGAAGCTTTAAGGCAGTCTTCTGGTATCAGAAAGGTTAGAGCCTCTGGATTTATCTAGATGTTTCTTGACCAGAATTCAAAGGTTAAATGTAGAATTTAGCTTGTACTAAACTAGATACAGCTTGGTAAGAACATTTTAGAATGACATGTTGAAGGGGGTTTATTTTAAGCTTATAGGAGTAGAGACCCAGGTAGTGTTTGGGGTTCTTAAGGTATACAACAATTTTATTAAAATCCTATTCCTTCCAAGGTATGTGCACTGGTAAAGTGTCAGTCACCCTGTTTATCCAATCTGTAAGATAGAAATCAGGCCCTGGCTGGGTGCTCAGTTGGTTGGAGCATTGTCCCATTGTGACAAGGTTTAGGGTTCGATTTTCGATCTGGGCACATGCAAGGGTCAACCACTGGGTACATGAATGTTTCTCTCTCCCTCTTTCCCTCTCCCCTACTCCCTTTCTCTCTCTCTCTAAGAAATTTAAAAAAAAGTGTGTGTGTGTGTGGGGGGGTGGAATCAGGCACCAATCTTTACTTAATTTTCTTGTGAGTGGTTTTACGAAGTTACCATAAACTGATGTGGGCCATTTCCACACAGTGGGCTATTTTGATCATTTTGCTTCTATCCATAATGTCAGTTTTTTTAGCTAATATTTCCCTTGGAATAAAATCATTTTTATTCCTGACCACTTGGTGGTGGTATTTTTAAAGTAAAGAAGGGTTTCAATGAGGGGAGTTTGGCATCAAAATGTCCAACATCAATATATTATTTAGCATAAGAAAATTTTTAAAAGATTTTATTTATTTTTAGAGAGAGGGGAAGGGAGGGAGAAAGAGAGGGTGAGAACAAGCAATGTGTGGTTGCCTCTCGCATGCTCCCTATGAGGGATCTGGCCTGCAACCCAGGCATGTGCCCTGACTGGGAATCAAACCAGTGAACCTTTGGTTCACAGGCTGGCATTCAATCCACTGAGCCACAGCAGCCAGGGCATCATAAAAAATTTAATAGTGTTTGTTTCTGGGAATGAGACTAGAAACAATGGGAGGGGTTGCTTTTGTTTTTTTCACCTTAAGCTTCATATTCTTTGGCACTGATGCAAATTTTAAAATCACTTGAATGCATTATTTTTATAATAAAATATTAATGTCACCTGTGAATTAGGTGGCATATCCTCATGTGATAGATGAGGCAGATAATATCCAGAGGATTGATTTGCTCTGGGACCAAATGCTTGAAAAGGGACAGCAAATCAAGGAAGGCTTTGATATTAGAGGCAGGAGAAACTCCAGGACAGCTACAGCAACTATCTCTTTGTTAGACCTGCCTCAGAATGAGTGACTTTAAGGTGCTGTGTTGTGGGAGAGATTAGATACCCCCACATACAGGTTTCTGGTTGCAAACAAAAGAATATACCTTGGGTTAGCTTAAGCAGAAAGACAATTTACAGGGAAGATATTGGGTGTTTCTCAGATGGAAAAGCTGGAGAATGAGGCTTCAGAAGTGAGCAAGACCCAAGGAAGACTGGCAGCAGAGGCCCAATCAGGGTCAGTCACTCTAGCGGGAGAGTACCCATGTACCACCGCTGTGGAAAATCTGTGACTGTACATTTCTTGGATTACTCTCCCCAGATTTATTAGGTCCCAGGCTGATGTAGCCTATATGCTGAGCCTGGGATGTCCAGCACCTGAGCATGTCCAGCACCTTGTTAAAGGGTAGTGATTGGGAATGTCCGGTCTCTTTCTGCTTCCATAGTGGGGTTTAGGAAATTTAGCCTTTCCCCTAGACTCACACAGAAGGGGAAATTCCCTCAGATAGTAAGGGAATGAAAGGTTGTGCATTCCACATGCACACCCATAAAAACAGCGACAATGAAAACCCAGCAAATCTCCAATGTCCTAATGTAATCTATTCTTTGTATTTCTAAGCACATTTACATATCTGATCAACACAGCACCATTTTCTAATTGTTGTCCATGTTTTTTACAGTTTGTTGGATACATAGTTTGTAGATATTTTCTCCTAGTCTGTAGCTTCTCTTTTTGTCCTTTCAACAGGGTCTTTTGTAGATCAAATTTTTAAATTTTAATGAAGTACAATTTATCAGTTTTTCCTTTTATGAATTGTGGGTTTTTTTAAAGATTTTATTTACTTATTTTTAGAGAGAGGGGAAGGGAGGGAGAAAGAGAGGGAGAGAAACAGTGTGTGGTTGCCTCTCAGAGGTCCCTACTGGGGACCTGGCCCACAGCCCAGGCATGTGCCCTGACTGGGAATCGAACCAGCAATGTTTTGGTTTGTAGGCCTATGCTCAATCTACTAAGCCACACTAGCCAGCGCAATAAAACTTTTTTTTTTTTTTAGAAAAAAACAACATACTATAAGAAACTTCTTAGGAAATTTAAATATTACCAGAAATAAAATTGGTACACTGACCTATAAACATCTTTAACACTTCTCTGAAATCACACCCAAACATGGTCATCTGTACACTTGAATGGTGTGTTAAAAACTGTACAATGATTTCCAGTGGAATATCTAGAGAAAATTAAAACAAGAGTAGATCTGGTAAACCTAAATAGTTGCTTATTTTTTTTTATTATACAAACTTTGGATTCCTGGCACCAAAGTTTAAAAATGTTGGGATCTGTAACATGATCATTTTCTCTAGGGTGCATTTTTAATGCCCTTTGATGAGTACAAATGCAACATCCTATTTGAGAGCACAAATACTGTTTTCTCAGTTAAAATAAAATTCAATTAAAATAAAATAAAATTCAGCAGCTGTCTTGGTGACTGCTGGGACTCACCTTAAACCTGAGTTATAGCATATTCTGCAGTCGATGGTTTCTGTTACTTTTTAAATAAAAATAGCAGCTATAATACTCTATTGCCAAATATTCCGATGTAGCCAACTTCTGAGAAATGTCTTATGGTGTCTATAAAGTCAGCTACCACATTCCTTAAGCAGAATATAAAGAGGTTATTTCATGAGGTCAAGGCTGACTTCTGTTATGTGCACATCAGTGACAAATATACACAGGAACTGACCAAAAAGTCTTCTTTACAGAATACAATTGATTTATAATCTTAATTTACCTAAGGTTTTATTGTTAAGAAGTGCTATGCTTTCCACCTGTGACTACTGGCCATGTATATTCTGCAAATTCATCTAGAAGAGCCTCCATGTTCCTTCTTCATCAGAAATAGACATATTTTCTGAAATCATATTTCTAAAACCTAGCAGAAGATTCCAAGTGTCCTTTGGGTTTGAGCTTATGTGATGGTCCAATAAAAATTTGTTTTAAAGACCTAAAAATTTAACCATTAGAACTAAACTGCAGTATTTCTATATCTCAAAGTTTTTGCCCAGGTTCTTAGAATAGATAAGGTAAAATGACAAAAATTTTTGAAGTCTATTGTGTCCTTAAACTCTTGTTCTAATCTTGGCAAAAGATCTGAACTATGACCTTAGACCTGTTATGGGATCTTCAGATTCCACCATGCACTCCCCATCCTTCACTCCCCCCGCCCCCTGCAAATTCACATTGACTGGCTGCCCTGAATTTCAACACTTTAAAAATATATATATAAAAATAAATATATATATACATATATACATTATTTATTTATTTTTAGAGAGAGGAGAAAGGAGGGAGAAAAAGGAGAGAAATATTGATGTGCGACAGAAACATTGATTGGTTGCCTCTCACAAGCCCCCAACTGGGGACCCGGCCTGCAACCCAGGCATGTGCCCTGACCGAGGATTGAACCAGCAACCTTTTGGTTTGCAGGCCAGCACTCAATTCACTGAGCCACACCAGCGAGGGCTGAATTTCCACACTTATGATGATATACTGTTATGACTAATAGGGTCTAGGTTTAAATCATCACGAAACTGTTGAATCCATCAACTCCAATTTATTTTCCCCTGGGAATCTTTGTACATGTTCTAGCTTCTTCTAGTCTATAGATTTCTCTAGATTCTTTGTAGAATGAATCTGGGTTACGAAAGAAGTTGTCTGAAGTTTTCGCTCATTCTGTATTAAATAGTATCACATGTAGCAGTTCTTTCACCAGCCTGCATAAATGTCATGACCGGAGCACCTTGCTTCTCTAAAATAGTTCAGTCTTATGTTCACTTGGCACTTCTGTGGGTTGGAGGCTGTTCATGCACTGGAGTCCTCCTCGCTGTGGCTGGCTTTGCAGGTCCAGGCCCATAACTGCTTCCTTTTAAGAGATGTCAGAAATCCGGATGGAGTAGTTTTCTGATGGTCTCTTAATTTGGGTCATGAAAATAAGCACTTATTTTTTATAACACTTTCTCACCAACAGGTAGCACTAATAATTCCCCTTAGTTTACTAGTACCCCAGCAGTAAGCCCTGTGTGGCATTTAGATCTTATCTTTCACACTTTCTGAGTCAAAACATAGCTGATGTTAAGAGTGTCTCGGGAAAAAGAAAATCCAGCATTTCTGATCAAGTCTGTAGCATATTGACTCTCTTGGATTACTGGCTCATAGATCTAGTATAGTCTCTTCTTTTATTCCCACTTTAAACACCTTGATTAGTCTCTTTGCAAAAGAAGGTGACTAGAAGTCGTGAGGAAAACACAGAGGGAAATACAAAATCTGTTTGTGGAGGCCCCTTCCCATAGGGGAAAGGACGACTTTGGTGGAAGGATTTATGGAAGAGATAGAACTCGAGTTGGACTAGTTGAAGAATGGGTGGAGTTTGCCTGGTGGGAGGGTGGAGGGAGGCTAATCCAAGCTGAGGGGTGTAGAGGTGCTCATTCGAATGCTGTGGTAACTTCCACCGTGCCTGCCTTTCAAAGAGGTCAGGGTTGCTGCTTCCCTGATGATGATGAAGAAGATAGTGATGGAGATGAGGATGATGACAACAGCAGTGATGATAGTTGCTAATACTTAATGAGTGTGTTTCCCTTGTGCCAGGCACTGTGATAAGCACTCTCCCATGGGTCATGTCATTGCTCATCACATCTGCCCTTCGATATGGGCACAGTTATCTCTGTCTTAGAGATGAGAACACAGAGGCACAGACAGCCTGAGTTACTAGTGGTGTGAGGGTTTGCTGAAGTGTGGCATTCTCCTGTTTTCAAAGTAAAAAACATCAACTGAGCTAAAACTAGTTTGTCAGAAGCCTGGAAAACATATCAGTGTTTATTCTCTTCCTTGGGAGAGAGCAGAGGGAGGCAAAGCGAAGCTCACTCGGTGTGGGGGACAGGGAACTGAGTGCCCCTGGTTGTTTGGAGTTGGGCCTTCTTTCACAGGTGCCTGAACCTCCTTGTTCTGTCCATTAGACAAGAGTTCTGTGAAGGGAAGCCCGTGGTTGCCCCCACAACTCGCAGAGGAGTGCACTGCTCACAAAGCGGGTATGAGGCTCCTGGACACAGCTGCCTTCCACCAAGGACTCCGGTTGTCACTATTGCTTATTTCGGTGTATATACTCTGACCTCAGTTTCTTCACGTGCAAAATGGGGGTAATGGTACCTGCCTCTTGGGGGTATAGGATGGATTAGATAGGGTGACATAAAATGCTCGTGGCAACAACAACACGGCCACCACTCTGTGCCTACTCCTTGCCAAATGCCTGGTCATCAATTCTGCTATCTCCTAACACCAAACCATGAATATCCTTACCCTAGTCTGCAAACATTTCAGATCCATCTAGTTTCATGTTAGCTTTTCTTAAAATAATATTGTCTCACCACCATGATGTACACCTGAAACTAATACAAAATAATATCTAATGTAAACTGTAATTGAAAAATAAGATTTAAAAAAACTTTCCAATGCTCAAAATTTTAGCTTTTAGTTAAGAAATAAAAGAAAGTTTATCTAATTTATTCTTACGCTTTGTCCTTTTAGAGTATAATCTCAGTATTACTGGGTGACCAGAAGGGATGAATGCCAAGCCACTGAGTCTTCCACAGAGTCAAATGATGGTGTAGTTTTGCAAATGGAGGAAATATGTATACTTTGAATAGGATGAGAAACCCTATTACTCACTTCCCTTTCCTCCCTGCAGAGTGTACTGAGAACATTAAGTAACAGTTTATGGTTGACTCAGTATCGCTCGCTGGGATGTTAGTCGTTAAGTGCGCTCTGAAAGTGGGGCCCTGAGGACTGTTTTGATGGGTATGGACAGCCGCTGGCAGCTGTGTGCATCTGGGGCCTGGGAAAGCCAGCCGGAGACTGGTGGGAGTGGTGCCACATTCAAAGTGCATAGTTCCTTTGGGGCAATCAGATCATTGACTAAGTGGTTGGTGATATTAAGAAATCATTGGTCGTGGTTTTACATGTAATAATGTGTAGTTACATTTAAAAAAAATACTTATCTTTGAAAGATGCATATTGGAATTTGAATTGATGATATGATTGAGTTTTGTTTGAAAATAACCTAATTTGGAGTGAGGACGGTTAGTGAGGGAATTGGAAACAAGATTGATCAAAATCCAATGACTGCTGTTAAAGCTGGGTGTCTGGCAGTTCCTTATATTCTTTGCTCTATTTTTTCATAATTTTGAAATTTTCCATAATAAAAAAGATTTTTTATGTTCATGGTTCTGAGCGAGGGTGGAAAGGCCCCCCTCTGAGTAGGTGTGGGGTGCTTTAGTGTGCAGACTGGGTGCCGTTCAAGTCCTGTGGGCTTATCAGAGACCCACCGTGCGCTTTCCTTGGTGTCTGGGAGTGACTTTGTGTCACGTGTCGGTGAGCACACAGCTGGTGTCTGGTGAATACTGAGTGAATAAATGAAAGCAGGTCAAAGCCCTGACCCTTCTCTTCTTGTCTTTGCAGTGGAGCCCAAGGGGAATATGCTGGGCTGGCCACTATCCGAGCCTACTTAGAAGGGAAAGGCGAGGGACACAGAACAGTGAGTATGGACAGGTGGTGTGTGCTCACCACTGGGTGGCAGTGGTCCTAGCTCCTGGGGTCCCTTTCATTCTGTTGCACAATCCATCTAAGTCTTCTTGGAAGCAGCCGCAAGAACATATAATCAAAAAGCAAATTTCTGTGGGTTGGCCATTATGATTCTTGCCTCCAAGACACTTCACTGGATCATTTTGAGGGGAAACATGCGGAGATAAAAGGCTTTTGCTCAAACCCTGTCTGTAAAAGTCAGCCAGTTGGCTGTGAAACTGCTCTCCTGAGGGAGCAAAGGGAGTAAGGGGCTGGAATGCTGTCACTCCAAGCCTTCTCTCCTTGGCTCAGCCCTGGCCCCAGGCCTGCACAAAGGGCAGTGACTGAGCTTCAATTCTTCTGTAACTCCTACTGTGCCTAAGCACAGTTCTGGTCATATGTAGGCTCAAAAAATATTCATTGAGTCAATAAATGCTCTATTAAATGACTGTCAGCTCTAAGCACCAAAAGAAGACATGGAACAGAGTTCCTGGTTGTGCTCTATCATTTGCTTTAGGTATGAGAGTCTAGTCTCTGGGGTCTAAACTATCCTTGGGGGCCCTCTTAGGTTCCAGCAGGTACTAATGGGCTTGACAGGACCCTCCGATCTCCAGAAGCAGTGCCTTTAGCAGTTGATCTGATACAGGCTTCACATGGTGGCTGAAGGAGGTCTGTGTTCTGGGGCCTTCACTCTGGCAACGACCTATGCTGAGCTAGAACTTCCACCGAATTCAAAGGTGGGGTTCTTAGAAGGAGCAATGGGTGGGAGTCAATAGCAGGACAAAAGTGTCTGCCTATCCAGGAGAGTTAGAGAAAGGGTTGCTTGGATGGTTCTGGCTGCTGAAGTAAGTGGGATGTGTTAGGCAGTGGCCCGATCTTAGTCCATTCCTGGTTTTATTAAAACTGGAATTGTTTATAGCTAGTTGCCTGGATTTTGCAATGAGAGAATCTAAAAACTGTTTCACTTCCCTTTTAAAAAGGGGGAGGAAATAAGACCATTTTCTCTCTCATTCCTTTGCTTATTCATTCTGATTCCACAGGTGTGTTTTCCCAGACATTTGACGTGGCCAGGGAACAGAACTAATTTTCAAAGATCTTTGAAAACCAAAACATTTGCTAGTTGAATAAGTTATTGAATACTGGCTATATGCGAGGCACTGTGTGCGCCAGTCCAGAGACACAGTCCCTCACTTTCCAACTGTTTTTTTTCACTTGTGTTTTCTTATGGTTTTGAATTCCTCAGCTTTCTAAGGAACGGTTAGTTTAGAACTATATGATTGTTTTTGGACCACAGAGTCTCAGCACTGTCATAGAAGCAGAAAGGAAATGTTGAGGCTCCAGTTGTCCAGTGAAAGGATAATAACACACAGCTGACATTAAAATTTCCCTCTTTTGTTTTTCCTCTTTGGCCTCCCTGTACTGAGGTAGACCCTGGAGCTCCTCGTCAGTGATTACGCTCTTTAACCACAGGATGTCTGGGGCTCCTGGGGAAGGATCTGTTCATACTGTGTGGCCAGCTCCACGATGTTCCCCTCCCTGACCTCACTCAGCCCCTGCTTTATGGTATTCGTACAAGGCTGTTGAAGAGCTAATGACAAAGGGCAAGCTAAAATCTAGGTTCCGTCACTCTGTGATGCTTCTCACCCCTTGTTGTTTTCCAATTCTCCAGTCTGGCACCCAGAAGTATCTGAGAATGTCTATAAGCTGGGGGCCAGGCTGGAAAGGGCAAAGAGGAAAGGCTGAGAGACCTTTTGATTGGGCCTTCCTTCTGTGACCCACAGATTCTTTCAAGCTCCTTTACCCTCTCTTTGTGTTTTCCAGTCCTCCCTTCTGTTTCCTTGCATGTGATGTTTCTTCTGGCCCCATGGTCCATAGTGCTATCACTGACGTGTTGTGAGGACTCTCCCATCCTGGACAGAGAGGGGCTGGCACCACATTTTAGGCAGGGAAGGTGGCCTAGTCACTGAGTCTGTAGAAATACAGAACCCATACCTTTGGAAATGTTGGCATCTTCTTTAAAGATTTTAATCAAAGCCAACTTTTTTAGTTAGAGAAGAAGAAAATGACTGACTGACTTATACCAGAGAAGTCTGAGACAGCTGCTCCAGCACAGTAGACGAATGGAATCCAGTAAGATAATAAGTGTGGGGAAGTCATGTGCCATGGAATCACCCAGGCTCCTGATGTTCCTCTTGTTTTAAGCTATTTTTGGAAGTTTTTTTTCACTTTGCTCTTAGGTTAAACTTCAGTGGTTCCTAAAATGCAACAGCCAAGCTCTTGATTTACCAGTTTAATTTGGGAGAATTCAAATTTATTTAACAAATTCTTATATCCAAGCACTATGTGGCTGGTAGTATCCTAATTACTTTTTAACAACTCAGTTTGCCAGTCAGGTTTGCTAATTAAAGACTGAATTCCCTATACAAAGGAAAAACATTGATGAAAAACAACACAAAACACCAAAAAATACCTCTCCCAAACCTGTATGTACTTTTTTCTCTTCCTAATTTCCTGAGGCAAAGTAATGGCTTTTGGTTGTTCAGTTTTTACCATCAGTGAGAAATTGGTTTCTCTTGACAAGGAGCATTCCCCCTGAATCCTTCAAGGGTGAGTGGAGCTGTGTTGGGTCTACACCAGACACGTTGGGGACTTAGTAAAATGCAGCATCAAATGGGCATAAATGTACCAAAGTGGATTGGTTTTAGATAAACTAAAACATCAAATCTGTGTCCTGTTGTTTCCACGTCCCTCATAACACCAAAATTCTAAATGTGAAAAAGTTAACGTTAAAAAAATAAAGTTTCCTAAATCTATGTAGGAAATCAGAAATGTCTAACAGCCACATAGAAAAAGAATCATTGACAAAACCACTGAGACTTTTTTCTTTCTACTACTTCTTGTTTCAGAATGTGCACTGGTTTTTAGTGGCTGCTGTAACAAATTACTACAAAATTAGTATCTTAAAATAATACAGACTTATTTTCTTACGGTTAATGGAGACCAGAGTCTGAAATTGGTTTCACTTGGCTAAAGCCGAGGCATTGGCATGGCCAGTTCCTCTGAAGGATCCGGGAGAGAACCTGTTTCTTTTCCAGTTTCTGGAGGGCCCCTGCACTTCTTGGCCCCTGGCCCCTCCTGCCATCACTCCAACCTCTGTTCAGGCATCACAGCTCCTACTTCCTTTGTGGTCCTATCTCTCTTGCCTCCCTCTGATGGGAACACTAGTGAATACACGTGGAACCAGACCTATAATCCAGATTTCAAGATCCCATTTTAAGATCCTTAATCTCTTGTCTCAAGACCCCCTAACTCCATCACACCAGCAAAGTCCCTTTTGCCATAGGAGGCAACATTCATGGATGCTGGGGATTAGGGTGTGGACATCTTCAGAGGCCCATTATTCAGTGCACCTCTGGATGCTTGACATTTTTAGCTTGAATGTTTTTATTTCAGCAGAACTTCCATCATATGAATTTTTAACTGAGGCCTTTAACAAATATTTTATATTCATTTTTAACATTCGCCTTTCCCTTCCTTGATAAATGGCCTGTCCCTAGGGGTCCTTTTATTCAAAGATCCTTTGGTAGAATAAAAATACCTTGTGAGATAGGAGAAGCAACTCAAGCTTTGGGCCTGAGAAATTAAAGAGAATTTAATGCAAATGGGAGGCATTTGAACAAGGAAAAGGATTTGAAGACAACGCAGCATAACCAGCATGAAACCAGTAACCCTTTAGAAGAGGCACAAACTTTCTGCCAGCAGGAGTGACAAAGTAATTTCATGTGTACCTCTGGTTACGGTTCCCTTTTTGTACACATGTATTTTTACTAAGTAGACGACTTCGCTGTGTTTGAGGAACAGCTGTAAGCTAAGTTTTTCTTTTGTAAGCCCATTTTACAATGTGCATGCACTTCTTTTCAAGGGGTTGCAATGTTGTTGCTGGGATAAAAGAAAACAAAAGAGGAGGATTATTTTTTAGGGTGCTTATTGCTTCTTTTTTGTTCTCTTTTAGAAAAAGTCCCTAATGCATTTTCCTGTAGGGGGCATCAGCAGATCTACCAGAGCATGCATTTTCGCCTGCGTTTGTGTGGTTTGGGGGAGTGAATGAAAATAATTTAAACCTGGGAATTCTAACATTGCCCCCCCACCCCCATTCCATAAGAATTTGATACATCTTTAAGTTCTAGCTCTTGAGATACTTTTTCTTGATCTTTTCAACTTGAAGTGAAATGCCTCCCCCCACCCCACCACCCTTTCCCTCATTCCAAGTTCCTCCAGCACCTGTGGGCTTTAGACATTGATTTCTACGTAGGGCAGCGCTGTCAGTGAGCAAGTTGTGAGGGCACAGGGTGCAGGTGGACTAGATTTTGTGCTTAGTTGTTGATTGTCACAGAGTCTAACAATCCATTGCACAGAATAAGCAGCCCATAAATGATGATGTAATTGGTGCATTGATACTGGGAGGCCTTGGCTTTCTGCTTCCATTCTCATGTCTCCCTGTTCCCAGCAGAGCTAAGCAGAGCACCAACACTGTGATGTGCACATTTGAGTCCTAGAGTTGAACTTCCAATCTTTTGTTCTTGTAAGATGGTTTCTGCACATTATAACTGAGACAAGATTAGAATAAGCCCCGATCTATTTTGGTGTGCTGTGATAAGGGAGTAGAGTACTTAGGGCACGTTATTTGGGATCCAAATGGAAACGCTCTTCTGGACATTGTTTTTCACTACAGTAACAATGACATTGCAGCAGATTTCAAGGTGCTGGTGGTCAATTTAAATAAAGGACGTGGCGCCTATTTAGTTTGTGCTCTGAGCATGTTGTAGGACTCTTCTGTCATTATGAATAGCCTGGTGATTATTTTTTCTCCTTCCTTCCTTTCATTCCATTCCTAAGGTTTGCCTCATTCCAAAATCAGCTCATGGGACCAATCCTGCAAGTGCCTACATGGCAGGCATGAAGATCCAGCCTGTGGAGGTGGATAAATATGGGAATATCGACACGGCTCACCTTAAGGCCATGGTACCCATCTTCCGTTCAACAGATGGGAGAGGTCTGGGTTGGGAAGAGGTGGTGGGGATCAGGGACTGGATGGTTTATATCAATATTATCTTCTGTTGCATTATTATTAAAAAACTGCAATTCCTCCTCTGAATGGGTCTGGGGAAAATGACATAAAATCAGAAAACCTAATTGTTTCTATAAGGACAATAAAAAGCAACAGTCATATATTTTGGTCCAGAAGAAGCCTGACTGGCCATAGTCTACTTTTCTACTTCCTTCACCCACAGGGAGAAGGTCTTTAAATTGAAATTCCATCCTCTAATTTATGCGTGTGTAAGAAGCTGAATGAATTATTCATGGTGGTAGTAAGAGTATTCCTTGCAGGACCTGCCTACTCCTGCCCAACCTACCCCTCCTTCCTCCATTAATAATCAGACTGGCGGTCACAGTTTTTCTGTCTTTGTGTTGGGAAATAAAACCTAAGTGTAGATTTTGCAAATGTCTGTGGCCATCCCAGTCATGAATTTCCGGAGGCATTCCACCCTCCTTCCTGAAACACCAACCCCCACCCCCAGCCTCCCAACCTCCAGGAAGAGGTTGCCTAGCAACCGTATCTGCTTTCCACTGGTGGACTGGAGGCTGCATCTGAAGAGAAGGAAATCAGTCGAATAGCAATGTGATTTTGTCAGGGTTATTAGGCACGGAGTCCGAAAACTTAAAGTAACTGATTTCAAAGGGAAGCTGCAAATACACAGCACTGCTCATCTCTCATTCATCTCCCCTCTTCCATCATGCCACAAAGTTTTTATCAACAAATATTCTGGGCCTGTAGTTGTAATCATAAAGTCTCTTCAATGTAGGCTATGACCTTAAACATTCTTTTAAAAATTTTCACACAAGTCTGCTCTGACTTGCTGGCCAGAAAAATGAACTTTTTTATGCTTGCTTTTTAGATATGCTTGCCTTCTCTCTCTCACAAGGGGAAACGAGGAAAATATTTATATATTTATCAGAGCAGGAACACTCCTTGTTGGAAATCTAATTTCCACAGGATGGGAGGGAAAGAGAGTAAGCGTGAATATGGAAACATAAGCAGGGAGAGATTAACTGTGAGAATAGACATGTCTGGAATCAAAAAGATCTGAAATAGTGACTGAGATGACTGAAAGGAAAACCACTTTGGGGAGTTGAGCACAAACTATCTAAAACTCCTGAACAGTCATTTTGGTCTTGACCATGGAGATCTAGCCTGGAGGGATCTTGTTATTTCCTTGGAATGACTAATGAAGGGATTAATGGCTGTGGATCTTTTATTGTCTTCATACTTTGAGATAATCCTTTAAAATAAAAAGCATGGGTTTGATCTAGAAAGAAAAGTGTCCTCCTTGGTGTCCTTGTGCCCTTTTCTACCCCACAGGTGGATAAACACAAGGAGCACCTGGCAGCAATCATGATTACATACCCATCCACCAACGGGGTGTTTGAAGAGAACATCAGCGACGTCTGTGACCTGATTCACCAACATGGAGGCCAGGTCTACCTAGATGGCGCAAATATGAATGCTCAGGTGGGCTCTCTGAGAAAACATGTGAAAGAGCTTCTTTTTTCCCCTTTTTGAAGATTTTACTTCTTTATTTTTAGAGAGAGAGGAAAGGTGGGAGAGAGGGAAACATCAAAGTGTGGTTGCCTCTGGCGTGCCCCATACTGGGGATCTGGTTTACAACCCAAGCATGTGTCCTGACTGGGACTTAAACTGGCAACCCTTTGGTTTGCAGGTGGGCACTCAATCGACTGAGCCACACCAGCCAGGGCTCTTCTCTTACTTCTTGACAGTTGCCTTAAAGCATGACGCTGAATTCAGAATTGAGGCTGACTTTATTGCCAATTTCAAACAAAGTACCCTAATTTCACTGAGTTTATAGATCCTAGACGAAGTGGTAGGGGTTGTTGGGGAGGAGGCAAAGAGGTTGAAAGGAAACAGGGAATGAACTGAATGCCCTTAGCCCTTCAGGGGTATGATCCCTCTGGGGTGCTACTGGCAAGAAGTTCACCTGGCTGCCTTCCTGAGGGAATGCAGACCCAAGTTCTGGCCACAGGTGAATGTTGATCTGCCATTAACCTGGCTTCAGCTTCATCAGCATGAAACATCGGAATAGTTCTGACCTGAAGGGCAGAGTCTGACTACTGGGGAAGGGGGAGAGGTGCGGTCTGTGTATGTGTGCCTCTGAGGAAATGCTATAGGGAGACATTAGAGAGAGCAGAGTGTCATTATCTCTTTCAGATTCTTAATTAATTTTCCTTGTTTGCTTCTTTTACTATTTCGGACTCTTTCTGCCTTTCTCCCCCACCTTCTGTCTGACTCACTGTGTAAGTGCGGTTCAGGGATTGTTTATTGCTTCAATAATATAAATACATTCTTTATCTTCGGCCATGTTCAAAATCAGCCCTAATGCCAAAGTGGCTGGGACATCTGTTGAATGTTGTTGTTAGCATCAGGATGGTCTCAGGAAAACTGTCAGCCTCCCTTTCTCTCCTTGGGCTCAGCATTCTCTTGGGAAACTCTTCAAGTCCCTTCCATCACAGAGCCTGAAGCCAGTCATGCAGAGGGGAGTAGAACTGTTGGGATGGGGGGGATTTGACTGCTTCAGTACTCTCCTTTCTTGTGCTGAGGCATTTTCTTTCCTCGCTCTTGGGGGAGGTAATTAGGAATTGACCATATATTCAAATCTGTATTTTAGAATCTAAATTAGGTTAAATGGTCAGTTGCTGTTTCCACAGAAACCACAAGCCATGCTGCCTATGGAATGCCAGGCTTTGCCTGCAGAACTCAGCCAGTATGGAGGATGCCTCTGTGAACAGCTCTGCCTGCCTTTCCTCTGGGGGAGGGGTGCAGCAAACAGCATGGCTGCCTCTCTACAGCACCCTTTCAAGTTCTTGACTTTTGCTTTTGGCTCTTTCCCTTTGTGGTAGGTGGGAATCTGCCGTCCTGGAGACTTTGGGTCTGATGTCTCACACCTAAATCTTCACAAGACCTTCTGCATTCCCCATGGAGGCGGGGGCCCTGGCATGGGGCCCATCGGAGTGTGAGTTCTGGGTGGCTGGTTTTGGCATGACTTTGGAGACTGAGAATGAGAGAATGGCCCAAACTTGCTATCAGTCCCAGTGAGGTCTTCAAGTACTGAGGTCACCTTCCTAAGCAGTGTGCCTATAGGGCTGGGGGAGGAGCGGTGAAAGGGATGCTTTTAGGGTATGTCCAAAGAGGACCATAAAGAGATTTTATTAACCACAGTGTTTCATTGGCCACAATAAGCTCCCATTCATGCACAGACAGGGCATGTTTATTAACAGAGTAATGAAGAGGGAGCTTTACTGGAGTATTATAGATCAGAACTGGCATATTAGCACCTGGAAGAGCTTGTCAGACTTAGGCCTCCAAGCAGCTCTTTTTTTTCTTTCTAACTCTTTAAAATCAGCTGATGGTTACATTGAAAATGAATTATCTATTATCAACAATAAAAGAACTCATAGTAAAATGTGGCTGCCAGGAGCTGTGGGGCAGGGTGGGGCAGGGAGTTGAGAGAGGTTGGTGAGAAGGTACAAACTTTCAGCTCTGAGAAGAATCAGGTCTGAGGACCCAACATGTAACATGGTGACTGCAGTTTGATAGCACTGTATCAGGGTGGCCAGAAAGTTCGTTTAGTTTTTCCCATCAAATAAAAAACACATTTTTCATGTTCGCCAATAACTTTATTGATTTGGATATTTTGAATATGTCGCTATCTCCTGCTATTGGCTTCTAGTGGGTAGAGGCCAAGGGTGCTGCTGAACATCTAATGCATAAGACAACCCCACAGCAAGGAATTATTTGGCCAGTATGTCATTAGTACCAAGACACTTTGCAAACCACTTTTGACACATTTGATCAGTCACAGCACCTTCTCCATACACTGCACAAATCTTATTTTGCATTTCAGTTGTGTTTTTACCTTTCTTGAAATAATAAAGCATAATATGCCAAAATTGTTGCATATCTTCTTCCATCTTTGGTGTTACTTTTTAGTTTTTTTATTTATTCTAATTTAAAAAATATATTTTATTGATTATGCTGTTACAGTTGTCCCATTTTTTCCTCCCCTTTATTCTCCTCTGCCCTGCAACCCCTTCCCACCAGCATTTCCCCCAGTTCATGTCCATGGGTCATACATGTAAGTTCTTTGGCTTCTCCATTTCCTATACTGTTCTTAACCTCCCCCTGTCTAGTTTGTACCTACCATTTATGCTTCTTATTCCCTGTACCTTCCCCCCATTCTCCTCCTTCTTTCCCCTCCCTGCTAATATCCCTCCATGTGATGTCCATTTCTGTGATTTTGTTCCTGTTCCAGTTGTTCTAGGACCCTGTGGTTCTCTCAAAGGAACTCTCCTGTAAGGCTGGCAGTTTATTCTGCCTCTGCAAACCCCACAGGTTTTTATAGCCAGAGGTTTTTAAGGCTTTATTTCCCCACATTGGAACCCTGGGTTGTGCGGTCTGTCTCGTTCCCCACTTGTTCCTGCTGGTTTATCTGCATGTGAATGTGGGACTGCCCGGTCTGCTAGCCACTACCTTGCTGTGAGTCCTCTCTGCCCCTCCTACCAGTCTAAATGAATGTTTCTTCTTTAGCTCCTGGGTTGTCAGACTTCCGTACAGTTCAATTTTCTGGATGTTCTGATTATTTTTTTGTTTTTAAATTTGTTGTTATCTTTCTTTTGGCTGTGTGAGGAGGCAAAGTGTATCTACCTATGCCGCCATCTTGGCCGGAAGTTCCCTGATAAGTACTTTTTTAAATGCATGCTGATAGGACAGCTGTCACATCACAATCTAACAAAATTGTTTCAAATAAAGTTAAAGACAACTAAGTACTACTAGAGCCATTGTAGAGAAGAAAACTAAAAGAACTTTTTGACTAACTCAATATCTATAGTCAAAATTTGCTAAGAGAGTAAAACTTAAATGTCCTTATCCCCACTCCCCCAAAATGAATTGGATGTGAAGTGTTAAGCACTTTGTAGCTTGAATTCTTATTAGATCTGATATGAGTAAGAAGGAAACAAAACTTATTACTAGAAATAACTGGATCAAGTCAAAATAGGACCAAAGGAGTTTACTGTAGCTGTTATATCTTTTTACATTGTGAGGTGGAATCTTGAAAATGAGGCTGAGTAGCCATATCCTGAGCTTTAGTCTTCCAAAAATGTGCCAAAGGGGCCAGTCTTCGGGGTTGCTGGGGTCCTGACCCCCTTTTTTCTGCTTTCCTTTTTGATGATTTTTATTTATTGTAAGTGGAAGAGGCCCAGTGCCTCAGCTCTGGGGAAGGTGGGGAGAATGATGTTCACATGCAGCCTTTGATGTGTGGCTTCTTCTCAGTAGCACCCTTCTCTATCCCTTAGATGCCTTGGGAAAGAGTGCAGGGTGTGGGCCTGGGAGGGAGCGGATATGGGGCTGGAAGTCCCCTCATCCTGGGGAGTGCATGGCTCTGCAGGCTACCCCATGGCTGCCTGCCTCTGTCAAATCCTCTGCCACAGTTCTTGGCCTGTGGGCCATACTTCCAGTGAAGGAGGAAGGAAGGAACAGCTTTCTGAACAGCTGCCTCTTTGCTGATGTCGGGGCTCTTCTATTGACAGAGTTCCTCACTTAGGAACAAAGCTTCCTGAGAGGGCCCAACACCTACCTGTTCAGCTGGGCTGGGTCTTTTTACATCTTCTGAATTTGTATTTAAAAACTACAGGAAGAAGCATCTTGCCCCTTTTCTGCCCAATCATCCCATCATTTTGGTAAAGCCAGATGAAGATGCCCGGCCTGTGGGTACTGTCAGCGCTGCCCCATGGGGCTCCAGCTCCATTTTGCCCATTTCATGGGCTTATATTAAGGTGAGACCTGTGGGTGTGTGTTAGGTGGGGGAGGAGGGAGACGGGGATGTGTTGGTGGGGAACTGAGATCACAGGCTTCCTTCTTAACTTAAAAATGTGAAAAGTCCATGATCTGAGCTGTGGTTAGTGAAGATTGCTGATGACTTCAGATGGAAGAAACCTTCCTACAAAGATCAGCTGAAATTCATTTTATCTCATCCTCATTATGCTATTTCCTTTGGGTTCTCACAATGGGTTTAACATCAGAGAAGTTAACACACCAGACATATTTTTCCAGACAGAGTTAAGTTCTATGAGTCATGTGGATGTTCTGGCCACGTCATTTGGTTTCCTGCAGGATTTATACCTCCTCTTGCAAGTGATAAAACAGCGTGCATACTAATTATTACACTTGGTTGAGATCCTGGGATAAATTTTAGAAATCCATCTCACCTTGCTTTATATTCCTTGGAAGCCGGAAGCCAGGAGGATAAGAGGAGAAGTAGCAGAAATTTGCTTATGCGATGGTTTCCCAAAGCTCTTTGCCCTTTATAGTCTGTGGAACTATACTCTCAGGGCTAATTAGACTTTGTCGGGGAACAGGCTCCCTTCCTATATGTTTCTCTACAAAACATGAGAGCCAGAGTTTATACAGCTCTTGTTCAAATGGGCCTGCCCACCTCCTGGGCTGACAAGACTGTGCATTGGACAGGAACATTTGTTCAGACGCTAATCAGAGCAGCTTTCCCAGACTGGCTTCCCTCCTCAAAGGAAGGGTGACTTCTGCTGAAACAAAACCCCAAACTCAGCTATGCAAATAATGCCAGATGACTCTCTGCGGCTGCCTGTTATTCTTGAACAGTGTGGCATTTATGATACTTAGGGAAAACTTTCCAGGAAGCTGGAACAACAATTCTGTACCTCAGAGACTAAATCCTGCTTTTTAAAATGATCCTTGAGTTGTTTTACAAATAGTAGCAGCCAGAACAGTCATAGGAAAGGCCTGCTTCTTTGCAAACAGAATCTTATTAATTCCCAGCTCCCTTTTGGTCCCAAGGTCCTATAAACCTGGGTTATTTGTTATGAACCTCTTTGGGTTGGAGGTGATTTCCCACATATAGAAAATAAATGCCCCAGGCTGACTTGGCCATAAGCCAAGAACACTAGACAGAGCCTCAGTTTAAACATGAAGTGTGAATAAAATAGGGTTTAAGATACCTGTTTGACTTCGGGCCCTTTCTTTGTTTCAGGCTGTTGTTACTTATCACTAGGAGAACTACCCATTTTCTCCCTGCTTCAGTCCATTTTGGACACTCCGTACAGGACTGCTAATCCCCCTGAGGGCCCAAACTCACCCCTTGCTTCCCTTTGCAATCACCACTGGGTCTCACTAGTCTAGTAGAATCCTTAGGGGATTCTCCCAAAATTCACGTACCTAGGTTCCAGAGAGAATCAAAATCTGCGTATGTGGGGCAGGGCTCGGGCCAGCAGACTGCTCTATAACTCTGATGCACAACTCGAGAGATAGAGGCTGTCTGGACCAAGTCCAAGTCCTCCCTAGCGAAGGTTTGAGGCTTGCAAGAAGTGGTCATAACTCACCAGGCTCTACAGTAACTCCTAGACTGCAGCCCTGGCCTTCCCTTCTACTCCTTGGGTTTTGCCATTCTTCTCACCTGGAGTGACTTCCTCTTTCTCGTCTATCCCAATTCTACCTATTTTTAAGTTTCTATTCAAGTTCTAACTCTTATTCTAGGAACCTTTCTTTGATCAGCCTGGCAAAATGTGTCCTCTCCTTACTTTGGACTTCAGTGCCCCTGTTATTTTATCTGATGCTTTCTCATGTGCTTTACATCAGTTTTGTATTTAATACATATCAAGCCTCCATTGTACAGGATGTATTCTGGGGAGAAAGTGGCAGTAAAAATTGTGTAGTCTTGACTTCAAGCTTTTGCTGGTGATAATGTTCACCCCATAAAGTCACAGGGACTTCTGACCCACCCGAAAAGGATACGATTAAACACAGCAGTTGTTCAGTGGCCCTGATTGTGGATAGTTGGAAGGCAAACCATATAAAATTGATTCAGTAGGGATTTTGGTCAAGATCCCATGGGATTCTCAGCAGTATCAAGACATCTCAAACTTACAGTAAACAAACAAAAACTCCCCTAAAAGACTTTAACCTAAAGCCAATTCATTTTCCTTTTCAGATTAACACAATAGTCAGCAGCAACTTTTGCCCTGCTCTTGGCTTTGTTATTAATAATAAGAAATGTAAGGTTACTCTTCAAAGAAGAAAACCAAAAATTATTCCAGGCTTAGAGAGGACTGACAAATGTTTTTGTTAGTATTTCCCACTCATCTCTAATTTACAGGTTGATAGTGGGCTGACTTCCTTTTGGGGGGATTTTTCCAGGGTGTCTTTGTTTAGTGCTCATTGGGTTCACCTGTTCCATGGTTGACAGCTCTTTTCCTCTCTGTTGCAGATGATGGGAGGCAAAGGCCTTAAACAAGCTACGGAAATTGCTATTTTAAATGCCAACTACATGGCAAAGCGATTAGAAAAACACTACAGGGTTCTCTTCCGGGGTGCAAGAGGCAAGTATTAACTTTAGTCTACTATCACTTTGTTTTTTCCTTAGCCAAACCAAGTTTGACCGAGTAGATGTGGTTTTCTGAAGTGGGTGGAAAACACGTGTTTCTTGGTGTATACCATAGAAAAGTGTAGAGTTGTTAGAAATAACTTCAATTTAGTGAACAGTTCAGGAATATCAGCATTTGCAGGGCTCTGTGATTAAGTTAGTCCACATAGCCCAGGCCAACACCACTGAGAGATAGACATACAAATGTCACAAGCTCCTTACTTCACAAAGTGATATAGGAATGCCTCCAAAGAGTAGAGAAATTCAGATTGGGCAGAGGCAGGATGGAATAGCTGGGAGAGCCTTCTAGGAGGAGCCATTTGAGATGAATGTGGAAGGAAGTACGGTAGAGTCCAAGAAAACAGAGATCCAGGAGGCAGCCAGGGACAAAGGAGTAGCCTGGGTGGCGGGAGTGTTGAGTGGGTTGAAGGGTGGGATAGGAGGGGAGGGAGTAGATGAGGATGAGGTTGGAGAGGTGTCATGGGGCCTTGAAGGTCTTGGAAGGCTCTGAACTTTACCTCGAAGCCAGAAAGGTTTTTGTGGAGAGGAATGAGAGGATTAAGAGAATGTTGAAATTGTTAAAGCAGTGGCATGGGATGAACATGCTATTAGAATTAGAATCAGCCCTGGCCGGTGGGGTAGGAGGTTGGAGCATCATCCTGTAACTGAAAGGTTGCAGGTTCGATTCCTGGTCAGGACACACACCTAGGTTGTGGGTTTATCCCCTGTCCAGGCGCGAGTGTGTATGATCCTGGGGTGGATCCCCAATCTGGGTGTGTAGGTAGGCAGCTGACAGATGCTTCTCTCACATTGATGTTTCTCTCTCTCCTTTCCCCTCTCTCCCTCTAAAAAAGCAAATGAAAATGTCCTCTGGTAAGGATTTAAAAAAAAAGAATCATTGAAAGTCACTGATAAGTTGAGTGTAAAGAAAATTTTAGGTAAACCTTTATGCTCTTAGGCTTGTAATAGAGGGAATAATAGATGGAGGAACAAAGTCACTCTGGAGGTGATAGTAGGGGTGGTGCCAGGTAGACACAGCACATTGGCTGTGGGCTCAGAATCCAAGAGCAGAAACAGAGGGGACTTGGCACAGAGACAGAGGTTGGTAAGCAGTGAGCCCGGACCTCAGCCACAGGAATGAGGCCCCTCTTTGGCTTTGGGTTTCTCTGGTCCAGGAGGAACGTACATTTACCTCAGTGATTTTTCATTGAAAGGCTGGTCTTGCCTTATAAATAGGTACCCAAAGGGATTGTTTTAGCACTTGAAAATAGAAAAAAACTAAATAACCAGAGCTCTGAAAATCTCCCCAGAGAGTAGGCAAGAAAGTTGTGGGCAGTATGTCTCTAAGCAGCACAATGAAATGCTTCTGAGGTGGATATTAAAGAAGGCACTAGGGCTACTAATTAATTCAAATACATCTCTTGCACTGAGAAATGCATCCTGCTTATGTATTGACTTCCAGGGATAGCTTCAGTGTTCGTTTTGTTTGGTTATATAATAATATATAGACACTCAACAGGGAAAAGTTGGCAAATAAAAAAGCATGAGGAAGAAAATGTAAACAATCCATAATTCTATCCAGCAGACATAACTACTATTAATATGTTGCTGTATTCCTTGTCATCTTAGTTTTAGACAGTTGATATCATATTATAAACACAGTTTATATCCTGTTTTTTAAACTTTGTCTTATACTGCAACCATTTCCCCATGCCATGAAATGCTCTTTGAAAGCAGCTCTCTCAGTTCTGTTGTATGAGTGCACATGATTTAAGCCATTCTGCGGGCTTTCCTGCCAGAATTTGCATTTCTAACAATGCTGCAATGAATATCCTTTACTTAGATTTAAAAAAAAAAAACCATCTCGGATTATTTCCTTAGGTTAGAGTTACAGAGGAGAAATTTTGTGTCAGAGGAAATGAATTCTGTGAATTCACTTAAGCTCTTGATGCATGTGGCTGAGTTGCCCGCCCAGACTCAGTGCAAGTTTATTTCACAGTGTTAGTGGGTGAGGACAACCATTGTAGCAGGGCCCAGTGAGCATGAAAATGCAGCACAAACCAAAAACAAAATGTCTGCCAAGTTGATGAGTCAAAAGCGATCTTTTTTCTTTAATTTAAGCAAGTTTATGGATTTTTTCCTATTTTAAAAAATTTTTATATTGAAAATTTCTTTATGATTAACTATATTTGACAGCTTCATGGAGATAGAATTCACATACCATACAAATCAACTTAGTAAAATGTACAATTCAGTGATTTTTAGTATGAGCTAGAGAGCTGTGCTATGCACGGTTTAGCTCTTTAAAGCAGGAATGAACGTGACCTGGACTGTGTGGGATGGGCGGGCAGCCCTCAGCAGCGAGGAGAGTGAGCTGATGTTTCTCCAGGGCTCACCAGTGCTGAGCATTGCAGTGGCTGCTTTGGGCAGAGGTGGTCCTAGTTCAAAGGACTTTGTGATTTGCAGCACAAAAAAGAGAAATAAAATTTCCATTTGTTTTGACATTTTATCCCAGAATTAAATAATGAATCCCGTTTCTCATCCCAAGCAGAAGATTGGTGATCACAGACTTTATTTCCCAGCCCCAAAGTTCATGAAACGAAACATTGTCTCATGGTTGATCTGGTAAACACACTCATACAACTTGAGGCTTTCTATTTTAGGGCCTAGAAAAGAATTAGCACTGTAGCTCCCAAGGGCCCAAAATAGAAGTGTTTTGAAACACATTGTATTCCAAAATGGCTAAAGGCAATATTTGAAGACCATTATTCTTCTTAATTCTCTTTACTAGCTCTATATAAGACTTCAGTGACTATGAGGCAATAATTTTAATGAACTCCAGGCCTCTCTTTATAAAACTTTTTTTGTGAGATTTAAAGATATGAGCTAAACAGTTGAGGCTTATGGTTTTGCAAAGCAAAGAAGTGGCAGGCAAGAATTGGGATGAGGAGAAGCAGTAGTATTTATTCTGCTAGGCTGTGGAAAGAAGGAATTACTTCATATAAAATACCTTTTCAAAGGATGAATTTAAAAAGTTTTGCCCTGGCCAGGTATCCCAATTGGTTAGAGCATCATCCCGATACACCAAGGTTGCGGGTTCAATCACTGTCAAGGCACATATAAGAATCAACCAATGGGTGCATAAATAAGTGGAACAACAAATTGATGTTTCTCTCTCTTGCCCTTTCTCTCTCTGTCTCTAAAATCATTAAATTAAAAAAAAATTAAAAAATTCACTGGTATCTGTCTACTCTTATGGAGGCTACACTCAGTGTTTGATCTAATTAGAGTTCCTGTCAGTGGGTTAGACAACTTTATTCATATCCTAATGTTTCATTTATGTTTTAATTTTTAAATGCCTGTTCAGTTTTGACCTTGGATAAACCTAACTCTGCTTGGAAATTCTTGTCCCTGAAGGGGCTTCCTGGTGACCTTTAATGAGTGGACATGGGCCTCAGGAACTGGGCCCTCACATTCCTGGCTGGGAAGAGACCCCTCCTGAGGCCAGGAGCCCTGCCTAACCCACCTCATTCCCAGGGAAACAGTCAGGAGTTTTGATTCTGTTAGTTGTGGTCCCTGGATTGCAACTGAAAAGCTTGACTGAGCATTGATTCCCCACCCAAGTATAATCACCCCAGTAGTATAATCAGCTAGTGAGTCCATGTATTTCTAGGCAGTCACTCTGAGGCTTAGGGATAAGTCTGTTCTCAAGGAGGGTCTTGAGAAGTCGTCATTTTCTGTAGCACGTTCTGTAGCCTCGAAAGATAATTAACTCCTGGGCGAGGGTTGGGAGAGAAGATGTCATAATCCCAGAGTCAAGCTACTTTTATTTTGCTTTTCCATCATCCCACCCCCTCCTCTCCTTGCTCTTTTGACTTGGCGTCTATTCAGACTCTCAGTTATAGTCATGGTTAGGCCCAGCGGAAATACCTACTCAGGGAAAATGAAAACTTACGCTGATCACTTTATACAATTTCTACTTCAGATTGCCCTGACTCACCATATGCCATAGAAGGTCTGTATATCTTCTCTCCTTAAAACTGCAAACAAAGATGAACATCTTGGGATCTGGCATCCAAAAGCCACTAAGTTTAAATTTCATCCCTTTTAGGCCTCAAATAGAGAGAGAGAGAAAGGGAGAGAGGCTGAAATTCCACTACAGTTTCTATTTGAATGCCCTAGACTATGGATTTAGAAAATAACATCTGAACCTCATTTTGAAAGTGGAGCACTTCCCAAACCACTGGCTGTGGTGGGGGCCTCTGCAGATGAAGGCTTGGTCTTAGCAGTTCTGGGCTTGGCATGGCTTGATGGGGCCTTTCAGCTATTACTGAACCTCTGGAAGATTCTACTCTCTCTCACCAGCAAGAGCAAGTCCTCTCTGCTGTCATGCGTCCCTCCCCTCCTCCCCTCCTGCCACTGAGTGTCCTTCAGATCAGTAAGCTTCATTACCCTTCTTCCTTGAGTCTTTGTCACAATGCTGGTTTGGCTGCTGGAGGCCCAGAGAAGAAAGGTCAAAGGTTGGGCTCCCAAAATGATGTAGCACAGTAGGGCATTTAGGAACCTTGGAATTAACAGTCAATGAGGACTGTTATCTCCTGATTTTTCCCCAGAACATTCCAACTGACACTTTTTTCCCCTCTGAGTTTACCTACCAACGAAGACTTCTTTCTTTCTTTCTTTCTTTCTTTCTTTCTTTCTTTCTTTCTTTCTTTCTTTCTTTCTTTCTTTCTTTCTTTTTCTTTCTTCCTTCCTTCCTTCCTTCCTTCCTTCCTTCCTTCCTTCCTTCCTTCCTTCTTTCTTTCTTTCTTTCTTTCAAAATATATTTTATTGATTATGCTATTATAGTTGTCCCATTTCTCCTCCAATATTCCCCTCCACCCTGCACACCCCCTCCCACCCACATTCCCCCCCTTTAGTTCATGTCCATGTGACATAAGTTCTTTAGCTTCTACATTTCCCACACTATTCTTGCCCTCCCCCTGTCTATTTTCTACCTACCGTCTATGCTACTTATTCTCTGTACCTTTTGCCCCCTCTCCTCCCACTCCCCTGTTGCTAACTCTTCATGTGATTTCCATTTCTGTGTTTCTGTTCCTGTTCTAGTTGTTTGCTTAGTTTGCTTTTGTTTTAGGTGTGGTTGTTAATAGCTGTGAGTTTGCTGTCTTTTCACTGTCATATTTTTTATCTTGTTTTGCTTAGCTAAGTCCCTTTAACATTTCATATAAAAAGGGCTTGGTGATGATGAACTCCTTGAACTTGACCTTATCTGAGAAGCGCTTTATCTGTCCATCCATTCTAAATGACAGCTTTGCTGGATAGAGCAATTTTGGATGTATGTCCCTGTTTTTCAAGATTTCAAATATTTCTTTCCAGCCCCTTCTTGCCTGGAAGGTCTCTTTTGAGAAATCAGCTGAGAGTCTGATGGGAACTCCTTTGTAGGTGACTGCCCTTTTCTCCCTTGCTGCTTCTAGAATTCTCTGCTTCATTTGAATCTTGGCTAATGTAATTCTGATGTGCCTTGGTGTGTTCCTCCTTGGGTCCAACTTCTTTGGGACTCTCTGAGCTTCCTGGACTTCCTGGAAATCTATTTCCTTTGCCAGATTGGGGAAGTTCTCCTTTATTATTTGTTCAAATAAGTCTTATACTTGTTGCTCTTCTTCTTCCCCTTCTGGTACCCCTGTAATTCGGATGTTGGGATGTTTAAAGATGTCCCGGAGGTTCCTAAGCCTCTCCTCATTTTTTCGAATTCTTGTTTCTTCCTTGTTTTCTGTTTGGTTGTTTGTTTCTTCTTTCTGGTCCACTCCATTGATTTGAGTCCCAGTTTTCCTCCCATCTCTATTGGTTCCCCATGCGTCTTCCTTCATTTCACGTATTGTAGCCTGCATTTTTTCATCTAATTTGTGAGCAAAATCAACCAATTCTGTGAGCATCCTGATCACCAGGGCTTTGAACTGTGCATCTGATAGGTTGGCTATCTCTTCATCACTTAGAGGAATTGGCTCTAGGACTTTCATTTGTTCTCCGGTTTGAGCCAGTTTTGGTGTTTTTTGTTTTGTTTTGTTTTTGGTCTGGTCGTGGCTGTTACGTATGAGGGGTGGAGCCTTGGGTGTTCCCCAGCATGGGGCAGCCTAGTCGCTAGGTTGTGACGGTGTATGTGGGGGCGGGGTCCGAGAGGGAACAACGGCTCTCGCTCTGCTCTCTCCTGGATTCCAGTCCCCTCTGCTTCCCTTTCGCCTGGATCATCTGCATATGTGAATGCGGGACTACCTGGTCAGCCAGCCACCCTGCATGGCCCCACTGGGTCTGCACAGTTGCCACCCCACACCGGGGTCCTACAGCCACCGCCTGTGGGCCTGGGGTCTGCCAGCTGCTGCCTGCATGCCTGGGAACTGCCAGCCACCGCTGCCTGTGTTCCCCGGTCCGCACCTCTACTCCTTTTCGACACAACTCCGCCCCTCCCACCAGTCTGGATGAATGGCCGTTGGACCTCCGTACAGTTCAATTCTCCATCAGTTCCAGTTGTTTTCTTGTTTCTAAAAATTTGCTGTCCTTAATTTTGGTTGTGAGAGGAGGCACAGTGTGTCCACCTACGCCTCCATCTTGGCCGGAAGTCCTCTTTCTTTCTTTTTTTTTTTTTAAGACTTTATTTCTCTATTTTTAGAGAGAGGGGAGGGGAGGGAGAAAAACAGGGAGAGGAACATCAACCTGTGGTTGCCTCTTGCACTCTCCGCACTGGGGACCTGACCTGCAACCCACACATGTGTCCCAACTGGGAACTGAACCAGTGACCCCTTGGTTCATAGGCTGACACTCAATCCACTGAGCCACACCAGCCAGGGCCAAAAACAACTTTCTAATTTTGAATCACACTCCTCATAATTTTTTTTATTGTTGGACACTATTATGGACACTATTACAGATGTCCCATTTCCTTCCCTCTGCTCCCCTCCCCTCAGCCCTTGCCCTCCCCTTGGCCTTCACCACATTGTTGTCTGTGCCCATGAGCTGATTTCTTCCTGTCCTCCCCCACCACTCCCTCCACTCTGAGATCTGTCAGTCTGTTCCAAGTGTCTATGCCTCTCATTTTATTTTGTTCCTCAGTTTATTTTGTTCATTAGATTCCACATATGAGTGAGATCACATGGTATTTGTCTTTTTCTGACTGGCTTATTTCACTTAGCATAATGGTCTCCAGGTCCATCCATGCTATTGCAAAAGGTAAATGTACCACTGTGTAAATGGACACAGACTATTTCCAGATTGTGGCTATTGGAAATAATGTTGCTATGAACATAGGGTTGTGTGTATTCTTTCTGATTGGTGTTTTGGGATTCTCAGGATATATTCTCAGAAGTGGGATCACTGGGTCAAAAGGCAGATCCATTTTTAGTTTTCTTGAGGAAACTCCATACTATTTTCCACAATGGCTGCACCACTCTGCATTCCCACCAACAGTGCAAAAGGGTCCTTTTTCTCCACATTCTTACCGTCACTTGCTGTTTGTTGATTTATTGATGGTGGCCATTCTGGTAGGTGTGGGGCGATATGTCACTGTGGTTATAATTTGTATCTCTCTGATGATTAATGATGTTGAGCATTTTTTTCACGTCTATTGGCCATCTGTATGTCATCTTTGGGGTAGTGTCTATTCAGGTCCTTTGTCCATTTTTTAATTGGGGTTGTTTGCCTTCCTGGTGTTGAGTTGTGTAAGTTCAGATGTATCCTTGGTGAATATGTTCTCCCACACAGTGGATTCTCTTTTCATTTTGTTGATAGTTTCTTTAGCTGTGCAGAAGCTTTTTAGTTTGATATAGTCCTATTAGTTTATTTTTTTCTTTGTTTCCCTTGCCCTAGAAGATCTATCGGCTATGCGACATTCCTCACAAATTTAATCATCATTGTTAGAAAGTATGTTTTAAAAACGTGCAGTGTCAGAATATTCAAAGTCTCAGGATCTCATACTTTTATATTCAAACAAAACCAACCCTTTTATATGTATTCTCTACATAAAAAGCAGAGCAGTTCACAGACTATATTCAGGGGCTATTGATGACTGGAACTATTTTTCTCAGGCTGGCGGAGTCCTCCACTCCAAGAACCTGTAAGTAGATTCATTATTTGCTGAGAGTCAGGAAAGCAGCATAAGAAAGAGTACATTATTATCTCATGGGAAGATACTTTCTGCAAAGGAAATTCATCAGTTGTGTGGGCCATGGAATTTGGGGAGTTCTCAGGAATGTTGTTCTTTTATGAAAATGCTGGACTTCCAGCCAAGATGGAGGTATAGGTGGACACACTGTGCCTCCTCTCACAACCGAAATTAAGGACAAAAAAGTTTAGAACCCAAAAAACAATCAGAACAGATAGAAAATTGAATTGTACGGAAGTCTGACAACAATTCACTGAGACCAGTAAGAGGGGCAGAATCAGCGGCTGGTAGAGAGGGGTCATGGCAGGAAAAAGCAGTGGCTAGTGGTCCTGGACGCGTAGGCGGTGGTTGGCACACCCCAGGCACACAGGTGGCAGTTACCGGGCGCAGGGAGGCAACGAGCAGACCCAGCGAGGCGCACAAGGTGGCTGACCGCGGTCACACATTCGCCCGCAGATAAACCAGGTGAAAACGGGCAGTGAGACAGACTGTGCAACCCAGGGCCCCAGCCCCGGGAAATAAAGCCTAAGAGCACTGATTGGAAACACTTGTAGGGGTTGAAGTGCCGGAAGAGAATCCCAGCCTCACAGTAGAGTTTGTTGGAGATACCCACAGGGTCCTAGAATGTACACTAGCCCACCCACAGGGAAATCAGCACCAGAAGGGCCCAATTTGCTTGGGGAAAGCCACAGAAGGGACTGGAATCTGAGAGAGCTTGGAGCAAACGCCATTGTTCCCTCTCTGCCCCCACCCCCACATACAGCATCACAACCCAGCAACTGGGCTGCACTACCCTGGGGAACACCTAAGGCTCCGCCCCTCACTATGTAACAGCTGTGCCCAGACCAAAAACAAAACCAAACAAACCACAAAACCCAAAAATGGCTCAAATGGGAGAACAGATGAAAGCCCCAGAGCCAATTCATCTAAGTGACCAAGAGATAGCCAACCTATCAGATGCAGAGTTCAAAGCACTGGTTTTCAGGATGGTCACAGAATTGGTTGATTTTGGTTGAAAATTAGATGAACAAATGAAGGCTACAATATACGAAATGAAGAAAAATGCACAGGGAACCAATAGTGATGGGAGGAAAACTGGGACTCAAATCAATGAAGTGGACCAGAAGGAAGAAACAAACAACCAAACAGAAAAGAATGAAGAAACAAGGATTCAAAAAAATGAGGAGAGGCTTAGGAACCTCTAGGACATCTTTAAATGTCCCAACATCCGAATTACAGGGGTACCAGAAGGGGAAGAAGAAGAGCAACAAGTGGAAAACTCATTTGAACAAATAATAAAGGAGAACTTCCCCAATCTGGCAAAGGAGATAGACTTCCAGGAAGCCCAGGAAGCTCAGACAGTCCCAAAGAGGTTGGACCCAAGGAGGAACACACCAAGGCACATCATAATTACATTAGCCAGGGTTAAAATGAAGGAGAGAATTCTAGAAGCAGCAAGGGATAAGGGGACAGTCACCTACAAAGGAGTTCTCATCAGACTGTCAGCTGATTTCTCAAAAAAGACCTTGCAGGCAAGAAGGGGCTGGAAAGAGGTATTCCAAATCATAAAAGGCAAGGACCTATATCCAAGATTGCTCTATCCAGCAAAGCTTTCGTTTAGAATGGAAGGGCAGATAAAGTGCTTCTCAGATAAGGTCAAGTTCAAGGAGTTCATCATCACCAAGCCCTTATTATATGAAATGTTAAAGGGACTTAGCTAAGAAAAACAAGATAAATAATATGACAGTAACAAGACAGTAAACTCACAGCTATTAACAACCACACCTAAAACAAAAGCAAACTAAGCAAACAACTAGAACTGGAACAGAAACACAGAAATGGAGATCACATGAAGGGTTAGCAACAGGGGAGTGGGAGGAGGAAAGAGAGGGAAAAGGTACAGAGAATAAGTAGCATAGACAGTGGGTAGAAAATAGACAGGGGGAGGGCAAGAATAGTGTTGGAAAAGTAGAAGCTAAAGAGCTTATGACACATGGACATGAACTAAAGGGGGAATGTGGGTGGGAGGGGGTATGCAGGGTGGAAGGGAATGATGGAGGAGAAATGGGACAACCGTAATAGCATAATCAATAAAATATATTAAAAAATGCTGACACTCTTGGTGATTTATTTTGGACAATGGATCGCTGGTCAACAACTCACACTGGGGAGACCGTGGCCTGGATATAGAGACTCGATCAGTTTACAGCGACTTTGGCTTCATCAACTCCTTGCGCTTGTGGTGTGCTCTTTGACAGCCCCTATTTCTAATTCTCAGTCTGAAACCAAAACTTCAAAATCCCCTTTGAAGAATCACATAAAATTCTGTACCTTATGGAAATATGTTCAGTATATTTACATACACACAGAAGATGCAGTTTTTTTTTTTTTATGTTAAGGGCAAGGTTGCTCAACAGGGTGTCAATGGATCTTTAGTTTTAGAAATATGAGCATCATGCTAAGCGAAATAAGCCAGGCAGTGAAAGACAAATACCATATGATCTCACCTTTAACAGGAACCTAATCATCAAAACAAACAAACAAGCATAATATAAACAAAGACACTGAATTTGAGAACAGGCTGACAGTGACCAGAGGAGGAGGGGAGGGAATTTCAGGGGAAAAGGGGAAAGGTTTAGAGCAACAAGTATAAAGGACACATGGACAAAAACTATGGGGGGTGGAAATGGGAGGAAGGTGGGGAGGGCTGGGGTGGTGGGCTGGGGGTGGGGTAAAAGACAGAAAACTGTACCATATCAACAATTAAAAAAATACTGATTAAAAAATAAATAAAATTTTAAAAAAAGAAATATTTTGTATAGAAGGATCAGGCCTGTGATGACTATTGCAAGTAGATTTTAGGGCCTCAGAGTTAGAAATAATCTCATCCCCAGAAATCTCTGTTGAAAGTTCCAGAGGTGCCTTGGTCCCAAAGTCACACCTTCTATTAGCTTCTTGGCTCATGGGTGTGTTATGCACTCAGGGTTGGATACACTGGCCTGACCTGTTAAAAATTCTTATTTGTAATAAGAGCATAAGTAGTCTTTGTTTTCAACTATAAACTTACAATGCATTTTAATATGCATTAAAAAGCTGATTTATTTGCTCATTTGTTCGGGTAAAACAACAAGCTGATGCTAATCTTGAATTGAAACAATTTTCCCAAACAGGTTATGTGGCTCATGAATTTATTTTGGATCTAAGACCCTTCAAAAAGTCTGCAAATATTGAGGCTGTGGATGTGGCCAAGAGGCTTCAGGATTATGGTGAGTCATCTTATGAGAGTGACCCCTTGTAGGGAGAGGAACTTGGGGTCTGATCTTTAAGAAGCTGCCCGTGCTGGCCACGGACCACCTCCAGGGGCACAAACCGAATGTGCAGTTGCTACAGGAAACTGATCCACAGGCTAAATGGGGAGCCCAGGGTTCCAGGCAACTTTCAGAGTGATAGAGAAAAAACTCCCTTATGACTGCATTTGTACTGACCTTTGAAATATACTAATTCATGTATCTTGACCCCATGCAGCCAAGGAAAGAAGTCTGGGAAAGAGTTAACAAAATTAAAAATCCCAAAGAAAATGATTGTTGTTCTCCGCCTGGTAAACAGAGAGGCCCATGAAGACTTAAATGGTGTAATGGAAAAAAGATTGTGGAATTTCAGGGGAAAAGGGGAACGGTTTAGAGCAACAAGTATAAAGGACTCATGGACAAAAACTATGGGGGGGTGGAAATGGGAGGAAGGTGGGGAGGGCTGGGGTGGTGGGCTGGGGCGGGGTAAAAGACAGAAAACTGTACAATATCAACAATTAAAAAATACTGATTAAAAAAAAAAAAAAAAAAAAAAAAAAAAAAGATTGTGCAAGTAACCTGTATAAGTGGTAGAGATGAATGGCATTGCATATTCAATATATATATATCTCCTTACTGAAGATATGTTTATTGATTTTACTTTATTTTTTTAAAGATTTTACTTATTTATTTTTAGAAAGAAGGGAAGGGAGGGAGAAAGAGAGGGAGAGAAACATCAGTATGTGGTTGCTTCTTATGTGTCCCCCACTGGGGACCTGGCCTGCAACTCAGGCATGTGCCCTGACTGGGAATCAAGCTGGTGACCCTTTGGGTCACAGGCCCATGCTCAACCCACTGAGCTACACTAGCCAGGGCATTTATTGATTTTAGAGGGAGAGAAGGGAGAGAGAGAAGGAGAGAAGGGAGAGAAGGGGGAGAGGGAGAGAGAGAGAGAGAGAGAGAGAGGGAGGGAGGGAGGGAGGGAGGGAGGGAGGGAGGGAGGGAGGGAGGGAGGGAGGGAGGGGGAGAGAGAGAGGGAGAGAGAGAGAGATTATCAATGTGAGAAACAGCAACTGTTTGCCTGCTGTACATGTCCTGACCAGGGATTGGAACCCACACCCCCCTTTTTGGTGTGCGGGGACAACACTCCAACCAGCTGAGCCATGCAGCCAGGGCTAGATTCATATTTATAACCATTTCAGTCATGACACACCTGTTTCAGCTGCCTCTAGAGATGAAGGAATGGGCATATGTTTTCACAGAGATGATGCAATTTTCTTTAAAGGATTATAAGAGACATGGGCCCTTTGTATATTAGTGGATGTTCATTTAGCACAGCATTTATTAAAATATGCTTTCTTAGTGACATTATTAATAATATCAAAGACCATTCAGTTCTCAGAAAGGCTAAGTTGTAGAGAACCTTGCTTTTCAATGTATGTGGGGTCCTATCTGAATTTTAATGATGATTTGAGTTCTTTTAATAAAGAAAGTGAAAGCATTAATAATTTAGTAGGTTTGCATGATAATGGGAACTCCATGTATGTGACTCATTCTCTCTTGAATGAATGATCTTATTATGCAAAGTTACATTGATAATAAATGGGAAGCTAGAGAATGGTTTCATTAAGAAGTCAGCAGTTACCTCATCAAAATCTCCCCTTGGCTGTTCCTGTGACCTGACTCAGTCCCCTGACATCACAGCTGGCTGCAGCAGCATGTGGAGGGAGAGAGAAGGGGCCAGGAGGGAGTTGGTAATTGAAGTTACAACCCATGTCCTTTTCTCCTCAAGCTTGATGTAATTTTGATGTTTGGTGGAGTGATTGCCACACTTGCCCTAAGCCCAGAATCATCCAGGAGCCTGGCAAGTAGTAGGCACTCAGAATATATGTGTTTAATGAGTGAGAAAATGAACAAATGACTAAGTAACAAAACAACAATGGAAACAATGCAGATTCTGGATCTTAGTCCTGCCTACTGAATCAGAATTTCCAGTGGTGCTTTGGTGGGTAGCTCAGTTGAAGTGTTGTCCCAATGTGCCGGAGTGGCTGGTTTGATACCTGGTCAGGGCACATATAAGAATAAACAATGGCCCTGGCTGGTGTAGCTCAGTGGATTGAGCGCGGGCCTGCAAACCGAAGGATCGCGGCTCGATTCCCAGTCAGGGCACATGCCTGGGTTGCCAGGCCAGTTCCCGGCAGGGGACATACAAGAGGCAACCGCACATTGATGTTTCTCTCCCTCTCTCCTTCCCTTCCCCTCTGAAGATAAATAAATAAAATCTAAAAGAAAAAAAAAAAGATGGTAAACTTTAAAAAAAAAAAAAGAATAAACAATGTATCACCACGCCCTTATTATATGAAATATTAAAGGGACTTATCTAAGAAAAAGAAGATAAAAAATATGACAGTAAAAAGATAGCAAACTCACAGATATTAACAACCACACCTAAAACAAAAGCCACCTAAGCAAACCACTAGAACAGGAACAGAAACACAGCAATGGAGATCACATGGAGGGTTAGCAACAGGGGAGTGGGAGGAGGAGAGAGGGGGGAAGGTACAGAGAATAAGTAGCATAGACGGTAGGTAGAAAATAGACAGGGGGAGGGCAAGAATAGTGTGGGAAAAGTAGAAGCTAAAGAACTTATGACACATGGACATGAACTAAAGGGGGGGAATGTGGGTGGGAGGGGGTGTGTAGGGTGGAGGGGAGTGATGGGGGAGAAATGGGACAATTGTAATAGCATAATCAATAAAATATATTAAAAAAAGAAAAACCAGTGAATGCATAAATAAGTGGAACAAAAAATTGATGTTTCTTTCTCTCTCTGCTTTCCTTTCTCTAAAAAAAAGTCAATAAAGGAATTTCCGGGGGAAAGACCTAGTAATCTGTACATTTAACAAGTAGCCCATGGATGAGTCTTGACAGACAAGTGGGAGGCTCACTGCGTTAGGGTGGAAGTTTTCAAACATAACTAATGATTGAAATCCCCTAGAGAGGTTTTTTTTTTTTTTTTTTAAATTATTTATTTAAAGAGTGGGGAAGGGCAGGAGAAAGAGAGAAACATCCATGTGCAAGAGAGACATCAATCAATCAGTTGCCTCTTGCAACTGATGAGTTGCCCCAAATGGGGGCCTGGCCTGCAACCCAGGCATGTATCCTCATTGGGAATTGAACTGGGGACCTTTCAGTTTACAGTCCGGCACTCAATCCACTGAGCCACACCAGCCAAGGCCACCTGAAGAGTTTTTAAACCCAGATTTCTGAGCCCTACCTTGGACTGCCTGAATTAGGGTCGAGATCCAGGAATGGTATACTGGGCTGAATTTGTTCATGTGGAATTGAGGTCAGACTTCATGATACTAAATTTTGTTTAAAAAAAAAAATCAAATCCCTTTCTGATTAAGGTGAAAGTTTTATGCATTTGTCAAAACTCATTAATTGTACACTTAAGATTTGTGCATTTTACTTTGTGTAAATTTTGCTACAAAAATACATGAACCAGATATTGAATTCTAGTTACTGATATGCATGCTGAAGTGTTTAAAGGAGAAGTATACTTATGATAGCAACATACTTTGAAATGCATCAAAAATAAGATGTAGGGACGGATGAATACATATATAATAAAGGAAACAGGGTGTCATTGTAGAATCTAGGTAGAAGGCATTTGGGTGTGTACTCCTTCTAACTTACTGGTATGTTTGAAAATTTTTTTGTAATAAAATATCGAGGAGCCCTGGCTGATGTGGCTCAGTGGATTGAGCGTGGGCTGCGAACCAAAGGGTCGACAGTTCGATTCCCAGTCAGGGCACATGACTGGGTTGCGGGCTGGGTCCCCAGTGGGGGACACATGAGAGGCAACCACACATTGATGTTTCTCTCTCTAAAAATAAATAAATAAAATCTTTAAAAAATATCGAGGAGACAACTTTTATGGCATGATGCTCACGCACCCACATAACGATGCACCAGAATTGGGAGCTCTGCACTCCAGAGTGAACTTACCTGAGAGGCTTACCAACCTGGGAGTTGTTCTTTCTCTTTTCAAGTTTTGCAGGAAATGTATAAAATTCGGCCAAAGTTGGCTTTGACTTTTGTCTGGGAAATCTTTCTCTCTCTTTTTTTAAAAAAAAAAAATTTATTTATATATTTTTTAAAGAGAGGGGATGGGAGGGAGAAGGAGAGGAAGAGAAACATCAATGTGTTGTTGCCTCTCACACGCCCTCCACGGGGGACCTGGCCGGCAACCCAGGAATGTGCCCTGACTGGGAATCAAGCCGGCAACCCTTTGGTTCACAGGCCCATGCTCAATCCACTGAACCAAACCAGCCAAGACTGGGAAATCTCTCTCTTGACCATGTTTCTTGTCAATTCATCTTACATGTGAAAACTTAAGAAAATGTAGAAACACCTTCAGCCTGTGTTTAGTGTAAAAGCAAAGGCTTTCCACGCAGTGCCCAAATCTTGGGGACAGTGACACTCACTCCAGGCTCCTTCCTGCCTGTTACCTCATTATTCAACTTTTGGTAGGCTTTAATATTTCAATTTCTTGTAATTGCAAGTAATAATTCATGAACATTATAGAAAGTTTCTAAAACACAGAGAAATAAAAATCCCTGTTTCTTTTTCTGGTGATAACCCCGTTAAAATTTTACTTTTCTTCTTTAGTACTTATTTAGTATTTTTTAAATATTTATTCTTTGGTATTCTTTAGTGTTCAAGGTGTCTTCCCTCATAATATACATATATATAAATATACATATGTAAATAGTCATTTTTAAAAATAAAATGGGATAATATCATTATGTAGCTATTTTTTTACTTAATATTTTTGATTGTTTACCCAATTTAACAAATATATATTTACATATTTATTGTGTGGATAACCTGTAAAATTTGCTTAACTGATATTAAGTTATTTCCTAGGTTTCTTTCACAAACAGTGCTGACATGAATCTCCAGATACATATATTGGCAATGGTTTCCTTGGGATCACTTATAAGATAGGGACTGTTTCTTCCAAATTGGGGAGGTCAGAATTAAGAGACACATGTTGCCTGGTCTCCCCTGCAGGATTTCACGCCCCTACCATGTCCTGGCCAGTGGCTGGGACTCTCATGATCGAACCCACTGAGTCAGAAGACAAGGCGGAGCTGGACAGATTCTGTGACGCCATGATCAGCATTCGGCAGGAAATCACCAACATTGAGGAGGGCCGCCTGGACCCTACGGTCAATCCGCTGAAGGTGTGCAGGCACTGGTACTCTATTTCAAATGTCCCACAGAGGATAGTTGTCGGGTCAGTGTGTCGGCAATTCCTGAACTCTCTTATCACAAGATGATATTCTTGCCTAGAATTAAGGCCATTCTTCTGAGAAGATGATGCACTTATTACTTGGAAGTTTAAATCTTGAATGTAGTGGTTACTCAGGCATAATGTAGATATTTTCTGTATCTTAACTTTGTTTATGTAATTGTTTGGGGGTTGTGGGAGCTACACACCACATGCCCCCAACTGGTTGCTAAAGAGGCAGCAGAGGCTGAAGCGCTCTATTTAATTGAGGAAGTCTTGTTCTGTGTCTCTATTTGATGCATTCTAGTGAGATTATTTACCTCACACACTTGGGATAAAGAGAAGTTCTTATATTAGAGAGTTACCGCTTAGAACAACTGGGTTGGTACCTGGCCTGAATGTTTTACGATTTTTATGGCTTATGTTGGAGAAAATTTGCTAGGCATTACCCACCTCTTCCAGAATATGTTCATTTTACATCTGGTCAAAGCCCTAAATTTCTTGTGAAGTCTGGATATGACTAAGCTGGGGCATCATGAATTGACAATACCACAAAGGCCATGGTTGTGCTGTTGTGGCTCTAAGCCAAGAACACATGTGACATGCACAGAGAAGCTCAAGCAACTTCTGGAGAGCTGGTGGGAGAAGGCAGGCCCCTTAATGTGACTTTGACAGGGTAATGAAGGAATGCAATATGATTATTTGTACTGTTCCTTTTTCTCTGGATACTGCTGATTCTTTCAGGATTTAGGCTGTTGTTAAACATGGCAATAGACATCTAAAGAATATTATACTGAGTTACAAAAAGCAAGTGGAGAATAATACTCATAGGATGATATAAGGTTTCAAAATGTACCAAACTATGCTATTGCTGTTTATTAATGTGGGCAGTAATAGTACAAAACATGATAAGAATGGTGAACACCAAATTCAAGGTAGTGGTTATCACTGGGGAGGAGGGAACATACGGGCAGTTTCAACTGCCCCTAATGCTTTTTATTTTAAAAGGCTAAGCAAATATGACAATGTGTTGATTTATGTTGGGAAGTAGATGTTCTTATTATATATTACCGTAACTTTCTGATATTTGAAATATTTCACAATAAAAAATTTCCTACCAAGATTTCCTTTTCCCCAAATTGAAACAACACAACAGCCTCTGCCCATGGGCTTCCGTCAGAGGCTCCTGACTGAGAAGAAGGCCGTGTTCTGCTCTGATCCCTCTTTCACCCATGTCTGTCTCAGATGTCTCCACACTCCTTGACCTGTGTCACATCCTCGCACTGGGATCGGCCATATTCTAGAGAGGTGGCAGCATTCCCGCTCGTAAGTTCTCCCCTGCACCTGACCGTGCCGGCTGGGACTGTGCTCATGTGCATGTGAGGGGCCATCGCCTACTCCAAAGGGCTCCGTTTACAGTCTCATAGTAATCATATGTGGGACGCCTCGTGAAATGTGGGCTATGATGAGGGGAGGACGCAGAATACAGGTGTTGGCTTTCAGACCTCTGAAGTCCCAGTCCGAGTGTCAGCCACACAGTGGAGGAAGACCGAGGGGGAGTCCCTGTCAATTAGGCGTTTTCTACCATCACCCAACACTGAGGTGGCCCCAAAGGCAATTTTTCTTTCTTTTCTGAAAGGAAATTCTGTGCAGTTTGTTCGATGGGGTGGAGACAAGCATCGAAAGTTGGATTTGGGGGGATGGTGATGAAGGGTTGGCTTTTAGCTTCTTATACTTTTTGCGTATTTGTTGGGCTAGCAGTGTCTTAGGTATGGGGATGTCATTGCAATCTCCTCTCCCAAGGGAAACCTCTCAGAATGCCGCAGAACATTTCCATCCTTTGTTCTTACAGCCCTTTGTGAAACCAGAGAACAAATTCTGGCCAACCATTGCCCGGATTGATGACATCTATGGAGATCAGCACCTGGTTTGTACCTGCCCACCCATGGAAGTTTATGAGTCTCCATTTTCTGAACAGAAGAGGGCCTCTTCTTAGTCTTCTCTTCCTGAGTTCAAGTGACTGATTTGATGCCTCTCTCTGGAGCATTTGATAAGCAAGAAATATTTCACCTACCACTCCAGACTCAAGCAGGGGATTTATATACTGTGTATATTTTTGTAATCTCTCTCAAGGTCAGTGTAAATACGATTGGCATAAGGAGTGGGAGCTCATAGCTGGAAGACTGATTTGCTTTAGTGCCTCTGCTTCCACTTGCAGCAGTTGATGTTCAAATCACCTTGATTGGGACCCATTTTTAGTTTCTTGCATAGAAAATTTGAGTTGTGCTAGGAAGTTTATCTTCAATGCAGCAAGTTCGCAGACATTGTAGAGGCTATCGTGGAGACTCAGTAGACATGTTTTTGTTCCAAATAAGTCCTTATGGACAGTGCCATCTGTGGGAATTCCCAGGGCAAATGTTTACATTTTATATATGCTGCAGAAATCTTTTTCTCTAATTTGGCTAATCTGTAATAGCTTTTGAGTGTTTTTTCTCTTTTTTTCATGTCTGTGGGTTTTTTTATCTGTAATTATTAGTATTCTAATAAAAGCATTTCAATTTGAAGAATGTCTTCTTGGTCCATTTTTTCAATCTTCCGTGTACAGGTTCAGAGGGATTTGAAGGGTAGTGAGAGTACCTAACCCAATACCATTGTTACATTATCAATTTATTTTTGGCCAGCTTAAAAAAAAACAAAAAAAACCAGTGTGTATATCTTGTTTAGCAGTGAATACCACTTTGGCTCTTTTTGTTAGAATGTGTTAGCTTGTGGGTAACTGAAACTCAACTACAGAAGTTTATCAAACAGTGGTTTATTTTTTCTCATCTAACAATAAGTTTAGAGGTGAGAAGCCAAGGGGTAAGGGTCCTTCAGTCTCTCTGTTGTCTTCGTTTGCAGATAGTCCTCATCCTCATAGTCTTAAGATAGCTGCTGCATATCCAGGCATCACACACCCATTCCAAATAGGAAAAAAGAGGAAAAACAAGAGACAAAAGGCAAATTCCATCCAAGTCAGCTTCTTTTGAAATGGTTTCCCAGAGGTTCCACCTGGTAACTTCTGCTTGAACTGGCCAGGATTGGTTCAAATTGCCACTCCTTGCTGGAAGAGTCACGGGGAGTTGGGCATGTGACTGCCCCAAAAGAAACCAGGGGTTTAATTAGAGAAAAGGGGAAGAATGGGTTTTGGGTAGGCAAGTAGCTGGCCTGCCACAAATGTTTCTCCCGCACATAGCAAATTCTTCAGGTGTTTGTCCCTGATGATTGTTAAGCACGTGCTCTAGCCCAGCTACTTGGTTACTCACACAGCAGCTTGCTCAACTCGTTCTTACTTAAGTTATTACAGCAATCTGGAAAAAGGTCTGAGTGCTCTACTGAGTGCTCTGCAAGTGGTCCACTTGTTCTCACATGTTAAAAAAAGCTTGTGAAAATTTATTTCAGCCTGCTCCTTGTTAACATAATTAAGTGATGGCTATCTATTGAGTACTTCTCAGGTGTCAGGTACTACTATTTAAAATATATTATCTCATTGGAATCTCATAACACCCCACTTTACACACAAGGGGCATGGTATGGAGAGATGCCTGAGGTCACACAGCTGGTGAGGGACAGCCACTCTTGAACCCAGGCCGAACAGCTCCAGTGCCCACTGGTGACAGCAGACTACCCCACTTCCATGGTCACTGCTCACCGGGAGACCACCTTTCTTGTGCTGAAAACCTGGCTCTTAACACAAGCTAGCCATCAGGGCATGGAGTAGTCCCTTCTGAGGAAGGACAAAGATTTGAAAACTAAGCATGGAGATGAACAGCATTTTCTAATGTCTTCATCAGGCTGTAAGGTGTTAGTGGTTGAACAATAAAGTTGTTTCCACAATAGAGCATCCATTGCTTGCCCCTCAAATCCATCAGGAGAAAGGCAAGTGACAAGTGTCTAAGTGAACTATTTGTCCTTCACCACTATTAAGTCACTCATGTTTTTTACCTGACACTTGTATGCCCAACTTTCCCACCTTTGGGTCCTTCCCTGTGTGGCACCCTCCACCTGGACGACTCCCTGCCAGCCTTGCTGTGCTGGCTGCTGCTTGTTCATCTTTCAGCATCTTCTTCAAGAGGTCTTCCACACATTTCCACGAAATGGCTCTATCATTTTCTTTCTTAGCACTCAGATTTTTTCCTATACTCTTGGTTAGATTTTTGTCTGCTGCTTTTTTTTTTGTCTGTCTCATTAGACCAAGTTCCCTGAGAGCAGGGTCCAGATCAGTGGATTCCCAGTGCTGAGCCAGGGTGCTACTTGTAGCATGTGTTCAACGAACAAAGAAATAGGAATAGAATCAATAACGGTTGATCCTTGACCTCAAAGAGTGACACTGTCACAGAAACCAGTATTTTCAATGCCTTCTGTGAATTCTGTTCAAGCAAAGTACAAAATGCTGGGCCTTGAAACAGCATCTCTGGACAGACTTTGTGTAGGATGCTCTCTCTCTCTTTTTAAGATTTTATTTATTTACTTTTAGAGAGAGGGGGAGGGATAGAAACATCAATGTATCCTCTCATACACCCCCAACTGGGGACCTGGCCCACAACCCAGGCATGTACCCTGAGTGGGAATGGAACCAGTGACCTTTCAGTTTACAGGCCAGCACTCAATCCACTGAGCCACACCAGTCAGGCTCCACTCCTTTTTCTATGTGGTAAAATATACATGTACCTTTTTTAATGGTTAAATTTAACCTTTTAAATTCTACAGTTCAGTCGCATCAAGCACCTTCACACTGTTGTGCAGGATGTGCCTTTTACCCAATTTTGAAGATGAGAGGCCTGACGTAGACGTGTGCACATGACCTGTGACTCAGGCATCCCCTTGGCCTGCTCAGAGCCCTGGCACAGGCCACAGGATCCTGGGAAACAGCCTTGCCTGCAGGCGTGTGATAGAGGGCATGGGCCCAGCCTGGAAATCCTGTGAAACCTCTAGATGCATCTAGGGGCCGTTTTTTCCAGTGACAATACTTGATGTCAATGACATCCTTTATTTTCCATCGAAATAAATATGTAATTGTCACTGTTGGGAGCAAGAAGCTTAGTGGGACAAGTAGTTGGAAACTGAGATGTTTGTCCTTTCAGAGGCTTCCAGGGCTTCAGGACAGACATCTTGGCTTAGACACTAGGCAGGTTCCGAGAGGTTTCCTAGGGCAGTGACTTTTCAACCCTGTGTGTCTAGATTGCCGGAAGGGTGTGTTAACACGGAACATCGGGCCCTGGTTCCAGAGTTTCTGATGCACTACAGCTACAGTGTTGCTTGAGAATTTCTATTTTTAAAAGTTCCAGGTATTGCCTCTGAGCTGTCTTCACATTTCAGGGATTTTCCAGAGCTCTAGGCCTTTAAGGGATGGTGAGGGTGGGAAAGATGCTGAAGTTAGTCATGCCAGTATTTTTCATGCAAATCTTACTCTTGAGAGAAAAATCCCTCCTTCCAGGTGTTGGCCGAGGCTCCCACTGCTGGAGGAGACTCAGAGCCGGTGCAACTTGCGCTTTGGCCTTGCTCTCTGATCTGCTAGACCCGCTCCTGCCTGCACTGCATCTACAAGTTTTTTTTTTTTTTTAAGATCAGAATGTAGCTTTATTACAGATAAAGCTGATGGTTTATGGAGACTGTGGTTTTGGATCTCTAGCCAGAAGGCTTGCTCCATTTCTGCCCTCGGTGTTTCACCAGTCTAAGCCGGGAGACACCCATGAGGGCAAGTCTGAGTCTGTAGAGCACTTGCTCCAACCCAGACTCTCGCTGCCCCATGCTGACCCCAGGCAAAGTGGGAAGATAAAAAGGCAGGTTTCCCCAGTGCTGATGCAGTAACATGGATGAATGGAGGTCAGTCTCAGTCTTCTCTATGGAGAGGAGTAAGAGGTGAGGCTAGAGACAGGAGTGTTACATTAGGGACAGGAGTGTGGTCACTCCACAAACAACAAGGAATCCAGGAAGCAGGAGTTGGTGCCCAGCCTTCCTACCGGTACCCATTGTGCATCTGGAGCTTTCCCCACATCTCCACACCTTTCATACTCACAACTCCCTGAGGATGGCGATAAGTCCCTGATATTAGGGTTAGAGTCCTGGCTGTCAGATCACCCATCCCAAAGTTTGTTTGTAAATGGAGTTAATTTGGGGCATGAGGTCTCTGGTGCCTGGAAGTAGCAAGGGTTAGTGGGCACCTTTTCCATTCAAGCAGAGCTGAGAAGTTTTGGTTTAATTGGCTTCACAGGGTCTGGGAAGCTACCTCTTTCCTATCACTGTTCCTATGGGAAACATCTGTACAAATTTGTACAAATGACATTATTTCCTTTTCAACCTACTTCGAGTCACAAATCAGGGCTCTCCTTCTTTGACAACTTCTGAAATGCAAGTTGGAGATTGCCTGTAATTTTTCTGAATTCAGTAGAATTGATGGAGGTTCGGAGGAAATCTAAATTATTTGTTTTCATGGCCCTACAGGACTTTCTGAATGTCTAGACACTCCCCCACCCCCCTTGCAGAGGTTAGAGTTTTCAGAAGCAATGCAACAGAAACTATGTGCTTTTGATCTGATTGCCGCATTGTGCTTTAACTTCACTCATAAAAACATACATAGTTCAAGTGTGATATTTTAAATTTTCTCCAAAAGCACTTCTGAAGATCATTGGAAAAAAACAGAAAAACACTTGGTGAGACTCAGAAGATTTAAGTGCTTTAAAATAACAGCCCCACTCCCGGAAGCAGGGTGGGATCCAATGGCACCAGGAGCGATGCCAGTCATTCTAAAAAAATGCAGACTTTCCCCCATCGGTGCTGCCACCGGGAACTTGATCCAAAAGTGTTCTTCACTGCAGCAGGAGCAGCCAAAGTAGAATGAGATGCAAACAGATTCTTTCTTAAAGGACTGGCATGAAGAATGGGGTAAAAAAAAAGATAAGTTGCTTGCATTCAACATATTTTATCCAACATGAAATATACAGGAATATTAACTTTCCCAAAATAGAAGAACTAAATGTTTTTATTGGTTAAAAGAAGCTGCTTCAGAGGCATTCCAAAAGACAATGAGGAAAATACTTTCCATGGAAGGAGACAGTGGGGTTGGCTGTTAAATAAACTTGCAAATAGCAAAGGAGTGTGTGGTGCCAGCCATGTTGTGGGGGCAGGGAAGGAGTGTGGAGGGTTAGCGCTATTTCTGTATTTAGTCAAAAGGGGAGCTTTTTGTCTGGGACAGTGTCCACCAAGAGAGAAGTGCTGTCAATTTGAAGTTCAATGCCAGTGAGCATGAAGCAGTTCTGGAAGGTGTCAGCTGCATTTCAGAATGCTGTCCATGGTTTTTTTAAGTATGAAAATAAGAAGAGTCTTGAAAGAGGGATGTGCCATACAACAACCATTCAGATATTTTTAAATGAAATTCACGCATGTTGCACATTGATTCTCTTTAAAATAGTGTCCAAACCTAGTTTTCAAAAGGCAAGAGGACGTAATGTAAATTAAAAATAAATAACACAGTGAAGCAGAAAACGTAGCAGAAAGTAACACAGTCTTGAGTTGAAATTCTAGGTCTGTGCTGACTGCCTGTGACTTAGGGTGAGTAACTCTCTGAAACCACTACCTTGTCTGTAAATGGAGATAATGCCATTTACTCCACAGGTGGTGAGAGTAGTAAGTGAAATAATATACAGAAATACCGACCACACTTTTCTTTCTGGAGAAACTGAATAGGTGTGGGAAATACTGCCATCCCTGCTCCAAAGACATGGATATGATGGTAAAACAGTCCTCTTATCCCCATTAAGAAAACAAACAAACGTATCCTCTCAAGGAAGGAAAGAATGGACAGTAAGGAGCAGAAATGGGGCACTTTCAGAACTGGGAAAGCCCTGTTCCAATGAGGACCAAAAATCAGTATCTACTAAACCCAGGGTCATGGTAGGAAACAAGCTTTCCCTCCCAGACCACGGTCACTCACAAGAGGCTTTGCTGCATGTGAATGCAGAAGCCAGATTCATACCAGTTACATCTTGGACTCCCATTCAACAAAATTAACAGTTCAGTTTCAGGACAACATATACAGCCCTAGAAGAAACCATCTAAAATTTTTCCAAAGGAAGCAATAGAGTCCACACAAAACAAAGCTCTAAAGAAAACACTCTGAGAAGAAAATTCCGCAGAAAATGAACTCACAAGTTTACAAACATAATGAAATTCAATGTTAAGCAACAATAACTGGCAGAACTCTTTAAGAACCAGAAATGAGGAAGATTAAAGGGACTCTGAAATAAGTTTTCAAATGCCCAAAGACATATTGGAAACACTAAGATTCATAAATGAATACCAGAGATTATGAAACTAGAAGAGAGAAAGTCATAAACAAAATCAGGAAATATAGTTCTTAAAATAACTTTAGATGGGTTGAACTTGACTAGACTCAAAAAGAAAATTCAATGAAGTGGAAGACTGATGTGAGGAAATCACCTGGAACCTAGCACAGAGAGGTAGAGATGAATGTTTTTTTTTTTTAAATATATTTTATTGATTATGCTATTACAGTTGTCCCATTTCTCTATCATTCCCCTCCACCCTGCACACCCCCTCCCACCCACATTCCCCCCCTTTAGTTCATGTCCATGTGTCATAAGTTCTTTAGCTTCTACATTTCCCACACTATTCTTGCCCTCCCACTGTGTATTTTCTTTTCTTTTTTTAAATATATTTTATTGATTATGCTATTACAGTTGTCCCATTTCTCCCCCATCATTCCCCTCCACCCTACACACCCTCTCCCACCCACATTCCCCCTTTAGTTCATGTCCATGTGTCATAAGCTCTTTAGCTTCTACATTTCCCATACTATTCTTGCCCTCCCCGTCTATTTTCTACCCACCATCTATGATTATTCTCTGTACCTTTTCCCCTCTCTCCTCCTCCCACTCCCCTGTTGCCAACCCTCCATATGATCTCCATTTCTGTGGTTCTGTTCCTGTTCTAGCTGTTTGCTTAGTTTGCTTTTGTTTTAGGTATGGTTCTTAATAGCTGTGAGTTTGCTGTCTTTTCACTGTCCTATTTTTATCTTCTTTTTCTTAGATAAGTCCCTTTAACATTTCATATAATAAGGGCTTGGTGATGATGAACTCCTTGAACTTGACCTTATCTGAGAAGCACTTTATCTGTCCATCCATTCTAAATGACAGCTTTGCTGGATAGAGCAATTTTGGATGTAGGTCCTGCTTTTCAAGATTTCAAATATTTCTTTCCAGCCTCTTCTTGCCTGGAAGGTCTCTTTTGAGAAATCTGCTGACAGTCTGATGGGAACTCCTTTGTAGGTGACTGTCCTTTTCTCCCTTGCTGCTTCTAGAATTCTCTGCTTCATTTGAATCTTGGCTAATGGAATTACGATGTGCCTTGGTGTGTTCCTCCTTGGGTCCAACTTCTTTGGGACTCTCTGAGCTTCCTGGACATCCTGGTAGTCTATTTCCTTTGCCAGATTGGGGAAGTTCTCCTTTATTATTTGTTCAAATAAGTTTTCCACTTGTTGCTCTTCTTCCCCTTCTGGGACCCCTATAATTCGGATGTTGGGACGTTTAACGATGTCCCGGAGGTTCCTAAGCCTCTCCTCATTTTTTTGAATTCTTGTTTCTTCATTGTTTTCTGTTTGGTTGTTAGTTTCTTCCTTCTGGTCCACTCCATTGATTTGAGTCCCAGTTTTCCTCCCATCTCTATTGGTTCCCCATGCGTCTTCCTTCATTTCACGTATTGTAGCCTACATTTTTTCATCTAATTTGTGAGCAAAATCAACCAATTCTGTGAGCATTTTGATGACCAGTGCTTTGAACTGTGCATCTGATAGGTTGGCTCTCTCTTCATGGCTTAGAGGAATTGGTTCTGGGGCTTTGATTGATTCTCCGGTTTGAGCCATTTTTGGTGGGTTTTTTGTTTTGTTTTGTTTTAGTTTTAGTCTGGTCGCGGCTATTACGTAGTGAGGGGTGGAGCCTTAGGTGTTCCTCAGGGCGGGGCAGCCCAGTCGCCGGGTTGTGATGCTATAGGTTGGGGCGGGGTCCGAGAGGGAACAATGGCGCCTGCTCCGCTCTCTCCTGGACTCCGGTCCTTTCCACTGCTTCCCCTTCATCTGGATTATCTGCGCACACGCTCGTGCTGTTACTAGTGAGGAGTGGAGCCTCTGGCGCTCCCCAATGCGGGGCAGCCCAGTCGCTGGGTTGTGACGCTCTATGTGGGGGTGGGGTCTGAGAGGGAGCAATGGCGCCTGCTCCGCTCTCTCTTGGATTCAGTCCCTTCCGCCACTTCCCCTCTGCCTGGACCGTCTGCGCACGCGAATGTGGGACCACCTGGTCAGCCAGCCACCTTGCGTGGACTCACTGGGTCTGCACAGTTGCCCCCGTGCCCAGGGTCTGCCAGCTGCTGCCTGTGGGCCTGGGAACTGCCAGCCGCTGCTGCTTGCATTCCTGGGTCCGCATGTCCACTTTCACCTGCCACGACTCCGCCCCTCTTACCAGTCTAGATGAATGGTTGCTGGACTTCCGTACAGTTCAATTTTCTATAAGTTCTGGTTGTTTTCTTGTTTCTAAATATTTGTTGTCCTTAATTTTGGTTGTGAGAGGAGGCACAGTGTATCCGCCTACGCCTCCATCTTGGTCGGAAGTCGAGATGAATGTTTTAAGAGATGATAAGGTATGGAGGTTATACTGAAAACTTCTAGGAGGTTGAGATTGGAGACAGAGAATTTGGGAGAGGAGCAGTATTTCTAAAAGAAAACAAAAAATTTTAGAACTAGATCATACATTTTTAATTTAAAGGAGTATAATGAATGCCAAACAAAGCAAATAGTAATTAATCCACACCTAGAAAAATTTCAGTGAAACTCAGTGGAGGGAAAACACAAAGAACTATCAAGTTGACATTCAACTTTTGTCAATAGATGCCAGAACATAATGGAATACCTGTAAGATGCTGAGTAAAGATAACTAGGGATCTAGAATTCTAAACCCAGTCAATTTATTTATCTAAAAATCAGTGTGACAAAGTCATTTTTAGACTTGCAAAGACTGAGAAAACTTACTGTTCCTAGACCTTCATTGAAAGGTCAATGATACAAAAGTATCTTGAAGTATTCAACATGAAATAGCCAAAGAAAGGGAGATGAGTCTTGTCAGTAAATCAGTAACCCAAACATTTAAAAAAATGTGTATTTTTTAAAAAAGATTTTATGTATTTGTTTTTAGAGAGAGAAGGGAGGGAGAAAGAGATAAAAAGAAACATTGATGTACGAAAGAAACATTGATTGGTTGCCTCTTGCATGCCTTGGACTCGGAACCTGGCCTGCAACCCAGGCATGTCCCCTGACCAGGAGCTTTTGGTCTGTAGGATGACACCCAATCTACTGAGCCAAACTAGTTAGGGCAAAAACAACTTGGGTTTTAAAAAAAGTTCTAACTAGAGACTTCTTTCTGGCCAAGATGGGGTGGTGTAGGTAGACATGCTTTGCCTCCTCTCACAACCATAAGAATGATCATAACTAAACTCAAAGCAAAAAGCTATCAGAACTTCTAGAAAATTGAACTGTGTAGAAGTCTGACAACTAAGGATTTAAAGAAATATTCAGATGAGTAGGAGGGGCAGAAGGGATGCGGTGTGGTTGGTGGTGAGGTGGGGGCTGTCGATCTGGGTGGTCTGGCCCTACATTCACATCTGGCAGATAAAAACAGAGAGGGACACCTGGGGAGTAAATGATCCCAGCACCGGGCCACACCATGCAGCCCAGGGTTCCGGCCCTGGGGAAATAAAGCCTCATAACTTCTAGCTGTAAAAACAAGTAGAGGTTGGGGGAGCGGAAGAAACTGCTGGTGTTTCATGAGAGTCCATTTAAAGAACTCCTACAGTCCTAGTACCCACGTAAACACACCCACGCTGGGATTCAGCACCAGGGCAGCAGCTAGAAGGGTCGCATACGGAACGTTGGGGAAGTGACTGGAAACAGGGCGAGAAACAATCAGAAAAATCCACAGGGAACCAACACTGAAAGGAAGGAAGCTGGGGTTCAAATCAACAATTTGAAACATAAGGAAGAAACAGTCAACCAGTACAGAATGAAGAAATAAGAATTCAAAAAAATGAGGAGAGAATAAGAAGACTCTGGGACTTCTCCAAACATGCCAGCATCCAAATCATAGGGATGCTAGAAGGAGAAGAGGAAGAGCAAGAAATCAAAAACTTATTTGAAAAAATAATGAAAGATAACTCCCCCAATCTGATGAAAGAAATAGACATGCAAGTTCAGGAAGCACAGAGAGTCCCAGACAAGTTGGACAGAAAGAGGTCCACACCAAGACACATCATAATTAAAATGCCAAAGGTTAAAGAGAGAATCTTAAAAGCAGCAAGTGAAAAGCAGACAGTTACCTACAAAGGAGTTCCCAGAGACTGTCACCTGATTTCTCAAAAGAAAGCTGACAGGCAAGAAGGGGCTGGAAAGAGTATTCAAAATCATTAAAGGCAAGAACCTACAATCTAGATTACTCTATCCAGCAAAGTTCTCATTTAGAATGGAAGGGCAGATAAAGTGCTTCCTAGACAAAGTAGGGCTAAAGCAGTTCATCACCACCAAGTCATTATTACATGAAATGTTAAAGGGACTTATTTAAGAAAATGATCAAAAGTATGAACACTAAAATGACAACGGTCTCACAGCTATTAACTGAGTCTAAAAAAAACAAACTAAGCAAACAAATAGAACAGGAACAGAATCACAGAAATGGAGATCATATGGAGGGTTATCAGCGGGGAGGGGGAAGGGGGAGAATGGGAGAAAGGTGCAGGGAATATGAAGCATAAATGGTAGGTACAAAATAGACAGGAGGAGGTTAAAAATAGTATAGAAAATGTAGAAGCCAAAGAAATTGTAAGAAAGACCCATGGACATGAACTTGGGGGTGGGGATTGCTGGAGGGAAGGCGAGTACTGGGGAGATGGGGGCAAAGGGGAAAAAATTGGACAGTTGTAATGGCATAATCAACAAAATATAGAGTTATAATCTTAAAAAACAGTTATAACCAAAATAGTAAACATTGATATGGAAAATAGGTCAGAAAAGACAATGGGAAGGGAAATAAAAATATGGTAAGATATTTGTCTTAATCAGGAAAAAACTGACGTATTGATCATTTTATAAATATCAATATGCTGTAATGCATAGGTATGTTAAAAGCTTAAGAATGACTACAAAATAATAGAAACTGATTGAATCAAATAACTTTCAGTGCAATTCAAGGATTGGGGTGGATCTGATCCTCTTTAAATACAGGATCTGAGAGAAATTAATGCATGCTTGAGTGTGACTGGTAGGGAAATAATATGGTAGTAATAATTTATAGTTTTAATTTGAACATTTCACCTTAAATGTCATATGGTGTGCTTGAGTGTGATATTGTTATGTTACAAAACTACATTCTTATGATTTTGTAATAAAAAATAGACATTATTTGTGCCAGAGCCTGTATAAGAACAAGAAGAAAAAAAATACCCATGCCCCCTTTATAATGATAAAGATAGAGAACAAAATGCAATGATAGTAATAAATCTAAAATCTCAGTAACAAATCTAAAGAGAATCAATTTAGCTATCAGACTATGCCAAAACACAAAACTTGAATGAAAAAAATTTGCAAAATTTGTACAATCACTTGTATAAATTAACACTTGAAATGTTATATTTTGTTTATGAATACCTATACATGAACACTTTTATAAAAATCAAGTGAAAAGTAGAACCTCATTAACAAAACAAACAAGCAAGCAAAATATAACTAGAGACATTGAAATTAAGAACAATCTGACAATAACCAGAGGGGAGGTGGGAGGGAGAATGGGGTGAAGGGTTTTCAGGAACAACTATAAAGGACACATGGACAAAACCAAGGGAAGGGGGATGGAAGCAGGGGAGGGAGACAGGGATGGCTGCGGGGGGCGGGGGAGTGGTGGAGGGTAAATGCAGACAACTGTACTTGAACAACAATAAAATAATTTAAAAAAATCAAATCAAGTGAAAAGGCATTATTAAATTCGTAATTTCTTAGGTGGGGAGGTGAAGAAAGCATGTCAGCTTTGTTTGTAGTATTTTTTTCCCTTTATTTAAGAACAAATGTTAACAGTGACCAATACTGGCTAGTCTGTATGCATGGTGTTCACCAACTTCTTTGTAACTTTTTACATTTAAAAACAAAAACCCCAATAAACAGAGCATGGCAAAGATGTTACTTTCCTTCTTCTGGCTTGTGTTTCTTTATTATAAAAGGGAAAATTTTCTTTGCTGTATTGCTATGAAGTTTTTTCTCTCCTAAAATAATGAAATTTTTTAATACAGAAACTGTCATCTTCATAGGGTCCATAAACAGTTAAAATCCCTCACCAATTCTGATGCAAGTGCCCGGAATTAATATCATGAAGAAAAACTGAGCAGACTTACTGTCCATACATTTGTTTATTTATCAAGAAAAACTATTCTTTAATTCACAGTCATATTTCATAATTCAGAAACACAGGTCAGTGACAAGCTTTCATGGAATTCTGCCCCCCAAAATTCTTTGCATTCCAAAATCACTTTGCACTCTAAAAGATACCAGCCTTCCCTATCTCCTCAAAATCTTTCATGGAATTATAATTTCTGTAGAAATCTGTGTCTGCCTTCTTTCTTGGCTCAGGCACAGCAAACTTACAGAAAGCTGCACACCCCAGGGTACAATGATGGCTCTGATAATATGAAATTGCAGACGCTTGGCCACATGGCCACACACCTCGGGTTTTTCCAGAGCCCTGAAGACATGGTAGTTACAGTCTGCTCAACACAGGCGTCCTTACTAGCAGTGAAATGCTGGAAAGTTTTAGTATCGTTTGGTCTAATATCTGATACTTAAGTGCTTAATAAATGTTTGTTTCCTCTCAAATAGTTCCTTTGTTGTTAAACCTGTTTTTGAAAAGCTACTTGGGACACTTCTAGTTCCACACAAAATGCAGGAAATACATTCTACCCTGTTCCTTAGTTGCTAAATACAAAAACCCTCCCTTATTTGAGGGGTAAATGCTCCAAGTCACCCAGTGGATGCCTGAAAATACAGAAAGTACCTACATATACTATGACTTTTCCTAAACACACATACTTTTTCATTTAAGGGAAGGACTTTATGACTTTTCTTTGGCATATCCAAATAAACAGCATTACCACCCTTGTACTCTGGGGCAGTTATTAAGTAAAATAACTGTTACTTGAACACAAGCACTGTGATACTGCTACAGTTGATCTGAAAACCAAGATGGTGACTACACCAAGTGACTAAAGGGCAGGATGTGTAAACAGGGATACGCCGGACAAAGGGATGACTCAAGTCCCAGACTGCAAGAGACTTCATTATGCCGCTCAGAACAATGTGCAATTAAAAACTTATGAATTATTTTTGAAATTTTCCATTCAATATTTTTGGACCACAACTGAACTCAGGTAACAAACAAAGTGAAACCATGAATGATGGGGATGGGGCGACCACTGTACAGCTAAAAACCCTCAATGAAACATGCAAAGTAGCTAGCAAAAGACTTGGAAAGGTGAAAAAAGGTGGCCTGGGTATGCATTTTGAATTTGAGGACTGACCTGGAAGTTTCCTGGAGTATTTCTTTTGCCTTCTTTTGGTGTAGGTGCAAAGGAAACCTACAGCCCCAAAACATCATTGGACCCAAAGAAAGGAAGGCCTATTCTCACAAGCCAAAGATATATGAGAAAAAGGAGACCTGTAGGAAAATACCTGTTTGATTGTATCTGCTCCACACCAAGTAAACACCCACTCCCCTAGCACTGAGACTGGGAAGAGCCCTGTGAACCATCCCTACCCTAAGCTGCAAAGAGGGAGTACCTTAACAGTTCCAGCTAGAGACTGAGGAAGGATTACAAAGAGAAGGGAGCTGGCAATCTGTGTATGTTGTCCTGAACAGACCCCTAAGCATACCATACAGGAAACTGACCATAATCAATACAGCAAAATGAACTATGAGTGGACTGTCCAGGTTTCAGATTGGTTTCTGGGTAGCATCCAGGTGGGGTCAGATCAGAATAACACTGCAAAGACTTTGAAAATTAAATTGACATTAAAACATAAAACTGGGCTAGAACATGAATTCTGAACTGAAACATAAAAATGAACAGAATTTCTCTTACAAAACAGGTTTAAATAGAAACAATATTCTCATAATACTCAAAAGGTTCAGGATTCAATGCAAAATTATTCATATTGATAACCAGGAAAATCTTAACTTGAATAAGAGATATTAGAAGACCAAAATGGAAATTTTAGAACAGAAAAATACAATAACCAAAACAATACAAACAACTTACATTCTGCTCAATAGCAGACTGTATGAGGGGGTACCCCAAAAAACGCAGAATTATCTTCTGGAGGGCAGGCCCCTTGTAGTACAGGCTTCCCCTGCTAGGTGAGTGCATCAGTGTACCAGCTGGTGTTGTGAGAAGCCATGTTCAGCTTCAGTGAAATTTTTTTGAAGACTCTTTCAAAGTGTTTGCCCATTTCATGATGGGGGATTTACGACCATACCTGCCCACAATGAGCTGAATGTTCAGTAGTTTTGGGCCAAAAATGGTATGACCCCCTGCCCTACCCACCCTGTTCACTGCCTGAGTAACTTTTTGTTTCCCTGGATGAAAAAAGTCCTCAAAGGGAAACATTTTGCCGATGTGTAATAGGTGAAACAAAATGGTAAAAGCACTAAAAGGCATCAAAATCGATGAATTCAAAAACTTTTAAGCAGTGGAGAAAAGTCTGAATAGGTATATTGCATCAAATGGAGAGTGGTTTGAAGGTGGCTGAAATATAAACATGAAAGAATACACTTTTTTTTATAAATAAAATAAGTTCCACTTTTTGGGTCCCCCCCCACCCTGTTGTAGGTGACAAAGAGTCAGTAAAACTGCAGCCTGAGAATTATCTAATCTAAATAGAGAATATAAATTGAAGAAAAAGGAACAGAATCTCAGTCTTGTGGGACAGTAACGAAGAGCTAATATTCGTTCATGCCATTGGAGTTCCAGAAAAAGAGGAGAAAGAATGCAGGACTGAATCATATTTTTTAAAAATGACTGGAAACTTTCCAAATTTGACAGAAGATATACTCTAGATTCAAGAAGCCAAGTGAACCCAAAACAAGATGACTTCAAAGAGATCCATGCTCACACACATCATCAAATTTCTGAAAATTAAAGACAAAGAAAACAGTCTTGGAAAAAAAAAAACAACAGAAAAATAACACATTACCCATAAGGGGCCATAATATGAGTAACAGCAGATTTATCAGAAACCACAGAGGTTCAAGGTTTGACTGAGTCCATTTCCATTCCTGTGGATTCAGGACCTTGCTGGCTGTTGGCTGTGTAGTTTCTTGCTACACAGGCTTCTCCGTAAGTTAGTGCACGGCAGCTGTCTTCTCTCAGAGTGAGCAAGAGAAGTTGTCCAACATAAAGACAGTAATTTTATAACCTAACTTTCAAAGTGACCTCCTATCACTTCTGCTGCATTCTATTCATTACAACAGAATTACTAAGTCCAGCCCACACTCAAAGGGAGATCACAACAGGGCATGAAGAACCAGGGGGTAGAGGTCACTGGAGACCACCTTAGAGGATGCCTACACCACTATTAACAAGTTTATCAACAGTGTTAGTTGTAGTTCTCTATTATTAAAAGGCCAATTAAAAAATTCAATTCCTTGACTACTGGTAGGCTGAGGAATTTAGGAATGCTTCAATCCACCAAGAGAGGCTAGGTCATGTATTAACAACTCAAAAACCTTAGGGTCTTAAAGATTTACTTCTCACTCATGTTGTATGGCTATGCCAAGTTGGCTGGGGACTCTGAATCATTCTCACACTAGAACCCAGGCTGGTATGAAATGCTTTGCTTAGAAGTGACATAGCCTTTCTGTCACAACTAACTGACCAACTGATCACATGGCCTAGCCAACCACAAAGCGGCTAGGATGTGCAATCCTAATACATGCACTTGAGACCCAGAAATACCTGGTGAACAGTACAAATGATGACCATAGGCATTCTGGTCAGTAAATACTCAGATCACTTTCATCTCCTACAGAAACCCTCCAGAATGATTACAATGAAAAGAAAAAACAAAACGAAGTGTTAGTGTGTGGGGCAACTGGAACTCTCATAAACTTCATTTTTTTGATATGAAATTGATATGTATGGTAAGCATATATTTAATTTTGTAAGAATCTGTCAAACTATTTCTCAAAGACTTATACACAAAGGTTCATAGGAGCTTTATTTATAATAGCAAAATCCTGGGAACAACCCAAATAACTGTCAGCAGATGAACAGACAAAACATATTGTAGGATATTCATGTATAATGGATTACTCAGTGGTATGTTCAAACCTTGGCAGTATCCATTCTGTTTTGTCCATTACAGTTCTTTTCAAAATCATGTTTATTTCTAAAAACTTTAATCTCAAATTACTCTTCACAGGGTAGCTTTTTTTTTTTTAAAGATTTATTTATTTATTTATTTATCTTTAGAGGGGAAGGGTAGGAGAGAGGGAGAGGGAGAGAAATATCAATGTACGGTTGCCTCTCATGCGTCCCCTGCTGGGAACTGGCCTGCAACCCAGGCATGTGCCTTGACTGGGAATCGAACCGCGATCCTCTGGTTCGCAGGCCCGCGCTCAATCCACTGAGCTACACCAGCCAGGCTCTTCACAGGGTACCTTGTTCTTCTATCAATGCAATGCAATTTCACACTTAAGGATATAGCTGTAAAACTCTATTCTTTCATTCATTTTTTTTTCCAATAGTAGTGATTTGGTCATCCTGTTTGGTTCCTCTAGCTAGCTGTTATTTCCTTGTGTCGAGTGAGCGCCTGGTGTTTTAATCTTTTTTTTTTTCCCCTTGTAGTGTCTGATTAATCTAAGTTACTAAATATCAGTTCCTTCAGGGATTTAAAAGTCTGGTATGGGGACCAGTCAGCAGACACTGAACAAGCAAGAAGAAAGCTTCCAATGTGGGCTGGTAGCAAGCAGGTCATCAAACTCAATTCCTTCAAATTAGGTAGACAGCCATGAGCTCTATCTTTTAGGGTGTTCTGAAGAAGAATGGAGAAAGATTTGATCCCCAATGGAAAAAGACAGAAATAGCAGACAGCAGCTAAGTCAGAGCACATCTCTACCCAGCTCCTGTAAGTAGGATCTACCTTTAAACCCAAAGCTTTAGGTTATAGAGAGGGCCCCATTCTGTCAGTCAAATTGTCACAACAGGGCTGTGAGAGAACTAAGGGTGTTTTAGATTGTCAGCTTCTGAAAGATTATCTACTATCCTTAAACATACTAGGATGCACATATTTGTTGGATAAACCATATTATTTAGAAGTGAGCTCTAAAACTAGAGGCCTGGCCTATACTAGAAAAAATTAATGAAAATAATCCTACCCATACTAAAGTGGCTGTGTACTGAAAAGTAATCATTGTAGCCTACTAAATGTAACAGAGTCCAGTGAAACGCTCATCTTTCAAACTTAAGCTAAAGAGACAGCCAGATACGATGGACCCCCTGAAGGACAACCACACAACTTACTAAGTCTTGGGGAAAAAAAAATCAAATCTGAATCTGGTCATGCTTGAATTCTAACTACCAATTTGCAGAAAATACAGAGAAACAGGTTAAACCATTCCACATGGTTATAATCAGAAAAATCTATTCTGTCAGAAAGACTTCAGAACCATTTCATCACATAAATTGTAAAAGGTAAAAGAAAACAAAGATTGAGGGGCTATATACAGATTAAAAAATACTTAAGATATAGTAATAAATAACAACTCAAGATCCTTATTTGGATCCTGATTCAAAGAAACTGACTTAAAATATCTATGTATGACATCTGAGACAATGGACATTTACTAGGTATTTTATATAATTAGCATTAATCTTTTTTTAGGATTAATCTTTTTACATATGTGTGACAATGGTATTGTGGTTATGCTTTCATTTTTTTAAAATATATTTTATTGATTATGCTATTACAGTTGTCCCATTTCTCCATCGTTCCCCTCCACCCTGCACACCCTCTCCCACCCACATTCCCCCCTTTAGTTCATGTCCATGTGTCATAAGTTCTTTAGCTTCTACATTTCCCACACTATTCTTGCCTTCCCCGTCTATTTTCTACCCACTGTCTATGCTACTTATCCTCTGTACCTTTTCCCCCTCTCTCCTTCTCCCACTCCCCTATTGCTAACTCTCCATGTGATCTCCATTTCTGTGGTTCTGTTCCTGTTCTAGCTGTTGGCTTAGTTTGCTTTTGTTTTAAGGTGTGGTTGTTAATAGCTGTGACTTTGCTGTCTTTTCACTGTCATGTTTTTTATCTTCTTTTTCTTAGGTAAGTCCCTTTAACATTTCATATAAAAAGGGCTTGGTGATGATGAACTCCTTGAACTTGACCTTATCTGAGAAGCACTTTATCTGCCCTTCCATTCTAAATGACAGCTTTGCTGGATAGAGCAATTTTGGATGTAGGTCCTTGCCTTTCAAGACTTCAAATACTTCTTTCCAGCCCCTTCTTGCCTGGAAGGTCTCTTTGGAGAAATCAGCTGACAGTCTGATGGGAAATCCTTTGTAGGTGACTGTCCCCTTATCCCTTGCTGCTTCTAGGATTCTCTCCTTCATTTGAATCTTGGCTAATGTAATTATGATGTGCCTTGGTGTGTTCCTTCTTGGGTCCAACTTCTTTGGGACTCTCTGAGCTTCCTGGACTTCCTGGTAGTCTATTTCTTTTGCCAGATTGGGGAAGTTCTCCTTTATTATTTGTTCAAATAAGTCTTATACTTGTTGCTCTTCTTCTTCCCCTTCTGGTACCCCTATAATTCGGATATTGGGATGTTTAATGATGTCCCGGAGGTTCCTAAGCCCCTCCTTATTTTTTTGAATTCTTGTTTCTTTCTTGTTTTCTGTTTGGTTGTTTCTTTCTTCCTTCTGGTCCATTCCATTGATTTGAGTCCCAGTTTTCCTCCCATCTCTATTGGTTCCCTATGCATCTTCCTTCATTTCACGTATTGCAGCCTGCATTTTTTCATCTAATTTGTGAGCAAAATCAACCAATTCTGTGAGCACCCTGATCACCAGGGCTTTGAACCATGCATCTGATAGGTTGGCTATCTCTTCATGGCTTAGAGGAATTGACTCTGGGGCTTTGATTTTTTCCCTCTGGTTTGAGCCATTTTTGGTGTTTTTCCTTTTTGTTGTTGTTGTTTTGGTTTTGGTCTGGTTGTGGCTGTTATGTAGTGAGGGGTGGAGCCTTAGGTGTTCCCCAGCGCAGGGCAGCCAAGTCGCTGAGTTGTGACTCTGTGGGGGCGGGGTCTGAGAGGGAACAATGGTGCCTGCTCCGCTCTCTCCTGGATTCAAGTCCCTTCCGCTGCTTCCCTTCCACCTGGGTTGTCTGCGCTCGGGAATGTGGGACCACCTGGTCAGCCAGCCGCCCTGCGCGGCCTCATTGGGTCTGCACAGTTGCCACCCCGTGCCCGGGGTCTGCCAGCTGCCACCTGTGCACCTGGGAAGTGCCAGCAGCTGCTGCCTGCATTCCAGGGTCCGCACCTCCACTTTTTCCTGCCGCAACTCAGCCCCTCTTACCGGTCTGGATGAATGGTTGCTGGACCTCCGTATAGTTCAATTTTCTATAAGTTCTGGTTGTTTTCTTGTTCTAAATATTTGTTGTCCTTAATTTTGGTTGTGAGAGGAGGCACAGTGTGTCCACCTACACCTCCATCTTGGCCAGAAGTCTGGTTATGCTTTCTAAAAGTCTATATTTTTTAGATATAAACTGAAATATTTATGTAAAAAAAAAAAAAAACCCAAAGTCTTTAAAAAAGTTTAGGAGCAACATAAAATTGTGTAGTTTCGGACCATACTTGACACTTCTAAACATGTTAAGATGTTTAGAATATGTCATCAGTTTTGTTTCCCAGTCTATCATGTTATAAGCAGAGTTAAGACAATATATAGTGAGTGAGGGAATCACTTATCTTACTAACACAGGTGGTAGAACCAAACCAGTGCAAGCAGCTGAATCTGGGAGACATTCCCCACCGTTCATGCAGAGAGGTGGCCAGTGTAGGAGGTAATTATGACACCAGATGATGTAATTTAATGTTCAGTTTTCAATTTGACTTAAATTTGATGCTTCAAAATAAAAATGATTGCAATGTTTACAACCAGTCCTAAGTGACAACAGCTCTAATCATTATACTGTAAATCAGAACCTGGTTTTGAATTTAATTGAATGAAGGAAAAGCACTGAAATTAGTTTGGCTTATACTGAAACGTGAGAGAGCCTATATAGTCCAAAAGTAAAGTTTGCCAGGTCTGGACTCAGATTGCCCAAATTTATAGCTCTGCCACTTCCTTGGTCCATGAACTCTGGCAAGTTTCTTAACCTTTCTTTGCCTTTGATACTGTTCCATAAGATGGGGACAATAGCTTCTGCCTTTGAGGATTGTGAGTAGGATTAAGTGCATACACATAAAAACATACAAGTGACTAGTGCAAAGCAAATATTCAGTAAATATTGGCTATATATATGGCTCTGAATTCAGGGGTAGGACAACAGATTCAATAAAATGAAAACTTTGATTAAAATATAACAATACAGCTACAGAGACAAGAACTATGTTTTACAATATTTTTGTGTCTGTGAAATAAGTAGCATTGATTATGCTAAAATTGACATAAGACTGAAGTTGTTATAAACATACTATGTGTTACAAACACACTATGTTGTTACAATGAAAAAATTTTCAATTTAGTAAAATTTAAAAAAAAAAAATGTAGGATGAAATCTGTCCTTAGTACTTAAGGTTTCATATTAGTTCTCATTGCCAAAAATTCAAGAGTGAAAAATTGTGTGAGATGTCTGTTTCATTAAAAACATACAATGAAATACTCTGGAAATGACTGATTCTTCAAAGAACATACTATAAGCCAGACAAATGTAAAACAGTGAAGCGAGATGAGCTATTTTGCTAGTCATAAAATATTTATTAAGGTATACTTTAGGGGATATAGTGAATATAAAATTTAGGATCACAATATGAAGCAATTTCAGCCCTCTCAAAAGTCAGCCCAGTCCTCAATGCTCTGCAGCTGTAAATCCACTGGTGAGACTCACTAAAAGCAGTTTGACTAGTACAGAAGAGGCTTTTCATAAACATCTACAATTAGAGCATCCGAATACCTCTTTTAAGTGCAAAACCACACCACATTACACTAATGCAGCAACAATGCATTCATATTGTTCTCATTAATCATTAGTAGTCAACTTGCATAAAACACCAGAAAAAAGCACAATGGAGCTCACAAAATGGGCTAAAAAATGAACCTGCTCTTGCAAAACACACATTGTAATGGAAGATATTAAACTTGTGTTACACACACTACAGAAGCTGTGTTCATTCCAATGATCTCAAGTGTCATTTTCTTTTCCGTAAAATCAAATTACATGAATGAGGCACAACTAATATTTGGGAGGCAGTGTGTAGCTAAAATTTCATTTAACTAATTATTCAATGATTTAAAAAACCCCCATAAATCTTTTCTGTCCTGAGGTAGTTGCAAAATAAATCATAACTTGGATACAACTAGAGCTGAGGCTTTGACTTTAACTCATTACAACTAGTTGATACTGACAGGAACTACCTTTTGATATTTAAAAGACAGTTGAGAAATGGGCCTCTCACCACACACACAAGATGATGGGCTATGTAGGAAAGAGGATTAGCTGCTTCAGAACATGAGAGATATGGTCCACCATTGCTTCCACCCCCACCCACCCCCAACCATTTCAAATTCTTTATTGTCCAAAAAATTCACCAGGAGCAACACAGTGGAAGTAGACAGATCATCGTCCTTTGCTGTAGCCAGGGAAGAACAGGTCAAGTAGAGTCTGCAGAATCTCATTGGGAATCATGATGTAATTCTGGCCAAGATCATGCCGGCAAGCAGGACAGGAGAAAACTTGAGCCTTAAAGGAACGCTGTAAACAATCCTAAGGCAAAACACAACAAAACCAAAAAACACACCCAATTGCATCTGAGGGTTAAGCATGTAGAAAAGTACTCAACAACTTATGCTTTTAAATAGGCTCTAGAAACTTATTGTTTGGCCACAAAAAGAACCCCTTAAAAGATGAATAACTATAAAGGCCTGAATCCATAATACCCATGAACACTAGTCTACAGACATGGCTTTAATTCTATCTCTAGCACAGTGATTTTCCAACCTTTTTCATTTCATGGCACACCTAAGCTAATTACTAAAATTCTGTGACACACCAAAAATTACTATTTTTGCTGATCAGTACATAGGTATAATTTTGATTGATTAAAAAAAAGTAATTACCTATCCCTTCTGTTCCAGAGTGACTGAAAAAAAGAAAAAAGTACCTGTACTTGTATAATAAAAGAATTTCTGGTATCAAGAGTTAAACAATCAGATGCAACTCTATTACATGACCTTTATATAGGACAGGGCATTCACACCAGACAGGTATCGTTGTGTTGGCTGTTGTCATTTTTTAATTTGACAATTTAAGGGAAAAGAGGTCTGTGGCCTTGACTAAGTAGTAAGGTATTGCATGTTTTACAAAATCTTGTGGCACACCCATTGAAAATTGCTATTCTAACACACACTGTGAGACTTCAGGTAAATGACTTAACTTTTGTATGCTTTAGTCTACTCAGCCAATGGAATGAGGGTATTAGAGACTATGGTTTTCACTAGCCTCATCTTCTAGGCTGGATTTTAATATTGTTCTTTTCTGACTAAGCATTAAAGAAAAAAAAATTCAGGATTCCTCTGCTTAGAACTAAGTTATATGTTTTATCAAATCACTTAACATATAATGTGTCTTCCAAACATATATTTAAAAAGCACTAAGTACATTACACAGTTAACTAACTTAAGGCCAGGCACAAACACATAGGTGGATGGGTTGTTTCCATTTTACAGAAGAAACTAAACTGCGGAAGTTAGGTCAGGGCAAAAAACCACCAAGCAGTAGAGCAAGATTCCCACCTTATTTTTACTATAACTCAAATATTCCTTTCACACTACACCGATAACACAATACTCAACTTCTCTGGGCATGCTGCCAGACAGAATCTGTTTAAGGTTCCATAAGTACATGGCACTATTTCAGTTCAGTTTGCACTATGCTACATGAAACATATAAAAGCTCTACGAGAAAACAGCAATGACATCTCACTTTCTCTTCTCCATTTCAACCCCTCCTCACAATGGCAAACATGACAGACTACCACAACTATATATATTTGAATTACTATCTAATAAAACATGCATTTACCACCAAGATGTAATTAGTGCTTGTGAGCAGACAAAATTCTATTACTATTCTGTTTTATGGAAAAATGCTTCTTCACATGCTAAAAACAGGTTTGGAGGTTAGTGTGCTTTCTGGCCTAATAAGGGAAAATGATAAAGAAATTCTACTTACTTTACAGACATTGTGGAGGCAATCTGTTGTCACAGGCTGGTAAACTAGCTCCTGGCAGCACACACACATAAAAGATTGTTCCAATTTTTTTAGAAAATTCTAGATGGTACCCAAAAGAGAAGAAAAAAAGGTTAGCATTTCGTAATATGTTAACAAAATTCAAAAATTGTCTTCATCACATTCAATATGTTTTCTATTAAAAATATCAAGCGGTGATTGTAATGACTAGCAAATATATAATGGAAACTGGAAAACGACCCCATTTCATTAGATATACATATTAGTTTTAAATCTTAGATTAGGTTGGAAAGGTTGCAAAGGCAGATATATAGCATTAAAATGTAAGTGCCTTGCCTCCAACCTCATATTCCAGAGATTATTTTTTCACCATTAAAAAAAAATTACAACTTGTCTCAAGGTCATCACATACATTTTTCAAAAACGCTGCATGGTATTTCAGTACATGGACATGCATTATTTGTTCACTTTTGCTACAAAACTTGAATATGGGTATTCTTTACTCTTTAAAACCATTACTAGTTCCATTTTACCCAAGCTGTTTGTTACTTTTAAACTAGAAAGATAAGCCCTGGCTGGTGTGGCTCAGCAGACTGATTGCTGGCCTATGAACCAAATAGTCACCAGTTCGATCCCTAGTCAGGGCCCATGCCTGGGTTGCAGGCCAGGTACCCTAGCTGGGGGCGTGCGAGATGCAACCAATCGATGTATCTCTCACACATTTGTGTTTCTCTGCCTCCCATTTCCTCTAAGAATAAAAATTAAAACAAAACAAAACATCTTAAACTAGGGGATTAGCAGTTTTTTGAATATTCAAAAGGATAATTCTCTATTCAGTTATTTTTGGTAGTAAGGGTTATTTTATGTTCTTTTATGTTAATAGAAAAAGTAGTATTTATAATTTCAAGTAAAACTAAAAAAACCCCCGAAGATCCCAAAGTACAAACAAATACCATATGATCTCATTTATATGTGGAATCTAAACAAACCTAACTTCATAGATACATAGAACAAATTAGTGGTTGCCAGGGGCAGGTTGGGGGTAGGTAAAATTGTTGAAGAGAGCCAGAAGGTACAAACTTCCTGTTATAAAAATAACTCCTGGTGATATAATGTGCAGCATAGTGACTATAGTAATACTGTATTGCATAGCTGAAAGTTGCTAAGAAAGTAAATCTTAAAAGTTCTCATTACAAGAAAAAAAGTTTTGTAACTATGTACGTATGGTTACAGATGTTAACTAGACTTATTACAGTGATCATTTTGAAATACAGACACATCAAATTGTTCTGTTGTGTACACTAAAACTACTAATACATTGTATATTAATTATATGTCAAAGAAAAATCAAAGATACCATTTCAAAGTTATGTTTTGATATTAACTTGTTTATAAATGTGGATTATAAAAGTCAAGTGAATTATTAACAAAGTAGTAAGCAACATATTAAAAGAATATACCAGTTAGGGGAGACATGGCAAAAATTATAAATTTAGTACCAGGTACCTTCTCCCTGACAAATGCCTTTGTTAATTATTGGTATTTCCCCTCCATAGCCCCTACAATATGAGTATATGTACTACAGGTATTTTGAATTGCCATAATGTGCCACATAGCAGTAACAAAAAGGCCAAATCCTTGCTCTCATGGAATTTTATATTCCTTTAGGAGAGCAAACTAAAAAAATTCACTTTCAGATAGCAATGACTAAGGAAACATGGCAACTTAAAGCAACAGAGTAAAGACTACCTTAGCAAGGGTAGTCAGTGAAGGCCTCTCTGAGAAGTGTAATACTACTGTAGAGACTTACAGGATCTGAAGGAGTGAGCCACAGGAAGATGTAGAAAGAGAGAATTCCAGTGTATAAAGACCTAGTAGCCAAAATGGGCTCAGTGTGTTAAAAAACACGATCACTGTAGATCACTGTAGCCAAAGCAAGTTGGGCCTGAGAGACTAGCATGAGGGGACTGCAGAGGTAGGTAGGAATGACAGATCATGGAGGGCCTTGGGAAGGTGTTTGGATATAAATGCATATATTATATACATGTTCATTTATCTAAAAGTCACCATGGCCAACACCTGATTTTATGGCTTAATAAATGTGCTCCTGGCTTATCTGAAGAGAATGCGCATAAAACCTGCCCAGGACATTCAATAATAGTACATAAATGTCCAGAGTAATCACTAGAAGCTACATCACAGTCATCTGACTCATGCATGTAAGATCCTTCCACAAGCAGGCAGTACTTTTTTCCAGGGGGGAGCCCTTTTTTTTTGGTTTGAGAATTGTCTACTGATCACTTGATTTCATATAGAAGTTATATTGAAAGGAGAGATTGAAAAGCATACTTGATTTGTACATCCTTGCCAAGTCTCACAGGATTCAACCACTTTGATAATTTTTTTATTGATAACAGAATATACATATTAAAAAGCCTCACCGAAGCACAATATACATGTCCAACCAAGAAAACAGATGTGCAAAAGAACTTCTGTCTGTACTCAGGTGGCTCTTCACTGATACCTGCTACTTTGTCCCTTGCCCACCCACAGCTAGAACTCACCTGACTTATCACTAACCAGCTGTATCCCCTCTAGCCAGAGTGTAATTAGACCATGATCAATTGCTTGCTATATCTTACTCTATCAGAGTCAGGCTCTTTTTATGCCTGGGTTTCTTGGCTAAAAATCAAATAACACTTCTCACAGAGATAAATCACTTTACTACTTCTGCCACACATGTAAGCCTCATACTACCAAGGATAACCCAACATATCACATCTTTAGGCAAAGGAAATGATGACTGCAATATAAATCCAAAGGGTATGTGATAAACCTTACCCATTTTTAAAAGTTTAATATTATACCAGGAAGATTCTTCCTTAATATAATAATAATGACTATTTCTGAAATAAAAAGCAATGCAAAAATTCTACGAGAGTTCCCTTTAAATACAGATAGAAAGCATATAGATATTCATTGATATCCCATATCAGACACACGGAAGTTCTGGCTAATGCAGAAAGAAATAAAAAGAAACTTGGAAAGAAGAAATGACTAAAAGATGATGAGATAATTTGGAATTTCAAGACAGAATACTAGAGGTCACCAACAATAGCTGCACATCACAATACTTTGGAGAAAAAGCAGAAAATTAACTATAATACACATGGTAAGAGCTTAAGATGTAATAAAATAGACTATTTGAATTTATAACCAAATTTAAGACAATAAAAGCAAGTGAGCAAGCAAGGAATGAATAGATCATTTATATTAGAAACCTCTAAACTTTGGGGAACCGATAAGAAAGCTTAGTTTGCAAAACAGCTCAATACAAAATCCACACATCAGTTAACTCTGTAATTCCTTTTCACTTTCAAATTTTATGATTATCCACCCTAAAAAAAATCCAAAACATATGAAGTATTTAAACAGATCAGTGTTGTTTTATTTACTTCTAGGTTGAACACGTAGGCATTAAAATTGTGCTGAATTGCATAAGACTTAATACTATCAGGTAACTGTGAAATATAACAAAAACTCTCCTTATTCCAAGAAATTCAAGAAGAGGGAAGACTCCCAAACTCTTTTTATAAGGTCAGCATCATCCTAATTCCAAACCAGATAAAGACACAACAAAGAAAGAAAACTACAGGCCAATACCCATTGATGAACATACATGCTAGATTCTCAACAAAATATTGGCAAACCAGCAATACATTAAAAAATATCATATACCATGATCAAGTGGGACTCATTCCAGGGATGGTTTATTGATTCACAAATCAATAAATGTAACACATCACATAAACAAAATAAAAAGCAAAAATCACAAGATCATATCAATAGATGCTGAAAAAACATGTGATAATAGCACCCATTTATGATAAAAACATTCACCGAAGTGGGAGAAGAGGGAGCACTCCTCAACATAATCAAGGCCATATATGAGAGACCTACAGCTAACATCAGACTCAACGGGCAAAAATTAAAAGCTTTCCCCCTAAAATCAGGAACAAGACAAGTGTATCTGTTTTCACCACTTCTGTTCAACATAGTGTTGGAAGTTCTACCCACAGGGATCAGAAAATAAAAAGCATCCAAATGGTAAAGGAGAGGTAAAGCTGTCATTGTTTGTAGATGACATGATGGTGTACATAGAAAACCCTATAGATTCCACCAAAAAACTACTCGACATAATAAGTAAATTTGGCAAAACAGTGGGATTCAAGGTCAATATTAAGAAATGAAGGCATTTTGTACACCAATAATGAAATGTCAGAAACAGAAATTAGGAAAGAAAATCCCATTTACCAAAGCAACAGGAAAAATAAAGTACCTAGGAATAAACTTAAACAAGGAGGTAAAAGACCTGTACTCAGAAAACTACACAACACTGAAAAAATCAAGGAAGACACAAACAGGTGCAAGTATATACTGTGTTCACAGATTTGAAGAATTAACATCATCAAAATGTCCATACTACCCAAAGCAATCTATAGATTCAACACAACCCCTATGAAAATACCAATGACATATTTCACAGATATAGAACAAATATTTCAAAAATTTATACGGAACCATAAAGGACCCTGAAAAGCCTCAGCAATTTTAAGAAAGAAGAACAAAGTAGGAGGGATCACAATACCTGATACCAAACTATACTACAAGGCCACTGTAATCAAAACACTCTGGTATTGGCATAAGAACAGAAATACAGATCAACGGGACAGAATAGAGAGCCTAGAAATAAACCCAAGTCTCTAAGGCCAATTAATATTTGATAAAACAGACAGAGGCATAGAATGGAGTAAAAATAGTTTCTTTGATAATGGTGTTGGGAGATCTGGACAGGTACATGCAAAAAAAAAAAAAAAAGAAAAGAAACTACACCACGAACTTATACCATACACAGAATAAACTCACGCTAGATAAAAATCTTAAATATAAGTCATGACACCATAAAAGTCCTAGAGGAAAACATAGGCAGTAAAATTTCAGATATCCCATGCAGCAATATTTTTGATTATCTACATCCTAGGGCAAGGGATATAAAAGAGAATAAACAAAGGGGACTATATCAAATTAAAAGCTACTGCATGGCTAAAGAAAACATTAGCAAAATGAAAAGGGAACAAACCGTTTCGGAAAATATTTTTGCCAATGATACCTTGGACAGGGTTTGATCTCCAAAATATGTAAAGAACTCACGTGACTCCACACCAGGAAGACAAACAATCCAATTAAAAAATGTGCAAAGAACCTGAATAGACAATTCTCCAAGGAGGACATACAGAGGGCCCATTGGCGTATGAAAGGATTCTCAACATCACTAGCCATTGGAGAGATGCAAATTAAAACCACGATGAGATACCACCTCACACCAGTCACAATGACCATTATAAACAAATCAACAAACAAGTGCTGGTAAGGATGTGGAGAAAAGGGAACCCTAGTGCACTGTTGGTAAAACAGTATGGAATTTCCTCTAAAACTAAAAATGGAACTGCTTTTGATCCAGAGGTTCCACTGCTGGGATTATAACCTAAGAATCCTAAAACACCAATTCAAAAGAACCTATGTACCCCTATGTTCAAAGCAGCACAATTTATAATAGCCAAGTCCTGGAAACAGCTGAAGTGCCCATCAGTAAATGAGTGGATCAAAAAAATGTTGGTGGTACATTTACACAATGGAATCCTATGCAGCAGACAGAAAGAAGGAGCTCCTACCCTTCTCAACAGCATGGATAGATCTGGACAGCATTATGCTAAGTGAAATAAGACAGGTGGTGAAAGACAAATACCATATGATCTCACCTATAAATGGAACCGAATCAACAAAACAAACGAAAAAAAGTAACAGAGGCATGGAAATAAAAGAACAAACTGACAGTGACCAGAGAGGAGGAGAGAGGGGGGACAACAGGGAAAGGAAGGGGAACATGTACAAAGGACCCATGCACAAGGACAATGGGGTGGGGACTGTCTTTGGGAGAAGGGGTTAGACAGGGCAGGGGAAAGCAACTGGGGGAAAAATGGGGACAACTGTAAGAGAACAACAATAAAAAAATAAAAACAAACAAAACACTCTCCTAATGAGTTTTAGATTAACTTGAGTATGTTCCACACTGAAAATTTTTCCCATGAATAGTACCTCAACACTAATTATTAAGTTCAGGCACAGAGAGGTCAGAAACCAATATCAAGAGGTCTAAAATAAATTTAAAAGCATTTAAGTTCTGCCTCAGATTGTTTCTGAAAGCTGCAGGCATTGGATGAAAAGATTAAAGAATCAAGTTTAGACTGGCTTGTGAGAATGATACTTCATAGGGAAATTATTTTCCACCATTTATTAATATCAGGACATTATTATTTTAAAAATCTTATAATAACCATATATGATGACAGACGATTACTAGGCCTATCTATGGTGGCCAGGTATACAAATGTCTAATCACTGTGTTGTACACCTGACACTAATATAATATTGAATGTCAACTACACTTAAAATTAGAAAATAAAGGTATGTAATTATATGAAAAACAAAAAAGTCTTTACTTACTGGTCCTTCCACAAGATGTACAAGCACTTCATCCCATAGTTTCTGGTTTTGATGATCTTCTCGAATTAGATGTTGCTGTTGAGGGGTTAGCTGGAAAGCTTCAACTGCTTCTGTTGAATCTGATGCTTTGAATACTTTTGAGGCACTTGGACAATCATCTAGATTTATTTAAAAATACATCAGAAAACCTGCAAGTAGTTCTAAGCAGAACTATGACACAAAAGAGTTAACTGGCACCAGTAATGTTTAGCATGAATATAACCTGCATAAAGCAGCCTCTAACTTCTCCTGGAGTTTAGGATATTATAATACTGCTGTTTTGATTCTGACACTATTAAAATACACTAAAAGTAACCCCACACCAAAACCCCTTTGCTTTGCTTTCAATTTCTTATGAGTTTCTCAATTTGTTCTCTCAATATTTCTCCTTATTAGAAATTATGTTATTAGGATTTACTTGTAATTACCTACCGTCATCATCATCTGGAGTCGGCCTCTTTGAGGCTCCACTGGCCTGCTTCTTTGACTGTCCTTTAGTCTTCTTCCCTTCCTTATCTGAAGGGTAACCTACTGGATACTGATGGGGGGGAAAAGCACAATGTAGACTTAAACTTCACAGAGAAGGGGGGTTCTATATCCTGGTGAGAAATTTAAAAAGGGGAGAGAGGAGGAATCCATTTTTTCCCTAACCAAACAATTTATATAAAGGAAGAAGACATTAAAAAAAACAAAATTCAAACGACAGACTATTAAAATCCCAAATTCAGTGTAAAACCATGTAGTTTTGATTGTTAAGAAATTCCATTTTATAATACAATGATCTTAGTTTCAGATCTAACACAGGAAAGACTAAGTTTACAGGAGTTGTAACTAGGTGGCTTGAGAATTTGGAGGAAGAGAGGAAAGGGAATCTTGATATGAAGACAAGTGAAGATCAACCACAGAGCACAACAGATGGTACTCACATTGATGGGATTACACTAAATTGTGGGGCCAATCTAAAAAATAAAACAAAAGAAAACCCCACAGAAACATTAAGGGCCAAATTTCCTATCTCTTAAAAATTGGGGGTGAGTGGATAATAAAAGCTTTTAGAAGACCTAATGCCACTAAATTACTGAATTCTTTATCAGCCAAAGGTCCAACTTTAAGGAATAAATTCTACCTATTATCTTTGTATTTTACTGGCTGCCTTTTTTTCCTTTTGGATATGCTTTGTGATAACACTCATGTTTAAAGCTCAATATGTTTCCGTCTTCATCAATGATACATTAACTCATCACATTAGATGGGATTATATGCTTCTGTTCAGTTTCATATCTAACCTTTCTGGAACATTCTCTGATGGACAGTGGATCAGAAAAAGTCTTTAAAAAATAGATTTAACAAAAATTTTTTTGTTTTTTTTTTTTTAAATATCAGTTACAAAAGAATTACAGTTGACCCCTGAAGAACAAAGGTTTGACAAGTGTGGAGCCACTTATGTGTGAATTCTTTTCAATAAAGATATTGAGATTTTTTTTTGGAGATTTCATTACATGAATTGCTATACCTATAAATAAATTTCTTTTTCACATTATCTTTTTATTTTTTATGCCTGTTGTTATAACATGTATTAATATCTACAGTGTTTTGTATCATGTAAGATAATATCAATGTCTCTTAGTAGGTACTGACAGACAATTCATCTTGTAAACAGATGACAAACTTACAGTATCAATAAATACAATACTGTAAATATATTTTCTTTTTTCGATTTTTCTTTTTTTTTTTAATTTTTATTTATTTATCTTTTAGAGGGGAAGGGTAGGAGAGAGGGAGAGGGAGAGAAATATCAATGTACGGTTGCCTCTCGTGTGTCCCCCGCCGGGAACTGGCCTGCAACCCAGGCATGTGCCCTGACTGGGAATCGAACCGCGATCCTCTGGTTCGCAGGCCGATTTTTCTTAATAACATTTTCTTTTCTTTACTTTATTGTAAGAACATATACGAAATGTGTGTCAATAGCCGGTTTACGTTATTAGTAAGGCTTTTGGAAAACAGTAGGTTACTAGTACTTAAGTTTTTGTGTGTTATCAAAAGTTATACATGGCTTTCGACTGTGCAGGGGTTGATGCCCCTAGCTCCCATGTTGTCCAAGGGTCAACTGTATTTTGGAAGTTATTTTAGCAGCTGATGGGTCTCATTTAAACAAGAAATCTATGAATTTAAAAAGAAAACAAAAATAGAAACAGACTTGCACTAGAAGACGCACACTCACCTGCCTGGGTGGTCAGACACTTGCCCATAGTTCAGCCCCTACACATGCAGTGTGGGCAGAGCCAGGGAAAATGACAAAGCTGGCAGTCTTTACGGAAAGCACAACAATGGGGAATGATGGAGGATGAACTCAAACCATGCAAGTCAGTGTCAGGGACAAAACCTAGGGTGTATAGGCAGTGGAGGGGGAATGCAGCCATACCATCCACTATGCACACAAAACCAACGAAATCTTATATGGGTTAACAGCTGAGCATGGGCAAAGGGAAAAAAAAGGCACAACACTAAAGGTGGTGACAGGACAGGGAAGCAGCTTTGAGGGGGAAGAGAGAAAAGTGGTGAGGAAAAGTGAGAAGGGTAGGAAGCAGACCACTCTTACAAGCCACCTCCCCCCTTCCCCTACTAGAGACACACCCCCTGTGCCATCCAGGATAAACTTCCCTTCTCGAGGTCTCCTACACCTAAATTTTATATCCCTTTCCCTCATACTTCAAGTGATCTCCACATTGAATTGAAAATACTTTGCATTGACCAGCCCAACTTTTCCCAAGCACAATTCTTGGTCTGAGGGCAGTTTGACACCTAGGATGCTACCTTTTTACTGTTTTTCTTTCTGCATACTTGCATGTTTTCATTTTCACCCCTTACCATCCACTGATCAACTGCTGTGGGTTATATCCAGTATTAAAGCACGTTGATAGTAGAGGTGTACATTTTTATGAATACACAAGTAGCTTAGACAAATGTAATCTAACCTGTAAACGCAGGCATAATCTCCTTGATCGTTCTATTCCTTCTGAGGTCCAAGGAGCAGGTTCAACATCATCTCTTCTTAAAAGATAGCGCCAAACCAGGAATCCATGGCTTGATGAAATCTCTGGCCAATATTTCACCACCTAAATCATAGTATTTCAGTACTACTTTGAGATTTAAAATTAAAACTTATAATGTCATCATATTAGTGGTTTAAACTTGCCAAAATTAAATCCAACTTCAAAAGGTATTTGTTTTGCAACAGTAAATGACTTAAGAATATTACCAAAATATTATTTTGACCTTATTTCTTATTAAGATAGTTTCTTTATATGTATAGATTACTGTAAATTTGAAATACTAACAAGATTATGCTTATTAATAAAATTTTGCATAATAGTAAGTAGAAATGGCAGCAGTAGATGCCTGTTTTCTAAACAAAGAATACAACCTATTTTAAAAATTATAATATGCTCTGCTTGAAAATCTATTGTAGTTTAAATCATTCTGAAAAATATATAAGAATCAAGATCTATAATGGCCAAGTTATTTAAAGGTTTTATCATAGAGAATAAACTTATAAAAAGCTTAACCCAAAATACTGTTCTACCCTTATGGATTTGAAATTAGCCTTAAAAGAGAAGTATCAAAGTTGAGAGCTTTCTTTGTGCATCTGTTATAGTTTCAGAAAAAGCAGGAATACCAACTAGGATGGTCTAATGTTTCCTCCAGCCCACCCATAGCATAGGATTTCCCTGTGGTGGTAACCCTGTCCTGAAAGCCCGGGAAGAATGACTAACAAGAGGTCATGCCAGATAGAGCACCTTATAAATGCCATCATATCTGTTGCCTTCTTCAGGAGCATATTTGCTGATCTTCCTCCCTTTAAAACTGCGTATCACTCTGACTGGCTTACCAGCTCTCCAATTCCGAGATTCTGCTCCAATTTTATCATCCAATGGAGCATCACAGTTTAGGGCCAATGCCCTAAAAAATAAAGCAAAGTCTTTATACCAAGTAATCTTTCTTCAAGTATATAATCGCATCATTAGCTCAATTAAAAGGTGAATTATGCCTTACCTGACGGTTAAGATTCTATGATTCTTTCCATATTATTCCAGATAATAGGATTATGCTTTCCCCCACCAGCAGAGAAGACAAATCAGTTTTCTGATGTCACCCCCAAGCCAGGGGATTGGTTCTCAGATAGCCTGTAGGGTTCTTCTGAAAGTAATAACATCTGTGCCACGTATAATAGAAAACAACTAGAAATACATGGAATTTTCTTTAAATAACGTTTGTTGAGGAAAGGGAAAAAGTTGGAAAACTAAAGCAACCAACTGTTGTAATAGTTATTTTTGATAGGGAGGAGTGAGGTAAATTGCTGGAATAGTGTAGAAAGAAATTCAGAAAAATAAATTTGGCAGCAAGGTATGAATGACCTCTTTAGGTCCACTTTCCACATTCCAGACAACAGAGATTCCTTAAAGTTTAGAAGATATTAAGAACAAGTTCAATATGAGAATATCCTTTAAAGACCTCTGGTAAAAAACATAAGTTTAAATAAAAATGAAGCATTCAAATGCCTGTGCTAAATCATGACAATGAAGACTGCTTGGCTGCTCAAGATCACTGCATTTTACTGAAGACACATAAACAAGGAGGAACAGTGAGCTGGAAGCAACACTTGATTTAGCTAAGGCTTTCTTAGTGTTTGTACTCAGTAGTAATTAATCAGTAAGGTTATTAGATGTTAGAAGACCTTTCTTGGGGAACTTAGTCCTGCCCCCCTCAAAAAACAAACAAACAAACAAAAAAAAAAACATAACCAAAACCCCCCACAAACTAGAATCTACTTAAAATTAGTATTTTTCCTTTAAGATACCAATTTTCTAATTTAGGTGAAAAGAAAGCACTGGGAACACATGAAGTCAAAAATACACAGACACACCCTGAATGGTGTGGCTCAGTGGATTGAGAGCTGGCCTGTGAATGGAAAGGTCACCAGTTTGAATCCTAGTGAGGGCGCAGGCCTGGGTTGGGTTGGGGGCCTGCAGGAGGCAACCCATCAATGTTTCTCTCACACATTGATATTTCTCTCCTTCTCTTTCTCTCTCCCTCCTCCTCTCTTGAAAAATTAAATCTTTAAAAAAATTATGTAGATACACATAATCTTGTAATGATACAAAATACTTGTTCAATATAGTTCTCTTTTTGAAGGCTCAAAAAAATAGGCCTTAAGAGTAAATGACTAATCCATTAAAATACCTGGATAAAAAATATCTTGACCATGTTATATTGTTAAATGAACTTAAGAAAGTGTTTCTTTAAAAAACAAACAAACAAAAAACCCAAAACTTTTTATAGACGTGGCCAAAGATTTAAAGCTTACCAAGTTATCTGTTATCTCAAAGGAAAATGCATTAAAGCTCTGGGAGGCAGAAGAAAATAAAGCCATCAACTCTAGAGCTAGTATTATATCCTATTTATGGAATAGCTATCTCAATACATACTTCAACTTCTTAAAGAGTTAACAGGATAAATATTATCTTTATGTTAATGAGTGGAATACTTTGGTGCTCAGTTACCTTTGGTCACAATGACTGTCACCACTAAATGGCATTAATTCACTTCTAGCTTCACATAAATATTCAGGCTGTTCAAGTATGTGAAGAGTCCAAGGGGATGAAACTCGTCAAAACGACAAGGCTTTTCCATTACTCTATCCACAGCTCAATAGGTTGTCTCTAACTGCTCTGTTAAAGGATGGCTAGGTTACCTTGCTGCCCTTCTCATTTTCATAAAGTGAAAGGGCTGAGAAAAAATAGAAACAAACTTTTCAAAAGCAAAAAGCAGGTATCAAGCTACCTCTTAGCAGAGTAGCAAAAATGAATCGGACTCTATACTAGTCAGGAAAGAGTATACTGTAGTAGGTCAGAGCTAAGGACCTTTCACTTCAGTTTTCAGGTTTATAAAACACTGTAGTACCTTTGCCCAAGAGGTCTTTACAATCACTCACAAGGGATACTCAAAGCTTAATGTACAAATTAACTAAATAGATGTTAGCGTCTCTATGATATATCAGTCCTAAAGTATTTCGAGCTAATATTCATTTTCATTACCTTCCTTTTAGAACATTTTTACTACCTGACATTTTGTAATGAGATTGTAACATGGTTAACCAGGTACACTTACTAGGTTTCTCAAAAGGTTGAAAAGAATCTACTGTGTATATTTCAAGTGCAGGTAGTTATAAAAGAAATTTCATTCAAGCAAAAAATCTATTATTAAAGGGAAAAATGTAATTTTCAGATCTGACAACCTAGAAAAGCCTTTTGCAAATTCAAGTCACATTCTCACTGACAAAAACATTATCAAAATATTTCTAACTCCTTTTAAGATCATTCCTCCTGAAGAGCTGCTCCCTTGCTTGAAAGACTAGCTAGTGACTGGAGTCCTGCCTCAGGAACGTTTTCACCAGCAAATCTGACCTGTCTCCTCTGCTGGTTCAGTAAAATAATCCTACTGTCAGAAATAATACAGAAGGAAGACATGAAAACAGATTCTATATAACTTGGTATGCAACAAAGTCTTGAAATCATACTGCTATATTCTTTACTTTACACGTTAATCAGAAATTATGGGCACACTACTTAAAACTGCGTAATTTAATCTCAAGAAAGTTAAAAATACTCACTTTTACTCAATAACCCCCAAAATACCCTTATTAATAGAATACAAAAATTTAAACTTCATGAAATGATTACAAAACTATCAATATAAGTTATAATGTAGTCATTGCTATCAGATAGTTTGCTTGGGTTACTTTATTTTTGATATTAGCATATATTTATGAAGTAAAACACTTTGAAGTTATTAAATTTTCTTTCCCATGGAAGCTAGAGGTCATCGATACTTCCATAGAATTGAGGTCAACACAAGGTGGCTCTTTTGTAATGCCTTACAAGCATTTAATTAAAAAAGGTCACTTTTGTCACTAAAGATTCTCTTATAACATTTACAGATTATGATTATTATAAATCCTAAAAACACCTTGAGTGTAGTTCTGATTTAGTTATTTGATGTGTTTAAATGTGGATCCCAAACATAACCCTGTTCCACATTAGTGTGTCTCTTATAAAAAGAACTTTGTCACTTTAAAAGATAAATCTGTGTTGAGTAGAACGTAACTTTGACCTGTTGGGCAGTAGATAAGCCACCTTATCCTCAATTTCATTTATATAGGCTCCTTTCCTTCAAAGGTTTCAACATGTTTTCAAATGCAAAGCAGGTGTGTTTGTCATTTTAGAAATAACAATGCAAAGAAATAAGATGCTTGCAAAAAATTATATTATCAGGTAACAGGATTTTAACTTTAGAGTTTTAACTTTCAATTTAAGATTTTTCTCTACAGTCTAAATTATATAATCCTATAACCAAAGATTTATATAAAGTCCATATTCTAAATAGTCTTTACAAACTCTAACAATAAAGAGTACCTGTTCATGTTTGTTAATGTTTGATCAGCCGATGGTGCACCAATTCTTTTATTGCCAGCAAGGTTTTTACCACCACTCCCAGTGTATGTGAATTCATCACCTCGGTCCTGCAGGAGAAGATTTTTCATCATTAAGACACCTAAACCCAAGTATAAATTCATCAAGTCTTGTTTTAGAGTCAGAACATTTGGTTAGGATATCCTACATTAACATATTTTCTCAAGGTATCTACCAAAATAAGGCCCAATTCAACTGTAATATTATGTGTAGTACACTGTCAAGTTATATCACTTGATTTAAAGATTTCACTTTGGGGACTTCCAGCCAAGATGGAGACGTAGGTGGACACGCTGTGCCTCCTTGCACAACCAAAATTCAGGACAACAAAGATTTAGAAATGAGAAAACAATCAGAACTAACAGAAAACTGAACTGTATGGAAGTCCGACAACTATTCATCCAGACCATAAGAGGGGCGGAGTTGCGGCAGGAAAAACTGGAGGTTGGAGGATCCGGGAGCACAGGAGCCCCAGGTGTGCAGGCGGTGGCTAACGGACCCCGGGCGCAGGAGGGGTGGTAACGGGCAGACCCAGTGAGACCGTGCAAGGCAGCTGGCTGACTGACCAGGTGGTCCCACATTCACACACAGATAATCCAAGCGAAAACAGGGGAAGAGATAGACTGCGCAACCCAGGGCTCTAATGCGGGGAAATAAAGACACAAAACACCAATTGAAAACACTTGTGGGGAGACTTCCGGCCATGATGGAAGCATAGGTGTACTCTTCTCACAACCAAAATTAAGAAAAACAAATATTTAGAAACAAGAAAACAATCAGAACTGATAGAAAAATCCAACTGTACAGAAGTCCAACCACCATTCATCCAGACCGGTAAGAGGTGTTAGAAAAATCCAACTGTACAGAAGTCCAACCACCATTCATCCAGACCGGTAAGAGGTGTGGAGTCGCAACAGGAAAAAGTGGAGGTTGGTAGACCCGGGCACACAGGCAGCAGCGGCCGGCAATTCCCAGGCATACAGGCAGCGGCTAGCAGACCCTGCGCAGGGGGTGGCAACTGTGCAGACCCAGTGAGGCCCCGCAAGGCGGCTGGCTGACCAGGTGGTCCCACATTCGCGCACAGATAATCCAGGCGAATGGGAAGTGGCGGAAGGGACTGGAATCCAAGAGAGAGCAGGGCAAGTGCCATTATTCCCTACCGGACCCTGCCCCCACATACAGAATCACTACCCAGCCACTGCCCTGCCTGCCCTGGGGAACACCTAAGGCTCCACCCCTCTCTACGTAACAGTCGCAACCAGACCAAAACAAAACACAACACAACACAAAAATGGCTCAAACCAGAGAACAAATCAAAGGCCCAGAGCCAATTCCTCTAAGCAATGAAGAGCTAGCCAACCTATCAGATACACAGTTCAAAGCCCTGGTGATCAGGATGCTCACAGAACTGGTTGATTTTGGTTGCAAATTAGATGAAAAAATGAAGGCTACAATAAGTGAAATGAAAGAAAATGTGCAGGGAACCAATAGAGATGGGAGGACAACTGGGACTCAAATCAATGGAGTGGACCAGAAGGAAGAAACAAACAACCAAACAGAAAGGAAGGAAGAAACAAGAATGCAAAAAATGAGGAGAGGCTTAGGAACCTCCAAGACATCATTAAACATCCCAACATCCAAATTATAGGGGTACCAGAAGGGAAGAAGAAGAGCAACAAGTGGAAAACTTATTTGAACAAATAATGAAGTAGAACTTCCCCAATCTGGCAAAAGAAATAGACTTCCAGGAAGTCCAGGAAGCTCAGAGAGTCCCAAACAAGTTGGACCCAACGAGGAACACACCAAGGCACATCATAATTACATTAGCCAAGATTCAAATGAAGGAGAGAATCCTAGAAGCAGCAAGGGATAAGGGGACAGTCACCTACAAAGGAGTTCCCATCAGACTGTCAGCTGATTTCTCAAAAGAGACCTTGCAGGCAAGAAGGGGCTGGAAAAGAAGTATTCCAAGTCATGAAAGGCAAGGACCTACATCCCAAATTGCTCTATCCAGCAAAGCTTTCATTTAGAATGGAAGGGCAGATAAAGTGCTTCTCAAATAAGGTCAAGTTAAAGGAGTTCATCATCACCAGTCCCTTATTATATGAAATGTTAAAGGGACTTATCTAAGAAAAAGAAGATAAAATACATGTACACTAAAATGACAGCAAACTCATGATTATTAACAATCACACCTAAAACAAAAAGAAAAGCAAACTAAGCAACCAGCTAGAACAGGAACAGAACCACAGAAATGGAGATCACATGGAGGGTTAGCAACAGGGGAGTGGGCGGAGGAGAGGGGGGAAAGGTACAGAGAATAAGTAGCATAGACGGTGGGTAGAAAATAGGGGGAGGGCAAGAATAGTGTGGGAAATGTAGAAGCTAAAGAACGTATAACACATGGACATGAACTAAAGGGGGGAATGTGGGTGGGAGAGGGTGTGCAGGGTGGAGGGGAATGAAGGGGGAAATGGGACAACTGTAATATCATAATCAAAATATATTTAAAAAATTTCATTTTGAAGTTATATACCTCCAAGCACTGCTATTCTCATGCCATATATATATGTGTGTGTATATATATGTATATATGTAATCAAATATTCTATAGAATGTTACAAAATTAGCTCTGATGGGTTGGAAATATTGTTCCACTTAATTCAGTGTTATTAAAATAAACTTATCAACATTAGCGTCTAGGTTCTTTATGGAGTACCATTTTACTTTATTTTAAATATATTTTATTCATTATGCTATTTCAGTTGTCCCATTCCCCCTCCACCTTGCACACCCTCTCCCACCCACATTCCCCGCCTTTAGTTTATGTCCATGTATCAGAAGTTCTTTAGCGTCTACATTTCCCACACTATTCTTGCCCTCCCCATCTTTTTTCTACCCACCGTCTATGCTACTTATTCTCTGTACCTTCCCCCCTCCCCTGATACTAACCCTCCATGTGATCTCCATTTCTGTGGTTCTGTTCCTGTTCTAGCTGGTTGCTTAGTTTGCTTTTCTTTTTGTTTTAGGTGTGATTGTTAATAATCGTGAGTTTGCTGTCATTTTACTGTACATGTATTTTATCTTCTTTTTCCTAGATAAGTCCCTTTAACATTCCATATAATAAGGGTCTGGTGATGATGAACTCCTTGAACTTGACCTTATTTGAGAAGCACTTTATCTTCCCTTCCATTCTAAATGAAAGCTTTGCTGGATAGAGCAATCTTGGATGTAGGTCCTTGCCTTTCATGACTTGGAATACTTCTTTTCCAGCCCCTTCTTGCCTGCAAGGTCTCTTTTGAGAAATCAGCTGACAGTCTGATGGGAACTCCTTTGTAGGTGACTGTCTCCTTTTCTCTTGCTGCTTCTAGGATTCTCTCCATTTTAATCTTGGCTAAATTTAATTATAATGTACGTTGGTGTGTTCCTCCTTGGGTCCAACTTCTCTGGGACTCTCTGAGCTTCCTGGAAGTCTATTTCCTTTGCCAGATTGGGGAAGTTCTCCTTTATTATTTGTTCAAATAAGTTTTCCACTTGTTGCTCTTCTTCTTCCCCTTCTGGTACCCCTATAATTTGGATGTTGGGACATTGAAAGATGTCCTGAAGGTTCCAAAGCCTCTCATTTTTTTTGAATTCTTATTTCTTCCTTTTTTCTGTTTGGTTGTTTGTTTCTTCCTTCTGGTGCGCTCAATTGATTTGAGTCCCACTTTTCCTCGCATCACTATTGCTTCCCTGTGTGTTTTCCTTCATTTCACTTATTGTGGCCTTCATTTTTTCATCTAATTTGCAACCAAAAGCAACCAGTTCTGTGAGCATCCTGATCACCAGTGCTTTAAACTGTGTGTCTGATAGGTTAGCTATCTTTTGGTCACTTAGATGTACTGGCTCTGGGCCTTTGATTTGTTCTCCCGTGTGAGCCAGTTTTGGTTTTTGTTTGTGTGATTTTTTTTTTGTTTTTGTTTTCGGGGGTCTGGTCACAGCTGTTATGTATTGAGGGGTGGAGCCTTAGGTGTTCCCCAGGGCGGGGCAGCCCAATTGCTGTGTTTTGATGCTGTATGTGGGGCTGGGGTCTGAGAAGGAACAATGGCACTTGCTCTGCTCTCTGTTGGATTTCAGTCACTTCCCGCACATCCCCCAAGCCAACTAGGCCTGTCTGGTGCTGAATCCTGTGTGGGTGGGCTTGTGTATGTTCCTGGACCCTGTGTGTCTCTCCAATGAACTCTCCTGTGAGACTGGGAGTCTCTCGGCACGTCAACCCCCACAGGTGTTTTCAATTGGTGTTCTGTGGCTTTATTTCCCCGCGCCAGAGCCCTGAGTTGCACAGTCTGTCTCGCTCCCGAGTTTCACCTGGCTTATCTGCATGCAAATGTGGGACCACCCGGTCAGCCAGCTGCCTTGAACGCCTGCCTTGGGTTCCTGCCCTGCTTCACAATGCCAGCCTGGCTGGGTCTGCCCGTTACCACACTGTGCCCGGCATCTGTCAGCCACCGCCTATGCACCCCGGGTCTGCCCACTGCCACCTCGTGTCCAGGGTTTGTCAGCTGCTGCTTTGTGCACCCGGTGCCACCGCTCTTTTTTTTTTTTTTCTTTTTTCTTTTTTCTTTTTTCGCCACGACCCTCTTGGCCAGGCCACCCGACTCCACCTCTCCTACCACCAGTCTGGATGAATATGTCTATTTTATCTCCTTGGTTGTCAGACTTCCATACAATTCAATTTTCTGTCAGTTCTGGTTGTTATTTTGTTTCTAAATTGTTGTTGTTCTTATTTTGGTTGTGCAAGGAGGCACAGTGTGTCTACTTACGCCTCCATCTTGGCCAGAAGTTTATGGAGTACTATTTTAAGAAATACATCATAACTGATTTCCCAACAGCAATCTGTACCACACCCACATTTGCTGGTGTATTTCAACTTCAAAATCCTAACAGCATGGTAAGTTCCCATATTTCACTCTCTGAGTTAACTCAAATTAAGGTAAAATAATTACCTATCATTAAGTTGCATAAAGTGTCTACCTCATGTGACAAATAAAAAAAAAAAAGCCAAAAGAAGTGGATGATACATGAACTAGCTCCATAAATATTTCTGTAGCAGCTATAAATTTATATAGATTTTATTGAAGGAATTCTAATAAGTACACCTAGTATAGCCCAGAACAGTTCTTCAATTGATGAGAAAGTTTTCCAAATGATATCTGGATTGACTTCAAAATGCTCATATTCCTAACCCTGTCAATTTTGAAATTATAGTTGTGGTAGTTCTATAAGGGAAAAAGTAGTGGAAACCAGGAAGAAGCGCATAGGAAGGACAAACTAAGCTAAACAATGTTTAAAACAGAACAAAAACACTTCTCATTATTCTTTAAGCAGCTAATTAAAAAGGGTTAAAATCCTGTCATTAACTCTTCTATACTTTAAGCTTTATAACAATAAAAACTTTTAATTATCACTTGTGGGGGAAAAACTGCCAGACTGTTAATATTATTTGAGACTATTTTCCCCATGAAAAATGATGAGGCTAACTTTGTTGCATTTTCTACTTTATGCTCTACTAAGCTGTACTCCTGTGAAGTAGTAGTACAAGACTGCTACCTGGGAAAAGCTCACATAAAAAAGCTATCATTTACACAGGGGATATAGTCTGTCCTAGAATGACTAAACTTCCTACGATTTTCCAATCTCTACTTTTCTCCAAGCTATAAAGCGTCTCCCTACCACATTAAGCTGGGAGCTCCCAGTCCTGCCATCACTCTTATCAAGTAAAAGACCTTTATCTCGGTTTTCTCACCTGCCCCTCACCGAAAGACTATCAGAAAAATATCCTACAGCACAATTAAAATTATTAAATTTTCCTAGACACCTTTAATGACTTCTTAATTCAAGGCTATCTAGAATATGGCCTTAATTTTTACCAGTTTCTCTCTCATACTACCTCTTCCATGTCCGTAAAACTGGGCACTACCACTACTACCAATAATACCTACCTAACACTGCATGTGAAGGTTAGGCTAAGCATTTCACATATGATTAGTTCATTTAACCCTCACACATCAACCCTATGACGTAGGTCTTATAAACCCTATTTTATGGATGAGGCAGAGGGGTATGGTCACTTGCCTAAGATCACACAGCTAGTAACAGATGGCACCAGGACACAAACCCACACAGCCTGGCTTCAGAGTCTGTTCCTGATCGCTAAGTAAACTACTTCTCAGGACAACTCTAAGAGACAGATCACCTCATTTCTCAAGTGAGGTCACCGAAATCAAGGCACTAAGCTAGCATTTGATTAATTCAAGTTACTAGACTAAAATTGTTAACTACTTTATCAGCAGGTATTCAATAGCTTCATGTCCAATCATCTAAACAGAAAGAAACCATTGGCTCCATGAACGTTATACCAAATTAAAGGCTTCAGAACAAACTTTTTCTTGAATGAGAAAAGTTTATTTAGGCTTCCTCTAACTGTTTCTGTAGATATGATTAAGATCAAAAGATTGAAAATGCTTATAACACAGAACATTTCCAGTTACATCGTAGTTGGCAATTAAGCCTAAGTATTTCAGTCCTAAAAGAAATTATTCTTTACATTATATAATAGAATTAAGAGCTTATGACACCTCACCAGTATTTTTCTCCACAAATGTTTAATGTCTGACTAGTAACTATATTAAAAAAATGGGAATAAAAGGAAGTAATAACACCCATCTCACTTCAACTTGGTACTTCTTTTTAGCTCTACAAAGATGTTTATATGTTTCATATATTTAAGATAAGCTTCTGATCCAGACTATAGAACTGTCTGAGTCCTTATTATATGCCCAGGACTACATAAATTACTTCATTTAAACTCAGTAACTTTCTGATATAAAATTACAATACTATTTTTTTTTAATTTTAAACATGGGGAAAGTGAGGTTTAGTGGAGTTAAATAATTTGGTCAAGGTCTCACACACAAATGTCAGAGCCTAGATCAGATACAACTGGCTGGCCACTAAAAACATGTAAAAGAGACTCCACTTCAGTTGGTTTGTTTTCTAACAGAGCCTTAAAAAAAGTAAGTGCTGATTTCAATAAGTTATATAACATTTTTGTATTTGTGAAAAATACTTAAAGATATAGCTTCAAAATATTCATGTCAACTACCATACAGCCCAGCAATTATACTCTGGGCATTTATCCCAGAGCATTGAAGACCTTTGTTGAGGAAAAACAAACAAAAAAAACAACCTGTACACAAATGTTTATCGAAGCTTTATTCATAGTAGACAAAAACTAGAAATAACCCAGATGTTCTTCCAGAGGTGAATGATTAAACAAACTGCGGTACAGCTATTCCATGGACTACTCAGCAATAAAAGGGGAACAAACTGGTGACACATGGCATAATGTGAGAATTATGCTGAGCAAAAAAAGAATTTCCAAAGGTTATATACTATTATACTATATGATTCCACTTCTAAAGATTTTTGAAGTGACAAAATTTGAGAAATGGAGAACGGATTAGTGGATATCAGGAGTTAAGAAGGGGTGGGTGGAGAGCAGATATAGTACCTCTGCCTATAAAAGGGCAACACGAGGGATCCCTGTGGCAAGGAAAATAAATGTTCAGTGTCCTCAATGTAGTATGTCAATATTCTGGCTGTGATATTGTTCTGTAATTTTGTAAAATGTACCACTGAGGGAAGACAAGGGCACAAAAATCTCTGTACTGTTTCTAATGCTACATGTCAATCTAAAATTATCCTATAATTGTAAGTTTAATTAAAAAAAATGAGCTCTACAGAATATGAGTATTTTCATTGCAATAACCAGTTATTACATATTTGTAAATCAAAACAACACACACACAGATTAAATACTGCCAATTGATTTACCTTGTAACTTGTACAGAACTGACTACTTTAACATAAACTCTATACTAAAAAGAGACAGGACTTGATATACCCTAGACAAAACTTCTGTATTTTACTGAATAATCAAAACAGGTTCTAAAGTACAAAGTTGTATCATAACTTACTACTTCATCTGCAAATCCACCAGCCAGGACAAGAGAGTAAGCCCCATCATTACTTCGACCATGAATTCCACCAACATGGGGCCTATGTACACCAGCTTCACTCACCTATAAAATAAACAGAGTCTCAAAATACCTTTAAACAGTGAAGTTACATTTACAAAATGCTTTCACATATACCATTGGACCTAAAAGCCTCCAACTAAGAACTGCAGGTCACCCAGAGTTCTTACTTTTTTGTTCACTAACTCTACTTCTCTCCAACTACATGACCCTTAGGCATTGAGCTGATGACTCTTAAAAGTGCTCAGGCTTGGAATTCTGAGTTTCAAAATAATAACCATCTTATATCTATTGCTAATAACAGCTCAATCTGGGTAAACAAGAATTTATTATCAGTGCTACACATCTCTTCTCTTATGTCTTGCCTTTGATTATGGCACTGTTGTTCCTAGGCATGTCAGATAGGCAACAGTCATTCTACCCTCATTCTTCTCCTTCAATGTCCAAACCCATTTATTTGACCACAAATACTGCTGACCTGATCTCCCAAATTCATTTTTTCTCCTTCCACTGCTATAATGTTAGTTTGAGTGATTAATGCTTAAACTAGACCCTCTTTCACCGCCTCCGATTTTGTTCCTTCAATTCCATTCTACCCATCATAAACAGAATGATCCTTTAACAGAATGAGCTTTTAATTTTTAAGTGCTTAAAATATATTTAATGGTCTGATAGTCACTGTATAGAGCCCAAGTTAAGTATTACAGATTATCCTCTCTCAGCCTGGCTATCTCCAATCTCTCGCTTCTCCTTCATGGAGCCTCTATGTTTCAACCAAAACTACTCATTGTTACCCAAACATGCTACCCATTTTCTTAGTTTACTCATGCTATTTTACTACTTCAATGGCCTACTGTTTTCCCATATACCATCAAATCTGGCTCACTGAAACAAGTGTCACTTCTTTTCTGTACTTCAAACTCCCTGAGTGAAGTACTGTAATTCATCTACTCAACGTACAATTGTTTGCCTTGACCAGTGTGGCTCAGTTGACTGGGAGTCATCCTGCAAGCAAAAGGTCACTGGTTTGATTCTGGGTGAGGGCACATGCCTAGGTTGTGGGTTAATCCCTGACTAGGGCATGTGTGAGAGGAAATTGATAGATGTTTCTCTCACATTGATGTTTCCCTCCTTCTCTTACTACCCCCACCCCCTCTCTTTAAAAAGAAATACTTTAAAAACATTAAAACAAAACAAAACAAAAATATACAATTGTTCTTAGCAGAGAAAAGGGAGCTAAAATCCAAGCCTGAATAGAGGGGCTAGGGAAGAAGCTGCAGTAGAAGCCCAGGAGAAGCTGTTAAGGGCAACAGAACCTGGATTTAGTCCTTGGAAACACCAGGTACTTCAGAAGATAGGACCACTTGATTCCCAACCTCTCCAACCCTGAAAATAATAAACCTGTTTTAAATCTTCCCCACTTCCTAAATGGCAAATCCATCTTTCCAGTTGCACAGGCCAACAACCTCAAAATATTCTTAGACTGTATGAATGGGACTTTTAGAGTTCAGGAATGAATTAGTGACACCTATACAAAAAATAAAGCAAACAAAAAAGACAGTTAAAAATACAGTGTATTTTTTACTGTATTTATAGATCCAAAGTCATAATAATATCAAACCTTGAATAGTGACTTAATCAAATTATTTTATTTTGCGATGGGAGGACAGAGTGTGTTAAACTAAATTGTTCATCTTCTATAGAAGGAAGTTAATAAAACTAATATACGAAGACAGAGGCAGTATAAACACATTATTTAGAAGTAAGGAGGTAAATACAGAAGAAAACATCTAAAATGTTAAAGTAGTTATCTCTGATGAACAGAAAATGGGGACCAAAAAAGGGGTGGGTTTTTAAAATATGCCCTATACTAGTATTTAACTTTTTGAGCTATGTATTACACTATTTTAACTTTAGAATGTTACCATTCTACTCTTATTTAAAATTCAACCTCCTCTAATTGCAAAATATTCTACTTAAGATTTTTCCCCCTTCACATTAAGTTGTCCATAATGATAAAATTACCTTTCTAAAAAAGAAATCAGGAGTAAATATAATACAGCCTTCTTCGAGGGGAAAAAAGAAGTAATTTTATCCTGAGATTATCTGGCAGTTCCTCTGACCAATATCTTAACAATCATTCAGAAAGGTAAAACTCAAAGAAAACACCTAAAGTGAGCCTTCTTGTAGTTCAGTGACATTAGATGAGAACTTACCACATACATGACAAAAAGAAAAAAATAATATTGCAAATATTAAATTCTTGGCAAAAACATTCTTTAGAAAACTTACCAATAATGTTAACTACCATAACAGTAACAGAAGAGTAGAACAAAATGATGAAAAGGCATAGTTGATGCCTATTTATGATGCATGTTCTTCTGTCTGTCAAGCTATGGGAAACAGCTTACCCATTGTAACAGAAAATCTTTCATTCTAACTGAATACCATGTGATACTGCCTAGGTTAGTCCATTTATAATTAATAGACACTGATATTTGCTACAATTTGAACTATACCCAATTCTACCCTTTCAACTAAGCCAATTTTAAAAATACCTGAACTCTAAATCTCCAAGTCGATCCAACAGGAATTCCAGGAATAGGTCCATAATGATTAGAAGGAACAATGGTACATTCTTTAGTGCGCCCAACACAGGCCATTCCCTACAAATAACAGAACAAGCTGTTTGAGAAATCAGTTATGCTACATCGTAAAGGCTTAGATCCCATAATATGTAAATAAAATAGAAACCTGGCTATTTGTATGATTAGAAATACATAACAATTTATACTATTAAAATTCAATTAACGAATGTAAATTAACAATAGCATTAACAACATAGTTATTTTTTAGTATTTCTGATATTTAAAGTACCATTTATACCATTACTACTATTGTTATTAAAACATTATAAAACTTGGCCCTGGCTGGTGTGGCTCAGTGGATTGAGCATCAGCCCATGAACTAAAAGGTTGCTGGTTTGGTTTCTAGCCAGGGCACATGCCTTGGTTGCAGGCCGGGTTTTCCAGTCGGGGGCATGCAAGAGGCAACCAGTCAATGTTTGTTTCACACATCGATGTTTCTCTCCCTCCCCTCTGTCTAAAAATAAAATAAAATCTAAAAAAAATTACAACTTGCATTATAGTTATTATAAACATTTAACTAGGAAGAAAAGGAGACTTTTTTCTTTACCCTGCCCCAGTCTCTCCGGCTTTCAGTACTAGCTGATGGCATCTTTGCTTTCTTTTTACTCATTTTAAGTCTTTCACCAGCCTTTACAACTTCACTGGAATCAGTTTTACAGGAAGGACAATACCTTTAAAAGAAAAAAAATTCTGATAATACCATATTAAAGCCAGTAACAGAATAATGACCTTTCTAGGGTAGAACAAATTTTAAGATGTTGTAATTAGTATATATTAGAGAGTTCAGCTGGTACTTAAGTATGAAATTTTTCAAAAGATTTACATGGGTAGGCAGGTCAGAATAAAAACAACAACATAAAAGAAGTTGTCACTCTTTTAGAGAACTCAAGATTTTAATATAAATTCTCAAATTTACCTGAAAAGCCAGATACAGTTGTCCAATTCAAATGGTACTATGATCTTATCATTAACCCTGAAAATGTGAATTATTCATTGCACGTTCGTATCATTAAAACAAAATGAGCAAGAATAGGTGATTCTTCTAGACGGAACACTGAAATATGGGACTCATACACATCTCATCTAAACTGATTATTAGAATTCACAAAGTGTGAAATGTATGGTCTATCATAACAAATTTTCAAGGATGTTTATTTATATTAGCCTTGTCCCTAGCTCAATTTTAATTGCTTATACTTGTTTCTCCTTCAGCTTATTTGCAGTTAAGTCACACTGATATAACCTGTACAGGCTACCTTGGAGATACTGTGGGTTTGGTTCCAGACCACCACAATAAAGTGAGTATTGCAATAAAGTTATAATCTGTTTACTGGTAGACTGTCTTGCCTTTAATTTATAAAAAACAAGACATCTGTGAAGCATAATAAAAAAATGAGGTATGCCTACATATCATTATAAGTGGTCTTAAATCATTTCTAAAAAAAAAAACAAAAGTATAAGTATCTACAGAATGAAATGGGTTATTCTGTGTCACCAACTAATGGAATATCTTAACAAAGATTGGCTGGCCACTTCCCCCATTAATTTAAAATCTTTCTCTATATTTTCCATTTCATAATTATCCATTCCATTTGGCTTACAGAAGAAGACACTTACGCCCAACGAGATAATTTTAACAGCCTAATTACAAGATATCTTGTTTAGTGCTGTATGAAAGATAAATGTAAATAATTTAGTCCCTGATTCTGAGAAAATTAGGCAGTGAGATACAGACACAAATCCAAGGCAAAATTAACTATGACAAGACAAGAAATACTATCAAGTGAAATCTCCCCTAATGAGGAAATCAGGAAAGCTTCCAAAAATCAATTTGAGCCCTGGCTGGCATAGCTCAGTGGATTGAGCTCGGACTGTGAACCAAAGGGTCGCCGGTTCGATTCCCAGTCAGGGCACATGCCTGGGTTGCAGGCCAGGTCCCCAGTGGGGGCCACGTGAGAGGCAACCATACACTGATACTTCTCTCTCTCTCTCTCTCTCTCCCCTCCCCTTCCCCTCTCTAAAAATAAATTAATAAAATCTTAAAAAAAAAAATCAATTTGGTAAGACAGTATTTTTACCAGATGTGCTAGCATTTACAACAATAATTTTATCAAAGATCTTATCATTAAAACAGGTATTATCTCTGTCTGATGGGAAAATAAGAGGTTACATACCTAGACAACATGATTTAGAGAAGAAGAAAAGATTTAGGTTAAGGAGTTACAGGTGAAATGAAGAACCTCAATATGAATATAGAGGTATTCCATGGAGAAATCTAAGACAAACTCCTAATTATACGATCTTAAAGTCATCCCTGGGATCTATTCCTTCATTAGGTTTGTTCAGAACTCGATGCCAGGTACTATTTTGATGCTTGGGATAAATATTTGTGATCAAAATACCTGTACACAATAGTTAAGGAAAACTAGTACATAAATGAAACCATTTCAGAAAGTGGTAAGTGAGTGCTATAAAGGAAATACTTTAGTGTTCTGGGTGTGCTAATAGTAATTAGAAACGTTTTGTGTCTTTAGATAGTTAAAGCCTTTGGGGTGGTATTTCTGCTGAGACCAGAGGAGACAGTGATAAGCCGCCAGGGAAGGCATTTCAGGCAAATAGACATGAAATGTAAAGGTCCTAAGAAAAGGAAAGGAAGGAATGATATGCTTTATAGAACATAAATGTGGATAGAGCTTAAGTTCAGTAAATAAAATGGATAAGTGATGAGTTTAGAGAGTAGGCTATGGCTAGGTCATAGATGGCACGGCCTTACATTTTATTCTAAGTGCAACAGGAAGATTAGGGGATTTTAACCTGATTTAGAACTTTGTAAGATCACTCTGTTGCTATGGGCGAAAGGAAGCTGGTGAGCAATGTGAAAACCAGGAGACTAGTTAGGCATTTTTTATAGCAGTTCAGGGAAGAGATGATGGTTTGGGTTGGGGGATGAGAAGAGAGAAAGATTATGGAGAACTGACAAGATATGCTCATATATTCTTGGATATAGGGTATACAAAAGGGGTGGTAAAGAGAATCAAAGATTCCCTCACTAATTTTAGATCCACTAATTTTGTGATGTCAGGCAAGCAAGCAGCTGAATATAGGAATATAAAGCTCAGGGGAGTTTAGATTTGATGGTATAAGTTCAGAACCATTAGGTTGTTATATAGAATCTCAGGACTGGATGAGGTCATCTGGGAAGTAAGTATGAAGACAGTAAACGAGTAGTGCTTTCAGAAACTCTGAAATCTGGTAGGTGAGAGAAGACCAATAAGAGATTAAGAAGAAAAGTAGGAGAAAAATTAGATCATATGATATCATACAATCTACAAAAACAGAGTCAGCAGCCGAGCAGAACAGTTAGGACTGAAAAGTCACCACTGGGTTTGACAATGGAATGTGTTTGTGAGCCTGATCTAAGCTGATAGAGTAGAGTAGAGGTATGAATGTGAGGAGAGGAAATGAAAATAATCGGTGGAGAATGCTCTTGAGAAGCTTTGCCATGAAGGGAGCAGAGAAATGGGACAGGCAGCTGATAGGAGGAATGGGATCAAGGGAGAGGTATGTGTCTGTGCATTTTGAAAACTCAATAAGATTCTAGGGTACTAATGAGAATAACCTAGTAATGGCAATTCAGGAAAGGAATTCAATGTAGAAATAAAGTTCCTGAAAACACCAAGGATATGGAATTATAAGGGAAAGTAGAAAGGCTTGCATTTTAGAGAAGCCAGAAAATATCACCCATGGAAACAAAAGAAAAATAAGAGACTTCAGAGAAAATATACATTACTGGTGGTGATAAAATTCAGGGATGTGACCATAAGAAGTAGGGGGTAAAAAAAAAGAATTTATATCCCTTCCTTTCTTCTATCACTCCTACACCCTCTGTTATAATACAATAAAAACCTTCCCAAAAGTTGGGGGTGGGGTGGGGGACATCAAAGGGATGGAGAACAATCTATTCTTTACGATGATACCAGCTACTTCATTGTGATGTTAATATTTCTGGGTAAGTCATTCTTCCAACTTAAAAACCCTCCATGTTAAAGACATGGCCCACAGTTTAAAGAGAAAAAAACCTAATATGACATTAAAAAGTTCGTTATAACTCTGGACACATTTTTCTTAGTCTCCTAATTATTTCTTTTTGTAACTTGGTCAACAGAAGAAATATTTTGTCAAGTGTATTTGACCTTGGTGCTTAGTTCTACTTATTAACCTCATAGGATTAAATATGGATACAATAATCTATATAAAGCACTTTGTTAGTAGCTAGCATTTATTAAGTGCTTAATAACTATTACGTACTATTATAGAACATACTAGGTACATCTAAAATAATTGCGGGTTAGAGGGAACCATCCACAAAGGCTTCCCCAATTACATCATATTTAAGTAAAAACCAGAAGAATTAATATCATCCTGAAGTTAGGCAAAGAAGAAAATGTTTCCAAGAGAAAATGTGTCAGGTGTAAAAGCCCAGAGGAGAGAAAGAAAATGATCTAAAGAGCTACAAGATATTTAATCTGGCTAGAGTAACTCTGGCTGGGTAGGTCAGTTAGAGCACTGTCCCAATATGCCAGGGTTGTGGGTTTGATCTCCAGTTAGGGCACATATAGGAAGTAACCGATGAATGCATTAAGTGGAACAACAAATCAATGTCTGTCTGTATGTCTCTCCTTCCACTCTCTCTAAAAACAATAAATAAAATTAAAACACTATTATATAATCTGGCTAGAGCACTATTATAAAAACAATAAATAAAAAAAAACTATTATATAATCTGGCTAGAGCACAGAATATTTGGAGAAATGGAAGGGGGAGAAACAGTAAGAAATACAACTGGAGAAATCAACTAAAAATACTTGTGCAGGACCCTGTAAGGCAACATGAAGCCTCTGAAGCAGCGGAGTAACACAATCAGATTTGCATTTTTCAAAGAACATAGACTCCATACTGGGGAAAAGACTGGAGGGATTAAATATGGAACTAGAGACTGGTTCAGAAGCTGTGGTAATACTTGAATAAAGGTATCAATAACAAATAACCATTGGTTATAAAATGTTAAGTACTTTAATATACATTATATATCTGTAGAAATCTATGTTTGGTGGTTTAAACACCTATTTCACATTCAATTTTGAACATAACAACAACAAAAATACCCTACTAATCATACCAGTATTCCTCTTCAGGGACCTTATCCAAAGGTGGATTTAGGCAGTAAATATGATAGGCCATGTTACATTCATCACATAGAAGCTGCATGTTGGGTTCCTGTTTTCCACCACATATATGACAGGAGCAAGAATGGCATTTCTTGTCTGGGTCTCCACGGCATAAGTCACATTCGGGGTCATTTTTCCCTATTAAGAACAAAATACAGCAAGCCTAGCCTTAAAATCATTTATATATATATAAATCTTCTAAAGAAAAACCTATGAAAATATCACACAGCTTTTTTTAAATGAAAAAAAGAAACCCTCAAGCATGGGACCTTAAGAATAAATACCTGATCCTCATTCTACACTTACAAATCAAATTTTCAGGAATGGGGCCCAAACATGTGCCAGTAGTAAATCAAATTATACCCACCTGTGAGGATAATGAACTTTTGTCTTAAAATTTTTTTAATTTATATTGACTAGACTCATGGCTAACCAGATATGCACCAATGTGATTAACTCATTGGGGCACCATAAGTTATCTTAAAATTTCAAGGGAAATACAGTACTTTGTCAGAAAAAGTTGTTTTGACCTAATTACTTGATAAATGAAATTGTTAAGTACCATCTGTCCTGTAGATCCAGGGTGGGCTGAACTGGGAGGAGGAGGGCTGTTATGAGTCAGCAGGCCCATTTTAGTTCCCATACAAGCTATGCCCCCAACATTCGCTTTATTAGTAATATAAGTGGCACTTCTAATTCCGTTGATTTTCATCTTACTTGTCAACTGGTTCAGAACTCTGGCAAGTTTGGGAGTGCCATTTATTGCACCTACCCCATCTAAATCCAAACATCTTTTGACAAAGTGTTCCCATGAAATTTTAAAACATACATAGGTACACAAAAAGTCTTACAGTAGTGTTCATATACCAAAAGTTAAACTTAAATGTTAATGAAAGAGGAACATTTGGAAAATTTTTCATGAAAAAACACAGGTAAATCTACATGAACTATTAATATTGAAGAAGTCAGGTATATTAAATTAAAAAAAGAAATTAGATAATTTTTTAAAAAACCAAATTGTTTCAACAAAAATAAATTATATAGATACAGGATGATGTCTAGAATGATATGCTGTTAGAATGATTACCTCCTATGAGTTCTACATTATTTGAATTTATATAGTTTCACATTCTGAATTTCTTACAAATTGTACACAGTACATATGTGAAGAAATTTACCAGTATAGGACTAATTTAGCATATAAGGGAAATGGGAAAAAGTATCTCACAAATGAGATGGAGGAAGGAAAAGGCTACTGATTTTAGTACTAACCTTCTGACTGATCACTGCCTATTGTTGCGAATGAAAATGATTAATAATCTTGTTGCTCATTTTCACTAAAGTAGCTATGGCAACATATAGAAATATGGCAATCCTAAAACACATGTTTAGATTTTTGGTTTGGAGAGTCATCTGACCAGTGGAAATCCAGCTGTGGCTCTAAAATGGTTTCTTTAACATACAAGTTCAAAATTGTAGCTATAATGTTATTAGCATCAGACAGAACAAAAAATATATACAGTATACCGAGTGGGAGAAAACAGAAACATGAGAAAAACCTAGCCAAACTTGGTTTTCTGTTGTGTTTTACTAAGAAAGACTAAGGCACATTATATAGGTTTACTCATCAACTTATCTTCATTCCTAAGATATAATCCTACAAGTAGTCACAAATTATGCCTTGAGGGTCTTAACTCAAATGTAGATACATTAGCATTGCAACTCGAAAAAGAAAAAAAAAGAGAGAGAGAGAAAGGCCTAGACTGGTAACATGAAAGTGTTTATTGATCTGTTAAAATTCTTGTTTTATAATCTTGCACAATTGTGGTAAGAAGAGGTTAGGCAGGACCCTTTTTGTCTTGAATAGTTTTTCCAGAATATATTAGACATTTACATGTGGCATAAAGTCAATGGATTACTCTCCACAAGAAAACTCAGAATTCAGAGTGTGAGATACTCTAATCTAGTTGAAAAGACAGCAATTGAATCATGAATGAAAAAAACTAGAATCTAGTCATAACTCTGTTACCAACTAGATGTATGATCTTAAGCAAGTAAAATATGTACAATGAAGAAGTAGGGGTATATATAAACCTCATTTATTATCTCCCAGAAATTCAAGGATCAACCAGCACTATTATTGATAGGCTCTACCAGTATAAAAACGTCTCATTAGTAAAAATCTTGGATGGTCCTGGCTGGTGTAGCTCAGTGGATTGAGTGCGGGCCTGCGAACCAAGGGGGTTGCCTGTGGGATTCCCAGTCAGGGCACATGCCTGGGTTGCAGGCCAGGTTCTCAGTGGAGGATGTATGGGAGGCAACCACACACTGATATTTTTCTCTCCCTTTCTTTCTCCTTCACTTACCTTGTCTCTAAAAATAAATAAATAAAATATTAAAAAATTAATCTATTTAGATGAAAACTCGCAGCAGGTCCAGCAGTATATACTGCAAGACCAGGTAATAGGTAAGCACTTGCCATGGCTGATCCAATTGATCCTACCAAAATAATACAAGGTTTGCTTACTAACACCCACTTTGCATACAAGCAAATGGAGCCTCAGAGAGATAAGGGATATTCCCAGGACACGACGTGGTGTTGGGAAGAGTCACATAGTACAAAGGACGTGGCTAATGCTCACGTAGTAAAAAGCTGGTGTTGGGTATGTTGAACTGTACTAAATACCAGACAAATGAACAGGTGGATCATCATTTTGAGAATGTTTTGACAGGGGTTGGGCTGCTACCATGGACATTATGAAACTCCTCTGTATTACGCATTCTAAAAGATCCTCAAGGTGACAATCAGATGTCACCTTCATATTTAGTTAAACAAGAAGGGACACAATGTGAATAACATCACCAATAACCACAACAAGAATGACAATGTGGAGCTCCTGCAGGAACTCAGAGTTCTTCAAGGACACATGTATAAAGACAGGGTGCCTAAACTGAAGCAATTTCTGACCTTTAAATGCGCTATCATGAGATAGTTGATCAATGGGGGGAAGAAAAAGGAAAAAAATGGTGTCTTGAAAATAAAATTATATGGGTTAAATCTTATACTCTCTCAAAAGTTATTCCCTGGTCAATTAAAATGGCAATCATGTACAATATATATAGTCTAAGCTCATAAAAATATCCATACTTAAAAACTTTCCATCTGCCAGTGAAAGAGGATGGGCTCCAGGTTTCTCAATCTTGAAGATTTCATTTACAAATTTTATCTGGCAATCATTTATTTTTCCTTCGGAACCCCTGTTTAAAAAAGGAAGAAAGGTTAACTTCTGCCAGCAAACTTAACCACATGCAAATAATAAAGTCAGTGTGAAAACTCACTAAACTTTGTCTATTTACAAATCAGGATTATAGTTATTCCAGTTACTCTTGAGTTACTGTTTCCAATAGAAAAAAAAGTCGAATAGTAAGTACCTAATATTTGAAGTTAAGTGTAACTTTAGTGTTATGTTAGGAAAAAATAAATTAGAAACCACTTAGACTATCTGGTAAGAAGACAGCTATCTTGCAAGTTTAATTTGAAGACTAGATAAAATGATACTCTCAATTAAAATGAAAGATAAAAATATATTTCCAATAAATACAGTGAATTTCAAGGTAAAAAGATGACATCATTAAAAAGAAGTCTTTCAAATACTAAGCTGTATTTTTCATAGATACAATCTATACCTGTTTGTATAAGCTTCTTCAAAGATTCCTGCTGTGACTGTGGATATATACATTTCTCCTTTCAATCTGTCAAGTTTTGCTTATATTTTCAAAGCTATGTCACTGGATGTATACTAATTTAAGATTCTTAAATATTATAAAATGTGTATCTACTAATACATTCAGTATCAAAAGTGTACTTTTTATTAGCATTTGCTTAATGATTTTCCATCCTTTCACCTTTTCTTTTAAACTGTTAATATTAAACATATACAAGTGCAGAAAACTGCACAGAAAAATGTACCATTTTTGCCTATGTTTCCAAGATTCTGATCTATAAATTCCCACATGATCTCTTTCTTCCTTGCAGTTTGTTGAAGAACCACTATCATTTATCCTATAGTTTCTCAGTCTTGATTTTGATATTTGCATTCCCAAAGTTTTACATTCCCAAAGTACAGTTTAGTTTTTATCGTTGCTTGTATTTTCAGTAAATTGGTAGTTGGATCTGGAGCAGAGGTCAAAAGACTTGGTCCAGTGCCTGTTTTTGTAAGTAAGTTTTACTGAAGCAGCTACACCTACCTCATTTATGTATTCTCTATGGCTGGTTTCCTGCTACAATGGCAGAGTTCAGTAGTTTTGACAGAGACCATCTGGCCACCAATGGTAAACTATTCATTATTTGGACCTTTAGAAAAAAAATTTTTTAAAAAGGTCCGGACCTGGCTTTAAATGCTTAATCAAATCCAGGTTCATTTTGGGGTAAAATTATCTGCAGTTTTTAAAAGGAATAGTTCCCCTAACATCCTATATAGATGACCAATGAGTTTCTATATTACTAGGAAAGCACGTATTTGAAGTGTTTTAATCCACTGTAGTTATTTTCTTTATCAATGTTCAAACTCTCTCATCTCTGGCCAATGGGAGCTCTGGCTAGATGACTGCCAAATTTTTCTGACAAAACCTGTCTTCATGAACTTCCTTGTTACCTATAACACAAGATGCTCCAAGTTCACCTCGAACACTTTCTGCCTTGAGCCTGAATTCTTGTCTCCAAGGAAGACTGGTTTCTTTTAGGTAGACATGGTATTTCAAGACCAGAATTTAGGCACTAGAGAAGCTTACTGAAACTGGACTGATCAGTGTTTCTAGGCTTTTACAGGAGAGAGAGCTATACAACTGAAATGTACACATTAACACATGTATAAAATACCTAGTGAGTTAATACAAACTTTCTGTTCAAATTCAGAACTAAAGGGTGAATTCACTTTTTAAAAAATAATTATGTTTCTCCTTTTTCCCCAACCAGAAAAGACACCAGTGCTGCCTAAATTAGAATGCTACAAATACTTCTTTGCATTATCCGAAAGTACACACAAGACATTCTCTCACCAGTTGTCATTATGATTTCTGAGAATGCTTTAAAATTTCTCTGTATGGCCCTGACCAACATGGCTCAGGTGATTGGGCATCATCCCACAAAGCAAAAAGTCACTGGCTCTATCACTGGCTGGGTAGTATATGAGGCAGCCAATTGGTGCTTTCCTCACACATCAACATTTCCCTCTTCTCCTCCCTTCCCCTCTCTCTAAAAAGAAATAAAGTCTTCTAAAAAATTTTTTTGTACATTTCCATGACTTAGTTATATTTACAGTGTCAGATGATATAACCATTACATACATATTTTCTCCTTTCTATATCTCCTTTAGCCCTAGTTCTAAATGTAGCAATATTTTAATGTTTACAACCACTCCATCAAATTCTCTTTATTCATCTCAATGGTCTGAAGCTAGTCCTTTGGAAGGTTCAGGAAAAATGATGCCTCCCCTAGTTCTTACAAGTCAATGAGTTGTTTTTCAGCCTTAATATTGACAGCCAGTTTGGCTAGACTTAAAATCCTTAGCCCACATTTTTCTTGACTCATGTATGTCTTTCTGGAATACTTTCTTTGTAAGGGTGTTATCCTAGTTCCTTAATTTTTTCTTGCTTCTAATTTTGTACGGTATTTGACATCAATGCTTTTCTTCTCTTATTTTCTTGAAACTTTAGAGGGTATAGGTTCACTTAGCTTTGCTAATTCACAGCTAGATTTCCACAGAGCTCACTATTTTCATTGCTGCTTTTGGGAGAAGCATTCAACACCATGGCAATTAAAATCTAATAGGTCATAAATCCGATCAGTAGCTGTCTGGGACCAGAGCTGAAGGTGGTGGTGGTGACTTTGATGGAGCCCACAGGAACTTTTTGGGGTGATCAAAATGTTCTATATCTGGATTACAGTGGTGGCACAGGTACATACACTTGTTAATATTCACCTAATATGTTGTAAATTATGCCTCAAAAATTATTTTTAAAATGACATTATGAAGTTTATTTCCTGAAATCTCCTGGCTCTATTCCCCTCCCTTATTTATAACTGGATTCTTTTTTCCTTTGTCTTTACTGTCCCTGTCCTGTTCAATTTGAATTGTATCCACAATAGTTTCTTCCATTATGGAGCTTTGTCCTGGAATGGAGCTATAGCTAATTCTGAGAGTTCATAGAGTTCTAATCCCTTTAGACCTCACTGCAAACTGTACTTACCCAAACTGGGGTGCCTACCCCTTCTAGCTTCAGCTGCTGTATTAATTTTATGTACTGTTGCATAACAATCACCCTAAAACTAGCAGCATAAAACAAAAATTACCTTACAGTTCTGTGGATCAGGAATTTGGAAGCAGCTTAGCTGGGTAGGTCTGGTTCAAGATCTTTCATGAGGTTTCAGTCAAGCTGTTGACCAGGGTTGCAGTCTCATCTAAAGGCTCAACTAGGGAAAGACCGACAGGCTGTCTGAATTCTCACAACACAGCAGTTGGCTTCCCCCAGAGGAAGTGATCTGAGAGCCCAAAATGGAAGCTTCAGTGTTTTTATAACCCAATCACAAAAGTTGTATACAATCACTTCTGCCATATTCTGTTGGTCACACAAAGCAACCCTAGTAAAATGTGAGAGGGAACTATGCAAGGTGTGAGTTATCAGGAAGCAGGAATTATTGAGGGTCATTTTGAAAGGTGGCCACCAAACTGCTATTCTTGAAACTGCTTCCATAATTAATTTATTATTTTAGAGTTCTTGAGTCCATCATATATCCAGTAGTTAGCTGCTTCTTCCTCTTATACAGCCACTGACACCACACAAGTCTTGTAGCTTTCAGCTGTTTATCCCACCAGCTATTTAGGTGTTTATGTGGAATGCTACATCATCCAAAACAGTTGTCCATGATTTTTGGGATATTTTAGTTGCTCTATGTTTTTATAAGGACATCTAGGGAGATTAAAAAATCTTGGTGTCGTCATCTTCCTAGAGTTCATTCCTTCTTGTATTTTCAATTTCTATGACTTCATAAAGAGTCTTTTTAGCAAGCACCATATGGGTTTTGTTTTTGTTTTAATCTAGTCTGATTTTTTTTCACTGTAATATTTAGTTCGCATATACTTAATATAACGGCTGATATATTTGGGTTTCTTTCTACCATTATATGTTTGATTTCATCTACCTTTTCATTTCTTTTACTCTTTTTAACTGCCTTCTTTTGGATATTTCTAATATTCATTATCAACTTTCTACTCTATTTATTTGCTAACAGTTTAGTAATTTTTAGTGGTTCTTTTAAGATTGCGCCAAGCAAAAACTGACAAATCAAACTACTGGGTTGGCCAAAAAGTCTGTTATGGTTTTTTTCGATAAAATAAAGGCATATTTTTCATTTTCACCAATAACTTTATTGATCTGGATATTTTGAGTATATCAGCTATCTCCCATGTAATATAATGTTGACTGTTCTCAGTTAATGTCTTGATTTGATTGCTGTCAACTTCAACTGGTCTACTTGACAGCAGAGCATTGTCCCGAGAGAAATCTCCAGCATGAAACTTCACAAACCACTTTTGATACTTTTGATCAGTCATGGCACCTTCTCCAAAGACTGCATGAATTTTGTTTTGCATTTCAGTTGCATTTTTACCTTTCTTGAAATAATAAATTATATGCCAAAAATGTTGCCTATTTTCTTCCATCTTCAATATTAAAACGGCTACACAAAAAAATCACCAATTTTGATTTTTTTTTAAAAAAATGCACATTGATATGACATCTGTCACAATAAAGTCTAACAAAATTGTTTTGAAGGAAGTTAAAAGCAACTAAGCTCTACTAGAGCCATTTTACGGAAAAAAAAACCAAACTTTATGGTCAACCCAATAAGTTTTACTTTTCACTATTTCACTGATCATGCCAGAATCTGTTTCATTTACCAACTATCTTTTGCATGGTTGTCATGCATTGTCTTCTACACATTTTAAACTTCACTATTATTGTTTTGAATAGTCTATTTGTACTTCACTCATATAGTTACCCTTCCTTTGTTCTTAATGCCTTTCTGCATTTTCATGTTTCTAGATGATATATCTCCTTCTTTTTAAAGAAGTCACTTTAAGTATTTCTTCTCATGCAGGTCTGTCAGTACTGAATTCTCTCAGGTTTGGTTTGATAATGTCTTTATTTTGGCTTCATTTTTGTAGGATATTTTCACTAGAAATGTATTTCTAAGGTCAGATATCCTTTTCAATTTTGGAAAATTCTAGCTGTTTTCAAATACATTGGTACCTCAGTACTTGTCATTAATTCATTCTGAGGAGTGGCAAGCAGGTGCCAAGCACTGAAACATTTTTCTCATCAAGATGTGACGAGTACCAGGTTTGATGAGTTCTGAAGTCGAGTACCAAGGTATGACTGTTATTTTCACCCTACTCTCCTTTTGGGGATCTATAAATAAATATAATATATACATTATACATTTTTACCAAGTCCCATATGTCCAAGTCTATATTCTCTGTTGTTTTCCATTATTTTTCCCATGTTTCAGATTGAGTATTTTTCACTGACTTACCTTTTAGTTCATTAATCTTATCTTCTGCTATATCTTATCTACTTTAAGCCAATATAATGAGGTCTTAGTCTTAAATACTATATATAATTTCAGTTCTAGAATTTCCATATGATTATTTTATAGATTCCAATTTTCACCTGAAATTCTCCATCTTTTATTTTCTTGAACCTTTTAATCACAATTACTTTAAAGTCCCTATCTGATAACAGATTTATCACAATCACCTGTATTTCTATAGCTGCTTTTTTCCCCCTCTGGTTTTGTATTATATAGCCCTGTCTTTTGGTAGCATAGTATTTTTGGCTCCACGGTAGACAGGGTACATAAAACATTTGACGCTTCAGATGTTATCTTACCATGAAGAAGTTCCAACTTTCCTTCTGCTGAAGAGATATGTATTGTGGTGGTTTAAAATTTTAATCAGCAATTATGCTGAGGCAAGGCCGGTTAAAGTCTTGGTAGGACTTGTAAGTCCACTTGTTTGGCTTAGCCATCCAGTTTTTAACTAAGGCATCTAAATTATCTGCCCAAAGCTTTGACTTGTCTCTACACTGCCCCCATGCAAAACTAGGTTTGCACTGCATCCATAATTAGTAGAATCCCCAGGGCAAAAAGCCACTATAAAAGCCAACTGTCTTCTAAGGTTTAGAGTCACAGCCCCAGTAGTTCTCTCCTTGCCTCTATGCTGCCTTCAAACAGATAAATATTTGATCTGGCTAATCTAGGAATTTTAGACTGCCAGCTATTTCATCCTACCCAGAGAAAGAAACCTTCCACATATTTAAATGCTTCAATAAATGTCATTAAAAAAAAAAAGCTCTAAAACTAAACTCACTTCTTCACTCATTTATAATTTTAGTTGAAGGCTTACCTTACCCATTTCCTCTACATAAAATGGATAAAGTCATGGATCACAACCAAAATGTGTAAAGAAGTCATTTCATTCCTTCGAGAAATACCATATACTTCATTGAACCTAATAAGCCAACTGTGAAACACATTATTTTATGTACTACCAAAAAAGAAATTGGCCTGCAATGGGGCAGTCTAAGAAGAACACTCAAATAAAGTGGGGACACAAAATAGACAACAACTATGAGATACATTATTTTATAAAATCCCCAAAAAGCAACAAGCCTGAGATGAAGGGCCCTCAAATAAAGCTAAAAAGCCAAACAGCTTCTCTCACAGTTAATTTAACTTCAAGTAAATGGCACGACGGGATGACTAGCAGAAGCATATTCAAATCTCTGAAATATCCCAACTTCAGTTAGCCCAACAGAAATTTTAAGATACATCCTATTTTCAGAAATGCTAAAATATGAAAAAATAATCAGATTCTATTTATTATAGTTACTGAATACCAATTGAAACTAGTGTCTAGAACAAGGCCTGACACACAGTAGTAAACAAAAATCAAGGCATTAACTATTTCAGTGGTAAGAAAGGCAGAATAATAGGCTTCAAAGATGTACACGTCTTAAGTCCATGTTACCTTACATGACAAAAGTGACTTTGCAGGTATGATTAAGTTAATAACCTTGATATGGATTATCCATGTATACTCAATGTAATCACAGGGGACCTTAAAAGTAGAAGAGGGAAGAAGAGATACTCAAGAGATACACAATATTGTTGGCTTTGAAAATGGAGGAAGTAGGCCACAAGAAATTAGCAGGCCTCTAAAATATGGATAAGGAAAGGAATTCTTATTAAGAGTCTCCAAAAGGAACACATCCCTGTTGACTCTTTGATTTTAGCCCAATTAAACCCATAAGACCTCTGACCTACAGAACTATAAAGTAAGTATTATTGTTTAAGTCACTAGGTTTGTGTAATTTGCTGTAGCAAACCAACACAAAGCAGGGCATGACAAATAAATGTCATGATAATCGATACTATAAAGAAAATAAGTCAAAGTAAGGGAAAATTTAAGTAACTGGCACTAGGTATGCGTATACGATTTTACATAGTGTGATCAAGAACAGCCTCTTTTCAAGTGATGTTTGAATGAAGAACTGAAGCAAGAGACAGACCAAGCCAAATGAATGTGTGTAGGGACAACCAGGCAGAAGGAACAGCAAGTGCAAAGACCCTGAAGCAGGGGCACATTAATATGATTAAGCAATACAGGAAGGCCAAAATTGTTGGAATACAGTGAGCTTTGATTTATAACTTGATACAGATACCAAATTTGTGCCCTGTAAGGTTAAATAAATTATTTTCTTGCTATAGGATTCAAATTCTACTTATGAATATATAAACCAGTATAACTTCATGTGATATTAAATACAACATACATTATAATATTAAGTGAATAAAGTATTCTGAAAAATAAATTCAAACTGTAAACTTGTTTTGAATTCTTTTAAAAGTTAAAATAGAAAAGGTAAAATAGAATTTGACAATTATAATTAGATAGTTTAAGCATATCTACTTTTTGGTACTCATAAACTACAAATAGAAAAAAACATGAACTTTAACTCCAAGTTCCCTGATCAAATCTCCAAGGCATATTAAAAATCATATTCCCTACTTGCTTCTTCCTTTGCACCTTCAATACAAGAGAGGATCAAAGCTGAAAGTTCTTTGCAAAGCTTTAAAAAACTAATAAATCTCTGGTGAGATTAAAAAGTCATATACTAAATTTAAGATTTAAAAAGGGACCATCATAACAAAGACCATACATGTTAAAAGATGAGACTACCAACAAGATGACAATTAAAATGTAGATAAAATAAACAAGTTTCTAAAAAATTAAATCCTATTTCAAGAAACAGAATATGTGAATACGCCTATGGTCATTACAGAAATGGAACCATCAATCATAAACCTTTTCACAAAGAAAACTCAGCCCCAGAGGACCTTATTGAGAAGTTCTACCAACCATTCAAGGAAAGGACACAAAACTCTGCTATAGAATAGAAAAATAATACTCCACCAAATTATTTTATAAAACCAGCATAATTTATAAAGGACCACTAGGTAGAAAAATTAACATGCAAATTTTACTCAACACAAATGCAAAAATCCTACACAAAATATTGTCAAACAAAGCCAGGAAAGCATATCTACAAAATACCTGTATCAAACATAGTTACTGGTGAAATTCAGAAAGCTTTTTCATGGAGATGGGGTGGGGGTGCATGCTACCAATATCTCCTTTCAACAATATACTAAACAGCAGCTGATAAATAAAGAGGAAGCAATCAAAGAAAGAGATAAAACAAAAATGTCATAGATTATAATTATAAAAATTCCCAACCAATATACATATAAATCAAAATTAGTTAAAAAAATCTAGTAAGGCTACTGGATCCAAGATTAAAAGTTACCTGTATACCAGTAACATAGAGACAAATGAAATAAAAAAGAATTTACAATAACAACAAGTGGTACCTAAGGTTAAATAAAGATAACAATATATAAGATCAGATCTCTGGAGAGAATTATATCAGGATGAGCCATGTAATTGCCAACATTTAAATATTTGAACCCACAAAAAAGCATATTTCATATGATTCAACCAACAAAAACATGAGAAAAACACAATTAAAGTTTTAACTAGATGAACAGAAATCACATTAGGGATTAGATTCGATGCAATACCTATCAAATTCCCAATGGTTTTCCCCAATGTTCACGGCAGCACCAATTTACAAGAGCCAAGTGCTGGAAGCAACCTCAGTGCCCATCAGTAAATGAGTGGATCAAAAAACTATGGTACATTTACACAACAGAATTCTATGCAGCAGAAAGAAAGGAGCTCTACCCTTCACAACAGCATGGATGGAGTGCAGAGCATTATGCTAAGCAAAATAAGCCAGGCGGTTTTACAAATACTATATGATCTCACCTTTAACAGGAACCTAAACAAAATGAACAAGTAAGCAGAATATAACCAAAGACACTGAAATTGAGAACAGGCTGACAGTGACCAGAGGGGAGAGGGGAGGGGATTATAGGGGAAAAAGGTGAAGGGTTTGCAGGAACAACTATAAAGGACACATGGACAAAAACAAGGGGGGTTGAAAACAGGAGGTGGGGAGGGTTGGGGTGGTGGGGAGGGGTAGGGGGAAAAGGCAGAAAACTGTACTTGAACAATTTAAAAATGTTAAAAAAAATCTAAACTTAAAAAAAAAAATCCCAAGGTTTTTATGTGGAAGTTACCAAGATGACTGAAAAATTCAAATGATAGTACAAAGAGTAGTTAAGAAAACAGAGTTGAAGAACAAGGTAGGAAGATCTGCTCTATCATACTATGAAAAGTATGGAACTGATATCAGGATACACAAAACAGTGACCAGATGGATGTATCAAAAATATAAAGATACAAAAGTATTTAAAAATGCTGTTAGCCTTTAAAATAAAATATATGGTTCCTGGTTAAAAAAAAAAAAAAAAAATAAAGATACTTGTTATGAGGTGATATTTATTAAGGTCAATGAGGGAAAAGTGTGCTTTCAATAAATGGTAAATGATTATTTATATGTCAAGGTAAGTTAAACCCTTATCTCACACTGTACATAAAAACCTACTTCAAGTGGATTAAAGACCTAGAGAAAGGCAAAAACACAAGCTTTCAAAGGTCAGAATGGAGAATACCTTTATGCTCTCTGGGTAGGGAAAAGTTTCTCCCTCCCTGCTCTATGTTTTATTGAGATATAACTGACAAGTCACTGTATAAGTTTAAGGTATATAACATAACAATCTGATATATGTATGTATTGACAAATGATTTCCACAAAAAGTTTACATCCATGACCTTACATAGTTACGATTTTTTTTTCTTGTGATGAGAATTTTTAAGATCTACTCTCTCGGTAACTTTCAAATATACAATACGGTATAGTCACCATGCTGTACTTTATACATTACTGGAACTTCTCTATCTTATAACTGGAAGAGTGTATGTACCTTTTGACTACCTCCACCCATTTCATCCCTCATCCCTAGCTCCCCAACCTTGGAAAGTTTCTTAAGCGAGAAGATTTCTCATGGAAAAGATTTCTTTCTCATAAAAAAAGATTTTGACAAACTTGACTATTTAAAATTAAGAACACTATTCAAACATATGGAGAAAAGATAAGCCATAGAAGAAGATACTTTCTCCACATATAACTCAAATGGTCAAGTTTCCACAATTAGAACTCCTAAAAATCAGTTACAACAGACTACCCAATTAAACAAGAACAAAATGCCAATGTTTGGAACAGGGTCCTCGAAAAAGATAACCAAATTGCCGATAAACATAACGTTCTCAATCTCAGTAGCCAGGGAAATGAAAACTAAAGCCACAACAATATACTATTTTATTATGCAGCCCACCTGATTAGTAAAAACTTAAGTCTGACAAAGTGTGAATGAGAATGCAGGTCAGTGGGAATTCTTATACTGCTATGTAAGTATAACCCAGTACAACCACTTAAATATTTGGTCCTATCTCTTAAAGTTGAAGATGCACAGGTTTTTACAATCTAGCAATTCTACTCTATATAAGATGTGCACTACAAAAACTAATCCACATAAGCACCAGGACACAGTATAATGTCATGGCAGCACTGTTTGTAACAGTCCCAAACTGTCTGTTAACAGAATACCTCTATACTTTCACTCTAATTATTGACCCACTATATCCAGTGAGGGGATAAAGATTTCTAACCATGAAAAAAATTCCAATCCACAAGCCACACTGGCTCCTTATTGGCTTTGTGTTCCTAACATGTCTAGTAGAAAGTTAAATGACAAAGAACGCAATACTTTATAGAGCAGTGTGTTTTACTGTTGGGATAGTTATCACATAATTTTTCTCTCTAGTGAGCCAATATTTGAGTATAATTTCCATTCAATCTTAGTTCTAGTCACTAAAGCCAGGGTGTTCTACTCCAGAATCACTCAGGGAAATATATATTTTTTTAATGGTGAGCTATTTTTTAGCCCAACATGATGTACTGTTATCCCCTCTTTACTGGGCACAAATTTTTTTTTTGTATTTCCTGAACTCAAGTACCTTATAAGGCTCCCAATATAACCAATTTATATAGATGCTTTCTCCTTTGCTTCATGTTTTATATCCATATCAGAATTTCAAGTGGCCTGGAAGTCTGTAATTGACTTAGCATCCTTATTCTGGCAATAAAATCAAACTTGTGTTGGTATAAAGTTCTGCAACTGTTTTCTAAAATATAAGCTATTTTTAGCACCTCACAAAACATTATTTTTCTTTATTTTAGGAGTCAGCAAACTTTCTCCACAAAGGGTAACAATAAATAGTTTAGGTTTTACAAGCCAGATAGTCTGTTACAATGATTCAACAATGATGCTGAACACAAAAACAGCCATAGAGAATACAATAAATGAATGGGTATTGCTGTGTTCAAATAAAACTTTTCATAACAGGCAGCCAGTGGGCTATAGTTTACATACCCCTGCTTTGTTATTATTCACCACTAGCAGATGCTTCAACCTATATTTGTCACCTAATGTTATTACGGATATACCCATTATTTACAATACATCCCCCATTACATTATATATGCACTGTATATATTATAATACTATGGAATATCCATTCAACTAGAACTTGACAGGAATATTAGTCTGGCTGTTTCCCTTATGTAAAAGAAAACTGTCAGGGTCACCCTACAATCCCCAATGCTTAACACAGCAAATGTACATCTAAGGACGCATTCTTAAAAAAACAAACAAACAAAAAAGCACAAATATGCATTTACATAATTGTTTATGTAAAACATTTATAATAAAGAACTGGAAACTGTTTAACAAACTTTTTTTTGAGGTAAATTAGTGGCTATTCATCCAATGACTCTATTCAGAAGAAATGGACTAAGAAAGATGGCGATAATATTTTCCTAAGTGTAAAAAGGTAGATGTGAAACAATGCATAGTACTACATCACTTGAGGGACATATCTAAAAGTACTTCTTAAAGAATTAATGATAAAAACATCTGAATGATTTGATATTTTGGTGACATTTTACCTTTTGAATTCTCTTCATTAAGCTTGTAAAATTCTCTACGTTGAAGAAAATTACTATAAAGAAAAATTTCAGATAGTCTTGTAAGACCAGCAGACAGCTGGTTAGGTAGACAGTCACAGCTGTTATATCGACATAGATCCACAAAGCAAACATGGCTATTGAAATGCTCTTGTATATTATTTTGATTAGTCTATACAAATTCTGCAAGATAAGCAAGGATCTCTCTAATAAAACACTGTTATTTCTAAGATGCTTTCAAATAATATCTCCAACATAAAGTAGCTATGGAGATTTAAGGGCCATTCTTAATTTAAAAATTCTCAACGTTTAAAAACAAGTCTCCTTTAGTATGTAAATTTCCATCTTTCATAGACTGCAGTTTTAAAAAAAGAACATGGGCTTAATACCTAAAAATTACATCAGTGAAGAGAATCTTACCCCAAGAAAATATTGACACGAAGTTCTTTTTTGGTCCTTGAGATTGTCTTCAATGCAGCAATTTCTGCATCAAACCAAAATCCCCTATTACTAGGACTTTCTACATTGTAATTAACCATTACTACATCACCGATATTTAGTTCATTCCATTTCAAAGTGGTTCTAGCTCGTGGCCGAAGATCCTTCACATTTATTTCTACAGTACCACTTTCTGGATATCTGAGGAGAAAGAAAAATCATAGAACATTGCTCATTAACTGCCAAATAAGACTAAAAATGTATGCAACATACAGAAAAACCTAATCATATTATTACTATTTTTTAACGTCATCCAAGGACATGCTTATTGATTTTAGAGAGAGGGAGAGAAATATCAATGTGTGAGAGAGAAATATTGAACAGTTGCCTCTTGTACATGCCCTGACCGGGGTTACTGGGAATCAAACCCTCTACCTTTCAGTTTACAAGATGATGCTCCAACCGAGTAACAGGGGCCAGAGCCTAATCATATTACTCTTAATAGCACTTAAGGTAACATTATTTATCCATGATAATAACTGCCAGAATAAATAATTCTTGCTAAAATCTTAGTAAGACATTCTTTGCTAACTTGGTGGGGGTGGCAAAAAAAAAAAACACAGGTTCTTTCTCCTATACATTTTCCCAACTGAAGTTTAAGAACTACTTTAACAGGAGTAGATGCTGACCTCTTCCTGAATTTGGAACCAGTTTCAGTTCTGCCATTTGCTTTACACATACTAAGAACATGAAACCACTACATTTCAATAGCCTCAATTTTTCCAGGAAGCAAAGATAAAATTGTAGATCTTATAGGTAGCCAACTCCCTAGTAATGGCAAAAACAAAAACCCAGATTTTTTAAGTATCATAAAGTAGAACCATGTGAAAGAATTCTAGCAGAATTTGATTTTTGTGTTTCTAAATGTAAGCTTAACATAAAACTAAAGCTGACCTGAACCTAAAGCTTAGAAAGTTACTCAATTTTAGCCCTAATTTCTGCTTTCAACAGATCAAAGACAGCAATGTAACAGTCCATAATGGTTTCTATAAAATTAAGGCCTGTACCTTTGTGTATTGTTTGGTAGTAGGAGGAAAAGGAAATGAGTAATATCTGGTTTGTGCTCTTGGGGAGTTCTACTGGGGCAGGCTAAACTACCATAATGGTGGTCCTCAAAGTGTGATCTTCAGATCAGCAACATAATAAAGCATCATCTGGAAACATGGTAGAAAGACAAACTCTTGTACTCTGCTTGGGATCTTCTGAGTCAGAAACTCTGGAAATGAGGCCCAGCAATCTACTTTCATAAATCCTGTAAGAAATTCTAAAGCATGCTCAAGTTTGATAACTTATTATGCTATAGGAACAAAATGATTAAATATCATGCCCTAGTGTGAAACTAACAGACAGAAACTACAAAGAGACCATTACCCTTAACCAACTGAGTGGCCTGTTCAAAATATAAGTGGCTCTGAAGATGGGAGCAGCTGCAGCAGCTAGGCTTGGTTGTTCTGAACCAAACAGTATATCTAATTCATGAATAATAAATGGAATATTAATCCTTGGTGGGATCTTTAGTTAATTTCCCAATTTTATCAAGTCTCTTCAAATTTTGCAATAGTTAATTAAAAAAAAAAAAAGCCCAGGATTAGCAAGGGGCCCATTTTACCCTCTCAATGCCGTAATTCCCTTCTACCACAAGCCTTCCAAATAACCATGCAACCTTTGCTCAGGGAGTAAGTGATGAAGTGTCAGTTCTAACACTAAAAGGAGAAGATATTGACACTGGATCAAAGACAAGCTTTGGAATTCACTCACTGTATACCTAAATTCCATGAGGAAATCTATATACTCCCTCCATGACAGTCTTAACCGTCAAAATGTCCCTGCTGCCCTCAATCTTCTCTCCTAAATAAAAACATTTTAAATGAATTCCCTTTAACTTGCATGGCAAGATTTTGAATCCATTACCATCACTCAGAATGTTTTATCTTCAGTTTGCCTAGCTTTAAACCCCCAGTTTAGCTTCTTGCTGCTGCGTATCCTTGGGAAAGTTACTAAACCTCTCTGTGACTGTCTCTCATGTGTAAAATGTACGCAACAGTAACTAACTGTACTCGTATGGTAGTTTTAAGAACTAAGAAAATCTGTACAGTGCTTAAAACAGTATGATAGGGTAAATAAATGTCAGTTGTTAATTTTTTGTCATTATCACACAGAAATAATTCTAAAGAAAGTGATAAGTACAATGTATGGTTCTACTCCTCCCATTTTAATAGTAAAAGCTAAATTTAGAGGTTTCTAGTCTAAAACTTGGAGTTTATATACTCATGTTATTTCACCCTAGTTTGGTCGGAAAAATAGCCAATACTTTCCCAACCTATAAAACAAAGAAGTTAATCTAGATCTTCTAGTGCCTAATTCTAAAGTTGTGAATTTGTTTCCTGCCTCAATATTTTTAAGGCCGTGTAGAACAGAAAACTCTTTTCTCAGCTGTAATGTTAAAATTATATTTTGACATATTATCATGTATTTCTGTATACTACAATAGAAAAAAACACACTGCAGTGGTAAAAAAAGAAAATTCTCCATTTATATGTTTAAGTTTGTCAAAACTAGATACCAAGAATGGAAATATTTTGAAGTAGAGAATTTGAACAATGCTTCAAAGTTGTATACAAAATGTTTATAGAAGTGAGGGTAAAATAAATCACTCCACATTTCAGAGAACAAGAATTTAAACTATGTCTGCCCTGAACTAAATCTGTAGGATTTCAGAACAAAATTGTATTTAAAGGTATAGGTATATATATAGTCTGTAAGTAATGTCATGAAAATAAAGCATGTTTTTCTAATTCTAGCAAAACAGATGTTAAGTCAATTGCTACATGAAAAAATAAACATGGAAGGAGTACATAAACTACTCTTACCAAAGTTAAGAACATCTAAGTGCTCAAATATTACTATTATTCTTTTCCTGGGCATCTTCATCTACACATAACACCACATAGAGTGATGACTTGGAAGCTCTACTCTAACCCTAATTTTTCTCTTCAGATTCATATATCCTACTACATTTCCAACATGGATGTCTCAGAAGCATCTGAAATTCAGGTTATCCAAGATAGAATTCCTACATCCAATAATCTGCCGATGCCAAGTATTCTCTAAAGGAAATCTTTCATACTCCCAGAATTTAGGAGTTATTCCCAATTCTTCATAATGTCTCCATCTAGTTACTAGGTCTTTCTTTTGCTATACCATTAACAATTCTTTAATTTAACTATATCTTCTCAGTGAAGACCTACATTCCTTCGATTCTACTGTTAAGGCCCAACATATCTCCTTTGTTAGAATCACATCTTATAGTCCATATCATACTTTTTGTCAAAGATCTCTTGTAGAAGAGATCCACTTAAAATATTTTGTGAAGTTTGATAACAGTATGTTCTTAGGCTGTGGGAAAACTAGTATTCTCATAGATTACTTATGGGAACACTAAGTGGTACTGTCTCACTGTACAAGGGAATATGGCCATAGGCAGAAAAATTGCCTATATATTTATCTTTTAAATCCAGAAATTCCACTTCTAGATATCCATCCCAAATATAAATAACAAAAAACCCAATGAAAAGACACATACAGAAGGCTATTTATAGCTGCATTACATGTAATGGGATTAGAAAAAAATCTAATCTCCACAATAGGAGACCACTTAAAATAACGTGCTACAGCGTGGATGGAACTGGAAAGCATTTCGCTGCTAAGTGAAATACACCAGGCAGTGAAAGACAAATACCATATGATCTCACCTTTAACAGGAACCTAAACAACAAAGCAAACAAACAAGCATAATAGAAACAAAGACACTGAAATTGAGAACAGGCTGATAGTGACCAGAGGGGAGAGGGGAGGGAATTTCAGGGGAAAAGGGGAAGGGTTTACAGGAACAAGTATAAAGGACACATGGACAAAACCTAGGGGCGGGTGGAAATGGGAGGGAGGTGAGGAAGGCTGGGCTGGGCTGGGAGTAAAAGGCAGAAAACTGTACTTGAACAATTAAAATAAAAAAATAACATGGTACAATTACATAAAGGAGAATTATGCTCCAATAAAATGGACTATGAGACCTGGCTGGTGTGGCTCAGTGGATTTCTAGCCTTCGAACTGAGGGATCGCTGGTTCAATTCCCAATCAGGGCACATGCCTGGGTTGTGGGCCAAGTCCCCACTTCGGGGCATGCAAGAGGCATTCTATCCATGTTTCTCTCCCTCTAAAAAATAAAATCTATAGGACTTCTGGCCAAGGTGGCAGCATAGGTAAATATTGCTTGCCTCCTTGCACAACCATACCAAAATAACTAAATAATAGAACAATCTTCAATTATAACCACTAGAAATTGAGTTGAGTGGAACTCTGACAACTACAGAATTAAAGAAACGACATTCACCCAGACTGGTAGGATAGACGGAGACACAGAACAGTCTAGTCTCACATCCATGTGTGGAGGATAAAAATTCAGGAGGGATATCTTGGGAGCACAGAGTCCCAGTCCTGCACCAGGCTCCTCAAGCCCAGGAATCCAGTGCTAGAAAGATAAGTCCCCATAACTTCTGTCTGCAAAAACCAGAGGGAACTGAATTGGTGGAAGAAACTTCTGGAGTCCCAAGTAGTTCCTCCTAAAGAACCCCCACACAGAGTTACTCAGACTCACTCACTCTGAGATCCGACAACAGGATAGCAGCTTGAAAGGCACTAGTGGCATACAGGGAGGAACTGAAGTGTCTAGCATCAGGGTGAGAGCTGGGAGACATCTTTCTCCCAGACAGAAAGGTCGGAACAGAGGCAACTGTCTCTTTTCTGAACCCTCCCCACCCCAACAGAGCCACAGAGCCAGCAGGTAGGTGCCATATCAGACTCCATCAACCTGGCTCATACAGTTTGCTCCACTCCAGAGATCCCCTAAGGCTCTGACCCACCCAAATTGCAGGCCCACCCAAACTGTTAAGAGGCTTTTCCCACACTAATGGCTAGTCTTGACTTATGCTTCACAACTTACAAAATCTTCTCAAACAAGCAACAGTCAGCCTCAGTAAGCCACCAGCCCCTGTCCCTCTTACTAAGTAGTCCCCAAACTGGCACTAGCAGCTTCAAGCCTAGATTCACAGCCTGGCTTTGCCTGGGAATCTCCAAGCCCACCTCAGATTGCTTTATAGCTCAGGCGGTGTGGTCCTGGGCAAAACACAGGTGGGAACTGACCTTGGCCTGCACCACCCGGGAAACCCTAAAGTCTGTGCATCCAGTGGACAGCTGCAGACCATGTCGGAGCACCACCACCCTGCCCCTACACAGGTGATCCTCCACAGAGAGTGGAGGTTGGTGGTCAGTGGACACAGCCAAACCTTGCAGCTGACTGGCCTGGGTAAACCCCTCCCACTGACCTGTCAACAGGAATCACGGCTCAACTACAAAAGGACCCCACATGAAGGGTGCATGAAGGGCACACCTTGAGTACCCAGCCAGGGTGGCAGGGGGAGGCTGTGCCACTGGACCCTACAGGATACCTACTACATTAGACCATGCTACCAAGATAGGGAGGGAGTCATAGCAGGTGTCTACCTAACACATAGAAACAAACACAGGGAGGCTGCCAAAATGAGCAAAGATACATGGCCCAAATGAAAGAACAGATGAAAACTCCGGAAAAAAACTAAACAAAATGGAGATAAGTAATCCATCAAATGCAGAGTTCAAAATATTGGTTACAAGGATGCTCAAAAATCTTAGTGAGGACCTCAACAACATAAAAAAGATCTAGTCAGAAACAATGGATACACGATTTGAAATAAAGAACAATTTACAGGGAAACAACAGTAGAGTGGAAGAAACCAAGAATCAAATCAATGATATGGAACATAAGGGAGTAAAAAACAACCAATCAGAACAACAAGGAAAAAAAAAAAAGAATCCCCCAAAAATGAGGATAGTGTAAGCAGCCTCTGGGACAACTTCAAGTGTTCTGATATTCACATTATAGGGGTGCCAGAAGAAGAGAAAGAGCAAGAAACTGTAAATCTATTTGAAAAAATAATGAAAGAAAACATCCCTAATTAGGTGAAGGAAATAGACATGCAAGTCCAAGAAGCACAGAGAGTCCCAAACAAGATGGATGCAAAGAGGCCCACTCCAAGACACATTATAGTTAAAAAGCCAATGTTTAAAGATAAAGAGAGAATCTGAAAAGCAGCAAGAGAAAAGCAGTTAACTACCTACAGAGAAATTCCCATAAGGCTGTCAACTGCTGATTTCGCAAATAAACTTTGCAGGCTAGAAGAGATTGGCAAGAAGTATTCAAAGTGATGAAAAGCAAAAACCTACAGCTATGATTGCTCTGCCCAGCAAAGCCATCATTTATAATCAAAGGGCAGAAAAAGAACTTCCCAGACAAGAACATAACCTAAAGGAGTTCATCATCACCAAGCCTATATGAAATATTAAAGAGACTTATTTAAGAAAAAGATCAAAACTATGAACAATAAAATTGCAACGAATACATGTCTATCAACAGTTGAATCTAAAAACAAACTAAGCAAACAAGAACAGAGACAGAATCATGGATACAGAGAGCATTTTGATCGTTGTCAGATGGGAAGGGAGTGTGGGGGAATAGGTGAAGAGGTGAGTACAAATAGGTAGTTACAGAATAGCCACGGGGATGTAAGGTATAATATAGGAAATGGAGTAGTCACTTATACACATGACTGATGGACATGAACAACGGTGTGGGGATTGCCTGACAGAGTGGGGGAGAGTGTGGGTGCTGGGTAAAGGGAGGCAAAGGGGGTAAAATTGGTACAACTGTAATAGCATAATCAATAAAATATAATTAAAAAAGAAAAGTCCCTAAATATCAAAATGAAATAATCCCAAGTTTTCATCAGTACATGAGTGGATACAAAAATCTGTGGCACATTTACACAATGAATAATACCCAGCTTTTAAAAAAAAAAAAAAAAAAGGTGAGGGACTATCTTATACTTTGCGACAGCATGGATGGATGGACCTGGAGAGCATTATGCTTCATGAAACAGGCCAGTCAGAGAAAGATAAGTACCATATGATTTCCCTCATATGTGGAATATAATGTATAATATAAGCTAACAATCAAAATAGAAAGACTGACAGAAAACAGACTGACAGTTGTCAGAGGGGAGGAATGTTATGGGGCTGGGTGAAAATGGTAAAGGAATTAATCAAAAAACAAAACACCCCCCCCCCAAAACCCACCATAACTCAAAGACACAGACAATAGTATGGTGATTACTAGAGGAAAAGGAGAGCTAGGGAGGTAAAAGAGTGTAGGGTTTATAGAGTGTTAAATCATGATGGACAGAGACTTGACTTGAGGTGGTGAGAACACAACACAATGTACAAATGATGCATAGAATTGTACACCTGAAACCTGTGTAGTGTTACTAATAATGTCACCTCAATAAATTCGGTAAAAAAGCAAGTTGAAACAAAAGTACACAATTAATGACTTAACTACACAGTGAGGAATTATTACAAGAGACTTGAAAACATATAAAATTAACTGTATATCCCTAGTGGAGTTATTGCCTAAGGACAAAGAGGTGAGCAGAGGTCAAGAGAACAAAGCTTCATCTGTATTTACAGCTGCTCCCCATTGGTCAAATTACTGCCTGAGCTTTACCTCCTATCAGATCAGCAGGGACATTAGATTCTCATGGAGCACAAACCCTACTGTGAACTGTGCATGAAAGGGATCTAGGATGCACCCTCCTTATGAGAATCTATTGCCTGATGATCTGAGGTGGAGCTGAGGTGGTGATGCTAGCGCTAGTGAGTGGCTGCAAATACAGATTATCATTAGCAGAGAGTTCTGACTGCACAGTGACCATAATAAATCAATTGCTTGCAGGCTCATATAAAAATCCTATCAGTGAGTGGCAAGTGCCAATCAAACTACATCTGGTGGCAGGCTATAAAACCATCCCTTAGCCCCAGTCCATGGAAAAATTGTCTTCCGTGAAACTGGTCCCTGGTGCCAAAAAGGTTGGGAACCACTGGGATGAAGTAAATCAATGGTGTTATTATTAGGAACCTTCTTTTTCAAGGTTAAAAAAAAAAAGAATTAAAGAGACTGAATTATAAACCTTTAACTCCAAATTTATTTGGAAAAATCAATAAAAACCTACCACATACTTAAGTATTTCCTAGCTGTGTCTATAGAGAAGACCTAGAAACATGATCAAACAAGAATCAATGAGCAGTCTAGACTACGTGCTCTAAATACCTTCTTTAACTAAAAAGAACTAGGGAACCCTAGAAGAAACAGCTGAATCCAAGCCTGGGAAGGAAATAGAAAAACAGTTTGTACCAGAATGCAAAGAAGCCCTCAAAAACTATTATGTCAGGTTCAACATGAAGGAGCTGTCACAGACAAGAGATGGGACAATTTGGGCATACACACATGCAAATAATAATGCAACAACAACAAAAAAACACTAAGTGAGATGAAAACAAATATTAAAATCCCTTAGTTCATGATACTTAAAATTAAAAATCTCACTGGCTAAATTCTGGAGGATGCTAGGTTCAGTGTTCATACTCTGAACACTGAAAAAGTTCAAAAATCAATTAATTTATCCTACCTTTCATATATGAACCAACTGGTTAAGTTCTTTATGAAAAATGCTAGCTAATAAATGAAGGAATGATAGAATGAGGTATCATTTTTGCAACACTTAATAAAACAGTGGATCTAGGTAAAGGTTAATGGCTGCTAAAACCATTACAAGTTGGCAGCAAATTGCACAATGATGGTCAGACAACACCTGAAACCTCACCACAGAAAAGAAAAGCAGATATTATGTGCCTCTCAATGACATACAACAAGTAAACACCATCTGTCAACAACCCTTATCAAATAATATAATTTAAATCCAAACTTCCAGATATAGCTGTAAGCGTTTTTAGGAAACTAATATCAATAGAGGAACATACTAAATACCATTACAAAAATGTAATTAATGAGTCCAGGTAATGGGAAAACTGAATAATTTGTCACTTGTACAAATAAATAGCAAGGAAGAAAGGGTAATCTATAGGTTGAGACTTGGCCTATCAAGTAAATGTAGATCTACAATGTTATGTAGATCTTGTTTTGATTCGTATTTGAACAACCTAAATGTTTTTTAAAAAGTACAATTAAGGAACTCTAAACACTGACTGGTTACTTGATATTCAGGAATCAATATAAATTTCATTTGAGATTTGTTGCCTTTTTTTTTTTTTCTAATGTGTCAGGGTCCCCATGCCCACCCCCAGGTTCAGTGACTTGCTGTTAGGGAAGCTCGTAGGACTCATTCCCACAGGATGGCATATAGTTGTTCCTAGGGGCTAGGTGATTTACTACAGAGACAGGATACAAGGCAAAATCAGCAAAGGAAATAGCCAGGTGCAGACTCAAAGACTCCTCTCCCAGTAAAGTAACACAAAACATGCTTAATTCCTCCAGCAACAAGTTTTAACCACCCATGTGAAATACCATCTACCAGGGATGTACAGTAAAGAGTTCCCAAGATTTTTACTAGGGGGTAGTCATGTAAGCACTCACTGCCCAGCACATACCAAAGTTCCCGACTACCAGAAGCAAGTGCTCGGCATAAACCATATTGTTACACAAACAGTTTAGGCACTGTGAGCCATTTTTTCAGGGAAGAATGAAAATCCTCCTAAATGCTAAGTTCCCAAACACCAGCCAAAGGTCAACCATACAAAGTGACCTTTCAAAAAATAGCAGTCTCAGGTAGAATACACACTTTAAAAGTATGCTTTTAGACTTCCAGCCAAGATGGAGGCACAGGGAGACACACTACGCCTCCTTGCACAACCAAATAAAGAGAAAAATTTAGAAATAAAAAAAACAAGCAGTACCAACAGAAAATTGAACTGTATGGAAGTCTGACAACCAAGGAGTTAAAGTAGACACATTCATCCAGACCAGCAGGAGGGGTGGAGGCCAAGCAGAGAGGGGTTGCAGCAAAGTGGTAGCTGGTGGACCCCAGGTGCGCAAGGCAGCAGCTGGCAGACCCAGCGAGGCGGCAGATTGTAGAGGGCATGGTGCACAAGGCACCTGGCAGACCGGACGGTCCCACATTCAAGTGCAGATAAACCAGGTGAAACTAGGGAGCAAGACAGACCACGCAACCCAGGATCCCAGCGTGAGGGGAAATAAAGCCTCAAAACACCAATTGAAAATACCTGTGTGGGTTGAGGTGACAGGAGAGACACCCAGCCTCACAAGAGAGTTTGTTGGAGAGACCCATAGGGTCCTAGAATGTTCACAAGCCCACCCACACAGGAATCAGCACCAGAAGGGGCCAATTTGCTTGTGGGAAGTGGGGGAGGTGACTGAAATCCATCGGAGAGTGGAGCAAGTGCCATTGTTCCCTCTCGAACCCCACCCCCACATACAGCATCACAACCCAGCAACGGGGTTACCCTGCCCTGGGGAACACCTAAGGCTCTGCCCCTCACTATGTAAGAGGCATGACAAGACAAAAAAAAAAAAAAATGGCCCGAACAAAAGAACAGATCAAAGCCCCAGAAAAAACACAACTAAGTGATGAAGAGATAGCCAACCTATCAGGTACACAGTTCAAAACACTGGTAATCAGGATGCTCACAGAATTGGTTGAATTTGGTTGCAAATTAGATGAAAAAGTGAAGGCTACACTAAGTGAAATAAAGGAAAATGTACAGGAAACCAATAGTGATGGGAAGGAAACTGGAACTCAAATCAGTGGAATGGACCAGAAGGAAAAAAGAAACATCCAATCAGAAAAGAATGAAGAAACAATAATTCAAAAAAATGAGGAGAGGCTTAGGAACCTCCAGGACATCTTTAAACATCCCAACATCTGAATTATAGGGGTACCAGAAGGGGAAGAGGAAGAGCAACAAGTGGAAAAGTTACTTGAACAAATAATAAAGGAGAACTTCTCCAATCTGACAAAGGAAATAAACTTCCAGGAAGTCCAAGAAGCTCAGAGGGTCCCAAAGAAGTTGGACCCAAGGAGGAACACACCAAGGCACATCATAATTACATTAGCCAAGGTGAAAGATAAGGAGAGAATCTTAAAAGCAGCAAGAGAAAAGGAGACAGTTACCTACAAAGGAGTTCCTATCAGACTGTCAGCTGATTTCTCAAGAGACCTTGCAGGCAAGAAGGGGCTGGAAAGAAGTATTCCAAGTCATGAAAGGCAAGGACCTACATCCAAGATTGCTCTATCCAGCAAAGCATTCATTTAGAATGGAAGGGCAGATAAAGTGCTTCTCAGATAAGGTCAAGTTCAAGGAGTTCATCATCACCAGTCCCTTATTATATGAAATGTTAAAGGGACTTATCTAGGAGAAAGAAGATAAAAAACATGTACAGTAAAATGACAGCAAACTCACAATTATTAACAATCACACCTAAAACAAAAAGAAAAGCAAACTAAGCAAACAGCTAGAACAGGAACAGAACCACAGAAATGGAGATCACATGGAGGGTTAGCAACAGGGGAGTGGGAGGAGGAGGGGGGGGAAGGTACAGAGAATAAGTAGCATAGATGGTAAGTAGAAAATAGACAGGGGGAGGGTAAGAATAGTACAGGAAATGTAGAAGCTAAAGAACTTATAAGTATGACACATGGACTAAAGGGGGGAACGTGGGCGGGAAGGGGTACAGGGGGAGGGAAATGAAGGGGGATCATGGGACAACTGTAATAGCATAATCAATAAAACATATTTTTTAAAAAGTATGCTTTTAGCTATTTTGTCAGTTGAATGCTCTGAAACGATGACAAAATAAAGATGAGTCTATGAAAGTTAGGAAGAATAGGACTAGGTAGCAAAAGCCCTTATTATGATGCTGGTCTGTCATTTTGAAAGAGGAAATAGTGGGTGAGGTATGAAAAGCATGAATGTGTATGTGGTATAAGTCTGACAAAGTCTTGACCAGCCCAATGGTGAGCAATGGTCCAGAGACTGACCATACAGTCCCACGCTGCAGACCCTAGAACAGCTGCCACACTTAGTCAATGACTGGAGGATGTCAGGAAAACAGTGTGCCTTGATCAAACACTGTGGCAGATCTTGAAAATACTGTAGGTAAAAGTTATCAGCTAACTGCATTCATTCCTTGCGGCTGGTCCACAACTTCATTCTTTCTTATTTTTCTTTATTGATTTAGAGATAGGAATAGGGGGAGGGAGGGAGGGAGGCAGGGAGAAAGAGAAACATCAATTTGTTGTTCCAATTAGTTATGCATTCATTGGTTGATTCTTGTATGTGCCCTAAGCAGGGATCAAATCCACAACCTTGGTATATCAGGATGAAGTTCTAACCAACTGAACTACCTGGCCAGGGCCAGCAAGTTCTTTCTTGGAGTTCTGAGCAGTGCTCCCACTACAGATGCTAAAGTCATACATAAGGCCATTTCTGGTTGAAATGACACAAGGTTTGGGACTTGCGTCAGAATAATCCAGTAGTGCTTGGAAATGCTGGTATAGATGGCCAGGAGTCACAATGGTTGAAGCTGGCTGATGGGTTCATTATACTATTCTCTCAACCTCTCCTAAGTTTAAAGATTTCTACCATTGAAAATAAAATGCTTTATGGTTCAAGTTAAAATCCAAACAAAAGGCCTCCTGCCCCAGCCCACTATCCTCCTGACTTCTGTTCCCAGATGCACGCTTTTTCAGTAGTTATTTTTTATTTAACTTTATTTTTAAGTAACATGCTTATACTTTGCTTTTTACTTTAAACTGTTATTCAGCCCATCCCTCATGTACAGTTCCTTTGCCTCCATCCTCTTTCTCATAATTGCTAAGAAAAGGCCCTGCTCCAAGTGTTCACATGTTAACTCTTAGAAGAGAGGTAGGTGCTACTGTATCCCTGTTTTACAGATGAGGTACAGAAGTAAAGTGAGTTCTTTAGAGAGACATGATTTAAATTCAAACCCTGATCATCTGGCTCTAGACCCATACTCTTACAATGACTGACAAACCTTTTCTTGCTCTTAAGCACATTATACAAACTAAGTTGGTTGTAAAAATCAGTATTTTATAAATTTTTTTTCTACATGTTGACTAAATAGTATTCATAGCTAAATAAGTATGCTTTAATTGCATGTCCTTTCTTCCAAAGCTTTGTTTTCTGTTGGATGCTTAATGGTTCTTTTTAGTTTTAACTTGCTCAAGTTTTCTATGTACCTATCATAAAATTTTTCTCATTCTGCCACAGTTGTAAAACTCAACGTTCAGACATATCAGGTACTCTACTTAACCTTTAGGCTTCAAAACATCTTTTAGAGACCTCTGTCCTATAGTAATCCAGACAGCTTGCTCTGTAGAACTAGACCTGTTCCACAGCTGTTATGCTGGGATCTCCTTTCAATACTTCCTATGATGAGTCCTATTTCCTAATTACGTCTTCCTCTTTTCTTCCCCCCATCTCAACTTGAGTGGGGTGAGAGTGGTTTAAATGCTCTTTCATATAAATTAACCAATATTCTTGTTCTCAGTTTTATTCTGTATGCCTATCTCCAAAGTACCTGGTAAGTCTAAGGCCTGAGCCTCTGAAAGATTCTTCTTCAATGACAATTTGCCTGCTTGTTGTTGACTTCACATCCTTATGGTTCAGCTTCCTCTGGCCTGCTAAGTTAGGTAGTCAGGTGTCATTTACCATTAGCTTACCTTCCAAAAATTTTGTTGTTTTCTCTTCTGTGTCTTTTATTTCTATCTCATTTTTTTGTTCTTAGGGATTTATGCATTTATTTCTTTTACTGTCTTCTAGAGGGTTTAAGGAGTGAAGCCAAATGTATCTTAATCTGTCATGTTTAACTGGAAGTCTATTTATTTACCTTTAGTTTCATTTACTACTCACCATATACCTCCTACACCCTCAGGTAACCCCATATTTCCTATTTCTTTACACTGGTATCCTATTCTTCAGGAATACAATAGTATCTCTTCCACCTGTCCTTTCAGAGCTCTAGGTCCCCTAAAAGCTAGGTAGGTATGTGTATTTCTATCACAGTTAACTGTAAAACAGCAAGTTTTCGTCAAGGAGAAGGTATGTTGAAACTTTTGTGTGTTTGCAGTATACCAGTCCTACAAATATTTGGAAACATGCAAACCATTAAACAAAAAAGTCTTTTATATAACTAAAGCTCTTAAATATAATAAACTATGACCACTGTATTTCAAAAAGATCCACTTGATTATGCTGTGTCTCCTATTTTTACTTGAGAAGTCTTGATCTAAATAGTTACAAATCTATGGGAACACAGAATTTTATGCAGAGCTGCTATGAAAAAGGCTTGTTAAAGATTTTGCGTGTATTATTCTTAAAAATCTGTAATCAGCTCAACTGCTACTTACAGCACTAGTCAAGAAAAAGTTTTTTTTAAAGTATAGGCAGTCTTCCAACACAGAATTTTCCCTCATTCCCATAAGGTCTAATGTATGGCTGAAGATAACCAGTGCAAACTAGTCTAAGCAGCTCATTTCTTCCAGTATTTGTACAGGGGAAAACTGTACAGGAGACTGTACAAAACATTTTTGGGAAGTATGTTAGAAGCTTGAACTTCTAAAATAGGGCTCAAGATATCTCCAAAGACCTGAAGCATAGAGTGGTAGGAATGAGTCAAGGCCAACTTTACCTGCACTTAGCTGAGGGCCAACCCTGTACCTATGGATAAATGAAAACAGGATTCTTCTTTCTCCTGTACTACATGACCTTTTCTTCTCAGAACCTGAAGTCAAGGTATTATTCTAAATAGGTATATGATACATTATTGACAAAATAATCATTGAGTAAAGTCTGAGGAATTAAGTTTCAGGGCAATTGATTAAGCACTATTTTAAAAAATAGGTTAAGTATAAAATAATACTACATTTTCATAGGTGGCTTTTAAGCCAACTAATAATTTTAGAAAACTCAGAACTGTACTAAGTATTAATAGTATTGAAATCTTCCTTCAAAACATGGCTTCCTGGTGTTAATATGCTTAAATAAGGACACCATTCATCTGGAGGCATGTTCTAGTTTGGCAAATCTTTAATATCATACCACATGCAAAAAGAAAGCATTTCTTATTCTAATAGATAACATTACTAAGTTTCGCACCTTAAATGTAAAGCTCACTCACAGACAATAATAATTTTCTTAAAACTACTTACAATAATAGCATTTTACATGGAAATAAATCTCATTTGTAGAACATAATAACAATGTTCAATAACTGTTTTGATAATGGAAACAATATAATTAGATTAAAAATACCTACACCAAAGATAAATCCATATTACTTAAGAATACTTACCAAAATGACCTGGCTTTATTAATAAATGAAATCCAAGAAATCTGATTCTGTTATTACTCGGTACATTTCAAGGTTATTAGGGAAAAAAAATAAAGTCAGTCATATTTACAGATGAGAAAATTAAAGCTGAAAGAGTTCAGACTAAACAAAAAAAATTACCGATAAACCAAAGCCCTGGAGAATTCAAACCAAATTCTAATTCTAATGCCTGAACTACTCGTTTACAGCCAGTAAGAGAACCACTGCTCAGCATACTTAAAAGGCCCCTGGCATCTACCCCTGACCCACCCAATGCAGGGAGTGAGGGTAAGGTTCGGTGATTCTCAGGAATCTGTACTTTAAACACCTTACCTGGGTGAATCTGAAGTGTTGATGACCATCTTTTTGAGAAACACTAATTAATGTAAAGGGATGATGTGTATATTTGAAAAGGTAAAATATAAAAATCAACTGATATTTGTAAAGTCATTTTTCTAAGCATTAGTGATCTTATAACAAGGGAAGAGCAATGGTTAAAGTAACAGACCTAACTTCTTCAGTCCTCCTTTGGTTATCATCCATTCAGAACGCTGCAAGTCATACAAAGTTAGAGGACATATTCTCAGTCTTTGGTAAATATATTAGTAACAATCAAGAAGAATGAGGGCAAACTGGTTACTGCACCAGGGTTCTGGAACTAAATCTCACCTTTTAGGTCTTCATACTCAAGATCAACAGAATATTTTGGCTTGCTTACAGGAAAATCTCCTACTACTCCCCACTCCCGACACCGATCAAAACCTAGAAATCATTATTTTGACATTGCTCAGAATATTTTCGGGACTCCTTTAGAAACAGATTGCTATATCAATACATTCAAGAAAATCAGTTTTGTTGCTTTATAGAAAAACTACTTTTATCTAAAAATACCACTTGATTTTATTCAGAATTGGCTCACTGACTTCTATTTGCAGTAGTCATAATTAAAGCTACTCGAAAGCATGCACCACACACTGAGAATAGCTCAAAAAATCTTAAAGGATGCTGGGAGCAATGACAACATTGTTTTAAGACATTTGCCAGATGAGCTTCTCATTATAGCTTAGCATAAGTTACCCTCCAAGTTCCTAAGTGATGCTATAACATTTCCATTTGATTTCACTCCCATGACACAAAGATAGTTTTTAACCTATTTATAGTTTAAAGATCCTTTTAATACTAATGAAGTATGGATTCTCCCCACAGAAAAAGGCACATGGGCATTTATGGCCAAGTAAAAAAAATTTTGGTTTAAGGTTATCTGTTCTGCAAAAGCATAACTGGAAAGCTTGACAGAAAATTTCTAAATTATATAAACAACACTATATGCTGTATAAACATTTCACAATATTTTGTTAAGCATGCTTCTCTGAAAATGAGAGATACTGTGGTATAATGGTTGCAAGTATGTATTTTTCTGAATCCAGACCCACCACTTATTACCTATCCAACACTGGACAAGTTAGTATTTAACCTCTCTAATTTCAGTTATTCCTGATGTACACATAAAAAGCATCTATGGTACATCACTGAATTTTTATGAAGACTGCATGAGGTAATTCAGGTAAGGTACTGTACTTGTACAGTGCCTAGCACATAGTGTTATTTTAACAATTATTGGATCAAGCTACTCCACTTTTAAAAGGGTACTTTGGAATGATTTACTAAAAAGTCAAAACAAAAAGAATCTTTGTTTCTGAGGTAAACTGACAATTCCATTTTAATGTGAAACTATGGAGCATGGAAGATCACATAGTAATTTTCATGACATTATGAAAACTCTTAGCAATCATTTACTCATGCTTAAAGGGTATCAGCTTGCTTAGCCACAGACAATAATTATTCATTCTGAAGATATGATAAATAAACTTTCACAAGCATTTTCTTCTTTAACTATATACTTGCATGTGCACACTACCAGGTGTTTCCTAGCTTACTTCTCTTTATAGAAATCAGCTCAAATTTATAAATCAAGATCTCTAAACTAGAGCACTAAATTTAATAAAGCAATTAAAGAAAGCGAATCACTAACCAGAATAGCATTCTCAAATTCACCTTTTTAACTGGCCTGTAAGACTAACTTAAAGGTACATGCTGAATCCTTAGGTGCATGGAAGTATCAGGAAAGATTTTTGTTCAACACTATGTCAAATTCAGAAAGCTTGTCTTAGAATGACTGGTATATTTAAGAGCCTATTTTAACAGGAAAACCAGGACTAGATCTCAGAACAAATATGCATCTATTACAGACTATTTCCCCCCATTCACAGATATACCAACACATCATAATAGATAAATTCCCCATAAACTCATTATGGACATCGCTTTCTATGCAAAGTTAGTACAGATGAAGGCTACACAGTATAAAATGGACCCCTCTTTTAAAGTCACATACAAATCATTTAGCTTGAATGAAATATAATTTCTTTTTCAAAAAGACTTAATTCAAATAATTTTGTCTATATGGAAACAAAACGGAGAAATGAACAAGCCATAAACCACCCAGACAAGTACTAAAGAAAGAATGAACACTCAGATTTGTCAGGTATTACAGATCATCTTTGGCCTTTAATGTATTTACTGTATTTAGTTAAACTATCAACCCCTTTCCACCATTTTGCTCTTTAGTAGCACATGCCTGATAAAGCTGGGCCAAAGACAATCTCAATGAGTGGTTCTCAAACTTGAGTGTGCATCACAATTGCCCAGAGGACTTACTAAAACACAGATTATCTGCACCATCACATAGACTGGTTAATTACATCTGAAGCGAGCCCAAGAACTTTCATTTATAACAAGTGATGCAGACAGTCCTGGACAAGGATTATTTTTGGAACCATTGGTCTAAGGCAGTGGCTTTCAATCATGGCTGCCCACTAGAAACACAGGGGAACTTTTCAAAACACCGATGCCTTGGAGGTCCCTCAGATCAATCATACCAGAAGTTCTGAGGGTAGGTTCTATAGGCACTGATATTTTTTAAAGCTTTCTAGAAAACTGATATACAGTGTCTGGCAAAAATACGCCCCCCCCCCCCCATTACAAATATCTCTCATTATAAAATCATAAGCATGTGATTTTGTAACATAACAATAGCGCACTCAAGCACACCATACGACATTTTAGGTGCAATGCTCAAATTAAAACTATAAATTATTACACCCATATTATTACCCTACCAACCACACTCATGCAGGTCTTACTTTTGCCAGACCCTGTATAGTCAGTGTTGAGTACTACTAGTTAATTCAAATGCATCTAAATCCATTAAGAAGTTTCTTAGTACAAAAGCAGGAAAAGGATTATTCAATAGGGTGGACTCAGCTGCTTACAAAACTCTAGTCTAAACTCAAGAGAAGTTGTACGTATGCTGTCTTTAAATCTCAAAGTCTAAAGCAAGTCTTTAGAGGTCATACAAAATAGCTGACCTTTGAAGGCAACATAACTGGGCTGCTACCAATCACGTGTACCATATTTATGCTAAGTGGCAATTTTGCATATTGGTTAACTCTCAGGCTCTGGAGTCAGATCACTTAATAGATGTGATCTTTGGAAACTTAATTAAGCATGGCTTCTTCATGTAGGAATTAATGTAATTAACATATTTATGCTAAAGATTACATGAGCATCCACGTAAAAGCTCAGAGTCTGACACACAGAATTTAATGTAATCTAATTGCTATAAGCCATGCCACACATATATAATCTATGAGAAACACTAAGGAAATCACTGTCTTTTTCCACCTCCATTTCTTCCCTTCAGTCAACATCATGTCTCCATCAAAATGCCTTCAAGATCTCTCCTCTTACAAGACCAGTCACAGCTTTGAGAATTTAGATGTTCAGAGTCCTCAAAAAAATTTTTACTTATTTATTTTTAGAGAGAGGGGAAGGAAGGGAGAAAGAGAAACACCAATCAGCTGCCCCTCGCACACCCACAACTGAAGACCTGGCCCGCAACCCAGGCATGAGCCGCTTACAAAACCAGCAACCCTTCCATCCATAGGACGGTGCTCAATCCACTGCGCCACACCAGCCAGGGAGAAAAATTTTAAACTTTCAATATCTTAACTATAGAGAAGATAATTGATAGGAATAAATACAACTTATGGACAGCTACATGGTATAAGCTTACTATGAAATAAGGTAAAATTCTATGTTTTCTCACTCTTTAATTGATCATTTAACCACTGCATGATTTCTAAATGCCTGTATTACACCTTGACATTTGCCATTTCTGAATTCCCTGTCCCTTGTTTCTGTCCAAAATACCACTAAAACACAGGTTTCAATCAAGCACAGTCTCTCCCCTGTTAACGACAACTCTGGGAGGAAAAAAGCTCTCCTTCCAGCCAGGTTGTGAATGCCCTCTAATGGGGTGCTTTGAAAAAACCTTAAAGAGGATTTAAGAATCACTTGGAATCTCAATCTCTAAAGTCTAAATATAACATTCCTACTGTCAACTCTTTCTCCCCAAGTGCTTCCTTGGCTGGCAGAGTTTTAAAAACACAAGACTCTTGCTAAGACAAAGGTGACAAAAGATGAGTGGTATGGAATAGCAATCAGGAAGAAAATCCCACAAATATCTACTTTGTCCCAGGAACTTTGATGTTAACTCCATGTCTGCTTTATATATATTTTTGCATTAAGATGTGACTCAAAGTTGACAAGCTTAATCTAGGTCTTACGATTGACAAACTACAAAATCTTCATAAGAACTCAATAATTTAGTCCATGTTCATCAAGGAATCTACAGTGACCCTTGCAAACAGTAAAACTCAATCATAAAACATTTCAAATAAATCTCTTTTTGTGAACTTAACAATGTTTGTATCTATAATTATGAGAAAAAATGAAGGAAAATTACAAAATAAATTATTTCATTTATATTTTAGAACAATGTCCACTACTAGACTTTGGACTTTTGGGGGGTTGTTTTTGAAACCCCTCTACCTAGGAATAATATATCATAAATCCGTAATACCTACCATTCCTCAAAGATTAAAAAATTTTTAACTGTATGATCTATCTAGAGTGGGGATTGAAGATGCAAGAGTATATGTACCTAATTATTTTGTTCTGGGCCAGCAACAAGCTCATTACAAAGAGTAAGAATTCATCTGGTCTGGTAATATCTCAGGTCTGTAGGTCACTATGAAACAGCTTTTAAACATGACATTTTAAACTGACAAACACTGTATATCCTAAAAGAATTCCTGAGGCAAGTTCCCTGGTACCATGTTTGATACTTCTCTGCCTTGGTTCAATGATGTGTTCAAATTGCACTACTGTACTCGGAGATTTGGTGATGCGATTATTAATGAGGCAGATTAATTTTCAACTTACTTTCAAAGGTTACTTTCAGCTTACGCTAGCTAAAAGAAAAATGAAGTTAGTTCACTGAGTGAAATAAGAATACTTAATTGGTATCATAAATGGAATGGTATGATACCCTATAAGCACCTAAAGCCTATTCATTAAGTTAAAGCACAAAAAAATTACCTAAGACATACTGCCTTGGAAGCAAAAGTTATACTGAACTAAGGGGTCACCTAATCCAATCACTCCAACTTTAAAAGTTCTCTTTGCAGTGTAACATCTCTACCGATTCTCCCAGCCTATGGTTAAAGATGGCCAACGTATATTTATTGGCTACTTCTCAGGGCAGACCATTATCTGTCTTTAGAGATTTGACTGGTAGAAAGTTTAGGTTATCCTGAAACTTACTAAACAGAGCTTTTAAAATATGAAATATATCATGATCCAAATCTTTTCAAGCTAAATACGTAGAGTTCCTTAAGCTACTCTTCATGATGGTTTTACATTATTACATTTTGGGTTCTACTCTAAAGATGCACCATGTTATGTCAATATTGTTTTTAAAGCATGGGAGAAGAAAAACATTCCAAGTAGGGAATAACCAGCCTCATAAAACAGTAGCATCACTGGGCTTGTTCTAAATATCCTATTTCTGATAAAATATTCTTATAATAGAACTATTTGATAGCCACATTCTATTGACCCACTTGGAGCTTACTACTTAATAAAAATCTCTAATTCTACTGCTTAAGCCATACACTCCAAAAGCTCTTTTCAATGCAACCTCCACGCAAGGAAGAACTTGTTTAATAACTTGTTGAAATGAATATGTACTTTACAATAGTTTCTAACTTCCTTTTCTAATAACCACAAAGAATGAAACTTTAACAGGATTTGCTATCACATCCACACTGGGTCACCATGTTTTTTCTAGGTGCTTACACCAGGCTTTTTTTTTTTATTTTGAGACTCTTATATAGAAGCTCGTCTATTTCATTTATCTTATACTTAATTTTATAAAGTTCTTTTCTCTTTTTTGAAAATTTTATTTATTTATCTTTAGAGAGAGGGGAAAGGAGGGAGGAAAAAAAATGGAGAGAAACATTGACATATAAGAGAAACAACGATCGGTTGCCTCTTGCATGCCCCCAGTTGGGGACATGGCCTGCAACCCAGGCAAGTGACCTGACTGGGAAGTGAACCAGTGACCTTTGGTTAGAAGGCTGGTGCTTAACCCACTAAGTCATACCAGCCAGGGGACCCTTTTCCCTTTTTAAAGAAAAGAATGAACAACAATAAAAAAAATAATGAAAATAAGAGAATAGTATTTACCTACCATTAAGTTTCTGTTATCTTTTATTTCTTAAAGAAAGTTCAACCATCATTAGTTGCCAACATTGAATGATACATTTAATTCCATCATGAAAAATTTAGGACAGATAATTTCAGTCCGTTCATGAATACTGGACTTAGACTCTCTTTTACCAACATTCATTCTAATCAAGACAATTTTCTCATTTAAAAAAAAAAAAAAAAAAAAACCAACAACAACAAAGTGATTTTTTAAAAAAATCACTGAGGTACTGTGATTTGAGCTCTGTTATTATATGAAACTCAGGCCTACGCCTTGGAAGGTCTTACTTCAAAGCTAAGGGCCTCTTAAACTGTAAAAATTTAATAAACTTTAGTTCACTTAGTGTTTAAAGCTTTTTACCCTATTTCTATGCTGTGCTATTCTGTACAATACTTCTTGCCAAACAATAACTTCTTTATTGACCAGAATCAGACCCTAGGTAGTAGTCTTCCTAGTTATTTATTCTATTCAAGAAATAAAACTCACATCAAGAACTCTACTTGTTGAGAGCAAATATACAGATAGCTAAAGGCCCCCATACTATGGTTTCTTGCCTCTTTACAATGGTGTTCAGTAACCCAGAGACTGATTGCTAACACAAATTATTCCAGCCTCGATTTACCAATATTGTCAGACCTGGCCAATCTCAGATCTTAACAGCCATCTGGTTATTAGTTCTACTACCATCTACTATGGTAAAAAGCAGGATGATAGCTCATTTGAAATAAGCTGTGTTGTCCAGTTAGCCATAATCATTTAAGAAATATCAGAAAAGCAAATATTAAAGGGATCTACTTTTGATTCCTTTTCAGGAATCAAAATCTGATCCTGAAAATCTGAGTGAACACCAACGACTTTTATACCATTTTTGTGGTAAGAAAAATCATAACCACTTTAGGATCCTGAACTCTTATGTGACAAGGATTTGGTAGCATAGTATTTTGCATACATATTAAAGTGTCACTTGACTGAGGACTTAAGTCTATTTAGTGTGTCAAATAAATACTAAATCTGTCACAACAGTAACTTTTATATTAACATTTTGCAAATAGGTAAAGAAAATAATTCAGTGTAGAATCAAGGTAAGTTCTTAATACTGTCTTCATACAAGCATTTAAAAATATTTCACTAGGGGAGAGAAACTGAATAGTTACTGCTGCGTATGTTTTTGGAGAGGTGGAGGAGATAAATGTTCTAAAATTAGCATGTGGTAATGCACAACCCTGTGAATATACTAAAAACCAATGGATTGTATCCTTTAAATTAATAAATTGTGAATTATCTCAGTAGTAGGCTGTTAAAAAATTTTTCAATCTCACTCTAACAGGTATTATACTAATATTATATACTTTCTAAAATATTATTAAAATGTAGATAAAAAAAAGATCATAGAGGAAGAAACAAAGAGAAACCCTTACCTACTATATTAAGCCAGGTATTAGGATACCGAAAACAACAAACCACCTAGAAGCCAGAGATAACTGAGTGTTACAAAGCCCTTTTATTACAACCACTAAACAAAATAAACAGACCCCTAAATAATTTCTTCAAAAAGACTATTGTTTGAAAGCAATCTTGAAATGGAAGGCTTTGCTTCTATAAACAAAAACATGAATTAATTCCTCAATAGCATGAGCACTTACTCATCATATTCGATATGATAAATAACGTCTTCATCAGCAGCAACAGAGTCTGAATTAGAAGTAGAGGGTACACTGTCCAATTTATTTGTGTTCTCTTTGGAATTATGATTTACATTTCCTTTAGTCCTTTTATAAGAACTGCCACTCTTCAGTGGAGTTTTGCCACGTGAATGTCCATTAGTAGCTCTGGTAACACTATGTATACGTGCTTCGAACCAAGCACCAAGGCCGACATCTCTGGCATCCACCAATTCATTTACCTAAAAAGAGTTCAAAATTAGTTAGTGCTTCAAAAACTTTAACTCAGGTTATTTTATGGTTATTGTGGTTAACAATATTTGCAGCTACTCATGTTTAAACTAATTTCAAAGATTAGGTCAAAACTGTTCTTTTCGTATTATACTGTAAATCCGTTACATACTAATATGAAAATTAACTTTACTCCAAATTTTCTTCAATGAAATGTTTGTTTTCTTTACTACTCCCATCTTTTTTAATCCTCACCCAAGGATATGTTTATTGACTTTAGAGACCGAGGAAGGGGAGAAGGAAGAAACATTGATGATGTAAGACAGAAACATCGATTGGTTGCCTCCCATACGTTCTCCAAATGGGAATCAAACCCTCAGCCAAAGTATGTGCCCTGATGGGGAATCGAACCTGCAATTTGGTGTACGGGAGGATGCTCCAACCAACTAAGCCACTGGCCAGGGCTTTACATTTGACTTCAAAAAATATAATTCTTATGTACCCAAGGGTGTGCTACCAAGTCATTCACTAAGAATGTCACCAACAAAAAAACCAGGACTTCAAAGTGTTATGATTCTGTTAGTAATCTGTCCCATTAATTTCTTCTGAATCCTAAAGATAACTTACAGTAAGGTATTAAACAGAAAACTTAAAAAAATGAGGGAACTATGCACATGTACAAAGGGAAGAATTTAGTAAATCCTTTATTAAAAAATGGGTCAGTTCTACCGATAACTCACTAGTAAATGCATTATTTAGTACACCCCCAAAACAAAGGTAAAATATAAAAAGAACAGAGCTATAAGATGTAAAACAGATGTAGTTAAGTCTAGTGAATAATCCAGAACTACCCGATGCAATGTAATAAAAGGAAAAACAGTATACCAGAAGTTAAGAGTTACGATATGGAAGCCAGTTTAAAAAACAAAAACAAAAAACTCTTGTAAAAAAATCTGAGAAATTGGTCTAAAGGTCAAAGTCCTTTCAGGAGCAATAACCAAAAGACATACCTTTAACTTTTTTAAAAAGCTATTAAAAAGAAAGAAAATGGTATCACTAATACTAGATCATCATCTAGTCAAGCTAGGTCCTCCTGAGGGTAGAAGAGACTACTTAAGGTATCCAAAAGAATTCTGACAGATGGGGCAGGAGTAAGGGGGCAGTAGTAAGGGGGCAGTATATACTAAAAATACCCATTGTCAGATATTAGGCAAGGCTCATTTATTTAGGCTTGGCTAACTCTAGCAACCTTAATAATTAATAATTCCTATTTTACAAGATAAGGAAACAAAAGCTTACAAGTTAACTTGCTCCATCCAGTGAAAGCTAATAAAATGTAAAGCTATGATTGGAAGACATCTTGACCTTGAAGTTTATGTTTTTGCCACAAGATGACAAAGCAGGTAAATAGGAACTTCAAAGGTTAAGTGACGAACTAAGAAAAAGATATTAAAAATATAAAAAGGTTTCAAACCATCAAACTAATATAGAAGGTAGAGGGAATACAGACAAAACCAAAAATTATTAACTATCACTACCAGAAGAGGTACCACATTTGACCAAAACAATTGAATGTTGCGAACAATGGAATGTCATGGTAGCAATGAAACATCTTGAAAGACATAGTTTAATATAACATTAAGAATGAAGAATTTAGAAGAAAAGGAAAAGACCTAAGGGCCAACCAGGCTAAACACTGCAAAGATTAGAAATGGAACATGGAATATATTGCATAAATTAACTCATGCATTAAACAGACACAAGCTCTTTTCTTTTTTAACAGCTATTGTTCAATTTAAAGACTTTAATTTCTTACAGGCAACACTAGCTGAAACAAAAAATAATCAATGTTAAGGTCTATCATACTTGGGAGAATAAACTGAGGCTACTACTCTTTCACAGCAAAATGTAAGATGTTTCATGTAGCACTATACATTATTATTCTAGAAGAGAATGGAGCATAGTTGGTATGAAAACAGTCACAGCAAAAACACATTTAACAACATAAACCTCATTGGAGAACAGTATAAAGTACAAATGAAATATTTAATCTGCATATCAAAAATAAGAAACTAGCATGCAGCCCTGGCTGGGTAGCTCAGTTGGTTAGAGTGTTGTCCTGATATACCAAAGTTGTGGGTTTGATCCCCAGTCAGGGCACATATGGGAAGCAACCAATGAAAGCATGGATAGGTGGAATAACAAATCGATGTTTCTCTCTAAAAATCTTAAGTTAAAACCATAAAGAAACTAGCATGCAGATCTAGTGTCTGGATATCTTAGTATTTGACAATACAAATAGAGTTAACTGAAACCTAAGTCAATCTAAAAATACGGACTTCTGGCCAAGATGGAGGCGTAGGTAGACACAATGTGCCTCCTCTTACAACCAAAATTAAGGACAACAAATATTTAGAAACAAGAAAACAACCAGAACTGATAGAAAATTGAACTGTACGGAAGTCCAACAACAATTCATCCAGACTGGCAAGAGGGGTGGAGTCGCGGCAGGAAAAAGTGGAGGTGCGGACCCGGGAACGCAAGCAGCAGCGGCTGGCAGTTCCCAGGTGCATAGGCGGCAGCTGACAGACCCCGGGCACGGGGTGGCAATTGTGCAGACCCAGCGAGGCCGCGCAAGGCGGCTGGCTGACCGGGTGGTTGCACATTCCCGAGCGCAGACAACCCAGTTGGAGGGGAAGTGGAGGAAGGGACTTGAATCCAGGAGAGTGAGGAGCGAGTGCCATTGTTCCCTCTCAGACCCCACCCCCACAAACAGCGTCACAACTCAGCGACTGGGCTGCCCTGCACTGGGGAACACCTAAGGCTCCACCCCTCACTACATAATAGCCGCAACCAGACTAAAACCAAAACAAAACAACAAAAAAACCCACCAAAAATGGCCCAAACCGGAGAACAAATGAAAGATCCAGAGCCAATTCCTCTAAGCCGTGAAGAAATAGCCAACCTATCAGATGCACAGTTCAAAGCACTGGTCATCAGGATGCTCACAGAATTGGTTGATTTTGCTCACAAATTAGGTGAAAAAATGCAGGCTACAATACGTGAAATGAAGGAAGACGCATGGGGAACTGATAGAGATGGAAGAAAAACTGAGACTCAAATCAATGGAGTGGACCAGAAGGAAGAAACTAACAACCAAACAGAAAACGAGGAAGAAACAAGAATTCAAAAAAATGAGGAGAGGCTTAGGAACCTCCGGGACATCGTTAAACGTCCCAACATCCGAATTATAGGGGTCCCAGAAGGAGAAGAAGAAGAGCAACAAGTGGAAAATTTATTTGAACAAATAATAAAGGAAAACTTCCCCAATCTGGCAAAGGAAATAGACTACCAGGAAGTCCAGGAAGCTCAGAGAGTCCCAAAGAAGTTGGACCCAAGGAGGAACACACCAAGGCACATCATAATTACATTAGCCAAGAATAAAATGAAGCAGAGAATTCTAGAAGCAGCAAGGGATAAGGGGACAGTCACCTACAAAGGAGTTCCCATCAGACTGTCAGCTGATTTCTCAAAAGAGACCTTACCAAGAAGGGGCTGGAAAGAAACATTTGAAGTCTTGAAAAGCAGGGACCTACATCCAAAATTGCTCTATCCAGCAAAGCTGTCATTTAGAATGGATGGACAGATAAAGTACTTCTCAGATAAGGTCAAGTTCATCATCACCAAGCCCTTATTATATGAAATGTTAAAGGGACTTATCTAAGAAAAAGAAGATAAAAAATATGACAGTGAAAAGACAGCAAACTCACAGCTATTAACAACTACACCTAAAACAAAAGCAAACTAAGCAAACAACTAGAACAGGAACAGAACCACAGAAATGGAGATCATATGAAGGGTTAGCAATAGGGGCGTGGGAGGAGGAGAGAAGGGGAAAAGTTATAGAGAATGAGTAGCACAGATAGTGGGTAGAAAATAGACAGGGGGAGGGCAAGAATAGTGTGGGAAATGTAGAAGCTAAAGAACTTATGACACATGGACATGAACTAAAGGGGGGATTGTGGGTGGGAGAGGGTGTGCAGGGTGGAGGGGAATGATGGGGGAGAAATGGGACAACTGTAATAGCATAATCAATAAAATATATTAAAAAAATAAAAAAATAAAAATAAAAATACTGCTACCACTTAAATATCACACATGAGAGAACTTATTAGCTCATAAAGGTAAGGCATTCTTTTGTTACCCTAGATTTATAACTGGAAACAAGAACTACAAATTCTTCTATTAAGTATAGGAACTCATACACACTGTGGAAAAAGGCTTTTAAATTCAAAATCAAGTTTCTGCACATTACAGACATATGTATGTCAAATATGAATGGGTCAAACTGCCTGCAAGTGGTTTAAGTTCTGTAAAGCCTGGGATTTGAAGAGATGGTTCAGAAGAGAATACTTAAACTTGTATGACTAACTTGAAAACAGAAGATACTGCCATGGTAACTTTCTTGGTATCCAGTTGAAATTAAGAACTAAAAAGTATGTCCAAAGCCACAGCATGTATACCACCAAGAGTGAACCCTAATGTAAACTATGTTCTTTGGGTGATGCTGTGTCAATGTAAGTACATCAGTTCTAACAAATGTACCACTCCGGTGGGTAAGGTTGATAATGAGGAAGGATATGCATGTGTCAGTAGGGGAAATCTCTGTACTTCTCATTTAATTTTGCTGTGAACCTAGGACTGTTTTAAAATGTAAAGTCTATTTTTTTTAAAAAAAGGACAAAATCTAAAAGTAATTAGTCAGAAAAGAGCAATAAAGAAGACAAAATGATAAAGATGAAAACAATATGCGTGTGTGGGGGGATGAGGGGTCTCAATTGCACCTATGGACTTTAATTTGTGGATAACTGCATGGAGAGGCTAATGCCACTGGAAGAATTACTTGCATTTCCAAAGAAAAAGCAGCATTCCAGGCAGGGCCAAAAAGGGAATTTGGTCAGAAGTCAGAAGGAGCATGGAAAGCAATGTCCAGAGACTATTGCTGTGTTCCATGTAAAAGGCAAGGCAGGGCAGGGCAAATGGTTTATGATTGGCTAATCTGAATAAGGTTGCCAGGCTCTTGGCCATAGGGGTGGTCTCTAGTTGCCTGGTAGCTGACCCTGTGTGGTTAGAGCACAAAAATATTGGTTGGTATGTAAGAGTTAGATAAAGTAGCTGGGGTTGTAGAGTCTGGATTGGTTCATTTGTATATGAAAGGCAGGCTCACAGACAAGTCGCTTACTGTTTCTTCCTCTAGCCCCCAAATAGAAAGTCTATCCTCAGCTAACAAGCCAATACTCCAGAAGATGTTAAAACAGCATAAAAGGACAAAAAAGAAAAAGAAAGAAACCCCAAAAAACAAAACAAAAAAACCCAAACCCACACAATTCATGGGTCACCTCAAAAGGTGTTTGAGCTGACAAGTCCTAAGTTTAAAAAGAAAGCCCAATCATACCAATCTAAGCCTAAGATCTGAATTTATTCATGTCAAAAATATAGCCACAATTAGAGAAGAGTCTTCCATGTCCAAGTATCTGACAGATATATCTACAGATACACATCTGTAGATAATCTGAAGTATGGAACACAAAGAGAAATCATTAAAAAATAAAACAATACCAATGCAAATATTTGAGGATGTACTATATATGCTGGTATACTGTTTTTGGGGGGTGGGAAGGGAGGATAATACTTCTAGACATTTTTTATGTCCTGTGGAAAACACACCAGCTCTATAGATAAACCCAGATTTAACTTGTCTATTACCTACTAGGTATAACCTTGGACAAGTTACTTAAACTGTCTCAACCTCATCTTTTTAAATAAAATAACATACTTAGTGTTAGAAAATATGGGGTCATGGACCTAAGCCACCACGTATGCTGGAACAAAGAAGGTATACACCATCCGCTACTAAATACCTGACCACGAGATTCTCCATATCAGAAGCAACTCAAGCATAGCCAGTGACATCCTGCTGGAAGCCAGTTGAATCCGCACTGCCCCCTCCCCTCTCCTTCAAGCTTTCTAAAGAATCAGCCCTCCTGATCAGATACCCAGGATACCTGGAGCACATCAGCTGATCACCCTGGAGCGATTCCCCCTCCCCCTCCCCCGGGGTCTGCTACAACCTTAAAAAGCCCTTCTACCCTCTCCCTTGGGCCTGCCATTGCAGTGTCCCACCTGGAATAAAAGCCCTTAATTGGACTTTTCTGGCTCTGGATCCTTTCTTAGCCACCTCAGCTACCTAACAGTTAGCAGTGTTATTTTAGGTGACAAAATGCAAATGGTGTGCCAATTTAGCAGCACATAGTAGGCACAAATGAACAACCACCTCCTTCCATGAAGTATTAATATGTTCAATGCTAAGACTCATTAAAACTCAGAGTCATCTCATTGCCATACTCTGCTTAGTAAACATATTAGCAGTTTACTGTTATGTACATTACCTCCTTTAAAATGACAATATAAAGTTATTCTGACCTTCCAATGAGGTTCATAAGTGTAATATACTTGCCCTAAGGAAATAACACAGCTAAAAGTGGGAGCTAAGATGATAAAGGTTTCTCCAACTCTGACCTTGACTCTCTGATTATATACCATGTTTCTTCAGTTACAAATCAAAATGCAATATGGTTCCATTTACATGAAGTTCAGAAAGAGGAAAAATCAGGATGCACACACAAGTTAAAGGTTCTTAAGAAGTTTTTAAAGGGTCAATAGGATAAAGTTAATGAAAAGCAAAGAAATGATTACCATAGAAGTTTGGATAGTTATAACAGGGAAGGAGTTATAATCAATAGAGGCACATGTGAAGTTCCTGGGGAAAATTATTCTATTTCTTAGTTTGTGTGTTGTTTATGGACATTGATTTCATAATATTTCATTAAGCTCTACTTTTAATTGTCAATTAAGTTTCATACTAAAAAAGGTTAAATATCAAGAAGCAGAGTTGTTCTGTAGATAAAAGTCAGGAAACACTAAGATATCATGATTTTTTTTACTTAGTGGTAATTATTAATAATTTTCCTTTTTGTTTTGTATGAACGTAAGAAAACATGTTAAAATGTTTAACAGTGCCACACACACCTAGGAAAAAAGCTTACTATCCTAAAAGCTTACTACCATCAGTATAAATAGATATTTAGGCAATGAAGATAGTCATTTCAAAGTAGGATCTAATGCGAGTCATACAAAGCTCCACATCCAAAAGCCAAAATTAAAATAAATTTACATCTCAAAAGTCTACCTTGTTTCAGAAGAATAAATTACTTTCTAAAGTCAGTGTCATCCAATTTGTGTTACACAATGGGAATGAGTGGACCCAGTCTCTGCACAATCTTCCACAGCCTCTCCAAATGTGAAGTGATATTTAGTTCCTTACATCATATGAAAAGATATCTGAAACTGACCAAATGTTGCTCTAAGTTACCAACTAGCAAAAGAACAATGATACTAGATTATAACTTCAGATTAAAATTTCATTTTAATGTATTAAGTTTAGTGTTTACCTAATGCTGATTTGAAAATTCTCTTTTTGTACCTATCATGAGGTCCAAAGACAATTTTATGCAAAAGGAAGGAAAAGCCCCAAAATTTGTTTGCTCAACCACAAAAATTTTTTACTTACAGAAAGCTCTATGTCTATAAAAGGAAAATCTTTGCAAAGCAAAAGTGAGGTACATAAAAATTCAAGATAAAGGGTGGGGGGTGGGGGGGAAGCCTCTCAATTTTTAAGTGCTATAAACAACTTAATGAAATTTTAATATATTTACTATACAGAGACCCACTCTAAGGATACTAGACAAAATTAAAGCAAATTCAAAATAAATCAACTAAAAAGTAGCAGCTTACCCCGGCCAGGTAGCTCAGGTGGTTAGAGCATCATCTGGATATGCCAAGGTTGCAGGTATGATCCCCAGTCAGGGCATAGACAAGAATCAACCAATGAATGTATAAATAAATGGAACAACAAATCGATGTTTCTCACCTGCCCAATTCCTTTCTCTAAAATCAATTTCTTTTTAAAAAAATGTAGCAGCTTCTCAGCATTTTCAGGTTAGCTAGAAATAAATATTTAATAAAATTCCATAAAGGCAGAGGGCAATATCATTTGCTTACCCCTCTATTTCTAATACCTAGTATGCATATATACTACATATTCAAATATTCATTCAGTGAATAAAGTATCCAGAAATAAGCACTTCCAGATTTTTACAAAAAGGTCACTAGTCCAAATTTCAAATATCTATGACAATTACTGAGCTTCACCAAAAATAAAGAAAATACGTAAACCTGTGTTAGACTCTTGAATTAACAAAAAAGGTTAAATGCACCTTTGGCTAAATGTGTTTACAAAACACAGTAGCCTTTCGAGAATTTAAGTGCTGGGTCCAAAAATGTGTTTCTAAATGAAGGGGAGACAATGTAAAATTTATGGACCAAGTTTGTAAAACTCAGAAACCACTGCATTGGAATTTGAAACCAAGTCTAATGACAAAGTTCAAGTCTTTAACATCTTTGCTACTTATTAATTCAAACTATAAGAGATGTTAAAAAGAAAAGTTAGGCACCAGAAGTAGTTAATAGCCAAAGCACTAATACTGGAAATAAAGAGCAAGGATGTGGTGAGGGAAATAGTTTCTCATAATGCACTTCTAAATTAGATTTGGGGGAGGGGATATGACAGGGCATTGAGAAGTGTGTTAAACAGAAAGAATTTAAATTGACCAAAACTGCATAACCTTGATTAATTTCTGATCTGTAGATATATAAACTGGCCTTCCTATGAGAAGAAATTCCTATCTTCCCTGTCCAAAACAAATCAAGTCAAAAGTACCAGCTTCTAAACTGCTGCCCTTAACCAAAGTTAAAAATAGTGTAAGAATAAAAATAAAGAAGATTAATATAAACACATATGGTTACATAAATATTGACATATGGATATACAAGAGTTACTATACATACATATATTTCCTTGCTCTGTCAGCTAAGAGCCCTATAAGTAACGACTCCGCTAGCAAGGAGTATACCCTGGAGTCTGGCTTGGTTTCTAATACCATTCTCCAATTAAAGAACCAAGGCTCCTTGGAGATATGGCTGATTCCAGGACTGGAGCAGGAAATACACAAAATGAGCCTGGTGGTCCTTCTGGCACCAGAAAAAAAGTGCTTTAACAAAACAAACAAGCAAGCAAACAAACAAAAACCCCCACAATAATGAGGATTTGTCATATGGACATAGGAAAAAAAGATCCATACTAATGTAAATAAATGACTGACTAAATAAATGAAGCAGAAGAGACCAGTTTCCCATATGGAAGAATTCCCAATAATTTTTGTAGATAATCTGCCCTCAAGGAAGTGAGGTACTGATCTATCCACTTTGTGGGCTACAAGGAGTGACTTCATCTCAAAGGTTACATATATAGTAGTGCAGGGCATGGGAGTGGGAGAGTAACTTCACAGTGAAGAAACCCAACAAACACTACCTCAGCCAGATAACTAAAGTTCACAGTGATAAGTTACTATTGATGTAAAACCTAAGTTATAATTAGCAAATAAAATGTTGATAGAACATGCCCCTAGATATGATACAATGACAATATCACTTTATCTCTATGTTCTTCCTCCCAAAAATATTTAAATCCAGTTCAAATGAGGAGGAAAACAATGGACAAATATTAACAGAAGGACATTTTACAAAATACCTGACCAGTACACCTCAAAACTGTCAGTGTCATCCATCAAAATCAGAGTCTGAGAAACTGTCACAGTCAAGAGGAGCCTATGGAGATGTGACAACTATTTAGTATAACACTAATGTAAATGTAATGTGGTATCCTAGATGGAATTCTGGAACAGAAAAAGGATATTAGGTAAAAGCTAAGGAGATATGGTTCACTAATTATAACAAATGTACCATATTAATGTAAGACATTAATAAAAGGGCAAACTGGGCATAGGAAACATGGAAACTAGTATCTTTCCAACTATGCTATAAATCTAAATTTTTCTAAAATAACAAGTTATTTAAAAGTAACAGTGTGAAAAAATATCAATGTAGAAAGTATTGATGAGGGACAAAATCAATGAGTTGATATACAAAACAATATGGCAAGTGGGCTTTTAATATTAACAGCCCTGTCTGATTTTTGTGAGAACTACATAAAGCACTGTTTTAATTTATGTCTTGCACATATCATGTAAATTAATTCCCAAACTGTTTTGTTATTGCAATATTTTTCTCTTTTACTAAATGATTATAGCAAAGAAAGCTACTGGTATTTTATATAGCCACCTCACTGATTGCTCATAATGCTCCAATGTTGATTTTCTCAGCTTTTTCAGGTATCCATAAGTAGTAATTTCGCCTTCTCCATATTCACACTTTATTGTTCTCCTGAGTATCTGTATTACCTAATACTTTAGAAAGATGTTAAACAATAGCAGCATTTACCAGCTTCCTTGTCTGGTTCCCACATTTAATAGAAATGCTTCTGGCTTTTCCCCACTATTAAACATAATGCTGGGTATGGTTTAAAATACTCATTTATTCCATCTGTTCCTCTTACCAAAGATTTTTAAAAATCAGAAATGAATTCAAATTTGTAGTTAGATGTTTTTAGAAAACATTTCAGATTAGATAATTTGTTTTCTTTGGTTTATTAATATGATGAATTATATTAAATACATTATAATAATAAACTATCCTGCTTCAACGAACCATACATGATCAAGGTATTAGGCTCTTTTAATATACGGTGACAATTTTATTTGCTAAATATAACTTAAGCTTTACATCAATATGTAGCAATACTGGTGTGCTTTTTGTCATGTGTTTATCAGTTTGTTAAATTTATTTTTAAAAAAAGGGGGGAGCTTCCCATTTTTTTTATGTTGTGGGATGGAACTGGAGAGCATTATGCTAAGTGAAATAAACCAGGCGGTGAAGGACAAATACCATATGATCTCACCTATAAGTGGAACCTAATCAACAAAACAAACAAGCAAGCTAATATAACCACAAACACTAAATTAAAAAACAAACTTACAGTAACCAGAGGGGAGGAGGAGAGGAATAATGTGAGAAAATAGGGGAAGGTTCATTAAGGAACATGTATAAAGGACACATGGACAAAACCAAAGGGGGTAGGTTCGAGGGTGGGAGGTGGGGATGTGGGGGGGCGGGGGGCCAAGGTGGGGTGAAAATGGACACAACTGTACTTGAACAATAAAAAAAAATTAGGTAACATTATAATGACCCATTCTTCATAGGTTTAAAGCAATTCATCAATGTAGCCACCCAAATCAAGTACTTTTGAGGTATAGCTCTTTGCCAGTATTCTTGATTCTTTCCATGTTTATGGATCTGTTTGCATTTTTTAATAGATCCAAAATCATTTTCATTTTCTTAAACAATTCACTTCATCTACCAATTTTTAATTTTTTAACCTTGAAAATTCTCTGAAAAATTGAGTCTTGGTCTCAATTTATCTTAACTGATAAGAATTAAGAAAAAAGTTATAAGGATAGGAAAGGATGAAGCAAAACTGTTATTCGATTATTTCTACCAAATTTATTAGAATTTGAAAAAGTTCCTGAATACAAAGGTCAATAAATAAATCAATTTCTATACATCAACATATAAATCACACTTTTAAAAGATATCCATTTATAATAGCACAAAAAAGCTAGTAGAAATAAATCAAAACAAGATAAAGAGAAAAATAATTAAGATATCAAAGATCTAGATTAATGGAGATATCGTTCACGTTCATGAATGAAGGACCAAATTATTGTAATGACGTCAATTCTCTCAGCTGATCTGCATACAGCCCCCATCAAAATCCCACATTATTTATCTGTAGAGTTTTGACAAACTAATTCTAAAATTTTCACATGCAAGTGTTCATATCCCCAAATCAAGACACCCTTGAAGGGATATTAAATTTGGATATGAAGGAAAGGGAGGTAACAAAACAGCGCTACAGTTCTTAGAACAGTATGGCCACAGGGACAGGCAAACACACCAATGGAATAAAATAAAGAGCAGTCTGTCCTATGATTGAATGACCTGCACTTCCATTTATAGATAAAAATTCCTAGAGAAATTCTTGAACACGTGCATCAAGATACACATAGAAGGTCAAAGCAGAATTGTTTAAAATAACTGAAAATGGAACAGTTCAAATAGCTCATAAACAGAGATTAGATAAATATATTGCGATGTGTTAATAAAATGAAATAACATACAAGTGAAAAAATAAAGCTTTATGCATGAAAATCTCTCAAAGTTGAGAAAAAGTAGAATTCCATTATATAAAACCCAAATACAAGCAAAACAAAACATATTGTTTAGAGATGTACATTAGTAATACTACAGAAAAACAAGAAAATGACCATAAAAGAACAAGTTCCTTTCTAGTTCTGAAAAAGAGGGAGATGTGTTCTGGTAGAGGTACACAGGAGGTTTTTAAAAAGGAACTGGCATCATTCTACTCCTTAACCAGGGTGGAATTACACAGGTGTATTATGCTTTAAAGTGTACATTTACATTTTACATGTTCACCTATATATTTTACAATTTTTTTGTTAAAAGATTTTATTTATTTACTTTTAGAAAGAGAGAGGATGGGAGGAAGGAAGACAGAGAGAGAAACATCGATCAGTTGCCTCTCACATATTCCCAACCAGGGACCCAGCCTGCAAGCCAGGCATGTGCCCTGACTGGGAATTGAACCAATGACCCTTCAGTTCATAGGCTGGTGCTCAATCCACTGAGCCACACCAGCCAGGGCTATATTTTACAATTTTTAAAGACTTTAAAAAGTATCAACAGCCCTTTACTTTCAAATGGCAATCAATGTACTTGTTCACAATATCCTGAGAGAACAGACATCTGTACTCTCACAACTAACAAGAATTCTGAAGAAGACAACATACCTTATATAGTCCAATGCCAGGATCAATGAGAAAATCACGAGCTGATGTAGATGGCTGACTGTAAGATCCCACCCTTGGTGCTTTCTTCACTTTAGGTGGAGTATTAGAACAGGGTTTGGCCTGTACATCAGTCTGTTTAGATGTGCTAGGAAGATCAGGGTCTGGGCGAACTAGTAGCTGAATTATATCATTCAGTCCAACATCATAGTCAAATAAAGTATATCCATTTTCCAACTAGAAATAAAAGAAAAAGATCAAAATATTTCTCTCAAAACTTGATCGTTCTGTATCTTTAGTTACCCAAAGGTCCTAGCCAAATTATTAAAATAAAATTCACAGCATTGCAATTAGTAGTGATCCTGAAACTATTCCTAATGCTTTATGGCCTCTGTTATCAATATCTTCTCAAAATGTCAATAAATTAAAAATCATTCCACATTAGCTACAGGGTACACTGATAGCCACTGAAATAAAAAAACATCACTGCTATTGTTACCTCACCACTTAAGCAGAAAAACTCTAGACTTCTCACAAAGTTTTATTTCAATGAACAGTACCTGAATCCACTGCAAGAAACACAAGGTGAATTTTGAAAATGAGTTGGTTTATGACTTTGTGTTCATAAAGACATTAAGTTAAACATTTCATCTTTCTGAAGATTGCCAGAAATTTAAATAAAGCAGGAAAAAATCATTCAAGCAAGAATAATTACAATTCTTGTTCATGCTATTCCACTTGCCTAAAGTTCTCTAATTTCATCCATTTCTAAAGGTTAGTAGTTGTACCATGGAAAGTCTTCCAGGATGAATAGTGAATAAATTATCTTGCAACTTACCCATAGTTTGGCAAGGTCTCTACAATACATTGAATGATATCCATCCTCTCCTACTCTGCCCAAATATTTGATGTCCACAGTTATCTCAGAATGTGGCATTTGTAAACAGGGTCTTTTCAGAGGTAATTAAGTTAAAACTAGGTCACACCAGTGGGCCCTAATCTACAAATTTGAAATTTGGACAGACAGATGCAAAGGCACACAGGGATGAAAGAGCCATGTGACTGGAGCAATGGGTTGACAAGCCAAGGAACACCAAAGACTGACAGCAAACACAAAAACTCAAGGAAACAGCGAAGATTCTTCCCTAGAGCTATCAGAGAGAGAGAGCGAGCATGGCCCTGCTGACCCCTTGATTTCAGACTTAGAACCTCCAGAACCCTCAGACAAAAATTTCTGTGGTTTTTAAGCCACCTAGGTTTTGGTACTTTGTTACGAAGCCCTGGGAAACTAAATTTCCATTTTTTTTTAAAATAAAATTCAGTTGGCCATTTCACTACGCTACAATAACAAAACTCAACTCCTTCAAGATTAGAACTGTCATTTCCCCAGAAACATTAGCAATTTAATTGGTCACTTTTCCCCTCTTTGTGTGTAATATCACCATCTACAACTCTCTATCACAGTAAGACCATGTTTGAGAAGTCAAAGAATGAAAGTCTATCCTTGAACGGTGGTCCAAGAGCACACCTAGCACAATCCTACACCTTGGAGGTGTTCACAACTGTTAAACAAAGGAATCAAGAAATTCATCAATTTCTCAGTGGGTGAATTAAATTAGACACTATCTTACAGGTTAGTTAATACACTTATTCCAAATAAACCTAAGGAATTTTCCAAAAGTCAGTAAACAGATATGCCTTTATAGGGATGGCAAAGTTAATACAAGGTGGGACCCACTCCCCTAAAATGGAATTTATTTATTAAAAAATGTGTTTATTTTTATATTTTTATAAAGTTTAAACTTTAGTCACCTTCAAAGTTCCCTCCATTTTTTAAAATTTACTTTTAAAAATTTTATTATTTTTAGAGAGAGGAAGGGAAGGAGAGAGGGAGAGAAACATCAATGTGTGGCTGCCTCTCACATGCCCCCTACTGGGGACTTGGCCTGCAACCCAGGCACTTGCTGTGACCGGGAATCAAACCTGCGGCCCTTTGGTTCATAGGCCAGCACGCAATCCACTGAGCTACAGGGCCAACGTACTCTCCATTTAATGCAATACACCTATTGAAACAGTTTTTCCACCGCTCAACACAATTCTTGAACTTGTTGATTTTAGTGCTTTTGCCATTTTTTGTTTCGCCTCTTCCACATTGGTAAAACGTTTCCCTTTGAGCAAAAAAATGTTGCTCAGGGCAAGGTCAGGTGAATAGGGAGGGTGGGGCACAGGGGTCATGCTGTTTTTGCTCAAAAACTGCTGAACACTCAGCTCAGTGTGGGCGGGTATGCTTTTGAGTCTTCAAAAAAAATTCACTAAATCCAAACGTACTCTCTCTCAACAATGCCAGCTGGTGCACTGATACAGTTGGGTTCCTAAAACATTCACCTAGAGGGGGAAGTCTGTACTACAAGGGGCTCATTCTGTAGAAGATAATTTGGGTGTTTTTTGGGGGGATGAAGTTCCCCCTCATATTACTTATGTTATTAAAAGATAAACAAGAACTCCTTCTAATCCTGGACTCCAGGGGGAAAAACTCAAGGAACAAAAAACTATACTTTCACACCTTCATTTTGACATTCTCCAAGAGATTCCCCTCACAAAAAAAGAAACAGAATACACTAATTTTGGAGCAGGTGAAAAAGCACAACTTGATTAAACATACAACTGTTGCATATTATGACAACTATAGAAAATAGAAGTGTTTAAAGTAGAAAATAAAAATAAACTCTCTAATAGCATAGAGCATGCATATTAGTAGGGCATTCACCAAAATAAAGAAAGCTGTTAAAGTGGTAAAATGGAAATTCAACATGTTTCCACGGTTTTCCAGCAAAATTTTGAGGCATAAGAGTTAAAGGGACCTTGAGGGTGTTCTTATACTCAACCTCTGACTAGTTTCTACCAACTATCAGAAAATTCAAGCTGCTTCAAAGGATACTTGGTCTGAAAGGAAAAAAATGAGTGAAAGTCAAACACTAAGCATTTCAAGGAATGAGGCCCTATAACAAAAGTTAGACTCTCATTAACACTGTAACGACCTTTCCAATTATTCATGCTTATTATGATAGCCACTTTTACCCATATTATCCACTCCCTTCCCTAACTCATAGGTGTCCTTCCAGTGTTCCTAAAACAGTTATTGTCCACTGCACAGCAAGTTCCACACAGCTAAGTCACTGTGAAGAGTTGTGAAGAATGTTGGAATGACTTGTTACTTGAAAAGTACTGAAGTTCTCCCAAATTAATGAAGTGCAAACTTTCATCACAGAAATGCAAAAAAAAAAAAAAAAAAAAAAAAGTTACCTGTCACTTAAATTATGCTCTGAGTGGGGAGAGAGAGATTGGGTTACTTAGAAATTATAAACACCTATGAGTTTTAGGCATATAGGCCATCAATGTCTCACAGGTGAAAATGTTTGAGAATTGCCACCCTAGCAGATGGGACCACAACATTTACAATACTAGAGAGGCAGGAATGGTCCCAGAATTTTCTGTTTTGCTAGACTGCACTCTTGAATTTTTATTGTGTTGAAGAAAGAAACTGAGGTAACAGAAAGGATCGTTAAGAGTAATGCAAAGGGAAACTAGGAAGCAAATACAAGTGGCAGTGACTGAGAAGGCAGTGGGTTAAGTCATTAACAGGAGGCTAATAGTAAGCATACAGATGGAGAGGATTAAGTTAGCAACTTTCACATACCTCTCATATATAATATATACAATACATAACATACACACGCCTTTGAATAGGCAAACACTTTGCCCTGGCTGGGTAACTCAGTTCGTTAGAGCGTAGTCCCCATATGCCAAGGCTGTGGGTTCAACCTATGTGCATATCAATGTTTCTCCCTCTAATTCAATAAATAAAAATTTAAGAACAAACTGGCAAACACTTTTACTTTGTTTTCTGTGTAAAAAGAAAGAGTCCATAGGCAAAGGTAACTAACTACTCAGTTTTTCTTCAGCTCTGATATGTACCATATATTCTAAGGTTAGCTCTAAGTGGTAGAGGGGAAAGAATGAAAGGAGTGGAGAGAATCTTTTCAAAGTAGGAAAAGCTCTGGATTCTCAAAAGATGTAATATCCATCAACACAACTTCTTTAAAAAACAACAACAAAAACGATGCTCAGCGTGCTTCAAACTCAACCCCCCGCAAAGAATATCCAAATAAGGTTACCCTGCTCTAACCAGAACTACCTTGAATTGCTACTCTCCATTTTGACCCTCAAAAAAAAAAAAAAAGTGGAGTCAATTACAAAGCTTCTCAAATTTAATTTGCATACAGATCACCTGGGGTCCTCGTTAACATATAGATTTCTAGTTCAGTAGGTCTGGCATGAGGCTCCCAGGTGAAATTAATGCTGCTGGTCCTGCTAATATAGGGACAATACTTTGAATAGTAAGAAACTAGTAGAAAACTGACTACCCTTCAACTTTCATTTTCAAACTCTGGTGTTCATCAGAATGTCCCATGGGGTCTTGTTAAATTCAACTACTTGCAATTTTGGGGTGAACTGAGCATCTATAATAAAATATTCTGATACACGTGATTCTGATACACACCAGAGATAGTAAAACTTTAGGGGTGTTGCCCATGAATATGTACTCATGTTTCACTTCTATTACTGGTGCTCAAGTCACCCAAGTACCCCAGGCATTCAAGTAAAGATGAAATTCAGAAGATTGGTTATTCTTTTCACCTTTGATCAAAATATAAAAAAGTATCAGCCAGTGACAGCATGGCAATATAAATATGTGTAGTGTTTTATACAATTATTTCAAAAACAAAGTTTACAACTAAATTTGAACATCTGTTTTTATTACAAGTCAAACACTAAAATAAAAGATCAATATAAACTGGCTGCAAGAACATAACAAAGATGTTATAACATTTATTTAAAAACACATTAAAACATCTCATAGCTCACTTTATTCTCAGTGTAATCTTGTTACTCTGAAATGTCTGGACAATTTTAGAAGGGTAAGCATCTTAATAGAAAAATATTCCTTTCAAATCCTTTGTGGTTGTAGAAAACGGCTACCATCAAATCCAAGAGAGCTACATTTATTTCAAACCACAGGATTGGAGCCAAACTGTGGTTTATCAACGGGAAGATGCCAACTGTAGTGGATCACATTTTTTTTTAAGACAAGAAAAATAGGATGGTTCTGGGTCTGTGGGCGTAGATCAAGAGACTTGCGGGATAGGAAAAACCTACAATGGGCCAGTGCACGGCCATACCATACAACTAACAGAGACGCCCACAGATACCTTCACCGCCAAAAACACTTTCAGCCTTCAAGTAAGTATCGCTGACTATGCTCCAGTTGCCGTGTTAAAAAACTTCGGTGAGAGGACAAAACAGTCCTTTATATTCCTTTCCCTTCTAGGAATAACCCCTAGGGCCTATACTGGGCAGTTTAAACACGGCCCTGCGTTACATCAATAGCTCCTTCAGCCCAGGTCTCTAATCTTCCCCAAGACAGATTTCAATTCTGGGAGAGAGAGGGTGAGAGACGGGAAACTCTGGAAGTTCTATAAAAGCCTGCGAATCTTTCAGAGTTTACAAATCCCTTCCACACTGAGGAGGCAGGGCTAGGATTCTTGTGCCCAGTGTGTAAGTTTCCTCCTCTTCTATTTGGTAGCCAGAGCGCGGAAGAGCCACGGAAGCGATGAGAGCCGTTAGCCGGGGCTGCCGGCCCTCCCCACCTGCGCTGTGGCATGGCCGCCACAGCCCGCTGCCCTCCCCGCCCTCCAGGGGCCCCAGATCCGGACGAGCGCGGGAAGCGAAAGAACCCACGCGCTCTGGCCAACTGTGCCTGCGGCTGCTGCCCCACTGTAAAAGGGAGACGAGCTCTCAGTACTCTAGGCGTCCCCACTTACAACCTTGCCAGGCGCACCTGCACTCCGGGCTGGCAGGAACCCTGCTGCGCCCCCCTCAGCGGGCCCAGGCCCACACTTTGAGTCTCGCGGGCTGCCCACTCCAAGTGGAGCCAGGTGCGCTCTGCGCGCGCGGCGCACCAAGCCCTCTGGCCCGCCCAGTCCACGAGTCCTAGGGGCGCCCCGCTGCCCTCGCCCCGGGCTTCTCGAGGGCTGCGGTGGGCACACCTCACCTGCTTGCCCCGGTAGAAGAGGCGCTGGCACTCGGGCCGCACGTCGAACAGAGCCCACACTCGCTCGCGCAGCTCCTCAATTGTGGCTTTGCGAGACAGGTCCTCGATGGTGCGCGTCTGGGAGCCGTCGATGGTGCGAACCTGGATCCACATCTTGGCTCCGGGAAAGGGGGCCGACTCTGCTTTGTCTCCCCCTGCGCTTAGGGCGCCGCGCCCCGCCTGGCCCACCCCGCTCTCCGCAGCTGGCGGGCGAGCGCGTGCACAAGCGAAGAAGACCGACCAGACGCCGGGGCCGACAGGCGGCCGCGACTCCTAGACCGAGTACCCGCGCAGCGGAGCTCAAAACGAAAGGAAACCGGAACTAGTTTGAGGCGCCGCTGCTACAGCCTCCACCTCACAAATAGGAAGAAACCTTGTCTGCACCGCGCGGAGTGTTTACTTATAGAGCTCTAGCTCCCACATGGAGGTCACGGCGCCAACCCGGTTCTCGCGAGATTCACACCGGGCTCCGCCTTAAAGAGGAAGCGGCCGGGGAAGTGACTGTAGACAGCAGGGAACTAAATAGGCGGGTCGAGGTAGGCGGGGCGGAGGGGCGGGGCTGTCCAGAGCCGTTACTTGCTCTTTCTCTTGCACCTGGATTTTTGACACGCCCTCTCGCCTTCGGAATTTGAGCGGTTACGAGGCCATCCACACTGGTTGCCGCTTTGGTCTTTGTTTCGGCACCCTGGGCGCGAGCGACTACAGTTCTGTGGTTTCAAAAACACACCAAAAATAAGAAACTCTGACGTGCACTTATACGATCATGAAAACTGGAGTGCTAGTGGCCGCGGCCTAAATTTCTGAGAAAGCACATAAGGAAATGAGCTCACTCTATCACGACACCGTCTGCCATGCGGCCTGGCGGGTTTGGCCGCCCTGGAAAGGTTCCGGGGACCCTTCTGCTTCGCCAACTCGTTTACCGCCAGGCCCAAAAGCTACTTTCTCGGAAACCGCTTCTGGGAATTTCCCGCCGCCGGACCGCGACGGAGGCTCCAGGCCCACAGGCCGTGGGTCCAGCTGGGATCGCCCTGCCTGACCCTGGGCGCTCACACCGGGACCTCTGGCCCCGGTGGTGCGAGTTCCGACAGCAGGAGGGTCACTCTTCAAAAGCCAACGTTTCCGTACATGGACCTTCCGTTAGTGCGCTTTTGGCCTCTGAGTTGCAGGGTCATGGAAAACACTTTTAAAGAGTGAAAAATTACACACCTCCAAAGAAAGAACTCCAGAGATCCTACTAGGAATAAATCTTCATAAATAGGTCCATCGCGGCATTACCTAACAGTGGGTTTTTTCAAATGAAAAGATATTTTCAGAAGAAGAGAGCATATGAAAGTAGAAACACACACACACACACACACGCGCGCGATCTTTTATATAACTTGAATTTTGAGACCAATGCTAATTATTACCATAAAGGTAGAGCAACATTTTTGTAATAACCAATTAAAGTAATTTCAAGTACAGAGAAATCTAGTTGTAGCATAAAGAGAAAAAAAGATGGCCTGATACGGGAGGGGGGTTGGGGGGAGCAGGAAAAAAAGGATATATCGAGTCTCTGCCCTTGCGAAAAATTTTGCATTCACTTATATCCTCTAAATATAATTCCTTTTGTCTGCTCCTTATTTAAATAAAGCAAATATTGAGTATTTATTACATGTATAAATGCAATGATAGAGATATGTAAAGCACGCTTTTCACCTGCCCAACTGAGATAACTATTTGCTATTAAAGGATATGCTATGCCCTTGTGGAGGCATATTAAGAATTTAATTCCCTGTTCACAATGAATTTACAATGCTAAGATTTAGAAAAATGAAAATATTAAGGAATAATTTAGTGCTAAACAGTATGCTGTTGGTTAAAACAGCAATTAGAGATGAGGGAAGGGAGACTAGAATGACCTGGAAGTTTTAAGGAGAAGGGTACAACTTGAACTGAGTTAGAAGGTATATTGTAATGGGGGCAGATTTTAAATGTTCAGTTTGTGGATTGAGATGGACCTGAACTGTAATCCCAGTTTTGCTATTTAATTAAACTGTAATCTTGGACGAGTTATTTGCTTCAATTTCCTCAATGTGAAATAGTACTCATAACAATATAATGAATGTCAAGTGTTTAGCATAGTGCCTATCCCTTGGTAGTACACAAATTATTTTCAGGCTATTATTATGGAAAGGATTTAGCAGAGAATGTCCGAAGAGGAGAGTGCTGAAGCAAAGCCAAAAGATATGCATTTTTTCAGATCAGAAGAGATTTCATATCCAAGAAAAGTTGACTAAATAGAAAAGGGCAGAATGTGAAGATTAGCATTCAAAACAGAATATTTTGTGGGCCCCAGGGAAAAATGAAGGTTTTTAAAGGAGTTCACTGATGTGATTAAATATGCCTTTGGGAAGACAGCAGAAGAGTGTGGCAGGATGCCTTAGGGAAAAACCGAGGGAAGGAGAGGCAGGGGAGATGTCCAAAAGCTTAAAGAAGAAATAACCGTGCCAGTTTTGGTGAAATTTGTGATAGTAGGTAAGAGAAGAATGGGTAGATTGCAGAGTATTCTAGAAAATCAAGCCTATCACACTTGTAACGTGCGAATATGAGGGATAAGGAAAATGGAATGCTGAGAATAACCCCTGAGTTTCTAGTTTGGGAGACATAATGGCTTGGGTAGGGAAATATAGTTATCTTGTTAACTAGAAGAGAAAGCAAGCTGGAGAAAATGCAGTGATTTCCATTTGACCTGTGTTGCATTTGAAATGCATTCAAAATATATCTGGATGGAGATACCTGACCGATGAAAATATAAGCTCAAAGTTTTAAAAGGAAGTAGGAAAGTTCTGAAAAAAAGAACTAGTCGAGACCGCCTGTACTCACTTCCATGTGGCATTTTTTTCTTCCCAATGTGGCAGGTCTTTAATGGGGAACCCTTTGGGTAGGGGGACAGGGGAGACTACTATCAAAATTAGGTATCAACTGGGACTGTATAGGATCTGTGTTAATCCAGTCAATATATCTGAAAGGACTGGCAGGCCAGAGTTTAGAGATGTGAGACTCAGAAAAGATACATTTGTCCTGTGTAGACCAAATTAATTACTTCTGAAAACATAAGCTCAGGTGTGTAGTAATTTATTTAAGATACAAAGAAGTAATTGCAAACAATGATTCTATATGTAACAAAATGAATCTTTCTGTTTCTCCACACAGTACATATTGTAACTAAGCAAAGAAAAACTAAGGTTTTCATTCCCTCCAAGGCTGTTGTGGTCTGTTTAGCAAACTTCCCAGTTGTAGAAACAAAATAAAAGCTCTCTGACAAAAACCACAATTCTGACAGGTTAGATATACCATGCCTTATTACCAGATGTGGAGCTGAAACAACTTGGATGTGAACAGAGAAATAAAAATTAAATTATTTGCATGGATGCAGAGTAAATACTAAAGTTTATGCCACCAGTTACGATGTAATATTTGTTCAAGTCAAAATAGGCAAAACAGAAAGGTGAAAGATTGATTGTAGAACTAATTATTCTAGAATCTTATAACACCTCAGAATACCTCCAGTGTGTATGTGTGTGTGTGTGTGCATGTGTATACACATATATGTGTATGTGTGTGTATATATATATATATAGTGAATTTTAATCTGCTCTCTAAAGCTGTAATTACCACCTTTTCACTGCCACATCTATACTGATTGTCTTCCTTTTGCTCCTCCAGAGCCACTCTCAACCTGCTCTCTGTCCTGAGTCTAAGGGCAAGGCCTCCAACTGAGTTTGGCTAGTGGAGAGGAAGCACAGACAGAAATGCAGGATATGAAGAGAATGAGGTCAGTATATTTAGTCTCCTGGTTTTCTCCCTGAAAGGTTACTTCTAGTTGTCTGTTACCTTGTCACTACTCATTCCTCTTAAAGTGGCCTGCTTTACATGACTCACTCTTTCATGTTTGGGAAACTTCTTCCTCTTCTTGTTGCTTTGGGTCTAGGCACTGTACCAGCTTTATATTCCTAGATTCATGCATAATCCATCAGTTCCCCATAACTTGGCCCACACCCTTCTAATTGGTCCCTTGGGGGAGGGAGGTAGAAACATTAAAGTAGCTTAACTGGAAGTTTTCTGTTGTAATCTCTGATGCTACTTTTAAAAAAACTACATGTTATAAGAAGCAAATTAGAATGTCTGTGGACTAAAAAGCACTTCATTTGTGGCTCATTACTTAAACTAGCCACATTTTCAAGTGTGTGCTCTTTCTTCTTAATAGAATAACAGATTTTTACTATGGACATCTACTTTAGAGATCATTCTCATCTGATCTTCTCTTTAAATGAAAAAATGATTAGACAAAGACATGCAATCAATGAATGACAGTATAAGAGTCCCCAGTGTCCTTCCTCTCCAGTCAATGTTTTTTACCCTTCAGCTGCCCCTCTTTTGTTTCTCTGGAGCCTTCCTCATTCACTTCTCCCAGATAATAATCCTCATCCTTCCTGTGGTGAGTACCCCTGGTTCTTTGGAATACCTGATGGCTCAGGAAGGACTTGGGACCTAGGATTCTCATTAAAGACTTGCAATTTATTCCATATAAGGAAGCAAAAAATACCCAATCAGAACGGCAAGAAGAAATAAGAATTAAAAAAAAATGAGGATAGTATAAGGACTCTTCCCTAATGAGGTGAAGGAAATAGACACACAAGTCCAGGAGAGTCCCAAACAAGATGAACTCAAAGAGGCCTACATCAAGATACATCATAACTGAAATGCCAAAGTTTAAAGGCAAAGAGAGAATCTTAAAAGCAGCAAGAGAAAAGCAGTTAGTTTCCTAGAAGGGAGCTTTCATGAAATTGTCAGCTGATTTCTCAAAAGAAACTTTGCAGGCTAGAAGAGATTGGCAAGAAATACTCGAAGTGATGAAAAGTAAGGAGATGCCACCAAGATTACTCTACCCAGTAAGGCTATCATTTAGAATTGAAAGATAAAGAGCTTCCCAGAGGGAAAAAAAGCTAAAGGAGTTCATCAAACCAGTATTATATGAAATGTTAAAGGATCTTCTTTATTATGAAGAAGATAAAAAATATGAATAATAAAATGGCAATAAATACATATCTATCGATAACTGAATCTAAAAACCAAAATAACAAGCACAACAAAAACAGAATCGTACATACAGAGAACGTTTTGATGGTTGCCACAAGAGAGGGGGGTAAGAGGGATGGATGAAAAAGGTAAAGGGATTAAGAAATACAAATTGGGCTTTTTCTTGTCTGCACAGGTTCCCCTCAGCCTCGCCAGGCTCCCACAGGCTCTGAGGGGCCCGAAGGCCCCCACTCTGGGAGTGAGGGCAGAGCTGGACTTGCTCTACTTCAGGACCTCAGAAATGTCAGAGGTCGTCTAGAAATAGATTTACATTTTAATGAAGGCTAACATTTATTGAGTGCTTACTAGTTGCCTGGCCCTGTTCTAAGTGATTTCATGGATGAATGTATGTGGCCCTCACAGTAGCCTTTGAGAATGGAGTTAAGAATCAAGCTGCCTTTGAAGATGGGAGGACAATGCTGGTGATAAAAGAGAGGACCTGGGTGAAGTGAAAGTGCAATACACAATGGAAACGAAGAATGGACTAAAAATAATGGCAGTAACCCTTAACTGCTATCTCATTTTCTTTACCACTCTCTCAATAAGGATTAAATACCATTCAGATAAGCTGTGTATTTTAAGAAATTGAGAGCTCTTGTTATTTTGAAATTACGAGACTTCCAGCCAAGATGGAGGCGTAGGCAGATACTCTGTGCCTCCTCTCACAACCAAAATTAAGGACAACAAATATTTAGAAACAAGAAAACAACCGGAACTGATAGAAAATTGAACTGTACGGAAGTCCAACAACCATTCATCCAGACTGGCAAGAGGGGTGGAGTCACGGCAGGAGAAAGTGGAGATGCAGATCCAGGAACACAAGCAGCAGTGGCTGGCAGTTCCCAGGTGCACAGGCGGCGGCTGGCGAATCCCAAGCACAGGGGGGCAACTGTGCAGACCCAGTGAGGCCCCACAAGGCAGCTGGATGACCAGGTGGTCCCACATTCACGGGAGCAGATGGCCCAGGCAAAGGGGAAGTGGCAGAAGGGACTGAATCCAGGAGAGAACGGAGCAGGCGCCATTGTTTTCTCTCAGACCCTGCCCCCACAAACAGCGTAACAACCCAGTGACTGTGCTGCCCCACCCTGAGGAACACCTAAGGCTCCACCCCTCGCTACATAACAGCCACAACCAGACCAAAACCAAAACAAAACAAACAAAAAAACCACCAAAAATGGCTCAAACCGGAGAACAAATGAAAGCCCCAGAGCCAATTCCTCTAAGCTGTGAAGAAATAGCCAACCTATCAGATGCGCAGTTCAAAGCACTGGTCATCAGGATGCTCACAGAATTGGTTGATTTTGCTCACAAATTAGATGAAAAAATGCAGGCTACAATACGTGAAATGAAGGAAGATGCATGGGGAACCAATAGAGATGGTAGGAAAACTGAGACTCAAATCAATGGAGTGGACCAGAAGGAAGAAACTAACAACCAAGCAGAAAACGAGGAAGAAACAAGAATTCAAAAAAATGAGGAGAGGCTTAGGAACCTCCAGGACATCGTTAAACGTCCCAATATCCGAATTATAGGGGTCCCAGAAGGGGAAGAGGAAGAGGAACAAGTGGAAAATTTATTTGAACAAATAATAAAGGAAAACTTCCCCAATCTGGCAAAGGAAATAGAGTACCAGGAAGCCCAGGAAGCTCAGAGAGTCCCAAAGAAGTTGGACCCAAGGAGAAACACACCAAGGCACATCATAATTACATTAGCCAAGAATAAAATGAAGCAGAGAATTCTAGAAGCAGCAAGGGATAAGGGGACAGTCCCCTACAAAGGAGTTCCCATCAGACTGTCAGCTGATTTCTCTAAAGAAACCTTCCAGGCAAGAAGGGGCTGGAAGGAAATATTTGAAGTCTTGAAAGGCAGGGACCTACATCCAAAATTGCTCCATCCAGCAAAGCTGTCATTTAGAATGGAAGGGCAGATAAAGTGCTTCTCAGATAAGGTCAAGTTCAAGGAGTTCATCATCACCAAGCCCTTATTATGTGAAATGTTAAAGGGACTTACCTAAGAAAAAGAAGATCAAAAATAGGACAGTGAAAAGACAGCAAACTCACAGGTATTAACAACCACACCTAAAACAAAAGCAAACTAAGCCAACAGCTAGAACAGGAACAGAACCATAGAAATGGAGATCATATGGAGGGTTAGCAACAGGGAAGTGGGAGGAGGAGAGAGGGGGAAAAGGTACAGAGGATAAGTAGCATAGACAGTGGGTAGAAAATAGATGGGAAGGGCAAAAATAGTGTGGGAAATGTAGAAGCTAAAGAACTTATGTCACATGGACATGAACTAAAGGGGGAATGTGGATGGGAGAGGGTGTGCAGGGTGGAGGGGAATGATGGGGGAGAAATGGGACAACTATAATAGCATAATCAATAAAATATATTAAAAAAGAAATACAAATTGATAATTACAGAATAGCCATGAAGATATAAAGTATAGCATAGGCAATATAACTAAGGAATATATGTGCCTGACCTATGGACATGAACAACAGTGCAGGGTTTACCTGAGTGTGTGTGGGGGGGCAGGGTTGTATGGGTAGAGGGAGGCAAAGGGGGGAAAGTTAGGACAACTATAATAGAATAAATAATGAAATATAATTTAAATTTAAAAAGACTTACAGTTTATATCTGTTTTCAGTCACATGCCTTCTTCTGCCTTCTGACATTGGTCCTTCCTATTGCTGAAACTTTCTGAGGGTCTTTGGATGGATTCAGCTCATATTTCCCATGAAGGCAGTTAAAATTTAACTTCTGATGATGGGGCCGACTTAGGATTCAACTTCCAGTTACAAACTGCTCTGCAAAATACGTTTTAGACGTTTAAAATAACAACCATCACTTTCCTATTTCTCACAGTTTCATTCATAGTGGGACAGGAGTTTTGAAATGGCTCAGTTTGAAAATCCCGAGTTTGCCTCAGAATCTGTCAATCCATTGCAGTAGGGTGCAGCTGAAAACTTTTATTTAACATGATTTTTTATAACATTGAAACTTATTTTTTTTAACTCAATGTTATTTTTTTGAGATATATTCATGTTGCTACATAGCTCTAATACAAACTTTCACAAAGCCTCAGTTGGTAAATATTTTAGGTTTTGTGGGCAGACAATCTCTGCTGAAACTACTCCTGTAGTTGAATTACAAACATAGCTCTATTCACTATGTAAATGAATGGGTGTGTCTGTGTTCTGATAAAATTTTATTAACAAAATTAAGTGGCAGGGTACAGAATTTGGCGTGTGAATCATAGTTTACTGACCCCAGCTCTGGTGGAAAATTTATCACATTTCAGATATATTATGTTCTCTGAAAGTTACTTTAATTGTTGTTCTTGTACAGTTTTCTGTCTTTTACTCCCATCCCGGCCCACTGCTCCAGCCCTCCCCACCTCCTTCCCATTACCCGCCCCCCTAGTTTTTGTCCATGTATCCTTTATACTTGTTGCTCTAAACCCTTCCCCTTTTCCCCTGAAATTCCCTCCCCTCTCCCCTCTGATGACTGTCAGCCTGTTCTCAATTTCAATGTCTTTGGTTATATTTTGCTTGTTTGTTTGTTTTATTGATTAGGTTCCTGTTAAAGGTGAGATCATATGGTATTTGTCTTTCATTGCCTGGCTTATTTCGCTTAGCATAATGCTCTCCAGTTCCATCCATGCTGTTGCAAAGGGTAGGAGCTCCTTCTTTCTTTCTGCTGCATAGAATTCCATTGTGTAAATGTACCACAGTTTTTGGATCCATTTATTTACTGATGGGCACCTAGGTTGCTTCCAACACTCGGCTATTGTAAATTGTGCTGCTACAAACATTGGGGTGCATAGGTTCTTTTGGATTGGTGTTTCAGGGTTCTTAGAATATAATCCTAGCAGTGGAATTGCCAGGTCAAAAGGCAGTTCCATTTTTCATTTTTTGAGGAAATTCCATACTGTTTTCCATAGTGATTGCACCAGTCTGCAATCCCACCAACAGTGCACTAGGATCCCCTTTTATCCACAACCTCTCCAACACTTGCTGTTTGTTGCTTTGTTTATGATGGCCATTCTGACTGGTGTCAAGTGGTATCTCATTGTGGTTTTAATTCGGATCTCTCTGATAGCTAGCAATACTGAGCATCTTTTCATGTATCTCTGGATCCTCTGTATGTCCTCCTTGGAGAAGTGTCTGTTCAAGTCCTTTGCCCATTTTTTAATTCAGTTGCTTGTCTTCTTAGAGTGGAGTCATGTAAATTCTTTATATATTTTGGAGATTAAACCCTTGTCTGAGGTATCATTGGCAAATATGTTTTCCCATACAGTTGGTTCTCTTTTTATTTTAATACTGTTTTCTTTGGCCATGCAGAAGCTTTTTATTTTGATGAGATCTCATTTGTTTATTCTTCCATTTATGTCCCTTGCATTAGGGGGCACATCAGTAAAAATGCTGCTGCGTGAAATATCTGAGATTTTCCTGCCTATGTTCTCCTCTAGGACTTTAATGGTGTCATGGCTTATATTTAAATATTTTATCCACCTTGAATTTATTTTTGTGTACAGTGTCAGTTGGTGCTCAAGTTTCAATTTTTGGCATGTAGCTGTCCAGTTCTCCCAACACCACTTGCTGCAGAGGCTATTTTTACTGCATTTTATGTTGCTGCCACCTTTGTCAAATATTAATTGTCCATAGACACTTGGGTTTATTTCTGGGCTCTGTGTTCTATTCCACTGGTCCACATGCCTGTTTTTATGCCAGTACCAGGCTGTTTTGATTACAGTGGCCTTGTAACACAGTTTGGTATCAGGTACTGTGATCCCTCCTACTTTGCTCTTCTTTCTCAAGATTTCTGCAGCTATTTGAGGTTGTTTACGGTCCCATATAAATTTTTGAAGTGTTTGTTCTATGTCTGTGAAATATGCCATTGGTACTCTAATAGGTATTGCATTGAATCTGTAAATTGCTTTGGGAAGTATAGACATTTCAATGATATTAATTCTTCTGATCCATGAACATGGTATGTGTTTCCATTTGTTTGCATCTTCCTTGATTTCTTTCTTCAGTGTTGTGTAGTTTTCTGCATACAGGTCTTTTACCTCCTTGGTTAGGTTTACTCCTAGGTATTTTATTTTTCTTTTTGTTATAACAAATGGGATGTTTTCCTTGATTTCTGCTTCTGCTGTTTCATTGTTGGTATACAAAAATGCCTTTGATTTCTGGATATTGACTTTGTATCCAGCTGTTTGGCCAAATTCATTTATTAGGTCAAGCAGTTTTTTGGCTGAGTCTATAGAATTTTCTATGTACACTATCATGTCATCTGCAAACAATGATAGTTTTGTTTCCTCCTTTCCGAGTTGGATGCCTTTTATTTCCTTTTCTTGTCTAATCGCTGTGGCTAAGACTTCCAATAGTATATTGAATAGAAGTGGTGAAAGTGGACAGCCTTGTCTTGTTCCTGATCTTAGTGGAAAAGATTTTAGTTTTTGCCCATTGAGTATGATGTTGGCTGTAGGTCTCTCATATATGGCCTTTATTATGTAGAGGAATGCTCCCTCTATTCCTACTTTGCTGAGTGTTTTTCTCATAAATGGGTGTTGTACCTTATCAAATGCTTTTTCCGCATCTATTGATATGATCATGTGATTTTTGTCTTTGCTTTTGTTTATGTGATGTATTACATTTACTGATTTGCGAATGTTGAACCATCCTTGCATCCCTGGGATGAACCCCACTTGGTCATGGTGTATGATCTTTTTAATGTATTGTTGGATGTGGTTTGCCAATATTTTGTTGAGGATTTTAGCATCTATGTTCATCAGCAATATTGGCCTGAAGTTCTCCTTCTTTGTTGTGTCTTTATCTGGTTTTGGGATTAGGATGATGCTGGCTTCATAAAAAGAGTTTGGGAATCTTCCATCATTTTGGGTTTTTTGGAATAGTCTGTGAAGGATAGGGGTTAGCTCTTCCTTAAATGCTTTGTAGAATTCTCCTATGAAACTATGTGGTCCAGGGCTTTTGTGTGTCGGGAGTTTTTGATTACTGCTTCAATTTCATCAGCTGTTATTGGTCTGTTCAGGCTTTCTGCTTCTTCTTCATTGAGTTTTGGAAGATTATATTCTTCTAGAAACTTGTCCATTTCACCTAGGTTTCAAATTTCTTGGCATAGAGTTCTTCATAGTAATTTCTTACAGTCCTTTATATTTCTGTGGTGTCAGTTGTAATCTCTCCTCTTTCATTTCTGATTGTATTTACTTGGATCCTCTGTCTTTTTTTCTTGATGAGCCTGCTTCAAGGCTTGTCAATTTTGTTGATCTTTTCAAAGAACCAGCTCCTGGATTCATTGATCCTTAAAATGGTGCTTTTATCCTCTATGCCATTTAATTCTGCTCTGATCTTGGTTATTTCCTTCCACCTACTTTCTCTGGGCTGTCTTTGTTATTGATCCTCGAGTACTTGTAGGCATGGGGTTAAGTTGTTTGTTTGAAATGTTTCTATCCTTTTTAGGTAGGCCTGTATCACTATGAACTTCCCTCTGAGGACTGCCTTTGCTGTGTCCCATAAGTTTTGGGTTGTTGTGAGTTCATTATCATTCATTTCCAGAAACTTTTTGGTTTCCTCCCTAATTTCATTCTTGACCCATTCATTGTTTCATAGCATGCTATTCAATCTTCATGATTTTGAGGGTTTTGGGTTTTTCCCCTTGGGGTCTGTTTCTAGTTTCAGTTCCTTGTGGTTGCAGAAAATGCTTGGTATTATTTCAATTTTCTTGAATTTGCTGAGGCTTGTTTTGTGTTCTATCATGTGTTCTATCTTTGAAAATGTTCAGTGTGCATTTGAAAAGAATGTGTATTTAGTTTCTTTGGGATGAAGCGCTCTATGTATATCAGTTAAGTCCATTTCATCTAGAGTGTTGTTCAATTCCACAATACCTTTGTTGATATTTTGTTTGGAAGATCTCTCCATTTTTGACAGTGAGGTGTTAAAATCGCCTACTATAATTGTGTTGCTGTCAATATCTTTCTTGAAGTCTTCTAAGATATTCTTGGTGTATTTAGGTGCTCCTGTTGGGTGCATATATATTTACAATGTCTAAGTCTTCTTGGTGGATTCTTCCCTTGAGTATTATGAAGTGACCTTCTGGGTCTCTCTTTATGGCTCTTCTTTTGAAGTCTATTTTGTCTGATATTAGCATTGCTACCCCAGCTTTTTTTTTTCCTGTCTGTTTGCTTGGAAAATTTGTTTCCAGCCCTTCACTTTGAGTCTGTGTATGTCTTTTGTCCTGAGGTGGGTCTCTTGTAGGCATCATATGTGTCAGTCATGCTTTCTTATCCATTCAGCTATTCTATATCTTTTGATTGAAGCATTTAATCCATTAACATTTAAGGTTATTATTGATAGGTATTTATTCATTGCCAATATTGTATCTGTTTTCCTCCCTCCCTCTCCCTCTCCCTCTCCCTCTCCCTCTCTCTCTCTCTCTCTTCCTTCCTTCCTTCCTTCCCTTATAGCAGTCCCTTTAGTATCTCTTGCAGAACTGGTTTGGTAGAGGTGTATTCTTTTAGACTTTTGTCTGGGAAGCTCCTTATTTGGCCTTCTATCTTTATTGAAAGCCTGGCTGGATAAAGTAGTCTTGGTTGCAGGCCTTTGGTTCTCATTGCTTGGAATATTTCTTGCTATTCTCTTCTGGCTTGGACCGTTTCTATTGACAAGTCAGCTGCAAAGCTTATTGGGGCTCCCTTGTATGTTACTTCCTTTTTCTCTCTTGCTGCCTTTAAGATTCTCTCTTTGTCTTGGAATTTTGCCATTTTCATTATGATGTGTCTTGAAGTGGGCCTCTTTGGGTTCCTCTTGATTGGGACTCTCTGTGTTTCCTGGATTTGTGTGACTTTTTGTCTTATCAAATTAGAGAAGTTTGCCATCATTACTTTTTCAAACAGGTTTACTATCCCTTGTTCTTGTTCTTCTCCTTCTGGCATCCCTATTATATGGATATTATTATGTTTTATATTGTCTTGCAGTTCTCTTAATCCCTCTTCATTCTTTCTGAGCCTCTTTTCCTTTTCTTGCTCTTTCTGGGTGTTTTTTCTACTTTGTTTTCCAACTCGCTGATTTGATCTTCTGCTTCATTGATCCTGCTTTTGATTCCTTCTACTGTGTTCTTCAGTTGAGAAATTGTATTCTTCATTTCCCCTTGGTCCTTGTTGATAGTTTCTATTTTCTTTTTTATGTTGATACAGTTTGCAGTGAGTTCGTTGTAGTTTCCCTGTAGTTTCTTGTAGCACATTGAGACCTCATTGAGCTTCCTGACAACCATTGCTTTGAACTCAATATTTGATAGTTGAATTGCATCTGTTTCATTTAGCATTCTTTCTGGGTCTTCCTCCTTTCCTTTCATTTGGGGATTGTTTCTTTGTCTTCCCCCTGTTTGTGAGACTCTTCTTGTTAGCCTCAGTTTCTTAAATTGATCTGTTCTGGCTCCCTGGGTTTATGGTGTGAACTTCTGTGGTAGAATACCTGTGAGATTCAGTGGTGCAGTCTTCTTCAGGTATCCTGGTGTTCACAGCTTCCACTCTCTCAGCTGCTGGGATGCCCTCTTTTTGGGACCAACTCTGTTTTTGTTTTTTTTCCCACAGTTCCAGGTTTTTTTTTTTTTTGTCTCACTCATGGGTATTTAAAAAGAGAAAAGAGGGAAAAATGAAAAAAGAAGAAAGAAAAAAAGAGGAAGGAAGAAGAGATAAAATTGGAAAGAAAAGAGGAGGGAATAAAACAAGAAAGAAGTAAGGAGAGGCAAAAGGAGTTGAAGGGTAAAAGAGAAGATAAGAATAATAAATAATAATTGAAAACAATTATGTAAACAAACACACAAACACAAAAACCAACCCCCCCCAAAAAAATCAAGAAACAAAACAAAAGAAAACCAAACACCAAAAAAAAAAAAAAAAAAATACTGTACACCAAACAAAAACTCCTGTTCTTTTCAGACTTGCTGAGTCGGTTTTTCTGGTCTTGCTGGCTGCAATGGCGGAGGGATGACTATCATTTTTCTCTGTGTTCCGTACTCAGGTATCTTTGGGCTATTCTCCCCAGAGCTAGCCCGGCGCCTCTCGGCACAGGGCCTCAGGCGGGTGTTCTGAGCCTCCTGGAGTGCGCAGTCTTTCCCAAGTTTATGGGTGTGACCTCAGGTCTCAGGTCGCGCGCAGCCGTCTCCATTGGCTCTTGCGCAGCTTTCTGTGGTGGCACGGGCGCCTATGTTCCCACAGCCGTCTGTGGTCTTGCACAGGCAACTATGGACCCACAGCTGTCTCCAGTGGTGGGGGTGACTATGATCCTGCACGCACCTATGATCCCGTGGCCATCTGCTGTCACGTGCAGGTGCCTATTGTCTTGCAGCCATCTCCATTCTTGCGTGCAGCCATATGCAGTTGCTCGGCGACCAAGATAGCTCAGCCCGTTTCAGCAGTTGACCTCTCTCCCTCCCTAGAGCCCTGCTGCAGGCCTGGCAAGTGCCAGGCCAGGGCCTCAGCTGCCTTGGTCTCCGTGCTGATGCCTGGGCTCCTATTGTTCTGAAGTACTCTCCTTACTGACTGGTTCTTCAATGTTTGCTACAATTTTCGATCTCCTATTCTCAAATATGCTGTGTTACTGTTCCTTATCTGCTCTGTTCTTCTGTAGATTGGCCAGGATTTTCTCCTGTGTGTAGGAGGAAGTGGAATCTGCTCCCTCCTACCGCACCGCCATCTTCCTCCCTGAAAGTTACTCTAGATTATAACCCAACCCTAACCCCATCCTTATTGTGCTCCTCTGCCTTAAGAAGAAATTTTGAGAAATGCTGATTTAAGAGTAAAATCGACAGATTTGCTAGATTTTGATTTGTGAAAAGCTTCATTGGATTCCAGTTTCTACCTTTTATTCTTGAGGGTAAGCGTAACTCCTGCCTTTAGACCCCTGTAGCCACCATCTTTTGAACTTGGCCTGGTTTTTCTTACCATGCCTTCTCAGTGTAGAAACTTCAACTCAAATGTCAAGATTTCCTTCAAATGCCACTTCCTGCAGAATGCTTTTTCCGATACCTCCCAGGTGAAGGAAATGCTTCCTCTGCATTTTCCTACTTAGTTCGTAGCTCTACTGTAACACTTGGTTGAGCTGTAATTATTTGTTGACATGACTGTCTTCCCCACTACATTTCTGATTCTCTAGAGGACAGAAATGTGTTCTATTTATCTTTGTTTCCAACACAAGCCTCAGAGTTTGGTACTTAGGTATATTTAATAAGTGGTGTTGAAGGATGGAAAAGAGGGAGGAAGGAACTAGAATCTATTCAGGTGTCTACTTGGAACAAGACACAAATGTGGGATGGAAGGCCTCTGCAGGCCTCTAAAGGTGGAGAGGGCACTCTGTTCATCATTCTTACTTTAGAGCATTTCACCATGCCCTCCCACCTCCTCTTTTCACGGAGTCAGATAAATCACATCTTCTTTTATACAGATAACCATGATTATTGCATAGAAAACACTTCCCTGTACATTTTCTTATAATCTCAATCCCCAGGTTCTGAGGGGTTGAGCACATTCACATTCAAAGCTATTACTGTTTATGAAGAAGAATAAGAAAATTGAGGTAATTAAAAATAGATTTTTTTTCCAGACCAGCTTAAAGGGAAAATACAATGTTTCAGTCTGTTGACTTTAAACAAATAGTCAAATATTTCTCCAACAAAATGGGGTTATTTGGGAACAACAAAGAATTGCGATCAGGGCATGTGGTCTAATAGGGAACCGTGAACAAGTTCAAAGAACAAAAGGATGTTTATTTATTTATTTAATTATTTTTCAGTTATAGATGTCCCCATTTTTTTCCCCATTGCTCTCCCCTGCCCTATCCAATCTCCGCTCCCAAAGACAATCCCCACCCCATTGTCCTTATCTATGGGTCCTTTGTACATGTTCTTTGACTTGACCCTTCCCTTTCTTTACCCTGTTATTCTCCTCTGCTTTCACCTCTGGCCACTGTCAGTTTGTTCTTTATTTTCATGTCTCTGGCAAAAGAACATTCTTTTGTGAAGGAAAGGGGAAGTTGGGTGGAGCTACTGTAAACAAAAGGTCCATTGGAGGAAATAGAGTTTGAAGTAGAGAAGCTTCCCATTGGCTGAGTTGTAACAGTCTTCCATTGGTTCAAAGTGGTGGCAGAGAGAAGAGAAGAACCTCATTCTTCTTGCTGGACTAATAGAGTAGAAAAACATCTTCCTTTGGGAAGTGGAAAGTCTGTCTCCTCTTGTTTAGGGTAATTGACAGTGAATGGTAGGGCATGAGAGATACCCCTACATGCCCTCCCAACTCCAATTAAAATTAAGTTTCTGTTTAATTAATCTTCCAGTTTCACTGGTATAATATTTAGTTTGCTATTATGATTATTGCCTATGAAGATGAAAGACTACTGATATTAAAATACATTCTATGAAAGGTATTTTCTCCTGGTTTTTCGGTTGAACACCCATGTTGACATTATTTTGCTGATTTACATGAACAAGAAATCCTATACGACTTATCTACATCCATTTGCTAATTCATTTGTTTAATGAAGATTTAGTGAACATGTGTAACTCAATGGAAAAAAACATGGGCTTTGGAGTCAGACCTGTATTTAACTTGGATCTGCTCATTATCAGCATTACATCATTGTGCAACTTATTTAATTTCTCTGAGGCTTGATTTCTATATCTGAAATGGGTATAATAATGCCTCTCATAGTGCCACAAGAACTAAATAAGACCAAATCTCATTGCATAGGCACTCAATAATGCTTACTTTTCTCCATTTTTGTTGCAGTATCTTAGTGCATTCAGTTAACTTATTCTGGTTTTCTGTTGGTGATGGGAAGCATTGTTGTCATTTTAAAAAAGCATCTTATTATGGCTTTGGGTTTATGCGTTTGAGGAAGCTTTTTCTTATAGGGTCCAATCAGCTCAGCTCAAGATAGACACAAATTATAAAGTGCTAACTTCTGCTTGGCAAACTTACATATCTAAATTATTTTGGTGTTTTATTAGTTCAACAGGCAAATCATAATGTTTTTAAGGCACTTTAAGCAGCTTTCTATCTTCTTATAAAATCCCAGAGTATTTCCAAAACTCAAAAGATCTACTGTCTACCTTCTCTCTGCCTACTCTCAGACCCCGAAACCTGAAACAACTTTGTAAAACCAAAAATAATAGTCACAATCCAGTGGCAAAAAATATTTATAACAACACAGGTCTCATTTTCTCTGTTATCTGAGATGGAATTTACACAATACAAATAAACCAAATTCATCTAATGCACTCTTTCCAAAATTATACATTAAAATTGTATTTTATAAGGTTTCCTTCCATACAGTGAGGAAATTTTGTTATCCCTTCTAGGTTGTTGAAAGACAATTTTTCTAAGATATTTAGTGGTAGAGTAGAAATACAACTTTCTGTTGGAAGTGGAAAGTCTGTCCCTTTCTGTTTACCGAGATTGACGACAATGAGTGGCAGGGCACCAGAGATCCTTTTACAGACCCTTCCTACTCCAGTTAAAATTATAAACTGCCATGGAGATTTTTTATCATGAGCTTTTATAAACTACAAAGAATTTTAGCAAATGACTACATTAGACTGAGAATTAGAAGTCACTGCTTTGGGCAAATTGTAGCTTTTTTGGCTATCAATTGTCTATTCGTAAATAGAGATATGCAGAAAAGGTGGGACAGGTATGCCTCAGAGACAAGTTCAGTTCTAGATTACTGAAATAAAGCAAGTATAGCAATAAAGCAATTATAGCAATAAAGTGAGTTGTAATCATTTTGCTCATGGCGGGTCTTGCCTTCAATTTGTAAAAAAAATATGCAACATCTGTGAAGCACAATACAGCAAAGTGCAATAAAGTAAAGTGCAATAAAGCAAAGTGCAATCAAATGAGGAATGCCTGTATTGGATTAGAGTAAACCACTAGCTCTTAACTGGTGTGCAATGGTTGAGAGCTTAAGCTTTGGAGTAAACTGTGTGAAGCAAACTTCAGTTTGCTCAATTGTAATCTATTAGGTATCTAATAAGTTTGTTGTCAAAATTAATGAGATATCACATGTAATTACTTAATGTCATTTAGTGAATAGTGTCATTTAGATAATAGTCATTATCAGCAGCAGCTATTGGCAAGACTCAGAAGCAATTTATGTGTGAGTTTTTCATAATAATTAAGAATTCTGTCTCCATTAAGTACTTGTGCTATACTTGTATGTGTTAGTTTTTGCTGCATAACAAGGCACCTCAAAACTTAGAGGCTTAAAACAACAACCATTTATTTATCTTGTTATATTATATGTTAACAATTTGGGCTGGGCTCCACTGAGCAGTTCTTAAGTTCTCAAATTATGATGGGATGGTCTAGAATGGTCTCACCTGAGATGACCTGTCACTGTTCCTCATAGGTCTAGCCTAGACTTATTCACATGGTGGATGTGCAGGGTTCTAAGACAGTCAGTGGAGCCTAAAGGCCTCTTTGAGGCCTAGGCCTGGAATTGGCACAGTGTTGATTCACCAGTTACAAGCCTAGTCCAAATTCAAGAAGAGAGAAAATCAGCCCTCCTTTTTTAAATTGATTCTAGAGAGGGAAAGGGACGGAGAAAGACAGGGAGAAAAACATTGATGTTAGAGAGAAACCTCAATCAATTGCCTCTTGCACATACCTTGACTGGGGACCAAACCTGCAACCCAGGCATGTATCCTGACTAGCAATCAAGCCAGCAACCTTTTAATTTGCCAAATGATGCCCAACCAACTGAGCCACACCAGCCTGAGCCAGCTCTGGTTCTTAAAAGGAGGAGCTGCAAAGACTCATTGCAAAGGGTTAGATAGGAAAATAATTATGGCCATTTTTGTAATTAATCTAAAACACAATCTTCTACTAACCTTACTTGTAATAGATTACCCATTGGTAAACTTTTATGGCATTAGTAATATTGTTACTATATTTCTTATACTCTTCTAATCTCTCAGTTGACCACATATTATTGCTGTAATTGTGCTTCATATATTTGCTGGTTCAGGCTGGATTTTTTTGTCACATGTCCAGTTGATGCTAGTAAACTTTGGTCTACCTCAAACTTGTGACCTAGTATAATTTTATCTAATCCAAGCTAAGGCAAAATTATATACTTTTTTGATGACCCATCAGAATGTATCATGATGCAATCCATAAGACATTAGAAATTATCACTTTGTTTCTTTTAAATCCATAACAATAACATTGCTTTTAAGAATATCACAGTAATATTTAATTTCTTAAGATTTATTACAAGTTATAGTAGAATGTACTAAAGATTTAAGAACTAATAATATTGAGCATCAGCAAGACTCTAGAGCAGGTGGGACTTTCATATATCACTGGTAAAGTGCAAATTGATTCAATCAAATTGGAAAGCTGGGCAGTTTTTATATACCCACTACCCTAGGATCAATTGTACCTATAGGTATGTATCCAATGGAAACTAGTGTATATGTTCAACAAAATATGTACAAGAATGTTCATAATAGCTATGAACATAGTAGCTACTACTATGAACATAGTAGTTATAATAGCTCCAAATTAGAAACCACCTAAGTGTCAAAAATAGAAAAATGGAGGAACAATTTCAGTATATTCATACAATGGAATACTACACAGTGATAAAAAAGGATTGAACTACTTATATATGCCACAATTAGAATGTATCTCAAAATAATTATGCTGAATAAATGAAGCCAGGCACAAAAAGCACATGCAGTATGGTTCCCTTTATATAAAGTTCAATAAAATACTAATTTAATCTATGTTATTAGAAGTGAAAATTTGGGGGAGTAGAGAAATCGATAGTGTTGACTGGGGAAAGAAAAAAAGAAACTTTTGGTTGATAGTAAATATTATATATCAGGGTCCCCACAGGAGGAGGTGAGTGGTGGGTGAGCAAGCAAAGCTTCATCCGTATTTACAGCTGCTCCCCATTGCTCACATTACTGCCCGAGCTTCACCACCTATCAGGCCAGCAGAGGCATTAAATTCTCATGGAGCTCAAACCCTACTGTGAACTGTGCATGAAAGGGATCTAGGATGCGTGCTCCTTATGAGAATCTATTGCCTGATGATCTGAGGTGGAGCTGAGGTGGTGATGCTAGTGCTGAGGAGTGGCTGCAAATACAGACTATCATTAGCAGAGAGTTCTGACTGCACAGAGACCATAATAAATCAATTGCTTGAAGACTCACATTAAAACCCTATCAGTGAGCCTTGGCTGGTGTGGCTCAGTGGATTGAGTGCCAGCCTGTGAACCAAAGAATCACTGGTTTGATTCCTAGTCTAGGGCACACACCTGGGTTGCGGGCCAGGTTCCCAGTAGGGGGCATGCGAGAGGCAACCACACATTGATGTTTCACTCCTCTTTCTCCCTCCCTTCCCCTCTCTAGAAAATAAATAAATTAATTAATTTAAAAATACTTAAAAAAAAAAAGCTTATCACTAAGTGGCAAGTGCCAGTTAAGCTGCATCTGGTGGCAGGCTGTATGCCATCTCCTGATCCGAGTCCATGGAAAAATTGTCTTCCACAAAACTGATCCCTGTTGCCAAAAAGGTTGGGGACTGCTGTTCTATATTACAGTCTGGATAGTGGCAACAAGAGAGTTTATACATGTGAAAATAGTGAACTATACACTTATGTACACTTTACTGTCTATATTAAATGTTTGTATATATCTACACTCGTAAGTATATAGATGCCCTTCTTAGAAAAAGTAGACTGCTAATATCTATGTATTAATGATATAAATGAAAACGTAAATCCTATATCTGGCCTCAGGGTTGATCTGTGTAGAGAAATACAAAGCTTTCTGCTCTTCCTCCTCTTCTTTCAGAGATTAATTAGGGAGAAAGCCCGTTAAGAATTTGGTCTAGTTGAAAGTAAAGCTAAATGCAAAACTTCTGCAGGTTCTTCCATTAAAGATATTGATAAGAGGTTGGTTGGTTGTTTTCTTTTGTTTTTGGAAAGGTTTGGTAGTGTGCGTTCATGCACATGCATGTATGTGAATTTACGCGTATGTGTGTGACCATGTATGTGTATATACTTTGTGAGCATATGTTGTGATAATATATGTGCATGTGCTTTTTCTACTAGATTTCCATAGGAGAAGCAAGGAGGCATAGCTTCCCTCTAAACTAGCAAATATTTCAATGAAAGAATATATTCTTTCAGTACCAAAATTTTGCTGAAGATCCCAAGTGCTATTATTGTGGATATAAATGCAGATTTGGGGAAATGTTCAGTTTTGGATGAATTGCTCTAGATGGAGCACAGAGTCTAGGACTAGATCATTACTCCTGTTTTAGGGAGTAGGATTAGAAACATCCCTTCCCTGTAGAAGGAAAGGGAAGGGGTCTCTGGGGCAAAGTGAACTTTGGAGAAAGGTGGTGGAAGCAAGTCTAGGAAGTGTGGTACTTGCCTAAGGGGACCCTTATTTCTGTTCCTTTGGACTTTTAACATCTAATTCCTTATTTTTCCTACATTGTAATTCATACTGTGTCTCCCTCAATCCTTCAGAAAAACATAGTAGCCTTTCTGCAGCTTTATATTAGTAGTTTTGTAGGATCAATGGGCAGGGAATTAAGAGATAAGGCAGAAAACAGAAAAGCAGCCTTACCACCTTATCTTTCCCTGAAGCCAATGTAAGTGGAACCACAGGGTCTAGAGAGGAGGAGGGTGGTGATCCTAGAATTCTCAAGGCCATCAGAGGTGAAGTGAACCCATCCTCACTGTGGCAGAGGCGGTTAGGGGCTGTGTAACAACATAGAAGCTGCTGTAACATGGACAAATGCAGGAGGGGATGGCATAACAACCCCTGAAGTGCGGCAGGGGTGGGAAAGGTGAGGGAGAGTGAGCAGACACTTGTCTCACAGTGTGGTTTAGTGTCTTCAATAAAGAGACTGGAATGACACATGAATGAGAAGATAGGAAAGAATGAGACCTATTGGATTTTTTCATTTGTTGAAATACCTCATGTGTATAATTTTTAAAATTCAAAATAAAGAGCTAAAATTCATTTTCACTTAGCTTCTTGATATCATGAGATTATGGGGACAAATTGAAGTGAGATACAAATAAAAAAGTGAGGTTATATTCAAAATATATTGCTTGAAGATTTCAATTATTCTGAATTATTCATAGATCAATTGGGAAAAATTGTGGATTAGAAATGAATGTGGTTAAAATTGGTGCATATCTTCAACAACTTTATCCAAAATCAGCAAATGTGCTAAATGAATTTTAATTGTTGAAAAGGTTGAAATGAACTCAAGTGTAAGGAATGTAATTGAGTCAAGGGCGTACTCTTGTCAGATTTTGTATTCGATAACTTCAACAAAGCAATTCTCACAATATTGCTAGAAGATTTTCATACATCCTATAGTCTTGGATTTTAGGTAGAAATAGAATAGATGCCACTGAATGTCTCTTTTGAAGTAAACAGTTCAATCAGAACAATACTGGAGGTAGTGTAGTACACAGAGAAAGTATGACTTCCCTGTATCTTTTCTGGGCTTTGTCCTAATCTATATATAGTGATTAAGATGGTAACTCTGAATGTGGCCCAGTTTAGGAGCAGTCACTTCCAATGTAGTTGCAATGTAGCAGACTACAGTGAGTCATTAAAGTGTCTAGGCTCATGTGGTCATTCTATATTACTTGCTACTATGTTTAGAACCAGTGATTATTTTCTAGTAAATTATTTGCAAGATTCTTTAAGTGATTATTTTCTATTCTCATTGCTGGACATTTATTTACCTGTCTCTTAAAAATATGTGGTGATTTAAATGCTTTGGATATTGTATTAGTTTGCTAGGGTTGTCATAACAAAATACCATAAACTGGGTAGCTTAAACAAGAGAAATTTATTTTCTCACAGTTTGGAGGCTAGAATTCTAAGATCAAGGTATTAGCAGGTTTGTTATATCCTGATGCCCATCTTGTCTTTGCAGATTGCTGCCTTCTCATTGTGTCCTCACATGATCTTTTCTATCTGTATGTGTGCATCTCTGGTATCTCTGCCTCTTCTTACAAGGATATCAATCATGTTGGATCAGAGTCTTGCCTTTATGACATACTTAACCTTAATTACCTCTTTAAAGGCCCTATTTCTAAATACAGTGTGGGCTAGGATTTTTGACCTAAAACATTAAAGTTTTTTCAGGGATAGCAGAGAACTGTAATTTGGGACAAAACCATAGACAAATCTAGAGAACAAATGAGAGGTGCATTCTTTTATAGAGGAAAGGAGAAGTTGGGAGAAGCTGTTATAAACAAAGTGTTCATTAGAGGAAACAGGGAGTTTGAAATGTAGTGGCTTTTCATTGGCTGGGCAGTGGTTCCAGTGGAGGAGAAAACTTCCTTCCTGCTGCTGGGGTAGCAGAATAGAAAACATTTTCCTGTTAGAGAGATGCGAGGAACCACTCTTTTTGTTTGAGATAGTCCCCAATGACTGGTAGGGCGATAGACCTCTCCCTTCTGGTCATCATGACTCCAATGTTGGTTGAGTTCTCTTTTATTATCTCAAACTTCAACATAATGAATTTTGGGAAGAGGGAAACACAATACAGTCCACAGGATATTGCTATACTCATGAACTTGAAATCCTCTCATCACCCTCTTTACTTTTAATATTACAACTTATTACTGATTATAAATAGCAAAATACCTTAAGTAAAAGATCAATTACTATCAGAAAGTCCTCCAGAAATAATTTAGAAATTTAAAATTTACCTCAGCTAGGTACAGTCTTGGCCGTAGTTCTCTGCTTTTCATGACTTTGAATACTTCTTACCAATTCCTTCTAGCCTGCAAAGTTTCTTTTGAGAAATCAGCTGACAGTCTTCTGGGAACTCCTCTGTAGGTAACTAACTGCTTTTCTCTTGCTGCTTTTAAGATTCTCTCTTTATCTTTAACCTTTGGCATCTTAATTATGATGTGTCTTAGAGTACGCCTCTTTGCATCCATCTCGTGTGGGACTCTCTGTGCATGTCTATTTCCTTCACCAACTTAGGGATGTTTTCTTTAATTATTTTTTTAAATAGAGTTCCATTTTCTTCCTCTTTCTCTTCTTCTGGCACCCCTAAGATGCAAACATTGGAATGCTTGAAATTGTCCTAGAGGCTGCTTACACTATCCTCATTTTTTTTTTTAGTTCTTTTCTTCTTATTTTTATTATGATTGGTTATTTTTTACTCCTTTATGTTCCATATCATTGATTTGATTCTTGGTTTCTTCCACTCTACTGTTGTTTCCCTGTAAACAACAAGTTCTTCTTTATTTCAATTCATGTATCCTTTGTTTCTGACTGGATCTTTTTTATCCTGTTGAGATCCTTACTGAGTTCCTTGAGCATCCTTATAACCAATGTTTTGAACTCTGCATTTGACAGATTGCTTAGCTCCATTTTGTTTAAGTCTTTTTCTGGAATATTTGACCCATATTCTTTGTCTACTCATGTGTCTGCTCATGTTTCTTTGCTCATTTTGACAACCTCCCAGTGTTTGTTTCTATGTATCAGGTAGAGTTGCTATGACTCCCTGTCTTGGTACTGTGGCCTAATGTAGTACATATCTTGTAGGGTCCAGTGGCACAGCCTCCCCTATCACCCGAGCTGGGTAGTTGAGGTGTACCCTTCATGTGGGCTGAGTTCGCTCCCCTCTTGTAGTTGAGCCTTATTGCTGTCGGTGGGTCAATGAGAGGGATTTAGCCAGGCCAGTCAGCTGCAAGGACCGGCTGTGGCTGCTGACCATCAACCTCTACTCTACATGGAAGATCAGCTGTACAGAAATAAGGTGGTGGTGCTTTGACATGGTCTGTAGCTGTCCACTGGGTGTGCAGATTCTGGGGTTTCCTGGGTGGCACAGGGTCAAAGTCAGCTCCCACCTGTGTTCTGCCTGGGGCCACCCTGCTTGAACTATAAAGCAATGTGAGATGGCTGCTACTGTGCTGGGCTTGGAGATTCTCAGGCAAAGCCAAGCTGTGAATCTAGGTTGGCTATTGCTAGTGCTGATCCTGGAGCCACTTAGCAAAGGGTATGGGAGTGGGGGCTCACTGGAGCTGACTGTTGCTTGTTTGAGAAGATTTAGGAAGTTGTGAAGCATGAGCCAAGACCAATCATTCATATGGAAGAGTCACTGGGGTGGGCCCATAAGTTGGGGAGGGATAGAGTCTCAGGGGATCTCCAGGGCAGGGAAAATAGTGTTAGCCAGGTTGGTGAAGTCTCAGATATGGCACCTGTCCTCTGGTTCCATGGCTCTGTTGGAAGAGGGTTCAAAAAAAGGGCAATGGCCTCCTCCAGCCCTTAGTCTGGGAGAAATCTGTCCCTCACCTCTTATCTTCTTGCCAGACATTTCAGTTCCTGCCTCTATGCCACTGGTGCCTTTCAAGCTGCTACTCTGGTGCTGGAGATCAAAGAGAGTGAGTCTGAGTAAGTCCATGTGTGGTTTCTTTTAAGAACTGCTTGGGACTCCAGAAGTGTCTTCCACAAACTCAATCCCCACTGGGGTTTTCAGCCAGAGTTATGGGGACTTACCTTCCTGGCACTGGAACATGGGGTGGAGGTCCTGGTCTGAGGGCTGTGACTTCTTGGTCTGGAGATATCCTTCCCAAGATTTTATCCACTACATGTGGATGTGGGACCAGCCTGTTCTGTGTCTATGCTCCTTCTACCAGTCTGGATGGATGTGGTTGTCAGACTTCCATTCAACTCAATTTCTGATGGTTCTGAGTGATGGTTGTTTTATAATTTAGTTGTAATTTAGATGCAGTTATGTGAGGAGGTGAGCTATGTTTACCTATGCCACTATCTTGACAAAAGTCCCTATCCTATTTTTAAATAAACAGCGTTGATGCAAAAGAAGAAGCCTGTGGTTGCTTTGTTGGCTTGTGTCCAAGTCTGGAGTGGCTATGAGTGCTGGAATGGTTCAGTGTGCTTGTCTCAGAGAAATTCTCCCTATTTTGAAAGTCCAAAATCTTCACTGAGGCTTAAAATATAACATTATGGTCACATAGTATAGGTCTAAAAAAAACTTTTAAAATTACTTTTCAAAATTCGAGTTAGAAAAATATGCAATTAAAAAAATCTCACTCAAGGACATTTTTCATTGCTTTTAGAGAGCAAGAACGAAATATTGATCAGTTGCTTTCTCATTCACACCTCAACTGGGGATTGAACCACAATCTGGGTATATGCCCTGAATGGGAACCAAATCCTCAACCTGTCAGTCTACAGGATGATGCTCCAACCAACTGAGCAACACTGACCAGGGCCACAATTTTTTTTCTCCAGCAAGCATAACCACAGATTTTATCCACTGTAAATATCTTAATTTTCCTTTTGTTGTTGCTGCTCAATGATGTTTTCTGAGAGAAAACACATGTTTATATACCTGTATGTCTCACTTTAATAGTTTTTTAATAGTTTAATAGTTTTAATAGTTTAGTTTTTATGCAAATTAAAAGAGAAAGTCTTTCTCCTTCCTTTCTTCCCACTCTGACACTGGTAAATAAATGTACTTCAAAAACCTATAAAACAATAACAAAATGTATTGCTATATCTACAGATAATATAATATCTCATTATAATAAGAAGTTGCCTTCAAAAGATTTTAGTTCTTTGCTTTGTAGGATACAATTTAGAGAACAATGTGGTAATCCACATTGAGTTTCACATTGATAAATATGTTTTTAAATAGTCCAGAAATCAGAATTGGTAAATTTTAAAACAACAAAAATTATCTTTCTGAACCCAAAACTGTTCTCATTTTATTTTTATTCTCTTTAATACCTAGGCAATACATATTCATTGTAGAAAATAGAGATTAAACAGAATGGGAAAAATCACTTGAATTTCTACCATCTTCTAGAGCAGGGGTCCCCAGCCTCTGGGCCATGGACCAGTACTGATTCAGGCCTGTTAGAAATCAGGCTACACAGCAGGACATGAGCTTGAATGTAATGCATTTGAATCATCCCAAAACCATCCCCTCACCCTCAGCCTGTGGAAAAACTGTCTTCTTTAAAACCAGTCCCTGGTGTTGCCTCGACTGATGTGCCTCTGTGGATTGAGTGCTGGCCTGAGACTCAAAAGGTAGCCAGTTCAATTCCCGATCAGAGCACATGCCTGGGTTGTGGGGCCAGGTCCCCGGGTGGGGGCACACAAGAGGCAACCGATTGATGTACCTCTTGTATATCGATATTCCCCCCCTCTCTTTCTTCCTCCCACCCCTCCCTCTTAAAAACCAAAAACAGTAAAAACAGTCCCTGGTGCCAAAAAGGTTGGGGACTACTGTTCTAGAGAATACCACTGTGAATTTTTTTTTCATTTTTTATTTTATTTTTTTAAATCAGTATTTTTTAATTGTTGATATTGTACAGTTTTCTGTCTTTTACCCCACCCCAGCCCACCACCCCAGCCCTCCCCACCTTCCTCCCATTTCCACCCCCCATAGTTTTTGTCCATGAGTCCTTTATACTTGTTGCTCTAAACCGTTCCCCTTTTCCCCTGAAATTCCCTCCCCTCCCACTCTGGACACTGTCAGACTGTTCTCAAATTCAGTGTCTTTGTTTATATTATGCTTGTTTGTTTGTTTTGTTGATTAGCTTCCTGTTAAAGGTGAGATCATATGGTATTTTTTTATACAAATACTTACAGACATTTTTCTAAATGTATGTAACTTTCACTAACGCTGAACAGAATAACCTGAACAATGTTCCCTTGTCACTGTCTATAGGTCCATTTTGATATTTCTTATTATTCTGCATAACATTTAATTGAATGGATAACACAGTTAATAAACTCCCATTGATGGATATTTGAAAAGCTTTTAGTTTTGCTGCTATAACCAATGCTGATGTAAACACATATGTACATCTATATCTGTATATCTATATCTATCTATCTTTACACATATAAATGATTATTTCCTTAGAATAAGATCCTGAAAAACATAAAAAAAATTTAGAGAACTATAAAAAGTCATTTCTGGATTAAAGAACATGAATATTTTGACATATAGGAACTCTCTTAACCAAATAGATAAGAACTGGTAAGTGGCTTATTAAACAAAATATCTGGTTAAAGAGGGGAATCATAAAAATATTTTATTATATATAAATATATATACTCATATATTAAGCATTTTATTTTGACTTGAAATATAAATGCATATTTATTCACTAATTCAGATAAATTTTTAAAATTTCTTTTTAGGACTAAGGATTTTGTTGTTGGCAATGGAGCCCTTGATTGAAGTTGTATGAAATCTTTTTTGGATAAATAACATCCATAACAAATTATTTAAAATTTTTAGTTTTCCTTTTTTTTTAAGGTGAAGCAAGAACTGAAAAACATATACTCGCATCCAACCTTTCACTCCTAATTTGACAACATTTGTATGTGTGTGATGTGCCTTTAGAAACTATCAAAAGCATTCAAATTAGTTTTCCTTGAAAGAACTGTTTTTCTTTTCTTTCACATAATATTGATTAAATAACACAATTACCAAAAAAATTGGTACAAAAGTTTTTTAAATAATTTTTTATTTTTCAATTACAGTTGGCATATTATATAATATGACATTAATTTTAGGCTTACAACCTAGTGAATAGACATTTATGTAACTTACTAAGGGATCACCCCAATAAATCTAGTACCTATCTGATACCATACATAGTTATTACAATATTATTGGCTATATTTTCTATGCTATACTTTATATCCCTGTAGCTGTTTTATGATGATCAATTTGTGCTTCTTATTCCCTTCATCTTTTTCACCCAGTCCCCCAAGCCCCATCACTTCTGGTGACTGTCAAAATGTTCTGTGCTTATGAATCTGTTTCTGTTTTGTTTGTTCATTTACTTTGTTCTTTATTTTTTAAAAGATTTTATTTATTTGTTTTTAGAGAGAGAGGAAGAGTAGGAGAAAGAGAGGGAGAGAAACATCAATGTGTGGTTGCCTCTCATGCACCCCCACTGGGGACCTGGCCTGCAACCCAGGCATGTGCCCTGAGTGGGAATGGAACTGGTGACCTTTTGGTTCACAACTTGTGCTCAATCCACTGAGCTACACCAGCCAGGGCTACTTTGTTCTTTAGATCCTGCATATAAGTGAGTCCATATGATATTGGTCTTCTTGTGACTTATTTCACTTAGCACAGTACCTACAAGGTCCATGCATCCTGTCACAGATGGCAAGATTTTATTCTTTTTTTATGGCTGAGTAATATTCTGTTATATATACAGGGTCTGGCAAATAATGCCCCTGGCATTATTTTTTATGGCTGAGTAATGTTCTGTTATGTATACAGGGTCTGGCAAATAATGCCCCTTTTTATTACAAAAATCATAAGCATGTAATTCTGTAACAACAATTTCACATTCAAACACATCATATAGCATTTTAGGTAAAATATTCAAATTTAAACTATGACTTATTACACACATACTATTATCCTACCAACCACCCTTAAACAGGCCTTGCTTCAGCTGGACTCTGTATATCACATCTTCTTATCCATTCATCTATTGATCTATTGATGGGCACTTAGGTTGCTTCCATACCTTGGCTATTGTAAATAATGCCGCAATAAAGGTATGGATGTATATACCTTTATGAAATAGTATTTGGGGTTTCTTTGGATAATACCCAGAAGTGGAATTGCTGGGTTCTTCTTTGTCCCTTGCTATAGCCTTTATTTAAAGTCTACTTTATGTGGTATAAGTATTGCTACCCCAGCTTTTTTTTTCATTTCCATTTTCATGAAATATCTTTTTCCATCCCTTTATTTTTAGTCTGTGTGTGTCTATTGATTTGAAGTGAGTCTCTTATAGACAGCATATCTGTGGGGTTTATTTTCTCTTCCATTCAGCCATCCTGTGTCTTTTGATTGGAGCCCTTAATCCATTTGCATTTAAAATAATTATTGATAGATATGTATTTATTGCTATTTTATTTTATTTTATTTTCCCTTTTTTAAAATTTTTATTTTAATTGTTGATCTTGTACAGTTTTCTGTCTTTTATTCTCACCCGAACCCGCCACCCCAGCCCTCCCCACCTCCCTCCCATTTCCACCCACCCCCATAGTTTTTGTCCATGTGTCCTTTATACTTGTTCCTGTAAATCCTTCCCCTTTTCCCCTGAAATTCCCTCCCCTCTCCCCTCTGGTGACTTTCAGCGTGTTCACAATTTCCATGTCTTTGGTTATATTATGCTTGTTTGTTTGTTTTGTTGATTAGGTTCCTGTTAAAGGTGAGATCATATGGTATTTATCTTTCACTGCCTGGCTTACTTCGCTTAGCATGATGCTCTCAAGTTCCATCCATGCTGTTGCATAGGGTATGAGCTCCTTCTTTCTTTCTGCTGCATAGAATTCCATTGTATAAATGTACCACAGTTTTTTGATCCATTCATTTACTGATGGGCATCTACGTTGCTTCCAACACTTGGCTATTGTAAATTGTGCTGCTATAAACATAGGGATGCATAGTTTCTTTTGGATTGGTGTTTCAGGGTTCTTAGGATATAGTCCTAGCAATGGAATTGCTGGGTCAAAAGGTATATCCATTTTTAGTTTTTTTAGAAAATTCCATACTGCTTTCTATAGTGGTTGTACCAGTCTGCACTCCCACCAGCAGTGCACTAGTGTCCCCTTTTCTCCACAACCTCTCCAACACTTGCTGTTTGTTGCTTTGTTTATGATGGCCATTCTGACTGGTGTCAAGTGGTATCTCATTGTGGTTTTAATTTGCATCTCTCTGATAGCTAGCGATATCGAGCATCTTTTCATGTGTCTCTGGATCCTCTGTATGTCCTCCTTGGAGAGGTGTCTGCCCAAGTCCTTTGCCCATTTTTTTTTTCATTTTTTTAAAAATATATTTTATTGATTATGCTATTACAGTTGTCCCATTTCTCCCCCATCATTCCCCTCCACCCTACACACCCTCTCCCAGCCACATTCCCCCCTTTAGTTCATGTCCATGGGTCATAAGTTTTCTAGCTTCTACATTTCCCATACTATTCTTGCCCTCCCCCTGTCTATTTTTTTCCCATTAACTATGCTACTCATTCTCTGTACCTTTTCCCTCTGTGGTTCTGTTCCTGTTCTAGCTGTTTGCTTAGTTTGCTTTTGTTTTAGGTGTGGTTCTTGATAGTTATGAGTTTGTTGTCTTTTCACTGTCGTAGTTTTATCTTCTTTTTCTTAGATAAGTCCCTTTAACATTTCATATAATAAGGGCTTGGTGATGATGAACTCCTTCAACTTGACCTTATCTGAGAAGCACTTTATCTTCCCTTCCATTCTAAATGACAGCTTTGTTGGATAGAGCAATTTTGGATGTAGGTCCCTGCTTTTCAAGATTTCAAATATTTCTTTCCAGCCCCTTCTTGCCTGTAAGGTCTCTTTTGAGAAATCAGCTGACAGTCTAATGGGAACTCCCTTGTAGGTGACTGTCCCCTTATCCCTTGCTGCTTCTAGAATTCTCTGCTTCATTTTAATCTTGGCTAATGTAATTACAATGTGCCTTGGTGTGTTCCTCCTTGGGTCCAACTTCTTTGGGACTCTCTGAGCTTCCTGGACGTCCTGGTAGTCTATTTCCTTTGCCAGATTGGGAAAGTTCTCCTTTATTATTTGTTCAAATAAGTTTTCCACTCGTTGCTGTTCTTCTTCCCCTTCTGGGACCCCTATAATTCGGATGTTGGGACGTTTAAAGATGTCCCGGAGGTTCCTAAGCCTCTCCTCATTTTTTTGAATTCTTGTTTCTTCTTCGTCTTCTGTTTGGTTGTTAGTTTCTTCCTTCTGGTCCACTCCATTGATTTGAGTCCCAGTTTTCCTTCCATCTCTATCAGTTCCCCATGCATCTTCCTTCATTTCACGGATTGTAGCCTGCATTTTTTCATCTAGTTTGTGAGCAAAATCAACCAATTCTGTGAGCATTTTGATGACCAGTGCTTTGAACTGTGCATCTGACAAGTTGGCTATCTCTTCACTGCTTAGAGGAATTGGCTCTGGGGCTTTTATTTGTTTTCCGATTTGAGCCATTTTTGGTGTTTTTTTTTTGTTGTTGTTGTTGTTTTGGTTTTAGTCTGGTTGCAGCTATTACGTAGTGAGGGGGTGGAGCCTTAGGTGTTTCTCAGGGCGGGGCAGCCCAGTCGCTGGGTTGTGACGCTATAGGTGGGGGCGGGGTCTGAGAAGAAGCAATGGTGCCTGCTCCACTCTCTCCTGGACTCCGGCCCCTTCCGCTGCTTCCCCTTCACCTGGATTATCTGTGCACGCGTGCACGCGTGCTGTTACGTAGTGAAGAGTGGAGCCTCTGGCGCTCGCCAGTGCGGGGCAGCTCAGTCGCTGGGTTGTGACGCTGTATGTGGGGGTGGGGCCTGAGAGGGAGCAATGGCGCCTGCTCCGCACTCTCCCGGATTCAGTTCCTTCCGCCACTTCCCCTCTGCCTGGACCGCCCGTGTGCGCGAATGTGAGACCATCTGGTCAGTCAGCCAGCCGCCTTGTGCGGCCTCACTGGGTCTGCACAGTTGCCCCCCTGTGTCCGGGGTCCACCAGCTGCTGCCTGTGGGCCCGGGGACCGCCAGCCGCCGCCTGTGCACCTGGGAACTGCCAGCTGCTGCTGCTTGCGTGCCCGGGTCCGCACCTCCACTTTCTCCTGCCGCGACTCCGCCCCTCTTACCGGTCTGGATGAATGGTTGTTGGACTTCCGTACAGTTCAATTTTCTATAAGTTCTGGTTGTTTTCTTGTTTCTAAATATTGGTTGTCCTTAATTTTGGTTGTGAGAGGAGGCACAGTGTGTCCGCCTACGCCTCCATCTTGGTCGGAAGTCTCCCTTTGCCCATTTTTTAATTGGGTTGCTTGTCTTCTTAGAGTGGAGTCGTGTAAGTTCTTTGTATATTTTGGAGATTAAACCCTTATCTGAGATATCATTGGCAAATATGTTTTCCCACACAGTCGGTTCTCTTTTTATTTTAATACTGTTTTCCTTGGCCATGCAGAAGCTTTTTATTTTGATGAGATCCCATTTGTTTATTCTTTCCTTTATGTCCCTTGCTTTAGGGGACATATCAGTAAAAATGTTGCTGCGTGTAATATCTGAGATTTTCCTGCCTATGTTCTCTTCTAGGATTTTAATGGTGTTACGGCTTATGTTTAAGTCTTTTATCCACCTTGAATTTATTTTTGTGTATGGTGTAAGTTGGTGCTCCAGTTTCATTTTCTTGCACGAAGCTGTCCAGTTCTCCCAACACCACTTGTTGAAGAGACTATTTTTACTCCATTTTATGTTGCTGCCCCCTTTGTCGAATATTAATTGACTATAGAGACTAGGGTTTATTTCTGAGCTCTCTATTCTATTCCACTGGTCCACGTGCCTGTTTTTATGCCAGTACCAGGCTGTTTTGATTACAGTGGCCTTGTAATACATTTTGGTATCAGGTAATGTGATCCCTCCTACTTTGCTCTTCTTTCTCAAGATTGCTGCCGCTATTCTGGGTCGTTTATGGTTCCATATAAATTTTTGAAGAGTTTTTTCTATATCTGTGAAATATGCCATTGGAACTTTAATAGGTATTGCATTGAATCTGTAGATTGCTTTGGGAAGTATGGACATTTTGATGATGTTAATTCTTCCGATCCATGAACACGGTATGTGTTTCCATTTATTTGTGTCTTCCTTGATTTCCTTCTTCAGTGTTGTGTCGTTTTCTGCATACAGGTCTTTTACCTCCTTGGTTAGGTTAATTCCTAGGTACTTTATTTTTCTTTTTGCTATATCAAATGGTATTTTTTTCTTGATTTCTGCTTCTGTTGTTTCATTGTTGGTATACAAAAATGCCTTTGATTTCTGGATATTGACTTTGTATCCGGCTGTTTGGCTAAATTCATTTATTAGGTCGAGCAGTTTTTTGGCCGAGACTATAGGATTTTCTATGTATACTAACATGTCATCTGCAAACAACGATAGTTTTGTTTCCTCCTTTCCAAGTTGGATGCCTTTTATTTCCTTTTCTTGTCTAATCGCTGTGGCTAATACTTCCAATACTATGTTGAATAGAAGTGGAGAGAATGGACAGCCTTGTCTTGTTCCTGATTTTAGTGGAAAAGAATTTAGTCTTTGCCCGTTGAGTATGATGCTGGCTGTAGGTTTCTCATATATAGCCTTTATTATGTTGAGGAATGCTCCCTCTATTCCCACTTTGCTGAGTGTTTTAATCATAAATGGGTGCTGTACCTTATCAAATGCTTTTTCCGCATCTATTGATATGATCATGTGATTTTTGTCTTTGCTTTTGTTTATGTGATGAATTACATTTACTGATTTGCGAATGTTGAACCATCCTTGCATCCCTGGGATGAATCGCACTTGGTCGTGGTGTATGATCTTTTTAATGTGTTGTTGGATGCGGTTTGCCAATATTTTGTTGAGGATTTTAGCATCTATGTTCATCAGCGATATTGGCCTGAAGTTCTCCTTCTTTGTTGTGTCTTTATCTGGTTTTGGGATTAGGATGATGCTGGCTTCATAAAAAGAGTTTGGGAGTCTTCCGTCTTTTTAAATTTTTTCGAATAGTCTGTGGAGAATAAGGGTTAGCTCTTCCTTAAATGTTTTGTAGAATTCTGTGAAGCCATCTGGTCCAGGGCTTTTGTGCGTCGGGAGTGTTTTGATTACTGATTCAATTTCACCAGCTGTTATCGGTCTGTTCAGGCTTTCTGTTTCTTTTTCATTGAGTTTTGGAAGGTTATATTTTTCTAGAAACCTGTCCATTTCACCTAGGTTTTCAAATTTCTTGGCATACAGTTCTTCATAGTAATTTCTTACAATCCTTTGTATTTCTGCGGTGTCGGTTGTAATATCTCCTCTTTCATTTCTGATTGTGTGATTTTTTTTTTAATTCTTTGGTTGTTGGAGTCCCATGCAGTTTGATTTTGGGGTATTTTTGGTTGTTTATTGATTTTAGATTGGTCGTTATTCCCCTTTTGGTTGTGCAAGGAAGTGAAGGGTTTCTACATATGCCTCCATCTTGGCTGGAACTTAATAATTTACAAGATTAATAGAGCCTCAATATACAAGGAACTCCTGAGGTCCCGGGGAAGGTGAAGCACAGTACTGTACACTCCTTCTGAAGGAGACAGTTTAGCTGAGCAAGTAGAGAAAGAAAGCAAGTGTACTGGTAAAAGCCAGCCTTGGCATACAGCTTGGCTCTTTCTGTGCACATCAAGCCCAGTAGAGGCAGTCACAAGCTATGGATTGCTGATACCTCCTAACAGGTTGCCCAGGGCCAGTCACAGGCAGCATCTGACATAGGTCTGAATCAGAGTCTTTGCAAATTTACCTGGGTTTAAATCCTGGCATGGATCCTCCTCTGTAACCCCATTTCTGACTCCTCCCACACTGGGTTACACCTGCCAGTTGTCTGTTTCTTTCTGCCTTTCTCTGCTGCCATTGTTAGTTCAGGGAAGCATGACCCAGTGATACAGGAGCTGCTTCCAAGCAGCTCTCATGGGGCAGGAAAACCCTCTGGCTGTTCAGATAAGGTTTTAACTTCTTGCTCTTCCTCTTCTCCTTCTGGAACCCCATATGATTTAGATGTTGGAATGTTTAAAGTTGTCTCAAAGGTTCCTCAGCCTCCTCATTTTTTGAATTCTTGTTTCTTCATTCTGTTCCAGTTGGGTGTTTATTTCTTCCTTTTGTTCATTGACCTGAGTCCAGGTTTCCTTCCCTTCACTGTTATTTCTCTATATATTTTCTTTTATTTCACTTTGTGTAGCCTTCATTTCTTTCTTAATTTCACAACCAAACTCTAATTTTTGTGAATATCCTGATTACCAGTGTTTTGAACTCTGCATCTCATAGGTTGTCTGTCTCCTCATTGCTTAGTTCTTTTTCTGTAGTTTTGATCTGTTCTTTCATTTGGACTGCATTTCTTTGTTTCAGCGCACCTGTTACATTGTAAGGGGCAGAGTCTTAAGTATCCCTCAGAGTGGGTAACCCTCTGTGCTGTATTGTGGAGCTATCTGTGAGGGAGGGGTCAGAGAGGGAATAATGCTTGCTTGGCTCTCACCCTACTTTCTGTCACTTTCCTCTTCTCACAAGTGGATTGTGCCCTTTCAGGTGAGTGGGTTTGTGTATGTTCTAGGACCCTGTGGGTCTCTCCAATGAACTCTTCTGAGAGACTGTGAGTTTTTCCTGCCTCCACAACCCACACAGAATTTTACAGCCAGAGGTTTTGAGTCTTTAGTTTACTGCTCTGAAACTCTAGGTTTCTTGTTTGTTGCTCCCCAGTTGTTCCTCCTGGCTTATCTTCCTGCAAATGTATGAGTGCCCAACCCACCCGCCCCTGACTTACCTGTGTGGTCCACTGTCTTGTGGTGCCTCCTTTCCACCCAGCCTGTCTCTTACCCTCCTACTGGTCTGGATGAATGTTTCTTTATCTCCTTGGTTGTCAGAGTTCCACACAGTCTGATTTCTGTCAGTTCTGGTTGTTTTTTATTTTTAAATTTGTTGTTGTTCTTCTTTTGGTTGTGCAAGGAAGCAAAGTGTTTCCACCTATGCCTCCATTTTGGCCAGACCTCCCTGTTAGTTGGATACGGTTATCTTTAAAGAAGTGTGTAATTTATTGTCCGGCATTTACAATGCAGGTATCAGCTTAATGAAAGGTTTTCTTCCAGGGAGAATCATAATTTGTTTGCCTTTACATGGCAGGAACATCATGGAATATTTAATGTCCTATGTGGCAAATTTTTACCAATGGGAAAGAGGAGCTGGAAAAAAAAGCTGAAAGATAAATTGCTTGCCCTTCAAAGATTCCAAGATGTAGTAATTCCAAAATTTCTTTCTGGAGATATCCCACATTACCAAACAACTTGTTCAGTCTCTTTTAAAAGTATGACCAGCTCAGTAAGTATGCAGAAGATTGTATTACCTTTTCCTCCTTCCTTGTCTCACTTGTCTTCCCCCTACCCCTGAGTCTTGCCTCCCTGGAACTGGTTCTTCAATAAAGAATTAGCACAGAGTTTTGCTTCATGTTCTTTTCTAAGAAATATGAGCTAAGAAAATGGCCTTCCATATTCTCTTATACCCAACAACATGTGGTTGAATTTAGAAAGGGAAACAAATATGTAGGTAAGCAGATGTAAGTTTTGAAAGACAGCTGCTCTTTACTATTTCTATGAACATCAATGAAGAAGATAAAGTAAAAGTTAAATAGATTGCTTTTAAAAGATAACTACAGATTGCATTTAAAAATATTTGCACAACAGAAATCTAAGTTCTGTTTACCTCTGTAATAACCAGCCAGCTATCTTAGACTATAAATTAACTTACTATTCTTTAATAAAATGAATATTGCTTGGAGTTGTAGACTTTTTTATAGCCATATAACATCTGGTAATTTTTATTTACATTTATCATTTAGTTTGTGTCAGAAAGCCAATGTCCATGAGTGACTCTTTCAAGATTGCAAGTACTACATATTCTAATCTCTGCACCAGAATCCCAATATAATTGACATTCTGATTTGGAAGATATTTTAGGGAAACTGTCTTGACCATCAATGATAAAATTTATATTGTAGCACTAGTTTATCAGTGGACTTGTGAAATTTTGGGTTTAATCATCAAACCTCTGAGGCACTGAGTATACTGGAAGAGTAGGAATAATTTCCCAGATTTTCATCAAAAGAAGCAAGAACTAAACCTATATTTGGGGAAACTTGAGCTTTGAGGTTCCCTGGCTTTCAGGTTTAGCAAAGCCTAAATGAGTTGACCTTCAGGGTGCATCTGAAGGCACTATTTTTAGTTCAACCTCCTCTTTTTTTCTGGGCAGACCTAACCAAATATAATGAGTAATTTTATTTCTTTGTTCAATAATTATTTTCTATATCGCTGTATCCTGTGATATGCAACTTGAAGTCTAGAGATGTACATACTAATGAGAACGGTCCCCTTAGGAGGTTGGACCTGCAGACTCTAGGATCAGGCTTAAGGCTGTTTCGACAGGGCCTTTTGAGGTCCCAGGAATTCCAACGGTGATCTAGAAGGGTGGGAAGTACTGGGTGTTTGTCTTTTGGTCTGCGGATCTCACCTTAGGGAGGGGCATGGATGAAGGAAGGCTAGATGGGACCTAATGTGCAGGACTCAGGACAGGCCCTGGGTTTAGGGGTGGTGTGGGAGTTTGGCATGGTCAAGGACCAAAAATGCTGGTGAAGCTGGAATGAGGTAAACATGGGAGGCTGTAATAATAAGATGAAATTGATGAGGTAAGCCTTGAAGACCATGACAAGGCATTTGGATTTTTTTGTTTTGTTGGTATGCTTGTTTGTCAGACAGAATGTACTTAGGCTGGTAGTGTCTTAAGTGGGAGTTGATTGGAATTTTGTCTGAGGCTTATCGGAAAGTTTTGGGACAGGAGACCTTCTGAAAGAAAACACTTGAGATTTCAGCTAATTTGTGGTCAAGCAGGGATTAAAGTTGACCAAAGTCTTCAGACTGGAGCCGAGGTGAACAGCTCTGAGGAAGGAGCTTTTCTATAGTATGATTCACTGATGTATACCCCTGGCCCTGTAAGTGGATGGAGACAGGACCTGTTCCCAGGTCCTGTCCCAAACTGAGCAGGAGGTAGAAGACTACAAATTTTGCTGTGAAGCTAACAAGTCTACCCATGTTTCATAGTGTCTTGGTTTCATTTTTAAACACTCTGATGTTCTTCGCAGCAGTGCCCTTGGACACCTTTCTTTGCTCCTTACCTTGTTTTAAACTGAATGCCAGTTTGCCTGATTCTCAAGTCCTGGTTCTGTAATCCCAACCTCTGGCCTTCCGGTTACATATTAACTCTTTGTCTTGCCAGCTCCCCAATGTAAGCTTATTTAGCTGGCTTGTCTGACCTCCTGATGGCACATGGCAAACACTGTTCCAGTTCTGACCACTTGGAATCTAAGTTCTACCCTAGCGGGAACGACCTCTGCCTCCCAGCCAAGAACAACTGAGTGTTTTGTTATGAAACACTGGATTCAGAGCACTTGCTTGGTTGTGCTAGCAACAGGGCAATGGCTCTGCTTTTCTTTAGTCTCTGGGCCTGGGGAATATGACACTACAGAAAGAAAATTCAGAGCCCTGAGGACAAGTTCCTGCTGGGTCCACCCAGTCAGTGGAGGTTGGGTTGTAGGTACAAATCTGCTTTCACAGATACTGGGGATAGCAGCTTCTTCTCTGGGCAGCTAAACCCACCCCTATTCACTCATCCAGAGAAATTTAGAGGCAATTCAACAGAACTTCTGAAATTAAGCAGTCATAATGATTCATGAATATCCAGAGCTTTGGTTGAAAATTGGGATAGATAAGGTTTTGGTGGGTACAAACTGATTGCATTTCTAACATATTGAATTTTAGGAGACATGGAGGGTTATAGCTCTGCTTCTGAATCCCAACAGTCATGTTCAAATGGAGAGCAACAAAGGTCTGCCCACAAGAACTGATAGACATTACTCACTTGCCAGGAGGAAGGACTGATACCTGTAAAGCTTTATGGGCTATCCTGGGAAAATGAGGAGAAGTGACCCAACTTCCACCACAGTTTAACCATAGCCTCAAGAGAGTATTATGCAGTTAGCAAGTTCAGATCACCAGGCTCAAGCCTCCCAATATTACCATATTTTTTCAGACTATAAGACGTACTTTTCCCCCCAAATTTGAGAGGAATAATGGTTGTTAATGTTGCTGTTGAGTTCTGTTTACATTTACATTGGTGAAATATTATGTTATTTATGTTATTAAATATTTTACCACATTTTCTGCTTAAAATTTTTTTTCCTATTTTCTGCCTCTAAAACCTTGGTGCGTCTTATGGTCCAAAAAAATGGTGGCAGGCCTCTGAACAAGGCTAGGGATGGAATTATCCTACACACACACACACACACACACACACACACACACACACACTGCTTGCCTCTCTCTGTTGCATGGTAGCAAGGCCACTCTCTAAGTTGTGTGTATGTGTGTGCACATGTGCATATGTGCATGCCTGCACCCCTTTGTTTGCCAGCTCCCCCAAGCAGGGCACCTATATTCCTATAATACATTATGCCTGTTTTTAAAAATATTTTATTTATTTTTAGAGAAAGGGAATGGGAGGGAGAAAGGGAGAGAAACATTAATCAGTTTCCTCTTACATGTCCCCAACCAGGGACCTGGCCTCCAACCCAGGCATGTACCTGGACAAGGAATTGAACCAGGGACCTTTCGGTTTGTGGTATGATGCCGAACCCACTAAGCCACACCAGTCAGGGCTATGCCTGTTTTTATGCAGATTACATTATTCATATTCTACTTTTAAAATATACTTACTTCAAGACCATCTCCTGCACAAAAGTATGGATTAATTTTAATGATTTGTTATTGGCAGTAATATTCAAGATCACCTTCTTCTTGCAAGTGCTCTCTTTCCTACAGAGAAAACCTTTGGCAATGTTTTACACATGATGCTTATGCTATAAAGATTCCCCTGGGCAATCCTTGGCAATAGTGGCTAATGTTTAATAGTGGCAGCAGGACCTTTGCCATTTGGTAGGCAGCAGCTTAGCTGAAAGCCTGGCTCTGAGTCAAATGCACCTGGATTCAGATGTCCACTCTGCCATTTGCAAGCTGCAAAGATGGGAGAATTCCTTAATCTTTCTGCTTTAATGTTCTCATTTGTGAAATGGGAGTGTTAATTTCTTCCCCAAAGAGCTTTAGTGAGGATTATAGAAAATAGATATAAAGTCTTTAGCACATAGCACATTCTCAAATGCATGATATCAAGGTTTATTGGACTTTGTCACTGTCCTCGCACTTATGAATGCTCTTTAAATCTTTGCAGGACAGTTCTTACATGTAACAATATTTATTACCCAGCATCAAATGAAAAAGCCTGTTTCATCTCTTGCTATTTTCAAATCATGTATTTTTTCCCCTTGGAAATATTTTCATGTATTAAAAGTTAAGTACATTGTTTTGCTAAGGGTCCCCAAAAAGGATAAATATGATTTGTTGGCTAGCTTGCATATAAACAATAAGCTATAGCTCACTTAGTAACTAGACTTTCAGCTTCACTGAGAAAGCTGCATGAGTCATTCCCTCACCCCAACTCTGCGGCTAAAATACAGTTTAATAATTTGCATTTAGATAAACTTAAAATCTCTGAGCTTTGGTAAAGAAGTATACTTTTATCAGGTATGCTTTAGTATTTCTCATGATCAAAATGCAAAAAAGAAGCTAAAATTAGACTTCTTTCTTCCTTTTACTTTTTCTCTTACATTTCTAAGCAACACTTCTGCTTTGGCTCTACAGGAATCAATGGATTTTTTTTGTCAGTGACCTCAGAATCCTTTGAGACCTAGCCAGAAGGAAGGGAACATGTTTCTTTATCTCTAGAATGATCAAAAGGCAATATACAAAAGCTCTCAAGCAAAAAGGACACATAATCTCTCCTTGTCCTATGAACTTAACAGTACTCAAAGACGTCAATATATCTTCCTCTCATCTAAGAGTTGCACAGGCAACTCTGGCCAAATGGCTCAACGGTTAGAACATTGTCCCAATATGCCAATGTTGCAAGTTCTGTCCCCAGTCAGGGTATGTACAAGAATAAACCAATGAATGCATAAATAAGTGGAACAACAAATCAATGTTTCTCTCTCTTTCTCAAAATCAATTTAAAAAAGGAAAAGAAAAAAGAGAGTTGCACACGCAGTTCTCATATCAGAATGGCAGAATTCTAGCAGTTCATTTGTAGAAGTGAGATGTGGAATGCATTCTTCATAGAATGCATTCTCCATAGAAACCATATTATTCATGGTGATTAGCTACATTTCACCCATAATGCTCTAAAATAGAGTTCTAACAGAACTACTGGACTTGGCCACTAGATAAATAATACTTTTACAGGGAAGTGTAGTAATGGGTCCAACTAAGGATGTCAGGAATGGGGGGCTCTTCCTTTCTCCATTGTCCCCCACTTCTAAGCCTCTGTCAATTAGGGTAGGGAGTCTCCTGTGAGACAATTAGGAGTTGGGTGATAAGATATGGAACTGGAGGATTTCAGAGTTTGGGAGCTAGGGGATGACGGGTTGTGAGAAGCTGAGGAGTCTCTCTTGTTCATCTCTAGAGCAGCTACTGGTACATTTCCTTACTTTTCATCCACTGACCATAATAATTTATCTTCTTCCTTCACTGCCACAGATAATTTTTTCCTTCAGAGAAGGATTCATCTCTTCTCATTTTGGATCAGAACAAGGAGTTCTCTGTACTTACCTGTTCCTGAAGCATATACATGGACTTTGTCAGATACTCCATAGAGTAAAGAACAAAAAAGTCCTCTGACTCCCTTCTCAGTCTTGCAGGTAGGTTCTAAAAGTTAAGGTCAAAATCTTAGTTAATAGTTAAGCAACAACTTAAGGAACTGGTGCGAGGTTTACTCATGTTTCATAGGGGATCATAGATTTAGGTTGTAATGATAAGCATTTCATCAGGTGATATGGATAGTGGAGGTTTAGGGGTGGAAAGCAAGACAGTGTGTGTGGGGGGGGTAAAATGACTGTGTAAGTAGTACCCCTAGTGCTGAGGAGAAGCTGTGAGTGGGAGGAGATGGCTATGAGAAGTGGTGTGGAACAGTTTGTCTCTATTCCTTTGTTCTAAACCGCTCCTACAGCAGCAGGATCCTCAGATGCTAGGTTCGACTGCTCAGAGACTTCTAAGCACTAAAGGTAATTCAAGAGATCACATTCAGGAATTACACTACAACTATGATTCCATAAAAAGGATCCAGAGAAAGAGGTGAAATCCAAGTGCTAGTATGAGTAGACAGTGGGGAAAGCTAGGCCAAAGCAAGAGATTCCCAGGGGAGCCTGGAGACACTACCAGGTGGAGTGCTATAATGCTACTATGGGGAAGTGCTATAACTATTTCCTTTTCTAGGTTTCTCAAGTGCTAGGGAGGAAAGGAAACTTTGGAAGGTACCGAGTAGACTCACCTATCATTCCTAAGATCACCAGTCCTGCCAGGGCTGAGGACAAGAGTGCAAAAATAGGAGTGAGAAGCCTGTTAAAGCCTCCTGGAGACGGATATATCATCTGGTGAACCAAGCAGAAGTAAAAGCCACAAGGCTTAACAACCAGGTATGTGACAGAGTTAGTTACTGTCTGTCTGAATACCCTTAAGTTTTTAGTGACTTTGGATACCTTTTTGGTTTGGACCTAGTTTGCCTTTCTGACTCTGGTTACCCTGATGTTTTGTTGAAGTTGATATTTGTCATCATGCTACTCCATTTTAAGTAAGGTTTCACTTATTGGCTCTGCTCTGCCTCCTTCTTGTCATATGGAGTTTGATGAGATATGAGGAGGACCCAGTTAGTTCCTGGTCTTCCTTCCCTCATGTCATTTATTTATTGAACACTTACTATGTGCCAGACACTGCATTAGAAACTGGGGATATAATAGTGAACAAACGTGACCAAAAAATTTCTGCCTCCATGGAGTTTACATTTCTAGTGAAAGAGGCAGACAATGAGAAAGGTAAATAGCAAAAATATAATCCATGATATATAGTACTAAAGCCAAAAATGGGGATATGGTGGATAAAACTGTTCATAAGTTTGTTAAAAGGGGTGACTTTTGGGTAAAAATTTGAGGAAATTTTATAAAAAGCTGGCACAGATTGAGGGGCTCAGACAGCAATTTTCTCACAGTTCTGGAGGCTGGATGTCTTAAGTTCAAGGTGCTGGTAAGGTTAGTTTCTGGTGAGATCTCTTTTCCTGACTTGTAGATGACTCTGCCACTTACTAGCTGTGCATTTTGGGGAAAGTTACTCTACCTCTTTGAATCTTGCTTTCCTAATCTATAAAATTGGAATAATAAGGAGCCTACACTGAAGAGCTACAGTGTAGATTAAATGAATTAAAGCATATAATGCATTAGAGTGGTTTCTGGTTGATAGTAAGTGACATCTAATTGTTAGCTCTTGTTACTATAAATGTTTGCCTTTTTTGGCAACTATACACATTGTAAATTAGCCAGTCTTTGGTGACTCCAAATGTGTGGCTTGCTCATCTCCTTTCCTGTAAGGTTCAGATGGGTTTATCAAGTTTCCATAGACAACATCAGAGTCTAAGATCAAAAGAAAAACTAAATATTAAAAAGTACAGTGGGAAAAGACATGAGCCATTTGATTGGAACACTTGGTTTGAATACCAGATCCACAGGGCCAGAGGCAGACTCAAAATTTGGTGTATAGAGAGCTAAGGGTTTGGAGTCAGACAGAAGCTGAGTAGAGTTCAGAGGAAGAAGGAGAATTCAGAGTAACAACAGGCCAGGAATAAATTCGGGAGTGTCCAGGATGGCTGATGCAAATGTTCATCCCACTTTCCTTAACTCCCCACCCAATGCCATCAGGAGAGCTCCATGGGAAGCTGATTTCCACCACCATTTTTCTTTATTTTCTTTTATTTTAAAAAATTTAATTTAATTTTAATTTTATTTTTTATTGTATTTTTTCATTACTATTTAGTCCCCTTGTATAACCCTTCCCCCCACAATCACCACACTGTTGTCCATGTCCATGAGTCCTTTTTCCTTTTTGCTCAATCCCTCCACCCTCTACCTTAGCTGTCATCCTGCTCTCTGAGTCTCTCTGTATTTTGCTTGTTAGTTCAGTTTGTTAATTAGATTCCACATATTAGTCAAATCATGGTATTTGTATTTCTCTGGCTTATTTCACTTAGCTTAATGTTCTCCAGGTCCATCCATCCTGTCCAAAGGGTAACACTTTCTTCTTTTTTATGGCCATCCATCACCATGTTTTGGACTTCATAACTTCTCCCTGGTATTAAGTATAGAAGGAGCCAGGGTATCAACCCGCAGGTGTTTATTGCTTCTATGTGCTCTGGCTTCCCAGCCCTGGTTTTTGGGGCTGGAAGATAACACATGAAGGTGGATAAAGCCTGGATGGACCAGGCTCAGCAAGGATCAGTGGAAGGCAAGATGAATATGCAGGGATTGGAATAATTAGATGTGAGCTTCCATAAGGTAGATAAAGATTGTGAGTATTCTAAGAGAGACATTGTCCTGTTTTGTGCAGTGCTGAGTGGAGAAGATGTTCCATCTCTAGTGCTGTCTCAATCTAATGGTCATTGGTGCATCTGAAGGTATTTTATACCTCTCCGCTTGTAGTCTATGGCTTTTCTGGGTGCCAACAATGAGGGTGTTACTAATGATTAGCATATACAAGGACCAGCAGAAGTAATGCCTTCTTGAATGTGGTTGGTAGGGTAATAATATGGGTGTAAAAATTTACAGTTTTAATTTGAACATTTCACCTAAAATGTCATATGGTATGCTTGAATGTGATATTGTTATGTTACAGAATTACATACTTATGATTTTGTAATAAAAGATTTTGTGATAAAAAAGGGCGTTATTTGTTCTGGACCCTGTATTTTGGGAATTTGGAGTTAATGATGGTCTGAAAGCTAGAAGAGCCATAGACTAGTGTATTTTGGGTGGTAGAGCAATTCAATGAATTATTACATGGTACTTTTGTGGTGGTAAGGAATGTTGACCAGCTAAATTATAAGTACCTAATGGGTGGCTTGCAGGCACAGTAGCCTTTGCTTGTTTGTGCAGCCTAGGGGACCATTTTCTATTGTTCTCCTATGGCTGGAGCAGCTTTCTATTGCCTGAGTTTGTTGTATAATGAAGAATTTGGCTCATCTTTGTCTTGGTTCCTTGGAGGAAGCCTCTAAACCTTTGGAATTTCCTGAGTGATAGGAGTCTCTTTGTTATTCATGATGGGTCCCTGGGTAGGTGAGAGCTGGTCATGCTAGAAAGATCTGGCTATGTGATTAGAGGTTTGGGGATGTGAGCCACATGATATCAACCTCACCTCCCAACCTCTGGAGAGGCAATTATGTGGCCAATGATTCAATCAATCATACCTATGTAATGAAATCCCAATAGAAACTCTAGACATCTGAAGCTTGAGTGAGCTTCTTAGGTTGGTAATCATATTGATGTCCTGGGATAGTAATGTGTCTTGAAGACATGTAAACTTCAGATTTTTTCCCAGGTCTCATTCTGTGTCTCTTCATTTGGCTAGTCTTGATTTATATCCTTTAACACAAAACTGTAATCATAAGTATAGTGTTTTCCTGAGTTCTGCAAGTCATTCCAGTGAATTATGGAATCTGAAAAGGTGGTAAGAACACCCAAAGTTTTGTAGCTAGTTGGTCAGGAGTATAGCAGCCTGGGTTACAACACAGCTTCTAAGTCAATATGAGGATATTTGAAGTCACACTACCAAGTTAAAATGTGAAACAAAGGAGAAGCTAAGTATGATATGAAGCCAAACTATTATAATTAGGAAGGAATCAGTTTCAACAGGACTTTTTATAAAGTGTTCATAGTCTCTGGTAGATAGCTATGCTAGGTCTTAAGTTGTGTGGTGGATGCATGGGTGTTTGTTATGTTATCATTTAATTTTGAAATAAGCCCCATGAAGGCAAGGATTTTTTTGTCTATTTTGCTTACTACCAAACCCTTAGCATCTAAAATGTGCCTGGCACATAATAGATGCTTACTATTTGTTGAGTAAGCAAATACACTCTTTCACAATTAAAAAGAATAACAATATTTTAGGAATAGAGTTTCCTTTTCTTCTCTGGCCAGGGTGTAAGTGATTCCTTAGTTTGTCCAGTGTTTCCCCAGACTGCCCCTCTGACCCATAACTTTACTAGTGAGAATAAGTGATTTCTGTCACCTTAAAAACCAGGGTGATTCTTTTCTTTTATGGCATGGCTATGAGACTTGAGGAGTATTCAAGAGACTTGAGAGAATTTATGTTGTGGTTAAGTTTTGATATCAACAACCCAGCTCACGTTCACTTCTTTGAAATTGTATCCTGCTCTCAGCCCTGGCTAGGGGGTGAGTCTAGGTGGTCCATGGCAACTCTGCATGTCTGCTCTGGTCTCCTTTCAGTAGATCACCTTCTGTGCTTGGGTATGTTCCAAAAACAACAACAACAACAAAAATCCCCATCTATATGACTGTACAGGCCAGTTCCCATCTGATTTTTTTCATCTCTTAGTTCTTATGTTCTAAAAAGAAAGTTTGGCTTAGCCAAGTGTACAAATTTTTCCTCTAAGTTAGATAACCTTGTCTTCTCCAATTAGCTGCTCTCTTCTCCTATTGGGAGTAGGAGAGAGAAGAGAAAGGTCTCCTTGGAGATGTGGCACCATGTTGGATGCATCAGTGTTGATCTCATGAGGGTTAGCCCAGGTAGCCATGACTTGGGTTGAGGTGACCAAAACCTTTAACTTCCAGAAGAGTCCACTTCCCTTGTTGAGGTGGTCAATTATTTGAGTGGAGGTATAGATAAAAAGAGAATGAACTTTTAAACTACCTGGTGAATGCTCAGGAATTGTCAGACATTTTTGACTGTCTTAGTGACTTGCTTAGTAAATTCTGGGAGATGAGTGGCGTAATAATATAGTCATACTGGCTAGCCAAGATGCACCATCTGGAAGACATTCTTTCACTTATCATTTGGCTTATGTGAATAAGCCTGTAGGCACTAGAAGTTGTGCCATCACCAAGCCCCCCATCAATGGATCTGGTCAGTATGAGTGGGATGTGGTCTCAAATGATGACTGTATTGAGGCCCCATAGTTTTGATAGAGTGACACTCATTTTTTTCTTTTTGAAGTTTTTAAAAACGTTTTATTTATTTATTTTTAGAGAGAGAGGAAGGGAGGGAGAAAGAGAGGGAGAGAAACATCAATGTGTGGTTGCCTCTCATGTGGCCCCCACTGGGGACCTGGTTCACAACCCAGGCATCTGTCCTGACTGGGAATTGAACTGGCGACCCTTAAGTTCACAGCCCATGCTCAATCCACTGAGCAATACCAGCCAGAGCTCATTTTTTTTTTCTTACATTGGAGTTTATGGTCAAGAACTGAATTCCCATGGCACAGGTGTAACTGAACTCATTCCCTAGCAGTATCAACAAATGGCGTCATTGTCCCCTTCATGGGTAGGGCTATCAAGTACATTGCATAGCACTATAAGACGAGCTATATAGTTCTGGATCACTGATCACTTCTTACCTCTTTTCAGTCCATGCAAGCAGGTATACAATATAGTTTCTGTCAAGTCCGGAGCTTAGAAGTAAGGTAGCCTCCGGAAGTTGCTGGTGAATTTCACTGGGGGTGATGATAGAAATATGATGGGGTATGTTATGATGCTAATAAACAAGGGCTTAGTACTCTGCTCCTTTCCTTGTCAGCTGTGTGGGTGTGTCATCTGTGCGAATTAGAACTTTCAACCCTTGTCTCTCTCTACCTTCCATCTCTACTCCTTCACTCATCTGGGTGATGGAAGACTAAGAAAATTGGGAGATTCAGGGAATATTTTTCCAATATCCCTCCCAGCTAGTGGTTCTCAGGGGTTGAGCCAGACCTGCGTATGGAGCATCTTTGAGGGGTTCACATATTCCAAGAACTATTGGAAATTGTATCCTGATGTGGCCAAGTTAAAGTTAAACAGACTGAAGTTAGGCTACAAAATGCAAATAGGGCTAGATGAGCAGAGGTGATCTAAGTGTGAAGGTAGATAGACTACAGAATGAGAGTAAGCAATCATCGGAAAGGTAGAAGCAAGTGAAAGAAAGGAGATCTGGAGGAAACCTTTAATTCAGAGTCCACCTGCTCATGGAGGCATTTATTTGTTGTCCATTGCAATTGATGCAGGTATGCTGGAATCCAGTAAAAGAGCCAAAACAAAATGAATGTGCAGCTCCAGCATTGTTAGTATCAAGTCTTTTCAATTCTATATCCTTATCAACTTACAAATCTATCCATCCCTGTTGCCCATGCAGTTGTTTCCTAACTAAGTCTTGGAGATTCTACCTCTTAAATAAGTCTGAATCTATTTCTGTGGTGACCAGAGTGATCTATCAAAAACACAAATTTGATTTAAATATGTTCAATTCCTTCCCATTTCCTACAAGATTAATACTAATGTATGATTTATCATATAAGACTATTTGTGGTCTTGCTTATTTCTCCATCCTTACCTCTCACCACTTACCCTTTTCTCTCTAACCACAATGGTTTATTTAGGTTTTACTTGAAACATGACATTCTATTACATTCCTTCATGACTTAGTTTCTCTGGCTATTGTCTGGAATGTTCTGCTTTTATCTGTTTAGCAAATTCCTACTAGTCCCCTAAGATTTTCTGTCTCTATGAATTTTTTGACCTACCAAGGCAGAGATGAACACCCTTTCCCCACAGACATTCTGTTTTAGCACCTGCTGAAGTGAATTGTAACAATTTGAAAATCTGTTTTTAGAGAGCATGCACAATATCTAATTAATTCCTGTCCCTCAGAGCCTGGCACAATGCCTGACACATAGTAGGGTCTCAAATTGTCTTTGAATAGAGAAGTAAATGCTTTGTTTAAAAGCTTGAGGAACCTGTCAACCAGTTCATGCTGTTGATAATCTCTTGGACCAAACACTTGATATCTGAAGTATATGATGTAGGTTCATTAATTCAACAAGTATTTATTGAATATCTACCCTAAGCCAGGCATGAGAATACAGTGGTGTACAAAAATAGATATGTTCTTTACTGCTCTCAGTGAGTTGAGGATGCATTAGGAGAAACTGTTACTATATTTGTTTGAGTTATTAAATAAAATTGAATATATTCTGGGTTTAGCCCATGATGTCAGTCTGAGGTTTTCCCCAAACACAAGGTGTTCTGCAATATGGGGTCACTTCTGCCTGTCAGACTATGTTGGCTTTATGCATGCTGTAAGTTTGTCTCTAGTTCTTCATCATAGAAAATCATTTTGGTTGAAAAACACAACAAATTAAAAAACAAACATCAAATAATTGAACATCTTGTTTTTATTCAAGAAAAACTTTGTCTTCAGAAATCTGTGGAGGGTTGGGATAGGTCAGTGACTTTACAGTTTACTAAGTGCTTTTGCATTTATAGTGGTATTTGGATTTGCTAATAGAAAAACCAAAGGAATAAAGGGGGAGCAACAAAATCAACAAAACAGGATTACCTCCTTAGACTGGAGGGACTACCTTTAGGCAGTGAGATGTTATCAATATATACCTGCAAATAAATGTCCTAATCCCCCTCCTGAAAGCCATTAAGAAACAAACTTCTACCCCAGGCAGTGTGACTGGAGGAATGAAAGAAGCTGACAGATCCTGGCATTTTGAAAATGGAAAACAAAAATGAAAACAAAAAACATTATAGCTCTTGTAAAAATCAGATATGAGAAAGTTTAGACAAATCCAACCAGTTTCCTACTATCCAGACATACCAAGAGTTGGATTCTGTTTCCTTTCAGTTGAGGTTACCTATAAACAAGGGCAGGTGTGGAGTCAAGGTGATGTAATGATGCATAATCAGTTAGTTATGCCCATTCAAAGGCATAACAGTCAGCATTATAGGGTATGGGTGTTCTGTTTTAAATGTTGCTTAAGAGAGGGGTTTATCTTTCTTGAATTTGACTGTTTTCCTTCCAGCCCTTCAGCTGGAGGTGGTAACTAGGAGTTGCTGCAGAACTGAGAAGCAACTTTCTTCCTTTTAGGTGGTATGCTGCTGTGGCAGAGACATGCTTAAACCACAGGGTTAAACTTTAAAACCTTAATTTTGCCATATAAAAAGATAACAAAGCATAAGGCAAAGTCAAGTTGCAATTTCAGATTGAATCCAAAGTAATTAACATTCTCTTAGATTGAAGTTAAAGTTATTTTGCTTAGGAGCTAAAGCTCCTAAGCTTTAAAAAAATCAAGTTTTATTAAAGTAATTTTTTAAAAAATCAAGTTTTATTAAAGTCATAGTATTATGTAACAATTAGTCTACTAATATTTTTCCTCTTTCTGAGGGTCTCAGAGAAAAATGTGTTTTCCTGATCATCTTTTTAAAATTAAAAATCATACACCAGCTGAATCTTTCAAGGTTCCTTCTGAGATTTTGTGAAGGAAGGAGATGAGGAGGGGATAAATTTATAGCTTACTTTATGTCTCTTCCTAGTTTTAAGCAGAAACCTACTTTGCCTTCTCATGAGACTTGTTTTCCAAAAAAGAGTTTGGGCTTTGGCTTTAGACCCCTCTAGAGCTATTGTCTTGTCCATTTAAATGCAACCACAGGAAGGCTTGTATAGTGATGCATTTCATATATAAACTTTAGTGTAAAATAATCAGGTATAAAACTTTGGATTTTCTATTTCAACAGCAGCAGATATCTGTGCAAAAAATGGACATTACTTTTGTCAAAACCAGACTCTGTCCATTTCCTGAATTAACTTTACCACTGTGGTTAGGTTGCTTGTTTTGATGGGAAGAGTTGCAATTGTGTTGAGGGAGGGGAGTTCTTGCACTGGTGAGGTAGGTGGCCAGGCAAGGTTGTCAAGGGGCTCATTCCTGCTCCAGAAAGGAAAGAGGGTCATCCCCAGTTCTCATTACTAGATCATCTCCACTCCCTGGAAGTGGATCATTCCCACTCCCTGAAACTAGGGGCGGATCTTCTCCACACCTCGCTGAAGAAGGAAGGGAGTCATTGCTAAGCTCTCTGCCACCTGCAACTCTGGACTTGATTGTCTCCACCAGACCTTCAAAGGATCTGAAGGTGGCCAACTGCTTCATGTCTCCAAGCTTCCTGCAGATGGCAGAGCCCATGGTGGGCAGGGCAGCTGAGGTCTTTTGTTTCATGTAGGCATTGGAGACCTGAACGTCGTGCCAGTTCTTGGACAGATTCTGCTTCAGCCCCACCAAGGCCCTGAGGCCCAGCTTCCTCTTGAGCTCCATGCGGCGTCTTTCTTTGGCTGCCAGCGCGTGGTGTAGGGATACAATTTCAGCTTCCAATTCAGTGAGCTCAGATTTGAGCTCCCTTTGCTCGGCCTCTGTGAGATCCTCTGGTTCAGTACTCATATGGAGTTCATATGTGCCCTCAGAGGTCTCTGTCATGGTGCCTGTCATGGACTGAGGAAGATGATCTTCATTAACAGAGTCCAAATCTGATTCTTGGTAGAAAGAGTCAAACTTGTGGCTAATGGAGAAATAATCTTGGCCAGGAAAGTCAAAATCTAAGGCTGTGGTGCTCGGCTCTTGGCCGGTAAGGTTGGACCCTAGGTCCGAGGGATCCATAACTTGGCGGGTGGAATCAACGTCACTGCCTGCGGTTTGAAGACCTGGAGTGTGGAGTGGATGACTCAGGCTGTGGGGTCAACTTCTGGGTGAGGGGTGAGGAGGGTATGAGGGGGATGAGGAGGGTTGTAGAGGTGGGACCTCTGGCTCAAGGAAGCTGCTGTAGAACCCAGGTTTTGCCCTGGCACCTCTCATGCTTGTAGTGGTGTTTCAACATGTGAGGTAGACAGTGCAGAGACTAGTACTGGAGAGGAGAAATATTGAATATTTTCCCTTCTGCCACACTAAGTGACAGGTTCTGGCCTCTTTTTTTTTTTTTTAATATATTTTATTGATTATGCTATTACAGTTGTCCCATTTCTCCCCTTCATTCCCCTCCACCCTACACACCCTCTCCCACCCACATTCCCCCCTTTAGTTCATGTCCATGTGTCATAAGTTTTTTAGCTTCTACATTTCCCATACTATTCTTGCCCTCCCCCTGTCTATTTTCTTCCCATTATCTATGCTACTCATTCTCTGTACCTTTCCCCTCCTCCTCCTCCCACTCCCCTGTTGCTAACCCTCCATATGATCTCCATTTCTGTGGTTCTGTTCCTGTTCTAGCCGTTTGCTTAGTTTGCTTTTGTTTTAGGTGTGGTTGTTAATAGCTGTGAGTTTGCTGTCTTTTCACTGTCATATTTTTATCTTCTTTTTCTTAGATAAGTCCCTTTAACATTTCATATAATAAAGGCTTGGTGATGATGAACTACTTCAACTTGACCTTATCTGAGAAGCACTTTATCTGCCCTTCCATTCTAAATGACAGCTTTGCTGGATAGAGCAATTTTGGATGGAGGTCCCTGCTTTTCAAGATTTCAAATATTTCTTTCCAGACCCTTCTTGTCTGGAAGGTCTCTTTTGAGAAATCAGTTGACAGTCTGATGGGAACTCCCTTGTAGGTGACTGTCCCCTTATCCCTTGCTGCTTCTAGAATTCTCTCCATTTTAATCTTGGCTAATGTAATTACGATGTGCCTTGGTGTGTTCCTCCTTGGGTCCAACTTCTTTGGGACTCTCTGAGCTTCCTGGATGTCCTGGAAGTCTATTTCCTTTGCCAGATTGGGGAGGTTCTCCTTTATTATTTGTTCAAATAAGTTTTCACTTGTTGCTCTTCTTCCCCTTCTGGGACCCCTATAATTCGGATGTTGGGACGTTTAAAGATGTTCCGGAGGTTCCTAAGCCTCTCCTCATTTTTTTGAATCCTTGTTTCTTCCTTCTTTTCTGTTTGGTTGTTAGTTTCTTCCTTCTGGTCCACTCCATTGATTTGAGTCTCAGTTTTCCTTCCATCTCTATCAGTTCCCCATGCATCTTCCTTCATTTCATGTATTGTAGCCTGCATTTTTTCATCTAGTTTGTGAGCAAAATCAACCAATTCTGTGAGCATTTTGATGACCAGTGCTTTGAACTGTGCATCTGACAAGTTGGCTATCTCTTCACTGCTTAGAGGAATTGGTTCTGGGGTTTTTATTTGTTTTCCGGTTTGAGCCATTTTTGGTGGAATTTTTTTTGTTGTTGTTTTGGTTTTCATCTGGTCGTGGCTATTACGTAGTGAGGGGTGGAGCCTTAGGTGTTCCTCAGGGCGGGGCAGCCCAGTCGCTGGGTTGTGACGCTGTATGTGGGGGCAGGGTCTGAGAGGGAACAATGGTGCCTGCTCCGCTCTCTCCTGGATTCAGTCCCTTCCGCCACTTCCCCTCTGCCTGGACCGTCTCCGCGCATGAATGTGGGAACACCTGGTCAGCCAGCCGCCTTGTGTGGCCTCACTGGGTCTGCACAGTTGCCCCCCTGTGCCCGGGGGTCCGCCAGCTGCTGCCTGTGGGCCCGGGGACCGCCAGCCGCCGCCTGTGCACCTGGGAACTTCCAGCCGCTGCAGCTTGCTTTCCTGGGTCCGCACCTCCACTTTCTCCTGCCGCGACTCCGCCCCTCTTACCGGTCTGGATGAATGGTTGTTGGACTTCCATACAGTTCAATTTTCTATAAGTTCTGGTTGTTTTCTTGTTTCTAAATATTTGTTGTCCTTATTTTTGGTTGTTAGAGGAGGCACAGCGTGTCCACCTACGCCTCCATCTTGGCCGGAAGTCCAGGTTCTGGCCTCTTAACCAAGTCTGATTTCCCTTATGGACCTCTGAGTATAACACCAGCCATTTTCAAACCCTTGAAAATCAGTTGAACTCTTTGTACTGAGAAAAAAATTATGAAAAATCTCAATATATAAAAGAAAGAAAAACTGCCTCAAGTGGGGCAGGGAGTCTAGACCTCCTGGCCTCACACCCTACCCATTTTCCATTTCCAGGTTCCCAAAGTGGCCCAGAGAAACTCCCAGCACCAGTCAAAGTGAATTTGAAGTATCCTCAGAACTCTTGAGTCTGGTAGTCACTAACTTGCTCCCATGGCATGAAATATCAACAGTGCCAGAGGCTTGGGCCAGTAGAACTCAGAAAGTAAGTTTGACTAGTCACAATTATCTGTTATGTTGGTGGGAAGAAGAAGTAAATCTATAATAGTTGTGTCAAATTTAAGCTTAATAAATAAGCAAAGACTATTGTAGAGTGAGAATTTCGGAGAAAAGGAATGAGTCATATGCGAATGGACAGTGCATGGGCTTTTAATATTGCAGTTGCATCTTCTTTCTTTTCCAAGTATTTGCTCACATTTCTCAAAGCAAGCCTGCCCACATACATGGTTATCAGTTGTGGGAGGTGGTCTGCTCAGTAAAGTTAGAAGTAGTTGGATAGGGCCTGTCAGGATGTTAATTCACCATATCTCCCTATTTCTATTCAGAGCTTCTAATTTATACAGTGGAAAAATCAGGACTTCTATCCAGTGAGAGCAGGTGGTCAGGTATCCCATAGCTCATTGCCTGGCTGTCGATTCAAGGAATGGCCTTGAGCAAAATCCGAGATTCTAGTGATTTTGTTGGGTATCAACAAAAACTGGTAGTTTTTGCAAGCATGATCTTGTGGAACACAATACAATCCTCAGCAAATTTCAGCAATTTGCCATAGTCATGCCTATGGAGCTGTACTGAAGCATCTAGCTGGGCATCCAAACCAACTGGAACTCTCCTTTGGGTTTATATTTCATAACCCTTTTACATAACTCAGTAGTGTTTATTGTCTTGCCCTGGTTGTCCCTCCCTAGATTAAAAAATGAGGATTGTTCTCAGAACAATGAAAACACTGGAATTGGAAACATGAAGGCTGATGAGGGATTTTGCTATGTGTAGAGGGGCCTGGAAAGGGCAGGAAGGACTGCCTAAAAACTGTTTTGTTCCAGAGAATCAACTTTTACTCCATTGCCTGCAGAAACACTGCTGGTTTTGGAAATGCTCTGACTCTCAACCAGAACTCCTCTTCCACGAGGATAAATGGTCAAGAACCCCTCGAATTAAGCTAAATTACATAGAACATAAATTGTACATTAGAAGTTGAGATTCTAAATCACCAGATTTGATCTTGCACTTGGTTTTCTTTCTCTGGATTATTTTAGCCACCAACCTCACTGCCCATTTTCTTGTTTCTATGCTCATCCTTCAATTCAAAGTATTAAATTATTTGTTAAACTTTGATTCCTTTAGGTAATGATTTCCCTTGTAGCAAAATTGGCCTGACCTCTCTCAGAAACTCTCTTTCTGAGTTTCTAGGTGCCAAATCAAAACATAGCTTCTGGAAAGGGGCTTCCTATCTAGCAATGTTCTGACCTCCTGAGTAGACCTGGACAAATAAGTAACACAATAGAACAACTTTATTAGGCTTATGTATAACCACATACAAAAGAACAGTTATATTTTGTAAACATAGATCTATCAAATGAAATTTCATTTAATTTACAGTGACTTTAACCAATTGTTTGAATAAACTATCCTTTTAGTTTATTAAGTAGTAAACTATCAAACCATTGCCCCATGGTTTTAGAATGTCACATCTCTAGATTAGACAGTGAAATAATCTATATTACATAGGAAGGCTCTCAAAAAGGTCATCTGAAACTGAAAGATTTTTGATGCTATTTTGGCACTAAAAACAGCCCCAAAATTGATTTAGTAACCTACAATGAAAAAGCTCAAGAATTGTTTTGAATTCTACAATGGTTTGTTATCCTTTGTTTTGTTTTTTTAAATTTTATTTTAATTGTTGTTCATGTACAGTTTTCTGTCTTTTACTCCCATCCCAGCCCACCCCCGCAGCCCTTCCCACCTCCCTCCCATTTCCACCAGCCCCTAGGTTTTGTCCATGTGTCCTTTATACTTGTTCCTGTAAACCCTTCCCCTTTCCCCCTGAAATTCCCTCCCTTCTCCCTCTGGTCCTTGTCAGCCTGTTCTCTATTTCAGTGTCTTTGGTTATATTTTGCTTATTTGTTTGTTTTGTTGTTTAGGTTCCTGCGAAAGGTGAGATCATATTGTATTTGTCTTTCACTGCCTGGCTTATTTCGCTTAGCATAATGCTTTCCATTTCCATCCATGCTGTTGCAAAGGGTAGGAGCTCCTTCATTCTTTCTGCTGCATAGAATTCCATTGTGTAAATGTACCATAGTTTTTTTATCCATTTGTTACTGATGGGCACTTAGGTTGCTTCCAGCAGTTGGCTATTGTAAATTGTGCTGCTATGAACATTGGGGTACATAGGTTCTTTTGGACTGGTGTTTTAGGGTTCTTAGGATATAATCCTAGCAGTGGAATTGCCAGGTCAAAAGGCAGTTCCATTTTTCATTTTTTGAGGAAATTCCATACTGTTTTCCACAGTGATTGCACCAGTCTGCAATCCCACCAACAGTGCACTAGGGTTCCCTTTCCTCCACACCCTCTCCAACATTTGTTGTTCATTGCTTTGTTTATGATAGCCATTCTGACTGGTGTCAAGTGGTATCTCATTGTGGTTTTAATTTGCATCTCTCTGATGGTTAGCGATACTGGGCATCTTTTCATGTGTCTCTGGATCCTCTGTATGTCCTCCTTAGAGAGGTGTCTGTTCAAGTCCTTTGCCCATTTTTTAAATTGAGTTGCTTGTCTTCTTAGAGTGGAGTCGTGTAAGTTCTTTATATATTTTGGAGATTAAACCCCTGTCTGAGGTATCGTTGGCTAATATGTTTTCCTATACAGTCAGTTCTCTTTTTATTTTAATACTGTTTTCTTTAGCCATGCAGAAGCTTTTTATTTTGATAAGATCCCATTTGTTTATTCTTTCCTTTATGTTCCTTGCTCTAGGGTACATATCAGTAAAAATGTTGCTGCGTGAAATATCTGAGATTTTCCTGTCTATGTTCTCCTCTAGGACTTTAATGGTGTCATGGCTTATATTTAAATATTTTATCCACCTTGAATTTATTTTTGTGTATGGTGTAAGTTGGTGCTCAAGTTTCATTTTTTGGCATGTAGCTGTCCGGTTCTCCCAGCACCACTTGTTGAAGAGGCTATTTTTACTCCATTTTATGTTGCTGCCCCCTTTGTCGAATATTAATTGACCGTAGGGACTTGGGTTTATTTCTGGGCTCTCTGTCCTATTCCATTGGTCCATGTGCCTGTTTTTATGCCAGTACCAGGCTGTTTTGATTACAGTGGCCTTGTTCCCCGGGGTTACGCTGTGGGCTAGGGTGCGGGCACATGTTTGTGTGCGTGCTCGGCCAGGCAGCCGTGGTCCCGAGGGTTCGGGTGTGCACCCTTCCCAGTGCTATGGGGGTGCGCAGGGCCTTCCATGAAACCTTCAGCACAACCTCGGGATCGCTGCCTGGTTGGGTGGGGAGGTAGCCGGAGCAGCAGCTGTAGGAGAATTCCCCAAACAGTGTCTCTTTTCACTTTTTCTTTCTGAGAAATTCCTCCTACTCAAGCCTACTGCTCCATACAGCTGCCTGGCCTCTGGCACTGTCCAGTTCTCCAGCCAGACCAGTGACTATTGGTGTTAGGGCCCATCACTGCGACTTTCAACTCTCCCCAACCAGTGTCCACAGATTCCGTGGGTGCTCACAGCCCCTGTGTGTTGGCCACTTACTCCTTATTCCCCTCTCTTCGACTTCAAGCAGCCAGGTCTCTCCCAGTGCTGCTCAAACCTTGTTTGGCAGGGTAGGGAGCAGTTGACTCGGCTTACTCCCAAGGAACCTGTGGCAGATCACTGGTTCTGGGGCTGCAGCCTCCCTGATCCCCACACCGGTCCCTAGGACCTTATTGTCCTGAAGTGCTCCCCTTACCATCTGGTTTTTCAGTGTCCACTACAATTTTTGGTCTCTTATTTTCATATATGCTGGGGTACTATTGGCTGTTTGCTCTGTTCCTCTGTAGATTGGCTAGGTTTTTCCCCCCATGTGTAGGAGGAAGTGGAATCTGCTCCCTCCTACTGTGCCACCATCTTCCTCTTCTGCCTGTTATCCTTTGTTTCCAAGGAAGACATTATTGACCCATTTTTAGTAAAAAATGAATTTTGAATTATTTCCCTAGTAAGGTTGATAGGTTCATACCTATCTTTTCTAAACACAAAGGTAACTGGTACAACAAAATTATGTTTTTAAAAATTTTTAGAAGCCTATAAATTATTAAAATTTAAATTTATAAAACAAAGCTATATACTTTTCACCAGACCTGGGTTGTTTGGGGAAGAAAGAAGTGAGATTGTAGTAATGGTTACTTGAATCTAGAAATGATTAGGGATTTGTACCATTAGACTTCTTTTGTTATAAAAAATCAATATGGAACTTCCTAATTACATTGATTTATGAAATCATCCACATTCGTGGTTCTAGTTGTTTCTAAAGGATGGACAGCCCTGACAGGGTAACTCTGTTGGTGAGAGTAGCATCCCGATATGTCAAGGTTGTGGGTTTGATCCTGGGTAAGGACACATACAAAAATCAACCAATGAGTACATAAATAACAGAACCACAAATTGTTGTCTCTCTCTCTCTCAAAAAAAAAAAAAAAAAAAAAAAAGAACTGACAATTTACCCTGCAGTCTGGTCATTTGCACTGCTATATTTCTCTATATTTCTCTAAGGCTTTATCTCTATTATTACAGAACTACTACTATGAACATTTTGTTCATTTTAGCTGAACACCAGAAAACATGTCTAAATATTTAATTGAGCCTGAAAATAAGTCATTTGGTTGAAATCCTAATCCAGTCAGAATGTTTCAAGAGTAGGAAGAGAAAACTGGTAGTTGAAATGTTCTTGTGGAAAGCCAGAATATTACATTTGATTTGTTTGCAAGTTATTTTCACTGTCATCTCACATTATAGCCTAACTCCATCAATAATATATGCAATGAGTTATTCTCCCCATAGATATTCTCCAGCATAAACTGGAATATTTGCAACATTTTACACTTACAAGTGTTATTTCTGGCAATCCTCATATTTCAGTAGTTGAATTGATCTCAATTAGGACCAGGGTGACATTTCCTTGCAGCATTCCTTCTACATGGACTAATTAGCATTTCCTTTTTTTAAAATTAGGTATAATATAAAATAGGATTTTTCTCTCTTAAGCTCAAATATCTTATTAAGATATTAAATTGGAACTTATTACTGTTATTTACTCTGTTTGGTGATATATATAATTGTGGCAGAAGTCACCAGGGAAATCAATTTAAAATCACAATCTGGTTGAATCTGAAGGACTAGCAGCCCCCTCTCCTCAACTGTCTATTTGCATGAGTTAATGTATATAGGATAAAAGGGCTTGTAAGGCAGAATTTTGTGTGTACAGATAGATCCTCAGAGGTAGAAGAAGAGGCTAGACAGGGAGGGATGGAGGGATGGAGAGGAAGAAAAGGAAAATGATCAAAAGAAGTAGGAACTTCCCTGGGTTAAAAATGAAGATTCCCCTGGCTGGTGTGGCTCAGTGGATTGAGTGCTGGCCTGCAAACCAAAGAGTCACTGGTTGACTTCCAGTCAGGGAACAAGGCTGGGTTGCAGGCAAGGTCCTCAGTAGGGGGTGTATGAGAGGCAACCACCCATTGATGTTTCTCTCCCCCTTCCTCTTTCTCTAAAAATAAATAAAATCTTAAAAAAAAGAAGATTCTTCTTGTTGGAAACATGAAGGCTGTATATATAAGAGCCTGCAAAGGGTTTCAAGGGCTCCTTAAATATTGTGTTTTGCCCTAGAGAATGGACTTTTCCTTTGTTGCTTGGAGAAATATTAATGATTCCAGAAATTCTCCCAGGTTGAACCAGAAGCTACCCTCTTAATGCTGAAGATGAAGGGCAAGGAAGCCCATGAACTACTGGGTCGGCCAAAGAGTCCAAGTTTTTTTTTCTGTAACATAAAAGACACATTTTTCATTTTCACCAAAAAATTTATTGATGTGGATATTTTGAGTATGTTGGCTATCTCCTGCATGGTATAATGTTAATTGTTCTCAACTAATGCCTTAATTTGATCACTATCAACTTCAACTGGTCTACCCAGCCATGGAGCATCATCCAGTGAGAAATCTCCAGCACAAAACTTCACAAACCACTTTCGATACGTTTGATCAGTCTCAGCACCTTCTCCATACATTGAACAATTTTTTTGTGTGTGTATCTCAGTTGCATTTTTACCTTTCTTGAAATAATAAAGCATAATAGGTCAAAAATGTTGCTTATTTTCTTCCATCTTCATTATTAAAATGAGAACACAAAAATTCACCAATTTTATATTTTTTAAAAGATTTTATTTATTTATTTATTTATTTATTTATTTATTTATTTATAGAGAGAGGGGAAGGGAAGGAGAGAGAGAAACATTGATCAGTTGCCCCTCACAAACCCCAACCAGGGACCCCACCCACAACACAGGTATGTGCATTGACCAGGAGCCAAACCAGTGACCTTCCAGTTTGTAGGCCAGTGCTCAATCCACTGAGCCACACCAGCCAGGATGATAAGCTTTTTTTTTAATGCATGCTGATGTGACAGCTGTCACAATACAATCTAACAAATTATTTTGAATGAAGTTAAAGACAACTAAACGCTACTACAGCCATCTTATGGAAGAAAACAAGTGAACTTTTTAGCCAATCCAATATTTGTTAAAGCCCATTACCCTCTATTTAGGACAATATGGGCAGACTTTGGGAGAAATTTCACAGTTGAAGATATTTTTGTTCACTTTTTTCATTTAAGTGAAGAAAGTGTGGGGAACAGATTCTCCCTTCCCAGAGGTTTTGACCTTTGTTTTCTTTTTACATTTTGGAGGATACCATAATGGAAGATAAAGTCCTAGGGGCATCAGTGGGGAGTCATCTAAGAGAAGAAAGTGTACAAAGCTGGTACATGAACCAGAAAAGCTTGGTCAGTTATGTGCTGATGGATGTAGGTTGTTTGTGCTCTGTCAAGGAACTGAGGGCCTGGTTTGTTTCTCTCCTCAGGATCTAGAAATGCAGAGGATGCCTTAAAAGGGAACCAGGGGGTACAAAAAGACAAAATTGACACTTCCTTCTCTCTGTCATGCTTCTCTCCAACACACTTCCTGAATTACATGCAATTCCAACAAAGATGTAGACTGCAGCTAAAATGTCTGCAGGAGGCTCAGATTACTTGACCCTTAACAAAGCAGAAAAATTTAGCTGGAAAATTTGGAGAATGTTTAGATTTTGAGTACTAGGAGATACACCTTCCCTGAAGTGACTGAGCACAAAGTGGACATCTATAGAGAGTACAGAGCAGAAGCACATGGAAGAAAGTGGGGAGACTTTCAGGGGGTGTGTGGTGAGGTTTGAAAGCTTGATACTGAGGATTTAGAACCAGTAATGTGTAGGGGCCAAAGTAATTAGACTCACTTGTATCCACAGGCTACAGAAGTCTGGGGAAACCAGACTATTTATAGAAAATTCAGTTTTTCAAAGGTTATAACCATTGTGGTAGATTTGCTATAACAAAATGCTGAGGCCTGGTCTCTAGCTGCATCATTATTCTTATTAAAAAACTGTCACGCCTGCTATGGCAACAGCATAATCACTTTATTTCCTCAATTCTGAGACACAATCAATTAACTGTAAGACACATCTTTTTAATAAAAGGTTTCTAGGAGGAACACCTATCTTAAGTTGTGCATTGATTTTTCAGATACAATCCTAATTTTAGAAACATTAAAAGAAAAAAACTTCTTTTTTTCTTTGTAAGTTTTTAACACTTATGTATGTACCTATAAATAATGTATTTTTTAGTAATGTCTGTTTTTGAACTTATTTGCTTATTTATTTTAATTTAGGCATAATTGACATATAACAATTTCAGATGGACAACATAATGATTCGGTGTTTGTATATATTGGGAAATATATATAATATATATAACTAGACTTATTGACTATAAGAAGTCTAGTTAGTATTTGTCACAATTTTTGAAGTTTATATAAATGGAACCAGACCTCACGTAGTCTGTGACTTGCCTGTTGTTTTTAGGATCCATTCATTTTGGTGGTGTTGGTATACATTATTCCTTTTCATTGCTGTATAGTAGTCCACAGTGTGTGTGTGTGTGTGTGTGTGTGTGTGTGTGTGTGTGTGTACCATAACATATTTATATATTTTCTTATGAAAGCTGTTTACTGAGGTACTGAGTGATTTGAAGGTCAGTTTCTCTGTGTACTACCCCAGGCTTCAGGCCTTGTCTGAAGTCTATTCCTGCGCATACACTTAATGTTTTCTTACACATGTAACTTTATATTATATTCATAATAATTTTTTACTTCCTGGAATATACCCTGAAACATTTGAGGAGTTATTGCTCCAGCGTTATTTCTTCTGCTTCTCATAATACACTCCAGGCATATCAAATTACTAGAGTTTTAAAAACTGCAAGTTCCTCATGCTATCTTACCTTTAGGCCTTTGACCACATTGTTTTTTCTGCCCAGTATGCTTATTTCCTGGCAAACTCTTGTTGACCTATCAGCAGTTGTCTGGTTACATAAGCCTTCCTACACTAAATTCTAGTTTGGAGCTTCTGCTTGAGCTAACAGAGGGAGCTTCCTCCTATCATTTTAGTGTTTAGTCAGAGTTGGTCTTGCAAACTCTAATATATTATGGAATATAATCCCATGTCGCACTTGGTGCCTGGAAAGACTGTATAAAATGTCAGTCTTGTATAGTAGTAACTGTAATGAATAGGAAACATGGAAATACCACTCAGAATTGTCAGTACCCAACTTTTAAAATGTCCTTAGTGTGGGGGTGGGGCACAAATCATATCCTTATTGGTAAAAAAAGAGATGGATAAATACATATTATTTTCATTTGTTGTCTTTTGGCTAGATTCCAGAAATCTAAAAGCAAAAATATAAAATCCATCCTCTTTGCCTGGAGTAAGTTTGCTGGCATAGGAAAGAAAATCTCTCATTGGTTTCCTCTTTGTGTTTTTCTGATATTGGCTGTTTATCTGTTCAACATCTCACCAAAAAACACCTCAAGGGATGGGTGGTGATTGGAAATAAAAATCAAGTTACTTTGTTACATACTTTTAAAAATTTAATTTTTGATTGAAAAAAGATTACAAAGTTTTTATTTTCTTTTTAAATCATTTTTAATTTTTCAATTACAGTTCACATGAAATACTGTAGTAGTTTCAGGTGTATACCCCAGTGATCAGACAATATATAACTTATTAAGTGATCATCCTGATAAATCTTACACCCATCTGACACCACACATAGTTTTTAGAATATTATTGAGTATATTCCCTATGCTGTACTCTACATCCCCATGACTAGTCTGAAATAACCAATTTGTACTTCTTAACACTTTTACCTTTTTCACCCATTGCCTTGACCCCCTTTTCCATCTGGCAGCTGTCAAAATGTTCTCTGTATCCACAAGTCGTTTCTGTCCTGCTTGTTTGTTTACTTAGTTTTATTTTACAGATTCAATTGTTGATAGATATATATTACGGCCATTTCATTGTTCATATTTTTGCTCTTTCCCCCCATTATTGTTCTTAAAGAAGACCCTTTAACATTTCATATAATTCTGGTTTGGTGGTGATGAATCCCTTTAGCTTTTTCTTGTATGAGAAGCTTTTTGTACTTCTATTCTGTACCTCTGTTCTGAAAGACAGCTTTTCTGGGTAGAGTAATCTTGGTTGTAGGTCCTGGCTTTTTATCACTGAATATTTTGTGCCACTCCCTTCTGGCCTGCAAAGTTTCTGTTGAGAAATCATCTTACAGTCCTATGGGAGCTCCCTTGTAGGTAACTAACTGCTTTTCTCTTACTGCTTTTAAAATTCTCTCATCTTTAACCTTTTGCATTTTAACTATGCTGTGTCTTGGTGCAGGCCTCTTTGGGTTCATCTTGTTTGGGACTCTGTGCTTCCTGGACTTGTATGTCTATTTCCTTCACAAGGTTAAGGAAGTTTTCTCATTATTTTTTTCAAATAGGTTTTCAATTTTTTGCTTTCTCTTCTCCTTCTGGCACCCCCATGATGCAATTGCTGGTACACTTGAAGTTGTCCCAGAGGCTCCTTACACTATCTTCACTTTTTTAAAATTCTTTTTTGTTTTTGCTGTTCTGATTGTGTATATTTTTGCTTCCTTATATTCCAAATCACTAATTTGATTCTCAGCTTCATCTACTCTACTGTTGGTTCTCTGTAAATTATTCTTCATTTTAATTAGTGCATCCTTTATTTCTGACTTGTTGTTTTTTATGGGTTCTATGTTCTTTGTCATGCTATTGAAGTTCTCAGTTCTTGAAGTTCTCACTAAGTTTCTGGAACATCCTTATAACCATTTTCTTGAACTCTGTATCTGGTAGTTTACTTGCTTCCATTAGTTCTTTTTCTAGATATTTCTATTGTGTTTTCATTTAGGAACTGTTTTCTTGTCTCTGCATTTTAGCTCTTTCCTATGTATGTTTCTATGTAATAGATAGAGCTGCTACATCTCCTGGACTTGGTAGATTGGCCTTTTGCAGTAAGTGTCTTATAGGGCCCAGTAGCACAACATCCCCAGTCATGCAAGCTGGGTGCTCCAGGTATGCCTCTGTGTGGGTTGTGTACAGTGCCCTGTTGTAGTTGATCCTTGATTGTTGTTGGTGTCACTGGGAAGGATTGACCCTCAGGCTGATCTGCCATAAGGATCAGTCATGAGTACAGCAGAGGAGCTGCTATGCAGGAGCTTACCCTATGGAGCAGGGCTTGCTTCAGTGGGGCTTTGGTGTTCTTACAGTCTGTCCCTTAAGTGTGTTACTTGTGGAGGTGGTAGGGTTGTAACTGGCATAGTATGAAGGTGTCCACTGGGTGTACTGGCTCTGGGGTCTCCTGGGAGGTGCAAGGTCAGCTACCACATGTGCCCTGCCTGGGGCCACCTGGCATGAACTACAGAGTGATCTTCAGATGGCTGCTACTTGTGCTGGGCTTGGCCTCAGGAGAGGTCAAACTGCTAATCAAGGCTGTTGGTTGCCTGAGGCCTGAGGCCCAAGGCAAGAGGGAGCATGACAAGTCCAGATGCTGCTTATTTGAGAGATTTTAGGAACGTCTAAAGTATGAGGAAAGAGAGGCCATTTGTATGGAATAGCTACTGGAAACCACTTGGGTGGGTTCACCATTTGGGCAACGCTAGTTCTCAGGGAATCAGCAGGGTGGGGAAAACAGTAAAAGCCAGGTATATGGCACCTGTCTGCTGGCTCTGTGGAGTGGAGGACTCTCAGAAAAGCAATGACGGTCTCTGCCAGCACTTTTGTCTGGCAGAAAGCTGTCTCCTGCCATTCCCCTGGCTCTTGCCTTGATGCCAGACAATTCAATCCCTCCCTGTATGTCCCCGGTTCCTTTCAGGCTGCTGTTCCAGCACTGGAGGTTAGAAGGAGTGAGTCTGATAAGTCTGCACAGTCCCTTTAAAAGGAACTGCCTGAGACTCCAGAAGACTGTGTTTCACTCAGCCACAATCCCCGCTGGTTTTTCAACCAGAAGTTATGTGAACTTCTCTTCTTGGCTCTGGTACCCTGGGCTGGGAGGTCTGGTGTGGGGCTGGGACCCCTTGCTCCTCTGGGGGGGACCTCTGCAGCTGAGATATCTCTCCCGATTTTTATCTGCCGCACAGGGGTGTAGGACCAGCCTGTTCTGTGTCTCTCTGCCCCTCCTACCAGTCTGGATATGGCTTTTTAAAATCTCTGGTTTGTAGGATTTCCATTCTGCCATATTTCAGGCAGTGATGAATGATGGTTTTCCTGTAGTTTAGTTGTAATTTTGATGTGGTTGTGGGAGGACCACATTTACCTATGCCACTATCTTTATTGGAAGTCTGAACTTTTTACTTTTTAATTGTTTTAGATTTACATAAAAGTTGCAAAGATAGTACAGAGAGTTCCTATATCCTCTTCCCCTCTTATTAACCTTTTACATTATCATGCTACATTTGTGACATCTAAGGAAATAAATTTGGTATTTTCTGTCAAAATTTCACGGTTAGGATTTCCTGTTGTTTTTTTCCCCTAATGTCCTTTTTCTATTTCAGAATTTAGTTAATAATACCACATTAGTGTTTTGAGTAGTGCTTATCAAGTATTTTGTAGAAAGCCTCTCAATCTGAGGTTGTCTGATGTTTTCATCATGGTTAGATAGGGGTTATGGCTTTGGGGAAGGATGACCAATAGGAGAGTGCCATTCCCATCACATTATATCAGGGCTACATGCTATCAACATGACTTATCATTGAGTTTATATACTTTTTAAAAATATCATCAGTTAAGCAGCTGGGTGGTGAGAGCATAGATGCTGGAGTTGGAAAACTGAATTTAGATAGTAACTCTGTCATTTATTTTGCAACTCGGAAAAGTTACTTAATCTATCTCTTAGTTTCCTCAACTGTAAAGTGAGGATAATAATAGCATCTGCCTCACTAAATTAATAAATAACATGAAAAGAACATAGATCAGTGTCTGGCACATAAGAAGTAGCATATAAGTTTGGCTATTATTACCATTATTGGCTAACACGAGATCTGTGTATTTCTACTATGTATGTCTTCTTGTTGCTCTTTATCTCAGAAAATTAAACTATGGGTGTTCAGTGACAAAAGGACTACATCTTTGTCTTATTGTTTCTTTGTTTTGAATTATCCCTGAAATTTTTTCTTTAAAATTTGCATTGTCTGCCAATGAGAATCTTTTGCAGGACACTCTTGTGTTATTTTCATTATCATTTTGTTTGTATATTTCAGTTATTAAACGTATACTATATTCATTTACAATTTCAAAATTATCATTGGAGTACTGGTTCTTTAACCATTTATCCACTAGTGTATTTTTGATAATGTATAAAAATAGTTATTACTGTTTTCTTCTGTTTAGCCTAAGCAAAAAGAGTCCCAGGGTGTGTTTCAGTATTTATTAGTATTACAAATGAAGATTTAATATTGTTCACTACATAGTTAATTGTTGATCTTAACATCTACAAAAAAGGAAGACAATTGTATTTACAAATCTGTATGTTAGTTTTCTGATGCTCTTTCCAGTTTTCTTTTTGCAATTCTGTGATAATTTTGAATACTGATTCTGAATGTTAAAATATATTCTTTTGTAGTGGGATTTCTAAAAATTTCATTGGAAACCTCGCAAAATGTTTTTTGCAAACCTAAATATGCATATTTTAAAATATTCTAGTCTAATCTATTTTTTTATGGAAACGATATCACCCTGGTAGTTTGTCTCTTTGCTTTTTGCTTTGTTTGTTGGTATTTTGGTCAGTAGAATGGAGGCATTTACAAGTGAGAATTTGTATGTGTATGTGTCTGTATGTGTATGTGCATGTGTGTGCAAATGGGTGCCCATGAATGGGAATGCTCCTGTGTTGAATCAACAAAGAGAATCACATTTACCTTTGGCAGCAGAAGAAATTTTTACAGAACACATACTATGACCCACATAGTCTTTTAAGCACTTCACATACGTTAACTCATTTGATTCTGACAATAAGTCTCTGAGGTTGTTACTATTATTGTTCCCATTTTTACAAATGAGTAAACTGAGACAGACACGGGTTAAGTAACTCTCCCAAATTCACAGAGCTAATGTAGCAGGGCTGGAATTCAAACCTAGGTCTAGGTCTACTTGACTCCAAAGTCCATCCTCTTTACCATTGCATGTGTCTTAGAACATCCCCATTATTATTTTTTCTCTTGAGATATGGCCTAAATAACTCTTGTAATATCTTTGCTTGTATATTGTGGAAATATATCCCTATGGACTTAATTTTAAAAATAGATATATAAAGTGGCAATCTTGCATGTATAAGTCAAGGTACTTGTACATATGTACACACCCATGTAACCACCCACCACCCACCAGATTAAGACAGAGTATTTCTAACACTGCAGATGACTACCTCATGCCCCTTTCCAATCATAGCCATCCTCTCCACTCCCCCTGCCCCCCACCTGCCCACACACTGCTAGTTGCTGATCTGGCCTCAGTGAACATAAATTTTGCCTGTTTTTGAACAGTCTATAAATGGAATCATATAATAAGCACTCTTTTTTATGTGGCTTTCTAAATTCAAATTTATGTCTAAGATTCATTTATGTCGTTATGTATTATATCTTCTTTATTGCTATGCATAATATCCTTTCAAGACTTACATTCCCTTCTAGCTATGAAAGTCATACATTTTTTAAATCAGAATTTGGAAAATAAGAAAAAGCACAGATTCAAAAATAAAAATGACTGGTAACTCCACTATCCAGAGATAATTATTATTAATGCTTTTGATTATACCCTGCCAGACTTTTTCTATGCATATATGATTACTAGATTTGGATTATACTTATATACATTTCTGTTTTATAACCTGTTATTTTTCCTTAACAGTTATCACATTTTCTATGTTATTAAATATATATTTTTACAATTTAGAAAAATTGAAAGCAATTTTATTTTAAAATTGTGTGGGGTTTTTTTTGTGACAGTGGGGGAATATGTAAAATAGGGGTGTCCAACCCATGCCTACAGGCTGTCTGTGGCCCAGGATGGCTATGAAATTGGCCCAACACAAAATTGTAAATTTACTTAAAACATTGTGAGATTTTTTGTGATTATGTGTTGTAATGTCATGTAAAATAAATGTATGTATGCTCTCACTATTTGTATGCACGCATGACTTCAGTTTTATGGTGGTGTGTGGCTTCTAGTGTGTTATCTTCCAAGCACAGACAGTAGAATTGACACCATCGGACATTACATGTGCTCGTGGTGACTTAGCGAGGCATTGATTATCAATAATATTTCAACCTACTATTGCAACATTAGGCGTTTAATATTATTTAGAAGTCAGGTAAGCATTCTTATTTGATTATTAAAGGTACTTCCACACCTTGGCAGCACCTCACACATCACCCGCCATGCTTTACAGTTTGCCCTCTGCCTCCCCCCTGCATCACCGGCAGAGTGGGCTGTGGAAGGGCCCAAACCTTGCCTTTCTATTTTCCTTTCAATCAACTTTCATAATAAAAGTAAATAAAGTCCCTTATCTTTATTATTATCCCTTATTATTTCTTTAATCCCAACATGGCTTCTACAACATCTCAAAAGAAAAAAGAGCCCCGCAAAAGAAAAATTATGGATGAAGGAAGATTGTTCAGTGAAAAGAGGGCAGAAGACTACTTTTTTGTTGAGGTGAATAGTAAGGTAGTCTGCTTAATTTGTAGGGAATTTGTGCAAGTTTTCAAAGACTATAATTTGAAAAAACATCATGTGCAAAAACATGCTGCCAAATTCAATGCATATGAAGGATTGTGTCATAAGGACAAAAGAGCAAAACTGAAAAAAAAACGTGTCTTCTGAACAAAAGTTGTTTCAAAAAGTTATAACTCAGGTGGATTCCATTGTAAAAGCTAGTTATGTGGTAGCATATTTAATTGCAAAAATATCAAAACTATTTTTAATATATTTTATTGATTATGCTATTACAGTTGTCCCATTTCTCCCCTTCATTCCCCTCTATCCTGCAAACCTCTCCCGCCCACATTCCCCCCCTTTTAGTTCATGTCCATGTGTCATAAGTTCTTTAGCTTCTACATTTCCCACACTATTCTTGCCCTCCCCCTGTCTATTTTCTATCTACCATCTACGCTACTTATTCTCTGTACCTTTTCCCCCTCTCTCCTCCTCCAACTCCCCTATTGCTAACCCTCCATGTGATCTCCATTTCTGTGTTTCTGTTCCTGTTCTAGATGTTTGCTTAGTTTGCATTTGTTTTAGGTGTGGTTGTTAATAGCTGTGAGTTTGCTGTCTTTTTAGTGTTATATTTTTTATCTTCTTTTTCTTAGATAAGTCCCTTTAACATTTCATGTAATAAGGGCTTGGTGATGATGAATTCCTTTAACTTGACCTTATCTGAGAAGTGCTTTATCTGCCTTTCCACTGTAAATGAAAGCTTTGCTGGGTAGAGTAATCTTGGATGTAGGTCCTTGCCTTTCATGACTTGGAACACTTCTTTCCAGCTCCTTCTTGGTAAGGTCTCTTTTGAGAAATCAGCTGACAGTCTGATGGGAACTCCTTTGTAGGTGACTGTCCTGTTATCCCTTGCTGCTTCTAGAATTCTCTCCTTCATTTTAACCCTGGCTAATGTAATTATAACGTGCCTTGGTGTGTTCCTCCTTGGGTCCAACTTCTTTGGGACTCTGAGCTTCCTGGACTTCCTGGAAGTGTATTTCCTTTGCCAGATTGGGGCAGTTCTCCTTCATTATTTATTCAAATAAGTTTTCCACTTCTCCTTCTGGCACCCCTATGATTCGGATGTTGGAATGTTTAAAGTTGTCCCAGAGGTTCCTAAGCCTCTCCTCATTTTTTTGAATTCTTGTTTCTTCCTTCTTTTCTGTTTGGTAGTTTCTTTCTTCCTTCTGGTCCACTCCATTGATTTGGGTCCCATGTTTCTTCCCATAACTATTGGTTCCCTGTGCATTTTCCTTTATTTCACTTAGTGTAGCCTTCACTTGTTCATCTAATTTGTGAGCAAAATCAACCAATTCTATGAGCATCCTGATCACCAGTGCTTTGAACTGTGCATCTGATAGGTTGGCTATATCTTGGTCGCGTACATGTATTTGCTCTGTGGCTTTGATCCGTTGTTCCGTTTGGGCCATTTTTTTGGGGGGGTGGGTCTGGTCATGCCTGTTGGTTATGAGGGGCAGAGCCTTAGGTGTTCACCAGGGCAGGGCAGCCCAGTCACTGGGTTGTGACGCTGTATGTGGGGGAGGAGTCAGAGAGGGAACAATGGCGCTTGCTCCACTCTCTGTCGGATTTCAGTCTCTTCTGCGCTTCCCACAAGCACACTGGGCCCTCTGGTGCTGTTTCCGAGGCAGGTGGGCTTGTGCACATTCTAGGACCCTGTGGGTCTCTTCAACGAACTCTCCTGTGAGGCTGGGAGTCTCTCACAGCACCTCAACCTGCACAGGTGTTTTCAATTGTTGTTTTGAGGCTTTATTTCCCTGAGCTGGGGCTCTGGGTTGCGCAGTCTGTCTTGCTCCCCAGTTTCACCTGGTTTATCTGCGTGCGAATGTGTGACCACAGTCAGCCAGCTGCCTTGCGTGCCTCACTGGGTCTGCCAGCCACCACTTTTTCCTGCTGCGAATGCTCTCTACTGGCCGCTGACTCTGCTCCCCTTACTGGTCTGGATGAATGGTTGTCGGACTTCTGTACAGTTCAGTTATCTGGTAGTTCTGATCCTTTTTCTGTTTCTAAATTTTTGTTGTCCTTTGTTGCGGACCGTTTATCCTGGTTTCAGGAGTTGTAACCCTCACCCCATGTTGGGCTGAGTAAGAGCCTAGGGACCCACTTCATCTGGGTCTGTTCTGCCAAGAGGACGTGGGCTACTAAGGAGACAAAGCTTATTTCCCTGGCAGGAGCGCTGCTTCTTCCTCATCCGTCTCTGGCCCCAACGCTTAGTCGGTTAGTCAATGATGGGTAAGACTCCTCATGGGAGGGGCAACCTAAGCTGGACATGACCACTTGGGAGGCCCTCATGGAAGAACTCGGGGGGCTGCAGCAAAGAGAGGGTGATGGACCCTTGCCCCCCAGCTATTCTGACATAGCCCGAGTCCCCATTTCCATCTGGGAGATGTCTTCTGCTTCCTAAGCCTAATTGGCTTAAAGCCTGAAACTATGACAGAGAGCAGTGCAGCCCTGTGCCAGCCAGAATGGTTCCCCAGGTGATTTGGCATAAGAAAGAATTTGTAAAGTCCTGTGAAACCTGCTTTGCTAAGAGTGCTCTCATTTAAATGATAAGGGTCCGAGGAGGAAATGAGTATGTCTCCCAAAGTTTTACAACCCCCTTTCCTGTCAGAAACTGACTCAGATTAAGCCCTCAGATTTCTTTGAAATGTTAAACCTGTATCCTGTGTATTTGAACCCAATAAAAGCCTAGTGAGGAAGGGGCTCTGGGTCATTCTCCTTTGAGAGTTTGGCCACCTCTCCTCCCCAAGCAGATCATGTCTTGGTAGTTTTATTTTCATCCATGGCCGACGGGAGGTTCTGCAGGCGGTGCCCCCCACAGTCCTTAATTTCGGTTGTGTGAGGAGGCATAGTGTGTCTACCTGTGCATCCATCTTGGCCGGAAGCTGAAAACTATTTACTGATGGTGAGTTTATTAAGCAATATATAGAAAGTATGGCAGATATAACTTGCCCTGAAAAAAAGGGGGATATTTCCAAAATCAGTTTGTCTCACCAGACTATAGCCAGGCAAATTGAAAACACTGGAAAATCTATTGAAAGGAGTTTGGAGAGTAAAGTTACTAATTTTAAATTTTATGCTTTGGCAATGGATGATAGCACTGATGCTACAGATAAAGCTCAACTTGTCATTTTTTTTAGAGGTATTGATGATGAATATAATGCCACTGAAAAAATAGCTTCTTTAGTACCATTAAAAGACACAACTAAGTCAAGAGATTTATACCAAGCAGTAAAAAATATATTAAAGTGATTTTCTTTGTCCATTGCCAACATATTTGGTATAGTTACTGATGGTGCCCCAGTGATTGCAGGTAAAAGAGAGGGACCTGTACAATTAATGGAAGATGATAAAATTGCTGCTCAAAACACATTTGATGAAGTATCATTGCATAGTACATCAAGAAAATTTATGCACAAAAGCTTTAGAAATGAATAACATCATGCAAATCATCATCAAGACTGTGAATTTCATAAAAGCCAAGGTTTAGAATCATCACCAATTCCAGGAATTCCTTAAAAATGTTGATGCTGACTATGGCGACATCATTTATGTTTCGGAAGTAAGATGGCTAAGTTGAGGCCAAATGTTGAAAAGATTTCATGGTTTGCAACATGTTACCAAGTCATTTACAGAATCAAAAAACAAATTTGTGCCAGAACTTGATGATGAAAACTAGTTTACAAATTTAGCATTTTTAGTGGATTTTACGACTCATGTAAATGAGTTAAACATGCATCTTCAAGGTGAAAACCAACTTACCAATACCATGTTTCAAACTATAACAGTTTTACAAATGAAACTGAAATTATGGCAAGTTCAGATTAAGGCAAACAATTTTATGCATTTTGACATGTTGGCTAAACATAGTCCTTTGAACAGTGAAAAATATGTAGCCTTGCTTTTTGATTTGATATAAGAATTTGAAAACATGTCTCTAGGCTCTCTGCATGTCCTCCTTGGACTAGTGTCTGTTCAAGTCCTTTGCCATTTTATAATTGAGTTGTTCGTCTTCCTGGAATGGAGTTATGTGAGTTTTTCATATATTTTGGAGATTAAACCCTTGTGTGAAGTATCATTAGCAAATATATTTTCCCATATGGTTGTATCCCTTTTCATTTTACTGCTGTTTTCTTTAGACCATAGTGGGGTGAAAATGGAGGTAACTAACTATGCTTGAACAACAATAAAAAAAAGGATTTTGAAAACAGATGTCAAGATTTCTGGGAAAATAATCAATATTTTGCTATATTTGCAACTCCATTTTCAGTCGACATAAATATGTTACCTGCCAGTTTTCAAAGGGAATGCATGTAGTTGCAATCTGACATTCAACTGAAAGAAAAAATGTGATCATATCTCTTTACTGGACTTTTATGGGTTGTATCTTCCCAGAGACAAATATCCCTTGCTTCACAATCACACCTTACTTATGTCCTCGCTATTTGCCAGCACCTACATTTGTGAGCAACTGTTTTCAAGAGTGAAACACATTAAGAGTAAAATTAGAACAAAAAAATCTGATGAGCACCTTGAGAACTCACTGAGAATTGCAACTACTTGTATCAAACCAGGTATTGATGCACTACTTTCTCAAATGCAATGTCAAACATCCCATTAGTTTTATGTTGCCCTCTTTTCTTTTACTTTTGTAATAAAAATATTAAAAAACCCATCAATGATGTTTTATTACTAGATATGTACATTTTCTGTATTAGTGACCACAAACTTGGAATCTGTGTGATGATTTTAAATGATTATTGAAAAAGCCATTGCATAATAAGGGTTATTATGTGAGGGCTTTTTTGATTATCTGTGATGGCGGATATCATAAAATTATGCACTGACCTTTTGTTTTTGCTCATCAATTTTTGTTAGTGTTTGTAGATTTAATGTGTATGGCCCAAGACAACTCTTCTTCCAGTGTGGCCCAGAGATGCCAAAAGGTTGGACACCCCTGATGTAAAGCATTCACAAGACAACATTCAAACTGTATGAAAAGGTGTTCAATAAAAAAATCTCTCTCCAATCCTTACCCTAGCTTCCCTTCCTGTTCTTCCATCCTCCACCACAGGATCCCATGTTACTAATTTCCAGTGTAGTCTTCTGGAGCTATTCTGTGCACAAAGAAAAAAATATGTATACTTGTTATTTTTATCCTTCTTATGCACAAATGCTTTGTTCACTAGTTGTCCCTTGCTTTATTTACTTAAAAAGATTTCTTGGAGACTCTTTCAAATCAGTGTTTCTACACCAGTATCAAGAAATTCCTTGTCCTTTAACATATAAAAAATACTTACTTTATTCATATTAAGTGAAATACAAATTGCAGCTATACTGAGAGACCATTTTTCATCTGATTGGCAAAAATGAAATGGCATTCTTATTGTCAAGTGTATAGAAAATAATAATAACAACAACATGCTATTTCAAATAGTTAAATTGTAGTAAGTAATTTAATCCTCACAGCAATTCTGTAAAATAGATTCTATTTTTATGCCCATTTTATAGAAGAGGAAACTGATGCACAGAGAATTTAAATAACTTACCCAGGGCACTCTTATGCAATGCTGGGGTGGGGGCATAAACTGATGTAATCTCTGTGAAGAGGAATTAGGCAATAGCTATCAAAGTTATGCATTTACTCTTTGATCATAATTATACTTTCAGGAATTTATCACATTCTCCCACATGTGAGAAATTTTACGTACTCATATATAAGGTTATTTTTTGTAGCAACATTTATAGTGAAGTCAAGAGCTGAGCTGCCAAAATGAAAGTAACAGTCGAAGCTTTCATTCCTTACTTCTCTAGTATAAAGCAAGAGACTAACCAAGAAAAAGTGCAGGCTCCCTTATTGTTCCATTCTTCCCCATGGAACAACACCCAGAGAGGGTCAGGTGGATCCATACAGATGGGAGCCCTGATCACAAGGCTCCTGCCATTTTATGGACCAAGGTGCTGGGAGGAGGGATTAGGAAAAGGGGTAGGAATGAAAAAATAGTACTCACTGAGTCCTGAGTCAGAGTAGAAGGAAATGTCTTCAAGGTTCCTATCCCTCCCTCTCGTAAGGATGTTTCAGCAGAGATGTCTGGGAAAGTCCCTGATAAAGAGCCCTCCAAATGGATGTGCCTGGGCTAGGAATGCAGATATGTGTAAGAGCATGGTTGGTTGGGGGCCTACAGCTCCTTCATGAGATTGCAGTGCATTAGTTGTACACCACATCCGATGCGGGAGGGCAGCTTTTCCCAGGAGACCTGCCAGGTAATCCTTTGTAATTGCCTGTGGTTGGGCCTGAGAGATCACACATACCCTTTCCACCAGGAGTCAGACTCCTCATTTAGATTAGAAGCAATTTAAATGTTCTTCAGTAGGTTATTGGTTGAACACATTGTAGCAAACCTATACAAGCTCTTATAAATATACCATGATTTTCAGTGGCAGCAGAGTCACAATCTCAGTTGGAAATTGATTTTACTTAAAATGAATATTGAATAGAGTTTGCAATGGGTTGAGGGATAGTGCAGCAGTCAGGGCTCGTAATAGAGAAGTAGTTACTGTTCCTGAGCCTGAGTGGGTACAGGAGGGAATGGTTACAGAAAGCCCTTGAGAGCTTGGGCCTATTGTAGAGACAAATTGCTACTGCCAAACTGGTCCTGCAGGGAGGGAGCAGGAGGAGTAAGTACCTTGACCTCTCCTTCCACCTTTGATATTATTGATGCTTTCTGTCTGTCAAACATAACCTGAAGCCAGAAGGTAAGGGAACTTGTTTGAGGTAGGATGCAAAGACTAACCTTTCAGGACACAAAGTAGGGAGGAAAATAGTGGAGGAAGTGGAAGCTGCAGAGGCAAAACAAAATACCTACCTCAATGATATTTCATTGTATAAATATGTAATTGTTTAATCTATCAACTTTTTGAGCATTTAGTTTGCTTCTAGATTTTTTTTTGCTTTTATAAAGATTCTTTTATTTAAATCTTTGCATATCTACTTCCATAAGAAGTAGAATGGCTGAACCCCACTTTTAAGATTTTTGATATATATATATAACCTTCACAAAAATTTTAACAATTTACCCATCAGCAGCAGAATGTGAGTTTGTTTTCCTGCTTTCTCATTAACGTTAGTTTTTGCCAATTTAATAGGGAAAATATTATTTCTTGAAGTTTTAGTTTGTATATTTTTTATCACTAGTTGAACTTAAAAATTTCTTCATTGACCATCTGTGGCTTTGTTGTTTTGTCAAATTATATCCCTGTTTTAGTACAAATTCTTGCTCTTTTTGTGCCTAGTGCCCTTCAATTTATAGATCCTCTGTTTTGTCCTCCAGAGAGTAAACCTTCAATATTTTGTGATGATATTTGCCACAATTACTCGACTAGAGTTGGGGAGAGTTATAGGAGTGCCTAACTCCCTAAGTGGATTTTCAACCAAATCTTCATGGTTTTAGTACCATTTTTACACCACCACCCTCCTCTTCCTACTGCAGGAGACAACAGGTGCTGTCAATTCCTGAGCCTTTTAAGTGGCTGTGCAATGTAATTTTCTTTGATTCTGGGCTTTCTCTACTGTCTACTTAGGATTAACATTTCTTAAGTAAGCTATTACTCTTCCTTCTGCTTTTCATTTTCCTCATTTTTGTGGTGGTTATTCCTTCTCCTGATCTCTTTGTCCTTATATACTATGCCTAAAAATTCCCTCTATTGTCATTTTATTGAGTTTACTGAAGAATGTGGAGTTTGAACAGGATGCTCCAAGTTGCATTTTTATCTTAAAATTGTTTTACTGGGCCTTGTTAGGTTGGTAAATACTACAGATATCTCATAGACTCAGAAGGGATAGCTTTTTACAATAGAGAACCTTGAAGTTACCTCAGGCCAGTGTGAGGGCTCCTTTATCGATGAAAATTCTTTTCATGACCTCTTAGTACATCTCTGCACTCACATTCACAAAGATATTAAATATGGGTTGCTCATGTAAAAACATTTGTGAACTTTTTCATTTGTCTGCAATATTATGAACAAGTTCACATTTATTATATTCACAGTTCAGGTTAAACCTCTTGGGAACATAGCAAAACATTTAATGTCTGATGATACATGAGCACTGATGATCAGAATGGACAGTGGCTGGAATAGAGTCCAAAAGGCCTTCTTTCTGCTGGACCATTTGTATGCTGGATCAAGAACTGATTGGTACCACTGGGGAGGTCTAGGGAGGGGAGGGGTGAGGGGAGGGGGGACACCTTAAGGACCTAGTGCAGCTGCTATTTGCCAATTAGTATGGATGTATTTTCATAATGTATCGTAGGTATGGCCACAATGGTATGTTTAACTGATTGTCAGCACTGAACCTTCCTCTTGCGCTCCAACCATGTTGTCCTTGTGTGAATTATTTATCCTGTCTAGTATGCTCTAGATGTTACTTTAACCTATATTTTTACCTCTGCTGTCTGTCACTGCCTTATTTCTTCTACCCAGTATTTTTCCCAGCTTTCTATAGATAATGGGTCCCATTTATTAGTCTCGGGTCCTCACCAGTTCCTGAGCCAGTCTTGAAGGTAGTGGAAGTCTGATCAATAATGTCAGCAACCCAGTGCTTGCTTTCCAACAAAAGTTCTGGCTGTCTAGGTAATCCCTGAGCTGTAGATTTCCCTTTCATTCCTCAATCTCAGCTTTATTTGTAGAGTGGACTTTTCCCTCAGTTTCTCTCCTTAGTATGCTTGGTACATGATACCTTTTTGTGTGTTTTACTTCCTTTGAGCTTCCCTTCTCCCCAGTCACTTTTTTGTAGTCTTGTTGCAAATGGACATATGTATCCTGGACTCATGATATAGCTACCTATGTGGCTTTGAGCATGCTTGCCACCTCTGCTCTGTTTTCTGCCCCTGGATTGCACTCCTTTTGTATTTATGCTTGCCCAACCCATGGCCAAGTATAAATGTACCTTTTGGATGCTTTACTATAGATTGTCCAGCTTCTCCTATAGGAGAAGTTTTATACTTTGGATTGGGCAAATTAGTTACCCTAAAAATATGGTGTCTGTTAGTGAGGATGGAGGTAGGAATAGCCAACAGGTTGGTTCTCAAATATCTTTTGGCATACCATATTACATACTGACATTGGAGGTTGCAAACTAAACAGGCCTTTCAAAATATTTAATGATGAAGCTCACAGTGGACAAGTGCCACCCAGGGACTCAGAGCTTCCAATGAGCTTTTGCCCTCTCTCTTAACTATGAGAAGACAACCAAAGATTATCAGACACTTGAGGAAAGCTATATGCATGAAAGAAAGATATCAAAGCATGCAAGCATACACATGCACACACACGCACAAACTTGGAAAAAACAGAGACAATGTAGAAAGAAGAAAAAGGTTTTAAAATTATCATTAAAATTCTCAGATAAGAGAAGATATTATAATCAGGAAACAGGAAGAGAGTGTTATAAAAGGAATATTTTGGAATAAGAACTTACAAACTAAAAGTAACAAGAAAATAAACTCAATAGAAGGGTCAGTCAATGAAGTTGAAGATGTCTCTGAATGTAAAACAAAAAAAAATAAAGAAAATGAAAAATAAGAGAAAAGAAAGAATATTCAAGTGTCATTCTAGCAGATCTAACCACTGAATGTGAGAGATTCCAAAAAAAACAAAAACCAAAAAAACGAAGATGGGAAATTTGTCAGTGATATAATTTAAGAACATTCCCCAGAACTAAAGGAATCAGTTTCAATCTAATTTCATCAGGCACATCATTGTGAAATTTCAGAACTCAAGAAACAAAGGGAAGATTTTATAAATTGAGAGTGGGGAGGGACAGAGGGAATGAAAGAGAGAAGAGAGAAGGTATCACCTAGGTACTTGAGGACATTGAGAGAGAGAGGGAGAGGGAGGGAGGGACTGAGATAGAGAGAGAGAAAATATTGTACAATAGGCTAGGAATGAGAATAGCTACACATTTTAAAAGAGCCTACTGGAATCTAGAAGACAATAAAGCAATGCCTTAAGCATTCAACCTGGAATTCTGTACCCAGCCAAATTATCAACTGTGAAGGAGAACAGAGAAACAAAATCAGGCCAGAGAGAAAGTCAAAAGTCAGACCTAGGAGATAATTTGAGCAGGACAGGATATATCAGCATACAAGAGATACTACCCAGTTATAAGAAGTAGATGATACTCTTGCTCCAAATCCAGGTGGATCATATGGTCTGACTGGGCATTTATTGATATTTGATTTTCATTTGGCTCATCTTTATTTCTTTTTTAAATATATTTTATTGATTATGCTATTACACTTGTCCCATTTCTCCCCCATCATTCCCCTCCACCCTGCACACCCTTTAGTTCATGTCCATGTGTCATAAGTTCTTTAGCTTCTACATTTCCCACACTATTCTTGCCCTACCCCTGTCTATTTTATACATACTGTCTATGCTACTTATTCTCTGTACCTTCCCCAGCCCCTTCCTCCCACTCCCCTGTTGCTAACCCTCCATATAATCTCCATTTCTGTGCTTCTGTTCCTGTTCTAGCTGTTTGCTTAGTTTGCTTTTGTTTTAGGTGTGGTTGTTAATAGCTGTGGGTTTGCTGTCTTTTTACTGTTATATTTTTTATCTTCTTAGAAAGTCCCTTTAACATTTCATATAAGAAGGGCTTGGTGATGATGAACTCCTTTAACTTGACCTTATCTGAGAAGCACTTTATCTTCCCTTCCATTCTAAATGACAGCTTTGCTGGATAGAGCAATTTTGGATGGAGGTCCCTGCTTTTCAAGATTTCAAATATTTCTTTCCAGACCCTTCTTGTCTGGAAGGTCTCTTTTGAGAAATCAGCTGACAGTTTGATGGGAACTCCTTTGTAGGTGACTGTCCCCTTATTCCTTGCTGCTTCTAGAATTCTCTCCTTCATTTGAATCTTGGATAATGTAATTATGATGTGTGTTGGTGTGTTCCTCCTTGGGTCCAAATTCTTTGGGATACTCTGAGCTTCCTGGACTTCCTGGTAGTCTATTTCCTTTGCCAGATTGGGGAAGTTCTCCTTTATTATTTGTTCAAATAAGTTTTCCAATTGTTGCTCTTCTTCTTCGCCTTCTGGTACCACTATAATTTGGATGTTGGGATGTTTAAAGATGTCCTGGAGGTTCCTAAGCCTCTCCTCATTTTTTTGAATTCTTGTTTCTTCCTTCTTTTCTATTTGGTTGTTTGTTTCTTCCTTTTGGTCCACTCCATTGATTTCAGTCCCAGTTTTTCTCCCATCTCTATTGGTTCCCTGCGCATTTTCCTTCATTTCACTTATTGTAGCCTTCATTTGTTCATCTAATTTGTGAGCAAAATCAACTGATTCTGTGAGCACCCTGATCACCAGTGCTTTGAACTGTGCATCTGATAGGTTGGCTATCTCTTGTTCACTTAGATGAATTGGCTCTGGAGCTTTGATTTGTTCTCCTGTTTGAGCCATTTTTTTTTTTTTTATTTGGTCTGGTCGCAGCTGTTAGGTAGTGAGGGGCAGAGCCTTAAGTGTTCCCCAGGGTGGGGCAGCCCAGTCGCTGGGTTGTGACGCTGTATGTGGGGGCAGGGTCTGAGAGGGAACAATGGCACCTGCTCTGCTCTCTCTCAGATTCCAGTCCCTTCTGCTGCTTCTCCTTTGCCTGGATTATCTGTGCAGGAATGTGGAACCACCTGGTCAGCCAGCTGCCTTGAGCAGCCTCACTGGGTCTGCCTGTTGCCACCCCGTGCCTGGGGTCCACTAGCCGCTGCCTGCACACCTGGGGTCGGCTAGCTGCTGCCTGCATGCCTGGGATATGCCAGCTGCTTCTGTCTGCAGGCCCGGGTCTGCCAACCTCCACTTTTTCCTGCTGCGACTCCGCTCCTCTCACCCGTCTGGATGAATGGTTGTAGGACTTTCGTACAGTTCAATTTTCTATCAGTTCTGATTGTTTTCTTGTTTCTAAATCTTTGTTGTTCTTAATTTTGGTTGTTAGAGGAGGCACAGTGTGTCCACCTATGCCTCCATCTTGGCTGGAAGTCCTATCTCATTTCATTTTTGTTTCTTAAGAAAGAAGTAGCTCTAATGTCAAGGATATTACAATTATAGTTTTATTATCATTTCCATCAGACCAAAAAAACAAGTCTTTAGGCCTTATATCTTAAAATTGTGCCCTTTCTGTCTAGGGAGCTCCCTCAGACAGACTCAACTTGTCTAAAATATTGTGACAGCAATTATGATGTTTATGTGACATGAAGCCTCCAGAGAACAACAATATCTACTTTGGTGACTGATGGTAATGGAATCCACTGCAATTGTCAATTAAAGGAATGCTCTTACAGTCTTGTAGCATCTTACTGGTTTATGTTGATTTTGATTTTTTTCTGTGTAAGATTCTCCTGGAGTTGATTTGCTCATTTTCTTGTGTCAGGAACTTCATAATGATATAGGTATTTTCCAGTCTCTCCATCTGCAACAATTAGTACAGAACCTTTAATAACTACATGGAAATCTGTGGTGCTGTCTAAAAATTTTTCTCTTTCTTTCTCTTCTCCCCATCCCTTCTTGCAGTGTGTTGTTCTGAGCTTTCCTACACAGCAGGAGGGATGTTAGAAAAGAAAAAGAACATTCCAGCTTTAAAAAAACCCTTTATTACATTGTCTTCGCTTGAGCTGCTATAACAAAATACCATAGATAAGTTGGCTTAAATGACAGCCATTTATTTCTCACAGTTTTGGAGGCTGGGAAGTCTAGGGTCAAGGTTACAGCAGATTTGATTCTGGTGAGAATTCTTTTTCTGGCTTTCAGGGTTGTCTCTCTTTCTAGCTTTCAGATGGCTACCTTCTCTCAGTATCCCCACATGATGGAGAAAGAAAGCTCTTGTATCTCTCTTTCTAATAAGGATTCTAAGCCTATCATGGGACCTCACCATTATGATCTCATCTAAACCTAATTACCTCCCAAGGTAATTAGCATCACATTTGGGGTTGGGGGATTCAACATATGAATATGAAAGAGACAAAAGCATTCAGTTCTTAGCAATGTGTAGAAGCCATACTTTTTTTTCCCATGTGATCCCCATCAAAAATTCTGGCTTCAACCACTTATGCATTTAGTCGTTGACTATGTCATATCCACTATTTATAGAGCAGCACTACTTAAACTATAGTATACATATGGTTTACTTGGGGGAAATTTTGTTAAAATGCAGATGATTCAGAGTTTGGGGTAAGGTTTGAGAGTCTATTTCTAACAATCTCCTAGGCAATACAGATGTTGCTGGTACAGGGACCACACTTTGAGTAGTAAGAATATATAAAACAACAAATATTCAGAACTATTTGGAAATTGGTAAGCTAAAGGATTAGGGTTTTGTTTAAAAGTATCAAGCATGAATATGTACAAGTAAACAATTCTGACTTAATATCTGTTCAGTATAGCCTAATATATTAAAAACCATATTTGGTCTCAGGTAGTATGTTAGATATTATGGATTTTATGTCTGGAAATTGTTGAGGCTTCCATTGATCTAATTCTCTGTTAGATACTAGAGATCTGTCTTCCTTGGATGGGAATGAGCAAGGATTATGTCCTTTTGGAAGAGATAAGTGGAGGAAGGGACAGAGATAGCACAGAGAATGTTAGGATGGACAGGGATCAACAAAAATAATTGCTAAGAGCTTTCTTCTCTCTCTCTTTTTTTTTTAAAGATTTTATTTATTTATCTTTAGAGGGGAAGGGAAGGAGAGATGGAGAGAAATATCAATGTATGCTTGCCTCTAGTGCATCCCCTGCTGGGAACTGTCCTGCAACCCAGGAGTATGCCCTGACTGGGAATCGAACCACGATCCTTTGGTTCACAGACCCGTGCTCAATCCACTGAGCTACACCAGCCAGGGCAAGAGCTTTATTCTCTTAAATGTCATTGAAAATCAAACTAGTATATCTTGTACTTTAAGGAACATAAGAATCACCTTAGTTTACTTGAAGACAGTGCAAATTACCGGACTCTTTGCCCCAAGGTTCTGATTTAGTAGATCTAACAGTTGGACAGGGGAATTAAAAATTTGTATTTTATTTTATTTTTTTAATTTATTTTTTTCAGTGTGCATTTTTAAATTTTTAATCAGTATTTTTTAATTGTTGATATTGTACAGTTTTCTGTTTTTTACCCTGCCCCCAGCCCACTACCCCAGCCCTCCCCACCTTCCTCCCAATTCCACCCCCCATAGTTTTTGTCCATGAGTCCTTTATACTTGTTGCTCTAAACCGTTCCCCTTTTCCCCTGAAATTCCCTCCCCTCCCCCTCTGGTCACTGTCAGACTGTTCTCAAATTCAGTGAATTTGTTTATATTATGCTTGTTTGTTTGTTTTGTTGATTAGGTTCCTGTTATAGGTGAGATCATATGGTATTTGTCTTTCACTGCCTGGCTTATTTTGCTTAGCATAATGCTCTCCAATTTCATCCATGCTGTTGCAAAGGGTAGGAGCTCCTTCTTTCTTTCTGCTGCATAGAATTCCATTGTGTAAATGTACCACAGTTTTTTGATCCATTCATTTACTGATGGGCATCTACGTTGCTTCCAACACTTGGCTATTGTAAATTGTGCTGCTATGAACATAGCGGTGCATAGGTTCTTTTGGATTGGTGTTTCAGGGTTCTTAGGATATAAATCCAAGCAGTGGAATTGCTGGGTCAAAAGGTATGTCCATTTTTAGTTTTCTTAGAAAATTCCATACTGTTTTCCATAGTGGTTGTACCAATCTGCAATCCCACCAACAGTGCACTAGGGTCCCCTTTTCTCCACAACCTCTCCAACACTTGCTGTTTGTTGCTTTGTTTATCATGGCCATTCTGACTGGTGTCAAGTGGTATCTCATTGTAGTTTTAATTTGCATTTCTCTGATAGCTAGAGATATCGAGCATCTTTTCATGTGTCTCTGGATCCTCTGTATGTCCTCCTTGGAGAAGTGTCTGTTCAAATCCCTACATGCAAAAAAATGAAACTCGAGCACCAACTTACACCATACACAAAAATAAATTCAAGATGGATAAAAGATTTAAATATAAGCCATGACACCATTAAAATCCTAGAGGATAACATAGGCAGGAAAATCTCAGATATTTCACGCAGCAATATTTTTACTGATGTCCCCTAGAGCAAGAGACATAAAGGAAAGAATAAACAAATGGGATCTCATCAAAATAAAAAGCTTCTGCAAAGCTAAAGAAAACAGTATTAAAATAAAAAGAGAACCAACTGTATGGGAAAACATCTTTGCCAATGATACCTCAGACAAGGGTTTAATCTCCAAAATATATGAAGAACTTACAAGACTCTACTCTAAGAAGACAAGCAACCCAATTAAAAAATTTGTATTTTAAACAAGCACTCCTAAGGCCATTATTTTGAGAAACATTGCATTAGAAAGATTGGTAGTAGTCTTTGGATAAAGAAAATAAAACATAACAAAATTAGGCAAATATGTTTTATCTGTTTTAATTGCAGTCTTTTAAGTTACTGTAAGAGAGGAACACAGATCCTGGTGGTCTCCAGACAGGTCTGTCAGATACCTCACCATAAACTAAGAAAGCTCAAACCCAGTATCAGTATTCTGAGCTAAGACTAATGGCCACAATTCACAGGGACATGGAATTTAGAGCTGATATGAATCTTAGAGACTTTCCAACTTTTTTTTGCCTATGACCCATTAGTAGCAGATGCATTTTATATTGTGTTGTTAGAAATATAAACATGCAGAGATGTACTCATGCCACACACACATACATTTATTTACTTTATCAAGTCACTGGTGATGTACTCAGATATATTTTTCATTATGTTTAAATTTTAAAAAAATTCTGATCATGACTCATTAAGACTATTGTATAACTACTGTGTTATAACTTGCCACTTGAGAAACACCAGTCTAGTGCAGTTACTTTATTTTACAAATGAGAAAAACAAACCTGGAGAGGTAAAACATCCCAAATCACCAGGTAGAACTTAGAGGTAGAACTCAAATCTCAGACTTTTGACACAATAATCTGTCCACCATGGCCTACTGTATACATAAGTGTTTGCTTTATCGCTCTTAGCCTGTTGTCTCTCAGGACAAAATGACCTATTTGTATCTACAAGATTGCCTATCTATTGAATAGTTGAGACATTTTGAAGGGCACAAATGTCTTTTCCCTAAATGAACCACTAGATGGTAGTGTAAACTCTTCTGATGGTAGACTATTCAACTGAGCGAAGGTAAATCCAGATTTGTGTATTTGCGCCCTTATCTTTAAAAAAATTTAAGTATATTTGATTGATTATGCTATGACAGTTGTCTTATTCTTTTTTCTCCTCCTTATCCACCTCTGCCCAATACCCCCATTCCCTCCAGCATTTCCCCCACCCAGTTCATGTCCATGTGTCATACATATAAGTTCTTTGGCTTCTCAATTTCCTATACTATTCTTAACCTCCTCCTGTCTATTTTGTACCTACCGATTCTGCTTCTTATTCCCTGCACCTGACCCCTCCCCCTCACTCCTCCCCCTCTCTGCTGGTAACCCCCCGTGTGATCTCCATTTCTGTGATTCTGTTCCTGTTCTAATTGTTTACTTAGCTTGTTTTTGTTTTTGTTTTTAGGTTTAGTTGTTGATAGTTATGAGTTTGTTGTCATTTTACTCTTCATAGTTTTGATTTTCTTATTTTTCTTGGATAAGTCCCTTTAACATTTGTAGGGTAAATAGAGCCAGTCTGGCTTCCTCGCCCAGATGTCTGGACAATTAAGGGAAGCAGTTTCCCATAACTTTGAGAATGGGCCTGATAAACTGTGTTCTCCATAGCCTTGAGACTGGGTCTGGTAAACTATTCCCATAGCCTTGAGTGGGCTCGCATGCGTAGAATGAAGCTCTGTTGTATAATCTGTTAGATCCCTGTTGGCTTTGTCTGTATTTAATATATTAGGGGGTTAGGGACTTCCCATTAAGAGAGAGGGGACAGGCACCATGCAGAGACAGGTGACAAGCAGAGACACACAGAGCTTGTGGGGACACGCAGCTTGCAGCATGCATGGATTACCCACCCTGACATAAGGCATGTCAAGCATTCCCAATGGCTCCATCAATATTCTTCCATCTGCCTGAATCCTGTAAAACTGTCCAGCTTTGAATGGTCACAACACAACATTTCATATAATAAGGGCTTGGTGATGTTGAACTCCTTTAACCTTTTTTTTGTGTAGGAAGCACTTCATCTGCCCTTCCGTTCTACATGATAGCTTTGCTGGATAGAGTAATCTTGGATGGAGGTCCTTGTCTGGCCCCTTCTGGTCTGTAAGGTGTCTTTTGAGAAATCAACTGACAGTCTTATGAGGACTCCTTAGATAGATAACTGTCTCCTTTTCTCTTGCTTCTTTTAAGATTCTTTCCTTATCTTTTATCTACGGGAATGTAATTATGATGTGGTTTGGTGTGTTCCTCTTTGGGTCCAACTTCTTTGGGACTGTATGAGCTTCCTGGACTTGCAAGTCTATTTCCTTTGCCAGATTAGAGAAGTTTTCTTTCATTATTTGTTCAAATAAGTTTTCAGTTTCTTGCTCTTCCTCTTTTCCTTCTGGCACACGTATGATTCAGACTTTGGAACATGTAAAGTTGTCCCAAAGGTTCCTAAGCCTCTCCTTATTTTTTTTTTTTTTGAATTCTTGATTCTTCATTCTGTTCCAGTTGAATGTTTATTTCTTCCTTTTGTTCCAAATCATTGATTTGAATCCCAGTTTTCTTCCCTTCACTGTTGGTTCCCTGTATTTTTTTCTTTATTTCACTTTGTATAGCCTTCACTTCTTCCTTTATTTTGCAGCCATACTCAATCATTTCTGTGAGCATCCTGATTACCAGTGTTTTGAACTGTGCATCTGATAGGTTGGCTATCTCCTCATCACTTACTTCTTTTTATGGAGTTTTGCTCTGTTCTGTTCTTCCATTTGGACCATAATTCTTTGTCTCAGCATACCTGTTACATTGTAAGAGGAGGAGCCTTAGGTTTTCACCAGGATGGAGGAACCCTCATCATTGCTTTGTGGCTCTGTATGTTGGGGAGGGGTTAGAGAGTGAACAATGCTGCTTGCTCAGCTCTTGCCCCGCTTTCAAAAGACTTGATGTTTCTCCTGCCACCACAACCCTCACAGGTTGTACAGCTAGCAGTTCTGAGGCTTTATTTTTCCCACGCTGGAACCCCGGGTTGCTTGGTCTATCTTGTTCCCCAGTTGTTCTTGGTTTGTTCACACGCAAATGTGTTTTTCTCTGTCTACCAGCCACTGCCTTGCCACTTGTCCTCTCTGTCCCTCCTATTAGTCTGGATGAATTGTTTCTTCTTTAACTCCTTGGTTGTCAGACTTCCATGAAGTTCAATTTTCTGGAAGTTCTGGTTGTTTTTTGTTTTTAAATTGGTTGTTTCCTTTTTTGGTTGTGTGAGGAGACAAAGTATATCTATCTTCACCTCCATCTTGGCCAGAACTCTCTGCATCCTTATCTTATAATACTTTACAGAATGGAATTTCTCTGTGGATAAACTGAGTTTTATGCCCATCCTGAAGAAACTGTTTTAAATAATTTTACAAGCAGGATATGTTTTTTCTTTGGTATTTTTTTCCATCTGGGTGGAAGACAGATTTAGAAAAACACACATGTGTTTCCAGTGTCCCCAAAAGGACTCTCTTGCTTTGTATGTAATATGTTTTTCTTTTCCATATTCTTATTTTATAGGACTTTTGTCATTTTCTGTTATATCTATTAATTCAGATTGAAAACTAAATTTCTTTTACTGTGGGAAGCATAGTGAGCCCTTTCAAGTTTGAAATAAATGAACAAAACCCCCAAACAACTTAATATTTATCATTTCCTAAAATGTAAAATCAAAAAGAAGGTGAGAATTTGACTTAAAAAATAAAACAAACAAAAAATGTAAAATCAATACATTGCTTCATAAGATTTTTTTCATGAGCTGCACCAAAGTTGGCAGAGGGATCCATGCATGTATTAAGAACTTCTAAAGTAGGTCAGCAGGAACACATCGCTCTGTGTTAGAGTTTCAGGTTTAATAGGCTGAATAATTGATCTCTTCCTCAGCCACACCTTCCTCACACTTAAGCTGGAAGAAAGAGAAGGAATCAGATGGCTATCCTTGACACCATTTTTTTCTATCCATTTTTCTCCTTTCTCACTCACATTGTTTTTTAAAAAAATCAATTAAGGAAGGAGGAAGATGGAGGCACTGTAGGAGGAGGCAGATTCCACTTCCCTCTACACACGGGAGAAAAACCTAGCCGATCTACAGAGGCATAGAGCAGACAGCCAACAGTACCACAGCATATATGAAGATAGGAGATCAAAATCTGTAGCAGACATTGAAAACCTCTGCCAGCAAGACTAGAAAAAACAGCTTGGCAAGTTTGAAAAGAGCAAGAGGTTTTTTTTTTTTTAATAATTTTATTATTATTATTTTATTATTTTTATCTTTTTTACCCCTCAACTCCTTTTGCTTCTCTTTAATTCTTTCTTGTTTTATTCCTTCTTTCTTTCTTCCCAATTTTATCTCTTCCTCCTTCCTCTTTTTTTCTTTTTTCATTTTCCCCTCTTTTCTCCTTTTAAATGCCCATGAGTGAGACAAAAACAAACAAACAAACAAACAAAAAAAAAAACAACCCTGGAACTGTGAAAAAACCAGAGTTGGTCCCAAAGAGTGGGCATCCCAACAGCTGAGACAGTGGAAGCTGTGAACACCAGGATACCCGAAGAAGACTGCACCACTGAATCTCACAGGTATTCTACCACAGAAGTTCACACCATAAACCCAGGGAGCCAGAACAGATCAATTTAAGAAGCTGAGACTTACAAGAAGAGTCTCACAAACAATGAGAAGACAAAGAAACAATCCCCAAATGAAAGGAAAGGAGGAAGCCCCAGAAAGAATGCTAGATGAAACTGAGGCAACTCAACTATCAGATATTGAGTTCAAAGCAATGGTTGTCAGGAAGCTCCATGAGGTCTCAATGAGCTACCAGAAACTAGAGGGAAGCTACGATGAACTCACTAGAAACTATATCAACATGAAAAAGGAACTAGAGACTATCAACAAGGGCCAAGAAGAAATGAAGAATACAATTTCTCAACTGAAGAACAGAGTAGAAGGAATGAAAAGCAGAATCAATGAAGCAGAGGATCGGATCAGCGAGTTGGAAAACAAAGTAGAAAAAACACCCAGAAAGAGCAAGAAAAGGAAAAGAGGCTCAGAAAGAATGAAGAGGGATTAAGAGAAATTCAAGACAATATAAAACATAAAAATATTCATATAATAGAGATACCAGAAGGAGAAGAAGAGCAAGGGATAGAAAACCTATTTGAAAAAGTAATGATGGAAAACTTCCCTAATTTGGTGAGAGAAAAAGTCACACAAATCCAGGAAACACAGAGAGTCCCTATCAAGAGGAACCCAAAGAGGCCCACTTCAAGACACATCATAATGAAAATGGCAAAATTCCAAGACAAAGAGAGAATCTTAAAGGCAGCGAAGGAGAAAGAGGAAGTAACATACAAGGGAGCCCCAATAAGATTTGCAGCTGACTTCTCAATGGAAACGCTCCAAGCCAGAAGAGAATGGCAAGAAATATTCTAAGTAATGAGAACCAAAGGCCTGCAACCAAGACTACTCTATCCAGCAAGGCTTTCAATCAAGATAGAAGGCCAAATAAGGAGATTCCCAGATAAAAGAAGTCTAACAGAATACACCTCTACCAAACCAGTTCTGCAAGAGATACTAAAGGACTGCTTTAAGGAAAGGAAGGAAAAGACAGAGAGAGAGAGGAACACAGGTATGAAAATGGCAATGAATCAGTACCTATCAATAATTACCTTAAATGTAAATGGATTAAATGTTCCAATCAAAAGACATAGAATAGCTGAATGGATAAGAAAGCATGACCCACACATATGCTGCCTACAAGAGACCCACCTCAGGACAAAAGACATACACAGAGTCAAAGTGAAGGGCTGGAAACAAATTTTCCAAAAAAATGGTCAGGAAAAAAAAAGCTGGGGTAGTAATACTCATATCAGACAAAATGGACTTCAAAAGAAGGGCTATAAAGGGAGATCCAGAAGGTCACTTCATAATACTCAAGGGAAGAATCCACCAAGAAGACGTAAACATTGTAAATATATATGCACCCAACATAGGAGCATCTAAATACATAAAAAAGTCTTAGAGCACTTCAAGAAAGATATTGACAACAACACAATTATAGTAGGGGATTTTAACACCTCACTGTCAAAAATGGAGAGATCTTCCAAACAAAATATCAACAAAGGTATTGTGGCAATGAACAACACTCTAGTTGAAATGGACTTAACCGATATATATAGAGCCTTTCATTCCAAAGAAACTAAATACACATTCTTTTCAAATGCACACTGAACATTTTCAAAGATAAACCACATGATAGGACACAACACAAAACAAGCCTCAGAAAGTTCAAGAAAATTGAAATCATACCAAGCATTTTCTCCGACCACAAGGGACTGAAACTAGAAACCGACCCCAAGGGGAAAAACCCAAACCCTCAAAATCATGGAGATTGAATAGCATGCTATTAAACAATGAATGGGTCAAGAATAAAATTAGGGAGGAAATCAAAAAGTTTCTGGAAACAAATGAAAATGAACTTACAATGACCCAAAACTTATGGGACACAGTGAAGGCAATCCTCAGAGGGAAGTTCATAGTGATATAGGCCTACCTAAAAAAGATAGAAACGTTTCAAACAACTTAACCTATGCCTATAAGAACATGAGGAATAACAATGAAGACAGCCCAGAGCATATACAAGGAAAGAAATAACCAAGATCAGAGCAGAATTAAATGGCATAGAGGATAAAAGCACCATTTTAAGGATCAATGAATCCAGGAGCTGGTTCTTTGAAAAGATAAACAAAATCGACAAGCCTTTAAGCAGGCTCATCAAGAAAAAAAGACAGAGGACCCGAATAAACCCAATCAGAAATGAAAGAAGAGAGATTACAACTGACACCATGGAAATACAAAGGACTGTAAGAAATTACTATGAAGAACTGTATGCCAAGAAATTTGAAAACCTAGGTGAAATGGACAATTTTCTAGAAAAATATAATCTTCCAATACTCAATGAAGAAGAAGCAGAAAGCCTGAGCAGACCAATAACAACTGATGAAATTGAAGCAGTAATCAAAAAACTCCTGACACACAAAAGCCCTGGACCAGATGGTTTCACAGGAGAATTCTACAAAACATTTAAGGAAGAGCTAACCCCTATCCTTCACAGACTATTCCAAAAAATCCAAAATGATGGAAGACTCCCAAACTGTTTTTATGAAGCCAGCATCATCCTAATCCCAAAACCAGATAAAGACACAACAAAGAAAGAAAACTTCAGGCCAATATCACTGATAAACATAGATGCTAAAATCCTCAATAAAATATTGACAAACTGCATCCAACAATACATTAAAAAGATCATACACCATGACAAAGTGGGATTCATCCCAGGGATGCAAGCATGGTTCAATATTCGAAAATCAGTAAATGTAATACATCACAAAAACAAAAGCAACAACAAAAATCACATGATTATATCATGTATTGATATGATATCAATAGATGCAGAAAAAGCTTTTGATAAGGTACAACACCCATTTATGATAAAAACACTCAGCAAAGTGGGAATAGAGGGAGCATTCCTCAACATAATAAAGGCTATATATGAGAGACCTACAGCCAACATCATACTCAATGGGCAAAAACTAAAATCTTTTCCACTAAGATCAGGAACAAGACAAGGTTGTCCACTTTCACCACTTCTATTCAATATAGTATTGGACATCTTAGCCACAGTGATTAGACAAGAAAAGTAAATAAAAGGCATTCAAATCAGAAAGGAGGAAACAAAACTATCATTGTTTGCAGATGACATGATAGTGTACATAGAAAATCCTATAGACCCACCAAAAAACTGCTTGACCTAATAAATTAATTTGGCCAAAGAGTGGGATACAAAGTCAATATCTAGAAATCAAAGGCATTTTTGTATACCAACAATGAAACAGCAGAAGCAGAAATCAAGAAAAAATCTTGTTCAATATAGCAAAAAGAAAAATAAAATACCTAGGAGTAAACCTAACCAAGGAGGTAAACGACCTGTATGTATAAAACTACACAACACTGAAGAAAGAAATCAAGGAAGACAGAAACAAATGAAAACACATACCATGTCCATGGATCGGAAGAATTAACATCATCAAAATGTCCATACTACCCAAAGCAATTTACAAGTTCAATGCAATACCTATTAAAGTACCAATGGCATATTTCACAGACATAGAACAAACACTTCAAAAATTTATATGAAACCATAAATGACCCCAAATAACTGAAATAATTTTGAGAAAGAACAGCAAAGTAGAAGGGATCACAAAACCTGATACCAAACTGTATTACAAGGCCACTGTAATCAAAGCAGCCTGGTACTGGCATAAAAACTGGCACATGGACCAGTGGAATAGAACAGAGAGCTCAGAAATAAACCCAAGTCTCTAAGGTCAATTAATATTCAACAAAGGGGGCAACAACATAAAATGGAGTAAAAATTGCCTCTGCAGCAAGTGGTGTTGGGAGAACTGGACAGCTACGTGCCAAAAAAATGAAACTCGAGTACCAACTTACACCATGCACACAAATAAATTCAAGGTGGATAAAACATTTAAATATAAGCTGTGATACCATTAAAGTCTTAGAGGATAACATAAGCAGGAAAATCTCCGATATTTCATGCAGCAACCTTTTTACTGATATGTCCCCTAAAGCAAGGGACATAAAGGAAAGAATAAACAAATGGGATCTCATCAAAATAAAAAGCTTCTGCATGGCCAAGGAAAACAGTATTACAATAAAAAGAGAACCGAGTGTGTGGGAAAACATCTTTGCCAATGATACCTCAGACAAGGGTTTAATCTCCAAAATATATAAAGAACTTACACAACTCCACTCTAAGAAGACAAGCAACCCAATTAAAAAATGGGCAAAGGACCTGGGCAGACACTTCTCCAAGGAGGACATACAGAGGATCCAGAGACACATGGAAATATGCTCGATATTGCTAGCTATCAGAGAGATGCAAATTAAAACCACAATGAGATACCACTTGACACCAGTCAGAATGGCTATCATAAACAAAGCAACAAACAACAAGTGTTGGAGAGGTTCTGGAGAAAAGGGGACCCTAGTGCACTGTTGGTGGGATTGCAGATTAGTGCAACCACTATGGAAAACAGTATGGAATTTTCTTTTCTTTTTTTTAAAATATATTTTATTGATTATGCTATTATGGTTGTCCCATTTCTCCCCCATCATTCCCCCCACCCTGCATACCCGCTCCCACCCACATTGCCCCCCTTTAGTTCACGTCCATGTGTCATAAGTTCTTTAGCTTCTACATTTCCCACACTATTCTTGCCCTCCGTCTATTTTCTACCCACTGTCTACGCTACTTATTCTCTGTACCTTCCCCGCTCTCTCCTCCTCCCACTCCCCTGTTGCTAACCCTCCACGTGATCTCCATTTCTGTGGTTCTGTTCCTGTTCTAGCTGTTTGCTTAGTTTGCTTTTGTTTTAGGTGTGGTTGTTAATAGCTGTGAGTTTGCTGTCTTTTCACTGTCAAATTTTTATGTTCTTTTTCTTAGATAAGTCCCTTTAACATTTCATATAATAAGGGACTGGTGATGATGAACTCCTTGAACTTGACCTTATCTGAGAAGCACTTTATCTGCCCTTCCATTCTAAATGACAGCTTTGCTGGATAGAACAATTTTGGATGTAGGTCCCTGCCTTTCAAGACTTAAAATATTTCTTTCCAGCCCCTTCTTGCCTGGAAGGTCTCTTCTGAGAAATCACCTGACAGTCTGATGGGAACTCCTTTGTACGTGACTGTCCCCTTATCCCTTGCTGCTTCTAGAATTTTCTCCTTTATTTTAATCTTGGCTAATGTAATTATGATGTGCCTTGGTGTGTTCCTCCTTGGGTCCAAATTCTTTGGGACTCTCTGAGTTTCCTGGACTTCCTGGAACTCTATTTCCTCTGCCAGATTGGGGAAGTTCTCCTTTATTATTTGTTCAAATAAGTTTTCCACTTGTTGCTCTTCTTCTTCCCCTTCTGGTACCCCTATCATTAGGATGTTGGTACATTTAACGATGTCCTGGAGGTTCCTAAGCCTCTCCTCATTTTTTTGAATTCTTGTTTTTTCCTTGTTTTCTATTTGGTTTTCTTCCTTCCTTCTGCTCCACTCCATTGATTTCAGTCCCAGTTTTCCTCCCATCTCTATTGGTTCCCCATGCATCTTCCTTCATTTCACGTATTGTAGCCTGCATTTTTCATCTAATTTGTGAGCAAAATCAACCAATTCTGTGAGCATCCTGATCACCAGTGCTTTAAACTGTGCATCTGATAGGTTGGCTATCTCTTCACGGCTTAGAGGAATTGGCTCTGGGGCTTTCATTTATTCTCCGGTTTGAGCCATTTTTGGTGGTTTTTGTTTTGTTTTGTTTTGTTTTGGTTTTGGTCTGGTCACATGTGTTACGTAGTGAGGGGGTGGGGCCTTAGGTGTTCTCCTGAGCAGGGCAGCCCCGTCGCTGAGTTGTAACGCTGTTTGTGGGGGCAGGTTCTGAGAGGGAACAATGGCACCTGTTCCACTCTCTTCTGGATTCCAGTCCCTTCTGCCATTTACCCTTCACCTGGATTGTCTTCACATGGGAATGTGGGACCACCTGGTCAGCCAGCCGTTTTTTTGTGGCCTCACTGGGTCTGCACAGTTGCCACCCCATGCCTGGGGTCTGCTAGGTGCCGCCTGTGGGCCCAGAGTCCGCCAACTGCCACCTGTGTGCCTGGAAACTGCCAGCCACTGCTGCCTGCATTCCTGGGTTCACACCTCCACTTTTTCCTGCTGTGACTCTGCCCCTCTTACCGGTCTAGATGAATGGTTGTTGGACTTCCATACAGTTCAATTTTCTATTAGCTCTGGTTGTTTTCTCATTTCTAAATATCTGTTGTCCTTAATTTTGGTTGTGAGAGGAGGCACGGTGTGTCCACCTATGCCTACATCTTGGCCGGAAGTCCTGGAATTTTCTAAGAAAACTAAAAATGGATCTACCTTTTGACCCAGCAATTCCACTGCTGGGATTATATTCTAAGAACCCTGAAACACCAATCCAAAAGAACCTATGTACCCCAATGTTCGTAGCAGCACAATTTACAATAGTCGAGTGTTGGAAGCAACCTAGGTGCCCATCAGTAAATGAATGAATCAAAAAACTGTGGTACATGTACACAATGAAATTCTATGCAGCAGAAAGAAAGAAGGAGCTCCTACCCTTTGCCACACCATGGGTGGAACTGGAGAGCATCATGTTAAGCGAAATAAGCCAGGCAGTGAAAGACAAATACCATGTGATCTCACCTTTAACAGGAACCTAATCAACAAAACAAACAAGCATAATATAACCAAAGACATTGAAATTGAGAACAGGCTGACAGTCATCAGAGGGGAGAGGGTAGGGAATTTCAGGGCAAAAGGGGAAGGGTTTATAGGAACAAGTATAAAGGACACATGGACAAAAACTATGCAGGTGAAAATGGGAGGGAGGTGGGGAGGGCTGGGGTGGTGGGCTGGGGTGGTGGGCTGGGTGGGAGTAAAAGACAGAAAACTGTACAAGATGAAGAATTACAATAAAAAAATAAAAATAAAACAAAAAAGGAATGGGATCTCATCAAAATAAAAAGCTTCTGCATGGCTAAAGAAAACTGTATTAAAATAAAAAGAGAACTGACTGTGTGGGAAAACATCTTTGCCAATGATGCCTCAGGCAAGGTTTTAATCTCCAAAATATACAAAGAACTTACATGCCTCCAATCCAAGAAGACAAGCAACCCAATTAAAAAAATGGGCAAAAGACTTGAACAGACAGTTCTGTGTATGTCCGAAGAGGACATACAGAGGATCCAGAGACACATGAAAAGATGCTCAATATTGCCAGCTATCAGAGAGATTCAAATTAAAACCATAATGAGATACCACTTGACACCAGTCAGAATGGCCATCATAAACAAAGCAACAAACAGCAAGTGTTGGAGAGGTTGTGGAGAAAAGGGGACCCTAGTGCACTGTTGGTGGGATTGCAGATTGTTACAACCACTATGGAAAACAGTATGGATTTTTCTAAGAAAACTAAAAATGGATCTACCTTTTGACCCAGCAATTCCACTGCTGGGATTATATTCTAAGAACCCTGAAACACCAATCCAAAAGAACCTATGTACCCCAATGTTCGTAGCAGCACAATTTACAATAGTCGAGTGTTGGAAGCAACCTAGGTGCCCATCAGTAAATGAATGGATCAAAAAACTGTGGTACATTTACACAATGGAATTCTATGCAGCAGAAAGAAAGAAGGAGCTCCTACCCTTTGCCACAGCATGGATGGAACTGGAGAGCATTATGCTGAGCAAAACAAGCCAGGTGGTGAAAGACAAATACCATATGATCTCACCTTTAACAGGAACCTAATCAACAAAACAAACAACCAAGCATAATATAACGAAAGACACTGAAATTAAGAACAGGCTGACAGTCACCAGAGGGGAGAGGGGAAGGAATTTTAGGGGGAAAGTGGAAGGGTTTAGAGCAACAAGTATAAAGGATACACAGACAAAAACTAGGGGGAGCGGAAATGGGAAGCAGGTGGGGAGGGCTGGGGCGTTGGGCTGGGATGGGAGTAAAAGACAAAACTACAAGAACAACAATTAAAATTTAAAAAAAAAACTATTAAAAAATCAATTAAAGCCATGGCTGAGTATCTCAGTTGGTTAGAGTGTCATCCTGATATGCCAAGGTTGTGGGTTTGAGCTCCATTCAGGACACATACAGCAACCAATAAATGCATAAATAAGTGAAGCAACAGATCAATATGTCTCTCTCTCTAAAAAATAATAATAAAATTTCTAAAAATCAATTAAAGATGTAGGAAAGAGAGGGAAGGAAAAGAAGCGTGATGTTAATTTTATAATAATTTGGCTGGGCCATGGTGGTGAAAGATTAGTGTGAATATTTTTATAAGGGCATTTTTTGTATGAAAGTAATATTTAAATTGGTGGACTAAGTAAAGTTGGGTGCTCTCCATAATGTGGGTGGGCAGGCCTCGTCCAATCAGTTAAAAGCCATAGTAGAACAAAGATGGACAACTTTGCCTCACTTTTCCCCAAATAAGAAGGAATTTTGCCAGTGGACCGCCTTTAGACTCAAACTGCAACCCTTCCCTGCATGTCCAGCTTGCTGGCCTACCCATCATATTTTTGGATTTGGCAAGCCTCCACAATCACATGAGCCAAGAATTAATTACTTAAAATACATCTCTTTCTCTGTATACATTCATACACACATACATCCGTGTGTGTGTGTATACACACACACATTCATCCTCATGTTGGTTGTGTTTCTTTGGAAATCTCTGACTAATATAAGAAGTAAAGGGATAGGTAAAATAGGGGACTTCAGAATGGTTACCACAGCTTACAAATTAAGAATTCAATTAAAGCAAATGCAAAGACAATTTGAACATTGCTGTTCTTTCTTCTATTTCTCTCCCACAACTTCTCTGAATCCTTGACAAATGAATGTGCAATTCTGTTTTCTGTTCCATTCTATTTTCAGTGCTTACCATAACTTTTGCCATATTGTAGGCTCTTGGTAAGTATTTGTTGGTTGACTGACTGAATGGTTAGGAATCTTAATTGTACAGCTGGTTGAAGGACTGAATGCTTAATGTCACAGTAGCAGGAAAATATATGACGAGTTTGGGGAATGATGAATAGTGCAGGGTTGAAGGTATTTGAGGACAGGATGCCTAGGAACAAATCTGGAAAGGAAGCCTGTTGAGAATTGGGACTTTAGCCTGGTGAACAGCAGAGAGCCATCAGTTTTAAGGAAGGATCGTGTCCACACTTTTCTCTCAAAATGATTCCCAGGATTTTCTGAAGTTTTAGTGAAGCTCAAAGGCTTTTATTTTTATTATAGTTTAGATTGTCTTCAATCCAAATGTACTCTCTTGCTTCTGCCTATTTTAAATCTTACTAGTTGACATTTTTGTCCACTGACACAAATTGACAAAAAGAACATGGGTCTTGGATCAGTGCTGAATCCTGGGTTTATTACTTACAGACCTTATAATATTGAATAACTGCTTTACTTCTCAGTTTCTTCAACTTAATATTTGCAAACCCAATTTTGAAATGTAGAAAGTATTCCCTTTAAGATCAGGAACAAGAGGAGAGAGCCTATTATATGCTTTTTTTCAACACTGTACTGAAGGTTCTATCCATTGTGACATGGAAAGAACAAAAGAATAAATGCATAAAGATTTAAAAATTAGTCAATACAGATCCAAGATGGCAGAGGAGTAAGTGGAATCTACACTAACCTTCTCCTGGGACCAATCTGGAATTATAACTAAATTGTAGAGAAATCATCCAGAATAACTAACTGAACACTAGCTAGAGAGAATCCTTATAACCATGGACAGATGGAAGAAACCACCACAATGTGACTGGTATGGAGTGCAGAGGAGGCATCAGAGGGCTGTCTGGGCTCCCACAGGTGGCAACCAAAGTTCCAGAGGGATATTTCACTGGCTGGGGGGTTGCCTCTGAGAAATGTGGGGTCAAAACCCAAGCTGGGCTCACCAGCCTACAGCACTAGAGCCAGAAAGAAACCCAAATAACATCCAGCTATGGAGGGTTTTTGTCTGCCAGGGAGAAATGGCTGGAGATACAGAGAGCCTCTTAAAGGGCCAACACAAAGTTTCATTTCCACCGCTTACCCTGGGCTCATGCAGTGGGAGAACAGAGTAGACTAGAGTGCTTGTGGAGAGTCTGGGGGTGGACGCTCTAGGAAGAGAACTGAAGGAATAGCTACCAGGATACCTATGCTGAATCATTCCTCACACTGCAGAAGCCATCCTTTTCAGGAAAGCATTCCTCTCCGAGTGGGAGCAGCCTAAGGGGAAGCAATAGCCCTGCCTCCAGGAATTACTCTGCTCTATCCAGGGTGCTTAAGCTGGACTGCTGGTTACAGCTTCATTAGATTAATAACTGATAAGTTTAATGACAGATTAGTTTAAGGCAGGAAATACAAAGAAATAGTCAAAATGGGAAGACAAAGAAACAGACCTCAAATGAAAGAACAAGAGAATTCTCCAGAAAAACCGGATGAAATGGAAGCAAACAATTTATTAGATAGTTTAGAGTAATGATTTTAAGGATACTCAACAGCATGAAAAAGACATAAAAACCATGAAAAAGACATAAAAACCATTAAAAAGGACAAATCAGAAATAAGTAATGCAATATCTGAAATAAATAATACAGTGAAAGGAAAAAAAACAGTAGGTGAAGCAGAGGACAGAATCAGTGTTTTGGAAGACAAGGTAGAAAAAAAAAATCCAGAAAGAGCAGCAAAAAGAAAAATGTTTTAAAAAATGAGGAGTTTAGGAAAACATTTTGGACAACATAAAACGTTACAACATATGCTTCATGGGACTACCAGAAGGAAAAAGAGTGAACAAGGGATTGAGAATCTATTTAAAGAAATAATGACTGAAAACTTCCCTAATCTGGTGAAAGAAAAAGTCACAAAAGTCCAGGAAGCTCAGACAGTCCCAAACAAGTTGGACCCAAAAGGAGCTGCACTGAGGCACATCATAATTAAATTGACAAGGCTTAAAGACAAGGAGAGAATCCTAAAAACCTGCAATAGAAAAGCAGGCAATTACCTACAATGGAGAATCAATTAGACTGTCATGTGATGACTCAACAGAAACATTTCAGGAGAGAAGGGAGTGGTGTGAAATATTCAAGGTGATGAAAAGCAAGGACCTACATCCAAGGCTACTTTACCCAGCGAGGCTATCATTTAAAATCCAAGGAGAAATAAGGAGCTTCCCAAACAAGAAAAAGCTAAAAGAGTCTGTTAACCCCAAACCAGTACTGCAACAAATGTTAAAGGGCTTGGTTTAAGAAGAAAAAGAGAAAGAGAAAGATTAAAAACAGAGGAAAATAGTCTAACAATAAAATTGTATTATGTATGTATCTCACAAAAATCACCTTAAATTTAAATGGCTTAAATGCTGTAACTGAAAAACATAGGGTACCTGAATGGATCACAAAACAATACCCGTATATATGCTGCCTCCAAGTTACCCATTTCAGTTCAAAAGGTACATACAGACTAAAAATAAAGAGTTGGAGAAAGATATTTCATGCAAATCGAAAAGAAAAATAAGCTGGGATAGCAATACTCATATCCCACAAAATAGACTTTAAAACAAAGGCTATAGTAAGAGACAAAGAAGGACACTACATAATGATAAAGGGAACACTCCAACAAGAAGATAAAATCTTTTTTTTAAGAGTATGTTTTTTTTTAAGATTTTTTAAAATTTATTTATCTTTAGAGGGTAAGGGTAGGAGAGAGGGAGAGGGAGAGAAACATCAATGTGTGGTTGCCTCTCCTGTGTCCCCTACTGGGAACTGGCCTGCAACCCAGGCATGTGCCCTGACTGGGAATCGAACTGTGATCCTTTGATTCTCAGGCCCACACTCAATCCACTGAGTTACACCAGCCAGGGCAAGAAGATATAATCTTAATAAACATTCGTGCATCCAACATAGGAGCACTTAAATGTATAAAACAAATCTTAATGGACATGAAAGAAGAGATCAGCAGAAATACAGTCATAGTTGGGGATTTTAACACCCCCATTGACTTCAATGGATAGATATTCTAGGAAGAAAGTCAACAAGAAGACAGCAGCCTTAAATGACACATTAGATCAAATGGATTTAATTGGTATCTTCAGAGAATTTCACCCAAAGCAGCAGAATATACATATTTTTCAAGTGCACGTGGAGCATTTTCCAGGACAGACCACATTTTACAACATAAAACAAGTCTCAATAAATTTAAGAAGATTGAAATCATATCAAGCATCTTCTCTGACCTCAATGCTATGAAACCAAATCATAAGAAAAGTACTGAAAAACACACAAAGACTTGGAAGACATGTTATTAAACAATGAATGGGTCAACAATGAGATCAAGGAAGATATCAAAAGATACCTTGAGGTCTTCTAGCCAAGATGGAGGTATAGGCAGACACACTTTGTCTCCTCACACAACCAAAAGAAGGGCAACAATAATTTAAAAACAAACAAACAAAAAAACAAGCAGAACTGACACAAAACTGAACTGTATGGAAGTCTGACAACCAAGGAGTTAAAGAAGACATATTCATCCAGACTAGTAGGAGAGGCAGAGACAGGAGGAGAGGACTAGTGGCAAGGGGGCAGCTGGAGGACCGGGGCAGGCAAGGTGGTGGCTGGTGGACCCAATGAGGTGGCAGATTGTGGGGTGGGGCATGCAAGGCTGAAGCTTGCCAGCAAAGCAGCAGCTGGTGGACCTGGTGAGGCAACGGATTGTGGACCAGGTGGTTCCACATTTGCCCACAGATAAACTGGGAGAAACAACTGGAGAGTGGGATGGACTGCACAACCCAGGGCTCTAGAGTGGGGGAAAAAGCCTCAAAACACCTGAGGGTGTTGAGGCAGTGGGAGACACTCCTAGCCTCACAGGAGAGTTCATTGAGAGACCTGCAGGGTCCTAGAACATGCACAGGCCCACTCATGGGGAATTAGCACCAGAAGGGACCAGTTTGCTTGTGGGAAGTGGGGGAAGTGACTGAAATCCGGCAGAGAGTGGAGCAAGTGTCATTGTTCCCTCTCAGATCCTTCCTCCACAAACAGCGTCACAACGCAGTTACGCAGTTAGGTGGATTGTCCCGCCTGGGTGAATACTTAAGGCTCCACTCCTTACTACATAAAAGGTGCATCAAGACAAAAAAAGATGGCCCAAATGAAAGAACAGATCAAAGCTCCAGAAAAAATACAACTAAGCGATGAAGAGATAGCCAACCTATCAGACACACAGTTCAAAACACTAGTAATCAGGATGCTCACAGAATTGGTTGAATTTGGTTGCAATTTAGATGAAAAAATGAAGGCTACGCTAAGTGAAATAAAGGAAAATGTACAGGGAACCAAGAGTGATGGGAAGGAAACTGGAACTCAAATCAATGGTGTGGACCAGAAAGAAGAAAGAAATATCCAACCTGAAAAGAAGGAAGAAACAAGAATTCAAAAAAATGAGGAGAGGCTTAGGAACCTCCAGGACATCTTTAAACATCCCAACATCCAAATTATAGGGGTACCAGAGGAGAAGAGGAAGAGCATCAAGTGGAAAACTTATTTGAACAAATAATAAAGGAGAACTTCCCCAATGTGGCAAAGGAAATAGACTTCCAGGAAGTCCAGGAAGCTCAGAGAGTCCCAAACAAGTTGGACCCAAGGAGGAACACACCAAGGCACATCAGAATTCCATTAGCTAGGATTCAAATGAAGGAGAGAATTCTAGAAGCAGCAAGGGATAAGGGGGCAGTCACCTACAAAGGAGTTCCCATCAGACTGTCAGCTGATTTCTCAAAAGAGACCTTACCAAGAAGGAGCTGGAAACAAGTGTTCCAAGTCATGAAAGGCAAGGACCTACATCCAAGATTACTCTACCCAGCAAAGCTTTCATTTAGAGTGGAAAGGCAGATAAAGCACTTCTCAGATAAGGTCAAGTTCAAGGAGTTCATCATCACCAAGCCCTTATTATATGGAATGTTAAAGGGACTTATCTAAAAAAAATAAGATAAAAAATATGAACAGTAAAATAACAGCAAATTCACAATCATTAGCAACCACACCTAAAACAAAAACAAAAGCAAACAGCTAGAACAGGAACAGAACCACAGAAATGGAGATCACATGGAGGGTTATCAATAGGGGAGTGGGAAGGGGAGAATGGGGGAGAAGGCACAGAGAATAAGTAGCATAAGTGATAGGTAGAAAATAGGAAGGGGGAGGGCAAGAATAGTATAGGAAATGTAGAAGCCAAAGAACTTATATGTATGACCCATGGACATGAACTAAAGGGAGAAATAAGGGTGGGAGGGAGTGTGCAGGGTGAAAGGGAATAAAGGGGGGAAATGGGACAACTGTAATAGCATAATCAATAAAATATATTTCAAAAATAAATAAAAACAAAACAACAACAACAAAAAGATACCTTGAAACAAATGAAAATGAGGACACAACAGTCCAAAATCTTTGGGACACTGGGAAAGCAGTCATAAGAGGGAAATTCATAACATTACAAGCCTATCTCAAAAAATAAGAAAAAGCTCAAATAAACAATCTATCTTCACACTTAAAAGAACAACAAACAAAGCCCAAAGTGAGCAGAAGGAAGGAAATAATAAAGATGAGAGCAGAAATAAATGAAATAGAGCCTAAAAACATGATACAAAAGATCAATGAATCCAAGAGCTGATTCTTTGAAAAGATAAAAATTTAACCAGACTCATTAAGAAAAAAAGAGAAAGGACCCAAATAAATAAATTCAAAAATGAAAGAGGAGAAATAACAACTGACACCAAAGAAATACAAAAGATTGTAAGACTATATTATGACCAACTGTATGCCAACAAATTGGGCAACCTGGACAAAATGGATAAATTTCTAGAAACATACAATCTTCCAAAACTAAATCAGGAAGAATCAGAGAATCTGAATAGACAGATTACAGCAATGAAATTGAAGCAGTAATCAAAAAACTCCAACAAACAAATACCCTGGGCTAGATGGCATCAGAGGTGAATTTTACCAAACATTCTGAGAAGAACTAACACTCTCCATCTCAAACTATTTCATGAAATTCAAGAGGAGGGAAGTCTCCCAAACTCATTTTATGAGGCCAGCATTATATAATTCCAAAACCAAGTAATGACACTATAAAGAAAGAAAATTATAGGCCAGTATTCCTGATGACATAGATGGTAAAATCCTCAACAAAATATTAGCAAACCAAATACACCAATGCATCAAAAAGATCATACACCATGATCAAGTGGGATTTATTCCAGGAATGCAAAGTTGATACAACATTTACAAATCAATAAATGTGATTCACCACATAAATAAAATGAAAGATAAAAACCAATGATCATATCAATAGATGCAGAAAAAACTTTTGATAAAATCCAGCATCCACTTATAATCAAAATGCTCAGCAAAGTGGGATTAGAGGGAACATACCTAAACATAATACAGGCCATATGTGAGAAATCCACTGCTAGCATCATACTCAATGGACAAAAACAACAAGTGTTTTCCTTAAGATTGGGAACACAGCAGGGATATCCGCTTTTACTATGTTATTCAACATAGTACTGGAAGTTCTAGCCACAGCAATCAGACAAGAAGAAGAAATAAAAGATATGCAAATTGGAAAGGAAAAAGTCAAATAGTCTTTATTTGTAGATGACATGATACTGTACATAGAGAACCCTAAAGATTCCACCAAGAAACTACTAGAAATTATTGATCAATTCAGCAAAGTAGCAGGACACAAAATTAATATGGAGAAATTAGTTGCATTTTTATATGCCATTAACAAACTGGTAGAAAGGGAAATTAAGAAAACAATCCCGCCCTGGCTGGCGTAGCTCAGTGGATTGAGCTCCAGCCTGGGAACCAAAGGGTCACAGTTCGATTCCCAGTCAGGGCACATGCCTGGGTTGCAGGCCAGGTCCCCAGAGGGGGTTATGTGAGAGGCAACCACACACTGATGTTTCTCTCCTTCTTTCTCTTTCCCTTCCCCTCTCTCTAAAAATAAAGGAATAAAATATATTAAAAAAAAAAGAAAACAATCCCATGCAAAACTTCTGCAAAAAGAATAAAATGCTTAGGAATAAATCTAACCAAGGATGTAAAAGACCTGCACATGGAAAATTGTAAGACACTGAAGAAAGAAACTGAAAGAGATACAAATAAATGGAAGCACATATCATGTTCATGGATAGGAAGAAATAACATCATTAAAATGTCCATACTACCTAATGTAATCTATAATTTCAATGCAATTCCTATCAAAATTCCAATGATGTAATTCACAGAACTAGAACAAATATTTAAAAAATGTAATGGAACCACAAAGATCCCACATAGCAATAGCAATCCTGAAAAAGAAGGACAAAATGGAAGGAATCGTGCTACCTAATATCAAACTATGCTACAAGGCCATAGTAATCAAAACAGCCTGGTATTGGCATAAAAAAAAAACAAAACAGACAAAGAGATCAATGGAACAGAATAGAGAGCACAGAAATAAACCCACATCTTTATAGTCTGTTGGGAACTGCCCTGCCTGGTTTCAGAAGCTGTGATCCCCCATGAGTAAGGCTGAGTAAAAAGACCTTGGGGCCACAAACCATTAAGGAGACAAAGCTTATCTTCCCTGGCAGAGGTGCCGCCTCTGCCCCCTTTACTTCACCTTGCTTGGCCCCAGGTGGATGACTGGTTAGCCAATGATGGGTAAGATTCCTCAAAGGAGGGATGACCTAAGACAACCATGGTCTTGAAGGGGGCCTCAGGGCAGGACTTGGGGGGCTATAGAAAAAGGGAGTGGGAAGGACGTAAGGCTGAATTCGTCCAACTTGACCATCTGGACCAAAACATTTAAGAGTCCACACACTTTTGCAGGGCTGAGAAGTGCCCCCTGTTCCAGTTATAGAAATGTAAACAAAATAGAAATCCCTTTCTTGAAATTTAGCATGCCAGCAGCCCCCCAAAGCTTGGGGGACTGCTGTCCCTTACCTCAGAGATGACCTGGATGGAACTCACTTTTGTGGTGTGCTATGTGCACCAGTTCTAAGATTGCTGCTAGGTGCTAGCCAAGGCAAGGTGCTGTAGGGAACCACGGCCCAGAGGCTGACTCTGCGGGCCAGGACCCATACCTGGAGCTGGGCACGGGGAAGGTTGCTCCCGTGCACACTGGAAAGAGGGGATATGAGGGTGACCAACCATCCTTCTGCCACTGCCACCTATCCCCAGTGGAGAGATCTGGCCCACTGCTCTGCTAGCTCACTTGAGCCGGTGGTCACCAGATACAGTAGTGACCCCCCACCACAGCTGGGGAAACCTATGAGAAGGGCCTGGCTGGCACCCATAGGTCCCTTCTCTTTTTGTCTAAGCTTTCCTGATTATGAGGGCTTCTCTGCCCTACTTTTTCCCATATTTCCAAATTTAAAGATCCCTTATCAGGGAGACATCCAGCAGCCTTAAAAAGCTGCTGAATTAGCATAAAACATTACTCCTGTTTTGTAGAGCGCCCATTCCTCGTGGTTGAGGATTGTAGAAACCTTTAAAGAAATTCCTTAACAAATAAAAGAACCCTTTCTGAAATTCCTCCCACCACAAGCATGGCAATTACAAAACCAGTTTTTCACTATCTGCTTTTCCTTATGCAGGCAGGTGGAGGGAAAAGGCAAAATCGAAAGGACTACAGGAAGCAGCTTGAAAGAAAGAATTTGCTGAGATGCTTGTAAATAACCCTGTAACTAGTTGCTGTTTTTAAAGCTGATTAAAGGAAAAGTCTTTGCTTTCTCCTCCCAAGCCTAAACCTAGGTGGGGATCATGCTGCAGGGGATGGGACTGTGAATGCTTTTACAGTGTGCCTCTCCTTGCATGGACTTTTGCTTGCGGCTGGCAGAAAACCTAGTGTTCTCACCCGGTCCACTTTCCAGTTATCCTCTCATGGGTATCTTCTAGCGAAGAGCGCCCTTGTGGCCTTTAAATGCTCCACCCTTACTGGCGAAATGCAGTGAATGCTTGGGAGAGAGAATGATGGCTCGTAGCCTCTGATTGAAGCAGGTCCCGGAATCCTCAGATCCCTGTTCAGGCACCAGATGTGGGGGGGCCTCCACCCACAGGCCTCGCCCCCGCCTTGGCTGCCACAGATGAGGATAAGTCTACCAAGACATGATCTGCTTGGGGAGGAAAGGTGGTCAATCTCTCAAAGGAGAAGGGCTAGGAGCCTTTTCCTCAGTGGGCTTTTATTGGGTTCAATTTGCATAGGAATACAGGTAAAGCTCATCCATCATTGTCAGGCAGTAAGGATCAAATAATACATAACAAACAAAGAACTATGATGGCTTATTCTGAGTCATGGTCAGTTAGTTAAAGGGCTGTAGAACTTTGGGAAACAAATTCATTTCATGCTTGGACCCTTATCAGAAAATTGAGGGCATTCTTAGTGAAACAGGTTTCACATAATTTTGTGCATGAATTCTTAGGCCTGATTGCCCTGGGGAATGAGCCCATTCCTGCCCAGGGCTGCGCCACCCTCCGGCATTGTTTCAGGCTTAAGGCATTGTTTCAGGCTTAAGTCGGGTAGGGGAAGTAAGACAGCCAAGAGATTAGGAGACTTCCTGCAGGCAGAATGAGGACCCAGGCTATGTCAAAGCTGAGGGGTGAGGGTCCATCACCCCCTTTCTCTATAGCCCCTCAAGTCCTTCTTTGAGGCCCCCATTTGTGGCCATGCCTGTCTTAGGTCATCCCTCCTTTGAGGAATCTAACCCATCACTGGCTAACCAATGCAGCTTCTGAAACCAGAGAGGATGGTTCCCAACAGTATTTGTCCTTAACCTCCTGGCTTACTTCACTTAGCATAATACTTTCCAGTTCCATCCATGTCACAAAGGGTAGGAGCTCCTTCTTTCTTTCTGCTGCATAGAATTCCATTGTGTAAATGTACCATAGTTCATTGATCCACTTATTTACTGATGGGTACCTAGGCTGCTTCCAACACTTGGCTGTTGTAAATTGTGCTGCTATGAACATTGGGGTTCATAGGTTCTTTTGAATTAGTGTTTCAGGATTCTTAGTGTATAAACCCAGCAGTAGAGTTGCTGGGTCAAAAGGCAATTCCATTTTTAGTTTCTTGAGGAAATTCCATACTGTTTTTCACAGAGGCTACACCAGTTTACATTGTCACCAACAGTGCACTAGGGTTCCCTTTTCTCTACAACCCTGCCACCACTTATTGTTTGTTGATTTGTTTATGATGGCCATTCTGACCAGTGTGAAGTGGTATCTCATTGTGGTTTTAATTTGCATTTCTCTGATGGCTAGTGATGCTGAGCATCCTTTCACATATCTCTGGGCCCTCTGTATGTCCTCCTTGGAGAAGTGTCTGTTCAGGTACTTTGCTCATGTTTTAATTGGATTGTATATCTTCCTAGTGTGGAGTAGTGTGAGTTCTTTATATATTTTGGAGATCAAACCCTTATGTGAGGTATCATTGGCAAATATATTTTCCCATACAGTTGGTTCCCTTTTCATTTTTGCTAATGTTTTCTTTAGCCATGCAGAAGCTTTTTATTTTGTTTATTCTTTCCTTTATGTCCCTTGCTCTAGGGGACATATCAGTGAAAATATCACTGCGTAGAATATCTGAGATATTCCTGCCTATCTTTCCTCTATTTCTTTTATGGTATCATAACTTATATTTAAGTCTTTTATCCATCTTGAGTTCATTTTTGTGTATGGTGTAAGTTGGTGGTCAAGTTTCATTCTTTTGCTCTTAGAAATTTTTTATTGGATATGTCTTCCCAGGTAAGGGAAACAAAAGAAACAATAAACAGATGGGACTACATCAAACTCAAATGTTTTTGCATGGCAAAGGAAATCATCAACAAACAAAATAAAAAGACAATCCATGGAATGGAAGTACATATTTGCCAATACATCTGATTAGGGGTTAATATCCAAAATTTATAAAGTACTTATAAAACTCAACACCAAAAAAACCTGAACAACCCAATTAAAAAATGGCCAAAGGACCTGGATAGACACTTCTCCAAAGTGGACATACTGATTGGCCAATAGACATATGAAAAGATGCTCAACCTCACTAATCATCAGAGAAATGCAAATTAAAAGTACAGTGAGATATCATCTCACACCTGACAGAATGGCTATTATCAATAAATCAACAAACAACAAGTTCTGGGGAGGATGTAGAGGAAGGGGAACCCTTCTGCATTGTTGGTGGGAATGCAGACTTGGGCAGCCACTGTGGAAAGCAGTATGGAGATACCTCAAAAAATTAAAAATGGAGCTGCCTTTTGACCCAGCAATCCCACTTCTGGGAATATATTCAAAGGAACCAAAAGCACTAATTTGAAAGAATATAAGCACCCCTATGTTTATTGTAGTATTATTTAAAATTGCCAAGATATGAAAGCAACTCAAATGTCCATCAGTAGATGAGTGGATAAGACAACTATGGGACATTTACAGAATAGAATTCTATTTGGTATAAAAAGAAGAATATTTTACCCTTTGTAACAATATGGATGGATTTGAGAATATTATGCTAAGTGAAATAAGCCAGTCAGAGAAAGATAAAAACCATATGATTTTACTCATATGTGGAATCTAATGAACAAACTGAACAAACATTCAAACAGAGACAGACTCATAGATGGAGAACAGATGACATGTAGTGAGGGGTGGAGGGATTGAGCAAAAAGGTAAAAGGACTTATGGACATGGAAAACAGTGTGGTGATTGCTGGGGGGAGGAGCGTATAAGGGGACTAAATAGTAATAAGAAAATATAATAAACATTAAATTAAAATTAATCAATAGGTAAATTATTTGAATTAAGAAAGTTTAGCATGCCTATTGGGCACAATGTAAATATACTGAAAAGTCAATATTTTTCTATACATTAGCAACAGATAGTATAATTTAGTAAAATTTACAACAGGGTTTGTGTCCGAATACTTAATGCCAGAAATTATAAAACTTTATTTAAGGTGGGTTTGGCTGGGGTGGGGGGAAGTGATGGGAGGAAAATGTAGACAACTGTAATTGAATAACAATAAAATAATAAAAACAAACAAAAAAACTTTATATAAATCTTTAGAAAAGACCTAAATAGAGAAATATAGCATATTCTCTATTTAGACTAGAAGACATATTATTGTAAAGAATTCACTTTTCCCAAGAGATCTACAGTTTCAATGTAATTCCAATCAAAATTCCAATTGTATATTTAAACCTAATGAGCCAATTGTAAAATTCAGGTAGAAAGCAAAGGATTAAGAATATATAAAAAAATCCTGAAGAAGTATAAGATTGGAGGACTTGCTTTACCAAAATACTAGATATCAAAATTTATAAAGCTATTAGTTCAAAGACAGACAGAAACGGAATAAAATACAGAGATAAGAAATAGATCCATATAGGGTATGTGGAAACATCAAGCAAATCTGTGAGGGAAGGAATGAATGTGTGATGCCATGAAAATCGATTATTCATGTGGGAAAAATAAATTTTAGATGCATTAACATTTAAACATGAAAAGCAAAATTATGAAGTTGTTACAAGCAATATAGAAAAATACCTTAACGACTTGGAATATGTAAGTATTTCTTCAATAAGATACAAAAAAAAAATAAACCATAAAGGAATAGATTTATAAATTCAGTTACATTAAAACTTCTATTTAGGGTGAGACTACAAGGCACAAATTGGGAGAAACCATTTGCAACCAATAAAACTGACAAAATATCATTATCCAGGATCAGGATATATGTATCACTTCTATGCAGTCAGAAAAAAATTCAATAGAAAAATACAAAAAAGCTGAATTAAGCTATTTAAAAGTAGCTTAAGCCAATAAGCTTAAGCCAATTAAGCTATTTAAAAATGTTCTACCTCACTAGTAGTTTAGGAAATACAAATTAAAATCATAACATAATACCATGTCACCCTATCCGTGAGAATGGCAAAAATCCAAAACTTTAACAATAAATGGTGTTAGCGATAATATGAAGCAATGGACCAAATATACTGTGGATGAGAATGTAAATGAGTATAAACACTTCAGAATAAAAAATAATAATAAAAATCCCCCATGATTCATCAGTCCCAATCACTCCTAGAGAAATTCTTGCACATTTACACATGGAGACATGAAGAAAGTATAGGAATGTTCATAGCAGTGCAGTTTGCAATAGCAAAAAACAGAAAATGGCTCAAATGTCCATTGACAACTACGAGTCTTACTATTACTGTTCATGAATAGGGAGGAAGGATGGTATGTACGATCATCCCAAATGTATAGTTTATGCACGCTGTCTGCCATACCATCTAAAAGGAAAGCTCAAAACTACTTAAATTATTTCTTTCCCCCTTTTTATTGACTTTATTGGGGTGACACTGGTTAGCAAATTTATACAGGGTTCAGGTGCACAATTCCACAACATGTCATCTGCACACTGTATTATGTGTTCACCACCCAAAGTCAAGTCTTTGTCTATTACCACTTATCTACCTTTTACCCTCCTCCACCTCCCCTTCCCCCCAAGCAATCACCACAGTTGTCCATGACTGTGAGTCTTTCTCTTTTTTTTCTTAATCCCTCCACGCCACCCCGACCCAGTCCTCCAATCCCTGCTCAAATTATTTCTTTTTATGTATATTTTATTGATTATGCTATTAAAGTTGTCCCATTTCTCTCCCATCATTCCCCTCCACCCTGCACACCCGCTCCCACCCACATTCCCTCCCTTTAGTTCATGTCCATGTGTCATAAGTTCTTTAGCTTCTGCATTTCCCACACTATTCTTGCCCTCCCCCTGTCTATTTTCTACCCACTGTCTATGCTACTTGTTCTCTATACCTTTTTCCCCTCTCTCCTCCTCCCACTCCCTTGTTGCTAACCCTCCATGTGATCTCCATTTCTGTGTTTCTGTTCCTGTTCTAGTTGTTTGCTTATTTTGCTTTTGTTTTAGGTGTGGTTGTTAATAGCTGTGAGTTTGCTGTATTTTCACTGTCATATTTTTATGTTCTTTTTCTTAGATAAGTCCCTTTAACATTTCATAGAATAAAGGCTTGGTGATGATGAACTCCTTGAAGTTGACCTTATCTGAGAAGCACTTTATCTGCCCTTCCATTCTAAATGACAGCTTTGCTGGATAGAGCAATCTTGGATGTAGGTCCTTGACTTTTGTGACTTGGAATACCTCTTTCCAGCCCCTTCTTGGTAAGGTCTCTTTTGAGAAATCAGCTGACAGTCTAATGGGAACTCCTTTGTAGGTGACTGCCCCCTTATCCCTTGCTGCTTCTAGAATTCTCTCCTTCATTTGAATCTTGGATACTGTAATTATGATGTGCCTTGGTTTGTTCCTCCTTGGGTCCAACTTCTTTGGGACTCTCTGAGTTTCCTGGACTTCCTGAAAGTCTATTTCCTTTGCCAGATTGGGGAAGTTCTCCTTTATTATTTGTTCAAATAAGTTTTCCACTTGTTGCTCTTCCTCTTCCCCTTCTGGTATCCCTATAATTTGGATGTTGGGACGTGTAAAGATGTCCTGGAGGTTCCTAAGCCTCTCCTCATTTTTTCGAATTCTTGTTTCTTCATTCGCTTCTGTTTGGTTGTTTGTATCTTCCTTCTGGTCCACTCCATTAATTTGAGTCCCACTTTTCCTCCCATCTCTAATAGTTCCCTGTGTGTTTTCCTTTATTTCAGTTATTGTAGCCTTCATTTTTTCATCTAATTTGCGACCAAAATCAACCAATTCTGTGAGCATCCTGATCATCAGTGCTTTGAACTGTGCATCTGATAGGTTGGCTATCGCTTGGTCACTTAGATGAATTGGCTCTGTGGCTTTCATCTGTTCTCTCGTTCGAGTCACTTTTTTGGGCGTGGGGAGTCTGGTGGTGGCTGATACGTAGTGAGGGGTGGAGCCTTAGGTGTTCCCCAGGGTGGGGCAGCCCAGTTGCTGGCTTGTGATGCTATATGTGGGGGTGGGGTCTGAGAGGGAACAATGGCACTTGCTCCACTCTCTCTTGTATTTCAGTCCCTTCCACCACTTTCCCCAAGCAAATTGGGCCCTTCTGGTGCTTATTTCCATGTGGGTGGGCTTGTATATGTTCTAGGACCCTGTGGATCTCTCTAATGAACTCTCCTGTGCGGCTGGGAGTCTCTCCTGGCACCTCAACCCCAACAAGTGTTTTCAGTTGGTGTTTTTAGGTTTTATTTCCTGGTGCTGGGGCCCTGGGTTGCGAGGTCTGTCTTGCTCCCAATTTTCGCCTGGATTATCTGTGCATGAATGTGGAACCGCCTGATCAGCCAATCGCCTTGCACGGCCTCACTGGGTCTTCCCATTGTCTCCCCATGCCTGGGGTCTGCTAGCCACCACCTGCATGCCCGCATCCTCCAACCTCCACTTTTTGCTGCCGTGACTCCGCTCCTCTTACTGGTCTGGATGAATGGTTGTCAGACTTCTGTACAATTCAATTTTCTATAAGTTCTGTTTGTTTTCTTGTTTCTAAATCTTTGTTGTCCTTAATTTTGGTTGTGCAAGGAGACACAGTGTGTCCACCTATGCCTCCATCTTGGCTGGAAGTCCTCAAATTATTTCTTAAACCTAAGAAATATTAACATGGTCCATTATGTTCTTGATTTCCTGCTTTCACTTCAAAAATAATTCACAGGTCTTTAGAGATAAAGAATATGGTGTCAACAATTGGCTAAAGAGAGATGTAATTAGCTGAATTGAGCTTCTGTATTCTGGAAAGTCTAGAGTGGGTGTATACAAGAAAAGACTTAAACGCAATTTCAAGCCCAACTTTGAAATCAATTTGGCAGTCCCTAAGTTGCATACCTACTTTATATTAGTTATGAAGCTGACATACACTCAATAAAATGAGACTGCAAAGGCCATGGAAAGGGTGTGGTCAGTTGTTTTTGCAATACTAATAGGTTAAATGTCTGATTAGACTGCCTTTTCCTCATAGCTAAGCCTGCAGGAGTAATTAATGAACACAGCAGTGTTGCAAAAGTTGTTCATTCTCCATCCATCAAATCATAATGTTTTTTTAGTGAAGGCAGCAAGCAGTGCCAGAGTGAAATATTTTTCCTCTGTAGCTCATAGTTATGAGCATATTTAACAGTACCTTTAAAAAGCCTAGTTTCACCAGTGTCATTGGAATATTTGAATCTTACCCACCTTTTCTCATCCATCATTCAGGTAGGAACTACTTTTCTGTTTTTTTGTTTTGTTTTGTGTGTGTGTGTGTGTGTGTGTGTGTGTGTGTGTGTGTTTCCAAGAGAAAGAAAAAAAAAAAAAGAAAGAAAACCCCATAGGGACAAAGGAGCCTTAGGGCAACAGAGGGGAGTTGTATTTCATATTCTAGGGAAAGAAAATACTGCTCTCATTTTAGGTTGTCATGTTATGCAAAACAATAACCACAAGAAAACAGTGAAAGATTGAAAGGGTCAGACACACTTGGCTTCTAGTCCTGGCTCTGTCACTTACTAACTAGGCTCTGATGCTCTATAACATTGAGAAAGCTGCTTAATCTTTCTAAGGCTTGGTTTCTTCATTTGTGAACTAGGCAAGATTGTTATGAGAATATGATAATGCATGTAAATCTTGTAGCCTAGCACATGGTAGGTACACAATAAACCTTAGGTTGGGGGTCCCTGGGTCCTGAGTTCAGCAATCCATTTCATTTGTCAAAGGTTGCTTTGAAACTGTTTTGTGTTTTTTTTTTTTTTTTTTTTAAACAGAATCTTTAAAAAGTTTCTTTGTTCTATGAAATGTTAAAGGGACTTATCTAAGAAAAAGAAGATAAAAAATATGACAGTAAAAAGACAGCAAACTCACAGCTATTAAGAACCACACCTAAAACAAAAGGGAACTAAGCAAACAGCTAGAACGGGAACAGAAACACGGAAATGGAGATCATATGGAGGGTTAGCAACAGGGGTGTGGGAGGAAGAGAGGGGGGAAAAGGTACAGAGAATGAGTAGCATAGATAGTGGGTAGAAAATAGACAGGGGGAGGGCAAGAATAGTATGGGAAATGTAGAAGCTAAAGAACTTATGACACATGGACATGAACTAAAGGGGGGAATGTGGGTGGGAGAGGGTGTGCAGGGTGGAGGGGAGTGATGGGAGAGAAATGGGGCAACTGTAATAGCATAATCAATAAAATAGATTAAAAAATAAAAAATAAAGAGTCTTTGTATTACCATGCTTATGCTAGAATTTAAGCTGCAACTTTGTGGTGATTAGCTCTGGAAGGTACAATGATGAGATTGGTTTCTCACTGAAAATGGAATTAAGTAACAGCAAAAACAATTATGGTACAGATTTTCTATCTGCACATAACGCCTCTGAACTCCAGAGTACTGTATAAAGGGACCTGCTTGACATCTGCATGTGGATATGTCAGGGATCTCAAACTCATCTTATCCCAAATGGAACACTTGCTCACCCATCCATGAACCTGTTTCTCTTCAGACTTCTCCTTTGTGCATCCAGCTGCCCAAGCCAGAAACTTTAGTCATTCCCAAATCCCATCATTGTTCACTTCTTAATCCAGTTCATTTCAGAGCTATTTAAATCTTCAAATGTATCTTCAGTCTATTTGTTGCCAGAGGAAATAGAATTCTTTCACAGTATCACAGGAAATGCATTTCAAGGATACAGGCATAGGAACATTTGAGATGTAGTGGCAAGGTTTATTGGAAGGATGCACAGAGCATAGTTGCCCCTAAAGAGGCTACTGCACTGCTTCATCCACAACCAGGTGGCTCAGCTCTGTCTTGCTGCAAAAAAAGTTCAGCCTCTGAAGCTGCAGGCCCAAACTTGTTCTCACCAAGCCCAGGAGGAGGGCTAGGGCCCACAGATATTATGCCATTACCCCAGCACTGGCATCTGAAACTTCAGTAGTCTATCTTAGTCTCTGTTCCCCTCCTGCCCACTTTCAGCACTGTGCTTCCCACTGTGTGGCTGCCACACCCAGGCCCACACAGTGGTACAAAGAGAGAACTACCTGGTGCCTTAGATTATATCTTCTTAGGCTTGGGAAGGGGTAAGCTCTCTTTCAAACTAACCAATCTTCTTCCTAATTCTTTGTGGGCTTGTGCTGGGCCCTCCCATCCAATCCCTTTTCTAGATCTTCAGTTACTGCTCTTATCTGATCCTTTTCCCAAATTATCCAGGCTAGGCTCCTCTCTTCATGGTTACCACTGTGACTTCTACTACAAGTGCATCAAAATTCTGCTTTGTCACCTGGCTTCTACTGCGCATGCCTTAGTAGAAGGACCTCTTTCTGTGCTATCTTGGCTTCTACTGCACATGCACTCTACAAAGGATTTCCCCTTTACTCTTTATACCCCTCCTCCCCAATCCAGGCAAATGGGCGGTTATTCCCTGTGGACATTGGAAAGCCAGTCTTTCCTTCCTCCTTAGTAATTAACATCCCTTTTGTGTAGGATGCAGCTTTCCCCTGGATAGTCTGTGAAGCTGTAGTTTTCCCGTTAATCCAGTTTAATTAGATGACTGGTTCCTTAACTGATATCTAACTAACTACCTGCTATAACATTAACCCCATCTCTGTTACCATCACCCTAATCCAAATAATCATTTTTTAAAACCTGGATTACTGCAATAGTTCTCCAACTAATCTATCCATTTCTATGTTTTTATTTCCCTTCCAGTTCATTGGATTTATCATGTTCCTGTACCAAAGCTTTGGTGAATTCCCTTTGCACATTGGATAAATTCAAAATCTTTAATGTGATTTATAAAGCCCTAAATGATATGTCCCATGATTAGCTTTTCAGCTTTATCCATCAATATTCTCTCCTTTATATACTCAATTAGATTAATAAAGGAGCTCAGTTTGCCCAGTGTGAGAATTCGGCACCAGAAATGTGGTATGTTTGAAAAGACTTACCCAGATCTTAAGCATTAATGAAGGGATTAATAGCTGTTTAAGAGTAGAATAACATCGGACCAAGAATATTGAGATTTGGCATATTCTCTGGAAGGCGTGTTTTGACAAAAATTTCTTGTAATCCTGGGATGAATCTATAAATAAAAACAGAATAAAGGTCAACTTGTCCTAGCTAAGATTACTCTGTGTCCCAGAAAGAAGATAAAAAAAACCAAACAAGTAGAACTCATGCCTTCAGGGCATATATACCCTTGTGTAGTGAATTATAGGTACGTAATTGGGTTGACCAAAAAGTCTGTTATCTTTTTTTTTTTAAATATATTTTATTGATTATGCTATTACAGTTGTCCCATTTCTCCCCCATCATTCCCCTCCACCCTACACACCCTCTCCCACCCACATTCCCCCCTTTAGTTCATGTCCATGGGTCATAAGTTTTCTAGCTTCTACATTTCCCATACTATTCTTGCCCTCCCCCTGTCTATTTTTTTCCCATTATCTATGCTACTCATTCTCTGTACCTTTTCCCCCTCTCTCCTCCTCCCACGCCCCTGTTGCTAACCCTCCATATGATCTCCATTTCTGTGGTTCTGTTCCTGTTCTAGCCGTTTGCTTAGTTTGCTTTTGTTTTAGGTGTGGTTCTTGATAGCTATGAGTTTGTTGTCTTTTCACTGTCATTGTTTTATCTTCTTTTTCTTAGATAAGTCCCTTTAACATTTCATATAATAAGGGCTTGGTGATGATGAACTCCTTGAACTTGACCTTATCTGAGAAGCGCTTTATCTGTCCTTCCATTCTAAATGACAGCTTTGCTGGATAGAGCAATTTTGGATGTAGGTCCCTGCTTTTCAAGATTTCAAATATTTCTTTCCAGTCCCTTCTTGCCTGTAAGGTCTTTTTTGAAAAATCAGCTGACAGTCTGATGGGAACTCCCCTGTAGGTGACTGTCCCCTTATCCCTTGCTGCTTCTAGAATTCTCTGCTTCATTTTAATCTTGGCTAATGTAATTACAATGTGCCTTGGTGTGTTCCTCCTTGGGCCCAACTTCTTTGGGACTCTCTGAGCTTCCTGGACGTCCTGGTAGTCTATTTCCTTTGCCAGATTGGGGAAGTTCTCCTTTATTATTTGTTCAACTAAGTTTTCCACTCGTTGCTGTTCTTCTTCCCCTTCTGGGACCCTTATAATTCGGATGTTGGGATGTTTAAAGATGTCCCAGAGGTTCCTAAGCCTCTCCTCATTTTTTTGAATTCTTGTTTCTTCCTCGTCTTCTGTTTGGTTGTTAGTTTCTTCCTTCTGGTCCACTCCATTGATTTGAGTCCCAATTTTCCTTCCATCTCTATCAGTTCCCCATGCATCTTCCTTCATTTCACGGATTGTAGCCTGCATTTTTTCATCTAGTTTGTGAGCAAAATCAACCAATTCTGTGAGCATTTTGATGACCAGTGCTTTGAACTGTGCATCTGATAGGTTGGCTATCTCTTCACTGCTTAGAGGAATTGGCTCTGGGGCTTTTATTTGTTTTCCGGTTTGAGCCATTTTTGGTGGTTTTTTTTTGTTGTTGTTGTTGTTTTGGTTTTAGTCTGGTCGCGGCTATTACGTATGAGGGGGTGGAGCCTTAGGTGTTCCTCAGGGCGGGGCAGCCCAGTCGCTGGGTTGTGACGCTGTATGTGGGGGTGGGGCCTGAGAGGGAGCAATGGCGCCTGCTCCACTCTCTCCTGGATTCAGTCCCCTCTGCCACTTCCCCTCCACCTGGACCATCTGCGCGCTCGAATGTGAGACCACCTGGTCAGTCAGCCAGCCACCTTGTGCGGCCTCACTGGGTCTGCACAGTTGCCCCCCTGTGCCCAGGGTCCGCCAGCTGCTGCCTGTAGGCCCGGGGACCGCCAGTCGCCGCCTGTGCACCTGGGAACTGCCAGCCGCTGCTGCTTGCGTTCTTGGGTCCGCACCTCCACTTTCTCCTGCCGAGACTCCGCCCCTCTTACCGGTCTGGATGAATGGTTGTTGGACTTCCGTACAGTTCAGTTTTCTATAAGTTCTGGTTGTTTTCTTGTTTCTAAATACTTGTTGTCCTTAATTTTGGTTGTGAGAGAAGGCACAGTGTGTCCGCCTACGCCTCCATCTTGGCCGGAAGTCCTCTGTTATCTTTTTTCTGTAAAATAAAAGACATGTTTTTCATTTTCACCAATAACTTTATTGACTTGGATATCTTGAGTATGTCAGCTATCTCCCACTAAGGTTCTAGTGGATAGAGGCCAAGGGTGCTTATAAACATTTTTCAACGCATAAGACAGCCCCACAGCAAAGAATCATTTGGCCAAAATGTCAACAGTATCAGGAAACTTTGCACACCACGTTTGACATGTTCCATCAGTCACAGAACCTTCTCCATACACTGCACAAATCTGTTTTTGCATTTCAGTTGTGTTTTTACCTCTCTTGAAATAATAAAACATAATACATTGAAAATGTTGTATATCTTCTTCCATCTTCAACATTAAAATGGCTACACAAAAATTCACCAATTTTGAATAAAGCTGCTAGAAACATTCTTATATGATTTTTGTGTGGATGCAATTTTTCAAGTCCTTTGGATCAATGTTAAGGAGCACAGTTGCAAGACTGTATAGTAACAGTATGTTTAGTTTTCTTAGAAATTGCCAAAGTGTCTCCCAAATTGGCCATTTGTATTCCCACCAGCAATGAATGAGGGTTTATGTTGTTCTACACCCTCAGCAGCATTTGGCATTGTCTAAAAGTCATCACCAAATTTGAGGTCATTTAGATTTTCTCCTATGTTATTTTCTAGGAATTTTATAATTTTGCAAATAACATTCAGGCCTATGGTCTATTTTGGATTAATTTTTTGAAGAGTGTATTTAATATATATATAATATTTAATATATATTTATATATTTACTATATATTTAATATATATATTAAATACACTCTTCTCTCTCTCTATATATATATATTGCATATGAATGTCCCATTGCTTCAGCACCATTTTTTGAAAAGATATTTCTTTTACACATACAAATATGTTCAGTCGTACCTTAACTAAACAAAATACTTTGATGTGACCATGTATTTCCTCAAACTCCAGCTCAAGTTATTAAAAAAGACAGTTCTGTGCTTTCAACCTCCACTTCTACACGCTTCCTCAGTAATCCCAGAAGTCTGTCTCACAAGCTCCTCACTCTACTAAAACCATTACTGAAATATAAGGGCTGTTCCACTCCTTAAAATTGTCTCAGGAGTTCTGAGACACAGGGTTATACTTGTTCTTATGTGAGCTTATGTTCTTTGTCACCTTTGCTGGTTCTTCTTCCTTTCTTTTACCCCCAGTCATGGAAATTCCCCAAATTTCTATGTGCTTCCATTCTCTTCCTCCTTTATATTACATCTGCATTTCATTGGGATTTAATGAAAAATCATATAAGAATGTTTATAGCAGCTTTATTCAATATTGCCAAATTTGGAACAACTAAGCTAATAGATAAATAAACTGTTATATATCCAGACATTAAAATATTATTCAGCACTAAAAAGAAATGAGCTATTAAGCCACAAAAAGAACATAAAGGAAACTTAAATATATATTATGAAGTAAAAAAAAAAATAAAGTCAATCTGAAAAGGCCACATACCTTATGATTTTAACCATATGACATTTTGAAAAAGGTAAAACTATAAAATAAAAATATAATTTAACAGGGTTTAGGAGAGGAAGAGTAATGGATAGACAGAGCAAAGAAAAATTTTAGGGCAGTTTAATTACTGTCTATGATAGTATAATGACATATGTATTCTTATACATTTGTCAAAACTCATAGAATATATAATAAAAGAATGTAAACTATAGGCTTGGTGCTAATGATTTGTCAATGTAGTTCATAGACTATAAAAAATGTAGTATTCTGATGTGTAATGTTAATAGTGGGGAGGGAATGGGGATAGGTAAACACCCTAAGTTCTGCTTAGTTTTGCTGTGAATGTAAAACTGTTCTAAAATTGAAGTCTTCAGTGTGTTCCTCTTTGGGTCCAACTTCTTTGGGACTCTCTGGACTTCCTGGACCTACACTAAGGCACATCATCATCAAGTTACCCAAGATTAAAGATAAAGAGAGAATTTTAAAAGCAGCAAGAGGAAAGGAGAGAGTTACCTGCAAAGGAGTGTCCATTAGACTATCAGCTGATTTCTCAAAAGAGACCTTATAAGCAAGAAGGGGCTAGAAAGAATTATTACAAGTCATGAAATGCAAGGACATACTTCCAAGATTACTCTGTACAGCAAAGTTATCATTTAGAATGGAAGGGCAGTTAAAGTGCTTCCCAGATAAAGTAAAGTTCATCATCACCAAACCCTTATTCTATGAAATGTTAAAGGGATTTATCTAAGAAAAAGAAGATAAAAAATGTGAATAGTAAAATGACAACAAACACAACTATCAACAAATGAATTGGAAAAAAAACAACAAAAACAAAACTAAGCAAACATTTAGAACAGAAACAGAAAAATGGAGATCACATGGAGGGTTGTCAGTGGGGAGGGGAAAGAATGGGGAAAAGGTACAGGGAAGAAGAAGCTTAATGGGTAGGCATAAAATAGATGGGGAGATGTCAAAAATGGTATAGGAAATAGAGAATTCAAAGAACTTACATGTACAACCCATGGACATGAACTAAGCAGGGGGGAATGCTGGAGGGTTGGGGGGTATAAGGCAGAGGGGATAAAAGAGGAAAAGTGGGAAAACTGTAATAGCATAATCAATAAAATATACTTAAAAGTTAAAAAAAATCACCAATTTTGATAGTTTTTAAAAAATGTACACTAATATGACAACTGTCACAATAAATCTAATAAAATTGTTTTTTTTTTAAAGGTTGAAAATTGCTGTATTTTTTTTTAAAGATTTTATTTATTTATTTTTAGAGAAGGTAAGGGAGGGAGAAAGAGAGGGAGAGAAACATCAATGTGTGGTTGCCTCTCATGTGGCCCCCACTGGGGACCTGGTTCACAACCCAGGCATCTGTCCTGACTGGGAATTGAACTGGCGACCCTTAAGTTCACAGCCCGAGCTCAATCCACTGAGCTACGCCAGCCAGGAAAAAAAATTGTTTTGAATGAAGTTAAAGACAACTAAGCTCTATTAGAGCCATCATACAAAAATAAAAATAAACCAGACTTTTTGGCCAACCCAATACACCATGTATACATACAATGTGTGGCAGAATATTAATAAACTTTTTCACCACAATTAGCTAGAGTCATCCACAACGGCTTAAAAAGATAATGGAGACAGCTGGAATTTGAAGGGAGAATAGTAAAAACATTGATGGAAAAGAAGCAAGAGGATATATCAAGTGCGTGAAAAAACAGACTGATAGGAATGAATGTTCCAGGTAGCGGACAAATGAGGAAGCTACAGGAGAGAAGCATCATGCTATAGAAAGAGTAGGATAAAATAGAAGTTTCAAGAAGTAAGGAGAACTGTGCTCCAGCCGCATCTCTACTTCTAGCCAGCTGTATGCCTTTAAACAAGAATTCAGCTTCTTTGATTTGTTTCTTCATATTTAATAATAATAATAAAAAAGAAACAGCTAACATTCACTGAGTTCTTAAAATATTTTAGGCATGCCATTAAGCATTATTTCATTTAATTAGTGCAAAGAGATTGCTACTTTTATTATATCCATTTTGCGAGTAAAGAATGGAAACTTTGAGAAGTTAAATAACTTGCTCAAGCTCATACAACTAAGGAAACAGCAGAAGTAGATTTTGAGTCCATGCATTCCAATTTTAGAGCTCCAACTCATTACTACCATCTTCTTACACTATCTCTTAAAAATTGTGGAGGTAGGAATAGACAGTCTTGCCTCAATGACTCTATCATTTCAAATAATTTCATAAATTTCAAATAATTCCATCATTTGTATTTGAGAGAGGAGTACAAGAGAGGATTGATTAGGCAGGTAGGATGAGCAGGGCTCTACAATGTAATTTTGATACTATCTTGAGTTAGATCAACTTCAAAATTAAGGGTACAGTCTACCCTCACTTCAGATATCAGCCACAAGCTCCAGGGTTTCCAGGATACCTGCACTTCTGACCACTAGCTACAAATTTTGGGGGTTCCACTATTCCCTCAGTTTTGATAATTTGTCAGAACAACTCACAAAACTCAGAAAGGTACTATATTTATCATTACAATTTTATTTTAGCAAAAAAAAAAAAAAGACACAAATCAGGATACTTAAAAAAAGTGAGACCATAGGGAAAAGTTTGGGAAGGTCTGAAATACACAGCCTTCATGACCTCTCCCCGTTGGAGTGAGCTCATTGACTTGCAACAATTCCCAGAGTACCGTAGTCCCCTCTTATCTGTGGTTTAGTTTTCTGCAGTTTCAGTTACCCATGGTTAACTGCTGTTTGAAAATATTAGATGGAAAATTCTAGAAACAAACAATACCTAAGTTTTAAATTGTGCAGATCTGAATAGTGTGATGAAATATCTAGATGTCTCCTTTTCTCCTTCCCAGGATGTGAATCATCCCTTCACATCTGGCTGTAAACCCTTCATGCCCCTTAGGAACTTGGTAGCTCTCAGTTATCAGATATGCTGTCAAAGATTTTGAGGGAGAGAGACCAGATTCACATAACTTTTATTACAGCATATTATTAGGACTTGCCTATTTTATTATTAGTTATTATTGTTAATCTCTTACTATGCCAAATCTATGTTAAATTTTGTCACAAGTGTGTATGTATTGGAAAAATATAGCATATATAGGCTTCAGCCTATCCTCACTTTAAGGTATCCACTGGGGGTCTTGGAACATTCCCCCCTCTACCCAACCCCAATCCCCAAAGTTTACCAGGAATGTTCACCTAAACTTTGGTGTGCAAAATTTATTGAGGTTTCATTACACAGGCACAATTGATTGAATCCTTGGCCAGGAAATGAACTCAGTCTCGTTTATTCCTCTCCTGGAGGTTATGCTGGTATCATGGTCCAATCCTCTAATCACATGGTGGGTCTGTCTAGTGTGGCCATCTCCATCCTGAGTCATCTCCTTATCATAAACTATCAAGGGTCCCATCATGAGTCATCTTACTAGCATAAACCAACAAATGTGGTTTGCAGTTTGTTATACTTTACTAGGAATACCAAAAATCCATATCACTTGGAAATTTCCAAGGATTTGGAGGATGCCTCCCAGAAACTGAGGACAAAGGTCAGCCAAACCTCCTATCACATTTTTATATTAATATAATAAAAGCTTATTATATTAATATATTACATAAATGATATATATTATACAGCAAATATTTCTTTATAGATATATAAAATTTATATATAATACATTAAATATTTTATATTTATGTCTCCTACTCATATTTTAACCTCTCTGAAATAAAATCATACTTTTATAATTTTTAATAGTTTATAAATGTTGCACAGCATTCCAAAGTACAATGGTTTTCAGAAAGCATTTCATTTACAGCTAGTAGAGCTGGCTAGTCACTCTTATTTTCAAAACTAAAATGAGATAAATATGGTAAAGGTGCAATGTCAAATGGCAATATCCAAAAATCTAATGAAAGAGCTCCTTCCTAATAGAATTGTTTGTCTAAATTGAACAATTTTCTGGAAACCAAATATTAAGTCCAGTTTTTTATCTAATATTTTCATAAAACACTTTATACAGTTAGCTAAATACCTTCACATTGTGCAAAGTTGACACAAGTGGAGCCATTTAGAAATAGAACTAAAATAGCCATTTCAGAGGAATTGCCTTGCACATCTTACTCCTTGAATCTTAGGAATGTATAAACTGGGCTGAATAACTTTTGGAGTGGACCAAATCAACATTGTCTTACAAACAAGCTAACAGGAAAGCAGACATCCTACCAGAAGAACTGATAATTATGGACATGCTGTAGAATCAGTAACCAGTCATGGATAGCTAAAGAGTAACTTAGCTTGTTAACGCCAATAGAAATTCCTTTTTTCCTATTATGTAATTATCTCCCTTATCTCATAAAAACCCCTTGCCTGCTCCCTGGAGCAGGAACACTATTTAGGTTTATGCCTGAATCTGTGCTTCCTGGATTGCAGTCCTTTGATCTCAAATAAAAGCTTGTTGCCTCTCACTTTGGCTTTTATTTTTAGGTTAACAAAACATTTTAGCATGAGACGCAAAAAATTATAAAGTAAAATGGGTTATCTCTCATTTTATAAATCAGGTAAGAGGAACAAAGCTCAGAGTAGTTAGTGATTTGCTCCTGGGACTTAGATCCAGGAGTGAACTCTGTTTTTCATACCTTATGATTGCTTTTATTTAATGTGTCTTGGAGTAATCTTCTTTAGGTTGATCATGCTTGGGGTATTCCTGTACCTGGATGTTTATATCTTCTTCATTTTGGTTTGGGGCTTCCCTGCATCCCCATGCATCTGCCAAAAAATATTGTTGAGTATCTGTCATACTCTCACATTCTGCGGACTACTAGAGATAAAATGGTAAACAAGAATGGCGTGATGCCTGCTCACACAGAGAAGTAAACAGAAAGTTACAATGCTATCTAGTAAGAGTGAAGGAAGAAGAGTGCAATGGCACTCTTCATGGGAGGGGTATCCAACTTAGACTACAGAGGTGGTGAAGACGGAATACTTTGCTTTTTCTGGTAACATTCCTTAAAGAAGGGAAGTCACACCCACACACATTTAAATCAGTTACTGATCTGTTTCTCAAAGTTGAGTTTTAACATTTGTGTTTTGATAGGATTTAGGTTATTGTCTCCTGAAGTAGAGGATGTGATTTGAATACCAAATTATAGAATCTGCAGAACCACAATCAAACTAATTAGAAAACCTTAAGGTCTTAAGGGCTGGGCCTATCACTCATTATCCTTGGTAAATATTGAAAGCTTCCTGAGGGCCAAACTTGTTCTTTCCCAGATCTGTACCTGGAACCACATAGGAAATGGGAGGCCGTAGTAAATGTTCTTAAGGATGGGGGCAAATTAAGGCTGCGTCTTGGTCTTTTATAATTATCTGCACATTTATATAGCAATTGGAAAAACAGCTTCATTTATAATAGAAAATTAAAATCAAGGGTAACATTTTCAGAAACTTTGCAATAAAAATAATGTACATACATTTTTGTCTTAACACAGTTTCTTACTTTTTAAATTCTTTATTTTAAAACATTTAGACTCACATAAAAGTTGCAAAGAGAGCACATAAAGTACCTCTGTATTATTCACCCACACAACAAGAGAAAGATAATTTGCTAGGAAAATGGGAAAGACCCAAACAAACATTTCATGAAAAGTGAAATCCAAATGGCCAATAAGTATATAAAAAGAGGCCCAACTTCATTAGCAATCAAAGAAATACAAATTACAATGATGAGATAAAGAGACACATCCGAATGGCGAAAGCTAAAGTCTGACAATACAAAGTATAGTGAAGCTAATAAGCCATGGGAACTGTAATCTACTTCTATGTGGAGAAGAGTGCAAGTTGGAATAATTATTTTAAAGCAAAAGTTCAGCAAAATTTAATGAAGCTAAAGTTAAACATATCCCATGACCCCACAATTCCCCGGCTAAAAATCTCACAAAAATACATGTTATTTACACTAGGACACATGTACAAGAATCACATGTACAAGGAGGTTCATAGCTGAATTTTTTGTAGGGAGGCCAAATATTCATTAAATGTAGAATGGATAAAAAATTTGTGTATATTCATTCCATAGAATAATCTATAATTAATAATCTATAAAACTGAATAAACCACAGCTACATAAAACAATGTGGATAAATCTTTCAGATATAATGTTTAATAAGAGAAGTCAAACACAGCAAAATACTCACTGAGTATCATAGTATTTTGAACATTATATAATCAAAGCCAGCAAAATTAAACTCTATTGTTTAGGTAGTGAAACTATGAAGAAAATCAAGGAAGTGAGTGCTGTGATAGCTGGGGGTAAGTGAGGTTGTGATCAGGAAGGGATGTTTATGTGTCTGAGTGTGTGTGCCTGTGCCTGTGCACATGTGTATCTCTTCCAGTGTGCTCCATATGTTCTTGAACTGGGAGGGGGGGATCATATCTGTATTCTTTTTAAGACAGTTCACTAAGCTTTAAATTTGTACTTTGTGCATTTTGTTATATTTCACAATTCAGATAAGGTTCTATAGTAGCAGAACATGTAATAAAGACAAATATTAGCAATACACTAAATATTTTTAAAATCTTATAAAATTTACTCTATGTGATATAATTTTTGCATTAAAATTATGTACAAATGTAAACTAAGATTTCCATTCATCAAATGTGTATAGTTTGTTATACATTTACATACATTCACCATATGTATGTAAAGTTTATACATGTGTAAACTTTTGGTTTATATTTTGCATGTTTTATAGAAAAATACAAATTGATGCCTAGAAAAGTAAAGAAAATACACCAAAATAGTTATTATAATTATTTTTATGTGATGATATCACAAGTACTTTTCTACATGAGCAAATCTATAAAGGAAGGGGCTAGTGTTGGTGGATTCAAAGACTGCTAAAAGTGCTTCTCACTTCCCAGTAGTTAATCCTCCATTCTAAAGGGTAAACTGATATCAGTACTTAAGAGCAAATTTGATTTTTCTCTGTAAGACAGTAAAAAAAATAAGAGGAAGGGCTGCCTGGTGGAGGAGCCTCAAGTTCCAGTTACTGTTTAATACTCAAATAGAAAAACCATTCCATAGTGGAAGTGGGTTGGGCAGTGGTGTTCAGAATATTCACACTACAGCTTCCTACTGAGATTGATGTTACTTGTTAGAGCCTTGTACAATGTATCGAACAAGTAACACTTATAGATTATGATCAAAGTCAGCTATTTTTGTCTCTCACCATCTCTTTAAACTTAACTCAGTGGGGTTACTCTTTCCATTTCTCTGGACAAAACCCCAGGCTGTTCTCATGGCTTTCCAGTTCACTTTTAAGGAATGAACATTTAGGTGGGGAAAGGTTCTAATTCACTAATTAGAATACCCAAACTTTGAACCTGGTCTGATATGGAAAATGAAGACTTGGCCCTTCTGCTCACTTCTCTTTGACTTCCACAGTTCTGATTCAAAAGCTGTTGTCACCCACAGTCATGGTCAAGGGTGAAGGGGAGGTAAGGACCATTCCTCAGCACATTGTATTCTCTGGGCTTAAAAGATAATAAAAAGTGCATCTCTCAAATTGGTGTTTTTATATGCTTTTCAGAGGTTCCATGCATTGATGTTCTGCATCCCCTTTGTCCTGGAGAGATGCATCTCTATTACTCTAGGTAAACTCTTGCAACACTGTCCTCAGCCCCTAGATATCTGGTGATATATTCCAGGCACTTTTGTGCTACTCTCTAAAGTAAGGTAGCCTTAATTGACAGGGCTCAAAAATATCATAAGCTGACTCTCTCTGTTTCCCACATTTGAACCTCAGAAATAACTAACATCTTGCTTAGATAGTTTTTGAGACTGCAGGCCCATCTTTATGCAACCGTGTTCTCAATCCCTCCTGTCAAAAGCATTTATCCATCTCTCAACCTCTGAATTTCCCAGGCAGGAGTGAGACCCCAGCTCACACTCCATTTTAGCTTTCTTAGCCATCAGTTGGTTTCCTGCCTTCTTTGTTTCACCCCTGCAGGGAACACATTTAAAAACTCATTAAGTGAGGATGGTGGGATGTTAGAGGGGGTGATTTTCTTAGCCTGGCAACAGCTCTCCTAAAAACATCTCTTCATTTAATTGATTTTTATATTTTTAATCTGACCAAGAGGTCCAAGGGTACCAGGGTCTGAATTCTTTGTAAATCTAAACATGGTGCAGATGGAGAAGGAGGTCTTTTTTGATAATAATCATTATTATGAGTATTCCATTGTACTTCAGATAGAACTAACTACCATGGAGTGCCTTCAACTTCTTCAGTCTTGTACCATCCTTCAGAGTCCAGAGCAATACATGTACCTTCCCCTGAAAGTTTTCATTGTTTAAGGAAGAATTTTGTAAAGCTTTGATCTTGGCAATAAAGCCATCAAGGTTTTGTTGGGTCATATTCTAGAAAATAAATACTTGTTTTATATCTAAAATGCTAAGACAGAAATGGCAGTTTATAAAGTTTGGTTGATCTTTTCCCCACACGATCCTAAGAAGAACAAATAAAATTTTTGTGCCAAAAGTAGGAGTTGTAAAGTTGTCATCAGACCACAGTATCTACAGATCATGGACTTAAATGGGATCACAGAGTTTTCTGAGTTCTCCAATTTAACTCCTTTGTTTTGCAGATGAGGATATTATCCCAATGTCTAGCATACTGCTGATGCTTATTAAGTATATGTTGAATGAATGAGTTAAATATTGCCAAGATTTCACCGAGGCAGAGTCAGCATCAAAACTTATCAGCATACTGAGCCTGGTACTCATTTCTTTGCAGATGCACATCAAATGGGGGACTGCATACTTGTTTGCACACTGGGGTTAGAGATCCCTAAGGATATGGGGGCATCCAGTGTCAATGAAGAAGCCCCAGTCAGAGAAAGTTACTCAAAGTAGGGAGTAGATCTAGTTATTTCTGGTCTGTCAAAACCACTCACAAACCCTAGCCAGACAGGTCTGTTGGTTGGAGCATCATTCCGTACACCAAAAGTGTTGCGGGTTTGATCCCCAGTGAGGGCACATGTCTAGGTTGCAGGTTTGATCTCTGGTTGGGTGCATAAGGGAGGCAACAGACTGATGTTCTCTCTCACATCAATATTTCCCTCTCTCTCTCTCAAATCAATAAACATATCCTTGGGCGAAGATTAAAAATAAAAACCACTCAGAACACCCCAGGAAAAGTAGATCATTTGCTTGAGAAGTTTAGTAAACTTTTTAAGATCGTCTAAGTTGCGAAGCATGAAAAACAAGCACATGAATAGAAACTTTGGCTTATCTTGAACTTTTCATTGAGATTTTTTTTTTAAATGAGGGAGATACATGCCAGGCTCCCTGCAGAAAGTGAGGGCTGAAAGGGATCAGGAAATAGGATTTGGATTCTTGCATGGATGCAGGGGCTGAACCATAAAGTTCTCTGTGCAGTTAGTGAAGGGAGGCCCTCAAAGGCAGGCTGAATACTGGGAGGGGGATCCCCACCCTAGACTCAACTTGTGCCAAGTCACTGGAAAGTCTCCTAGTACCCCATCGAGAGTCTGGCTGTCCCTGACTGTCCAGAGGGGTGGGTGGCTCTGTTTCCAAATTTCTGCCTGCCTCTGGGTTGCTAGGAGCAATAGCTTCATCTTGGGGGAGTGGAGTGTATGGCAACCCTCCTGAGCTTGGGCTTTACTCCACTTTCCAGGGATAAGGGGAAGCAGAATGGATATACCATCTACTTCCCTGATGTTTTCTGTGCAATAGAGGTTTACTCATTCCTTCCACTGACACTTTTTTGGTGTCTAGCAAAATTCACTTTTGTTGTAACCCAACACCTCACTCCCACAGGGCAATGGGGGAATGCCTGAGTCCTTGGGAAGCAGGAACAAAAGAGGAAGATTGGGGTTCTATACATCTATCCAGAAGGAATCAGGAATGGGGACCTAGTCTTGAGGTTTCATTGTTCTGCAAAGCATTATCATGTCAGCCCCCCCCCCCAATGGAGTAGGAGAATCCAGGTTTCTGAGCACCAAGCTGACCAATATTGGAGAAAGATGATCAAAGGGAGGATTGTTGTCCTGAATTAGGAGTTAAACTAAACACTCCAGAGAAAAGGGAAGTCACTGACTTGAGGGAAGCCACCAATTTCCATATTGTGGTTTAGAGATGGGGATGGATAGACCAAAGGGGAACTACTGACTTGGCACAATTCTTCCATCAAGTCCTCACTCCCATCAAATTCTGGGCCATAGGAAATGGAGAGAATAGCAGGAAGTGCAAAGCTGATCGTGTATATTCATTGAGAAAAATTTTTCATAAACTAACATTCAAGTTTAGAATGACAGTGGAGGTGAGCAATGGGTGTCAGGGGAGAAATTCGAGTTTCATATACTCTCTAGCTAAATCTAGTTATGTTCCCTTGAAACTCATCCACTCTGTCCAGGTGAATGGTCAGGTGTTGTAGAATCCCATTGGGAGAAGGTTAATATCCAGGTTTCCTTGAAAAATTACCTTTAAGGTTCTTTTCTTAAATTTTAAATCCTTACCCAAGGACATGCTCACTGATTTTAGAGAGAGAGGAAGGGAGGGAGAGTGAGAGAGAGAAACATCAATGTGAGAGAGAAACATCCATCAGTTGCCTCCCATATGTGCCCTGGTTGGGAATCAAACCTACAACCTAGGTATGTGACCTGACAAGGATTTAAACCCACAACTCTTTGGTGCATAGTGTGATGCTCAACCAACTGAACCACCCAACCATGGCCCTTTAGGTTTCCTTTTGAAAAATTAATGTGGTTAAAAGAAATGACATGCTAGTAACAACAAGCATACCCAGATCTTGGTTTCTAACCCCACTCTCCAATAAAAGCAAACAGGGCTCCATGGAGAACTGCCTGATTTTATGACTACCCCAGAAATATACACGATGATCTTGAAATATCTTGTCATACAGGGAAGTAAGAAAGTATGAAAAAAACCACCCCAAAACCCAAAACCTACACAACGATAGGGGTATATCAAAGGGACATAGTAGCCTAGTTGAAAGGTTTCCAATGGCCAAAACTAGAAAAATGTAAGCAACAAAATAAAGTAGTATTGAGTTATAACTCAAAGCATAAGTAAATATCCATGAGTCTTTATTGATGTAAATGAGTGAACAAATTAATAAGTAGGTGGAGAGTAGACAAATTCTTTTATGTAGAAGTATTTCAAATAAATTATGCCAATATTTTACCCTAAAAGAGGTGGAGCATAATTCCCTACTTCTTAAGTGCAGCCTGCACACAGTGACTTCCCTTCAATGAGTACAGGGTGGAAAAGGGGGAAATAAACAGTGACTCCACAGTGGAGAAACTTGACAAACACTACTTCAGCCAAGTAATCAAAGCCATACCTTGTGTTGATAGTATGATATGAAATTAAGAAAATAGCATTTAACCTCTGTGATCTTTTCTCTAGAAATCCATAATCCTAGTTTATTCACAAGAAAAACATCAGACAAATTCCAGCAGAGGAACATCCTACAATATACTTGACTAGTACTCCTCAAAACAGTCAAGGTTATAAAAAACAAGGGAAGTCTGAGGAACTATTATAGCTAAGAAGAGCCTGAGGAGATGAGACAACCAAATGTAGTATCCTGGATGAAATCCTGGAACATAAATTAGGTAAAAAAAAAAAAAACCTAAGGAAATCTGAATGGTATGGATTTTGATAATAATGGTTTGTCAATATTGATTTATTAACTGTAGCAAATATACCATACTAATATAAGATATAAAGGTCTGGGAAACTGGGTCTGGGTTATAAAAAACTCTGTGTACTGTCTATCTTCTCATTTTTTGTGTGTAAATCTAAAACTGTTCTTAAAGATAAAACTTATTAATTAAAAAAATTAAAATTGTTCCAAACCTGGAACAGAATTTAGCTGCATGATATAATTCACAGCCTCTTTCTGGAAAGAAATAAACATTACTAAGATTCTTAGTCAGTTTTCTGATAAACTCTAATGTGATGAAAACTTGTTCTGGGAAGCTAGTTACTCATTCATCTAGTAACTGTCAGCGAAGAGTCTAGTGACATTTGTTTAACCAGACATTCTTTTTGGGGAAGTAGCTAATGTAACAATGAATAGCCATTCTCTTTTCTTAGAAGTTTTCATAACTAAAAATGAAAAAGTTAAATTCATATAATGGAGGCTTTTTCATAAAACCTTGGAATCTGCTTGTTTTCTAATTGCCTTAAAAGTTATTTTCAAAACTTCTGTATCTTCGACTCCATTATTTTAGAGACATTATAATGAATTGTTTTTCACTAGCCATTACTAGTTCCTCTTATTTTCTCCCCTTTCTCATACTGCCAGAACAAGTTAATACAATGGAAAGAAAAGTAAAAAAACAAAAACAATGATACAGTGTCATATTTCTTCTTTGAATTGGATATAATGAAGCATCTGTTGACTTTTTCTCTAGGAAACATAATATCCTCCTCGCAGGTATGAAGCCTTTTGAAAATAACTGCAAGGAAGGTCCCCTTAGAAAAATTAGACTTTACTCTGAGTATGAGAGGAAGACAAAGCATTTACATTTTTTCCTTTTAGAATTACTGGAAAGGAATCTAGAGGATTACTCTAAAGTTGTGGTTTTTATGTAGAGGAAGGAAAAGGGACTGAAATTTGCCCTCAGCAAGACCTGATCATCTTGCTTCAATGATGGAAGCTGTGTGGGGTGTAGAGTGGGTATCACTGATCAGGATGCTGATCTTGGTGACTGATGTGGTTTAAGAGGCCAAGAATCAAACAGACCTAAGAAAGGAGATAGGGTCACTGTGTGAACCTTAGCCATAGACAATCTCTCCATGTTCAGTACATGAGCTGGGCAGTGTTTGGGAATCTTCTGGGTGAGATTGAAGCCATGAATATCTGAATTATTTGACCAAGCATGAATACAAAACCCTGAACTATTTTCACTAAAGGTAGGAAAAAACCAAAGAATTCCTCAAACACCTAGGAATGACATCCTTTTATGGGCTAAAGATGAATGAAATTAGAACAGGGTAGAAAGGTTATTTGGTGGTTTGGTTACATTGGCAGTGTGAGGTCTGGAAGTCAAAACTAGACCCACCGTGAGGACCCCAGTTCAAAGAAACTGATGGGATTGTCTTTCAATCATCCTGTTATATGATATCCTGCATCTTTAAAAAATGGACTTTTTTCTCATTTTTAATTAAGTTTTATTTTCTAGAATTTCACAGATTTATTATCAGATATTTAGAGAACACATATAAAGAAAATTAAAATTGCCAGAAATTTTACCACCTACCTAATGTTTTTGCAGCATAATATTTTTTAGTACTCTGCCCTCTGTTTTTTTGTATATGGCCTGATAGTAATATTTGAGGCAGGTTTTATAATAATCTTTGCCTTTCAGATGAGGACACTGCCCCCTGGGAGTTCTTCCCTGCCTGGTGGTACAGAAGCACCTCTCTGGGCCACAGCCCCTGTCATTCTATTATCAACATACTGTTCTCTGACTATTCATTTCTGTGTCTGCTTCCCCAGCAAAGCAGAATAGATTTTGAACAGAGGGTATTCAGGTCTGTCCATGTGGCCTTTGTGATCTGTTATTCTTGCCCTATTTCCATGACCCTGGTGCCATATGTAAATAGACACAATTGCCCATCTCTTCCATTCTGAATCATCTACCCCAGTTATCTCACACTCTGCAAATAACCTTTCTGGTTGCTGTTCCTTAAATTATTTGTCTACAGCCTTTCATCAACAACACATTGTATAGTATTGCTTCCTTGGCTCTGATTTTTGGTTGCCCTTCTCCATCACGATTGGTCATTAGCCCTAATTTGGTAATATAGAGTTTGAACATTCTGAATCTAGCCTATCCTCAGGACCCTACACCTTTCCACAAGCCTCTTAGTCACAGAGTTCTAGATTACAGAAGGTCGGTAAATAGGGTAGAATCATGGCAGTGAGATGACAAAATCAGTAGTTTAAAAGGGTTATTGTGGATAATGGGAACGGAGATAGATGGAAGGTAAAGAGACAGACTCATCCAGGTTGCCGGTGCCCTACAAGTTGAGTTAGTCTAATCATTCTGTCTCCTGCCTAGTAGTGGTTACTTTCGAAATATGCGTGTGGGATGAGTTCCCCTCCAAACATTCCTCTTGCTTTTATGCTTCTCTTTTACCTTTTGCCTCCCACATGAAATCCTCTCCCTCTCTTCTCCAGTCATTGAGATTTTTTAGTCCCTTATTGTCTTGTTCTAACTTGATCTGGCACCAGATCTTACCTCAACAGAACTTATTATAAGCCTATCTTTTCAGCAGTGCAGGGCTTGTTCTCTGATGCCATTTGTTGTTTTATTTAGATGTTCCATATCCATGGCATTATCATTAGAGCCCTTAGGAGAGTGGCTTTGCTATTCTCCTTTCCTTCTACTTCTAGTCTCTTTTCAGGGACTAGAAGTGGACTTTTCACAAATTGATGTTTGCTGCATGCTTATTGATAGATTGAAACATAGTAATATGAGTGTAAGGGATGGTGATTTGGATTAAGGTTGAGGTTATAGGTATGATCCTAAAGGGATCCCATTGGAGTAAAAAGAGTTCTGAGTCTGCTTCTGGGATAATGGGCTCAGAGCAGTCAGCTAACACCCAGAAAGTAGTCTCTTCCGTGGTGAGGTAATTCCTCAGTTTGCTGCAGTCAGAGAGGCCTTTTGGGTGAATTCAACATACTATCCCAAAGGCCATGCACCATGCATTGTAATGGCTACAACATCTCAAAAGAGACACATAACAGCTGCATAAATGCCAGGTGTGAAAACTAAAGTGACTGGGGATTCCCCTTCCTTCCACCCTACCGTTCACTCTCTTCTCTCACTTCCTTCCTTCACAGATGCTTCTGTCACTAAATCTCCCTAAAGCATAAACAATGCAGACATCAGTGTTAGCATGGGAGTTTTAAAAAGTCAAATTGTTTTTTGAAGGATGTAGTTTTTAAGTAGTTAAATTACTGTGTAATATATAAAAGACAAATGCATATTTGTAATATATACAAATAGAATAATTTATTCAGCTTCCTTTTTTTTCCCCTGGGAATTGTTCCAAATTTCAAATAATTACGTGGAAAGTACACAATAAATGTCTGTCTGAAAAGTTTAAGTGGCCACTAATTTGTTTCCTGTTGGGGACCATCATCGGTAAGATGATAAGTTTTGCAGAAAGTCAACTTCCTTAAAATTTATATTAGAGAAAAGAGAACAGGGCGTACTGCTAAACAGTTAGTTTAAGAAAAGATTTGTTCTGCAAACTGAATCTACTTCCCAACTTCAAACAGTCAAACATAAATAAGCTTTAGATTGATTTTCCAGTGAGACTGCTGGAAGCATGTGATGCAGTACAGTGTGGTGGTTCAGAGCTCATACTCTTGCTTCAAAGCCCAGTTTAACCCCTTACTATCAGTATGACCATAGGCAAATTGCTCAGCATCTCTTCCAAATTTAATGGTTTAAAATCACAGTAGTCATTTCCTTTTCTCAAAATCTGTGATTTGGATTGGGATTGCTGAGGAATTCTGTGAGTTCCTTTAGGGATGGCTTGAAGGCTAGGGGTGACTTGATGGCTGGGAGCTCACTCATTAACATGTTTGGGAATTGATGCTGGCTGCTGGCTAGGACCTTACTTGTGGTTATGGGCTGGATCACCCACACTTGGTCTTTCATCATGGATGCTTAGTTTCTTCACAGTATTGTAGCTATGCTCCAAGTGCAAGCATGCCAAGAGAGAAAGACAAACATGCACAATGTTTGAACGATTTAGCCTTGGAAGTCATCTAGCATTTCTGCATTATACTGTCTTTGTCCAGTCAGTCACAGAGGTCTGCGCAGTCTCAAGGAAAAAGGAGAAAGGTCCTGCCACTTCATAGGAGAAAATATCAGTGGCACATTATATGAAGAACATGTAGCATGAGAAATATTGAGGTGGCCATCTTTAGAAGATGAAACCTACTATTGTCTGCCTTCAAAGGTCTATTGTCTATATCAAAGGACCTATAAAACATCACTTAGAGGAAGCTTGGAACATGATTTGATATTCAGGTTCATATTGAAAGTCAAAATATAAGAAAAAATTTTTTCAAAGTGCTTTTATTTAATATTTCTTAGCTAGTGGCTTAAAGTAACTCATTCACGGATAAAGCAATGTTACTAAGGATATCAAAATTATGTCCTAAAAGGAATAGTTTTTGCCTATGTAAATGTTATGAGACTTGTGCCCTTTATATGTCATTTCTCTAAATACGTGTATAGGGTCAACTACAGCAAAAAAATATGTCCCCCCTGAAAATTTTTCCTTGAATGCTGTTTGGGTTTAACTGTATTTGAAACCATGTATTAAGATCCTGAGATTCTTTTTTTTTTTTTTAATATTTTATTGATTAAACTATTACAGTTGTCCCATTTCTCCCCCATCATTCCCCTCCACCCTGAACACCCTCTCCCTCCCTGTCATAAGTTCTTTAGTTTCTACATTTCCCACACTATTCTTGCCCTCCCCCTGTCTATTTTCTACCCACCGTCTATGCTACTTATTCTCTGTACCTTCCCCCCTCTCTCCTCCTCCCACTCCCTTGTTGCTAACCCTCCATATGATCTCCATTTCTGTGGTTCTGTTCCTGTTCTAGTTGTTTGCTTAGTTTGCTTTTGTTTTAGGTGTGATTGTTAATAGCTGTGAGTTTGCTGTCTTTTTACTGTCATATTTTTTATCTTCTTTTTCTTGGATAAGTCCTTTTAACATTTCATATAATAAGGGCTTGGTGATGATGAACTCCTTGAAGTTGACCTTATCTGAGAAGCACTTTATCTGCCCTTCCATTCTAAATGACAGCTTTGCTGGATAGAGCAATTTTGGATGTAGGTCCTTGCCTTTCAAGACTTCAAATACTTCTTTCCAGCCCCTTCTTGCCTGGAAGGTCTCTTTTGAGAAATCAGCTGACAGTCTGATGGGAACTCCTTTGTAGGGGACTATCTCCTTATCCCTTGCTGCTTCTAGAATTCTCTCCTTCATTTGAATCTTGGCTAATGTAATTACGATGTGCCTTGGCATGTTCCTCCTTGGGTCCAACTTCTTTGGGACTCTCTGAGCTTCCTGGACTTCCTGGAAGTCTATTTCCTTTGTCAGATTGGAGAAGTTCTTTATTATTTGTTCAAATAAGTTTTCCACTTGTTGCTCTTCTTCTTCCCTCTGGTACCCCTATAATATGGATGTTGGGACATTTAAAGATGTCCTGGAGGTTCCTAAGTCTATCCTCATTTTTTTTGAATTCTTGATTCTTCATTCTTTTCTGATTGGATGTTTGTTTCTTCCTTCTGGTCCACTCCATTGATTTGAGTCCCAGTTTTCCTCTCATCTCCATTGGTTCCCTGTATGTTTCCTTCATTTCACTTATTGCAGCCTTCATTTGTTCATCTAATTTGTGAGCAAAATCAACCAATTCTGTGAGCATCCTGATCACCAGGGCTTTGAACTGTGTATCTGATAGGTTAGCTATCTCTTCATCACTTAGATGAATTGATTCTGGGGCTTTGATTTGTTCTCCTGTTTGAGCCATTTTGGTTTTTTTTTCTTGGTCTGGTTGAGGCTGTTAGGTAGTGAGGGGTCGAGCCTTAGGTGTTCCCCAGGGTAGGGCAGCCCAGTAGCTGGGTAGTGATGCTGTATGTGGGGGTGGGTTCCGAGATGGAACAATGGTGCTTGCTCCCCTCTTTCTCGGATTCCAGTCCCTTCCACCACTTCCCCTTTGCCTGGATCATCTGTGCGTGAATGTGGGATCACCTGGTCAGCCAGCTGCCTTGCGTGGCCTCACTGGGTCTGCACAGTTGCCACCCCGTGCTCGGGGTCTGCTAGCCGCCGTCTGTATACCTGGGATCTGCCAGCTGCTGCTGCGTGCATGCCCAGGTCACTTTTTCCTGCCCCGACTGCGCCCCTCTTACTGGTCTGGATGAATGGTTGTTGGACTTCCGTGCAGCTCAATTTTCTATCAGCTCTGGTTGTTCTCTTGTTTCTAAATCTTTGTTGTCCTTAATTTTGGTTGTGAGAGGAGGCATACTGTGTCCACCTACACCTCCATCTTGGCCGGAAGTCCTGAAATTCTTTATAAAAATAGCAAGTTTGAACAAAGTGAGTCAACATCAGTTGAGGCTCCTCAATGTGAACAAAGAGACTAATGCTTAAATGTTCATGGATTTCAAACTTTATTTATTTTTTAAATTTTATTAAATTTATTTTTTCTTTTTCTTTTTTTTTAAATCAGTATTTTTTAATTGTTGATATTGTACAGTTTTCTGTCTTTTACCCTGCCCCAGCCCACCACCCCAGCCCTCCCTACCTTCCTCCCATTTCCACCCCCCATAGTTTTTGTCCATGAGTCCTTTATACTTGTTGCTCTAAAAAATTTTTATTAAATTTATTGGGATGACATTTGTTAATAAAATTACATAGGTTTCAGGTGTACAATTCTATAATACTTCATCTGTATATTATATTGTCTATTCACCACCCAAAGTCTCATTCCATTACTGTTTATCCCCTCTTTACCCTTTTCAAGCTCCTCCAAACCCCCTTTTCCCATTTATCATCATACTATGTCTATGATTTTTTTTTGCTTAATCCCTTCACCTTTTTTACCCAACTCTCCCCACTCCTTCTCCTCTAACAGGTGTCAGTATGTTTTCTGTATCTGATTAATCTGTTTCTATTTTTTAAAATTTATTTTGTTTATTAGATTCTACATATAAGTGAAATCATATGGTATCTTTCTTTTTTTCTTTTGAATTAATCTTTATTGTATTTTTCCAATACCATTTAGTCCCCTTATATCCCCCTCCCTGAAGCAATCCCCACACTGTTGTCTATGTCCATAAGTCCTTTTTCCCTTTGCACAATCCCTCTACCCCTGAACCCCACCCCTACTAGCTGTCATGTGCTCTCCATATATGAGTCTATCTCTGTTTTGCTTCTTAGTTCAGTTTGTTCATTAGATTCCACATATGAGTGAAATCATACGGTATTTGTCTTTCTCTGACTGGCTTATTTCACTTAGCATAATGTTCTTTAGGTCTATCCATACTGTCACAAAGGGTAAAATTTTCTCCTGTTTTACGGCCAAGTAGAATTCCATTATGTAAATGTCCCATAGTTGTTTTATCCACTCATGTTCAAGATGGACACTTGGGCTGCTTCCATATCTTGGTGATTATAAATAATGCTGCAATGAACATTGGAGTGCTTTAGTTCTTTCAAATTAGTGTTTTGGTTTCCTTTGGATATATTCCCAGATGTGAGATTGCTGGGTCAAAAGGCAGATCCATTTTTAATTTTTTGAGGTACCTCCACACTGCTTTCCACAGTGGCTGCACCAGTCTTCATTCTCACCAACAGTGCAATAGGGTTTCCCTTTCTCCACATCCTCACCAGCACTTATTTGTTGATTTATCGATGATAGCAATTCTGACAGGTGTGACATGGTATCTCATTATGGTTTTAATTTGCATTTCTTTGCTGATGAGTGATGTTGAGCATTGTTTAGTATGTCTGTTGGTCATCTGATGTCCTCTTTGGAGAAGTGCCTATTCATATTTTTTGCCCATCTCTTAATTGGGTTGTTTTTCTGGTGTTGAGTTTTCTAAGTACTTCATAATTTTGGATATTAACCCCTTGTCAGATGTATTGAGAAATATGTTCTTCCATTCTGTGGATTATCTTTTATTTTGTTGATGTTTTCCTTTGCTGTGAAAAACCTTTTTAGAATAATGTTGTCCCATTTGTTTCTTTTTTCTTTTATTTTTAAATTTTTTTATTTTAATTGTTGATCTTGTACAGTTTTCTGTCTTTTACTCTCACCCCAGCCCACCACCCCAGCCCTCCCCACCTCCCTTCCATTTCCACCCCCCATAGTTTTTGTCCATCAGTTCTTTATACATGTTCCTGTAAACCTTTTCCCTTTCCCCTGAAATTCCCTCCCCTCTCCCTTCTGGTCACTGTCAGCCTGTTCCCAATTTCAGTGTCTTTGGTTATATTTTGCTTGTTTGTTTGTTTTGTTGATTAGGTTCCTGTTAAAGGTGAGATCATATGGTATTTGTCTTTCACTGCCTGGCTTATTTCGCTTAGCATGATGCTTTCCAGTTCCATCCATGCTGTTGCAAAGGGTAAGATAGCCTTCTTTTTCTTCTTTCTTCTTCTTCTTCTTCCTCTTCCTCTTCTTCTTTCTTCCTCTTTCCCCTTCCCCTTCCCCTTCCTCTTCCTCTTCCTCTTCTTCTTCTTCTTCTTCTTCTTCTTCTTCCTCCTCCCCCTCCTCCTCCCCCCCTCCTTCTTCTTCTTTCTTCTCCTTCTCCTTCTCCTTCTCCTTCTCCTTCTCCTTCTTCTTCTTCTTCTTCTTCTTCTTCTTCTTCTTCTTCTTCTTCCTCCTCCTCTTCCTCTTCCTCTTCCTCTTCTTCTTCTACAGCTGACTAGTATTCCACTGGGTAAATATCCCATAGTTGTTTTATCCATTCATCTACTGATGGATATTTGAGTTGCTTCCATATCTTGGAGATTGTAAACAATGCTGCAGTCAACATGGGGTGCTTACATTCTTTCGAATTAGTGTTTTTGGTTCCTTCAGATATATTCCTGGAAATGGAATTGCTGGGTCAAGAGACAGATCCATTTTTAATTTTTTGAGGTATACTGCTTTCCACAGTGGCTGCACCAATCTGCATTTTCACCAACAGTGCAAAAGGGTTCCCCTTTTTCCACATCCTCTCCAGCACTTGTTGTTTGTTGATTTATTAATGATGGCCATTCCCACAGATGTGAGTTGATATCCCATTGTGGTTTTAATTTGCATTTCTCTGATGATTAATGATGTTGAGCATCTTTTCATATGTCTATTTGCCAACTGTATGTCTTCTTTGGAGAAGTGTCTATTCAGGTCCTTTGCCTATTTTTTAATTGGATTGTTTGTTTTTTTGGTGTTGAGTTTTATAAGTTCTTTATAAATTTTGGATATTAATCCCTTATCAGAGAAAAAGTTTTGTTTTGTTTTTTAATGACCATGTTCAGTGACTTCACTGGATAGTTTGACATTTTGGGTAACGTAGATGCTAACTAAGATCCAGGTTGGGGCAGATAGCAAAAAAGACATGCTATAGAGAGGAGAGGAAGGGGTAAGCTGGGTAGTTGCCTTTCCTGGCTTGCCCTCTGCCCTATCTTCTAAATCCAAGAACAAAAGTTTCTTGAGGAAAGTAGAGATTGAAGATGTCTGGGAGAGTAGAATGAAATCCAAATTTTATCAAGCTTTCCTCAGAGGCCCTGTGTTGCATGACCCTAGAGAGAACCATTCACATAAAACAGTGTCTGGAAACATGTATAAGTAATCAGGAAATCTTATGAAAATGCAGATTCAGATTCTACAGATTCGATTTGAAATTCTCCATTTCTACCTTGCTCCCAGGTGAATGTGGATGTTGCAGGTCTAACAACCATACTTTGAGTAGCAAATTCCTAAGGGAATTATGTGTATCAACTTATTTTATCCTCAAAACAATCCTATGAAATTGTTATTACAGTCTCTCCAGTTTATAGACAAGAAAGCTGAGAATAAATCATTAGGTTAATTCATACAGCTACTATATAAGGGACAGAGCCAGGACTTGAAGTCAGGTAGTATGCATCTGTCATCCAGGATTTCTTTCTTTAAAAAAATTAAATTAATGTGCTTTATTTATTAGAGAAGTTTTGGATTCATAGAAAAATTGATAGAGACAGACTCATAAACAGAGAGCAGGACAACACCTATGGGGGGAGTTTAGGAGATAGAACGATCAAGAAAAAAAATTAAGTGGAAAGTACAGAGTCCCCATATACTCCTTCCACCTAGTTCCACAGCATCCTCTATTATTAGCATCTTGCATTGATAATTACATTTGTTATAATTGATAAATAAATATTGAAACATAAATCCATATTTGGCATTAAAGTTCACTCTTTGTGTTACACAGCACTATGGGTTTTTACAAATGCATGTGTTTAGAGCAAGAGCAGAGCAGATTTTTTGGATACTTTTTGAGAATCCAACGTAGAGTCACTGTCAGTCATGACAGTTACGTCAAGAAGCAATATGCCTGAGACTAAGGTAATTGGGTGTAATGGCAATGCCCTTGGGATGGGCCTAGAATGTCCCAAACTGCAAATCTGGACACTCAGATAAGGACTCCATCAGGACACTGATATGAGTGGGACCGCTGCTCATTGCAGGCTATTTACAGTATCATACAGAATAGATTCCCTGCTCTAAAAATCTGCTGTGTACCAACTGTCTGTTGTTTTACCCTCTAAGACCCTTGATTTTTTTAGTCAGGTTCATTGAGGGATAATTTTCACAGTAAAACTCACCCTTATTAAGTGTATAGGTTGAGGAGTTTTGACAAAGTAGAAAGATGTATAATAACTAGCTCAATCAAAATATGAACATTTCCGTCACTGCAAAAATTTCCCCCATGCTCCTTTGTAATCTGTCTCCACCCTGGGCAACCACAAATCTGATGAGTATGTTGTGTTTGACTTTTCAGAATGTAATATAAATAGAATAATACAGAGTTTGCTCATATATACATTGCTTTTTTAATTTAGCATAATATTGAGTTTCATCCATGTTGTTCCATGAATTAGTAATTTGTTCCTTTTTATTGCAGAGTAGTATTCTATTGTATGGATATATCACATTTTCTTTATCCGTTTGCCAGTTAATAGACTTTTAATTGTTCCCAGTTTTTGGTTATTATCAATAAAGCTATTACAGGCATTTACACACTAGTCTTTATATGGAAATAGATTTCTTTTAGGTAAATACTTAGGGCTGGAGTTTCTGGGTTATATAAGTATATATTTAATTTTATAAGAATCTGCCAAACTGTTTTTCTTTTCAAATTTTTTTTGATGTGGTACAAAATGATTAACCTTTTATTAATTAGCAACTTGTATTTTAAAAGAAAAGAAACAAAAGGCAGATGAGATAGTGGAGTCAGGGAAACTCCCTGAATGAACAGAGGAACAGGGGCAGGCAGGGTTGAGGAAGCCATTTGAACCAACAGAGGTATCACCCTCAGAAGTGGGCCTGACCCACGAGTGGGGCTGGATCTGGGCCAAAGGCAGCAGCTCAGAGGGCTGGTATCTGAGAAGCTTGCTGATCAAGTCATAGGCCCCCAAAGGAACTGAGGATGTGTCTGTATGTCTCAGAACAGAAGGTGTTCTTAAGAGGTGAATTTCCCATCAGTAGCTTGTAGCAGAGCACCTCAATGCACCACAGATCCACCTTCTCATTGTATGTTCTCTGCTCAATCATTTCTGGGGGCAAGTAGGCCAAAGTCCTGCATATTGTCTTTCTTCTCAGTGAGGGAGTGTGCATAGACCAGCCAAAGTCTGTAATCTTCTCCTTACCCCTTAATCCCAGCATCAGGTTCTTCAGTTTAATATCCCTGTGAATCACCTTATTCTCATGGCAGTAAGTCAGAGCATCTACCAACTCCTCCATTATCATGGCTGTATGCTGCTCACCTAATAAGTGGCTTTTTTGCAACTCCTTGTGTAGCTCGCCCCTTGGAGTGTATTCCAGAATGGGGTACATAGACACGCATCGTGGAAGTAGTTGTACTGGCGTAGGATATTGGGGTGTTGTAGATGTGCCTGGATTTCAGTTTTCTGGGCAGCTGGTGTTCCATTCCTATCTTCTCAAGCTGGAACCTGAAGAGTACTTTCAGAGTCACAGTTAAATGGCTTTCCTTAAGCCAAGCCAGGTACACATTCACAAAATTTCCCTTGCCCAGTGGACGTCTGATTTTAAAGTTACCGATTGTGAGGCTCTGGAGTTTGCTCCTCATCCCTTGGTCCCATGTCCCTTCCTCTTCCAGACACAAAGCCAAAGGCACTCACACATTGGGACTGTGTTGGGCCATCTGAGCTGCAGGCTGAGCATTGCTGGATTTCACCATGGATTGTGAGACCCTTATGAAGAGAAGAGATGGTGATGAGAGGACACCTTCCTGAGCCTGGTGGAACTGGTGTGCAGGTCCAGGTTATCCAGCAGTTCAGGAAATCCAAACTGTTTTTCAAAGTGGCTGAACAATTTTGTATTCCTTCTAGCAATGCAGCAGAGTTCTAGTTAGTTCATCTTCATCCTTGACAGCATTTTATATTGCTAGTGTTTTTAATTTTATCTATTACAGTAGTTGAATAGTTGTATATTAGTATGGTTTTAATTTGCATTTCCCTGATAACTAATGATATTGGGCATTTTCTTCATGTGCTTGTTGCTATCCATATATTTCCCATATATCTGTCCAAATCTTTTGTCCATATTTATTGGGTTATCTGTATTGTTGCTGTGTTATAAGAATTCTTTATATATTATTCTGAGTGAAAGCCCTTCATCAGATAGATGTTTTATAAATATTTTCTCCTGGTCTGAGGTCTATTTTTTCATTTTCTTAGTGTTTTTTAAGGAACAGAGGTGCTTAAGTTTTGTAATACATGATAATTTTTCTTTTATGGCTTGCACTTTTTGTGTTCTAAGTAATCATTGCCTAAACCAAAGTCACAAATTTTTCTGTTTTCTTAGAGAAGTTTTGTAATTTTAGCTCTTCCACTTAGGTCTATGGTCTTTTCAAATTAATTTTTGTATGTGGTGTGATTTAAAGACAGAAGTCAGGCCTTCCTTCCTTCCTTCCTTCCTCCCTTCCTTCCTTCCTTCCATCATTCCTTCTTTTTTTCCTTCCTTCCTTCTTTCCTTCCTTTGACATATGAATACCCAATGGTTCAAGCACCATTTTTCTTGCTTTATTTTGCTTGTTAGTATCTTCAGTGAAATGTTAAATAGAGGTGATGAGAACAGACATACTTGCTGATCTTCTTCCTGATCTTTCAGAATAAAGATGAGGTTAAATCTATGCTTTGTATAGATAATTTTTATCAGGTTGAGAAAATTCCCTTCTATGTCTAGTTTGCTAAGAGTTTTAAATCCCGAATGGAGGTTGAATTTTGCAAATGCTTCTCTGTATGTGTTGAGATTATTATATGATTTTATTTTTTATTCTGTTCATATGGTAAGTCATAATGATTGGTTTTTGAATGTGGAAGCAACATTGGAAACCTGGGATAAACCCCATTTCATGAAGTATTATGTTTTGTATATATTATTGATTTTAATTTACCAATATTTTATTAAAGATTTTTAAGTTCAGGCCCAGGAGGGATATTGGTTGGTATATATATATTTTCTTTTTTTTTTTTTAAAGATTTTTTTTTCCTTTTAGATTTTATTTATTTATCTTTAGAGGGGAAGGGAAGGAGAGAGGGAGAGAAACATCAATGTGCGGTTGCCTCTTGTATGTCCCCTGACGGGAACTGGCCTGGCAACCCAGGCATGTGCCCTGACTGGGAATCGAACCGCGATCCTTCGGTTCGCAGGCCCGCGTATATATATATTTTCTAATAATGACTTTGCCTGGTTTTGCTACTGGGGTAATGCTGTTATCATACAATGAATTGGTAGGTATTACTTCCTCTGGAAGAATTTGTATAAATTCTTGTTATAAAGAATTTGTATAAATTCTGGAAGAATCTGTATAAATTCTTGTCATTTCTTTCTTGTTTGTTAGAATTCATTAGTGAAGTCATCTGGGCCAGGAATTTTTTTGTGGCAATGTTTTTGACTGTAAATTCAATTTCTTCTTTCTTTAATAGATACATGGTGATTCATTTTATTTTTCTTGAGTGAGTTTTGGTAATTAAGTTATTTCAAAGAATGTGTCCATTTCATCCAAGCTATCAGATGTTCTATATGTTCATCTAGGGACAAAAAATTTCTTTTAGCTTATAGGATCTATAGTGATATCCCTTTATTCATTCCCAGTATAGATAATTTGTATCTTCTTTTCTTGATCAGTCTGGTGACAAGTTTATCAGTTTTACTGAGCTATTCAAAGTACCAGTTTTTAGGTTTTTAACATTTTTTTCTGTTTTCTGTTTCACTGATTTCTCCCCTTTATTATATCTTCCTCTGCTTGCTTTGGGTTTAATTTTCTCTTGTTTAATTTGTTTCTAAAATAGAGACTTAGAACATTGATTTGAGACTTTTTAAAAATAAGTATTTAGGATATAGTCCTAGCAGCGGAATTGCTAGGTCAAAAGGTATATCCATTTTTAGTTTTTTTAGAAAATTCCATACTGTTTTCCATAGTGGTTGTACCAGTCTGCACTCCCACCAGCAGTGCACTAGTGTCCCCTTTTCTCCACAACCTCTCCAACACTTGCTGTTTGTTGCTTTGTTTATGAGGGCCATTCTGACTGGTGTCAAGTGGTATCTCATTGTGGTTTTAATTTGCATCTCTCTGATAGCTAGCGATATCGAGCATCTTTTCATGTGTCTCTGGATCCTCTGTATGTCCTCCTTGGAGAGTGTCTGCCCAAGTCCTTTGCCCATTTTGTAATTGGGTTGCTTGTCTTCTTAGAGTGGAGTCGTGTAAGTTCTTTGTATATTTTGGAGATTAAACCCTTATCTGAGGTATCATTGGCAAATATGTTTTCCCACTATATCCTAAGGACCCTGAAACACCAATCCAAAAGAACCTATGCACCCCTATGTTTATAGCAGCACAATTTACAATAGCCAAGTGTTGGAAGCAACCTAGATGCCCATCAGTAAATGAATGGATCAAAAAACTGAATTACATTTACACAATGGAATTCTATGCAGCAGAAAGAAAGAAGGAGCTCATACCCTTTACAACTGCATGGATGGAACTTGAGAGCATCATGCTAAGCGAAGTAAGCCAGGCAGTGAAAGACAAATACCATATGATCTCACCTTTAACAGGAAGCTAATCAACAAAACAAACAAATAAGCATAATACAACCAAATACACGGAAATTGAAAACAGGCTGAAAGTCACCAGAGGGGAGAGGGGAGGGAATTTCAGGGGAAAAGGGGAAGGATTTACAGGAACAAGTATAAAGGACACATGGACAAAAACTATGGGGGGGGGGTGGAAATGGGAGGGAGTAGGGGAGGGCTGGGGTGGAGGGTTCGGGTGAGAATAAAAGACAGAAAATTGTACAAGATCAACAATTAAAATAAAAATTAAAAAAATAAGTATTTAATGTTGTATAATTTTTTCTAAGCATTGTTTTGGCCATGTCCCACTAATTTTGACATATTATGTTTCTATTTTTATTCAAATAAAATATTTTCTAATTGATTTCTTATTTGACTCATACTTATTTAAAAGTGTATAATTAATTTTCAAATATTTGGGGATTTCCCAGTTATTTCTCTCTTGGTCATTTTAATTCTAATGTGATTAGAGGATATACTTAGCATAATTTCAATTCTTTTGTATTTCCTTATTAGTGAATGTTCTATATGCCTTGAAGATAAGGTATATTCTGTTATTTTGGGGTGGAGTATTCTGCAAATAGTCCACTTAAATTTTCAACTGTGATTGTGACTGCCCTTCTTTCCTGTGTGCTTCCCTAGCTCAGTAGCACCAAGGCAGGGGCAATAGTAGAGTAGGCCAAGCAATCAAATGTGTCTTCTTCTCTGGCTGGCTTCCAAAATTTCTCCCCTTTGTTATATCTTCTGCTAGGTGATTTTATGGGAAATGTTCACTTTTGGTTTCCAAGACATAAAAGAAGAGGGTTGTTTCTAGGGGAACACTAAAACACACACACACCAGAATTATTTTCTGGAGGGCGGCACCTTGTAGTACAGGCTTGCTCCACTAGGTAAGTGCTCCAGGAACCCATCTGTATCAGTGTACCAGCTGGCGTTATTGTGAGAGGCTGAATTCTGCTTTAGTGGATTTTTTTGAAGACTGTTTCAATGCATGTGTCTATTTCATGGTGGGTGATTTACAAGCACACCTGCCCACACCATGCTGAGTATTCAGCAGTTTTTTGACCCAAAATTCCATGACCCCCATGCCCCACCCTTCCTATTCATCCAGTCTCATCCCATCCAACTTTTTTTGTTTCCTTAGATGAAAAAAGACCTCAAAGGGAAACATTTTGCTGATGTGGAAGAGGTGAAACAAAAAAATGGCAGAAACACGAAAAGGCGTCAAAATTGAGTTCAAAAACTGTTTTGAGCAGTGGAAAAAACATTACAATAGATGTATTGCATCAAATGGAGGGTACCTTGAAGGTGACAGAAGTTTAAACATGTAAGAATACACAGTTTTTTTTTTTTTTAATATTTATTTATTTATCTTTAGAGGGGAAGGGTAGGAGAGAGGGAGAAGGAGAGAAATATCAATGTATGGTTGCCTCTTATGTGTCCCATGCTGGGAACTGGCCTGCAACCCAGGCATGTGCCCTGACTGGGAATCGAACCGCGATCCTTTGGTTCACAGGCCCGCACTCAATCCACTGAGCTACACCAGCCAGGGCCCACAGTTTTTTTTTTTAATAAATAAATTCTAGTTTCTTGGGTGCCCCCCTCATAAGTTTAACATTCCTCAAAAAGATGACTTTCCCATCACCTTCTAGTCCTCTTTTGCATTGAAGAGGAGAGGAACGTTGTGAGTGAGATGGCTTGTTCATATAGCTGTATTTCAAATTTTGAATAATTATTGTTTTTGTTTCCAGCAATGGGACCTGGCTGACAATTCTGGGGAAAATAGGAAAAATCCTGTTAAATAAGTTGTACTTGCATGGAACTAAATTACTAAATCAGTTTATACTGTTCTACTCCAAATTCTTTACTATAATTTCATAAAACTTCTCACTGAGAAAAGACTTTTTAGTCCAAGAGGTGGTGTGTCAGCTGAGACTTGCTCAAAAATTCCTAAGTGTTTACTTACAAAACATTGCAGAGTAATTGCTCTTTAAATAAAAGCAAAAGCTAATGTTGTACAAAGGAAGTACAGCATGTTATCAGCACTAAAATTTGTTTTTCTCTCCCTGTGTTTAACTCAGCAAAATGCTTCTGTTTGAAGATTCTATTTAGCTGAAATGTTTTTATCTGAGGGAGCATTTGCCAGTTCTTTGAATCCAAGCAATACTAACTTAGACGTTTTTGTTTATTTTCCTTGAGTGGGGTTCTTTGAGCAGTAGGCCTTCAGTGAGAAAAAAGAAAAGTCTTATTTGGTATTAAATTACAAATGCATGTGGAGGGAGAGGAATAGGATTAACTTTGGTTGATCCTAATATAAGTCCAGCATTGTGCTAGGTGTCTACAATCATTTCCTTATTCCACCTTCTCTAGAACCCAAACTGAGAGATATATTAGCCCCATTTTACAGGCAGTGAGAGTGAGGTACAGAGCAGTATGAGGTTCTGCACCCAGCGTCAGTTAATGAACCAGAATCTCTCAAGTATCAGAATTCATTCTCTTTGCTGTCTGTCATCCTTACATTAGCATGAAGGTCTGACACAAAAGTAACGTACGGTCTATGGCTATTTTTATTGGTTAGCTCTGTAGTGTCTGTAATGGTCTTGTACAAATACAGAGTAAGGCAAAAGTAGGTTTACAGTCATGAGTATGTGAATCATAGTTTATTCTTTTGTTTTGTTTTAGAAGATTTTTATTGTTCTATGTTATATTTTTTGTTTTTTTAAATATATTTTATTGATTATGCTATTACAGTTGTCCCATTTCTCCCCCATCATTCCCCTCCACCCTGCACACCCTCTCCCACCTACATTCCCCCCTTTAGTTCATGTCCATGTGTCATAAGTTCTTTAGCTTCTACATTTCCCACACTATTCTTGCCCTCCCCCTGTCTAGTTTCTACCCACTATCTGTGCTACTCATTCTCTGTACCTTTTCCCCCTCTCTCCTCCTCCCATGCCCCTGTTGCTAACCCTCCATATGATCTCCATTTCTGTGGTTCTGTTCCTGTTCTAGCTGTTTGCTTAGTTTGCTTTTGTTTTAGGTGTGGTTGTTAATAGCTGTGAATTTGCTGTCTTTTCACTGTCATATTTTTTATCTTCGTTTTCTTAGATAAGTCCCTTTAACATTTCATATAATAAGGGCTTGGTGATGATGAACTCCTTGAACTTGACCTTATCTGAGAAGCACTTTATCTGCCCTTCCACTCTAAATGACAGCTTTGCTGGATAGAGCAATTTTGGATGTAGGTCCCTGCTTTTCAAGACTTCAAATACTTCTTTCCAGCCCCTTCTTGCCTGGAAGGTCTCTTTTGAGAAACCAGCTGACAGTCTGATGGGAACTCCTTTGTAAGGGACTGTCCCCTTATCCTTTGCTGCTTCTAGAATTCTCTCCTTCATTTGAATCTTGGCTAATGTAATTACGATGTGCCTTGGTGTGTTCCTCCTTGGGTCCAACTTCTTTGGGACTCTCTGAGCTTCCTGGACGTCCTGGTAGTCTATTTCCTTTGCCAGATTGGGGAAGTTCTCCTTTATTATTTGTTCAAATAAGTTTTCCACTTGTTGCTCTTCTTCTTCCCCTTCTGGTACCCCTATAATATGGATGTTGGGACATTTAAAGATGTCCTGGAGGTTCCTAAGTCTCTCCTCATTTTTTTTTGAATTCTTGTTTCTTCCTTGTTTTCTGTTTGTTCTTTCTTCCTTCTGGTCCACTCCATTGATTTGAGTCCCTGTTTTCCTCCCATCTCTATTGGTTCCCCATGCATCTTCCTTCATTTCACGTATTGTAGCCTGCATTTTTTCATCTAATTTGTGAGCAAAATCAACCAATTCTGTGAGCATCCTGATCACCAGGGCTTTAAACTGTGTATCTGATAGGTTGGCTATCTCTTCACGGCTTAGAGGAATTGGCTCTGGGGCTTTCATTTGTTCTCTGGTTTGAGCCATTTTTGGTGGTTTTTTGTTTTATTTTGGTTTTAGTCTGGTCATGGCTATTACATAGTGAGGGGTGGAGCCTTAGGTGTTCCTCAGGGCGGGGTAGCCCAGTCTCTGGGTTGTGACGCTATAGGTGGGGGCGGGGTCCAAGAGGGAAGAATGGCGCCTGCTCCACTCTCTCCTGGATTCAGTCCTTTCCGCTGCTTCCCCTCTGCCTGGACCGTCTGTGCACGCGAATGTGGGACTACCTGGTCAGCCAGCCGCCTTGTGCGGCCTCACTGGGTCTGCACAGTTGCCCCCCTGTGCCCGGGGTCTGCCAGCTGCTGCCTGTGGGCCCGGGGACCGCCAGCCACCACCTCTGCACCTGGGAACTGCCAACCGCTGCTGCTTGCGTTCCCAGGTCCGCACCTCCACTTTTTCCTGCTGGGACTCTGCCCCTCTTACCAGTCTGGATGAATGGTTGTTGGACTTCCATACAGTTCAATTTTCTATAAGTTCTGGTCATTTTCTTGTTTCTGAATATTTGTTGTCCTTAATTTTGGTTGTAAGAGGAGGCACAGTGTGTCCGCCTACGCCTCCATCTTAGCCAGAAGTCAGTTTATTCTTATATTATTATTTATTATTGTATTATTTTCCATATGACCAATATAAACCTACTTTGGCAGCTGAGTCCCTAAAATATCATCTTTCTCTTTAGATTCATTGTCTTAGGAAAGCTTTGATTATACAGTCTACTTTAAGCAGAACCTGGATATTTTGGTCTTTGATACATGTGGCATTCCATAATACTGACATCTTTTTGGACTTCAGCATTTGAAATTGTTAGGCTTGGTTCAGGACTGAACAGAGGCAGTTTAGGGACTTGAGTGTAAGCAAGGAGAGGAAAGTAGGGAAGCTCAAAAACTGTAGCAAAGTTGATTGGCCAGTAGAAATAAAAACGCTGGCAGGAGATTCAGAGTTTGGCTTTGCTTGGGAATCTCCAAGCCCAGCACAAGTAGCAGCCATCACAGATTGCTCTACAGCTCTCTATAAAAGCAGGGTGGCCTCAGGCATAACACAGATTGGGGCTATTTTTATCATATTCACAAGGTCATGCAACCATCAACATTATCTAACTCCAGAACATTTTTATCACCCCAAAAAGAAACTTTATACCTGTTAGCAATCGTTTCTCATTCTCTTCTCTGGAAGAGATGGAGCTCTCTTCTCCATCACTGGAAACCACTAATCTACTTTCTGTCTCTCTGGTTTACCTACTCTGGATATTTTATATAAATGAAATCACATAATATATGGCCCTTTTTTTAGTTTTTTAAGTTTTTAATTTTTTATTGAGTTTTTTATTGTGTGACATTGGTTAATAAAATTATATATGTTTCAAGGATGCAATTCTACAATACCCTATCTGTATATTATATTGTGTGTTCACCATCTCAAATCAAGTATCCTTCCATCACATGTGGTCTTTTGTGTCTTGATTTTTTCACTTAGCACAATACCTGCAAGGTTTGCTACATTGTAGCATGTCAGTACTTCATTCTTTTTTAAGGCTTAATAATATTCCATTGTATGGATATTATCAGTTGAGGGATATTTAGGTTGTTTTATTTTTGGCTATTATAAAGAATGATGTAATAAATGAAAGTAGAACTTTTGGGTCAAATAATAACCCCATATTTAACTTTTTGAGGAACCAGCAAACTGTTTTTCACATTGGTTGTAAAGTTTTACATTCTCATGAGCATTGTATGAAGGTCTTAATTTCTCCACATTTTTACCAATACCTGTTATTTTTCTTAAAAAATTATAACCTTTCTAGTAGATATGAAGTGGTATCTCATTGTGCTTTTTAATATTAATATTATTTTCCAATAATTTCATTTACAAAATGGAATAACTATTCTTTTTATATCTTTGCTCATTGTAATGCATTCAGGTAATGCAAACAGCCCTTGAAAATGAAAATTTTCCATAACCTCATCCACCTGGTGATGGCTGCTGTTAACTTTTGGCAACTATTTCAGCTAGGCCTTGCAAAAACTCCACTGTTGAATATACAGGGTCCAGCACAAATAACACCCCTTTTCAATTACAAAATCATAAGCATGTAATTCTGTAACATAACAATATCACGCTCAAACACACCATATGACATTTTAGGTGAAATGTTCAAATTAAAACTATAAATCATTACACTCACATTATTACCCTGCCAACCGCACTCAAGCAGGCATTACTTCTGCTGGACTCTGTATATCTCTGTAAGGACTGAAATTCTTGTTTGACAGAGTTCTGGGTAAGTACTGCCTAATTCTTGGAAAATGCCCACTGTTCTCATCTCTCATACAATGATCAGATAATTGCTTACAAAGAGCTTTATTTAGTCAAATGCTTCTGCCATCTAGATTATGCCTTAGAAGTCAGGAAAGGAATAATCATAGACTCAGCTTCTAGGAGATGCCAAGCATAGTATTAAGACACCTTCATTGTATTACCTAATTTAATTCAAAACAGCTCTTTGAGGATAGTCTTATTATCATTGCACTCCACAGACTGATGCAGAGGATGCTAAAAAGTAACTTACTAATAAATTTAAGGTCATGATTTGCCAACCCAGGTCTGGCAATTGAAAAACTGTTCAATTTTTTTAAATGTCAACATGCAACATCATTTGCTTAGTTACTTCTTTATTCTATTACAGTTTTTATTAATTCAATTAATCACATACTTTAAGCAATTAGTGGTGAATAACTATAAGGACAATACAAGATGAAACTGAATGAGAGAAAACACATTTCAAAAATATGATTACTAAATATTGATACTGTAGACCTCTAAATATCTTAAAAATTTCTGTTTTGCTGAAGCATAATGGACAGCCAGTAAACTGCACATATTTAAGATGGACCATTTGATAAGTTTTGAAATGTGAATACACCTGCAAAACCATTACAGTAGTCAAGACAATGAACAAATCAATCATGCCCAAAAGTTTCCTCATGCCACTTTGTAATTACTCTCTTTTCCCCACTCCTATACACATCATCCCCAAACGACAACTGATGTGCTTTTTTAAAAAAAATCATCACCTGCGGATATGTTTCATTGATTTTAGAGAGAGAAAGAAATGTCAGTGTGAGAGAGAAAGAAATGTCAGTGTGAGAGAGAAACATTGATTGGTTGCCTCCCATATGCTCCCCAACCGGGGATCAAACTCATAACCTAGGTATGTGCCCTGATCAGGAATCAAATGTGCAATCTTTTGGTACATGGCACAACATTCCAACCAATTGAGCCACCTGGCCAGGGTCTGATATACTTTTTATCACTATAAATTAGTTTGCATGTTCTAAAGTTTTTATAAATAGAATCACTATGTACTCTTTTTAAATTGGCTTCTTTCACTGAGCTTAATTATTTTGGGACTCATCCATGTTGTAGTAGATACTGATAATTTTTTCCTTTCTGTTGGTGAGGAGTAATTCCATTGTATAGATATAATATAATTTGCTTATCCATTCACCAGCAGATGAACATTTGGGTTGTTTCCAGTTTTTGACTATTACAAACAAAACAGGTACAAGCATTGATGTACAAGTCCTTGTATAGAGCTATACTCATTTCACTTGGGTAAATACCTAAGAGTGGGATGGGTTATTTTTAAAATCTTTTTAAAAAAACAACTTGATTGAGAAATAGTTTACATACCTTAAAATTTATCTACTTTTAGTGTACAATTCAATGAATTTTAGTTAATTTGCAGAATTTTGTAACCGTAATCCAATTTTGGAAAATTTGTCACCTCAAAAAGACCCCTGTCTCTATTTGCAGTCACTCTTTGCTCCTACCCTTAGCTCCAGGCAAACACTAATCTACTTTTTGTTTCTATGGATTTGCTTTTTCTGGGTATTTCATGTAAATGGAATCATATAACATGTAATGTTTTGCATCTAGCTTCTTTCATTTTATATAATGTTTTTGAGATTCATGCATGTTGAGGTATGTATTAGTCCTTCATTCCTCTTCTTTGCTGAATGATATTTCATTATATATCTATACCACATTTGGTTTATGAATTCATCAGTTGATGAAAATTTTGGCTTTCCAGTAGTTGGATATTATGAATAGTGCCTCTATAACCACATGTGTACATGTCTTTATGTGGCTATATATATTTAATTTCTCTTGGAAAGATTCTTAGGAGTAGAAATGTTGGGTTAAAAGGTGAATTTATTTTTGACTTTTTAAGAAACATTAAAAATTTTTTATTTATTGATTTGAGAGAGACAGGAAGAGAGAGGCAGAGACAGAGAGAGAGACATCAATTTGTTGTTTCACTTATTTATGCATTCATTGGTTGTTTCTTGTATGTGCCCTGACTGAGGATTGAACTTACAAACTTGGCATATCTGGATGATGCTATCATCAACTGAGCCAGGGCCTTAAGGGAGTTTTTAAAGAGAGTGCCAAACTATTTTCCAAAGTAGTTGTACAAGAGAGACCCAAGATGGCAGAGAAATAAGTGGAAGCTTCACTAACCTCTTCCCAGGACCAAGCTGGAATTACAATTGAATTATAGAAAAATCAACCTGAATAACCAACTGAACACTAGTTGGAGAGAAGCCTTATAGCCATGGAAGAAGCCACACCACCAGGACATGACTGTATGGAGTGTGGAGGAGGTGCAAGAGGACTGGCTGGGCTCCCATGGGTGGCAGTTGAGGTCCTGGAGGGATATCTCAGTGGCCAGGGGTCCCCCCTGAGAAGTGTGGGGTCTAAACCACAAGCTGAACTCCCCAGCCAACAGCACCAGAACTGGGAAAGGAACCCAAATAACATAAGGCTGTGAAAAGCAGTGACATTTCTGTCTGCCAGGAAAAGACTGCTGAAAACTCAGAAAGCCTCTTAAAGAGCCAACTCACAAACTTCAGTTTGAAACCACTTACTCTTGAGCTCTGGCAGAGGAAGGTCAAAGTGGACTAGAGATGCTTGAGAAGAGTCTGGGGCTGGTGGATCTGGGGAGAGAGCTGAAGGAACACCTGCCAGGATTCCTGTGCTGTCATTCCCCATACTGCAAGTGCCATCTTTCTCAGGCACAGCAATCCCCTCCAAGTGGCATCAGCCTGAGGGGAAGCAATATCCCCACCTGCAGGCATTACTCTGCCCCACCCTGTAGTCCTACTGAGGAGTACAACTGGAAGACTTTCACTTTTTAACACTACAGAAAGCCTGAAGGCAGAGACAGATCACTGGGAGATCTGAGGCTTCAGCTGACTCCCCCAGGGCCTGGTGCTGGAAAAAGCCAGCCTTGGTGTGTACCCTGGTTCTTTCTCCATATATCCAGGCCCATCAGAAGGAGGCACACACTGTAGATCACTGATAGCTTCAAGCAGGTTGCCTAGAGTCAGTCACAGGCATGGTTTGACTTAGGCATGCACCAGAATCTTGCAAATCTACCTAATACATACTAACGAATACAAAGAAGCAGCCAAAATGGGAAGACAAAGAAACAGACCCCAAATGAGAACAAGATTATTCTCCAGAAGAAGAATTAGATGAAATGGAAGCAAGTAATTCAGCAGATAGAGAGTGTAGAGTAATGATTATTAGTATACTTAACAGTATAGAAAAAGACATAGGAACCATAAAAAAGGACCAGTCAGAAATAAACAATACAATACCTGAAATAAATAATACACTAGAAGGAATAAACGGTGGGTTAGATGAAGCAGAGGATCTAATTAGTGATTTGGAAGACAAGGTAGAAAAAAAAATACCCAGGCAGAGCAGTAAAAAGAAAAAAAGAATTTAAAAAAATGAGGAGAGCTTAAGAAACATATTGGACAATGTGAAGCATTACAACATAAGGGTCATGGGAATACCAGAAGGAGAAGAAAGTGAGCAAGGAATTGAGAACGTATTTCAAGAAATAATGACTGAAAACTTTCTTAATCTGTTGACGGAAAAAGACATACAAATCCAAGAAGCTCAGAGAGTCCCAAGCAAGTTGGACCCAAAGAGGCCTACACCCAGACACATCATAATTAAAATGTTAAGGCTTAAGGACAAGGAAAGAATCCTATAAATGGCAAGGGAAAGGCAGGTAGTTACCTACAAGGAAGCACCAATTAGACTGTCATCTGATTACTCATCAGAAACATTTCAGGGCAGAAGGGAGTGGTGTGAAATATTCAAGGTGATGAAAAGCAAGGACCTACAAAACCCCTTGGCTAGATCTACTTTACCCAGCAAGGTTATCATTTAAAATTGAAGGAGAAATAAGGATCTTCCCAGACAAGAAAAAGCTAAAGGAGTTTGTTAACACCAAACCAATACTGCAACAGATGTTCAAGGGCTTGCTTTTAGAAGAACAAAAAGAGAAAGGGAAAAAAAAAACAGAGAAAAATAGTCTAAAAACAAAATGGCACTAAATACATATCTATTAATAATCCCCTCAGAGATGGCAGCATAGGCAGACATGGATTGCCTCTTTGCACAACCACATCAAAATTGCAACTAAAATATAGAACAACCATCACTCAGGAGCATCAGAGATTGAGCTGAATGGAAGTCTGACAACTACAGAATTAAAGAAACCACATCTTGTGGGGGAAAGTTGTGGTGGGAAAATGGAGACAACTGTATTTGAACATTAATTTTTAAGAAAGGATAAAAAAGACCCTACATCCTTCCATGCTGGTAGGAGGGGCACACAGACTGGAATAGCCTGGTCCCACACCCACGTGGATAAAAATTCAGGAGGGATATCTCCAGAGCAAGGAGTCCCAGACCCATACCAGGCCCCCAGCCCAGGATGCCAGTGCCAGGAAGATTAAGTCCCCACAATTTCTACCTGCAAAAACCCACAGAGTCAGTGGAAGAAACTTCTGGAGCCCCAAACAGTTTCTCTTAAAGAACACACACAAAGACTCACCTACTCAGACTCACTTCCCCTGAGCTCCAGGACTGGGGCAGCAGCTTGAAAGGCACTAGTGGTATACAGGGAGAAACTGAAGTGTCTGGCATCAAGGTGAGCAGAGGCCATTGCCCCTTTGCTAAACCCTCCCCCCACAGAGCTGGCAGGCTGGTGCCATATCTGAGAGTCCATCAACCTGAATAACACTGTTTGACCTGCCTTGGAGATCACCAGAGGCTCTACCATATCCAACTTACAAGCACACCCAAGCTGCTTTTCCAGAAGAATTGTGGGTCTTGACTCCTAAATCCTATAAACAAGCAACAGCTAGCTTCAGCGAGCCCTAGCAGCAGCCAGATTATATTCACAGCTTGGCTTCCTTTGGGAATCTCCAAGACCAGCACAAGTAGCAGCCATCTTAGACAGCTTTACAGCTCAGGAAGAACACAGGTGCCCTGGGCAAAACACAGGTTGGGGCTTGCCTTGGCCTATACAACCCTGGGGAAACCCCAGGGCCAGCGTACCCAGTGGATGGCTACAGACCACATTGGAATGCCACCACCCTACCCCTGCAAAACTGATCCTTCACGGATGGTAAAGGATGGTGGTCAGTGGTCACAGCCAGTCCTTGCAGCTGACCTGCCTGGCTAAATCCCTTCCATTGATCTGCCAACAGCAACCAAGGCTCAACTATGAGAAGAGGGTGTACTCAGGACCCTACATAATGATAAAGGACACTACGTAATGATAAAGGGAACACTCCAACAAGAATATATAATCTTAATAAACATTCGTGCATCCAACATAGGAGCACTTAAATGTATAAAACAAATCTTAATGGACATGAAAGAAGAGATTGACAGAAATAGTCATAGTTGGGGATTTTAACATCCCATTGACTTCAATGAATAGATGTTCCAGGAAGAAAGTCAACAAAAGACAGCAGCCTTAAATGACACACTGGATAAAATGGATTTAATTGATGTTTTCAGAGCATTTCACCACAAAGCAGGAAAACATACATACTTTTCAAGTGCACATGGAATGTTTTCTAGGATGGACCTCATGGTAGGATACAAAATAAATCTCAAAAAATTTGAGAAGATTGAAATAATATCAAGCTTCTTCTCTGACCATGATGTGATGAAACTAGACATCAGTCATGAGAAGAACACTGAAAAACACACAAAGACATGGCAGGTAAGTAACATGTTATTAAACAGTGAATGGGTCAACAACGAGGTCAAGGAAGAAATTACAAGATACCTTGAACAAATGAAAATGAGAACACAACAATCCAAAATCTGTGGGACACAGGGAAAGCAATTCTAAGAGGGAAATTCACAGCATTACAGGTCTATATCAAAAGAAAATGCTGAAATAAACAATCTAACTTTACACTTAAAGGAACTTGAAAAAGAACAACAAACAAAGCCCCAAATGAGTAGAAGGAAGGAAATAGTAAAGATCAGAGCAGAAATAAGTGAAAAACAGTCTAAAAAAATAATACTTAAGATCAGTGAATCTAAGACCTGGTTCTTTGAAAAGATAAACAAGATTGACAAACATTTAACCAGATTCATCAAGAAAAAAGATAAAGGACCCAAATATATAAATTCAGAACTGAGAGAGGAGAAATAACAACTGACACTGAAGACATACAAAGGATTGTAAGAAAATATTATGAACAACTATATGCCAACAAATTGGGCAACCTGGACAAGACAGATAAATTTCTAGAAACCTTCAATCTTCCAAAACTAAATCAGGAAGAATCAGAGAATCTGAGTAGACAGATTATACTTAGTTATATTGAAACAGTAACAAAAAAACTCCCTGCAAACAAGAACCCTAGACCAGAAGTATTCACAGGTGAATTTTATCAAACATTCCAAGAAGGACTAACACCTCTCTTTTTTTTAAAAATTTTTATTGTTGTGCAAGTACGGTTGTCTCAATTTGCCCACCACCACTTTCTCCCTACCCCAAATAAACCAAACCTTTAAAAATAAAACAAAGTAAAATAAAATAAAGCTCCATAAACTGCAAAAAAGCACATTTATCATTGTATCACAAATGACTTCATTATTTTGACAATTGTATCTCAATAAAACTGGTATCCTTTTTGAAGAAAAAAAGGAACTAATACCCTCCTCAAACTATTTCAAAAAATTCAAGACAATGGAAGTCTCCCAAGCTCATTTTACAAGGCCAGCATTCTCCTAATTCCAAAACCAGATAAAAACACTAAGAAGAAAGAAATTATAGTCCAATATTCCTGGTGAACATAGATGCTAAAATCCTCAACAAAGTATTAGCAAAATGAATACAATAATGCATCCAAAAGGTCATACGCCATGATCAAGTGGGATTTATTCCAGGAATGCAAGGTTGGTACAACATTCGCAAATCAAAATGTGATTCATCACAAAAGCAAAATGAAAGATAAAAACCATGTGATCATATCAATAGCTGCAGAAAAAGCTTTTGATAAAATCCAGCACCCATTTATGATCAAAACACCCAGCAAAGTGGGACTAGAGGGAACATACCAAAACATAATGTAAACTATATATCACAAACCCTCTGCTAGCATCATACTCAATGGGCAAAAACTACAAGCATTCCACTTAAGGTCAGAAACAAGACAGGGATGTCCTTTTTCACCTCTTTTATTCAACATAGTACTGGAAGTCTTAGCCATAGCAATCAGACAAGAAGAAGAAATGAAAATCATCCAAATTGGATAGGAAGGAGTAAAACTGTCATTATTAGCAGATGACATAATACTGTTTATAGAGGACTCTTAAGATTCCACCAAGAAACTACTAGAACTGATAAATTCAGTAAAATAGCAGAGTACAAAATTAATATCTAGAAATTAGTTACATTTTTATATGCCAATGATTACCATCAGAAAAGAAAATTAAGAGAATATTCCCTTTCACAATTGCTTCAGAAGAATAAAATACCTAGGAATAAATTTAATCAAGGATGTAAAAAAAACTATACTCAGAAAATTGTAAGACACTGAAGAAAGAAATTGAAGAAGATGCAAATAAGTGGAAGCACATACCATGCTCGTGGATAGGAAGTACTAACATCATTATAATGTTCCTGCTACTCAAATCAATATATAGATTCAACACAATTTCTTCAAGATTACAATGATATATTTCACAGAACTAGAACAAATATTTCAAAAATTTACATGGGACTTCAGGCCAAGATGGAGATGTAAGTGAACACACTGTGCCTCCTCGCACAACCAAAATTAAGGACAACAAAGATTTAGAAACAAGAAAACAACCAAAAGTGATAGAAAACTGAACTGTATGGAAGTCCAACAACCACTCATACAGACCAGTAAGAGGGGCGGAGTTGCGGCAGGAAAAAGTGAAGGTTGCCAGACCTGGTGCGCAGGCAGCAACAGCTGGCAGATCCCAGGCACACAGGTGGTGGCTAACATACTCCAGGCATGGAGTGACAACTGTGCAGACCCAGTGAGGCTGCGCAAGGCGGCTGGCTGACCAGGTGGTCCCACATTCACGCACAGATAATCCAAGTGAAGGAGAAGTAGAGGAAGGGACAGGAATCCGAGACAGAGCAGAGCCAGAGCCCTTGTTCGTTCTCGGAACCCACCCCCACATACAGCATCACTACCCAGCTACTGGGCTGCCCCACCCTGGGGAACACCTAAGGCTCCACCCCTCACTACCTAACAGCCTCAACCAGACCAAGAAAAACCCCCCAAAATGGTTCAAACAGGAGAACAAATCAGAGCCCCAGAGTCGATTCATCTAAGTGATGAAGAGATAGCCAACCTATCAGATGCACAGTTCAAAGCCCTGGTGATCAGGATGCTCACAGAATTGGTTGATTTTGCTCACAAATTAGATGAACAAATGAAGGCTACAATAAGTGAAATGAAGGAAAACACACAGGGAACCAAAGGAGATGGGAGGAAAACTGGGACTCAAATCAATGGAGTGGACCAGAAGGAAGAAACAAACATCCAATCAGAAAGGAAGGAAGAATCAAGAGTTCAAAAAAAAAAAAAATGAGGAGAGACTTAGGAACCTCCCTTTATATGTCCCAACATCCATATTATAGGGGTACCAGAAGGGGAAGAAGAAGAACAACAAGTGGAAAACTTATTGGAACAAATAATAAAGGAGAACGTCCCCAATCTGGCAAAGGAAATAGACTTCCGGGAAGTCCAGGAAGCTCAGAGAGTCCCAAAGAAGTTGGACCCAAGGAGGAACACACCAAGGCACATCATAATTACATTAGCCAAGATTCAAATGAAGGAGAGAATTCTAGAAGCAGCAAGGGATAAGGGGACAGTCCCCTACAAAGGAGTTCCCATCATACGGTCAGCTCATTTCTGAAAAGAGACCTTGCAAGCAAGAAGGGGCTGGAAAGAAGTATTCCAAGTCATGAAAGTCAAGGACCTACATCCCAAATTGCTCTATCCAGCAAAGCTGTCATTTAGAATGGAAGGGAAGATAAAGCACTTCTCAGATAAGGTCAAGTTAAAGGAGTTCATCATCACCAGTCCCTTATTATATGAAATGTTAAAAAGACTTACCTAAGAAAGAGAAGATAAAAACTATGACAGTAAAAAGACAGCAAACTCACAGCTATTAACAACCACACCTAAAACAAAAGCAAACTAAGCAAACAACTAGAACAGGAAGAGAAACACAGAAATGGAGATCATATGGAGGGTTAGCAACAAGGGAGTGGGAGGAGGAGAGAGGAGGAAAAGGTACAGAGAATAAGTAGCATAGATGGTAGGTAGAAAATAGATGGGGGAGGGCAAGAATAGTTTGGGAAATGTAGAAGCTAAAGAACTTATGACACATGGACATGAACTAAAAGGGGGAATGTGGGTGGGAGGGGGTGTGCAGGGTGGAGGAGAATGATGGGGGGAAAATGGGACAAGTGTAATAGCATAATCAATAAAATATATTTTAAAAATTTACATGGAACCATAAAAAGCCCTGCATGCCAACAGGGATCCTGAGAAAGCAGAACAAAGTTGGAGGAATCATGCTACCTAATATGACATGATAGTATAAAAATGTAGTAATCAAAACAGCATGTTCTGTTTTAATTAATGGCATAAAAACAGACACAGAAATCAATGGAACAGAATAGAGAGCCTAGAAATAAACTTATACCTTTATAGTCAATTAATATTTGACAGAAGAAGCAAGCACATACAATGAGCTAAAGATAGTTTATTCTATAAATGATGTTGGGAAAATTGGACAGATACATGTAGAAATATTAAACTAGATCACATTCTTACACAACAACAAGAATAAAATCAAAATGGATTAAAGAGTTAAATGTCAGATCTGAAATCATAAAGAGCATAGAAAACATAAGCAGCAAAATCTCAAACATAGCTCATAGCAATACTTTATCAGATATATCTTCTTGGGCAGAGGAAATAAAAGAAAAAATAAATAAATTGTAGTACATCAAACTAAAATGTTTTTGCACAGCAAAGGAAAACATCAATAAAATAAGAGAACGCACATAATGGGAGAACATATTTGCTGATACACCTGATAAGTGGTTAACATCTAAAATTTATAAAGAACTTGCAAAACTCAACACCAAACAACAACAACAACAACAACAACAACAACAACAAAACAACCCAGTTGAAAAATGGGCAAAGATCCTGAATAAACATGTGTCCAAAGAGGACATACAAATGGCCAATAGACATATGAAAAGATGTTTAACCTCACTAATTATCAGAGAAATGCAAATGAAAACCACAAGGAGATATCGACTCACACAGGTTAGAATGGCCATCAGCAATAAATCAACAAACAACAAGTGCTGATGGGGATGTGGAGAAAGGGGAACCCTTCTGCACTGTTGGTGGGAATGCAGATTGATGCAGCCACTGTGGAAAGCAGTATGGAGATACCTCAGAAAATTAAAAATGGATCTGCATTTTAACCCAGCAATCTCACTTCTGCAAATATCTCTGAAGGAACCCAAAACACAAATTCAAAAGAACATATGCACTCCTATGTTCATTGCAGCATTATTTATGATCGCCAAGATATGGAAGCAGCCCACATGTCCATCAGTAGATGAGTGGATAAAACAACTGTGGGATATTTACACAATGGAATACTACTCAGCTCAAAAAAAGAAAGGAGAGAGCTGAACACATTATATTGACTGAAATAAATTAGTCAGAGAAAGACAAATGCCATATGATTTCACTTACATATGGAATCTAATGAGCAAACTGAACTAACAAGTAAAAGTAGAGACAGACTCATAGATAGTGGGATGAATGCTAATGAGGAGGATGTGATGGTGTGAAGTGATTAAAAAAAGAACTCATGGCTATGAACAACAATATAGTGATTGTGGGGGTAGGGGGTTGTAAGGGCACTAAATAATAATAAAAATACAATACAAAATTATTAAATAAAAATAAATATATCAAAGTAGTTGTACAAGTTTACATTCCCACTAGCAATGTATGAGAGATCCAGTTCCTCTGTATCCTTACCAACACTTGTTTGTCTTTTGATTATTGACATTTTAATGGGTGTGAAGTAGGTTCTCATTGTGGTTTTAACTTACATTTCCTTGGCTTAAGATAATGAGCATCTTTTCATGGACTTATTTGTTATCCACATATCTTTGATGAGCTGTCTATTCAAATATTTTGTTCTATTTAAAAAGTTAGGATTTTTCAAGCAAGCAAAATATAACCAGAGACATTGAAATTAAGAACTGACAGTAACCAGATCAGAGGTGGGAGGGGATAATGAGGGGAAAGGGAAGGGTTTTCAGGAACATGCATAAAGGACACATGGACAAAACCAAAGGTGGGTAGGATCAAGGGTCGGAAGTGGGGATGGCTGGGGTCGGAGGGGAGTGATGGGGGGAAAATAGAGACAACTGTACTTGAACAATAAAAAACAATGTGAAAAAAGTCAGAGTTTTTTTACTAATGAGTTTTGAGTGTTCTTTATGTATTCTAGATACATAAAATCTTTCTGGATACATACCAAGTCTTTCATCAGGTATATATTTTGCAAATACAGAGGTAGGAAAAAGTAGATTTACGGTTGTGAGTATGAGAAACTTAGAGTTTATTATTGTATTATTTATTAATTATTGTATTATTTTCCATATGAACAACTATAAACCTATTTTTGCCCACCCCTGTATTTTCTTGCAGTCTGTGAATTGCCTTTTTACTCTTTTAACAGGCCTTTCTAAAAGGAGTTTTAAATTTCGATGAATTCCTATTTATTGATTTTTTTATGGATCATGTTTTTGATGTCATATGTAAAAAATCTTTGCCCAACCCAATGTTGCAAAGATTTTCTCCTATGTTTTCACCTAGAAGATTTATAGTTTTAGGTTTTACTTTTTAGGTCTGTGATACACCTTGAGTTATTATTTATATAGGAAGCAAGATAAGAATAGAAGTTCAGTTTTTTTTTGTTTGCTTTAAGTTTCTTTTTTCATGCAGATATCTAATTGTTTTATCACCATTTGTTGAGAAGACTATTCTTTTTATTGAATTGCCTTTACACCTTTGTAAGTAATCATTTGTTATATATTATTGAGTCTCTTTCTGAACTCTCTAAGCTGTTCTACTCCTGTATTTGTCTATCTTCCTGGAAATACCACACTGTCTACATATATGTAGCTTTTTAGTAAATCTTGAAAACGAGTACTAGAGACTGCTAGTGTTGTTCTTTTAAAAAATTGTTTTGGCTATTCTAGGTCCTCTTCATTTTCATATAAATTTTAAAATCAGCTTGGAATTTTGATTGGAGTTGCACTAGACCTATATAACAACTTGGGGAATACGGACATCTTAATTATAGTGGGTCTTCTGACCCATGAAGAAGTTATATCTCTTCATTTTTTTTTGGTTCTCCTTTAATTTCTGTAAGTTGTGTTGAGTAGCTTTCAGTATATAGGTCTTGTATGTTTTTTGTCAGATTTATTGCTAAATATTTAAAAATAATTTAGTTGTACTCTAAATGGTATTTAAATTTTTTAATTTCCAATTGTCTTTCGTTATTATATAGAAATATAATTGTTCTTGTGCACTGATCTTGCAGCATTCTGCTTTCTTGCTGAACTCATTTATTATTTCTATCCTTTTCTTTGTAAATTCCATTGAATTTTCAACATGATGTTCATGCTGTTTTGAAATAAAGGCAATTTACTTTTTAAAAAATATATTTTATTGATTATGCTATTACAGTTGTTCCATTTTCCTTCTTTCACTCCCCTCCACCCTGCACAACCCCTCCCACCCACATTCCCCCGCTTTAGTTCATGTCCATGGGTCATACATATAAGTTCTTTGGCTTCTACATTTCCTATACTATTCTTACCCTCCCCCTTTCTATTTTCTACCTACCATCTATGCTACTTACTTTCTGTGCCTTTTCCCCCTCTCTCCCCCTCCCACTCCTCTGTTGTTAACCCTCCATGTGATTTCTATTTCTGTGTTTCTGTTCCTATTCTAGTTGTTTGCTTAGTTTACTTTTGTTTTTGTTTTAGGTGTGGTTGTTAATAACTGTGAGTTTTTTGTCATTTTACCATTCATATTTTTTTATCTTATTTTTCTTAGCTAAGTCCCTTTAACACTTCATATAATAAGGGCTTGGTGGTGATGAACTCCTTGAACTTGACCTTCTCTGAGAAGCACTTCATCTTCCCTTCCATTCTAAATGACAGCTTTGCTGGATAGAGCAATCTTGGATGTAGGTCCTTGACTTTCATGACTTAGAATACTTCTTTCCAGCCCCTTCTTGCCTGCAAGGTCTCTTTTCAGAAATCAGCTGACAGTCTGATGGGAACTCCTTTGTAGGGGACTGTCCCTTATCCCTTGCTGCTTCTAGAATTCTCTCCTTCATTTGAATCTTGGCTAATGGAATTATGATGTGCTTTGGTGTGTTCCTCCTTGGGTCCAACTTCTTTGGGACTCTCTGAGCTTCCTGGACTTCCCGGAAGTCTATTTCCTTTGCCAGATTGGGGAAGTTCTCCTTTATTATTTGTTCCAATAAGTTTTCCACTTGTAGCTCTTCTTCTTCCCCTTCTGGTATGTTGCGGACCGTTCAGCCTGGTTTCAGGAGTTGTAACCCTCACCCCATGGTGGGCTGTGTAAGAGCCCAAGGGACCCACTTCATCTGGGTCTGTTCTGTCACAAGGACATGACCTACTAAGGAGACAAAGCTTATCTCCCTGGCAGGAGCACTGCTTCTGCCTTACCCATCTCTGGCCCTATAGCTTGGTTGGCAGTCAATGACAGGTAAGACTCCTCATGGGAGGGGCAACCTAAGCCAGACGCGACCACTTGGAAGGCCTCATGGAAGGACTCGGGGGTTGCAACAAGAAGGATGTGATGGACCCTCGCCCCCCCCGGCTATTCTGACATAGCCCAAGTCCTCATTTCCACCTGGGAGATGTCTCCTGCTTCCTAATTGCCTTAAAGCCTGAAACTGTGGGGGTGAGCGGTGCAGCCCTGTCCTGGCCAGAACGGCTCCTTGGGTGATTGGCATAAGAAAGAATTCCTAAAATCCTGTGAAACCTGCTTTGCTAAGAGTGCTCTTCCTGAGGTGACAAGTGTCCCAGGAGGAAATGAGCATGTCTCCCAAAGTCTGGCAACCCCCCTTCCTGACAAACACTGGCTCCGATTAAGCCCTCAGACTTCTTTGACATGTTAAACTTGTATTCCGGTGTATTGGAACCCAATAAAAGCCTAGTGAGGAAGGGGCTCTGGGTCATTCTCCTCTGAGAGTTTGACCCCTTTCCTCCCCAAGCACAAGATGTCTTGGTAGTTTTTACTTTCATCCGTGACGGAGGGATGGGGCTCTGCGGGCAGAGCCCCCCCACATCTGGCACCCAGGCCAGGGTCCCCAGCACTGGTACCCCTAGAATTTGGATATTGGAATGTTTAAAGATGTCCTGGAGGTTCCGAAGCCTCTCCTCATTTTTTTGAATTCTTGTTTCTTCATTCTTTTCTGACTGGATGTTTCTTTCTTCATTCTAGTCTGCACTATTAATTTGAGTCCCAGTTTCCTTCCCATCACTATTGGTTCCCTGTACATTTTCCTTCATTTCACTTATTGTAGCCTTCATTTTTTCATCTAAATTGCAACCAAATTCAACCAATTCTGTGAGCATCCTGATTACTAGTGTTTTGAACTGTGCATCTGATAGGTTGGCCAGCTCTTCATTGCTTAGTTGTATTTTTTTCTGAAGCTTTGATCTGTTCTTTTATCTGGGTCATTTTTTTTGTCTTGATATGCCTGTTACATAGTAAGGGGTGGAGCCTTAGGTGTTCACCTAGGTGGGGTAACCCATGTTGCTGTGTTGTGATGCTGTAAGTGGGGAGGGGTTCAAGAGGGAACAATGGTGCTTGCTCTGCTCTCTGCTGGATTTCAGTTACTTCCCCTGCTTCCCACAAGCAAATTGGGCCCTTCTGGTGCTGATTCCCATGTGGGTGGACTTGTGTGCATTCTAGGACCCTGTGGGTCTGTCCAGCGAATTCGCCTGTGAGGCTGGGAGTTTCTCCCACTGCCTCAACCCCCACAGGTGATTTCAATCAATGGTTTGAGGCTTTATTTCCTGCACAGGAGCCCTGGGTTGTATAGTGCACCCCGCTCCCCAGTTGTTTCTCCTGGTTTATCTGCACTCGGATGTGGGACTCCCCAGTCCGCAATCTACCACCTGGCGGGGTCTACCAGCTGCTACCTTGCTGGCCAGCTGCAGCCTTGCATGCCCCGCTCCACAATGTGCCACCTCACCCACCCTGGTCCTCCAGCCACCGCCTTGCCATGAGTCCTCTCCACCTGGCCGGCCTCCGCTCCTCCTACCGGTCTGGGTGAATGTTTCTTCTTTAACTCCTTGGTTGTCGGACTTCCATACAGTTCGTTTTCTGCAAGTTCTTGTTATTTTGTTTTTAAATTGTTGTTGTCCTTTTGGTTGTGCAAGGAGACACAGTGTGTCTACCTATGCCTCCATCTTGGCCAGAAGTCTCCACTGAAATTTTACTTCTTATTTTCCAATCTGGATTATTTACTTCTTTGTCTTGCCTTATGGCAATGACAGACCTTCCAGTAAAATACTAAATAGAAGTGGTGAGAGTAGACATTCTTTTATTGTTCTTGATCTATTCAGTCTTTTCAGAGTTAGACTTTCACTATTAATTGTGATGTTAGCTATCAGTTTGCTTTGGTCTATGCCCTTTATCAGGTTGAGAAAGTTTCTTTTTATTCTTAGTTTATTGAGTATTTCTATCAGGAATAGATGTTAGGTTTTTGTCAACCAGTTTTCTGAACCTATTGAGATAATAATGTTGTTAAAACAGTAAATTACCTTGATTGATATTTGAATATTAGATCAACCTTGTATTCTTGGGATAAACCCCACTTGGTCATGATGTATTTTTATATCATTTAAACATACATATTCTTTATAAATATCATATATCCTTTTTCTATATTGTTGGATTTCATTTGCTAAAAGTTTTAGAATTCTTGTGTCTTATGTTCATGAAAAATATTGGTCTGTTGTTTTTTTATAACGTCTGGTTTTGATATCAGTGTCATGCTTGCCTCATAAAATGAGTTCAATAGAATTTACTCTTCTTCAATGTTTTGATAGAGTTTGTTTAGAATTTATATCATTTTTTTTCTTAAAGTTTAGAAGAATTCACCAATAAAGACTAGAGTTCTCTTTAAAGGATTTTAAACTACAAATTTACATTTAAAAATGGATATAAAGCTATTCATATTGTCTGTTCTTTTTTTGTATTGTCTATTCCTGAATGAGTTCTTGATAGTTTTTGCCTTTCAAGGGATTTGTCTTATTTTCATTAAAATTGCTAAAGTAGGACTTCCAGCCAAGATGGAGGCGTAGGTGGACACACTGTGCCTCCTCTCACAACCAAAATTAAGGACAACAAATATTTAGAAACAAGAAAACCACCAGAGCTAATAGAAAATTGAACTGTACGGAAGTCCAACAACCATTCATCCAGACCGGTAAGAGGGGCAGAGTCGCAGCAGGAAAAAGGGGAGGTGCGGACCCAGGAACACAGGTGGCACTGGCTGGTGGTTTGCAAGTGTGCAGGCGGCTGGCAGGCCCAAAGGCGGCGGTTGTCGCATGGGGTGGCAATTGTGCAGACCCAGTGAGGCCACACAAGGTGGCTGGCTGACCAGGCGGTCCCACAATTGCTTGTGCAGATAATCCAGGTGAAGGGAAGCCACAGAGGGGACTGGAATCCTGGAGAGAGTGAGCAGGCGCCATTGTTCCCTGTTGGACCCCGTCCCCACATACAGCCTCACAGCCCAGTGACTGGGCGGCCCAGCACTGGGGAACACCTAAGGCTCCACCCCTCACTACGTATCAGCCTCAACCAGACCAAAAACAAAACAAAACAAAAAAACACCAAAATGGCTCAAACCAGAGAACAAATCAGAGCCCCAGAGCCAATTCCTCTAAGCGACGAAGAGATAGCCAACCTATCAGATGCACAGTTCAAAGCCCTGGTGATCAGGATGCTCACAGAATTGGTTGATTTTGTTCACAAATTAGATGAAAAAATGCAGGCTACAATACGTGAAATGAAGGAAGACGCATGGGGAAACCAATAGAGATGGGAGGAAAGCTGGGACTCAAATCAATGGAGTGGACCAGAAGGAAGAAACAAGCAACCAAACAGAAAACAAAGAAGAAACAAGAATTCAAAAAAATGAGGAGAGACTTAGGAACCTCCGGGACATCTTTAAACATCACAACATCTGAATTCTAGGGGTACCAGAAGGGGAAGAAGAAGAGCAACAAGTGGAAAACTTATTTGAACAAAATGTAAAGGAGAACTTCCCCAATCTGGCAAAGGAAATAGACTTCCAGGAAGTCCAGGAAGCTCAGAGAGTCCCAAAGAAGTTGGACCCAAGGAGGAACACACCAAGGCACATCGTAATTCCATTAGCCAAGATTCAAATGAAGGAGAGAATTCTAGAAGCAGCAAGGAATAAGGGACAGTCACCTACAAAGGAGTTCCCATCATACTGTCAGCTGATTTCTCAAAGGAGACCTTGCAGGCAAAAAGGGGCTGGAAAGAAGTATTTCAAGTCTTGACAGGCAGGGACCTACATCCAAGATTGCTCTATCAAGGAAAGCTGTCATTTAGAATGGAAGGGCAGATAAAGTGCTTCTCAGAGAAGGTCAAGTTCAAGGAGTTCATCATCACCAAGCCCTTATTATATGAAATGTTAAAGGGACTTATCTAAGAAAAAGAAGATCAAAAATAGTACAGTGAAAAGTCAGCAAACTCAACAGCTATTAACAACCACACCTAAAACAAAAGCAAACAACTAGAACAGGAACAGAGCCTCAGAAATGGAGATCATATGGAGAGTTAGCAACAGGGGCATGGGAGGAGGAGAGAGGGGAAAATGTGCAGAGAATAAGTAGCATAGACGGTGGGTAGAAAATAGACAGGGGGAGGTCAAGAATAGTGTGGGTAATGTAGAAGCTAAAGAACTTATGACACATGGACATGAAGTAAAGGGGGGAATGTGGGTGGGAGAGTGTGTGCAGGGTGGAGGGGAATTATGGGGGAGAAATAGGACAACTGTAATAGCATAATCAATAAAATATATTTTAAAAAAATAAAATAAAATTGCTAAAGTATTTTCCAGAATAGTCTCTTTTTATCCTTTTAATATTTTTATAATCTATGGTGATCCCTACTGTCTTATTTTTAATATTGATAACTCTTATTATTAATATTGGCACATTCACCAGACTTTTTTCTTGATAAGTCTGACTAAAGGTGTGTCAACTTTAATGAGCTTTCTCCAATATCCAGCTTTTGGTTTCACTGTTTCTCTATTGTTTTTCTGACCTATTGAATAATAATAAATTATTACATAATATTTTAGTTATCCCATTTGTATTTCTTAGAACAGCTGTACTTTTATCCAATGATCTTTTTAAAAAATTTTAGATTTAATTTTCAGTTACAGTTGGTGTACAATACAGTGATTAGACATAGTAATCACCCCAATAAGTCCAGTACCCATTATGAGTTATTACAATATTATTGACTATATTCCCTATGATGTACTTTACATCCCAGTGACTATTTTCATATATCCAATGATCTTTTGATGGAATATAGGTAATTTTTCTGTTTTTACTATTAAATCTTTTTATATTTATAATATAATGTTTGACACATATAAAAGATTATATATAACTTATTTATAGGTTGAAGTATAATCAAATAAACACCTATTAACTTGGTGGGTTACTTCTATACCTGTTAGGTTTCATCTGTTCTGACTTTTCCCTCACTTTATCTCTTACAAGGTAACTTCTCTTAAAGTCATAGAGGGATTTGCTTGTGTCTTTCTGTGTTCTAATCATACTTAAGAAAAACTTTTCTGATTTAATGTCAATCGTGTTTCCCTGTCCTTCTAAGCTCACCTTCACTGAGTACTTACTATGTGCAAGGCAATTCTTATCAGTGTCCTAATGAGCAGGTATTACCATTCTGTCTTCTATGGGCAAAGTTTCCTTTAAGGCACATTCAACAGAAAACCCAACACTAACATAAGCACACATGGGCTTATTTTCTCTCTCTCAACAAGAAAGTCTGTAATTAATGCTGCAAGGCTAGTATGGCATCAAAACAGTGTCATATGTGATGTGGTGTCTTACATTAGATTCCTTAGGAGCAGACCCTGAGTTAGAGATTTATCAGTTAGAGATTTAGTATATGATTTACTAAGTAAACATTCCCAACAAAGACTGCTAAGGAAGTGAGAGAGGGCACGGATGGACAGGACCAAGACAAGAGTGTGATCTTATGCTAAAATCTAGTGAAGGGTAGCTTCAGCATGGACCCTGGACGGGAATTTTTGAGTGAAATTTAGGAGTTTATTCACCTGAAACAAGGGAACTTGGCTTTCAAAAACCTTGTGAGGCTGAGGGAAGAATGCAGACTCGTAGAAACTTTCACTTTTCTATGTAAGAGGGCAAAGCAGCATCAATATATAAGAGCAATCATTGTAAGAAGAGCTGCAAGTAATGGATATTGAAAGCACATAGAAGATGGTGGTGGTGGTGGCAGCAGTGGTGGTGTGGGTGTGGGATACACATAGAAATATTATCAAAGAACCACTATAAATCATCAAAGGGTATTTGAGCAGAATACCAATATTGTTCACTACACCAGAGTTCTTCCATCTTTTCCTCCTGCCATTTTTTAATGTGTAAGCTTTTGTCCCCATGCTTATTGCCTCATGGTCAGAAGAAGTTGGCTGTTCTTGTTCAACCCCCTATATATGGTCTAGGAATAAAGAGAGAGAGTGAAAGACTAAAGACAGGCATGTCAGTTGAATATGTCTCTTTTTATAAAGTTTTTCTTAAACCAATGTCAAATGGTTACTTCATGGGAGCCTGGGAAGGAGTGTGTTTTTAGTTGGGCATATTGCTTCCCAGGACAAAATGTGGATCTGTTTTTAAGGAAGTGGGGTTAGTGGCTATGGATTGATGTGAACACCAGCCCGCAGTGTCCATGGTGTTATGGATGAGATGAGACAAAGTCACACAGACCACCAAAGTCCTGTGGAGGAAAAGGGACAGCACGGCCACTCTCTCAAGAGGAGAGTGCCCTGACCCTTGCCTTGACAGGCTTTTATTGGGTTCAATTTGCACAGGAATACAGGGTGTATATGTAAAGCTCATCAGTCATTGTCAGGCAGAAATGATTAAACAATAGATAACATTCAGCAAACTCTGAGGGCTTATTCTGAGTCAGGGTTAAATAGTTAAAGGGCCATAAAACTTTGGGGAACAAACTCATTTCATGCTTGGACCCTTATCATTTAAATTGAGGGTATTAGCAAAGTAGGTTTCATAATATTTTATGCTTTCTTTCTTAGGTCTTATTGCCCCAGGGAATCCACCCTTTCCAGCACAGGGCCACACCCACCTCCAGCATTGTTTCAGGCTTAAGGTATTGTTTCAAGCATAAGTCAGGCAGGGGAAGTAAGGCAGCCAAGAGATTAGGAGACTTCTTGCAGACAGAATGAGGACTCAGGCTATGTCAAAGCCAAGGGGTGAGGGTTAATCACCCCCTTTTTCTATAGGCCCTCAAGTCCTTCCCTGAGGACCCCTTCATGACTGTGCCTGTCTGAGGTTGTCCCTCCTTTGAAGAGTCTTACCCATCATTGGCTAACCAGTCATCCACCAAGGGCCAGGCAGGGTGAGATGAAAGGGGAAAGAGGTGGTTACCCTATAAGGAAGATAAGCTTTGTCTCCTAAGTGGTTTATGGTCCCAGGTCTTTTTACTCAGCCTTAGCCACAGGGGATTACAGCTGCTGAAACCAGGCAGGGCAGTTGCCAAGAATGGATATTAGGTAAGCTACTACAACATTTGGTACCTCCTCATTTTACAGAGGATAAACAGAGATTGAGAGAGTTTATATAATTTGCTCAAGTTGGCAGACTGTAAGTTGTAAACCAAGCTTGTGTAATATGCTGGGCAGTGTTTCATGCATTCTCTTTATGGGAGTGTCATCTGAGCTAGGGACTGTAATTGGACTTGGACAAGTGTTTCATCATGTTGGAACTTAAACAAGAAATAGCTCATTGGTTTTATCTCTACCAAATGGCTTTCATTTCATCTCTGGAATTCATTCCTCAGATTCCTAGGCCCCCTAACCTCAACGCTGCCTATTAAGATTTGGAACAACTGAATTTACTCCCTTTTGTCTGAGACCTGTAGAAGGAACCTCTTTAACATGACCTTCAAGTTAATGTATGAATAGATCAGGGGTGGGTACTAGGATATGGGGATAAAGAATTCAGTCCTATTTTTTCCCTTGTGAGAAACTCATACTGATCTCTCTCATTTTTGTGTAACTGTGTACTGCAGAGTTAGAGTTTTAATACATATTGTGTGTGTTTTAAATTCCATGTGGACAAGAAGCATAGCTAGGGTTTCTTTTGTGCTTTCACAGGGCCTAGCAGAGTCTAGCAAACATGGCATGTACTTAGCTGCTAGATGATGAGATTTCTGGACTATATAGGTGATAATATGAGAAGAGAATGAATTTTAGGAAAAGTCTTCCCCAACTCCCACTGGAGTAGTGCAGCTTAAGATTTCTCTACTGTAAAATTTCTCAGCATGAGGTACAAAGGTTGACATTGTAATTTTTTGTGCTGTAGATGTGGAAGATATGAATCAATCTTTTAAGATTTTAATAAAGCTGTTGCATCCTAATTAAATTAGCAATTTTCTTTCTAAGTCCCCCATATCTCAACTCTATTTTCTTTTCCAATTCCAAGTAACTTTACTCATTCAAAAAAATTTTCTTGACACTATTTCAACATATTCAATAAATACAAAATGGTAAATACATATTCAAAAATCCACATGGTAAAAATACAATGAGGGAAAATATGTTTGGACATAATTGTCATTTCCGGTACAATAAAATGGACGGACTCCTTCCAGTATGTATTATGGACCATCAGAACACATTCAAGTAAGTGACAAAGGCCACCATACATTCGATATTTTAATCAAATAATACTGACCATAGTGGTGATGGAAAGTATTTTAAAATGTGAGAGAAAAATTAAACATAGAAAATAAGGTGGTCAGGTTGAAAGATATCTAAATAGGTGGTCAGAAGTCTCAGGTTAAAGTTCTATTGCAGGTATATGTTGGGTATTTAATTTTGGATTAAAGTCACCGAATACTTCCTATGTGTTGGTCACCATGATGGGCACTGGGAGTACAAAGGTGAAAAAGATACAATCCCCACTAGGGAAAATCTTACTTAGTTTTTATAAACCAAATTTTTATTTTTTAATTAAATTTTGTTTATTATGCTATTATAGTTGTCCCAATTTTCCCCTCTTGCCCCCCTGCACCCAGCCTCTGCCCACTCCCTCAGACAATCCCCACACCATTGGCCATGTCCATAGGTCATGCATATGTGTTCTTTGGATACTCTAATTCCTATGCTGTACTTTACATCCCCATGACTATTCTGTAACTACCAATTTGTAGTTCTTTTTTTTTTCTTTTTTTAATATATTTTATTGATTATGCTATTACAGTTGCCCCATTTCTCCGCCATCATTCCCCCCACCCTGCACACCCTCTCCCACCCACATTCCCCCCCTTTAGTTCATGTCCATGGGTCATAAGTTCTTTAGCTTCTACATTTCCCACACTATTCTTGCCCTCCCCCTGTCTATTTTCTACCCACTATCTATGCTACTTATTCTCTGTACCTTTTCCCCCCTCTCCTCCTCCCACTCCCCTGTTGCTAACCCTCCATATGATCTCCATTTCTGTGGTTCTGTTCCTGTTCTAGCTGTTTGTTTAGTTTGCTTTTGTTTTAGGTGTGGTTGTTAATAGCTGTGAGTTTGCTGTCTTTTCACTGTCATATTTTTTATCTTCTTTTTCTTAGATAAGTCCCTTTAACATTTCATATACTAAGAGCTTGGTGATGATGAACTCCTTGAACTTGACCTTATCTGAGAAGCACTTCATCTGCCCTTCCATTCTAAATGACAGCTTTGCTGGATAGAGTAATTTTGGGTGTGGGTCACTGCTTTTCAAGACTTCAAATACTTCTTTCCAGCCCCTTCTTGCCTGTAAGGTCTCTTTTGAGGAATCAGCTGACAGTCTGATGGGAACTCCTTTGTAGGTGACTGTCCCCTCATCCCTTGCTGCTTCTAGAATTCTCTGCTTCATTTTAATCTTGGCTAATGTAATTACGATGTGCCTTGGTGTGTTCCTCCTTGGGTCCAACTTCTTTGGGACTCTCTGAGCTTCCTGTACGTCCTGGTAGTCTATTTCCTTCACCAGATTGGGGAAGTTCTCCTTTATTATTTGTTCAACTAAGTTTTCCACTTGTTGCTCTTCTTCTTCCCCTTCTGGGACCCCTATAATTTGGATGTTGGGATGTTTAATGATGTCCTGGAGGTTCCTAAGCCTCTCCTCATTTTTTTGAATTCTTGTTTCTTCCTCGTTTTCTGTTTGGTTGTTAGTTTCTTCCTTCTGGTCCACTCCATTGATTTGAGTCCCAGTTTTCCTTCCATCTCTATCAGTTCCCCATGCATCTTCCTTCATTTCACGTATTGTAGCCTGCATTTTTTCATCTAATTTGTGAGCAAAATCAACCAATTCTGTGAGCATTTTGATGACCAGTGCTTTGAACTGTGCATCTGATAGGTTGGCTATCTCTTCACTGCTTAGAGGAATTGGCTCTGGGGCTTTGATTGGTTCTCCGGTTTGAGCCATTTTTGTTTTTTTTTGTTTTTGTTTTTGTTTTGGTTTGGTTTGGTTTTAGTCTGGTCGAGGCTATTACATAGTGAGCCTTCGGTGTTCCTCAGGGTGGGGTAGCCCAGTCGCTGGGTTGTGACGCTATAGGTGTGCTTGGGGTCCGAGAGGGAACAATGGCGTCTGTTCCGCTCTCTCCTGAATTCAGTCCCTTCCGCTGCTTCCCCTTCGCCTGGATTATCTGCGCAGGCTCGCGTGCTGTTACGTAGTGAGGGGTAGAGCCTCAGGCGCTTCCCAGTGCGGGGCAGCCCAGTCGCTGGGTTTGACGCTGTATGCGGGGGCGGGGTCCGAGAGGGAACAATGGCGCCTGCTCCGCTCTCTCCTGGATTCAGTCCCTTCCGCCACTTCCCTTTTGCCTGGACCGTCTGCACACGCAAATGTGGGACCACCTGGTCAGCCAGCCGCCTTGTGTGGCCTCACTGGGTCTGCACAGTTGCCCCCCTGTGTCCAGGGTCCACCAGCTGCTGCCTGTGGGCCCGGGGACCTCCAGCCTCCACCTGTGCACTGGGGAACTGCCAGCCGCTGCTGCTTGCGCTCCCGCACCTCCATCTTCTCCCGCCGCGACTCCGCCCCTCCTACCGGTCTGGATGAATGGTTGTTGGACTTCCGTACAGTTCAATTTTCTATAACTTCTGGTTGTTTTCTTGTTTCTAAATATTTGTTGTCCTTAATTTTGGTTGTGAGAGGAGGCACAGTGTGTCTGCCTACGCCTCTATCTTGGCCGGAAGTCCATGTAGTTCTTAATCCCTTCACTTTTTTTGTCTATTCCCCTATCCCCTTCCCAACTGACAACCATCAAAATGTTCTCTGTACCTATGATTGTGTTTCTATTCTGCTTGTTTGTTTATTATTCAATTGTTGACAGATACATATTTGTCACCATTTTATTATTCATATTTTTATCTTTTTCTTCTTCTTACAGAAGACCTTTAACATTTCATGTAATGCTGTTTTGGTTGTGATATTCTCCTTTAGTTTTTTCTTGTCTAGGAAGCTCTTTATCTGTCTTTCAGTTCTAAATGATAGCTTTGCTGGGTAGAGTACAATTTTCATTGTAGGTCCTTGCTTTTCATCACTTTGAATATTTCTTGCCAATCCCTTCTAGCCTGAAAAGTTTCTTTTGACAAATCGCCTTACAGTCTCATGGGAGCTCCCTTTTAGGTAACTAACTTCTCTTCGTTTTTTGCTTTTAAGATTCTTTCTTTGTCTTTAACCTTTGGCATTTTAATTATGATGTGTGTTGAGGCGGGCCTCTTTGGGTTCATCTTGTTTGGAACTCTCTGCATTTCATGGACTTGTATGTCTATTTACTTCACCAAGTTAGGAAAGTTTTCTGTCATTATTTTTTCAAATAGGTTTCCAATTTCTTGCCCTCTCTCTCCTCCTCCTAGCACCTCCATGATGCAAATGTTGGTATGCTTGAAGTTGTCCCCGAGGCTTCTTATACTGTCCTTGTTATTTTTGTATTATTTTTTTCTGTTTTGATTGGGTGTTTTTTTGCTTTCTTGTATTCCAAATCGTTAATTTGATTCTCCGCTTCATCCACTATCCTGTTGATTTCCTGTAAATTGTTTTTTATTTTAATTAGTGTATCCTTCATTTCCGACTGGTTCTTTTTTATGGTTTCCATGCTCTTTTTTTTCTTAGCTTGATTTTATATCTCCACAAGAAAATATAGCATTATTAAGTATCTATTACATCTTATGGAGAACTTCAATCTTTGTCACATCATTAAGAGCTCCTGGTTTTGGTCACATAAGCTCTCTTTGAAATGACCTACCCATGCTCTTTTTTTATGCTGTTGAAGTTCTTACTAAGTTCACTGAGCATCTTTATAACCAGTGTTTGGAACTCTGCATCTCCATTTGCCTGGTTCTTTTTCTGGAGTTTTGTTCTGTTCTCTCATTTGGGCCATGTTTCTTTGTCTTCTCATTATGGCAGCCTCCCTGTGTTTGTTTCTATGTATTAAGTAGAGCTGCTACATCCCCCAAGCTTGATAGAGTGGCCTAATGTAGTAGGTATCCTACAGGATCCACTGGCACAACTCCCCTATCACCCAAGCTAGATACTTGAGGTGTACCCACTGTGTGGGCTGGCACTCCCTCCTGTTGTAGTTGAGCTTTGATTGCTGTTGGTACATCCAAGGTCAGCTACCACCTGTGTTCTCTCCAGGGTCACACAGCATAAGCTACAAAATGATCTGTAGAAGGCTGCTACTTGTGCTGGGTTTGGAGGTACCCAGGCAAGGCCAGTCTGTGAACCAAGGGTGGCTGCTGCTAGTGCCAGGCCTGGGGAAACTTAGCAAGAGGTACAGTGCTTGGTGAACCTAGATGCTGCTTGTTTGAGATAAGTTAGCAAAATCTGAGGCATGGGCCAAGACTAGCCATTTGTGTGGAAAAGGCTCTGAAAACAGCTTGGGTGGGCCTGAAAATTGGGTGGGGAAGGACCTCAGGGAACCACCAGAGTAGGCTGACAGTGTGAGGCAGGATGATAGAGTCTCAGATATGGCACCCGCCTGCTAGCTCTGTGGCTCTGTTTGGGGAGGACTCAGAAATGAAACAGTTGCCTCTGTCAGCACCTCTGTCTGGGAGAGAGCTGCCATCCAGATTTCACCCTGATGCTGGACAATTCCTCCCCAAATGTCTGTGATGCCTTTCAAGCTGCTGCCCTGGTGCTGGAGCTCAGAGGGAGTGAGTCTGAGTAAGTCCATGCATGGGCTTTTTAAGAAGAACTGCCAAGGAATCTAGTAGTTTCTGTCTTCTACCACAGTCTTAATACCCCCTGGTTTTTACAACCAGAAGTTATGGGGACTTGTCTTCCTGCCACTAAAACCCTGGGCTGAGGGGCCTGGTATGGGGCTGAGACCCTTCGCTCCTTAGATATCCCTCCCTATTTTTATCTACCACACAGATGTGTGGGGCCAGCCCATTCTGTCCCTCCTGCCAGTCATGATGTAGTTTCTTCTTTAATTCTGTAGTTGTAGGACTTCCATTCATCTCCATTTCTGACAGTTCTGAATGATGATTGTTCTATAGTTTAATTGTAATTCTGTAGTGGTTGTGTGAGGAAGCAAGTATCATGTTTAACTATGCCACCATCTTGACCAGAAGTCCGGAAAATCTTACTTAGTTTTGAATCACCAAAAGTATCAGACAAATGACCTACTCCAGATACCAGTATTGGTGGATTGAGATATGCTTACCTTCACTTAAGCATTTTAGAATATTGAGCTGTTTATGATAAAATCATGATGGCCTTATATAGTTTTGAAAAATACAGTTTATTCAACAATATAAGCAGTATAATGTATATATTTGGTTACTAATAATAATCATTTTAAGTATTTCATACAGATGCACATGATTAACATTTAGTGTTTTTCAGAAGGAATGATATAAATTCTGCTTTTATTTTTGTCTTTATAGTAAAATTATTGACAAAGTAATGAAACAAAGATATATTGTTTTACACTTGTTTGCCTCTGTACAGTAATTCTCAGCTTTATCTTATGTTCACCAGCAATTATATACAATGGAGCTCAACAAATCAGAAATAAAAAAGCCTATAATTTCAGAAAAAGTCATATTTCATAATTATTCTGTTATTATGTTTATCATTTATTGTCAGTGTTAAGCTATGAAAAATTGTAGTAGAAATTGCTAAGGCCTTAAGATAAGTAAAAGCTATTTCATTAGTAGTTGAAAATGTTATCATATGGTTGAGCATAAATTATTTTACTACCTTAGTAACAATAAAACACAAAGATATTTCATTAAAAATATTGTTATCAATAGATTTATGTAAAATTTTATAACACCAGGTAGACAAAGCAGAATAAAGTTGTTAGCATTCAGATGTCAGATGATTTGGGAGTGAAGCTCAGGGATGCCAAAGATGTATCAAGAATACAGTTGGTCAAAAGAAATGAAGGCAGAACAGAAATCAAATGAATATTTCATAGTAAACAGGATCATTGAGATGCTGGACAAAAAAAAAGACTTGTGCACATAGGAAGAAAGGATTAGAAAAATTGTGTCCAAGGTGACCAGTATATTCAAAATCACTGATCCCTGGAAGCCCAGGTCAGAAGGACACAGTATATCACAAATATAAGGAATAGCCAGTTATTGAAATTGTAATATTAATCTTGTATCTCATCTTAGACTTGTGGCCCCACCATGGTATTCGGATGCCCTAACCTGTGTTGTGGCTCAATGCCTTTTTCTGAAAAAAAAAATTTTTTTTAAGTTTGTTAGATATTTTTAATGATTCCAATTCTATGTCTGAACTAAAATTTATTTCACTTACTAAGAATGCCTTACTTTACTTAACTTCATCTATAAAAGTCAGAATTTTAAAAATGAAACAATCAGAGGTGAAATTATTCACTTTACAAATACTGCATTTATTTTCCTTAATTTTAAAATTATCATTGCCTTTTTACCATATTTATATTATCTGTCTGGCCATGTAGGCAGATAGTTTGGGCATCTACAAATTTGGTGTTTGTGAAATAGTCAATCTAGGTTTTTACTAGTAACTCTAGTAACTGAGTCCATTGTTTGGAACCAGAGAAAATTTACTCAGTATGTAGCTCTTAAAAATGGATCTCTGTCTGAAATGAGACTTGGACTAAGGCCCTTGTTTCTTCCCAGAGGTCTCAGTTCTAAATATGAAGTTCTCTCTGGGCTGAAAGTAGAAAAAAATGAAGGTCTATATGTCTCCCGAATATTTTCAGGTCTCTTTACCAATACCCTATTTAATATACCAATACTTGTATTAAATATGCAGTGATACACAGGGAAATAAAAACAAAACTGAGGATTACAAAAAATATGTATATTTAACATAATAAGAAAAACATTCCACACCATGCTAAGCAGTATTTCCTTTAAATATTTTTTCTTTCTTTCTTTCTTTCTTTCTTTCTTTCTTTCTTTCTTTCTTTCTTTCTTTCTTTCTTTCTTCTTTCTTTCTTTCTTTCTTTCTTTCTTTCTTCTTTCTTTCTTTCTCTCTCTCTCTCTCTTTCTTTCTTTCTTTCTTTCTTTCTTTCTTTCTTTCTTTCTTTCTTTCCCTTCCTTCCTTCCTTCCTTCCTTCCTTCCTTCCTTCCTTCCTTCCTTCCTTCCTCTTTCTTTCTTTTTCTTTCTTTTTGACAAGCTCTTCAATGGTAGCTATCCAGGATTCATAGCTTTCCATCACCTTAACTTTAAGAGAGCTTAAATTTGATATTCTCTCTTCTTGAATGCTCAGTTTGGTCCTTTAATTGAATTAGAGCGAGATGATTATCCTTTACGCCTATAAACACTCCAGGATTGCTCTTACATTCAAATGAAACACATGAAGAGGGCCCTGGCTCCTTATGAAGGAAAAAGAAGGTCTGGTCTGGCAATGGATTTTCACATTTTTGTAGCTGAGGAAACAAAAGAGAAAGCAACCAATACATGAATAGGAAGTCCAGAGGCAGCTTCACATCCCTCTGTTAGAAATGAAAGGGGAATAATTATTTAACTTGGTATTTTTAGCAAAGCTGCTTACTGAGTAGGGGATGGAAGAGGTGGAAGGGGAAAGAAGTAGAGGATCAAAGTGGGAGGATTTGACTTGATTCATTGATAGTATACTTGAGAGACATGTGGCTTAGAATGACTGGATCTAGATGTGACAGTTCTGGATTTGTACCCCTCTTTCGCTACATATTTTTCCTGAGACCTGAGCACATTGCTTTACTTCTTAAGCCTCAGTTTTTTTGTCTAACCAATTTTCTAGATCGGTCACCCTAACTTACCCACAGACATGTGAGTAATATAAATGATTATTATTTTAAGTCACTAAGTGTTGGGGGTGGTTTGTTACACAGCCATACCTGACCAGTACAATAATTCCATCATGGAGTTACTATGAGCATTAAATGAGATAGTACTTGTAAAATATTTAGTGCTTGGTATTTAATAGAGCTCAGTATGGGTCATCTCTTGTTACTGAGTACTTATCTATACCAAACACTGTATTGTTAAGAGATGCTGGTTACCATCCAGTGTTTATGTTAATACCTTGCATGGCTGAATGAGTTGGCTTTATAATTTTGTGTATTTATATAATTTATCTTCTATATTATACTCTCATGTTTTCTTCCTTGTTTCTACCTTTGGATTCTTTGTTCCTTAAGATATTTATAATTCTTGATCATGACCAATATAACTCTGTAATTTACTAACTGAAAAAGACTATGCAGTGAATCCTATGATTGGAATGTAGATTGATATGCTGTGTCTAAATCTTGGCATATGGAAATGTTTATGACCTTCCTTTTAAAAGGCTTAGAATACATAGGGTTTTGTTTTTGTTTTTGTGTTTTTGCATTTGTCTAAGAAAATGATATGTTACAAAGAAACCCTTCTTGGAAGAGCATAATAGTTTCTAAAACCAAATAGGAAGAATTTGAGATCATCCCATATAGTGGTGCTTCTCCAGCTTTAATGTGCATGTGAATCTCCTGGAGATTAATTAAAATGCTGATTTTATTTCAGTTGTGAGGGAGCCTGAGATTCTGTATTCTATGATAATATGCTCCCAGGTGATACAGTGCTGCTGACAGAGACCAGAATTTTAGTAGCAAGGCTATACATACCATTTCCTTCCCTTTCCTATTCTAGGAGCAAGTTATTGGTAGTAACTGATCATGTTTTATGTACAATACAATAGGACAAACAAAAGTCCTTCTTCAAAATACCCCAGATATCCTAATCTGCACAAATGAGTGGTATCAATCAAGACAGTTAAGTGCATATTTCTGTTACCTCCACAGAGTGCTCTTGGTTGTTGGCATGCAGCAAGAAGTCTTTGTCTTTTGAAGGACTCAGGCTTACCATTAATCTCTCACCATCAACAACATCACCTTGCAATTAAAAATATATAAATTATAAAGTTAAAATTGTAACTCATTTTAATTTAAATGAATTTAACACCCAGAAAATGAGTCTAAGATGTCATAAAATATCTACTTCATTTAGCAACATGTCTTTTAGAAATATTTGCACCCAAATGAAACTAGAGTGTTATTGCAGAAGTAGGGGATAATCCTAAACTGCTTGAAAAAGAGAAATTAGTTTTCTCACATGCTTTCAAATTATAGAATTGTGATTCCAATGAGTATTTCTCTGGCTGTCAGCTTCCTTATCTGCATGTATATCCATACATAGTTGTCCCCCAACATTCAACTTCTCTTCTTGTATTATAGCAGGATATTTTCCAGCCTGGTTTTTTTGTTTTGTTTTATTTTGTTTTGTTTTGGGTTTGTTTTTTTTTTTTTGTAGCTAAGTGTAGAAATGTGACTAAGTTATGACCAATGTGAACCAAGTAGAAGTGTCAGGTACAACTTCCAGGTTATGTCCTTAACGGGAAAGAGAATTCATGTACCCATGTTCCTCTATCCTGCTAATTGGACATTGCATGGTGGCAAGTAATCTTGAAACATGCAGATGTTGGCAGAGCCACAAAGAGAGAAGGAGTTGGGACCCTGGACAACCTGTTCAACAGCGCTGCCATTCCAGCCCTGGCTAAGACAGAAATAGGGTTTGTGTAGCTTAAGCCACTATTATTATGGGTCTCTATTAATTATTCTATTAAACTGCAAAGTGGTTGGGATGGAGTAAATTCTCTAAGAATCTAAGATTTTACTATGAGCTTGGGCTGGAGAGAACCATTTCCCATATGGAGCCTTTTTGGATTTGACTTTACCCAAATTTAAGAATTCAAGCATTACAGCTACTCAGACCTCCAAATTACCTCTTGGACTTATAGGTGATTGCGAGTCATGGTAACGGAATAGCACCTTGTCTGAAAGAGAATGCGTAAAATTCCTTTGGTGATTATCAAAAGGTTTCAGTTCCAACATATACATAATGTCAGAAAATATGCTCCTCTTTAATTGTATATTAAGAAAAGCAAAACTTTTGTGGCTTTGAGGAAGGTCTCAAAATGTATGCTCTGATAAATTCTCCATAAATATTTAAAACAGTTGTTCACAACACTGGTATACTCTTTTTTTTTAAATCCTCACTTGAGGACACACTTACTGATTTTAGAGAGAGTAGAATGAAGGAAGAGAGAGAGGGAGGGAAATATCGATGTAAGAGAGAAACATCCATCAATTGCCTCTCATACATGCCCCAACTCAGGACTGAACCCACAACCTAGACATGCACTGACCAGGAATCAACCCCATGATCTTTTGGTTCACAGGACGACACTCCAACCAACTGAGCCACACCAGCCAGGACTACTAGAGTTTTTACTTTGGTGGTATTGATAAGGTTGGAAAGATCTGGTAGGTAAGTTAGTGATATAAAATATGTATGTATGGTCCTCCTTCCATCTTTCACAACTGATACCACTTCCCAATATCAGTGTTCTTTCCTGATAAACTCTAAGCTTCCGAATCCTCAACACAGTGATATTCAGGCATCCATTATCAATATATTGGAGTTAGCAAACAACAGAAAATCTATTTGCCCTGAGTTAATCCATTGTTTATGGTTTGGTAAATTGATTGTTTACTTATTAGTCATCATTATAACATTACAGACAAAAGGAAATATTCTACCTTTTTCTTGTTTTTTCCCAAGATCTTCAACATAGATCTCATAACTTCCATCCGCAAAAGCAAAAGTAACAAATTGATCATTATAGGTGCTCAGGGAAAAGGAATCCTCTGTAATAAGTAAAAATCTCATCATTAAGAATTCAAAAACTTGTTCTCATAAACAATCTTTTAGCAATTTTAAAAAAAATGCCTCCTCAAAAGTTGTTTTTTAAATTTTTTTTTAATTTGAGCTGTACTTTGCCCATCATTGTTGGATAGATGAAAGCCTTTGGTGCAAGTCAAACTTAGCTCAAAGGCTGAAGTGCACCACTGGAATGGGATTAAAGATGCTAATTTACTGCATGAAGGCCATGGGAGGCTAGTATGTTTATGGGAAGTTTTGGTGGGAAGAAAGAAGCTGGAAAGTGACAGACAGTGTCTGAGGAAACCTCTGCCTCTTGGCTCCCCATGGACTATGGGGTTGTGGGCAAGAAGGGACAGTATTCGAATATACATGGGATAAATAAATACCCATCTGTACGGTGTGGAGTTACTCCAAGACTTCCAACAGTCCTGGAGAATACAGGTGTGAGCTCCATTCTGTCCTCTGGCTAAATAACGGAGACACTTGGAGCAGTATTCCCAACTTTTTAAAAATGTTCCAACACGCATAGAAAGTGATAATATTTCAAAATGGCATGCTGGGGTAAACTGAAGCAGATTTGGGAACTACCTATAGAGGTCCTGGAGAAAAAAATTATTACATTTTCTTTACATTATAGACTTATGCTAAGAAAAGATATAAACATTAATGAGATGTTAAATAATTGAATTTGTATGTGAACTTCTGAGTAAGTAAAATATTTCAGTGTGCTCTTGGGAACTTAAGACCTTTGTGTCAGAAATAATGCTTGCAATGGCATCATGCAATTCCTAATTAAGTTTCTTAATGATTTCTCCACTTCTCGAAAGTAACTGTCAACTTGGACGTTATTTGCTCAAGTAGGTGATACAATTTTAAAACATTTTAATAACTATTTAAAATGTCTGAGTTGAAATTATACTTAAGAAATATAATAACACCTTCTTTTCTTTCATTGTCAAAATGTTGAAATTTGGGAGGATCATGTATTGAGGTTTTTTCCTGCAAAGGATAATATATTTTTCCAAGGAATAATGTATATGGGATTCCAATCCATAGCAAGTATTTCAAAATAATGGAGTGTTAACTATAAAATGTGCATGCATTGTTAGAGCAGCTACCTTGCACCTATTTTAGATACCACAAATGTGCATGTCAATAGAAAATGGTCAGAAGTGTCTAATACACGCAAAGACATAGACTTGGGGCTGCTTCCTGGAGTAGCAATTGCCAGGGTCCCGCATCTTACCTCCCTCCTCACTCTCACACCTCCCCTGTGACCAACCAGTCACACTTGGGTACCTGAAGCACTTCTGTTAAGTTGCTGTACATCAAAGGCAAAGTTCTCTGAAGACCCATCATGGGGCTGCTGACAGGGAGTGAATACCAGATGTTGCTTGTTGTACTTTCTAGCTGCAGGACAGGGGTGGGGTTAGGAGTGGACTATCAGTCACCATTCTGCCAAGATCCCCTCCCCACCCCCTAATCCATGCTTTGGAGTCCCAGTCAAAGCTGCTTGCTGACAGTGGTGGCTGGCCCGAGAGGGCTTCAGCTGCTCCGTAGTCTAAAGGGATCAGTACTTCCTGGCACTCTTACACCTCAGAAGTACATGCCCATTGGATTCTAGGTGGAAGAAAACTAGTCACCCATGTCTCAACATCCAAAAGGCAACCATATAAAAAATAAATAAATAAATAAACAAAAACAAAAGGCAACCATAATTAACATTTTAGTTTACTTCTTTTAAATGAAATCACTTAAAAGATATTATAAATATATAGACATACCTCACCTTATTGCCCTTTGCTTTACTGTGTTTTATAAATGTTGCATTTGTTACAAATCGAGGACAAGACCTTCTACCAGCAAAAGGTTATGACTCACTTGAGTGTGATACTCATTGTGTTGTGGTGGTCTGGAACCTAACTCACTTATCCCTGAGGTATGCCTGTATATATAATTTTACATCCTCTGTTTTTACTTAGCATTATAAAGTAACCATTTTCCCCATTATATTAAAATTTGTTATATAACTTTTTAAAAATGGCTTAAAATACTTTATCATCTTTACTCTTTTTCAGAACAAAAATTTGGATGAGGGAAAAAATTATATATCTAGTATATATAGGTCTAGTATATAGATGTAGTAACTGAAGACAAATAGATGCTCATCACTATATTGAAGAATTGCCAGGAAATGTAGTTTCCACTTACCTGTTTTTGGTGGATGCCTTTTAATAGTTTTTTTCCTAAAGTAACAGGCCCTGTTTTCTATGATATGGCCAGAGCGTAGCTTCATAAAATACATCTGGCAAACTTCTTCGACCTTCTGTTGGGATTCTAAACAAATAAAAAAAAATGTGATACTGTCTCATTCCACCCATTTTTATCCTTTTACAAACCCTGAGTGTAGCAGATCAAGAAAGCAACCACAGATCCATAGTATTTTATCAGAAACTTTGGAGCCAGTTGTGTTTCAAGATTCAGAGTCATTTAGATTTTAATATTGTCATATAGAAGATATATAGTATATATTCAGTGATCCCAGAAGGAACTAGGGCAGTACCCCAAATTCAAAAATTAATAATGTTATGGTGAAACAGGAAATTTTGTATAAAGTGGAATAAAGGCCTCATCATGGTTCAGGTCAGGCTTTAACTGTCAGGTGAGCTCAGGTCATATTTTGCTGTAAAATGACTGTGGATCTCTATCTAATATACATCAACCTTCGCCTAACTGAGGGGGAACTTTTATGGTCATATGAAGTCTATAATGTTTTTTGCTTATCCAGAATGTAGTTTTAATAATTTTGGAGCCATAGCTGTAGTCTATAAAGGTTACTGATTTTAGAAATAGCTGTCATTTACTACGTGTCTACAGTGGACCAACCACTGTGCTAATAATTTTACATACTATGTCATTTAATCCTCCGCAATAATATATCAAGAAAGGTATTATCCTCCTCACTTTACAGATGATGATCTAGCAGTCATGACACTTGCCCAAGGTTGCAGGTCTGGTGAGAAGTTGTGACTCAAGTGTGTCTGATGTCAAAGCTACTCTTTCCATCTACCTCCATATGAGAAAATACTATGCAACAATTTTAGGGACTGACAAAATACAAACTCATAAATCAGTTGAAGTAAAAATAAATTAATTATTAAATAATTCTAATTTCATTAGAATTTAATTTAATTAGCCAAAGAAAAATTACAGTCTCAAATAAAAAATTAAATTTGCTACTTGGAAATCATAAAAAGACTTTCAGAGCCAAATAGAAAAGAAATTTGTAACCCTTGAGTCATAGGATCTCAACTTTCAACATTATATTAAATAAACTTTCAAATAATTTTTATAATATAGCCAAATTTCAATTATCACAGTAATTCAGAAAATAAGATAATTACTTGTGACTTTAGGATCCATTTAATGATATATTTTTTTCTAGGAGATTTGCCTTCCTAGTATGCTTTTCAAAGTTAAGTGGAATGAACATCTATAAGCTACTATTTTGAATTATCTATATCTTGCCTCCAGTTTAGATGGGCTTCTACCTTTAAGTATCTTCAACTGTCTGAATGGGGCAAGGCCACTTAATTATATTCACATTCACTCTGGAACTCCTTAACATTGCTTAACAATTCAGAGATATCAACTATGGTATCTCATACTTATATAGTGTTTTTACAGTTAGAAGGATAATTTACACAGCTGTGCTAGAGCCAGCATTGGACTTTGTCTCCTGACAACTAATTTAATACAATACTTTATTTACTGTATCACATTCTCTCTTCAAAGCTAAAAGCTGTAAGATGATACTATAAGCATACTCATTCCTTATACGCTTATCAGTATCCTACAGGGACATGACATCCCACAGGGACATGATAGGCATGTCTAATATTAAGAGTGGACTCTGTGGAGAGTGGGCTATGGGTCTTGGGTAGTTAGAAGTGAGGGTCATGTACTGAGGAAGTATTGTAGATGTGAAAGAAGAGATGGGCTAAAGATGTGGATGTGCAGGCTAGTATCTAGTGGGACAAACCCTGGCTATAACTCACTGGGGTGCCTTCATTCGAAGGATTAAAGATACTTTACATTGGGAGTATTTGAAAGAAGATATATTTTGGTATTCAGGGAAGCTGGAAATGTGATGTGAAGGTTGTGTTCTCAGAAGGAAAGCACAAATCTGGCAGAGCTGTGGAGACTGTTGGAGAGAGTGCTTCACTGAGGTTCAAGGGCCAGGTCAAGCCTACATAAGGACTGTTGCCACTTCCTAAGTCTCCATCATGTTTGCTGTCTGAGGGCAGTGTCTAACTATGGCTTTTAAGTAAATAACTAATTTCATTACAGCAACAGTACAATGAAATTCCCTCAGGCATTTCTGGTGAGTAAATGGGAAGGGGACTGGAAAGCTGCCTGTAGTCCTGCCACTTGGAGAGCCAGCCTGTGGCTGACAGGAACTACAGAAGTGAATCACTTCATCTTTCACTTCTTCCCTAAACACTTATTTCACCAAGTGTCTTCTCATGGCTTACTACCTTTTACTTGTCTGTGGCATTTGACTTTGGGGACCACATTCTTCTTTGAACTCTTATTTCCTTACTGTCATGTCACCAGTCTCCTTATTTCTCTCTGATCAGTTCATCTCTGTCTTGCTCTCTGTTAGTCCTTCCTCCTTTACCTGCTCCTAAAATGTTGATGGTCCTCAGGATTTTGTCCTTTGTTTTTTTTTTCTCACTCTACCAGGGGTGCCCAACCTTTTGGAGTCTCCGCGCCATACTGGAAGAAGAAAAGTTGTCTTGGGCCACACATTAAATACATTGTGACATGAAATCACAAAAAAAAATCTCAAAGTTTTAGGTAAATTTACGATTTTGTGTTGGGCCTCATTCACAGGTCACAAGTCGAACACCCTTGTGTGAGACTTTCTTTCTGAATAGTCTTGCTTACTGCAATGACTTCAGTAATCTTTCTGTGTGCTGATGACTCCTCAAGCTGAAACTCTTACTTTAGTCTCTCTCCTGGGCTGTGTATCTGTTGCTCCTCCTCCACAGGGCATTTGACTTCAGCTACATTAAAGCATCTCTATCTCTATCTATGTACAGACTCTTGAATTCTGGACATCTCTACCTGGATGACCTACACCTCCTTCGAATTTAAGTATACTCATTAAAAAAAAATTACCTTTTCTTACCCCCAAAATAATTTTCCAGAATTCCCTGTCTTAAAAGAAAGTGCCACTATCTACCATTGTCTATCCAATTCTTAAATCAGAAAGTTGAGAATCATCCATTTTTCCTTCTTTCTTCATCCCTCAGTTTATTCAATCTGTCATTAAATCCTCATTATTTCATTTTCTGAATGTATGTGAACTTTAGTGCTTCCTTTCCTTTCTGTTATCTTAGGTCATGCTCTCATTATCAGTCCCCTAGATGAATGTATTTAGTAGACTTCTGACCAGTTTTAGTTTCTACTCTTCCTCCCAGCTCTCTCTTCACATCATCCCCGAAGTGACCTCTTTAAAAAAAATCTTGTAATTTCTCCAATTATACATTTTCAGTGATTCCCTACTGTCCACAACCTCCTTCACTGTAACAGAAGATTTTCTATGGACAGACCCAAACTAAAGGGTGTGGTCTCTACTCAGTTCTATCCCCAAATGTTGCCATGTAAGAATGTGAGCCAGTGTTACTAGGTCTTCAGATTTTTTCAAACCACACATTCAGATTTTTATGCAAAATTTCCTATTTTTAATTGTGGCCTCAATTAAAAAATAGCATCAATAATAGTGTTCAGGCCAAATAAAATAGTTCTGTTGGGTGGGTGTATCTCAAGGTTCCCATGTTATGACTTCTGCCTACATACATAAGAAAGCTAAATTGTCAGGGAAGGGAAAAAATTGATGCATGTGGGGGAGAAGAAGTAGCAGAAACAAATGGACTGACCCTGAGGAGTAGCTTTCTGGAAACTCGGAATGGGATGATTTTCAGGAAGGGCTTTCTTCCTGCTCATGAAGTCCTCCTGTACCCTGGTGGCACTACAAATGAAATGGCCTGACTGTATGGATACCTGTAGCAGTGGATAATGAGTTTTGTGGCTTTTTGAGCTGTGGGTTGTGTCAGACCTGTTAGCTCAAGGGAGGAAAAGGAATTAAAAATGAGCTTTCTCGTTTTCCTTCTTGGGAGCTCAGAGCATTTTCTTTAGAAAGATAGATTACATTTCCAGCACCTTGAGTTTAAATTTTTTAAAAATTTGTTTCTTGATTTTAGAGAGAGGAAAGAAGAGAGATAGACATCAATTTGTTGTTCCATTTATTTATGCATTCATTGGTTGATTCTTTTATGTGCCCTGATCAGGGATCAAACTGTAATCCTTGGTGTATTGGGATGACATTCTAACCAACTGAGTTACCTGGTAAGAGTGCACCTTGAGTTTTGAGAAGTCACACATCTCACATCTATCCATTGAATTTTTGACGAGGAGTGTTTAATGATAATTTTAGTATTAAACTGAGCCAATATTTTTGGAAAGGAAGATCTGTTAAAGGACAATAAAAATAATGTGATGCATTTAAAAGTCATATAAGAGATTTGGGGTTATCTTTATCACTGTTTTTCTAAATGGTGCAAATAAGTCACTACACCATTAAAGGAGAAGTTACATTTTAATTTTTGCACCAATGCCAGTAACTCTGGTGTAAACTCCAGTCTGCTTTCTTATTCCAAAATCTTAAAGAACCCACATCAGACTTCTGGCCAAGATGGAGGCATAGGTAGACACACTGTGCCTCCTCTCACAACCAAAATTAAAGACAACAAACATTTAGAAACAAGAAAACAACCAGAGCTAATAGAAAATTGAACTGTATGGAAGTCCAACAACCATTCATCCAGATCGGTAAGAGGGGTGGAGTCTGGGTAGGAAAAAGTGGAGGTGCGGACCCGGAACACAGACAGCAGTGGCTGGTGGTTCCCAAGTGTGCAGGCAGCTGGTGGACCCCAGGCACGGGGTGGCAACTGTGCAGAACCAGTGAAGCCGCACAAGGTGGCTGGCTGACCAGGCGGTCCCACAATCGCTTGTGCAGATAATCCAGGTGAAGGGAAGCCACAGAGGGGACTGGAATCCTGGAGAGAGTGAGCAGGCGCCATTGTTCCCTCTTGGACCCCGTCCCCACATACAGCCTCACAGCCCAGCGACTGGGCGGCCCCGCACTGGAGAACACCTAAGGCTCCACCCCTCACTACGTATCAGCCTCAACCAGACCAAAAACAAAACAAAACAAAAAAACACCAAAATGGCTCAAACCAGAGAACAAATCAGAGCCCCAGAGCCAATTCCTCTAAGCGACGAAGAGATAGCCAACCTATCAGATGCACAGTTCAAAGCCCTGGTGATCAGGATGCTCACAGAATTGGTTGATTTTGTTCACAAATTAGATGAAAAAATGCAGGCTACAATACGTGAAATGAAGGAAGATGCATGGGGAAACCAATAGAGATGGGAGGAAAGCTGGGACTCAAATCAATGGAGTGGACCAGAAGGAAGAAACAAGCAACCAAACAGAAAACAAAGAAGAAACAAGAATTCAAAAAAATGAGGAGAGACTTAGGAACCTCCAGGACATCTTTAAACATCCCAACATCTAGATTATAGGGGTACCAGAAAGGGAAGAAGAAGAGCAACAAGTGGAAAACTTATTGGAACAAATAATAAAGGAGAACTTCCCCAATTTGGCAAAGGAAATCGACTACCAGGACGTCCAGGAAACTCAGAGAGTCCCAAAGAATTTGGACCCAAGGAGGAACACACCAAGGCGCATCGTAATTGCATTAGCCAAGATTCAAATGAAGGAGAGAATTCTAAAAGCAGCAAGGGATAAGGGGAAGTCACCTACAAAGGAGTTCCCATCAGACTGTCAGCTGATTTCTCAAAAGAGACCTTGCAGGCAAGAAGGGGCTGAAAAGAAGTATTCCAAGTCATGGAAGTCAAGGACCTACATCCAAGATTGAGCTATCCAGCAAAGCTGTCATTTAGAATGGAAGGGAAGATAAAGTGCTTCTCAGGTAAGGTCAACTTCAAGGAGTTCATCATCACCAAGCCCTTATTCTGTGAAATGTTAAAGAGACTTATCTAAGAAAAAGAAGATAAAAAATATGGCAGTGAAAAGACAGCAAACTCACAGCTATTAGCAATCACACCTAAAACAAAAGCAAACACCTAGAACAGGAACAGAACCACAGAAATGGAGATCACATGGAGGGTTAGCAACAGGGGAGTGGGAGGAGGAAAGAGGGGGGAAGGTACAGCGAATAAATAGCATAGATGGTGGGTAGAAAATAGACAGGGGGAGGGCAAGAATAGTGTGGGAAATGTAGAAGCTAAAGAACTTATGACACATGGACATGAACTAAAGGGGGGAATGTGGGTGGGAGGGGGTGTTCAGGGTGGAGGGGAATGATGGGGGAGAAATAGGACAACTGTAATAGCATAATCAATAAAATATATCTTAAAAAAAAGAACCCACATCATACCCCTGGCTGGGTGGCTCAGTTGGTTGGAACGTCATTCTATGCACCGAAAAGTTGAGGGTTCGATTCCTTGTCAGAGCATATACCTAGGTTGCATATTTGATCACTGGTCTGGGTGTGTAGGAAAGTCAACAGATCAATGTTTCTCTTTCATATCAATGTCTCTCTCTTAAGATAAGGTAAGATAAAATAAGGTAGAGCCGTACCTTTGGTTAGGATAAAGAAAAGAAACAAAAACAAACAAGTAAAATATAACCAAAGACACTGAAATTGAGAACAGGCTGACAGTCACCAGAGGGGAGAGGGGAGGGAATTTCAGGGGAAAAGGGGAAGGGTTTAGAGCAACAAATATAAAGGACACATGGACAAAAACTGGGGGGGTGGAAATGGGAGGGAGGTAGGGAGGCCTGGGGTGGTGGGCTGGGATGGGAGTAAAGACAGAAAACTGTACAAGAACAACAATTAAAACAAAATTTAAAAAATAAATAAATAAAGTAATTGTTGATAGAAAAAAAAAGAAAAGAAACAGCCCACATTTCCTGAGGTACAAAAATGGTGCATTCACTGTTATGAAGGTATCTAGGGATGCAGAGGCACTTCACTGAGTCACTGCTTCTGTACAGGGCATTTTGACTCAGACTCAGATAAGAAGACTAACAACCGTGATTTCCTGGCCCTTTAGAAATCACACTCAAATTAGTGTTTTCCTCAGTGACCAAAGAACACCAAGGGTGGGCTGGAGCCATAAGGAGGACAGAAATGATACACTTTAACAATGCTTTCTCTTCTAGCCTTAAAGATGTTCTGGAAAATGGAAAGGAACCCAAAGGACAAGGATATGTAGTCCCCATCATCATTCCTCGTCCTGTTTTTGCTGTAGTCCACCAGGGGTCTGTTAACTCTCCTGTGTACTGTTCCTGTATGAAAAATCTGAGTATAGATCTGTACAATTATTCTCCAGGATAGATAATATAAGGATCAGAGAGGTATATTGCCCATTCATCTTGAAGCTATGACTAGTACCTGATTCTTTTTACCCTTCAGCTTATTCCAAACCCTTTAAATTTGTAACTGGATGGATTTGAGCATCATTTGTTGAATTCTGCTTTATTTGGGGCTTGGATTATTCAAACATCTTCACATGCATTCTCTTCGTTATCAGAAATTTGCAAGACCATAAGTTTGATATACCAAAGGTCTTAATAAATGTTTGTTGAATGAAAATGGATCAGTTTATATCTTGTTAATTAATCTGGGGAAAAATGGGATTTGGTGGCAGGAGGTGTGGGTGGAAAGAAGGAATTGATATAAAGGGCTATAATTATGTTTATTACTATTAGCAGGTTTAAATTAGCTGAGCAATTCCTGTCTTGAGTGAGATGCATCAAATAAGTAAAAATTGGCTGTATGTAGTTTGTTTAAAACCAAATGCTGCCGAATTGCACACTTAGGAGTTATTCCTTCAATTTCAGCTCTTGTATTCTTAGTAACTTTTGGTAAGCTAGCACGTATAAACATTGGATAATAAAGGTTTGAGAACAGATTTTTAAAAAATAGTGTGTAAAACAATCAGAAATGCTTAAGTCCTTACTTCTCAACCTGGGAGATTTCACTAAGGCTTTTCCTTCTAAGTTGTTCACCTTTGCTGGGGAAATTCTGGTGGATGAATGCTTCATTTCAGGCTTTATTTTTTAGGCTTCTGTCAGATTCAAATATAGTATTAGTTCAATTGTCTCAACTTGAAAACAGACAAAAACAACTGTGGCTAACTCAATATAAAATTGATAACCACCAAGAGAAATAATTATTTCAGTAATATTTGAAAACAGTGTTCTGAATATATATCTGCTAGAATATAGTCACAGGACAAAGAATTGCAAAGAAATCTTAAGCTTTACTTAGTGGTTTTGTTATTAATGGTAATATTGGTATTGGAATTCTGACACTGTTTCCTTTTCTACAGGATACAGCAAATAAGTAGATGTATTAATATTATAGGATTTTCACTGTAGGAAAAAAGATACAAATATAAAATTTAAAAGGGCCAAAGGCAAATTCCTGAGGTGTTAAATTTGAATCAGGAACATTGGCATGCTCATATCTTAATTTCTAAGTACCTTTTTCACTAAAGAGAACTGGGACTAGGTATGGACTAGGAAAATAAAAGTGAACATGGCATATCCTGTGGTGCTGGAAAGCAGTGAGTTATTTAAAGCTTTTTAAAAAAATTTCTGCAGAGAAACATTGATCAGTTTGCCTTTCACATGCATGCAAACATGGACCTGGCCTGTAACCCTGGCACATACCCTGATTGGGAATTGAACTGGCGACTTTGTTTTCAGGCCAGCACTCAATCCACTGAACAACACCAGCCAGGGCAGCAATGAGTCATTTAAAAATTAGTGAGGTTGTGTCCAAAGGACACATGAATGGTTTCCTGCTGGGCAAATTTGGCACAATTTGAGCATCAGAAAGAATAATAATGGTAATTGACTGTAAAGCATTTGATGAAAAAAGAAGCCCAGAAATCCATAGCATTTCTCAAGAAAGAATGAACGAGGAATTCATTTATTACAGAGGGAATGATAAAATTAGAAAAATCACCATCTTACAATCCCCCATTTAATACTTGATTCAGGCAAGAATCATTAATGGATGTTGTACCTTGACAATCAAGCTGGGTTGCAGTAACCTACTGAAAGATTATGGAGTTCTCTGTCTTAAATTGCAGAAAACTCCATATTTTTTCATTATTCCTTCAGTCCTGCAACCTGGCTTCATCATCAAGGTAAGGCAGTGATGTGGTGGTTTGTGGGGGAAAGGAGACTTCTTCTCTAGTCTTAAAATCTCCCTGACATTGCTGAATTCTACTAGTAGTTATTGTTTCTTTTATTGAGTATTAACTTCTTTTTTTCTATAAAATAAAATCAAATTATCCCAGGAGTGGTTACCTTTTAAATTTCTTGTAAACTTCATATTGCTCAGCTCTTCCAGCAGAGTAAGGAAGCAACATTTAGTTCCTGGGTCAAAAGATGCACTGGAAGATAAACTTCATGCATCTTTATGTTTGTCCCTGGGCAACCCCAAATGGGCTGAAATTTTCTTGTCTAGATGGAGCTAGAATCTTCCATGCAGCCATCCTACGTATAGCCAGTCTTATGAGCAAAACCCTTCAATAGTAGGGCAGTTGAGGACTCCCTCTTCTGCCTGTGGGAGTGAATATTATCCTCACAGAGCTTGAGAGCTTCACATAAATCCTTATCTTCTTCCTCTGATTCTCTCACCTTTACTGATCAAGAACATTTAGAAGTAGAGAAACTTAGACATCATTTTACTGAACTCCTAACTTTATAGAAGAGTGGGCTAAGTAAGACTGAAAGTTTAAGTGCCTTGCTCAGTCTTCAAAAGCAGAACTGGAACCAGAATCTAGTCTCCTGACTTCTATTTGTTATACCAGAGCATTCCCCACACTGTCTCCTCTTCTCCCCCACCCAAATGTAGGAAGAAAAGTAATCAGAACTGGAAATGCTTCGCTGGTTGTCCAACTTCTTTGAAATAATAAGTTTCTGAATATGGTAGATACTTTTTAAGCCTAATGCGTAGTAGTGCAGGTTGGTAAACTTATTGTAATTTTTTTTACTAATAATCATTATTTTTATTAAGAGCAATATGATGAATGTGCCTCATGTTTAAAAGTCTAGATTTAATTATTTGTGATATGTGAATTAGAAGGTCTGGTTCTTTTTTCTTTTAAGTATACTTTATTGATTATGCTATTACAGTTTTCCCAATTTTTCCCCCTTTATCCCCCCTCTGCCCTGTACCCCCCAGCACTCCAGCATTCTTCCCTCCTTACTTCTCCTTAGTTCATGTCCATGGGTTGTACATTATTGTAGTTGAATTTTAAATTGTATAGAAAATAAGTCAGAGAAGGTACCTACTACCCTGCACAGAGTAGGTGTTTAGGTTACACTTTACTGATAATGTGAAAATTGCATTGCTGGATTTTTTGTTTTGTCTTTTATCCAAGGATCCTTATGTCCTAGAAAAAAATTTTCCTGGATAGACATTAAAGAAAAAAAGCCCTAGCTGGGTTGCTCAGTTGGTTGGAGCATTGTCCCATACGCCAAAATATTGTGGGTTTGATTCCCAGTCAGGACACATACTAGGTGGTGGATATTTCTTTCTCTCTCTCCCTCTCTCCTTTCTTCTCTCTCTAAAAATAACATATTCTCAGGTGAGGACTTATGGAAAAAAAAGTTGCATTTTCAAATAAATGTGGGAAATGTTCCAATCTATATTCCATCTCTCGGGAAGTCAGTAGTTATATTTTCATAGTAAAGGTGTTGACAGTCCTTCACTCAAGAGTCATGGGTACCTTTGCTGAACTAATTATTTCCAGTAATTATTTTATCTTGTAAACTCCCCCACCCCTTCTATTAAAAACCTCAAGAACTAGTTTAAGAGAACACATATGGAGGAACTCTGCTCTCAACCACTAGCTTGCAGAATTAAACAAGGTAGATAAGAAACCAAAGTACCCTGAAACACCAATCCAAAAGAACCTATGCACCCTAATGTTCATAGCAGTACAATTTACAATAGCCAAGTGTTGGAAGCAACCTAGGTGCCCATCAGTAAGTAAATGGATCAAAAAACTATGGTACATTTACACAATGGAATTCTATGCAGCAGAATGAAAGAAGGAGCTCCTACCCTTTGCCACAGCATGGATGGAGCTGGAAAGCATTATGCTAAGCGAAATATGCCAGGCAGTGAAAGACAAATATCATATGGATCTCACCTTTAGAAGGAACCTAAACAACAAAAACAAACAAACAAGCAAAATATAACCAAAGGCACTGAAATTGAGAACAGGCTGACAGTCACCAGAGGGGAGAGGGGAGGGAATTTCAGGGGAAAAGGGGAAGGGTCTACAGGAACAAGTATAAAGGACACATGGACAAAAACTAGGTGGGGCATGGAAATGGGAGGGAGGTGTGGAGGGCTGGGAGGGTTGGCTGGGATGGGAGTAAAGACAGAAAACTGTACTTGAACAACAATTAAATTTAAAAAAAAAAAGAAAAGAAACCGAAGTACCACATTTACGATAGTCATTGACACAGAGAAAGTTGGCTGTTTTTTAAGAATCACATGATAATTCAAAAGCATAGTCAGGAAATATTTCCAAATCCTATTCTAAAAAACAAAGCATTTTCTGTAAACAATCTACGAATCTTTTACCTTAAAAAATATGATCAATCCTTTCAATATTTTTTCAGAATTAAAAGTTTACTCTTTACTCTCCTTTAAAATCAAAATATTTCAGACTGTATAGCAATATAACATCATTGGTTCTTCTGCACTGCTTTTCCCATAACATATGGCAAGTATTGCACACTGGTTATGATACTTACCTAAGTTATAAACATCAAGGACTGGTTTCAAGTGAAGAGGTTTCCTGCTGTTAACACTTGGTACTAGTTGATGCAGTTATATTCCAACTCTATTTATACACACACACTTGGATTAAGCAACATTGAAAGACAGCATTTGATGAATGAGGCAATGCAAACAAAGCCAGTTGAATAGGTTAGAAGAGTGGGAGCATATTTTGTTCCCACAGGCAAATTCTAAACAGAGCTTTTACATTTTTTTTTTTTAGCTGCAGTACTTTCAGTGAGTTCTTAGATAATTATTAATTTTTATCAAATCTCTATGACATGAACTCTAGTTAGTGTTTTAGCTTAATATAGAGCATATAAAGGCACAGATTGTTTAATTGCTTTTCTCTTTTCTACAAAGTTGATGACTTTTAAAGTATTTTTTCTATTTATAAAAATGATGTACATGTACTTATAAAATGTGTAAATGACAAGGAATCATATATATTATAGTTCCTGACATTTTTTCTATGTAGAAATACTATGCATATCTACTTTTTATGAAAAAGTGAAATCACACTGCAAATATTTTGTAAGCTGCCTTCTCTAATTTTTCAATTAACACTACATCATGAACACTTAACATGTCAGAAATATTCTTTTATAGGAAACATTATTATATTAATAGTATCCAATCATATAAATATACATAACTAATCTTTTATTGATTAACACTTTTAGCCATTTCCAGTTTTTCCTTTCTTTTCTTTTTCTAGTATCACCAATGTTGCAACTGACAGCTGTGTGTGTGTGCATTGTGATTCTTGGTAAATCTTTAAAATTTGTTGGTAGTATAAATTCCTAGCCATGGAATCACTGGATCAAACAGTATGTGCATGTTCTATTTTAATAGATACTACCCAATTGACTTCTAGTAATTTGTATTAATTCATAACTTTTTCAACAATCAAGGTTCATGCCTTTTTCTCTATTGCCTTAGCAGAAATATCTCATAGCTTCAAATTTTATTCTTCTTATTACTTAGTGAGTTGAGCATCTTTTTTAAAACATGTTTGTTGTCAATTTCTGTAAATTATTGATGTACATGACCTCTTTCTAAATTAAGAAATAAAACCCCAGCCTGTGATATGTGTTGAAAAATAATGGCATTTCTTTTTCATACATACATTTTCAAATATTATGTGCTTAAATTTAATCAACATTTTCTTGTAGAACTTCTGAATTTTGCGTCCTTTCCGCCAAGATTACAAAAAAGTTTATTATGCCATTTTCTAAAATTTTATAGTTATTAATACCTAAATGTTTGATTCACAATTATCTTTAGTGTAAAGAATAAGTAAGAGTTTTTTTCCCCACAAGTGCTTATGCCAACCACATACGTAACCAAATTTATATAGGGACCACCATGCAGAGGGTTGTCAGTGTAAAAGTAAGAAGTTTGAATTTTATCCAATAGCTAGCAGGAACCTTTTGAAAGTTTGTAAAGCAAGTGAAATATTATCAACAATGTGTATTGTGAATTTTATGGTTATATGAAGGACCATCTGAAGGAAGAAAAGAAAGGAAAGAGGAAAGAAAGCTAGTTAGGAGGCCAATCAAAATATCCTGGCCTAAATCAGAGAGGACAGATCTAAAGCAAGTTAGTGAGACTAGTAAGGAGATGTTGAAGGTAATGACTGCTGCAGGTATTTCATATAGCCCTAGTCTTACCAGAAAGGGATCAGGCCAAAGCAGGTCTGCCTCCAGCCAGCTGGTAGTATGTAGGTTCTTGACTTCATACAGAAAAGATTCACAACACGAGTCCAAGTGATTTTGAGAGTGTGTTTATTAAAGCCGAGGACAGTGAAACAAGGAAGGGCTTAAGACAGAAGAAGAAACAGGAGAGAACCTAGGCAGGGCTATTTCAGTTTACTGAGAAATAAAAGTCACAGTGAAAGACATGAGCCAAGGCGGGGCTGCTGTCAGCTCAAAGGAAAGTCAGAGAAAAGAGGCCTTGGAAACAGGCTCAGGAGGTTAGTGCAGGACAAACTGTCACTGCCCATTGCTCCCCTGGTTTCAAGTCTCATGGGGTCTGTTAGAGTTTAGGAGATACAAGCCTGTGGAGGAAGAAAATGCAAAAAGGAAAGGCACAGTTGTACTCCTGAGGGGCATAGTGCACTCTGAGTCCTTCATCTTGATGGTTTTAAAGCCTGGGGGTTTAGGCAAGATTTTTTTTTAAAATATATTTTATTGATTATGCTATTACAGTTGTCCCATTTCTCCCCCATCATTCCCCTCCACCCTGCACACCCTCTCCCACCTACATTCCCCCCTTTAGTTCATGTCCATGTGTCATAAGTTCTTTAGCTTCTACATTTCCCACACTATTCTTGCCCTCCCCCTGTCTAGTTTCTACTCACCGTCTATGCTATTTATTCTCTGTACCTTTTCCCCCTCTCTCCTCCTCCCACGCCCCTGTTGCTAACCCTCCATGTGATCTCCATTTCTGTGGTTCTGTTCCTGTTCTAGCTGTTGGCTTAGTTTACTTTTGTTTTAGGTATGGTTCTTAACAGCTGTGAGTTTGCTGTCTTTTCACTGTCATATTTTTATCTTCTTTTTCTTAGATAAGTCCCTTTAACATTTCATATAAGGGCTTGGTGATGATGAACTCCTTGAACTTGACCTTATCTGAGAATCGCTTTATCTGTCCATCCATTCTAAATGACAGCTTTGCTGTATAAAGCAATTTTGGATGTAGGTCCCTGCTTTTCAAGATTTCAAATATTTCTTTCCAGCCCCTTCTTGCCTGGAAGGTCTCTTTTGAGAAATCAGCTGACAGTCTGATGGGAACTCCTTTGTAGGTGACTGTCTCCTTCTCCCTTGCTGCTTCTAGAATTCTCTGCTTCATTTGAATCCTGGCTAATGTAATTACGATGTGCCTTGGTGTGTTCCTCCTTGGGTCCAACTTCTTTGGGACTCTCTGAGCTTCCTGGACGTCCTGGTAGTCGATTTCCTTTGCCAGATTGGGGAAGTTCTTCTTTATTATTTGTTGAAATGAGTTTTCCACTTGTTGCTCTTCTTCTTCCCCTTCTGGGACCCCTATAATTCGGATGTTGGGACGTTTAACGATGTCCCGGAGGTTCCTAAGCCTCTCCTCATTTTTTTGAATTCTTGTTTCTTCCTCGTTTTCTGTTTGGTTGTTTGTTTCTTCCTTCTGGTCCACTCCATTAATTTGAGTCCCAGTTTTCTTTCCATCTCTATCAGTTCCCCATGCATCTTCCTTCATTTCACATATTGTAGCCTGCATTTTTTCATCTAATTTGTGAGCAAAATCAACCAATTCTGTGAGCATTTTGATGACCAGTGCTTTGAACTGTGCATCTGATAGGTTGGCTATCTCTTCATCGCTTAGAGGAATTGGCTCTGGGGCTTTTATTTGTTTTCCGGTTTGAGCCATTTTTGGTGGGGTTTTTTGTTGTTATTGTTTTGGTTTTAGTCTGGTCATGGCTATTATGTAGTGAGGGGTGGAGCCTTAGGTGTTCCTCAGGGCGGGGCAGCCCAGTCTCTGGGTTGTGACGCTTTAGGTGGGGGCGGGGTCCAAGAGGGAACAATGGTGCTTGCTCCACTCTCTCCTGGACTCTGATCCTCTCCGCCGCTTCCCCTTCACCTGGACCATCTGCGCACGCGTGTGTGCTGTTACGTAGTGAGGAGTGGAGCCTCCGGCGCTCCCCAGTGCGGGGGCAGCCCAGTCGCTGGGTTGTGACGCTGTATGTGGGGGCGGGGTCTGAGAGTGAACAATGGCGCCCGCTCCGCTCTCTCCTGGATTCAGTCCCTTCCGCCACTTCCCCTCTGCCTGGACCGTCTGCACGCACGAATGTGGGACCACCTGGTCAGCCAGCCGCCCTGTGCGGCCTCACTGGTTCTGCACAGTTGCCCCCCTGTGCCCGGGGTCCGCCAGCTGCTGCCTGTGCACCGGGGAACTGCCAGCCACCGCTGCCTGCGCTCCCACACCTCCACCTTCTCCCGACGACTCTGCCTCTCCTATCAGTCTGGATGAATGTTTGTTGGACTTCTGTACAGTTCAATTTTCTATCAGTTCTGGTTGCTTTCTTTTTTCTAAATATTTGTTATCCTTAATTTTGGTTGTGAGAGGAGGCACAGTGTGTTCGCCTACGCCTCCATCTTGGCTGGAAGTCGGTTTAGGGGAGATTTTAAGGGAGGATTTCAATACAATATTTATCAGCTTTATGCTAATGAACCAAAACAAGATTTATTCCCTTAATTTCATCCATCCTTGAGTATAGTTGGCACCAATGGCACTAATTGGATTTTTGTTATTTTTGTTATATTCTCCTTGAATAAGGTGACTTAAGCTATTTATCCTCTGGTTGAAAAGTGTAAATCATTTCCTCTGGTGTCCTTGGTAAGAGAAGATAAAATTTTGGGATTTACTAGATGGCTGTAAATGGCTTAGCCATTTAACTATTTGTCTCAGTTTCCCTATTCCACTTGTTTTGGCTTATTAGCCTGCCTCACTAGAAATTAGCATGAGAAAGGGTCCAAAGAAATCTGTTGCAGCTCCACTAAATTGCACAGTTCTTAGTGGCTAGATAAGGTTAGAACCCAACTTTCACTCCCAGTTCAGGGTTGAGTCTTCCAGAGAGCCTCTACAGCTCTTTTTGGATGTGGGTGAATTAGCTCTGGACTGGGGAAGATGAGAGATAAAGGGAAGTGAAAGTGATGACAGTGGTTCAGGGTAGGAAACTCCGGTGTGGTGTTCATTGGCAGGGATAGTTAATGAGTGTGATGTGGGCAGGTGGTGTTTAAAGTTCTTAAAGCACAATTATATGGAAATTTCAGCAGGGAGCTGGAACTGAGTTATGGTTGGGGGAGGCCAAAATTAGTTGTGAGGATTTGGTCTTCATTTCTGAAAGCATAGGAGTTGATGTGGGAATAAATAAGATTGTCTTGACTGGGAATGGGGCAGGAAGAGGAAGCTTTGTCAACATGGAACTATGAGGAATCTTACATTTAAAGAGCAAGGAAAGAGTTAGTAAAGAAGACCAGGAAAAAAAAATCTCATATTATGAAGGCTAAGGGAGAAGATCTTCTCGAAATGGAACATTTGGTGATGAGCACCACAAAGACCCAGCTGGAGATTAGAGACCTTGGAGAGAGTCCTTTAAGCATGGTGGGCTCTCCAAGAAGTTGCAGTGGACTGCACAGTATGAAGAAGAAGGAAATAAAACTTTTAAAAGAAGTATAGTAGTGAAAGGGAAACAAAGACCTTTTCAAGAAGTATAGTAGTGAAGTGGTATCTCAACCGAGTATATATAGAAGATGCTGCTTACTAGCAAGGTGATCTTGGGCAAATTAGTCTCTGAAGCCTCAGTTTCTTCATAATGGTGATTTTCCTCATAGTTTGAACTCATGGGGTTTGTGAGAATTATATGAGAAGGTATATTTTAAGCACTTAGCCTAGTAGCTGGCACGGAGTAGGAACTTAATACATGTTTTTATTATTATTATTAATATTGAGGGTTTTTTTTAACTGTGATGTGGGACTCTTGTGAATGTTTTAATGCAGAGAGAAAAGAACCAATGAAAAGGAGAAAACTGATATAATGAAGTTGTACAGGAGACAAAGAGAGAGGGGAAATAACTCTAGTGGAAGAGTCAGCTTTGAAAAGGAGGAAGCAGCCCTGACGGACATGGCTCAATTGGTTGGGCATTCTCCCAGAAAACAAAGGGTTGCTGGTTTGATTTCCAGTCAGGGCATGTGCATGGGTTTTGGATTCAGGGTGTGTAGGAGAGGCAACTGAATGACGTTTCTCATATTGGATCCTTTTCTCCCTCCTTTCACCTCTCTCTAAAAATAAATGAATAAAATCTTTAAAAAATTAAAAAAAGAAAAGGAAGAGGCATACGTCTTTTTGTAGGAGAGGAAGAAAAGGGAAAGAATGAGAGAGAGGTGAAATTTCAAGGTCTAGGAACATGAATTTGAGGGTCTTATAAGATGCCTGAATCTTCTTCATAAAATAGGTTGTGAGAAGAGTTATAGAGATTAAGAGAAATACACATGAGTTTGACTTTTTGAGAATAAGTGGGAAAAGCCTAAAATAACTTCTTGGAGAATGTATAAAAAAATTAACTAAGGGCCCTGGCTAGGTAACTCAGTTGGTTGGAGCATCATCCTGTACACCAAAAGGTTAAAAGTTCAATTCCAGGTCAGGACATGTACTTAGGTTGCAGGTTCAATTCTTGATCAGGGACCATATAGAAGGTAACCTGTTGATGTTTCTCTCTCACATCAGTGTTTCTCTCTTTCCCCCACCCTCTACCTTCCTCTCTCTCTAAAAACCAATTAAAAATATATATCTTTGGGTGAGGATTAAAAAAATAACTAAGAAATGGGGAGCTACTGTTCATGGATATTGAGTTTCAGTTTAGTTAGATGAAAAAAGTTTTAGAGGTGGTTGGCCAACAATATGAAGTACTTCATGTTACTACACTGTACACTTAAAAAAGGGTTAATATGATAAATTTTAATTTTTATTTTACTACAATTTTGAAAATAATTTTTAAAAGGATTTTTAAAATGGGAGCGAGAAAAGTAGAAAGATGTGAAGGGCAGTGGAGTTGTTTGTAAACAGGAAATTCCACTGTTCCTTATCCTGGAGGTGGAGATGTTCTGATGATAATGGTAGTTAGGATGAGCTTTTGCATGAGCTGGAAAGTAGTAAAGAATCATCAAAACAGGCACTCAAGTGACAAAGGCTGATGATAGCAGAAACACCATGGAATAGAAAAGAACATCAAGGTCCCTGGTGACTAGAATGTCAAGAAATTAAGGTAGGTCATTGGGTCCAAGGCTAGGATTAACAAGGGTAATGGAAAATGAGAAATGTGTCACTTTCTCTAATGGCCCTGGGAGCTGAGCATGCAAGGAAAGTGAGGGTTTTGAGAATAGTGGTGTCAACAGGGGAAAGACACATTTTAGATAATAAAACGAAATAGCTTTTTAAGAAAAAAAAAAAAGGGTAAGGAGTATGCCTGTGTGTTGAGGGAAATATTCCAGAGGAAATGATATACATTTAAATTATTTTTTAAAAAACCTGAAAGAAGGTTTTAATCTATCAAGAACTAGCATTTTAAATAGAAATTCAGTGATTGGTAATGTACCTCTGAGTAACAACAAGAAAAATGTATGGGCTATAGTTCTTTCCAAAGTTGCAGTATATGTGGTTGCCTTTGTGACTGCAAAATGCTGCCAGGCACTTATGTTGAACAAATACTGAGTGTTCATTATTTGCCGGGAACTAGGTATTTCATCAGCATTAACCCAGGGGACACTGTATGAAAATTTTCACTTCACTTTGTCATATTATCTACATTTGACCAACTGGAAAATAATTTATGGAATCACTAACCTTCTCTTACATGTCAGATAATGCCTCTTTTAAAATACTGATAAGCATAAGAATGTTAAGTTGGTTGTTGGTCTTTCTTTTCTTACTGTGAATTTTAAAACAAATCCATTTAATTAATCAGATTGGTTTCCTGTGAAGAGTCTTGTTAATACATACTTTACAAGATATTTTTATTAAAAATACATCTTCTTATGGACAATTTGGATAATATAGAAAATTGGGAGTTCAACCTTTGATGCCCCAGTAGAGAGATTTTCACGTGGTGTGCCACAAGGACTTTTAAAACATGCAGTACCTGACTTCTGAGTCAGGGGCACTGATCTCTTTTCTCTTAGATTGTAAAGTAAAGAAATGATAACAGCCAACACAGCAATAGCCTTCCAGTGTGAATCAATCAAAATCATACCTGTTTTATGTCAGCTCAGGAAAAAAATTTTTTGGTGTGCCGCAGAATTTTAGTAATCAGCTTATGCATGTCATGAGATGAAAAAGGTTGAAAATTGCCACCCTAATAAGTAGTTTAGTGCTTTGAAAAGAAACATGACTCACAACACTGTAAGGAAATCCTAACCTCCCTGAGATCCTGCAGTCACAAATGATGCTGGATTTGTACTTGCTTGTGCCCCAGCACAGAGTGCTGTCTTACAATAACTGCAATAATAAACCAACAAGTGTCTCATGCTGGGCTAGAGGCTGGAGTTACATAGCTAATTGTTTCCTGCCCTCTAGAGTTTAGTCTCTTTGGGGAAGATAGATATAGATATTGAGCAAATAATCATACAAATAAATCATTTATGAACAGTGATAAATAAGAATTAGGCTGGTAAAAAAAGATAAAGTAGAGCAGTACTAAGGTAGCGTGGTCCTAGAACGTAGCATTTAAGCTGTACCCAAAGGGTGTATAAAGAACATATGGAAGGGAAGGGACAGAGAGTGGCTTCCGGGCAGAGAAAACCTTGGGGGAAAAGGTCCGGACAGAACTTACAACATTTAGGGAACTAAAAGGGCCAGTGTGGCTGGAGCAGAGTGGGCAATGGGGAGAGTATGAGGTAATGAAGGTGGAGATGAAAGGGGAGGTGAGGGAGGGTGCATCCTGAAGGCTAGGAGAAGGAGCTTGGATTTTATTGAAAGTGCAGTGGGAATCCAAAGAAAGGTTTTAAGTAATATGGGAGGTTTTTAAGAGTGCTCTGGCTGCCATGTGAGGAATATATGGAGGGTGGTAAGAGGGAAGAAATGAAACCATCAAGGAGTCTACATTAATTCAAGTTTCATATAATGGTGTTGGTGGTGATGACAATGGTGATAGCAATGACAATGTCTTGGGCCTCTTCTGTGGGTCATTTGCTTTATATACGTTATCTCTAATTGTCTCCACGACCTTGGTATTTGCATATGACTGTCTCTATTTTTGAGGTGAAATTAAGTGTCTTGCAAAAGGCCACATAGCTAATAAGTAGCAAAACTGGTGTCAAGACATTTGGTTCTTTCAATTACTTCATGGGAGCCATTGGAAGAATGAGATGGAATTGAATTCCAGGGCCTTAAATTTCATTCACTGCCTTGTTGAGGTTGTGTGCTCTTGCAGGGGCAAAGGATCTATGAGGATATGGTAGGATCATACAAAACTGTGTGGGTACTAAAAATTTACTGGAAGAAGACAGCACCTCCAAACTGGTCCTGGCTGGTAGGAGGGAGAGGAAATGGGGTATGTGACTAAGCTTGGCAATACTAAATGACTTCATTCTGGGAGATTTTTCAGGGAAGCAGAAAGGAGAGGGTGAGAGGGGAGGATGCTCACACTGATCCTCTGCTTCCTTGGGTGTAGTGGTTTCACTTCTTTCTTGGGGGGGATTAGAATAAGTGATGTGGAAGAAAGGGAGGCTGAAGTTTGGGCATCAATGAAATACCACTCTCCTTACCCAAACTGAATCACTTCCTGTCCCACCACACTTCAACGCTCTGAAAGTTCCTATCTGTCACTAACCTGGACCCAGGACAGAACATTCTCCTAGGGAGAGAAAACACTGAAAAAAGAAATCTGGCAAATCAATCTATGATGCAAGCCCTCCTTGTGAGAGGAGGGTATGAATTTTTAGAGAAAATTCCTTTTACATCTACAAGGTGAAAAAACTTAGCATTTGTAAAGCACTTCTATGCTTTTCCATTGTCCTGGAAGCAGTCTTACCCAATCATTTTTATACAATGATACTACCTGCCCCTTCAACCTCTCTAGCTCCACACAGCCACTCCTTCCACATTCTGTACATTTTAGAGTCACTGGACTGCTCACTGTTCCTCAACTCATCACACACTTTCACATTTGCATAACTTTGTTCAGGCTGCTCCCCTTGCTATGGATACCTCTTGTCCTTTGCTTGAAAAGCTGCTAGTCAACCCTTACAGTGCAGTTCAAATGCCTTTGTCTCCTTAACGACCAAAATCAAGCAGGATTTACTGCTTCCTGTAGTAGTTGTTTATCATATCCAACTCTGCTTGGTTCTCTGTCTCCTCTGCTGAACTGCTAGCAACTTGGGGACATGGGTTGTACCTTCATAATCTTTGTTTCCCAAGCAATTATTCACAGCAGGTACTCGGTAGAAGTTGTGTGATTTAGATCAGTTCTTTTCAAAGCCATGCAAACCAGGTAAGGCTAGTATCACTGGACAGATGTGGAGACCCTGTCCAAATTGCAAAGATGTACAGAATGATGGAGCTGGACTGTATAATTGTCATTACTTCATTTTAACCTACAAAAATGGCAATTTTATGTAAATCAGCCTAGTAGAACTCAGGTCTTCCCATTCTTGAGTCAGTGCTCTTTTAAAAACATTTAAAGAAGCTAATTTTCTGTTTGGCCTATGGACCTGCAGTTTTAGTGTGACTAAACATTTTGAATTATTCATTTCAATGTTTTGTTTTATTCCCCTACAGTGCCCCTCCTCATATCTCACATACTTTGGGTCAGACTCAACTGTGTTTTGGACCAAGTCTTTAGTGATTTCAAAGAAGCAGAGGTACAGTGACCAACCCTCTCCATTCCTAAGCTTGGACCCAGGATCTCTGCAGGTCTCAGTCTCCTTATCCCAAAAATGAAGAGGAAGCATGAAAGCCAGAGTCTTCCTATTCCTTTGGCTCTCTTCCTTGTGCTTCTGTACAGGCTCCCAGTTAAGCTCAGCCCTGTTCTCTGGGCCCACTTCAATACAGGCAGCTGCACCAGCTGCTTGCCCACCCAAAAGATGCCACCCTTAGAGAAATGTACAAGCTTTGCCTCATTCCTGTGGTCTCCTCCTCTCATTTCACTAATCTTACAGCAGGTGAATAAAGGTGGAATTAAATAACCTACAGTCATGTTTTAGGAGAGGGATTTGAAATCTAGGTAAACCAAGGACTTGGCTACATTTTGCCTTAAGAAAAACTATAGGGACAAGGAAAGTCTATAGATGCGCGCGCGCGCGTGTGTGTGTATGTGTGTGTGTGTGTATTCAGAAAGCTGTAGGTGCTAGATAAAAACCATGTGTGGGAAAGAAACAACATGGAACACATAGGTCTTTGGCTTTAGTTTAACTCTAAAATTTAAAGTTGAAATAAATTTTTATTTTTTAAATATAGTTTGTTGATTTTGCTATTACAGTTGTCCCATTTTTTCCCCTTTGACCCCCTCCACCGGGTACTCCCATTCCCTCCAGCAATCCCTCCGTTAGTTCATGTCCATGGATCATGCATATAAATTCTTTGGCCTCTCCATTTCCTATACTGTTCTTAATCTCCCCCTGTCTATTTTTCTACCTACCAGTTTGTACTTCTTAATCCCTGAACCTTTTGTGCCATTCTCTTCCTTCCCCTCACCATCTGATAACCTTCCAAATTATCTTCATATCTATGGCTCTGTTCCTGCTCTGCTTGTTTGCTTAGTTTGATTTTTTTAGATTCAGCTGTTGCTAGTCGTGCTTTTTTTAAAAAAAAAATTCCTTTCCTGAGGATATGCTTGTTGATTTTAGAGAGGGGAAAGGGAAGGGAAAGAAAGGGGAGGGAAACATCAATTGGTTGCCTCTGGTATGTGCCCTGACCATGGATTAAACCGGCAACCCAGGCATGTGTCCTAACTGAGAATAATTGAACCTATGACCTTTCAGTTTATGGGATGACACTCCAACCAAGTGAGCCACACTGGCCAGGGTGACTTTTTAAAATTCTTTTAAATTAAGCCTGGACAATATAGAAATGATGAATTTTGAGAAAAAAAATTAGAAGAGTATGAAAAAATCAATAGGAGTGTGCAGAGTAAAAAGTTCTGTGGTTTTTAAAAATTAACCATTATATAGTGTTGACTCGGTGCCAAGTACTGTACTAAGTGCAATATACATTTAATTCATTCAATTGTCATAGCAACTTTGTAGGGGTCACTCTTATGTTCCTTATTTTACAAACGAGGAAACTGAGGCACAGAGAGATCAAGTAATTTGCCCAAGTTCCCATAGCTAAAATCTCAAGCAAACATTTTTAAAATTCATGAGGTGCTCCTGGAAAGGGGTGAAGAAATCCAAACCTACTGATTGGGCTTCAGACTTACCCTCCTACACCCACACCCAGAGAAATAATCCCTTATCCACAGCAGACTTCTGCTTAAACTTTTAGAGGAAAGATTTTGCTACCAATGAAACAAAATTAAATATTTGAAAACATGTCATGAGCCCATGCCTCCCGAATTATATGATGCTGTTAGGGAGAGTGAAGCAGAGGCTCAGTTCAGATACCATCAGGGGTGGTGTCTAGCTACTGAGTAGATTTAGCAGCACTGTAAGGAGAAATCATTATACTTTCTTGTTGGTAGAAGAAATTTTTAAAACTTGCAGATTAGCTTTCAATCAACTTTTAAAGAAGTTGAATCCTTTTCTGGAAAACTTGCAGATTAGCTTTTAATCAACTTTTAAAGAAGTTGAATCCTTTTCTGAAAAACAAATATTACATAAAACCCCAAGAGATAGAAAAATCATTAATTTATAATATGGTTTAATATTTAAATTTTTAATATTTGTTCATTATTAAGTTTATTAACCAAAAAATTCTGTTTCAAGCATAATAGTAGGTTAGTTGCCATAACAACCCTCCTGACAAAAATAACTAAAATGCTAAAAAAATATTTTAAAAACATCTTTCCAAACTTACTGCTGAACTGGCGTGAAAGTAAGGAATGCAGTGTCTAAAACACTGGGAGGCAAGCAGATTTGGCTTTTCCCTAAAGTTGTCTGCTAAGTGCTAGAGACAGGGCAGACAAGGACATGAAGTGCAGGGGCCAGGAGGTAAACCCCAGGATATGGCTAAGATGGGGATTTTAATAGGAAACTGTTGCATAAACCTGGATGCCCAAAGGGTTAAACTCATAGTGTGAGGGTGATTGAGATAAATAAACCCACCTGCAGAAGGGGACAGCTAGGAAGCTTGTTTGTCTCTGGCACTAGGTGGAAAGAAAACTATTCCTCTGAGAACTGATATTCTCTTGAAAAGTCAGCTCCCATGTGGGGCTGCAGTTTGAAATCACACTACCTGTGTGCTTTCGAAAGCCTGAAATAGAGAATTTAATATGAAGTGATTATAGTTTGGTAGAGTTCCAAGACAAATGGGAAGGACAAACACAAATCTTATCTTGAGGTGCAGACCAAGTCACAAACTATTTACACAATAAAATTTCCAGGCCAAATGAGTAGTTCCTTTTCAGTAACAATTTATAAAGCAGACAAGAACACTAAGTACCATGGTGAGAGCCCACAGAAGAAACAGATAGTAGAAGCTAATCTGCAAAGGCTTCATATGTTAAAACAATCAGAAATAATAACACATAAGTTAACTGATTTTAATATGTTTGGTTAGTGTTCTAAAAAGATTAAAAATATGAACAAAGAACAAGTGGGTTTAAAAAAGATTCAAATAAACTATCTAGAAATGAAAAATATATTATTGAAATTAAAGCTCCATGGGTTGACTAAACAGCAGACTATACATAGATGAAGAGTCAGTGAGCTAGACAATATATCTGAAGGTATTGTTTGGAATACAATCTAGAGACACATACAGATGGTAAATATGTCAAAGGGAATAAGAGACATGGAGAACAGAATAAGACAGTCCAATATGTATCTATTTGGAATTTTAGAAGGACATGATAGAATAAGAAAAAATATTTGAAAATATAAAGGCTGAGAACTTTCCAGAATTATTGAAGACCCCAATCCTCAGATCCAAGAAACCCACTAAATTTCAATCAGGTTTAAAAAAGAAAGAAATCCACATCTTGATGTATTAAGTATGAAATTGTAGAACATTTTAAAAAGAGAGAGAAGATTGTAACATCAGTCACCAAGGACAATGAAACTATTTGGATAAGCAAAAAGGAAAGCTTAATTGGGCATGAGGATTGATATTTAAGTGTTATAGGAGCCCCAGAACCTGTGAAATTAACATCAGCTATTTGCAAAACCAGTAAAGCACCTTGGTATTCCACTGAGTACCAGAAAAAACTGCCTAGCAGCTTAAAACTCCTTATTTTACAGATGAGGGAAGTAACACTCAGAGCAGATCTTACTGAAATCACACAGTGAGGGGGGTATAGGGTGGAGCTAGGACCAGAATCCAGGTCTCCCAAAACCCAGAGTGGTAGCTGCTACTGCTTTTTTACCTGTATCTTGCTGCTTTTCTTTAAAATACTATACAACAACAGCAAAGAGAAACAAAATGTGACAAAAATACAGGGAACAGTTCCAGTTTATCAGGGAAATTTTTGGTATTGTCCTTATGTCCCATGTCTAGAATTTAATAACTGTTGGAATACATTCTTGCATAGTGCAATGTCCCATCTCTAGGAATCAATGAAACTGCTCACTTTTTTGGATGGGGTAAGGAGTATAGCCTTGATTTGTTTCCTTCTATCTTGTCAGATAACATGAAGGCAGAGAAAGGTTTTAGAAGATGGGATTAAAGCTGAGTCACAGCAAATAGTTCTGGCACAGCATTCTGCCACAGTAGAAGGTGACAGCAGAACAAAGGGTGGAGGGAAACTCTCACCCTGGGTAAAAGCTTTGCAGAGAAATAGACCAGGAAAAAGCAGGTGCCAAGCCATGTACAAGCATGTGCATGTACATTTGAGTCATAGGTCATAAATCAGCAAAATGAGAGATAAAATCTACAATTTTAACTTAATTCACTGCTTTAGTCATGGATGCTTTGCTTTCTAAAATGTTTATACCTAGATCCACAAAAGAAGACAACATGCAAGGGTAGGCAGTGCTGATATATCAAAATGTATCATCTCTGTTTATTCATGAAAAGATAGAAATTGCATCTATGTGTGTATATGTATATTTGTAGGTAGGTAGGTATGTGTATGTATGTAAGAATTACTTCTGGAGTTTTCCTAATTTTCAGCGAATATAGGCCAACAAATGTGAGGGCATTTGCTGTTGGCAGCAATACAATCCATCAAAACAGATTGCTTAACTGAGGGTCAGAACTTGCCCATTAAAGTCAGCTTTGACTCTGGGAACAGTGCCCACATTCCAAAGCCTAAAATGGTTTAATATTGACACAATTCCAAATCTTAACAAAATACTGATAGGGTACTCAAGACCTGGAAAATTTTAGCTTAAGGAAAAAGTTATTAAGCCTAGCAAGTACTGTGTATGTTAAAGCCTTTTGTTTCAGAAACTGCAGGTAAGGGCCATCCTGGCTCCTGGGAAACAGCCGGCCTGGGGCGCTGGCTAGAGATTACCACCTGGGGACTAGTTGGAGGCATCCTGGCCTTTGTATCAAGGAGACAGATCTTCCTCCTCCCCTTGGTACAGCACTGCCCAGAAAACAAATGCTGCAGCTTCACTCACCTCATCCTCCTTGAATTTCAAAGCCCTCACCCCACTTTGTTTGTCTTCCGCCACCTCCCTTATAAAAATTCTGGTTAGGAAAGAGAAGGGAAGATGATTTATTAGGGTACGAACCCCGCCATCTTCTCAGATCCCCGCCATCTGAATAAAGTGCTCATAAAAGATTCAATCACTGTCATTGCTTATTGGATTTGGTAGTGACAGGCAGCTGGAATGCCGGTGTCTTTTCCAGTTACAATACCTACCCTAAATTCTATCAGGTGATGTACTGTTTGGTATTTTAAGAGAAATAAGAGATTTTAGACTGATCTTTGAATTTGGAAGAGCATCTTCAAGGTAGAGTGATACACTTTAAATTATAACTTTATATTAACTCATTTGTAAAGAAGAAGGCTGATTTGGGTATATTTTTCAACCACATGAAACACTGATACAAAGAAATTTATTCCAGATTTCACACATATATGTTTAAAACCATTGAAAGTATACCAATTTTCATTCCCAGTGCATAGGGATATCACTAGATACTTCTGGAATTCATCCTGGGAATAAGTAGATTTCATTTGAAGGCAGCTTTGGAAAACTAAGAAATAACAAGAGGAATTTCTAAAAGAATAAGCCAGATGTTTATGGAAATGGGAAAAGATGGACTAGTCTCTAAAGTCTAGGACCAAAATCTAGGCTCCCTAGGACCTAGGGAGCCCAAAGTACCAATTTAGGCATAAGGTAAATGTACCAGCTTTAAAAATAAAAACATTAAAAAAAATTTTCTCCTTAAGAATGGGAGTCAACTGCTTTGGGTTTGTAAACTGCTTGCTATACTATGAAGACTAAAGATAAGTTTCAAAAATGCACTTGCTTTGCCTGAACTTTCTATTTAAAGGCTTCTGACACCCAACCAGAAGATAAGAATTATCTTTGTGCTTAATACAATAGCCGAGTGCTGGAAACAGCCTAAGTGCTCATCAATAAATGAATGGATCAAAAAAAACCGTGGTACATTTACACAACAGAATACTACACATCAGAAAGAAAGAATTCCTACCCTTCAGGACAGCATGATTGGAACTGAAGATTGTTATGCTAAGCAAAATAAGCCAGGCAGTGAAAGACAAATACCATATGATCTCACCTATAAGTGGAACCTAATCAACAAAACAAACAAGGTAGCAAAATAGAACCCGAGACATGGAAATAAAGAACAAATTGACAGTGACAGGGCAGAGGGGGCAGAATAACCAGGGAAAGAAGAGGTAGGGTCAAGGAACATATATAAAGGACCCATTGACAAGGACTACAGGGTGGGGGTGTATTGAATGTGGAGAGGGGGATGGGCAGAGCATGGGAGAGCAATGGGGGGAAATGGGAACAACTATAACTGAACAAAAAAATTAATAAAAATCAATAAATAAAAAGAATTATCTTTGTGCTTTAAAAAAATAGTCAACCAATCATCATTCAGTACTTTGATGTCACATATAGAACCTCTAGATGATCAAGTTAATCAAAAGCTTGTGATACATCGCACAAAGCATATACTTTGTTACATATGTTATTTGAACAGTGTTTTATTTAAGAAAATTAACGAGGGTGGATTATATTATTAGCTCATAATGATTCAACAATAACTTGACTAAATTTTCTCAAAGTATGTTGTATTAAAATTGTATGATAACTTGACTTCCAGCCAAGATGGAGGCGTAGGTGGACACACTGTGCCTCCTCTCACAACCAAAATTAAGGACAACAAATATTTAGAAACAAGAAAACAATTAGAACTGATAGAAAATTGAACTGTACGGAAGTCCAACAACCATTCATCCAGACCGGTAAGAGGGGCGGAGTCCTGGCAGGAAAAAGTGGAGGGGAGGTGCGAACTGAGCATGCAGGCAGCAGCGGTTGGCAGTTCCTAGGTGCATAGGTGGTGGCTGGCAGACCCCAGGCCCACAGGTGGCAACTAGCGGACCCTGGGCACAGGGTGGCAACTGTGCAGACCCAGTGAGGCCACACAAGGCGGCTGGCTGACCAGGTGGTCCCACATTCATGCACAGATAATCCAGGCGAAGGGGAAGTGGCGGAAGGGACTGAATCCAAGAGAGAGCGGAGCAAGCAGCATTGTTTCCTCTCAGACCCCACCCCCACATACAGCATCACTACCCAGCAACTAGGCTGCCCCACCCTGGGGAACACCTGAGGCTCCGCCCCTCACTACCTAACAGCTGCAGCCAGACTCCCCACCCCCAAAAATGGCTCAAATGGGAGTACAGATCAAAGCCCCAGAGCCAATTTATCTAAGCGACCAAGAGATAGCCAACCTATCAGATACATAGTTCAAAGCCCTGGTAATCAGGATGCTCACAGAATTAGTTGATTTTGCTCACAAATTAGATGAAAAAATTCAGGCTACAATACGTGAAATGAAGGAAAACGTACAGGGAACCGATAGAGATGGGAGGAAACTGGGACTCAAATCAATGGAGTGGATCAGAAGGAAGAAACAACCAACCAAACAGAAAACGAGGAAGAAACAAGAATTCAAAAAAATAAGGAGAGGCTTAGGAACCTCCAGGACATCTTTAAACGCCCCAACATCTGAATTCTAGGGGTACCAGAAGGGGAAGAGAAAGAGCGACAAGTGGAAAACTTATTTGAACAAATAATAAAGAAGAACTTCCCCAATCTGGCAAAGGAAATAGACTTCCAAGAAGTCCAGGAAGCTCAGAGTCCCCAAGAAGTTGGACCCAAGGAGGAACACGCCAAGGCACATTGTAATTACATTAGCCAAGATTAAAATGAAGGAGAGAATTCTAGAAGCAGCAAGGGATAAGGGGATAGTCACCTACAAAGGAGTTCCCATCAGACTGTCAGCTGATTTCTCAAAAGAGACCTTGCAGGCAAGAAGGGGCTGGAAAGAAGTATTCCAAGTCATGGAAGTCAAGGACCTACATCCAAGATTGCTCTATCCAGCAAAGCTGTCATTTAGAATGGAAGGGCAGATAAAGTGCTTCTCAGATAAGGTCAAGTTCAAGGAGTTCATCATCACCAAGCCCTTATTATATGAAATGTTAAAGAGACTTATCTAAGAAAAATAAGATAAAAACTATGACAGTAAAAAGACAGCAAACTCACAGCTATTAAGAACCACACCTAAAACAAAAGCAAACAACTAGAACAGGAAAAGAACCACAGAAATGGAGATCACATGAAGGGTGAGCAACAGCAGAGTGGGAGGAGGAGAGAGGGGGAAAAGGTACAGAGAATAAGTAGCATAGACAGTAGGTAGAAAATAGACAGGGGGAGGGCAAGAATAGTGTGGGAAATGTAGAAGCTAAAGAACTTATGACACAGGGACATGAACTAAGGGGGGAAATGTGGGTGGGAGAGGGTGTGCAGGGTGGAGGGGAATGATGGGGGAGAAACAGGACAACTGTAATAGCATAATCAATAAAATATATTAAAAAATTGTATGATAATTTGTGACCATGAGTTAAGAAAATAATCCTTTTTGTTCTACTATAGTATAACATTTTTATTTTTAAAATTCTATTTAGCCCTGGCTGGCGTAGCTCAGTGGATTGAGTGCGGACCAATCGACCAAAGGGTCGCCGGTTCGATTCCCAGTCAGGGCACATGCCTGGGTTGCAGGCCAGGTCCCCGGTGGGGGCCACGTGAGAGGCAACCATACACTGATACTTCTCTCCCTCTCTCTCTCTCTCTCCTCCCCTTCCCGTCTCTAAAAAAAAAATAAATTAATAAAATCTTTAAAAAAAATTCTATTTATTTATTTTTAGTGAAAGGAGAAGAGAGAAAGAGAGGGAGATAAATATCTATTGGTTGCTTAATGCCCCCAACTGGGGACCTGGGCAGAACCTAGGCATGTGCCTTGATTGGGAACCGAACCAGTGACCTTTTGGTTCACAGGCTGGTGCTCAATCCACGAGCCACACCGGCCAAGACTGTATAACATTTTTTAAAAAGTGATTCCTGACCATTATTTTGAAATCCAAATACAATATGATGGCTTGTTTTCTTCTCTAATTAATGTTGCCTTCAACTGGGGCATGCTAGAGGAGTGCCTCAGCTCCAAAATTACAATCCTAGGGGAAAAAATTTATAAAGTGTATTTACTAGCTAATTCAAGTCTGGGGAAAAATACTAGTTGCCCCAGTCTGACAAAACACATTTCTAGGAAAGGGTAAAGAGAATGTATGCATTAAAGTTAAAGAGAACCACAATGCCTACACAAGGCACACCTGTCAGAATGGCTAAAGTGAGGAAAACAGAAAAAAAGAAGGTATTTGAAAGGATTCAGGACACCTGAACTTTGTATACATGGTTGATGAGAGTGTAAATTGCTACAATCACTTTGGAAAATAATTTGGTTTTATCCACTAAAACTGTCTTTGGCCCAGCAATTCTACTTGAAGGTATAAACTCAATAAAAAGGCATTAAAATGTCACCAAAAGACATGTAAGGGAATGTTTACAGAAGTCTTAGTCATATACCTCTAAGCTGGAAACAATGCAAATGTTTATCTACATTATAATAAATAAATTGTAGCACATTTATTTAGAGTAATTCTAACTAGCAATGAAAATAAACAAGCTACATCTATATGCAACAACACAGATGCAACCCACAAATATAATGTTGAATGAAAGAAGCCAGACACAAAAGGGTATATAATGTATGAATTAATTTATAAATAGTTCAGAAACCACACAGGCAAATTGAATATATGACATTAGAATGCATAATAATGGCTATTCTTGAGGTAGAGAGGAGCGTGAAGAGGCTTCTGGAATTCTTTAGTCTTATTTCTTTATATAGTTACATAGGTCTGTTCACTTTGTGACACCTCATTAAGTTGCACAGTCATGATTTGTGCAATGTTCTGGGTGCGTGTTATATTTATATGTTAATAAAATTTGTTTTAAGATAAAAGAAAGAGAGACTACATGGATTCCAAAATATATAGATTCAACAATGTGAAGCGTGATCATCAAGGAGACTCATTGACAGAATTAAATAAATACTCTATTTCATGGTTGGAACAATTAAAGGAGCATCAACATCTGTGTTTAAGAATGAATTGAGATTCTTATTCAAGATGGCAGAGTAGGTAAATGTGGTACTCACATTCTCCCATGACCACATGAAAATTGCAACTAAACTATAGAATAACCAACATTTAGAACCACCTGAAATCTAGCTGAACAGAAGTCCTCTCACTAAGGATATACAGAAGAAGCTACATGAAGACTGGTGGTAGGGGTGGGGGTGTGGAATAGGAGAGGTAAGTCAGCTGCAGAGGTTTCCTCTGAGGAATGAGGGTGTCCCAGCCCCACACCAGGCCTCTCAGGCCAGGGTTCCAGGTTTCACAGCCAGGAAGAGAAGTCCCCGTAACTTCTGGCTGTGAAAACCAGCGGGGATTGTGGCTGAATGAGATGGAGGGCTTCCAGAGTCCCAGGCAGGTCCTCTTAAAGGACTGGCACACAGATTTACTCAAATTCACTCACTATGAGCTCCAGTGTTGGGGCAGCAGCTCAAAAGGCACCAGGGATATATAGGAGGAACTGAATTGTCTAGCTTTGGGGCAAGGGCTGGAAGGATGGTTTTCTTCCAAACAAAAGTGCTGACAGAGGCCAGTGTTCCTTTCTGAGCACTGCTCCTACAGGTGGGCACCATATCTGAGTCTCCATCAACCTGGCCAACATTGTTTGCCTGCCCTGGAGATTCCCTAAGACACCTGAGCTGTGGGCTCACCCAAATCACTTTCAGTGGCTTTTTCACACAAATGACCTGCCTTGGCTCATGTTGCACTTTCCTAAAATTTCTCAAAGGTTCACAAACCATAAACAAGCAGCATCTGGCCTTGGTGTGCCCGTACTTCTTGCTAAATGTCCCCAGGCCTGACACTAGTAACAGCTGGCCTCAGTTTACAGCTTGGCCTTGCCTGGGCACCTTCAAGCCCAGCACAAGTAGCAGCCATCTGCAAATCACTTCATAGTTCATGCTGGGTGGTCCCAGGCAGGGCACAGGTGGCAGCTGATGTTGCCCTGCACCTCCTAGAAGGGTCCAGAGCGAGCACACCAGGTGGACAGCTTCAGAATACACTGGAGCACCACCAAACCACCTCCACAAGTGACACACTCAAGGGGTGAACTCACTGGTCCTTGCACGTCAACTCCTTGCTGTAGTAGCCACTCCTCACAGCTGATCAGCCTAGAAGGTCAGTCCCTCCCATTGATGTGCTAACAACAATCAAGGCTCAATGGTCCTGGCCAGTGTGGATCAGTTGGTTGAAGCATTATCCCATAGCCGAAAGACTGTGGATTCAATTCCCAGTCAGGGCATACACCTAAGTTATGGATTTGATCCCCCTGTCTAGGTATATATGATCACCATTCTGGGCACATACGATCCCCAGTCCGGGTGCATACCAGAGGCAGCCAATCGATGCTTCTCTCTCACATCAATGTTTCTCTCTTTCCTTTTTTCTCTCTCTAAAAAGCAGTGAAAAATTGTCTTTGGGCGAGATTTCAAAAAAATTTTAAAGGCGTGTCAACTACAACAGGAGGATCCACATAGCTCATACGTAGGGTAGGGGGGCAGGGAGACGGGTGCACCTGGAATGCCCAGCTCAGGTGATTGGGAAGGTGCACCACTGAGTTCTGCAGGACACCTAAGATTGGGTGTACTACTTAAGGCTGCTCCACCAAGACTAGGAGATGTAGCAGCTCTACCCAATACATAGAAATAAGCACAGGGAGGCTGCCAAAATGAGGAAACAAAGAAACATGTCCCAAATGAAAGAATAGGACAAAACTTCAGAAAAAGAAATAAATAAAATGGAGATAAGCAATCTACCAGATGCAGAATTCAAAATACTAATTATAAGGATACTCAATAAATTTAGGGAAGAGTAGATGAATTCAGTGAGAACTTCCACAAAGAGATAGCAAACAAAAATGGAGATAGAAAACACAAAAAAGAACCAGACAAAAATAAAGAATATAATAACTGAAATAAAAAATACATTAGAGGGAATCAAGAGTGTTTCAAATGAAGTGAAGAACTGAATCAGCAATTTGGAAGATACAGTAGCAGGGAACACTCAGTCAGAAAAGCGAACTGAAAAAAGAATCCAACAAATGAGGACAGTGTAAGGGGCCTCTGGGACAACATCAAGCATACCAACATTCACATTATGCAGGTGCCAGAAGAAGAACAGAGAGAGCAAGGAATCAAAAACCTAATTAAAAATATAATGATAGAAAACATCCCTAATTTGGTGAAGAAAATAGATACACAAGTCCAGGCAATGCTGAGAGTCCCAAAGTGAACCCAAAGAGACTTATACCAAAACACATTATAATTAAAATGTCAACAGTTGAAGACAAAGAATATTAAAAGCAGCAAGAGAAAGGCAGTTAATTACCGACAAGGGAGCTCCCATGAGACTGTCAGCTGATTTCTCAACAAAAACTTTGCAGGCCAAAAGAGATTGGAACAAAATATTTGAAGTGATAATGAGCAAGAACCTACAACCAAGATTACTCTACCCAGCAAAACTATTATTTATAATTAAAGGATAGATAAAGGGCTTCCCAGAGAAGAAAAAACTAAAGGAGTTCATCACCCCTTCCAACCAGTATTATAAAAAATGTTAAAGGGATTTCTTCAAAATAGAAAGAAAAAGAAATAAGACTATGAATAATAAAATAGCAATAAGTACATATCTATCAACAATTACTTTAAATGCAAATGGATTAAATGCTCCAATCAGATGATATAAAGTAGCTAAATGGATAAGAAAACAAGACACATATGTGGTCTATTTAGATCCATTTAGATCAAAAGACAATCACAGGTTAAAAGTAAAGAGATTGAAAAAGATATTTTATCAAATTAAGATTAAAAAAAAGCTGGAGTAGCAATATTTATAGCAGACAAATAGAGTTTAAAACAAAAGGTATAATTAGAGACAAAGAAGGACCCAGCAATTCCACTTCTGAATATTTATCTGAAGAATCCCAAAACACTAAATCAGAAAGACATATGCATCCATATGATCATTTCAGCATTAGTTTCAATAGCCAAGATATGGAAGCAACCTAAGCATCCACTAATAGATGAATAAAGAAATGATGAAGTATGACTCAGCCATAAAAAATTAATGAAATCTTGCCATCTCCAACAATATGGACAGACCTAGAGGGTACTGTGCTGAGAGAAATAAATCAGACAGAGAAAGACAAATGCCATGTGATTTCACTTATATGTAAATTATTTTTTTAAAAAGCTAAATGAACAAGCAGAACAGAAACAGACTCATAGAGAACGTTTTGACCCTTGTCAGAAAGGAGAGGGATTGAGAGGATGGGTGGAAAAGGTTGAGGGATAAAGAAGTACAGCCCTGGCTGGTGCGGCTCAGTGGACTGAGCGCTGGCCTGCGAAATGAAAGATTGCCAGTCTGATTCCGGTCAGGGCACATGCCTGAGTTGTGGGCCAGGTCCCCAGTTGGGGACACACAGGAGGAAACCAATCTGTATTTCTCTTATACATGTTTATCTACCTCTCTTTCTCCCTCCTTTCCCCTATTTCTAGAAAAATAAATAAATAAATCTTTAAAAAAAAGAAATACAAATTGGCTGTTACAGAATAATTGTGGATTGTAAAAGTACAGCATAAGAAATATAGTCAATAATATTGTAATAACTATGTATGTGTCAGATGGGCACTACATTTACTGGGGTCATCACTTTGGAAGTTATATAAATGTCTTACACCTGAAACCAATATAATATTGTATACCAACTGTAACTGAAAAATAAAAAAATATGTATTTAAAGAAGAGTGAATACAGCTGACTGGAAAATGGTAACACAGGAAGTGAACACATGCTCAGTGTGGCTGGTTCTTTCCTCATTTATCTATCCTTATGCCACACCAACTATTGAACATTTTGAACATTACCCTTGGATAGAACATGAGATTTTTTTCACAACCAAAAATAGGATTACCACCCAGTTAAATGCTGCATCTTGCATTAGATGATACTGAATTTGATTTTTAGAAGACATTTAAAAGTTAACAGTATGGAAGCTTTTCAATGTGAGAGTTCCTGGCCATAGATCTGAATAAAATCAATGCACAGCCCACACCACAGATACTTAATTCCCCTATAAGTTGGAACAGAGCTGCCCTGTGAGTGAACAGGAAAGACAGTTCAGAGGTCTGGAAACTTGTCCACTATGGTATTGTTAGATAGAAGTTTAGGAGAAGGAAGAGGGATGGGAGGGGGTCCATAGTACTTGCATAAATAAGCTAATTTATGAGAAATTATTATGAGAAAAAGCTCATAATAATTTTGATTAACTGCCTCCAGCCAGGTATCTGTTTTTAACAGAATAACAAGAGGTGGTCTGGAGCAAGATAAAAATCTGAATTAATAGACCTCCACCCATACTTAAGTTTAGGAGGTCATGCTTTCCCTTGAAGGAGTATGCACCACCTTCTCTCACCAAATTAATATGTAATTCCCTCATCCCAGCCCATAAATTATGTAAATTCTCAGGACAAAGAGACAGAGTGCCTATGCCTTTCTCATCCACTTCAGCTAGGCCTGTTCTCTTCAATGAGAATGTATTAGTAATAAACTTGGCTTACATACCACCCATATTTTGCCATGTATAATGCACACCCACATTTTTAGCCCAAACATTCAGGGAAAAAATCTTTCATTTTAATTTTTAATTCAATTATTTATTTATATTTAGATACAATTTTTGTATTATAAAGGAATTTTAGCACTTATTTTTGAACATATTATGGTACAAGAAATTTTATGTAACAAATAATTACAAAACACAAGAACAGATTTTTTCCCTCAAAAATTTGGGCATTATACATGGCAAAATACAGTAATAGGCTTGCTGACCTTTAATCTTTTACTGTGATAAAGTATTGTTTAAACAAGATTGTTAAAGAATGTGGACAAGTAATACATAATTTATGTATAAAAGATAATGGAAAAAGAGAAAACCTCAGGAAGCAAAACTGTGGAACTAATATATTCAGGTTAGAGGGAAATTCATGTTTGGGTATAATAAACCCCTAAGTGAAAGAATACAGGGGTGTAAACAAAAAAAAAAAAAAAAAAAAAAGAGGAGCTAAAATAAAGCTAACCGAAAGTAATCTCACAGGGTGATGTGATCATAAATTCCTAACCAGGCAAGTTACGGTGGGTAATCTCACCCCAGGCCTATAACTTCTTTAGCAAAAGGTTTTAAGTCAGCCCCGTCCATTATTCTTGTGTGTCTAGATTAACACACCTTTGAAATGCCAGAAGTAATACCCTTCTCAAGGCGTATCTACCATGGAGAGAGAGTGCGTAATCTTTTTAACTATCCTGTAATTTAATCCCACCTGCTTTCTTCCACCTTTATGTAATCTTCCTTATGTTCCCTCCTTAATTCCAAAGGTATAAAGGAAATTGCAAAACTAATTCTTCCGAGGGAAGAGAATTTGAGATCTTGCTTCTCTGCATTGTTGTCCACTTGGCTCAAATAAATTCTTATAAACATTTTCTGCAGGGGTCAGGGCACATACAAGAATCAACCAATTGAATGCATAAATAAGTGGAATAGCAAACCATGTTTCTCTCTATCTTCCCCTCTCTCTCTAAAATCAATCAATAAAAAAAAAATTATCGCCCTGGCTGGTGTGGCTCAGTGGATTGAGCGCCGGCCTGTGAACTGAAGGGTTGCTGGTTGATTCCCAGTCAGGGCACATGCCTGGGTTGTGGGCCAGGTCCCCAGTGGGGGCCACGTGAGAGGCAACCACACATTGATGTTTCTCCCCCTTTCTTTCTTCCTCCTTTCCCTTCTCTCTAAAAATAAATAAAATATTTTTAAAAAATTCTCTACAAGTTTGGGCATTTTTTTTTTTAATTAAAATTTTGGTACTCCAAGGACACTTTATAGTTAATTTAAGATTTTATTTATTTATTTTTAGAGAGAAAGGAAGGGGAGGAGAAAGAGAGGAAGAGAAACATCCATCAGTTGCCTCCTGCACGCCCCCAACTGGGGACCTGGCCTGCAACCCAGGCATGTGCCCTGACTGGGAATGGAACCCAAAACATTTTAGTTCACAGACTGGCATTCAATCCGCTAAGCCACACCAGCCAGGGTGGGCATTCTTATACAGATGGGAAAAGGCATATAATTTCCTGTTTATAAAGAAAATAGAAAATAGACCTTTTAAAATATCATTTCTTTTTTTTTAACAGGAGAAAATAAAAGTTTTAATACATGTTTGTCGGGAGCCAACCAACAGCTGACCCTTGACACGGTAGGGACAGATGAGACGCAGCTGCATGGCAGAGGCCACTATAGCTGAATTTCCTGTCTATCTCTCCCTACATGCTTGCTTTTGCTATAGCTGGTGGTGGGATTTTTGAATACTGGTATTTTATTACTAAAAGATCACACGGTTCCTCTGACTTTACACAGAGTGACTTGCTGACCACAAAACAGAAGTCCTTATCAACCCTAATGCTGCCTACTTCCCCCACCTGGAAAGTTAGGAACAGAATTAAACAATGGGCAGACCAGCTGCCAGAACGCTAGAAGAAGTTGTTGCTAGAAGTCACCACTTAAAAGCTTAAGATTTATCAGAGTCACTACCCCTCCCATACCCTGGACAGGGATGTTTATTAATGGGACCAGGTGGGTTAAGAAGCAAGGAGTTCTAATTAAAAACAATGATCTTAGAACATAGAAATAATACAAAAAATCACCCCCCAAGATGTAGGTAGAAACCAATCATTTAACTTAGACAATCTAACCTTGAAGAATACTAGCTGATTTTTATATAACCTATAAATCACCCCTTACACCCTTTTAATTTAGACCATAGAACTTTAATAAACATCTAGTTACTATAGACACCTGAAAGTTTGTGCCCAAATAGCTTCATTGGCTATCTGATTGGTGACCCTCTTGGTCAAAATAATCTTTTTGTTTAGCATGATTAATATCTGAAATGCATCTGAAATGTACTGTACTTTTTCTGGTTACTTCTGTATTAATTTTTTCTGCCTTGATGATCACGCCCTGCACCTGTTGCCCCTGACTTTATGTAACCATTCCCTATAAAAATAAAGAAAAATTTCAACCAGTGTCTTTGGTTAATTATGCTTGTTTGCTTGTTTTGTTGATTAGGTTCCTGTTAAAGGTGAGATCATATGGTATTTGTCTTTCACTGCTTACCTTTTGACCCAGCAATTCCACTGCTTGGATTATACCTAAGAAACCGGAAACACCAATCCAAAAGAACCTATGCACCCCTATGTTTGTAGCAGCACAATTTACAATAGCCAAGTGCTGGAAGCAACCTAGGTGCCCGTCAGTTAATGAATGGATCAAAAAACTGTGGTACATTTACACAATGGAATTGTATGTAGCAGAAAGAAAGAAGGAGCTCCTACCCTTTGCAACAACATGGATGGAACTGGAGGTTGCTTATATTCTTTCAACTTAGTGTTTCAGGTTTCTTCATATGTATTCCCAGAAGTGGAATCGCTGAGTCATAAGGCATTTCCATATTTGATTTTTTGAAGTAGCTCCACAGTGCTTTCCACAGTGGCTGTATCAGTCTGCATTCCCACCAATAGTGCAAAAGGGTTCCTCTTTCTCCAAATCCTCCCTAGCACTTGATGTTTGTTGATTTATTGATTATAGTTATTCTGACAGGTGTGAGATGTTATCTCATTGTGGTTTTAATTTGCATTTCTCTGCTGATTAGTGAATTTGAGCATCTTTTCATATGTCTATTAGTCATCTGTATATCCACTTTGAAGAAGTGGTTATTCAGGTCCTTTGCCCATTTTTTTAACTAGATTTTTATTTTGTTGTTGAATTTTATAAGTTGCTTATAAATTTTCAGTATTAACCCCATATTAGATGTATCAGCAAGTATATTCTCCCATTTAGTGGGTTGTCTTTTTATTTTGCTGATGTTTTTCTTTGTGGGCTCTCTATTCTGTTCCATTGATCTATGTGTCTGTTTTTATACTTGTACCATGCTGCTTTGACTACTATGGCCTTATAGTGTAGTTTTATATCAAGTAGTATGAAGCCTCCAACTTTGTTCTTAAGATTGCTATTGCTATTCAGTGTCTTTTGTGGTTCCCTATAAATTTTTGAAATATTTGTTCTAGTTCTCTGAGATACACCTTTGGTAGGAATTGCACTGAATCTATAGATTGCTTTGGGTAGTATGGATATTTTCATGTTAATTCTTCCTATCTATGGACACGTTATATGCTTCCACCTATTTGTATCTTTTTCAATTTCTTCAGTGTCATAATTTTCTGAGTACAGGCTTTATTACAACTAGGTGTAATCTGCATTCAGATTTCATTACAATTTCTGCTTTAGTTTTGGAAGATGTATGTTTCTAGGAATTTATCCATTTCATCCAGGTTGTTCAATTTGTTGGCATATAGTTGTTCACAATATTTTCTTACAATCTTTTGTATTTCTTTGTTGACAGTTATTTCTTGGTTATAGGTCCTTTCTTTTCATCACTTTGAATATTTCATGCCACTCCCTTCTGGCCTGAAATGCTTTTGTTGAAAAGTAGCTACCTTGTAGGTAACTACTTTTCTCATGCAGCTTTTAAGATTCTCTCATCTTTAAGCTTTGCCATTTTAATATGATGTGTTTTGGTGTGGGCTTCTTTGGGTCCCTCTTGTTTGGAAGTCTCTGTACTTTCTGGACTTGTGTGTCTTTTTCCTTCACTAGGTTAGGGAAGTTTTCAGTCATTATTTCTTCAAATAGGTACTCAATCCTTTGTTCACTCTTTCTCCCTCTGGTATTCTTATGATGTAGATGTTATTTTGCTTCATGTTTTCCCAAAGGTTCCTTAAACTCTTTTCATTTTTCAAAATTCTTTTTTCTTCTTACTGCTCTGCTTGGGTGCTTTTTTTCTTTACTTTGTCTGCCAAATCACTGGTTTGATCCTCTGCTTCATCTAACCCACTGTTTATTCTTTCTAATGTATTATTTATTTCAGATACTGCATTCTTTATTTCTGACTGATCATTTTTTAATGATTTCTGTCTTTTTTCTTGCTGTTGAGCATCCTTAAAATCATTACTTTAAACTCTGTATCTGGTGAATTGCTTCGGCTGCCTCTTTGTGTTTGTTTCTATGTATCAAGTAGCTCTGCAAAGACTCTGGTGCAGTCCTATTTCAGACGCTGCCTGTGACTGGCCCTGGGTAACTTTTCGGAGCTATCAGTGTTCCACAGCTTGTGGCTCTCTCTGCTGGTCCTGGGTATATTCAGAGAGTAAAGCTGTGCATCATGGCTGGCTTTTACCAGCTTTAGGCCTGGGGGAAGGTCCGCTAAAGTCTCAGAGCTCCCACAGATCTGCCTCCACCTGCAGGGTTTCTGTTAGGCTTTATCAATGAAAGTGTCTCTAGCTGTAATCCTGAGCAGTTTAGGGTTAAGCTCCACAGTATAGGGCAAGAGAGCTTTCTATAGGTGGGGCTATTGCTCCCCACCCCCTGGCTGATTCTCCATAGAGGGGAGTGCTCTGCCTGAGAAAGATGGCTTGCAGCATGGGGAATGACTGAGCATAGGGATCATAATGGCTGTCCTTTTAGCTCTCTCCCCAAAGCCACCAACCCCACCCTCCTCACATGGCTCTAGTCTGTTCTGCACTCCCTCTGCCAGAGCCCAGGCTAATTGTCTACAAACAAAATTTTCTATGTTGGCCCTTTAAGAGGCTCTCTGTGTCCCTAGCCATCTCTCCCTGGCAGGCAAAAACTCTGCTACTTTTTAAAGCTGGATATTATTTAGATTCCTTTCTCTGTTCTGGTACTCTAGGCTGTGGAGCCTAGTTTGGGGTATAGAACCCACACTTTTTAGGGGGAACCCCCCACACTTGGTCACTAAAATATCCCTCTGGAACTTCAGCTGCCACCAGTGGCAGCCCAGCCAACCTGCTTGCACATCCACACTTCCTACCAGTCTTGTTGTGGTGATATGGTTTCTTCCATGTGTCCTTGGTTATAAGGCTTCTCTCCAGCTAGTGTTCAAACGGTTATCTCATATGATTTTTCTTTAATTTACTTGTAATTCCAATTTGGTCCTGGAAGGAGGTTAGTGTAGCTTCTACCTACTCCACGACATCTTGGATCTTCCCTCTTTATGGTTCTTTTTTCTTCATGGAACTAGAATCTGAGTTTTACTCTCTGGTCTAAAATTTACTGATTATGTCATCTTGGGTTAGTACAATCTTTCCAAATTTTACTGTTTAATTTTATAAATGGAGAAGACAACATTTATCTCACTGAGGTTCTGTAAGAATTAAGTGGGATAATGTGGGAAACGTATCTCACATTTAGTACCTGTTCAGTGATTAATAACATTTATCATTAATGACTGCTTCTGACTTGCTTTACCTTCATAATCATCACAGCACCTTCTAGTGCAGGGTGGTTTTCTTGTTGTTTTGTTTGTTTTACATTTAGCACCAGAGAAAAAACCTCAGGCTCAGGAAAGTTAAGTAAAATCCAAAATAATCCAGCTAGACAATGATAGATGATGGATTTGAGGACTATCTGACTCCAAAAATCTGTGCTTTTACTGTTATGCTACATTGCACACTTCACTTAAAGCAACAACAAAACAAAACCCTTCACAGATATAGCATGATCTATCAAAAACAACAAGGCCAGTATATGAATCTTTCCAGGAGTCTGCTACAGAGAGGAAGTACTCCAACCTCCTTACTCCCCATTACCCACCCCCCAACAACCAATGAACTTTGCTTGTCCTCTAAGGCCATGTCCCTTTAAAGGTTCCTCTTGCATGTAAATGTCAGCACCAGAGAACCCAGAGGGAAACCAAAACGAGAATACAGGCTCCACGATTTGCTAAAGTCCTTGAAACAAGCATCCTTTTATTTTTTGACAGAATTAAGGTTTCTTTCTGTTGTTCGAGATTATTTTTGGTCTTAATGTTTCTAAATGCCCCTGCTGAAAACTGATATAATAAAGGTGAATATTGACTAACATTCTCAATTCCCACTGTGTGTGCCAGAATTTCAACTTGTTGAATGTGAGATATATTGATATTGACATAGTCATACTTTTATCCTCAAAAAAGACCTCATGATATCAGATTTACTAGCATAACATTTCCGATGTATATTTTTTTCTTTTCCTGATGCTGCTGGCAAATCCCACTCTTCTACACACCCCCAACAACTTCCTAGCCACATCCCCCGACCTCTGCAGTATTTTCTTAAAATGATTTAATTCATCCATGGATCAGAACTTCTTACCATGGAGGGTCAGGCACATTCCCTGAAGTTAGTTGCAATCTCTGCTTCTTTAACTTTCTATAGACCCTGGCCAGGAATGGCAGCTCCCATTTCTCAATTTCTTCCCTTACTTTCAACCCTGTTTCAACCCCTAAGTGAAAGTTTCCCTTAGAATTCTTCCCTGGGTATAAATGGGAAGGGGAAATTGGTACAGTCTGGCTGTTGATATTGTGAATTAATGACGGGAAAGAGAGAAATAACTAGGTCAATGCATTGCTGAGAAAATGAATTATTCAGCTACTTGTCAAGGATGAGTAGAAAATCCAGGACTCTTTCAAAGAAGAACACACAAAATGTAAAATTTGAGCTGCAGAGAGTGATACCTGTGCAGAGTTCTTAATTATTTAAAGTATACTACCAAGATATGTAATTCAGTTCTAGCACCTCAAACTTTGGGAAGTAGAGAATTTCAAATTTTTCTGAACACAGAGCTGTGCCTTTTCAGGGTTGAAATTAAAAGAGAAACATCAAGTGTTTGAAAGATGAAGTGAGAAGCAATAGGCTAGGATGTTGGGAACAGCATCCATGGTAGCATACAGGTACGATTCAAGCTGAAGCACAGTGCTGAGGAGGGAGTCAGAAAGATTCAGCTGGTTCTCATCCTAGACATTCCACTCTCAAGTCTCCAAAGACCTTCTACAGGTATTTGTGTGCAGCCACCATGCTTTTGGATTTTGTTCCATTTTCTTTATTAAAGTAGTCTGGAGGCATATATTCATTCACGGAAAGATAAGGCAGAAAAATGTCAAGAAGAAAAAAAATGCCATGAGACAGCAAGAAATAAAGAAGGCTATAAGAACTTTAAAAGAAAATCTCTAAGAAAAGCAGCAAAATTAATGAGTTTTTACATTTACCCATTTAGGATTTCAATTCCTTATTTTTTTTTCACGAATGGTTTATTTTTTAGCAGGTGGTTTTGAGGGACTAGCACCTAAACAGTTGTAAGTTTGCCTTGGATAAGCTTTAGGAGTATGAAATAGAATTACCAACTTCCTTTGTGAAGTTTTATGATGGGGGGAGGGATATTTACTATAAAAACTATTAGACTCTATTTTAGCAACTAGTTTATTTTCCAAACCACCCAGAGAAAATTAAAATGGAATTATGTTAGTAGCAACTATCTGTCATCATCAATTTATATTGTGATTTGTAATAATAATATCAAATCAGCTTAATTTATCAATTCAAATAAAAAACAGTTCTTCATGATTCCCAAGATCTTATTTTGCAAAACTTGACAAAAATCTATTAGAATAGTGGTTTTAGACTTCGGGCCAAGATGGAAGCATAGGTGGACACACTGTGCCTCCACGCACAATGAAAATTAAAGACCACAAAGATTTAAAAACAAGAAAACAACCAGAACTGATAGAAAATCGAACTGTATGGAAGTCCCACAACCATTCATCCAGACTGGTAAGAGAGGCAGAGTCCCAGCAGGAAAAAGTGGAGGTTGGTGGACCAGGGTGCACAGGCTGCAGCAGCTGGCAGATCCCAGGCATGCAGGTGGTGGCTAGCAGACCCCAGGTGCACAGGCAGCAGCTAGTGGATCCCAGGCACAGGGTGGCAATGGTGCAGACCCAGTGACGCTGAGCAAGGTGGCTGGCTGACCAGGTGGTCCCACATTTGCTTGCAGATAATCCAGGCAAAGGGGAAGTGATGGAAGGAACTGGAATCTGAGAGAGCTCGGAGCAAGCACCATTGTTCCCTCTAGGACCCTGCCCCCACATACAGTGTCACTACCCAGCAACTGGGCTGCCCTGCCCTGGGGAACACCAAAGGCTCCACCCCTCACTATGTAACAGCTTCGACCAGACCAAAAAAATGGCTCAAATGGGAGAACAGATCAAAGCCTAGAGCCAATTTGTCTAAGCGACCAAGAGATAGCCAACCTATGAGATGCACAGTTTAAAGCCCTGGTGATCAGGATGCTCACAGAATTGGTTGATTCTGCTCACAAATTAGATGAAAAAATGCAGGCTACAATATGTGAAATGAAGGAAAATGCATGGGGAACCAATAGAGATGGGAGGAAAACTGGGACTCAAATCAATGGAGTGGACCAGAAGGAAGAAAGAAATAACCACACAGAAAAGAAGAAAGAAAACAGAATTCAAAAAAATGAGAGGGGGATGAAAAAAAATGAGGAGAGGCTTAGGAACATCCAGGACATCTTTAAACATCCCAACATCAGAATTATAGGGGTTCCAGAAGGGGAAGAGGAAGAGTGACAAGTGGAAAACTTCTTTGAACAAATAATAAAGGAGAACTTCCCCAATCTGGCAAAGGAAATAGACTTCCAGGAAGTCCAGGAAGCTCACAGAGTCCCAAAGAAGTTGGACCCAAGGAGGAACACACTAAGGCACCTCATAATTACATTAGCTAGGATTAAAATGAAGGAGAGAATTCTACAAGCAGCAAGGGATAAGGGGGCAGTCACCTACAAAGCAGTTTCCATCAGACTGTCAGCTGATTTCTTAAAAGAAACCTTATAGGCAAGAAAGGGCTGGAAAGAAGCATTCCAAGTCATGAAAGTTAAGGACCTACATCCAAGATTGAGCTATCCAGCAAAGCTTTCATTTAGAATGGAAGGAAAGATAAAGTGCTTCTCAGATAAGGTCAAGTTCAAGGAGTTCATCATCACCAAGCCCTTATTCTATGAAATGTTAAAGGGACTTACCTAAGAAAAAGAAGATAAAAAATACGACAGTAAAAAGACAGCAAACTCACAGATATTAACAACCACACCTAAAACAAAAGCAAATAGGCAAACAACTAGAAAAGGAACAGAACCACAGAAATGGAGATCATATGGAAGATTAGCAACAGGGGAGTGGGAGGAGGAGAGAGGGGGAAAAGGTACAGAGAATAAGTAGCATAGACAGTAGGTAGAAACTAGACAGGGGGAGGGCAAGAATAGTGTGGGAAAAGTAGAAGCTAAAGAACTTATGACACATGAACATGAACTAAAGCGAGGGAATGTGGGTGGAAGAGGGTGTGCAGGGTGGAGGGGAATGATGGGGGAGAAATGGGACAACTGTAGTAGTGTAATCAATAAAATATATTTAAAAAAAAAGAATAGTGGTTTTATTCTTACCTTGTAATCTTGTTCTGAGTTTTCCCCTGAAAAGTTGCAGCTCTGTGTTCAGAGAGCTTGCAGCTTCTATTTATTACCCAACATTTGGATGAGACCCAAATGGCCGCAGAGAGGATATCTGAGTGGGCGAGATTTTTGGTTTTGAATTGCATGTAAAGAGGCAATGGAGTGGACAATTCTGTTAACATCTAAGAAGCCCAGCTTTCTCCCAACCTTCATCTTAAAATTACTCCAGCAAATAATGGATTTTATATTCTGTGGGGTATTTTCCTTTCAGCACAAATCAAAATCATCTCACATGTAACCCTTACCCCATCTCCAATTCACAAACTTCCTCTTCCCCTCTGCCCCCCACATTTCAACTTGGCTCCCTTCAGATTTAAACTTCACAATTTTACCTTCAGTGCTGTTTATTTTGAAACTCTTTCTCATTTGTATTTTCACTTTTGGCAATCAGCTGCTTTATTTACAACTTTCACTAAGATGTCAGTTTATTCTTTCAGACGCCTTTATATAAAATCAGCCTCAACTACAAATCTGAAATATGCAGCTCATTTACAAATAAAGGTTCTCAGATACTCCATGCATCTTGATGTACATGACCTGCCTCTCTGCTCCCCATTGTCCCTCCATTCTTCCACTTATTCCAAAAATCTCACAGGAGATACTGCTTTTTGTTGCCAAAGCAAATCCTAAACTATAGATCCCAGCTCTTCTTATCTCTTGAGAAATTTTGCTCCTACATGCCCTCTCTCCCTCTCTTTTGGCATCCGTAATATAACCATAGCAGAAAACAAAGGGGTGAAAAGATGTTTTTTAAAAACTCAGGCTGTTTCTGCATCACAAGATCATACATCAGAAGGAAGACTGCTGTTGTACTTAGGAAGATATTGCGATTGGGGCTGTTCGTTAAATACACATGGGCTTAGCAAGGCCCCACAACCATCCAATCCACACATTTAAAAGGGTGAACTTGAAACAAAGGGGTAGAAAAAAATGTTCTGTAAAATTAAATAACAGGAATCTTTTAGTTTGACTCCTGGCATACTGAGAAATAGAAACTTAGGGTTCTGGAATCCATGGGAAAATGAAGATTAGATAACAACAGGTAGCTGGGCCGGAGTTGGGAAACTGTGGTAGAGTTCCCTTGGGAAAAAGAACTGAGGAAATGAGGAACACTGAAATCTATTATTCAGTTTAAAGATGTTTCCCATTCTCTGTAGTCATGTTCTTTTGAAACTCCAAACCTGAGCAATTATCTACTACACACCATAGTGTTGTGCTTGTGAGGAATGAAGGAAGAGGGCTGTGTCCACACTGGGGACAGAGCAGTGAAGATAGAAGGTAAGCAGGCAGGAGGTCAAGGTGACTAGTGTAGATAGGGAATTGAACTATGAGGTAAATGGGAGGAAAAGGTAATGAGTAACAACCAAGGGAATGTCAGCTTACTGTACTCTGGGAATTCTTATAAATACCGAGATTACAAAGGATAATAGTGTGGCTTTGTTACAGAATGAACCCATGGGGGGATAAGATACTATCATCAAATGGAACTCCCCTTCTCCCAAGGTCCCCCTGTACTAATTTTGTCTTGCCCACCACCAGGGAATCATAGCTTTCAATGCCAGAGATTAGTGAAAAGGAAAGGAACTATTGATTCAGAAGTTATACAGACTTACAGTAATGACTTAATGTCTTTGTTAAAATCTCTAAGTCCCTTATAACACCCACTGACACACACAGTCCTTCCTTCCCCACTTTGCCCAGTCTGGGGTACTGGGGTCTCAGGAAAAGAAATAGAAGTCTGTGGCTCAAGTAGCCCCCAGTTCTTCCCAGTAATCCATACTTGGCTGGCAGGCCTCCCCCAGTTCCTAGCACTATCGGCTGTGTCACTGCTGCAATCTCCAGTTCTTAATCCAAAACCACATGGCACCTTCTCCTGGCCCACCAGCAAGAGTCCTTTCACCCCTTTCCTTCCCTGCAAGGTCTCTTCTGCTTCCTGAGCTACGTGGCAGAGGGAGCCCCAAAGCCACGTGGTTCCAAACCTTGAGATAGCTGCATGGTTCTGACCCACATGGTTGCCGCACCTGAGTTTAAATTCTGGCACAAATCTTTCTCTGCATCCCCATCTCCAACTCCTCCCACAATCAGTTCCACTTGCCAGCATTCCCATATTTTTCCAGCCTTTCTGGGCTGCCATAGTAAGTCCGGGCAGGTATGGCCTCGTGGCATAGAGAGAAAACCATTTCCAAGCTCTCACGTAGGCACTGTAAGCAGGGGGAGTTGCCTCCCAGTTACAACCTGGGTAGAAGTCACTGCCATCTCCCTGGCTCAAAGCGCAGGCACGGCTTCTTAACATATCCATGAAACCAGTCAAAAGTTATAGGTATGTTAAATGACTATTCTTAAGGTTATTTGCAAAACTGTTGATATATAACTCAATGACCCTGCTCCATGTGTTCCATCCCTCGGCTCAGATTTGTGGGGGTGAAGACATCCTATATTTTTAATATTTCCTGGACACCCTGAGTTCTGGACCTCATTACAAATCCCTTTTTGGGGTGGCGGCAGGGGGGGCGGCACTGGCTGCATCCTGTTACAAATCTCCCCTTTCAGATACACAACCCCTTTATAATTATATGAAAGACAATGGGCATGGGTCTCATCTTCTTTTAGCTACTTCAGGCTGGACATGGCTATCATCCTATCTACCCTTAGGTCAGGGGTTCCCTGAAAGAGTGGGGGAGGCAGCATAGAGGGTGTCCTTACTGTAATGGGAAGGATCTTCCAGAATCCAAGTCAGTTGGCTGTTGCTGGGAAGTTGCAGGCTCAATGTCCAAGGGCCAGCATTACTGGACAGTTGGCAACCTTGTCGTATTCTGGAAGTGACAGATTTGGCAAGAGAGTTGGAAGACACAATTAAATCATGACCACTAAATGATGAAGGCAGGGACTTAAGTAAAGAATGGCTTATCTGGAGGAAGGTGTACAAGGCATGCTACACCTATCCAAAGCCCTTTTTGTCCAGTATACTTTCTTCAGGCTGAGGGGAGTATTTTAGGATTTCCTCCCTTTCAGATTTCTGGGCCCTTTCTCTCCAAGCCATCAAGACAGAAAAGGGAAAATCAGTTTTAAAGTGAAGCCCACAAACTGTCCCAACCCTTCAGTAACCCAACCACTTAGTTCAGCCAAACGGTTGAGTCTCAGGGGTGATGATGAAGATGAGCTCCTTAAGCAAATTCCATATTGCAACCAATCACTAAGGTAATGAGCTCATAGGCATACGCCCTATGAAAACAGAAGGAAAAACGCAGATGTTAATTCAAACAACAATCCTCAAGCCAGTCTCTGTGTCTGTGAGAATATTTTCTGGGAAGACATCCAGTTGCAAGGCCCTTGTTGCAATGACACTTAATAGTGGCAATTTTACAAGTCCTTTGTGCCTGTAAATTGAACATCTTTGGAAATATTACAAAACCTAGTTTCAACTTCCAAATGAAAACAAACCTTCAGGACAGTTAGCTGCACTATTTCCATGTCCAATACTGAACATTGTGAATTTCCTCAAACCATGATTTTTCCCCTTAAGATCACCCTCATTGTTATTAAAGGGACTACATTGAGTCCAGCTTTTAATTTTGCCTATTTGTTTGCATAAACACACTAAGAGCAGCCTGGATCACTTATGATCTTTAAATTTGCTTTGCTGGAACTCACACAGGAAACCTTTAGATTGACTTTTTAGTCTACCCCTCGGGGCACAGAAGCAGAGCCACACATTTGCTATCTGGCTTCATCTGTACCAGTTTTTTCACTCAAGTCCTTGAGGCTTCCATTGTGCCTGCAGGTTCCTTTTCAGCCAATTTTTAGGAAAACAACCTTTGTTCCTTCCCTGGGAAGTCTGCCACAAACCACACAACCAACCAAAGTGCCAAGCTTTTTCTTGAGGGCTTTCGCTAGCTTCAGAAACTAATCCCAGTTCCTCAGGGCTTTCTGGTGACAACCAGAACCTGGACATGCCTCCTTCTGGCATGACATTCCCTTCAAAATCTTGGTTAACAAAACCACCATTAATGACCAGTCTTATTGGATGTATGCAAAGAAACCTTATGTCATCACTCACTCCTTCAGAATACCAAATTCTGGAGGGATCAGGTAGGGAGAAAAATACAAAGCATGAAGGAAAATCCTTGTCTTTCTGATATCCACTAAGATTGCATTTCCACGTCTTATACTTTCCCTGTTTACCTTCCTACACAGTGTGAAGTTTTAACCTTCCTTGGAAACCTCAGTTTCCTTTTCAGAGCAGGTGCAGAGCAAAATCCAGAACACAGAGTTCCAGAAGAACAATACACAGGAATAGGCATTCTCTTGTACCACTGCATCCACTGGTGCCCTGGCAGAGACACACTCCTTTGCCTCAGGCTGAAACACTCATCAGCCCTGAATGACCCTTCTTGGGTCTCGAGTGACAAAGGCATTCTCTCAAAGGCATTCTCTCCAACTGGTTACAGATAACCTTTTCTAGATCTATAGATACAGAGGATTTCTGGTCAGAAACAGCCAAACACAAACCACGTTCCCATAAAACCAGAAAACAAATAGTCATGGTTTCCTTACCTCCAGGTTTAAAACTTTCACAAATATATATATTTACCCATCCAGCTTTAACCATAATTCACTTTTAATCCCTGTTCCTTTCCCACACTGGGAAGGACTATAGTTAAACTCAGTATCTGACAGCTAAAAGGTCCCTAGATTTACAAACATATGTATAAAATAACAGAAACATTGTCACCCTGTATCAGGGTTTGCTGTCTCTCTCCAGAAGAAAAATTTCAAACCTTCCTCTGGAGTGCAGGTCAACTTTCAGTAGGGTCTATGTCCTCTTTTGGTAGTGCCTGTTTTACCCATGTGTGATTAATCCAGGGATTAACTCTCATCAACTTCAGGGAAGAATGCATTGTCAATAGGACATCATAGGGACCAGTCCATTGTTCAGACAGTGGCTCTTCAGGGCCTTGAGTCTTCCAGGTCTTCAGTTAGACTTGTCCCCTGGCTGGAATTGGTTCAGGGGCTCATCAGATGGGTAGACAGACCTGCAATGAGCAAACTTGTGCAAAATGGTTATTGTTTGCCCTAAATGTTGTACATATGCTTAATTCTTGCCTCATGCTCCAAATCTAGAGGGGGTGTACCTAAAACAGAGATTTGGAGGGGTTTCCCATAAACTATTTCAAAAGGGCTCAATTTGAGTCCACTCTGGGTGCCTCCCTAATTCAGAGCAAAGCAATGGGGAGTGCCTGGTCCCATTTTAAATGTGTTTCCTGGCATATTTTTGCCAGGGTCTTCTTTTTGGTGTGATTCATTTTTCTCAATCTTTCCCATGGACTGAGGTCTCCAGGATGCATACAATTTCCATTGTATTTGTAATGCCTGTCCAACCTTCTGGGAGATTTCTGAAGTGAATGATAGTCCATTGTCTCTTTGAGTGCTTTGGGGAAGTTCAAACGTGGGAATTACTTCTTTAAGCAACAGTTTTGCCACCTCAGTTGCCTTTTTAGTCCTGGTGGGGTACACCTAGAAGACCAACGAAAATTTGAAATTTTCCTTGGTTTTAGGCATTTGTGTGAAGTCCACCTGCCAGTCTTCAAATAGACACATCCCTTTTTATTGTACCCCCTTCTCTGTGGGGACTCGCACTGTTTTGGTATGTTCTTGGCACATAGTTGACAGGCTGGCTGATCCTCTGGACAGTCCTTTGCAAGTAAGGGCCTTTTAAGTGTGGACTAATGAAGTCCATTAAAGCATTCTTCCCATAGTATGTCCCTTAATGTAGGTGCTTGAGGATGAGATACACTAGAGCCTCAGGGAGTAAGATCATACCATGGGCATTGATCTTCCACATAGAATGTGATCAGTGTTGGTGAATCCCCATTCCTGGTCCTGTTTCTTGTCTCATTCCGTGTAGTGAGGTTTAAACTCTGACGAGTCCAGATGGGGAACCAGAGCCGCTAGGTGTAGCAGCTCCTTGGCTGACTGTCTTGCTGCTTTGTCAGCAATTTGGCTTTGCTGACTTGTTTGGGAACCACCACTCTGGTGTCCTGGGCAGTGCATTATGGCAACCTGGTCTGGTACATTCACTGCCTCCAGCAATTGTAAAATCTCCTCTGCATGTTTAACATCCTTGTTCCTCAAGGTTAAAAGTCCTCTCTCTCTCCACATTGCTTCATGGGCATGGACTACCATGAACACATACTTGGAGTCTATATATATGTTAACTTTCTTTCCTTGGGATAGCAGTAAGGCTTTTGTGAGGGCTATTAGTTCATCCTTTTGCACTGAGGTTCCAGTGCAAGGACTTGGGCTTCTATTACCTTGTCTGCAGTGGCCACTGCATACCCAGCTCACCACTGGCCATTGTCCATGCAGCTGCTCCCATCTGTATGCAGCTCCCAGTCTAGTACCGCCAGCAGCTGATCCATCAGATCTGTCCTGCTAGAATAAAACTGGTCAATAATTTCCAAGCATTCATGTTCAAGGGCTGAGTCCCCCTCCATATCTGGGAGTAGCGTGGCCAGGTTCAGGGTTGTGATGGTCTTCAGGGTAACATTTGGATTGTCCTGCAGAATGGTCTGATATTTCCCCATATGCCCTGCTGTTAGCCAATATCCTCCTCTCTGTTCTAACAGAGTCAGAACCTGATGTAGTACCAACACTGTAGTAGGTTGTCCCAAGGTAAACTTCTCAGCTTCCTATAAGATGTCACAGGTACCTGCTACTGCTCAGAGTCATGGTGGCCATCCATTTGTAGTGTGATCCAGCTTCCTTGAGAGATAGGCTATGGGTCAGGGAATATTTCCCAGTCTGGATTAGCACTCCCTGCATTTCATGAATGTACAATTTGAAAGGCTTCTGTAAGTCCAGGGTTCCTAGTGCGGTGGCCAAAGTCAGCTTTTCTTTCAAAGTATCGAATGCTACCTGACAATCCCCTGTCCATTCGAGGGGTTCAGAGTCCAGTCCTTTTAGGGAATTGTACAGTGGCTTTGCTATGAGTCCAAAGTTTGGAATCCAGATCCAACAAAACCCTGTAATTCCCGAGAACCCATGAAGCTGCCTTTGATTTTCTGGGATTTTTAGCATAACAATGACTTGCTTTCTATCTGCCATCAGACTCCTGATACCCTGTTTTAGTTGAAATCCCAGATACACCACTTCCTGTTTACAAATTTGGGTCTTATGAGGTGACACTTTAGATCTCCTTTTTGCCAAATGATTTAGGATTGTGATGGTGTTGTGCAAACGGTCTTCATAGTTACTGCTGGCTATTAACAGGACATCCACTATTGCAAAAGAACTCCCGATTTCAACTGAATATCCCTTAAGTCTTTTGCCAGTGCTTCTCTGCATATAGTTGGGGAGTTCTTAAATCCTTGAGGCAACACAGTCCAGCAGTATTGGAGTGTGGTTTTAGTCTCTGGGTTCTGCCATTCAAAGGCAAACAGTTGCTGAGCCTGCTCATCTATTGGGATACAGAAAAAGGTATCCTTCAAGTCCAGGACTGAAAACTATTTGCTATTGCTAGGCACCATGGTCAATAGTGGGTATAAGGGTTAGACACTGTAGGGTGCATGTCCTGGACAATGTCACTGATGATCCTGAGATCCTGTAAAAACCAATACTCATCAGAGTGCAGCTTTTTGACTGGCAAAATGGGGGTGTTGTAGGGTGACTAGCATGGCTGAATTAATCCTGATTTTAAAAACTTTTGTAACACTGGATGGATCCCCCTGTAAAGCTTCCTTCTTGAGGGGATACTGCTTCTTTCATGGGATTTATGCCCCTTCTTTTAGATTTATCTTTATGAGTTGTGCATTAACTGGTTTACCTGGAGTTCCATCAGCCCAAACAGTTCAATCGACCTGTTCACAGATATCAGGTAGGAAGTGTTCACCTGTGGGGCCTCCAGGATAGGTCAGAAAAGCATGCAGCCAAAGGCCATTTTCCACCTGGACTTCCACGCACAGCTGCAGTCTCCTGGGGGAAAATGTTAATTGTGCGTGCAGTTTACAAAGCAAATCTTAGCCCAACAATAGAATGGAACAATCTGGCATGTAGAGAAAGCTATGAGTAAGCTTTTGACCCCCAAGCTGGCATTCCAGAGGTTGCAGGAATGTCTGTTTTTATACCTGGCCAGTCACTCCAGTAACGGTTACTTCATTCGAACTTTGCCCAGTAAACTTTGTGTTCAACACTGAGTATGTAGCTCCCGTATCTACAAGGAAATCAACTTGCTTGTTCCCCACTGTCACCTGTACCCAGGGCTCCTGTGGGGAAACGGTAATAGGTTGGGAGATGTCCAATGAAGCCCCTGGACCTCCTCATTGATCATCAGCCTCTGTTCTCTGCTTGAACATCACTCAGCCTGGATTCTCACTCTTATTTTCCCTTTTGCGACTTGGGCACTCATTCCTCAGTGACCCTCCTCCTTGCAATAGGCACATTGATTAATGCTTATTGGGCCTTTCCTCCTCTCTTTAGGACCCCTCTTGCCACCGGCATAGTAGCAGGCACTTAATGAGTTTCCTTTCTCTGCCCCAGAATTCTTCTTCTTCTTTTGGTGTCCTGGGGCTGTTCCCAAAACCACCGTGGCCCGTTTTGCCTTCCCTGCTTCCCAGGCATTGCAGACTTTAAATGCTATGTCCACCAGCTGGGAGGGACTCATTCCCAGTACCTTGTCTACATGCTGAAGATTGTTCCTGATATCTGGAGCACTCTGCCCCAATAAAAGTCATGTTTATCATTCTCACATTTTCTGGTGCCTCTGGGTCAGCATCAGTGTATTTCCTATAAGCCTGATAGGTCCTCTCTAGAAATTCAGAAGGATCCTTAGCCAGCTTCTACTGAAGAATCTGTATCAAATTCAGGCTCCTCTGTTTGGGTACTCCTTTTCAAAGACCTTCCAATATGCACCTTCTGTAATGTTTCAAAGAGGCTAGGACATGACTATTATTCGGTTCCCAGTTAGGGTCCACCCAAGGACTTGCCCTAGCTAGGTCAAGTGTCCCTGGTGATCCTCGTTGTGGAGACACTGGGCCTCCTGATCAGCCCCACTTAGAACCTGCTATCTCTCATCTGCCATTAGCAAAATGCCCAAGAGAGCCTGTATATTTGCCCCGTTTGGGTAGTGAGTGGCAAAAATGAAGGTGATGAGATCTGCCATTTTCAGAGAATCATTCCTCTATGAGGGGTTGGAACTCCTACATCTCAGTTAGTCTGAAGTGGAGAATGGCGTATAGGCCCAAAGTAGCAAGCAGGCTGGCCTTCTTCATTTACTCAACCTATAGAATATAGTCTCAAAGGCCATTGGCTTGCTCCAACTTTGGAGACCTGTTATAGGGGGTGCCCTGGAGAGTTCAGAGGGTGGTGAGACACATTCCTCAGCAGGTGGAGGTAGAACAGTTGACTTTACAGTCCCCACTTCAGGGGCAGTTCCCAGAAGAGAGTACTGAGGAGGCTCCTACAGCCTGTGAAGGGAGTGGTACCGTGGTAGAAATTCCTCCCTCCTGCAGAAGGATTGGTGCTGAGGCAGCCCCCACTGCCTGTGGAGGAGGAGGTACCATGGAGGTGGCAGCCTCTACCACCTGTGAAGCCAGAGGTGTAGAGACCTCCACCACCTGGGAGGGCTGCTGTGCTATGGAGGTCCCCATCACCTGCAAATGGGGTGGCGTCATGGTGACCCCTCCCACCTGCAAAAGGAGTGGCATTGTGGTGGTCCCAGCCATCTTCAGGAGGGACCACCCCCCTGTTCTGTTTGCTCTCTTCCCTGTTCCATTTCCTTTTCACCTTTCCTAGTTAGCTGAAGCCCTCAGGAGGAGTGCAAAGAAATTCTCAGAGGCTGGGAAAATCCCAAAGTCTTACTCTCCCACACCTGATGGGGTGGGTCTGCCACGGGCAATTCTCACCCCACCTTGGGTGCCAAAAACTGTTACAGAATGGACCCATTTCAGGGACAAGACACTGTTACCAAATGGACCCCCCCTTCTCCTGGGGTCCCTCTACTCTACTAGGTTCACCTTGCCTGCCACCAGGGAATCATAGCTTTCAATGCCAGAGATTAGTGAAAAGGAAAGGAACTATTGATTCAGAAGTTATACAGACTTACAGTAATGACTTAATGTCTTTGTTAAAATCTCTAAGTCCCTTATAACACCCACTGACACACACAGTCCTTCCTTCCCCACTTTGCCCAGTCTGGGGTACTGGGGTCTCAGGAAAAGAAATAGAAGTCTGTGGCTCAGGTAGCCCCCAGTTCTTCCCAGTAATCCATACTTGGCTGGCAGGCCTCCCCCAGTTCCTAGCACTATCGGCTGTGTCACTGCTGCAATCTCCAGTTCTTAATCCAAAACCACATGGCACCTTCTCCTGGCCCACCAGCAAGAGTCCTTTCACCCCTTTCCTTCCCTGCAAGGTCTCTTCTGCTTCCTGAGCTACGTGGCAGAGGGAGCCCCAAAGCCACGTGGTTCCAAACCTTGAGATAGCTGCATGGTTCTGACCCACATGGTTGCCGCACCTGAGTTTAAATTCTGGCACAAATCTTTCTCTGCATCCCCATCTCCAACTCCTCCCACAATCAGTTCCACTTGCCAGCATTCCCATATTTTTCCAGCCTTTCTGGGCTGCCATAGTAAGTCCGGGCAGGTATGGCCTCGTGGCATAGAGAGAAAACCATTTCCAAGCTCTCACGTAGGCACTGTAAGCAGGGGGAGTTGCCTCCCAGTTACAACCTGGGTAGAAGTCACTGCCATCTCCCTGGCTCAAAGCGCAGGCACGGCTTCTTAACATATCCATGAAACCAGTCAAAAGTTATAGGTATGTTAAATGACTATTCTTAAGGTTATTTGCAAAACTGTTGATATATAACTCAATGACCCTGCTCCATGTGTTCCATCCCTCGGCTCAGATTTGTGGGGGTGAAGACATCCTATATTTTTAATATTTCCTGGACACCCTGAGTTCTGGACCCCATTACAAATCCCTCTTTGGGGGTCCCTGGCTGTACCTTGTTACAGCTTTACTACATATACTGAACTCTTCATTATTTTAAAGTATTCCTTTTTATTTATTTAAGAAGTATCTTTTATGAGCAGTAATATAGTTAGGTTTTTTTTTTAAGCAGTTTGACTATCATTTGTCTTTGAACTGGAATAGTCTATTTATATTTATTGTCATTATTTATATATTTGGATTTATTCCTACAATCTTGCTTCCCCACCAGTCTATTTTGTCCCCTTGGTTTATGCTTCATGTTCTTCCCTTTATTGCATCTTTTGGGTTAATCGGTTTTTAAAATTATGAAAATTTCCCCTAGAGTCATGCACTGTAACTACTATCTCCTCAGTAGAGTAAGACTGAAAAACAAAACAAAACAAAACTGTCCCAAACTTTAGCCTTTCTTTAAGAGACTTTATAATTTTATTTTATTTCATTTGCCTCTGCCTCAAGCAACTTCATAATTTAGCAAATGTTTCAAGGGGAAAACTCTTTGTATGTCACGCTCCATTTTCCAGCCCTTTCTTTCCAATGAATTCTGGGCCCTTCAAGCCTCCAGTTTTGTCTCTCCAATCCTAAAAGACAACCAAAGGCTTTGCTTATTTCTCTGTCTCCTAACAGAGGCCTACTTCCAAGACAGAATTTAGATTTCTGCTTCCTGCTGCACACAGAGTTAGCAAATGCTTCTGGATGAAAACAGCTGTTAACTTCAGTTCAACTTTCCTTGGAATCTTGGCTTCTCATCCTAAATGGTTTAGCAGCTTTCTCCTACCTTTATTTATTTATTTATTTATTTATTTATTTATTTATTTATTTAGTATTTTATCTGCCCTTTCCATTTATTCTCAAGTAAAAACATTGCACAAACTACTCCATTTCAGAAGCCGAAGTATCGTCTACAAAGAAATATTTGACTCAAGTACAAATGAAAGCACGGCTGCAGAGCCAGGAAGAATATGTTATTTGGGCTTAATGAAGTAACCATAAAATTTATTATCTAAGCTGTAAAACTTTTGGAAAATGAAGAATGTTATTAATAATTAGGCCTCAAAAATGCGGGAACACTGAGAGATAGTCACTTGAGGTTTTATGACTTTTATATAGTTTTTTTCCTTCTCCTGTTCCTTCTCAAATACCATATTTGCCCTACCAACTGCCCCTGTCCAGGGTAGATTGAAGGTATATGTTTAAAATTTTGCTGACCCACAGATATATCTGGTGATGTTACTTTGTTCCTAAAAAAGGAAAAAGAAAACAAAAACTGAGAAGTTGATTTAAAACATGACATTGTAAAGGATATATTTCAAATAGGAATTTAACCTCGATTAATAAGTCTTAGATTCAAGTAGAATTGAAGAGCAATGAGTATGATAAATATGAAGGTAATGCCAAACAGATATTAACCATAAATAATGATGATAATATATTGTAATATTAAGAAAAATAAGCTGAAAATAAATATGTGACCAAAATAGCCCATAAATCTGGAGAGGTGATGATAAGAATGAGAATTCTGACAGACCATGTGTTAGGGAAAGGAACTTTCCCTAATGTACTGAACTTTAGGCTCTGACACATTAAGCATGCATATAACATTTTCCAGGAGAATTTTAAAAATAATGGAGATTTAGGCATGTAAATAATTTCTAGACTATTGGAGGAGACAAACAGAATGAGAAAAATAGCCTATAAAATAGAAATCAAGAAAGGAGAGAGTATAAAACATAGGAAAGATAAGACAAAGAGAAAATACAAAATACATATCAATAATTTTATTACGAGTTATTTTTTGTTCTTTTTAAATATATTTTGTTGATTATTCTATTACAGTGGTCCCATTTTTTTCCACCCTTAATTCCCATCACCCTGTACCTCCCCTCCCACCATCATTCTCCACCTTAGTTCATGTCCATGGGTCATACACGTAAGTTCTTTGGCTTCTCCATTTCCTATACTATTCTTCACCTCCCCCTGTCTATTTTGTACTTACTATTTATGCTTCTTATTCCCTGAACCTTTTCCCCCATTCTCCCCTCTACCCCTCCCCACTAACAACCCTCCATGTGATCCCTATTTCTGTGCAACTTTTCCTGTTCTACTTGTTTGCTTATTTCATTTTCATTTCTGTTTTGTTTGTGTGTTTGTTTGTTTGTTTGGTTTTTTGTTTGTTTTTTAGGTTTGGTTGTTGATAGTTGTGAGTTTGTTGTCATTTTACTGTTCATAGTTTTTGATCTTCTTCTTTCCTTAGGTAAGTCCCTTTAACATTTCATATCATAAGGGCTTAGTGATGATGAACTCCTTTAACTTGACCTTATTTGGGAAGCACTTTATCTGCCCTTCCATTCTAAATGAAAGCATTGCTGGATAGATTAATCTTGGATGTAGGTCCTTGCCTTTCATGACTTTGAATACTTCTTTCCAGCCCCTTCTTGCCTGACAGTCTTATGGGAACTCCTTTGTAGGTAACTATCTCCTTTTCTCTTGCTGCTTTTAAGATTCTCTCTGTATCTTTCACCTTGGGTAATGTAATTATGATATGCCTTGTTGTGTGCTTCCTTGGGTCCAACTTTTTGGGGGACTCTGAGCTTCCTGTACTTCCTGGAAGTCTGTTTCCTTTGTCAGATTGGGGAAGTTCTTCTTCATTATTCATTCAGATAAGTTTTCGATTTCTCGCTCTTCCTCTTTTCCCTCTGGCACCACTATGATTCAGATGTTGGAACATTTAAAGTTGTCCCAGAGGTTCCTGAGCCACTGCTCATTTTTTTGAATTCTTGTTTCTTCATTCTGTTCTGGTTGAATATTTATTTCTTCCTTCTGTTCCAAATCGTTGATTTGAGTCCCAGTTTCCTTCCTGTCACTTTTGGTTCCCTATACATTTTCCTTTGTTTCAGTTTGCAGAACCTTCACTTTTCCCTCTATGTTGTAACCATATTCAACCATTTCTGTGAGCATCCTGATTACCAGTGTTTTGAACTATGCATCTGATAGGTTGACTATTTCTTCATGCTTAGTTGTATTTTTTTCTGGAGCTTTGATCTGTTCTTTCATTTGGGTGATATTTTTTTTTGTCTTGGTATGCCTGTTACACAGTAAGGGGCAGAGCCTTAGGTATTCAGCTTGCTATGGGTGGGGCAATCCATATTGTTGCATTGTGGTGCTGTATACAGAGGGGAGGGATCTGAGAGGAAAAAGTGCCACTTGCTCAGCTCTCAGTGTGCTTTTAGTCACTTCCCCCACTGCCCACAAGCAAATTGGGACCTTCTGGTGCTGATTCCTGGTTGTGTGGTTTTGCGTACATTCTAGAACCCTGTGGGTCTCTCCAGTGAACTCTCCTGTGAGGCTGGGAGTTTCTCCTCCCACCTCAATCCCTACAGGTTTATTCAGTCAGAGGTTTTGAGACTTTATGTCCCCACATTGTAACCCTAGGTAGCACAGTCTGTCTCACTCCCAAGTTGTTCCTCCCAAATGTTGTTCTGTGTGCAAATGTGGGACCACCTGCTCCTCCAGGCACCACCTTGTTGTGAGTCCTCTGCACCCCAGCTGCCCATCTCCACCCCTCTTACTAGTCTTGATGAATGTTTCTTCTTTAACTCCTCGGTTGTCAGATTTCCATATAGCTCAGTTTTCTGGCAGTGATTTTTTGTTTTTGTTTGTTGTTGTCCTACCTTTGGTTGTGCAAGGAAGCAAAGTGTATCTGCCTATGCCTCCATCTTGGCTGGAAGTTATTACAGGAATTAGATGCTCTAATCAAAGAATTTATATTAGACTGGAAAAGAAAAACCCATTTATATGCTATCTTGAAGAGACATATAGAAAAATCTATAAATTAAAATTAATAGATAAAAATATGCTGGCAAATCCTAATCAATAGAAAGCTGATGTTGCTTCAGTCATGTTATGCTTTAAGATTAAAAGTACACCTAAAGACAAAGATGGTTACTGAATAATGACAAAACACTCAATTCACTGGAAAGAATTCCATCTAAACTAACAGATATCTGTTAACACAGTCCAAAGTATGAAAGACAAAAATGAACAGAATTAAAAGGGAGCTACATATATCTATCATTCTACTGTGAAATTAAATACACGTATTTTAACAATTACTGTTAAGCAGAAAAATGTTAGTAAGAATACAAAAATTTTGGATGATACCGTTAATAAACTGGGTATATAAATTGCACTTAATCTAAGAGTAGACATTACATACTCTTTTCAAGCATACATAGAATGTGCACAAAATTAAACATGTTCTTGTTCATAAAGTGAGTTGCAGAACTATTTCAACTTATGTCACTGAATAGGCCAGAGTAGGGAATTCCAGGGTTCCATCCCTCCACAAAAGCAACAAATAAACTGGCAAGAAAAATTAAAAAATTGTTGGAATGAATTTCTCATAATCCTGCATAACCCCAATCTAGTGAAAATTTATAACAACCACAGAAAGATTAATAGAGAAAGAAGCTGATGCATTGTAGTGAGAGAGTGCTATGATATTTTAAATTGCCCACTGGCTATCCCTTAGCTCCCAAATCAATGGCAGCAATGAAGATGGCAGCCTATACACCCGATGCAGGTTCTAGTGCCACAGGAAGCAAGATGGACTTTACACTCAAATAATTTTTTGGACCTGTCTGGGCGCTTTCTAAAGGACTTTTGCAAGGACTTGCCTTTGTTTTATCTAGTTTGAAGTTCTCCCAGAGCTGGAGTGGCTTTCCAGGCAATGTTTGCCAAATGCATTTAGAGGCTAAAGTATTGGCTTCAGCAGCCTGGGACAACAAATAAAGCAATCAGAATAAGCAATAGATGTAAGATTTACTAGATAAAGAGCTTAAATCAACTGTATTAAATATGTTCAAAAAGCTCTAGGAAACCAGGACAATGATGTCTCACCAAGTAGAAAATAGATTAGATAGATAGATAGATAGATAGATAGATAGATACAGATAGATAGATATAGATACAGATATAGATATAGATATGGATGCTATAAGTCAAATGTAAAATATCTTAAGTAAAAAGTTTATTCACTAGAGAAGTTTAATAGCAAAGTGGAGCAGTGAAAAGAATCAGTACTAGGTCAGTTGAGATTGCCCAGTTTGAGGAGCAGAAAGAGAAAAGAATAAAGAATAATGATCAAAGATTAAGAGATCTGTGGGACACCATCAAAGATACCAACATATGCATAACAGGAGTCTCAGAGGAAAGAAGAGAGAGAATAAGATGGAATATTTGAAAAAATAATAATTAAAAATGTCATGTTATATGAAAGATAAGCATTTATATATTCAATATACTTGATGAAATCCAAGTAGGATAAACTCAGAGATTCACACTAAGATACATTATAGTGAAACTGTCAAAAAAGACAAAGAAAATCTCAAAAGCAGCAAGAAAAAGTTTTCTCATCATCTATTGGGTATTCAAATATGAGTAACAATCATTTTCTCTTCAGAAACCATGCCGTCCAGAGGACAGTGGGATCACGTAATCTAGAGTGCTGAAAGAAAAACACTGTCAATCAAAAATTCCGTATCTGGTAAAATGAAGGAGAAATTACGACATTCTTAGATATACAAAAGTAAGGAATTCATGACTGGTAGGTCAACCCTGCAAGAATGAGTCTTTTATTCTGAAACAAAAGGACACTATACAGTAACATAAAGCCATATGAAGAAATAAAGAACAATACTAAAAGGTAGCTACTTTGGTATATATAAAAGCTGGTATTGTATATTTTTAGTTTGTAATTCATCCTTTTTTCCTAGATAATTTAAAACAAAATGCATAACAATAATTTTACATCTGTATTGATGGGCACACAATGTGAAAACATGTAATTTGTGACAAAAACATTAGAAAGGAGGAGGATGGAATTATAAAGAAAAGTTGTATACTATTGAAAATAAGTTGGTATTATTTCAAATTTCATTAACATAAAGTGAACATGTATTTTAATCTGCAGGGTAACTAAGAAGAAAACAAAAATATACAGAAAAAGAAAGAAGAGGGGAAGCAAAATGGTACACAAGAAAAATATAACCCAAAAAGAAGGCAGTGATGGAGAAAATGAAGAACTAAAAGGATATAAGACATATAGAAAACAAATAGTAAAAGGCAAAAGTAAGCCCTTATGTGGTTACTTTATGTAAATGTGTTAAATTTTCTAATGCAAAGGTAGAAATGGGCAAAATGGATAAAAAACACAATTTCACTATATGCTGTCTAAAAGCAACTTGCTTTAGATCCACAGACACAAATAAGTTGAAAGGATGGTAAAAGGTATTCTATGCAAATAGTAACCACCAAAAGAGAGCCAGTGTGGCTGTGTTAATGTCAAAGTAGACTTTATCACAAAAATTGTTCTAAGAGCCAAAGGATATTATATATTGATTAAAGGATCAATCCTTTGAGAAAATAATTATAAACATATATGCATACCAAACAACAGAGCCCAAGCGTAGGTGAAGCAAAAACTGACAGAATTGAAAGGAAAAGGAGACAATTCAACAATAATAGTTGGAGACTTCAACACCCCACTTTCAATAATGAGTAGAACAAGACAGAAGTCCAAGAAGGAAAGATAGGGCTTAACCAACATTATAGAGAACTAAAGTTAAACATCTATAGAACAGTTCACCCAACAACAGCAAAATACACATTTTTTTCTCAAGTATATGTGAAACATTTGCCAGAAGAGACACCTATTTGGCCACAAAACAAGTTTTAGTGAATTTTAAAAGATTAAAATTTCCCAAAGTTTCTTTTTTAAGCACAATGGAATAAAACTAGAAATCAATAACAAAAGGAAAACTGAAAAGTTCACAAATATGAGGAAATTGACATGTCTTATACAACTAATGAGTCCAAGAAGAAATTACAAGTGAAATTAGAAAATAATTTGAAATGAATGAAAATGAAAATGCAACGTACCAAAACTTATGGAATACAGTTAACGTTGATAGCTATAAATACCTATACAAAAAATAAAATAAAGGTTCCAAACCCATAATTTAACTTTAAACCTTAAGAAACTAGAAAAAGAGGAGCAAACTCAATCCAAACCTAGTAGAAGAAAGGAAATAATAAAGATTAGAGCTGAGATCAAGAAAATAGAGAATAAGAAAATATATAGAGAAAATTTTACGCTTTGCTACAGTATGGATGGACCTGGAGAATATTATGGTAAATGAAATAAGCTAGTCAGAGAAAGACAAATACATGTGATTTCACTTATATCTAGAATCAATGAACAAACTGAACTAACAAGCAAAATAGAAACAGACTCATAGAGAGCAGACTGACAGCTCTGGCAGAGGTTGGCTGGTTGGGAGGTGGAGGGTTTGGGAGGTGGAGGGATTGGGAGCCAAAAGGAAAAAGGACTCATGGACATGGAGAATAGTGTGGTGATTGTGGGCTGGAGGAGGTATAAGGGGGACAAATGGTATAGGAAAAATACAACAAAATGAATTTAAAAAACAATATAGGGAATCATTGGAACCAAAAGTTGATTCATTGACTGGATTGACAAAACTGACAAAACATGTAACTTGAATGGCAAAGTAAAAAAAAGAGAGAAGACTCAAATTGATAAAACCAGAAATAAAAGTGGGCATATTGCTGTGGACCTTATAGAGTTAAAAAGTATTACAAGAGAATACTATGAACAATAGTATAACATACAATACAATATACAGATGATGTATTATAAAATCATACACTTAAAACCTATATAATTTTATTAACCAATGTCACCCCAATAAATTCAATAAAAAGTTAAAGAGGGAGGGACAGGAAGGAACCCTCAATTAAATACAGATAGAAGAGAAAAATTAAATAACCTAGATGAAATGGACATATTACTATAAAGAGAAATGACTAAAACTGCCTGAGGGAGAAACAGAAAATCGGAACATATCTACAACAACAGAGGAAAGCCCAGGATAAAATAGTTTCACTGGTAGAATCCACCAGTCATTTAAAGAAGAATTTGCAGCAATCCTTCTCAAACTATTCCAAAAAATAGAAGAGTTGGGAACACTTTCTAAATCATAATATGAGATCAGAATTACTCCATCAATGACAGAGAAAAACATCACAAGGAAGGGAAACTTTAGATCAATATTCTTCATGGATATAGATGCATATATCCTCAACAAAATACTAGCTAAACAAAGTGAGCAAAATATTAAGAAGATTCTGTGTTATGACTAAGTGCAATTTATACCAGGAATGCAAGAATAATTCAGCATAATCAAACTCATAATCAAATTCATAGAAAGAAGGGGGGGGAACATGATTACCTGGATTTATGGGGAAAAAAACCCTTTTGGCAAAACCTATTACTATTTAATGGTAAAACACTCAACAGACTAGGAATAGAAGAAAATTTCCTAATATGACAGAGTGCATTTATGAAAATGTCAGAGTTAGCATTATACTCAATAGTAAAAGTCTGAAAGCTTTCCTCTTAAGGCCAAGAACAAGACAGGGATACTTGCTTTCACCACTTCTGTTCAGCATCGTACTGGAAGTCCTAGTAGCACAACTAAGTAAGAGAAAGAAATAAAAGACATCCAAATTGGAAAAGGTAGAAGTAAAATTATCTCCATTTACAGATACATGGTCTTATATGTAGAAAATTTCAAAGAATCCGCAAAAAGTGATTAGAGATAATACATAAATTTAGCAAAGTTGTAGGTTACAACTTCAGCACATAAAAATTAGTTGTGTTTCTACACCACAGCAATAAATCAAAAAATTGAATCAAGAAAATAATTGTATTTACAATAGTGTCATAAAGAATAAAATACTTAGGAACAAATTTGATTAAAAGAGGTGTAAGAATTGTACACTGAAACTACAAAATGTTGTCAAAAGAAGCTAGAGAAGACCTAAATGAATGGAAAGATATTCAATGTTCATGAATTAAAGGACTTAATATTGTTAAGACGGTAGTACTCCCCAAATTGATCTACAGATTTAACATAATCCCTATCAGAATTTCAGTTAGCTTTTTTGTAGAAATTGACAAACTGATTCTAAAATTTATGTATAATTGCAAAGGAATCAGAATAACCAAAACAATCTTTAAAAGAAAAAAAATTGGAGGATGGGCATTTTCTAATTTCAAAACTTACTACAAACACCGTAATCAGAATAATGTCATACTAGCATCAAGAGAAACCTATAAAGCAATGGAATAGAATAGAGAGCTCATAAATAATCCCTCACATACATGGCCAAATGGCCACACAGGTGCTAAGACTGTTCAATGGGAAAAGGAATAGTATTTTTCACAGATGATGTTGGGGCAATGGATATCTACATTCAAAAGAATGAAGTTGGACCCTTACCTCACACCATGTACAAAATATATCAAAATGGGTCAAAAACATAATTTTTTAATGTCTTTATTTCTTATTATTGCTTATTATATTATTATTTTTAAAGATTGTTTTAATTATTATTCTATTATAGTTGCCCCAATTTTCCCCCTTTGTCCTCCTCCACCCATCCCACCCTCATTCCCACAGTCAATTCCCATGCTGTTGTCCAGGTGTCATTCATACATGCTCTTTAGTCCCTTCTCCTCCTTTCCACCTTTATTCCCCTCTCCCCTCTCCTCTGGTCATTGTCAGTCTGTTCCATGTTCCCATGCCTGTGCTTCTATTTTGTTTGTTAGTTTATTTTGTTCATCAGATTCTTCCTATAGATGAGATCATATGGTATTTTTCTTTAACCAACTGGCATATTTCACTTAGCATAATATTCTCCAGTTCCATCCATGCTGTTGCAAAAGGTACATTTACACAATGTAGTACTATGCAGAAGAAAGAAAAAAGACATACATTTAAGGAACAAAACTATTAAAATTTTAGAAAAATATATAGGCATAAATCTTAATGACCTTTTTTTGGTAGTAGATTTTTAGATCAGCCCTTGTGTAACAGGAGCCAGGAGCAGATATTCACTATAATAATCTGAGGTTGTTGGCTGTGCAGCATCAGTCAGTGAAAGTTCTCCAGAAGTCTGAAGGCAATGGAGACAAGTGGGGAAGCCTATGATGTCAGCCTCTGTGGTCACAGAGCAGGGTTGTAGGTGGTGGAGATTGGGCCTGGAGGGGCAATCACAAGGCATCCAGTCTAAAGGCCAGGGGGTCCACTTCTTTAGGCTTTTGCCCTCAGCAGTCATGTCTTTCTGAGGGCCAGGAATCTAGTCTGAGTCAGAGTTGGTGGCATGATCCCTGGGTCACTGGGTATCCTCCAAGATTTACACCACTTCCTGGAGGAAACCTCTTATAGTGCCTCATTTTTCTTTGTATTCTCTGGGCCCAGCATATGCTCATGGGGGTGTGTAATAAAGATGTAGGTGTTGACCCAGTGCACATAGAAACACTTCTTACCCACTAGTTTTACAGGGTTATATTACACAATTTCTTTATTTCTCTTCTACTCCATACAAGACCTTCTGGGATTAATACCTTTGGCAAATTTCTTTGAAAAGGCTCCTTTCCCCATTGTCAAAATATTTACTGACCAGGATGTGGTATGACTTAAACAATATGCTACTCAACTATCTATTGTAAATGCTCCATCTTGAGTTTCTAGCTCTTAGAGTTCCCATTCTCCTCTAATTCCACAGAGACCAGAACTGTTTAAAGGCCAGTTTTCCTTTAGTCAAAAGCAATAGATGTCCTGAGTTCATTCAGGATAAAAAAATCTAAGTTCAACACTGAAACCCTGTATCAAGTATCACATTCTTTTCTGCCAATTTTTCCTTGACTTAAAGCTATTATTGGGTGATCTGACTCTGCACAGGAACTCAAAAATAAAATTGTAGGAGTGGTAAAATGCTAGGAATCACAAGTGTCCTGAAACACATATTGACAAGTGAATATGGTGGCTTTTTTCATTTCTTTTTAAAAAATTTATTGAACTTATTGGGGTGACATTGGTTAATAAAATTATATAGATTGGGAAAACCTATGTAATTTGTACACTTGAAATGTGTACAATTCTATTACATCATGTATATTGTATTGTGTGCTCACCATCCAAAGTCAAGTCTCTTTCTGTCACCATTCATCCCTGCTTTACCTTCTTCTATGCCCCCCGCCACTTACATACTGTTGTCTGTGTCCATGAGGGATTTTTTTTTGGTGGGGGGTACTTAATCCCTTCACTTTTTCCTCCAAATTCTACAACCCCTCTCCCTTCTGACAGCTGTCAGGCTGTTTTCTGTATTTATGAGTCTGTTTCTATTTTTTTGTCTGCTTTTATCCATTAGTTTCCACATATACATGAAATCATATAGTACTTTCTCTGACTGAATATGGTGGCTTTTATGTGCCATTGTTATCACTGAGGGACATTCCTGCTCCTGTTGGTACTTCACTGCAATGTTTGGTTTCCATTGGAAACCAAAGGCGTGAGCTCCTTGCTCACATTTTCAAATATGTATCCTCTATGTCCAGCTTAGGCCCTGGCACATAGGAGGGCTCAATAAGTATTTTCTGAATGAATTATTTCCCAAGATTGTAATAGTAAGACTAATTCTAAATGTACTGATTGCTTACTCTGAGTCATGCACTTCACTAAGGCCCTTACAAGTACTATATCATTTAATTCCACAATACTCAATGGGGTTGATTCTATCAATCTTCATATTGATACTATCTATTTTCATTTCACTGATATATAACCCATGTATTGAAATGTTAGATGAATTCCCTGAGTCAGTCTTTTAAATATATCTAAAAAATATATCTAGAATTTGGTCATGTCACCACTTGAATGCTCTCACCTAATCCAAGTCATAATCACTTCTCACGTGAATGTAGTGTTTTATAAATATCAATTAGGTCAAGATAGCTTATAGTGCTGTTCAGATATTTTATTTCTGCACAGAATTTTTGTCTAATTGTTCCATCAATTGCTGAGCAAGGAATGTACAATCTTTAAGCACACTTGTAAAATTGTCTATTTCTCTAATTCTCTCAATTTCGACATCATGTATTTAAAGTCTATATTCATCATTGTTTTATCTTCCTTTTATTTTGAAGTGTTCCACTTTTCTCATAGTACCTTTGTCTAAAGTCTGCTTTATGTGATATTAATAGATCTGCTTCAGTATTCTTATAAGTACCGCATGCTAACTGACTGCACCACTGGAGCTCCTGCTTCAGTATTCTTATTATTACAGTTCATATGATATATTTTTTATCCATTTATTTTTCACCTGTTTGTGTCTTTATATTTAAATTACACCTTTATATTTAAAGTACATTAGTCATGCTCAACATCACTAATTATCAGGGAACTTAAAGCCACAATGATATATCACCTCACTCACAACTGTCAGAATCACTATTATCAGCTTAACAATAACCCACAACCGTCGGACCAACTTGAATCACTATTATCAATAAATCAACAAATAACAAGTGCTGGCAATCATGTGGGAAAAAGGAAGTCTTCATACACTGTTGGTGGGATTGTAAATTAGTGCAGCCACTATGGGAAATAAATTTCTTAAAAAATTAAAAATAGATCTCCCATATGATCCTTCTGGGTATTTATCTGAAGAAAATAAAAACACTAATTTGAAAAGGCATAGGCATCCTTATGTTCACTGTAGCATTACTAGTAATAGCCAAGATATAGAAGCAATAACTGGACAAAAAGATATTTTATACACTAACACACATACAATGGAATATGTTGGATGAAAATGATTGAGGGAGGCCCTGGCTGGTGTAGGTCAGTGGATTGAGCTCGGGCCTGCGAACCGAGGGATCGCGATTCGATTCCCAGTCAGGGCACATGCCCGGGTTGCCAGGCCAGTTCCCGGCAGGGGACATACAAGAGGCAACCGCACATGGATGTTTCTCTCCCTCTCTCCTTCCCTTCCTCTCTAAAGATAAATAAATAAAAAAAATCTAAAAGGAAAAAAAAATAAAAAAAAAGAAAATGATTGAGGGAGATAGGAGCAAAGGAGTTGAGGATGTATGCAAAGAAATTATGGGGAGGGGAGTATAAGAGGGTTAAATGGGAAAAAAGGGTTAAATGGTAACACAAAAATACAATAAAATTGAAATAGGAAATGATGACACTGACCGATAATGGGATATCAACTAGATGAGAAGAAAGGGAGAACATGATTGAAGTGATACATAGTGCAAAGGCAGCGAGATCAGTGAGCTGAAGGTGTTCTTAGTTCAAAGATTTGTTGGAATAAAGATGAACTGGAAAGAAAGTTGGTGGTGATCAGAAAGTGGTATGCTTGAAATAGAGATTTTGTTAGTGGTACAATAGTTGATTTTAAACATGACCATGAGAGTGAATAGCTCAGTGGATTAGAAGTGAAAAAGTCGAGATATAACCTAGATATTTGGTTGGATTACCTTCTTAAGTATAGAATCATCAGTAATGATGATAAGATGAATGGTGAAGAGAAAGACTGTAAGCCAGAAAGACTGTAATCAAATATTTAACACATAAGAAAGACCAACCAGTATGATGACATGTAACTGAAATTAGGGATGATAAGTCTGGTGGGTAGAATAGTCTGATAGCATGTGCTTCTAAGTACTTTATAAGCAAAAATCTCAGGATTTTTTTTTTTTAATGAGAAAGCCTATCTCTCCCTCCCTCCCTCCCTCCCTGTCTCTCCCTCCCTCTCCCTCCCTCTCCCTCCCTCTCCCTCTCCCTCCCTCTCTCCCTCTCTCTCTCTCTCTCTCTCTCTCTCTCTCTCTCTCTCTCTCTCTCTCTCTCTCAGTATAGTCACCTTGATAATCATTTTAGTTGACCTTCCCTAGATCTCCTCTAGCTCCATTATGTCTTTAAAAATACAGTGGTTAGGACTTCTGGTGTGAAACTGGTGTGAGGCCCTTCCCAATGAAATATCCATAGCTAGCATGGTTTGGGTGCATGAGCACATACTCCGGAGATTTTTGCTTTTGTCAAGTGTATATGAAGAACTAGAGTAGAATAGCAATAGATGTAAGAAGAAGTAAAGTGTGGAGGGTAATTAAGTAGTTGCTGACAGGAAGTGAAAAATAGCATTTCCAAAAAGTATGCTTCTTAGCAGAGAAACATGATGCAAAAAATAATAATAATAAAATAAAATAAAGGCCACACTTCATGAAAACTTAATTCAAATCACAAATATATAGGCTTGTACTCAGAAAATGATGTTCCAATGTAAGCATGGGAATTAGAAATTTATCTGGAAGAGAAAAATTGACTGCTAATCCTACTATGGATATTTTCATTATCTCACTTGGAAGATAGAATCAATTATATTGTACTTACCTGTATAAAATTTCACATTTTCTATGATTTAGTATGTCATGGTGAATGTGAACAAAGAAAATATGTAGGCACAGCAGAAGGATTTGAAGTAAATATTTTAATCTTATACTGGTGCTTACTAAGGATTACCATAGAAATACTACTTCTGGAGAGGCTGAAGAATAAACTTGACAATTTGAGCGATGAAAAGATAGCAAAAATAAATAAATTTAGCACCCACTCTTTGTTGAATGTGATGATGAGTGATGTTGAGAAGTTATCACCACAGAATCTAGGCCAAGAGGAATGAAAAAGGAGACAGCAATGGCAGTAACTTAAGAAATCAGATATTTGAGTGCCTGGTGTTTTATAATCCACATACATATAATTCACCAACTTAAAAGTATACAGATCAATGGTTTGGAAACTGGAAAAGCCAGTGTTCAAGCTGCCTGTCACCTACCAGACCCAATAAGCAGAGACAGGGATTGTAATTTTATGGGCTCTTTATTCAGATGGCTGGTGATCTGAGAAGAAGGCAGGTTTGTTCCTTAACAGACCATCTTAAATTCCATTTTCAACTGACCCTTTTTATAAGGAGAAGAAAAGTATAGGTAAGGGGATTAGAATCCAGGGGAAAAGTTAATCAGATAAAAAGCTGCAGCATACTTTCATCTGCATCCTGGGTGGTGGTCTTTATCTGTGCCCTGGGCAGTGGGCATCACACCCTGGAGCATAATGGCTCAGATGCCAACTTCATTGCTTGAGTCCTCCTGAGGCACAAAGGTGGGACTGTTTATGATCTCCTGGAGTCAAGGTGGGTCATACCTTCAATTCCTGAAACAATAGCTTTTTACATACATTGATTACTAAGCTTATTAGCTATTACCTGAAACTAAAATTTTTCCAACATTTGAGCCCCCCATTAGTTTATAATATATGTATAAAGTAGTAGGACTATCACTACACAATTTTAGAACACTTTTATGACCCCAAATGAAACCTGGTATGAGTTAGCAGCACTACCCATTTCTTTCCTAATCCTACTCCAGACTCTAGCAACCACTAATTTACTTTTTCTCTGTATGGGATTTTTTAATCTGGATCTTTCATATACATATACTCATGTAAAGACCACTTGCATGTATTCTTTTGTGTTGAGACAGGGTAGTAAGCAAGGACAGGCAGAACAGGGAAATTGAAACAAATAGTTAAACAAGCAGTTTGAAGCCATTTAATAAATTTAAAGTTCCTATTTTCTGTAACCAAGGATACTTAAGAGTAAATCGTTTACACCTCTCCCCTCTCTACTCAGGGAAATAGATAGCAGAAATCCAATTAGTGCCATTTGCCAACCCCACTCAAGGACAGATGAAATTAAGAAAGTAAAATTTACTTTGGCATTTAGTGAATTCTATGTTTAGCATAAAAATGATAAACATTCTATTGAGATCCTTCCCTGGGATCTCCCCTAAGAGCTCCACTTTATTATTTTTTAAAGTATATTTTATTGATTATGCTATTACAGTTATCCCATTTCTTTCTCCCCTTTATTCCCCTCCACCCTGTATACCCACCCTTTCACAATCATTCACCACCTTAGTTCATGTCCATGCATCATACATATAAGTTCTTTGGCTTCTCCATTTCCTATACTATTCTTAACCTCCCCCTGTCTATTTTCTACCTACCATTTATCCCCCTATCTCCCCCTCCCACACTCCCACTGACAACCCTCCATTTTTGTGACTCTGTTCCTGTTCTAGTTGTTTGCTAAGTTCATTTTTGTTTTTGTTGATAGTTGTGAATTTGTTGTCATTTTACTATTCATATTTTTTACCTTCTTCTTTTTCTTAGGTAAGTCCCTTTAACATTTCATATCATAAGGGCTTGGTGGTGATGAACTCCTTTAACTTTACCTTATCTGGGAAGCACTTCATCTGCCCTTCCATTCTAAATGACAGCTTTGCTGGGTAGAGTAATCTTGGATGAGTCTCTACCTTTCATGACTTTGAATACTTCTTTCCAGGCCTTTCTTGCCTGCAAGGTTCCTTTTGAGAAATCAGCTGACAGTCTTATGGGAACTCTTTCGTAGGTAACTGTCTCTTTTTCTCTTGCTGCTTTTAAGATTCTCTCCTTATCTTTTATCTTGGGTAATGTAATTATGATGTGCCTTGGTGTGTTCCCCTTTGGGTCCAACTTCTTTGAGACTCTCTGAGCTTCCTGGACTTCCTGGAAGTCTATTTCTTTTGCCAGATTGGGGAAGTTCTCCTTTATTATTTGTTCAGATAAGTTTTCAATTTCTTGTTCTTCCTTTCCTCCTTCTGGCACCACTATGATTCAGATGTTGGAACGTTTAAAGTTGCTCCAGACATTCCTGAGCCTCTCCTCCTCTCCTCACCTTTTTGAATTCTTGTTTTTTTATTTCTTGTTTCTTCTGCTCTGGTTGGATGTTTATTTCTTCCTTTTCTTCCAAAACATTGATTTGAGTCCTGGTTTCCTTCCTGTCACTGCTAGTTCCCCGTACATATTCCTTTATTTCATTTTTTGTAGCCTTTGCTTTCCCTCTATTTTGCAGCTGTACTCAATCATTTCTGTGAGCATACTGATTACCAGTGTTTTGAACTCTGCATCTGATAGGTTGGCTATCTCTTTTTTGCTTACTTTTATTTTTTCTGGAGCTTTGATCTGTTCTTTCATTTGGGCCATATTTTTTTTTTTTTTTTTTTTTTTTGTCTTGGCATTCCTGTTACACAGTAAGGGGTTTATTTCCCCACACTGGAACCCTGGTTGCACAGTCTGTCTCGCCTCCAGTTGTTCACAAATGTGGGACCTTCTGCTCTGCCAGCTGCTACTGCACCCAGTCCGCCAGCTGCTGTCTTGCCTGCCCCAGTCCTCCAGCCACAGCCTTGCTGTGAGTCCTCTCTACTCTAGCTGCCTATCTCCTCCTCTCCTACCAGTCTGGATGAATGTTTCTTCTTTAACTACTTGGTTGTTGGACTTCTGTACAGTTTGATTTTCTGGAAGTTCTGGTTATATTTTGTTTTTAAATTTGTTGTCTTTCTTTTGGTTGTGTGAAGAGGCAAAGTGTATCTACCTATGCCTCCATCTTGGCTGGAAGTCTCCAGCTTTAAAAGCTTTTAGACTGAAGGTTCCAGCATGTGCTCTCCCTCCCAGGAGAATACCCCTTTTCCTTCCCCCTTTCCTTCCTCCACAGGCATGTATCTCCTAAACCGTAAGGGACCCCACAAGATTTGCAACCATGGTACAATGGCAGTGGCAGTTTATCCTGAGGTAACCACCTGACCCTGTCCGCAAAGGCCCCCTTTTCTCTGACTTTTTAGTGAACTAAAACAGCCCTGCCAAGGCTCATTTCTCTCTTATGACATTTCCAGAGAGCCAAGGCATCCCAGCTTAGGCTCTCCTGTTGCTTCCAATATCCTAAGCTCTATCTTGTTTCACTGTCCTCAGTTTTAATAAACATACTCTCAAAATCACCTGGACTCATATTGTGAAATCTTTCCTGGTCAATAACGCATGCACTTCCAGCTGGCCCTAGGCAGACCCACTCAAGGCCAGATCCCTGTAATAGTGGAAAATTGTAACAGTGGGGAATTCTAATTCACTCCACATTCTTTTGACATTTTTTCTGTAAGTGCTCATGCTAACTAATACATAGCTTTTAGTTAAACAGCATGTTTGTACAAGAATCCTAGGAACTAACTTTAAAAGACACAGACTCTGACCTTCAGGCATCTCAGCCCTGTGAGGGTTGCTGATCTTCAACCATGAAGCCAGGATGATATAAAACCAGGATGACTAAACAGGATGATGCACATCAGACCATCACTTGCCTTATTAGACTGTGCTCATCTGCATGTAGAGAAATTTTCAACCTCCTCCCCTGATCTCTTTGTTCTGTCCCCCTGTCCCTCCTAAAAAAACACTTCTGTCTTGGGGGGAGGAGGTATAAGGGGAACAAATGGTAATGGAAAAAAATAAAATTAAAAATAAAAAAAAATAACCTCTCCCTCCACTTAGATGTGGAGATGGGCGTTGAGACAAGAGTCTCCCATCTTTCCTTGGAAATGGGCTTTGAGACATTAGTCCCCCATCTTCCAGGTTGCCAACACCTAGATAAAACCACTTCCCTTTACATCAGTACCTGAGCACTGGCTTTCATAGGGGCAGTCAGCTGGACCTGACTGTTTTGTTCTGTCCCCTTTGCAGTAACAATGTCTCGTTTCTCTCACTTAACATACTGTTTTCAAGGTTCATCCATGTTATAGCATGTGTCAGTACTTCATTTCTTTATATTGCTAAATAATGTTCTAATATCATCATGCCATTTATTGTGCACTTACTATGTACTTAGGGCTTTATACACATTATCATTTCATTGACATCAGAACCCTAATGAAGTTATCAATACACAGGTAGACAGTTGTTAAGTGGTTGATCAAAGGTCACATATCTGGTTAATGGAACTAGTATTTGAGCCCAAGTCTGCCTGATTTCAAAACTTGTGTCCTTTTCAGGGATCTGTGCTATCTCCTGTGGTCACAGAACATGGAAGACAGATCAGAGAGTCTACTCAAGCTTCTTGCCAGGTTTTTGTTTCAAAAGAGCATTTTAGACAGAACAAAGTAATGCAACAATACAAACAGAACTAAATAATCAGGAAATCCCCACCTTTATCAGATTGCTTTAATCTAAATATTTCTGGTTGTGAAACCAGAAAAGCCAGCATTAGTGCTGCCTGCCACTACCAGAACCAATAAGTAGAGACAAGGATTGAATCTTTATGAGCATTTTATTCAGATGCTGGTGATGTGAGAGGATGGTGGGTTATATAAACTCAAAAACTGTCTTAACATTCATCTCAAGTCAAGCTTTTTATGAGAAGAAAGAGTAGGTAAGGGGGTTGATAAAGAGGTTAATCAGATAAGAGTTGTAGTCCTGGAGCAATTTTCCTAGCACTTCTTTATCTGTTGATCAACAACTCAGATACCATCTCCATCACTTGCAGACTCCCTGGGGCACAAAGGTTGGAGTAAAGTAAGTCAAACATTCTAGTTCTTGGAACAACAGCTTTTCGCACACATTAATCATTTAACCCTATCAACTAAGGCTAAACTTTTAAACTCTTTTTTTAAAGTATATTTTATTGATTATGCTATTACAGTTGTCCCATTTCTTTCTCCCCCTTATCCACCTCTGCCCTGTATACCCTACCCTCCAGCACTCTCTCCCTCTTTGTTCATGTCCATGGGTTGTACATACAAGTTATTTGGCTTCTCCATTTCCTATATGATTTCTTAAACTACCACTGTCTATTTTGTGTCTACCAATTATAATTCTTATTCCCTGTACCTTTTCCCCCATTTTCTTCTCCCCTCCACACTGATAACCCTCTGTATGATCTCCATTTTTGTGATTCTGTTCCTGTTCTAGTTGTTTGCTAAGTTTTTTTTTTTTTATAAACTCCTTTAACTTTACCTTATCTGGGAAGCACTTCATCTGCCCTTCCATTCTAAATGACAGCTTTGCTGGGTAGAGTAATCTTGGATGTGAGTCTCTACTTTTCATGACTTTGAATACTTCTTTCCAGCCCTTTCTTGCCTGCAAGGTTCCTTTTGAGAAATCAGCTGACAGTCTTATGGGAACTCCTTCGTAGGTAACTGTCTCTTTTTCTCTTGCTGATTTTAAGATTCTCTCCTTATCTTTTCTTGGGTAATTTAATTGTGATGTGTTTTGATGTGTTCTTCCTTAGCTCCAATTTCTTTGGAACTCTCTGAGATTCTTGGACTTCCTGGAAGTCTATTTCCTTTGCCAGATTGGGGAAGTTCTCTTTTATTATTTGTTCAAATAACTTTTCCTGTTGTTGCTCTTCTTCTTCTCCTTCTGGATCCCTTATGATTTAGATGTTGGAACATTTAAAGTTGTCCCAGAGGTTCCTAAGTGTCTCCTCATCCTTCTGAGTTCTTGTTTCTTCATTCTTCTCTAGATGTTTATTTCTTCCTTTTCTTCCAAATTATTGGTTTGAGTCAGGTTTCCTTCCCTTCACTATTGGTTTCCTGTATATTTTCCTTTATTTCACTTTGTGTATCTTTCATTTCGTCCTTCATTTTGTGACTGAACTCAATCATTTCTGTGAGCATCCTGCTTACCTATGTGTTGAACTCTGCATCTGACAGGTTGTGTACCTCCTCTTCACTTAGTTCTTTTTCTAAAGTTTTGATCTATTCTTTCATTTAGGCCATATTTCTTTGTCTCAGAGCACCTATTACATTGTAAGGGGTGGAGCCTTAGGTATTCATCAGGGCAGGGCAAATAACTTCACTGTGTGGTGGCACAGTCTGGGTGAATGTTTCTTCTTTAATTCCTTGGTTGTCAGACTGCCATGCAGTTTGATTTTTCTGGGAGTTCTGATTGTTGTTTTTTTTTTTTATTTTTAAGTTCATCGTTATCCTTCTTTTGGTTGTGCAAGGAAGTAAAGTATTACTATTTATGCCTCCATCTTGGCCAGAACCCTAAAATCTTTAACTCTTGAGTTCCCCTAACAGTTGAAGTTATACAGTGCAAACCCCTGCCCACTATGTTTCTGGATGCTCGGGAATTTAGCCTTCTGCCCAGTTCAGCTTATCCATGAAAAAAAAGATGAAAAATTAAGAGATTCAAGAAATTATTCTGCAGAGTTTCAGAGGAATTATTCCTCTTCCCTGAGTAAGGTGCTTGGTTGAGTCCATCATCTTCCAGCTTGTGGGGGTGCAGGTTGAGGGATGTGGAGGCCAGAGAAGAGGTATGATGGGGATAACTCTAAATGTTTGCTCTACATTATAATCTGCTATGTCTTTTTATTCAGTAAGTTTAAGAAGAGTTTTGATACAGTCATAAAAAAATAAAAAAAAAAAGAGAGAACTATCTAGAGAACCCCAAGAGGTTACCTGTAAGAAGAGACCACAGTGGGACTTAGTCCAGGCTATCTTTTCTTCTCAATCTATGTATTCTCCCACGTCTCAGCTTTATGTCCACGTCCATATCTACAATTACCTTTTATAAATCAATTACACTTGAATCTATATCACAATTCAGGCCGCTCCCCTAAATGTCTTTTCACATATCCAACTATTTACTGAATATCTGGGTTGGATGACCCACAGCCCCTGAAGGAATATCTCCTTGTTGTTCTGCTCCTGTTCCTTGTTTTGTGTTCTAGTGAATAGAAGTATTATCCTATCATCCAGTCACTTGCACAAATAAGAAAACTAGGTAGCTTCTTTGGCTTCTTATCTTCATTAACTGTCCTCTACCCCTCCCGCCCTGAATCAAATCAATAACAAACCCATCAATTCTATATTTTAAGTATCCCTGGACTCCACGTGCCTCTGTCATCAGGAACTCAACTGAAATGGGAAGAGCTAAGCTGTCATCTGTTGGAGTATCTGATTAAAAATGAGCCAAAATGAAACTAACAGTCACATCTTTACTCACTTACTACAGTATAAGGAAGAGTCTAAAACCAGAGAAAGTGTCAACTCTCTCTACTTCATTTTCTACGATAGAATGGTTGTAGAAGAAACTTGCTGATGCAGTAAAGAATTACAGATCAGCAAGCCTATTAGCATGCAAGCAAAGTGTATTAGTGCTAAATTCTCACGGAAGAGAATGGGCCTAGCTAAGGTTGGGGGTGAAAGGCAAGAGGCAAGGGTGGCAAAAAGCATCAGGTCCTTTGTTCTCAGGACTTATGCAGTTGATGGGATGGGGTGAGGGAGTTACATATTGACTAGTGGGTAAAGGTGGTGCCAGCTTCCCTGGGGGGACGTGACTACCCAAACATAGGTGTGCGTTGGGGTTCTTTCCCAGATAGTAGAAATAGCACATAAAATTTCAAGGACTCCCCTCCTGAGTTCTAGGCCTTGGGATATTCAGGATAACTGGCAAACTTAGTAGGGTTGTTACAGAAGTTTACAGAAGCCCAGTCTCAAAGACTCTCTCCTCCTCCTGTACTATCATTGTTTTGCCTGTGTTTCTTGGAATGCCTGGCAATCTTATCTGAACCAGGCTCAGGGCTGCTGGGCCAATAGATGAAACATGTCTTCCTTTGCTTCTAGTCTCCCATGTTAAGTTCCTTGTTGGATTATAATGGCTAGGGCTCTGCCTTTATTTCCCCACTGGCTGCTCACTCCTATTTGCTACCTAACATTCCCCCCCTCAAGTAATACAAACCCAAATCTTTGGTGAATTTGGGTGAAGACTGCTTTGGCTGCTTCTTGCTGAAAGGGGCCAGTGTTGTGGTTTGAACTCCAATGTTGGGAACCATCCTGCCTGGTTTCAGAAGCTATAACCCTGCCAACAGGCAAAAAGGCCCCACGGCTAGGGAACCTTGGGACCATAAGCCACTAAGGAGACAAAACTTATCCTCCTGTAAAGGGTTCAGCCTCTACTTCACCCTGCTTGGTACCTGAGGATGGTTGGATAGTCAATGATGGGTAAGAGACCTCAAGGAGGGAACAACCTAAGACAGGCAAAGTTGAAAGGGACTGTCAGGGAAGGACTTAGGGGACTGTGGAGAAGGGACAAAACACCCTCACCCCTTGGCTTTATCATATCCTGAGTCCTCATTCTATTTGTAAAAGGTCTTCTAATGTCTTGGCTGCCTTGCTTCCCTGGCCTGATTCAGGCCTGAAACAATGCCAAAGCGGGGTGCAGCCTTGTGCCGGAACTGGTGGTTCCCAGCGGGGGGTGATCAGGCCTAAAAAAGAATGCGTAAAGTCCTGTGAAACCTGCTTTGCTAAGAATGTCCTCAATTTAAATGTTAAGGATCCAAGCACAAAATAAATTTCTTTCTGAAGGTTTTACAGCCAATTGGCATCACTCTGTCTACCAAACCCTGACTCAAAAAGGCCCCCATGATCCCAGAAATGTTATCTGTAAACCATACCTCCTTTCTTCAATATGAATCCCTATGCAAGGTAAACTCAGTAAAAGCCCATTGAGAAAGAGGCTTGACACCTTTCTTCTCTAAGAGACTGGTCTGCCTTTCCTCCCCAAGCAGATCATGTCTTGGTAGACTTATTCTCGTCCTTGGTGGCAGGGAAGCTCTGCAGGTAGAGCCCCCCACATTCTTATGCTTGTTGACTGTCAGCCAGAGGAGGTGTCCCTGAGTGATGTCCTTTTAGAGGCCAGCAATAAGGGGTTGAATGTTGTTGGTTTTCTTAAAGTGGGGATGGGCTGGAATTTCCAAAGTATTCTTATCTTGACCTGTAATTGCCCTGTTCTAGAGACTACAGATTTGACAAGGCAGTTAGTGGAGTGGAGGACCTGGGACTTAATTTGATAAGGGTTAAATTTAACAGGGATGGAAAAGTTCTTTTCTGGGAAAAGAGACTGAGTATTTTGACAGGCTGGTAGAAAGAGGGTCAGAAATATGGGAAAGATAATTATATTAAGGCCTAGTTGTTGTGTTACTTATTTGTAATAGGTTTTTGTTTCTTGAAGAGGAATTTAAGATCCTCTACTGGCTTATAGAAATATGTGGTATTGTTCTGTTGTTTTGGGAGTCCTGAAGGAGTTGGCTCCTTCCACAGTTTGACTTGAGAGTAATGTATCCAGCTAGAGATGCCAGGGACCTTGATGGTTAGTAAGGAAAGCATAAGAACAGAGAGAGGCCCCTTCCATGAAGGTTGCAATTGAGAACTAGGGGAACTGTCTTTCTAGACTTTTATTAAAACCTGGGCACCCAGAGGATACAGTAGGGTAGTTGCATCCTAACTAGGTTTCTGTTGTAGGCCAAATTTCCGGAAGGTGGCCTGAAACTAAGCCACCACCTGCACATATACTTCTAAGAAGGAAGCTTCCATGTCTAGCAGGAGTTCTGAATACAGAAAAGAATGGCCACATAGTCTCAAAGGGACATAGTCTCAAGTGAGCTTTGAGAGCTACCCTGGGTTAGAGTAAAGCAATCGGCAAGGCTTTCTTCCAGCTAAGAGAGATTTTTTTGTGTGATTATACTTTCTTTCTTTTTTTAAAAGATGTTATTTATTTATTTTTAGAGGGGAGGAAGGGAGGGAGAAAGAGAGGGAGAGAAACATCAATGTGTGTTTGCCTCTCAAGCGCCCCCTACTGGGGACCTGGTGTGCAACCCAGGCATGTGCCCTAGACTGGGAATTGAACCTGTAACCCTTTAGTTTGCTGTCTGGCACTCAATCCACTAAGCCACACCAGCCAGGGTTCTTGTGTGATTTTTTTAACAGCAATTTTTAGAAATTGATTGGCCCTCTCTACCTGTCTCAATGACTGGGAGTGCTACGCACAGTGAAGTTTGTAGTCTATTCCCAGGGCTTTGGGGATTGTTTGGACTATGGTGGAAGTAAAGGCTGCCCCATTGTCACTTTGAAGTGAACAGGGTAACTTGAATCTAGGAATAATTTCATGTAGAAGCTTCTTAGCTACTTCTTGTGCCTTCTCAGTTTGGGTTGGAAAGGTATCTACAAAGATACCTTTCCAAGATAGCTACAAAGATTCACCCTGTAAAGGTATCTACAAAGACTAGTAGATATTTATGTCCTTGGCTGGGGGCATCTGAGTGAAATCTATTTGCCAATCTTCCCCTGGATAAGATCTCTTACATTGAATAGGTTGGGCCAGCAATGGCTTAAGTGTTCCCTGGGAGTTATTAAGAAGGAGGATGGGACAGGAGGATATTACTTGATCGATGGTAAGCTTCTAGTGGTGGATTTTCTAGCTATTCTTAGGATACTGTAGGGTCGAGAGAAGAGGGGTCCAGAGAAGGAAGTAAGAACAGAAGAGGTGGCCCCTGTTTTTACAAGAAGGTTATAGTCTTACATGCCACATCCATGCATACCCTAGGCTCCAGTCCAGTACTGGTGACCTCTTGAGGTAGGACAACTGGGGCAGGCAGCTTCAGTCCCGAGTTTTCATTTGCAAGGCAGCTGTAGCCTCAGGCCGCAGGGCCCTTTGGCCCCAAGGATAGAGGGCTGCTCAATGGCTTGCAATTTTGCATTTGAAGCAGGGTCCTGGAAGAGGCTTATTTTGACTAGGATACTCCTTTGCCCAATTACCCAATGTTACACATAATACTTAGGGTGCTGGAGCAAGCTATGCAGGGCCTACAGGATGACTGTGAATGTCCCACAAGATGGTTAGAACTTAGGTATGCCTGGTTTCCTTCCATTTTTCCTTTTCCTAAGCCTTCACCTACATCTCCTGATCATGGTTGTAAAAGACCATATTGGCTGTGGTTAACATTTTGCTTAAAGAGATTCCAGGTTCCTGAATAAGCTTCTGGAGTTTTCTCCTTACATCAGAAGCAGATTGGGTTAGAAATTTATCCTTCAGTGTGACCTGATCTTCATATAATTCTAAATCTAGATTAGTGTGTTTGATAAGTACCTCTCTTAGCCTTTCTAAAAATGTGGTAGGATTCTCATCTGGGTCTTGGCTGACAGTGGAGACATTGGAATAGTTAACAGCCTTTTGTTGGCTTGCCTTGAGGCCTATTTGAATTCAAATTAGAAGTTGATTTCTTTACCATTTTTGGTAGGGGTCATGGAAGTCCCATTCAGGGTCTACAGGTGGAACTGCTGACTCTCCAATGGGGTATTTGTTATCAGATAGGTGTGCATGGTTGGCACATTTTCCGACTTCCCTTATTACTTTTTCCTGTTCAAGATTGATAAGGTCTGCCCTGAAACAACCATATGTCTTTCCAGCTTAACTCATAAGCTAAGGTAAAGTGTTGGAATGCAGCTATGTATTTATCTGAGTTGTGGGAATAGCTTCCTAAGTCTGCCTTAATTTGTGTAAGCTCTACAAGAGAGAAGGATTTATGTACCAGTAGAGGGCCTTACTTTTCTGCAGCCTCAATGAATGTTAGCAGCTTAGTCAGTAGATAGGGCCCAAGACTGGAAGGAGTGAGGGTTGCTAATTGAGTTGAATGTCTAGGGTATGGCAGTAGCAATGAAGACATCAAGGGCACCTCTTCTAAAGAAGTTTTTTCTAAATGCAAGAGTGGAAAGGGGAGGTGCCTAAGGAATGACCATCAAATGGTACTGTGGTGAGAGTTAGCTTATATTTGGAGCACAAGTCCCCTCTGACCCTTAAATAGAAGAATGTCTGTGTATATGGGATTTTTGGCCACCTGCCCAGGCATTTGCAAAAGTCATTAAGTTGGAAATATAGTATTGTGATTCAAGATTCCATGAATTAGCCAGGATTCCCCATCAGCTAACTGATATTGAGCCCAAACAGTGTTGTAAAAAGATATTAGTCTTTCCTTCTATAGAGTTTGGGGGCCAAACTGCCAAAGAGGAGAAAAAAATGAGGTAAGCTGCCTCATGGGATAGGCAGTGGCTGCCCTTTCCCTTCTTCGGATTTCAGCTGGGTGCCCCAGATACAGTATAGGGCTTAAAGCTGAGACTGACAAGTGAACCTTTTTTTGTGTTGTGTGGTAGGTTTTGCTTTTCCTTTGCCCTGTCTTGATTGTTAAAAACACTGATGGCTATTTATTCCCAGAAGGGCTCGGCCCTTAGCAGACTTAGGGTTGATGTTTGTTTACTTCTGTAAAGCTTTTAAGGTAAAGTGTCCCTGAAAACAGGCAGTATTTTATTCCTTCCTTCTTGTCCTTCATTTGTCCTAGCTTGACAGATACAGTTAGGGTCCTGTTCTGGGATTATATTCCCCTGGTTGATGTGTGCTGCTTTTTATTTACAGTGCAGGAAAGAACAATTCGTAAAGCACTCCCAAGTTAGGTATAAGTCAGTGAATACAATGCAGTTGACAAACAAATTTGCCTTTTGTAACCACATTTTGAATTCCAAAAATCATTAGTGAAAGTACTGATTTTATGTCAGGCTGAGAAACTCATTTATTTGTTCCCAACTGTCCATTTTACCTGGATTATCTATTAGAAAAAAATGATTGGCTTTGGAAAATTAAAGGGAGCCTTTGGCTTTTTCATTTGTCATTAAAATTATTACTTTACCATCTATCTATGTGCCTTTCCTTTTCTTTCTTATTTCTTTTCTTCCCATTTCCATTTCCTTTTTTGAGTTACCAGCTCCCATGCCCTTCCTTCCCATAATACATATATCTCTTTCCTTTATTCTTTCTCACCCTTTTCCACTTCCTCAATTCTTTCTCTTTGCTCCTTCACAATCCTTCACTTTCTAAATGCCTCCTTTTTCTGCTCCTCGCCCTACACAGTTCTTCTTTAACTTGCACAGACCATCTATGATTTACACTGACCCTCTGCAACATATGCAGTCCTTCTGTAACTTTCCTAGTCCCTTCTGCAACTTTCCTAGTCCTTTCTGCAAAACACAACATTCTAAAATAACCATTAAAATTATAAATGAAAGTATATTAGGACTTTGTAGACTTTCGGAGATTCTTGTATAATTCCTTATCTGACAAAGCTTTCTATGTATTTCAAATATATTAAATAAACCTGATTAGTCTAAAATTTTCTCTTTTATAAGAAGAAAGAATAAATCACTGAGATATTTTAGGGTCCCTTGGAAATATCCCAAAGCCATAGGAAAAAGTCTTTCCAAATTTAAGCCTGATTAGCTTGCCAAACATGTGAACTAAGTATATTATGAAATATTTGACTGTTTATTTAAAATGATAATAAAAGGTATGTAGCATCAATATAGGATGACAAAACTTCCGTTTTAATTACCTCATTGTTTCCAGAAACTAGCAGCTACTAGGTCCCTAAAAGGAGAGTTTGGGGAGCTTAAAAGACTTACCTCCTTATTCTTCCCTCTGAGTTTTATAGTCTAGGAGGGGGCGATATTCTTATTTGTACCCTTGTTCCCAGTTAGGGTGGGCACAGTAGGGCCAAGCCCACTTTGAAGCTGGAGTTGAATTCAGGGTTTGGGTTAAGCAGGTAAGGATTAAAAGAGTTTGTCCTTGGGGGATTAGCATGTAGCTTGGCTGGAAAACAAACACAGCAATTACTTTACAAAGCAGATAGGCATGGGAGGTGGTAGAAATGTAAATGAACTCAGACAGTGGGAGGGAAGCTTATGAGTGAGGCAAATTTGAGCAAAGTAAAGGCATAGTTAGGAGAAAAGGACCTGGAAAAGCCAGGACTTTCCACCAAAGGTTAAAATCTTGCTTTATCCTCTCAAGAACTAAACCTAAGTTGGGTATGTGTCGCATACCCAGGGTGGGAGTGTAATTGCCTTTACAGTGTGCCTCTCTGCATGGACTTGCTTGCGCCTGATGGGAAATCAACATTCAGTCAGGTCCACGTCCCAGCTTAGATCCTCTCACAGTTGTCTTTGTTGTGGCAAGCACTCTTGTGGCTTTTATTTTTTATTTTTTTTATTTTTATTATTATTATTTTTTTTACTATCTAATCAAACCCAATTTATTTTTTTTTTCAGGATTTTTTTTTTGCTTTAATCAGTATTTTTTAATTGTTCATATTGTACAGTTTTCTTTTACCCCACCCCAGCCCACCACCCCAGCCCTCCCCACCTTCCTCCCATTTCCACCCCCCATAGTTTTTGTCCATGAGTCCTTTATGCTTGTTGCTCTAAACCGTTCCCCTTTCCCCCCGAAATTCCCTCCCCTCCCACTCTGGACACTGTCAGACTGTTCTCAAATTCAGTGTCTTTGTTTATATTAAGCTTGTGGCTTTTAAATTCTTGGCCGGTACCTGTAGAGTGCGGCAGCTTCTCAAGAAGGAGAGACCAAAGTATTCACCTAGCAAATGTAACGTTGCCCCACCCATCTTGCAGCTCCTGCAAGGGGTATTTGGATGCAAATTGAGGTGCTAGAAGCTACCTGGGGTAGAGGGAGATGCTGCAAGCTTACAACAGGCCAATGATTAAAACTGACTTTTCTTTTAGCCAGGTTTAGAGGCAGAAAAGGCTAAGTAGTCCATGTGGTGGGTCCAAGTGTGCTGTTTTGTGAGCACAAAAGGCCATCACACTTTTGGTCATCCCCATCTCTCTTACATATCTCAGTTTCTCTCCTGACCCTCTAAAACAGCCAGGGAGGCTTAAAGTGCTAGGTGACCAGCCCTTATTTTGCACATCTCTGTGATAGGGTGTGACAGCAGCAGCACCCCCGAGACAGCAGAAGCATCTGCCCCTCCCCTTTCAGTTCCTGTTGCAGCCCCGAGCCAGCAGAGGCATCTGCCCCTTCCCCCTATGGATTCCAGCTTCCGCACACCTGCCCAGAATGGAGAACCGTGCTGCCCGTCCTGTAGACTGATTCCTGCCCTGGACCTGATATAAACCCTAGCCCAACCCCCGCTCGGGGCCCAGAATTTGGAGACTGCCTCCTCTGGAACAACGCGTGTAATAAAGGGTCATGCTTCGCCATCTCCCTGCGTCTTGGTCATTTCATTCTCCGTAACAAGGGGACTCAGGAGCTGGAAAATTTTAGTTTAAGGTAAATAGTTAATAAGCCTAGTAGGTAATGCATATGTTAAAGCTATTGTTTCAGGAACTGCAGATAAGGCCCACCACTCTTGGGAGAGACAGCTGACATCCTGGGGCACTGCTGAAGATTACCGTCTGGGGAACAAGTGGAGGCATCCAGGCCATTTCATTCCAGGGAGAGATGATAACCATCCAACCACCCGCCCCTGGGAACAGCTAACTGCCCAGGGTGAGAATACTGCAGGGTTGTTTTTATCTAATTTTCCCTGAATTTCAAAATCTCTCATCACTCTTTGTTCTTTGTTATAAAAAGACTGGCTTGGAAAGAAAATGTAAGACAGTCTGTTAGGGTGCAAACCTGCCATCTTCTCTGATTGCCAGCCATCTAAATAAAGCACCCATAAAAATTCAATCCTTGTCTCTGCTTATTGAGTTCAGTAGTGACAGGAAACATGAACTCCAGTGTCTTTTCCGGTTTTACCTGGATGAGCCAAAGTTACATTACTGTGATGGGAGTTCCTTGTGAGGCACCTACACATCTTAGGGATTGACCCCAAACACCTCTGAGAGGCCCCCACTCACATAGGGACACCTGAGAAATCCTGCTGGAGGGAGGAAGTACCTCTAAAGAGGTACTGTCTTTGGAGCCCAGGCAAAACCTGAGCACTCATTTCAGGTTTCGTTCTTTCTACCTCCAAACACAGGCCTAGCACGTTTGAATGCCCCACCCCCACAGTGCAGCATTTCTTTTATCCCGAAGGTGAGAAAGTCAAGGAAAAGTTACTGATAAGACCACATTTACTGTGCTCCAAACAGTTGGAGAGAAGGGCAAGATCCAAGTCATCACCTGAGTCATGGCACCATTTATGTCACAGGAGAAACTAGGTTCTTCTGGCTGATGTAGTAAAGAATTACAGATCAGCAAGTCTATTAGCATGTAAGCAAAGTGTATTAGTGCTAAGTTCTCATGGAAGAGAACGGGCCCAGCTAAGGTTGGGGGTGAAAGGCAAGAGGCAAGGGTGGCAAAAAGCATCAGGTCCTTTGTTCTCAGGACTTATGCAGTGTGCAAGATGGGGTGAGGGAGTTACATATTGATTGGTGGGTAAAGATGATGCCAGCTTCCCCTGGGGAGATGTGACTACCCAAACATAAGTATGCATTGGGGTTCTTTCCCAGATAGTGGAAATGGTACATAGAATTTCAAGTACTTCCCTCTGCCTTTTAGACCTTGGGATGTTCAAGACACGCAGCAATCTTAGTAAGATTGTTGCAGAAGCCAAGTCTCAAAGACTTTCTCCTTTTCCTGTACTACTATCATAATTTTGCTTGTTTTTTGGAATGCCTGGCAATCTTATTGAACCAGGCTCAGGACTGCTGGGCCAATGGCTGAGACATGTCTTCCTTTGCTTCTAGTCTCCTGTGTTAAGTTGTTTGTTAGATTGTAATGACTAGGGCTCTGCCTTTATATCCCCCCTGGCTGGTCATTCTTAGCTGCTATCTAATAGAATGATGTGGGTGAGGTTGACTCACTCTTGAGGGATCCCTGAACAAAAGGCTCCTACAGTATTATGGACTATAGTGCCAAAAGAAATAAAGAAGGGGGAGGGCTAGTAGTAGAAAAATGCTGAGTACTATGTCAGCGCAGGAAACATGTCTTCTAGGTCCCCTATGGAGACCACCAAATGGAGATTCTGGAATAGGAATGCAGATGTATGTAAGAGCATGACTGGACAGGGGAGCTTGAGTCCTTGACTGCAACTCCCTTTAGAAACTACAGTGCACTCACTGTGCACCACATCTGGTATGGGAAGGCAGCTTTTCCCCATGAGGCTTGCCTGGTAAAAACCTTTGTAATTGCCTGTTGTCCGGCCTGAAAGATTACATTTGGGATGCCTTTTATTTCTTTTTCTTGCCTATTTGCTCTGGTATATACATATAAACAACTTTTTTTAAAATCCAGTTTATCAACATAATTAATATTAACATTGCATAAATTTAAGGTGTATAGTGTCCAAATGAGTACTGATTTGATAGATGTATATATTGTAAAATGATTACCACAGTAATTTTATTTCACCCTTCATCTCATTGTTACACACTTATATAGTGAGAACGTTTTTAAGATCTTTTTAGCAACTTTCAAATATACAATATAGTATTACTAACTATAATCAATATGCTACGCATTTCCATCCCCCAAACTTATTCATTCCTTTTATAACTGGAAATTTGATCCACTGACTACTTTCATCCATTTTTCTACCTCCAACCCCTACCACTGTCACTTGAAATCACCAATTTGTACTGTTTATATGAGCTTATATTTTTAAAATTTCACTTGACACAGCAGAGACTAGCAATGTATTTGTGCAACTGGGCTTGCTCTTTTGCACTTTTGCTGTCATTGTGAGAGAAAACATATGCCAGAAGCCCACTGAATCAATGTGCAGCTTGGAATCAGACCCAGCTGACCCAGCTAAATATAGTGCATAGAAAGTGGTTAATATCTGTTAAGTGAATAAATGAATGAGTGAAAAAATGAAATTAGAGAGACTAGAAAAGTCATAAGAAGATTCTAGACCTGTATTTGTTTTCTCTCTAACCCTGCCCACGAATGAGTAATTGCTAGGTAGGGGTGAGGATGGAAACCAATGTAATGAATTATGAAAGTTTGTTTTCTTCTAAGGCCATAGGTTAGCATGGCCTTAACATAGCAAACATTCTTGAGCTCAGTATGAAAAGACTTGTCTTTACCTGCAAAATGGATAAAAGTTCAAATACATTTCTGAATGACATATTGATTTAATAATTGCCATGTACAGTCACATATTATGAAATCAGGAAATAAGCTGCCTGCTATAAAGTATATAATTTAGGCACAATTTAGGCAGGGTGGAGAAATGAATGGTGGAGGTGGAATGAAGACTTTCTCTTGCCCTACTCAGCACAAAAGGCTTAAACTCACATTTTAAAAGGATTAAAAGTTCATACTTTTTCCTGAATTATGTACCAATGGGCTAAACATTGAAAGTAGACAACTTAGAAAGCAGGAAACATCTCACTCACTTTATAGCAAAGAGCCACAACCTGAGATCCTTGGTCCCTGAAGTCATGGAGGCTATAACTGGCACACAAAAGACAGGCCTCAGCTGTCATTATTCCTACTCCCTTTTCCACACCCTCTCCCAAGCCTACTAGGCAGCACTGGAGTAAGCAGACACCTCCACTTGGTGGAAGAACAGACCATTTGGAAGCAGTTGTTTTGGGTCTTGGGAACATTCTTAATGAAGGGGGATGATGGGGCAAGAGAACTATGGCATCAATGGTGTAGTCAAATTGAAAGGCTCATAGGGCATCAGTGGGTAAAATGGTCTTTTTAAGGCATCCAGGACAACTCAAACCCTTAGTTTATTTTGTGTTCTCTTAGAAGAGCTGAGTTGAAGGTTTGCGAAGTCCTAGCTGTGATCCCAGACCAACCTGTGAGAGGAGGGAAGCTCTTGACTAGGGATTTCATTTAGTTCTTTGATTCAATTGCCTAGATCCTATGGTTTTAAATGAAAAAATCACCAAATATAAGGAAAATTTTAGGCTCATTTAAACCCCTACCATCATTGCTCCTATTCCTTTATTTATTTCATTTTTTAAAACCAAATAACGGACATTGTGTTAACACTGGGGATTTAAAAATTAATAAGCTATCGAGTCCAGAAGCCAAAATCCAGTTTAAATTGAAAATAAGCAGACTGAGGCATGAAAATTGTTCAAGAAAAAGCAAGTTCCCTGTGACTTACTGGTGGCAGGTAATTGGACAAGTTATTCACCTCTCTCTATGCCTCAGTTGATCCATCTAGAAAATAAACATAATAATAATTATTTATCTCATAGGGGAAAGTGGACTCATTTTAAATGGACACATTTGAAATATGATGTTAGAGGAGAGCTCTGCATATACCCTGGACCACCAACCAGAAAGATGAACAAGTGGGTAGTATAGCAAATTAAGCCTGAAACATCATTGGAGGCAAAAATGACAACTGAAGCTGTTCTAATTTGGGCACATCAAGAGAAGGCAGGATTCTTTGGAAAAGACAATACTGCTGGGAAAAATGTGAGGAAGACCAAATATCAGATGGATTGACACCATAAAAGAACCCATAGGCCTGAGTCTACATGAGCTGAGCAGGGTTGTTGAGGACACAGCATTGTGAACATCATTTGTTCATAGAGTCACCAGGGGTTGAAGCAGAATCAGCAGCACATAATACACACATACGTCATAAGGAATCAAATGAGTTAATGTTTATAAAGCAGTTAAATTGATACTTTTAATACTTATAAAGCATTTAAAATGATGCCTGATACATCATAAGCACTCAACAAATATTAGCTATTATTTTCCCTTTCTGAACCATCCATACCAGTTTCTTAAAGCCCAGTGCTTTAGCGGATTTCACTGTTGGGTTTATTATACATATCATAAGTCATTATACCACAAATTTGCCTTACTAATGAGATTACAGGGCATTAACATTTTAGTTGCTTTTGACACAAAACTTGGCAGTTACCAAACCTCCATTGTGACTCACTTTCATGATCTTTTTCTTATTCTCTATTGATATTATTTATGTAATGTTGTTCTTTAAACTCATTTTTCTTTAATATATGAAGTATTTTTCTAAACAACATTCATAAATCATGATTTTGATGACCTACAAGTATGTTTTGCTAAAATGCATGAAAATAAACTAGTCAACATTAATTGTTAAAATAAAAACGTCTATCCTTGGAATCGCCTAAAATCATCTCAACATTCTACAGCCTTTTGGGGTTTGTAGGTTCTTTAGGCATTTTATCTGATTTAAATAATTTTCCGATGTATGAATACTTAGTCTAAGAACCCTGACGAATTACCCATTGTTTCTCTACTTAGGAGATGGAGGTGAGAAGAAGAAATTTAATTCAGGTAAGGGACACATACTTCTTTCTTCTCTGAGAAGACTTTTTTATTTTGAAGAGCTCTTTCTGTTAGAAATTTTTGACACTTCCTAGCCAAAAACCTACTTGGAGTTTCTCAGCTTCAATTCCAAACTCTGGAAGAGTATTGATTGACTTAGCTTGGGTCAGTCATGGCTAGGGAAACAATATCATAATCTGCTGAGGAAATCATTGGCTTGTACACTGGGCACTTAGTTCAGAAGTTACATCCTTTAACCATTATTTCCCTTACCCTGCAGATACACCCAAGTCATCTATGTGCTAAAAAACCGTAGTTTATTGTATAATATTGTTTCAAATCTTGCACTGTCCTAAGGGTTAATTTGGGGGCACACTCAGGTCTAACAAAGAATGTGTCAAAGTACTAAAGGTGCACTCTAATAGCTGGACTTAAACAGGAAAGTCACTGCTCCTATTGTTGAGGCAATACATTTTTAGAGGGGGTTAATTCCAGATAGGCCATATTTCTTTCATGGTTTATTGTTATAGTCGGTTAAAGTCTTAAGATTTGTTGTTGCTGCCTTTATACCAGCAGTTCCCAACCCATGGATTGGTAAAAATCCAAGATAATGCTCTCATTGGTCTAGGACAAAATGAGAAAAATGAAGATAATGTAAGATACACATATTAGTGTAAGATGGCTAACTATACTCTTTTGGGCCATACTGACCTTTTTTATGACATTATTCCATTCCTACTTGAATGGTAAAAGAGATGTTTGCAACCCTTTGTCAATCCTCCAAACCTAATAGCAACAACAAAAAATTATAGTTTGGTGAAATGTAGAAATATGACAAGTAAATCTCAGTTATTCAAGAGACCCTTAGCTGTATGCATTTATTGTTGTGATATCCAGGGGGAAAGCCAATGGGCCTCAAGATTTCTTTCTATGTTATGGCAGAGAGTATATACTATATACTACTGACATCCACCATCTCTGATACCCACACTGTCCCCTCTATGTACCTTTTTGTAGATGGATCAGAATGTCTTGACACTCCTAATTCATTGATTTGTCAATCCTTTTAGTGTTTCTTGAATACTTTCTCTATGCCAGGCATTGTTCTAGGTGCTGGGGACACAGAATAATGATCTTGGCTCTTAAAGAGTACCCAATCTAGTAGGAAAAAGAAAGACAACAATAAATTATTATAAAGTGATTTTCAAACTAAGGCCTGTGATTCCAGCATCTACTTTGGTGTTTCTGCTAGAGACAAGTGATCCCACTTGTCTCAGACTAAAGAGAATACACCAGAGGTGAATTATCAAAGTCTGGAGGCTTTAAGGAAAGGCTTACAATGTTTTGCAATACTTCAAATAGATAAGTTGCTCCCAACATCAAAGGGAATCCCAGAGCACTGGTTTCTATATTCCTGCTCAAAGGCAGAGTTCTCTAATCTCTCAACTCAGTCTGTAAGCTACTGTGTAGGTGAACTTTAAAAACAAATAATATACCAAGCTAGAAAGCTTGTAAAATACTGAGAGTACCCAGTTGGAACACTTATCTATTGCCACAATAATGTTGTATAACAAACCACCCCAAACTCAATGGCTCAAAACATTTCTTTCAAATCTGGGTTGTAAGGGTGGTTCTGCTGATCTTGGCAGTGTTTCTGTCATAGTTGGGAATCACTTATAGAGCAGTTGGCTGCCCTTTGGCTTATCTTGGATGGCTTTGCCTAGGAAGAATAGCTCTACTTCATGTGTCTTATCTTCCAATAGGCTAGCTCCAGCAACAAAGCTAGCTCCTACAAGGCTTTGAGGCCTATGCTTAGAACCTGTACAGACACTTCTGATGTTTAGACAAGTCATAGGCCAGCCCAGAGTCAAGGGGTAGAGAAATAAATTGCACTTTTTTATGAGAGTGCCGCAAAGTCATATTGCAGAGTGTAAGTACAGGGAAAAAAACCAGAGTCTATTTTGTAATCTTTTTACCACACCAGCTTCCCAGATTATTACAAAACAGTGCCCTTTTCCTGATGTACTCATTACTGTAATGAAAAGGAAGTCATTAAAACCATACTAAAAATAGTGATGAAGTTACACTGAGTCACATCAAAAACATACAACCAGCCCTGGCTGCTGTGGCTCAGTGGACGGATGTTGGCCTGTGAACCAAAGGGTAGCCAGTTCAATTCTTAGTCAGGGCACATGCAAGAGGCAACCACACGTTTCCCTCTCTCTCTCCTTTCCCCTCTGTCTAAAATAAATTTTAAAGATCTTTGAAAAAAACCCAAAAAACCATAAAACCACTGACTCCCTGGAAGAGAACAGAGCATTGTTACTGCTTGGCTGAGGACACATAGAAATATCCCTGAAGACACCCTGAAAATATTAGTAGTACTCAAAGAGGAAAACAATAACCATGATGGTCAATCCACTAACTTTAACCAGGAGACACTGGCTGAATATTTTAAAATTTTTATTTAGCTTCTTTTTTTGTTTGTTTGTTATTGCCCCATTTCTTTTTCCCTTTTCTTCTTGTCCAGCCCCAACAGCCCACACACACTTTAAGGAATCTATTTCTTAATTTGGTTCCTAAAAACTCAAAGTCTGAAAACAAACGAGAATGTTTACAGAAAACAGCAAAATCAATAGAGGGAGGGATTTCCCTCTAGAGACTAGAACAGGATTCTTCAGGGACAGGAGGGAAAAGAGAAGGGAGTGGAGGAGAGCTATAGGGTAGGTGACCTTGACCTCCTGGAGAGGGCCACAGATGCCTGAGGATTGGATGGTGTACTTTCTAATTCTGTACACTCTGCAGCCGGACTTACTGGGTTCCAGTACAGCTCTGCCATTTACCAACCCATGTGAAATTTATGCAAATCATGTAACTCCTACGACTTTTGACTTCCTTGTCTGTAAAATAGGAGTAAAGAGAGGACTACCTTGAGGATCGCTATTTAAATCAAATAATGTTTGCAAGTGCTTAGATAGTTCCTGGCACATAGTAAGTACTATGTAAAGATAAGCTGAAGCCGTATTTCTGGTCCAGAAGCCAGTTGGACTTCTGGGTGCCTCTGAAGTTATATAGGAGGCAGAGACTGAAAGTCCAACTGGGCTCACTCCACCTCCACTGGTTTATACTCTGTAAGCCCCGGAAATTTAGGTACAGCCCTGGTAAAAGGAGGTGGGAACTCCAAATTCTCTGAAATTATGTTTCTGCCACCCTAGTGAAATAAAACCTTCAAATAAAAATTAGGCTGCATGAGAGAAAAATAAAATAAGTTTTATTTCTTGCGCCCTCACATTTGTATACTGGAATTCATTTGCACTCATTTGTCTTACCCCAGACTAGACTGTGAGCACTGTGTGGGCTTCACCCATTTCTCTTTCCCATGCGGAGCTACTTGCACAGGAGAGGTACTCAGTGGATATCAGGTGAATGAACCGGTGCAGTTATTTTTTTTATCATTAAGGTGAAATTCATATAACATTAAATTACAAAATTTAAGAAAATTTTAAGTGTTGTGGCAAAATGCATAAGATATGAAATTTATCATCTCAACTATTTTTAAGTATACATGTCAGTGGTATTCAAGTACATTTAGATTGTTGTGGAACCACCACCTCTATCTGATTTCAAAGTATTTTCATCATACCATAGAAAAGCTTCTACCCACTTAGTAGTTACTCTCCCAGCCCCTGTCAACCATCAATCTGTTTTCTCTATGGATTTATCTATTCTGAACATTTCATATCATATAGTACGTGACCCTTTGTGTCTGCTTTCACTTAGCATAATGTTTTCAAGGTTCTTCTGCATTGAAAAATGTATCAATACTTCTTTTATATAGCTGACTAACATGCCATTGCATGTTAATACAACAATTTGTTTATCCATTCATGAGTTGATAGACATTCGAGTTGTCTCCACCTTTTGGCTACTGAGAATAGTGATGCCATGAACAGTGCTTACATGTATTTGTTTGAGTACCTGTTTTCAATTCTTTAGGACTAGAATTGCTAGAAATCTACATTTAACTTTTTAAGAAACCATCAAAGTGTTTTCACAGCACAAATGCAATTACTGATGGACTCTACAGCCACATTAGATTGATGGTCCCTCTGAACACTTTGAAAAGTCAGTTCACCATCTGCACCAATTTTCTTCTAGTCCAAGGATTCCTAGAATTGTTCTATCCTCTTTCAGTGTCAGAGCCTGAGCTGGAGATCAGCAAGTGACTTAAGCTGCTGATTCCTGGAAGAAGCCTTGGAATATCTTGCTTCTGCCTATTCTATGCTCACTCCCTCTGCCCTGTCCTTCTAGAATTGATTCTTGGCTTTGGTCTCCTAGGGTACATATCACTGCAAAATTCAATCTGCCAAAAAAATGTTTTTATTGGTAAATTAACAGGTACACAAAAAACAAATATACCACTTAATAAATTATTATAAGTCAGACATCCCTTTAGCCACCATCCATGAAAGGAGATAGAACCTTGCCAGCCATCACATAAGTTCTCCATCAGGACCTCTCGTACACAAGCCCCAGACCCTACTAAGAATAACCATCATTCTAACTTTTAGGGCAGTCACTTCCCTGCTTTTATTTATAGCTTTATCAACCAAGAGTGCACCTTTGTCCTTTATACTTTCTATAATTGGAAGTTGGATCTAAAGGATAATCAAAATCAAGTTTGATTTTTTTTTAGAGTGAAGACTGCTTCACAGATGGCATTGTGCACCAAGAAGCACATGACTGCTTTAGCCATTAGCAGCCACTGACGCTCAATGTTTAGATTTTTAATTCATTACATATGCAAAATACTGCTCTCCCATTCTGTCATTCCTTTTTCATTTAGTTTTTGGCACATTATATCAAGAAAACCTTTTACTCACTTCCTCTTTAGTCATCCAGTAATGAGTTCATATTACAAAAACAGGATAAATGCTCAAGTCTTGCTCTTGACCAATTTTCAAACTAATCAGTTGGTTCTCTAGAATCTTTCAAAGGTGAACAATTAAGATTTTTCCATGATTATGAATGCATAATTTTAAACAAACTCAATGTTTCACTCCACTGAAGTTATTTCCTTACTGATGCTCAATTTGTCAGACTTAGTTTTAAACTGCTAGTCAAATGAAGCCTGAGCAGTTAGTACAGGACTCCATTTCACTTGCTAAGTATGACATGACATGTTTCTTTTTATCATAGGGAAATAACATTTTGTAAAATATATTTTATTGATTATGCTATTATATTTGTCTCAATTTTTCCTCTTTTGCCCCTCTCCACCTAATACCACCATCCCTCCAGCAATCCCCTCCCTTAGTTCATGTCCATAGCTCATGCATATAAGTTCTTTGGCTTCTCCATTTCCTATACTATTCTTAACATCCCCCTGTCTATTTTGTATCTACAATTTATGCTTCTTAATTCCCCATACCTTTTCCACAATTCTCCCCTTTCCCCTCCCAGCTGATAACCCTTCAAATGATCTTCATGTCTATAATTCTGTTCCTGTTCTCCTGTTTGCTTAATTTTTTTCCTTTTGTTTTTCAGATTTTGTTGTTAATAGTTGTGAGTTTGTTGTCATTTTAATGTCCATAGTTTTGATCATCTTCTTTTTCTTAAGTAAGTCCCTTTAACATTTCATGTAATAATGGCTTGGTGATGATGAATTCCTTTAGCATTACCTTTTCTGGGAAGCACTATATCTGCCCTTCCATTCCAAAGGATAGCTTTGCTGGATAGAGTAATCTTGGTTGTAGGTCCTTGCTTTTCATCACTTTGAATACTTCTTACCAGCCCTTCTTGACTACAAGGTTTCTTTTGAGAAATCAGCTGATGGTCTTATAGGAACTCCTTTGTAGGTAACTCTCTGCTTTTCTCTTGCTGCTTTTAAGATTCTCTCTTTATCTTTAACCTTTGGCATTTTAATTATGATGTGTCTTGGTGTGGCCAAGTTATTTGGGACTCTCTGTGCTTCCTGGATTTGTGTGTTTATTTCCTTCACCAAGTTAGGGAAGTTTTCTTTAATTATTTTTTCAAATAAGTTTTCAATTTCCTATTCTTCCTCTTCTCCTTTGTCATACCTCTGATTTGGATGCTGGCACATGTAGAGATGTCCCAGAGTCTTCTTATTCTCTCCTCGGTTTTTTGAATTTTTTAAAAAATATTTCATTGATTATGCTATTACAGTTGTTCCATTTTCCCCTCATCATTCCCCTCTACCCTGCACACCCCCTCCCACATTCCCCCCTTTAGTTCATGTCCATGTGTCATAAGTTCTTTAGCTTCTACATTACCCACACTATTCTTGCCCCCCCTATTTTCTACCCACTGTCTATGCTACTTACTCTCTGTACCTTCCCCCCCTCTCCTCCTCCCACTCCCCTCTTGCTAACCCTCCATATGATCTCCATTTCTGTGTTTCTGTTCCTGTTCTAGTTGTTTGCTCAGTTTGCTTTTGTTGTAGGTGTAGTTGTTAATAGCTGTGACTTTGCTGTCTTTTTACTGTCACATTTTTATGTTCTTTTTCTTAGATAAGTCCCTTTAACATTTCATATAATAAGGGCTGGGGGATGATGAACAACTTCAACTTGACCTTATCTGAGAAGCACTTTATCTTCCCTTCCATTCTAAATGAAAGCTTTGCTGGATAGAGCAATCTTGTATGTAGGTCCTTGCCTTTCCTGACTTGGAATACTTCTTTCTAGCCCCTTCTTGCCTGTAAGGTCTCTTTTGAGAAATCAACTGACAGTCTGATGGGAACGCCTTTGTAGGTGACTGTCCCCTTATCCCTTGCTGCTTCTAGAATTCTCTGCTTCATTTGAATCTTGGATAATGTAATTATAATGTGCTTTGGTGTGTTCCTCCTTGGGTCCAACTTCTTTGGGACTCTCTGAGCTTCCTGGACTTCCTGGTAGTCTATTTCCTTTGCCAAATTGGGGAAGCTCTCCTTTATTCTTTGTTCCAATAAGTTTTCCACTTGTTGCTCTTCCTCTTCCCCTTCTGGTACCCCTATAATTCGTATGTTGGGACGTTTAAAGATGTTCTGGAGATTCCTAAGCCTCTCCTCATTGTTTTGAATCCTTGTTTCTTCATTCTTTTCTGTTTGTTTGTTCTTTCTTCCTTCTGGTCTACTCCATTCATTTGAGTCCCAGTTTTCCTCCGATCTCTATTGGTTCCCTGTGCGTTTTCCTTCATTTCACTTAGTGTAGCCTTCATTTGTTCATCTAATTTGCAACCAAAATGTACCAATTCTGTGAGCATCCTGATCACCAGGGCTTTGAACTGTGCATCTGTTAGGTTGGCTGTCTCTTGGTTGCTTAGATGAATTGGCTCTGGGCTTTCATCTGTTCTCCCATTTGAGCCATTTTGGGGTCTGTTTGGTTTTGTTTTTGGTCTGGGCATAGCTGTTACATAGTGAGGGGTGGAGCCTTAGGTGAAATTCCCCAGGGTAGTGCAGCCCAGTTGCTGGGTAGTGATGCTGCATGTAGGGTGGTGTCTGAGAGGGAACAATGGCGCTTGCTCTGCACTCTCTCAGATTCCAGTCCTTTCCGCTGCTTTCCCCAAGCAAATTGGGCCCTTTTGGTGCTGATTTTCTGGTGGGCTTGTGTACATTCTAGGACCCTGTGAATCTCTCCAACAAACTCTCCTGTGCGGCTGCGAGCCTCTCCTGGCACTTCAACCCACACAAGTGTTTTCAATCGGTGCTTTTAGGCTTTATTTCCCGGTGCTGGGGCCCTGGGTTGCACAGTCTGTCTCGCTGACAGTTTTCACCTGGTTTACCTGCCTGTGAATGTGTGACCACGGTCAGCCACCTTGTGTGCCTCACTTGGTCTGCTCGTTGCTTCCCTGCACCCGGTAACTGCTGCCTGTGCACCTGAAGTGTGCCAACTACTGCCTGCACATCCGGGACCACTAGACACTGCTTTTTCCTGCCTGGATCCCTCTCCGCTGGCTGCTGACTCTGCCTCTCTTACCGGTCTGGGTGAATCGTTGTTGGACTTCCCTATAATTCAAGTTCCTATCTGTTCTGGTTGTTTTTTTGGTTCTAAATTTTTGTTGTCCTTAATTTTGGTTTTGAGAGGAGGCACAGTGTGTCCACGTATGCCTCCATCTTGACCAGAAGTCGGTTTTTTGAATTCTTCTTTCTTCATTCTGTACTGCTTGACTCTTTATTCTTCCTTATGTTCCAAGTCATTGCTTCGAACGCCTGCTTCCTTCCTTTCACTGTTGGTTCCTTGTGGATTTTTTTTTTACTTCACTTAGTATAGCCTTCATTTCTCCCCTTATGCATTTGCCATACTCAATGAGTTCTCTGAGCATCCTTATTAACTGTGTTTTGAACTCTGCATCTGATAGGTGTGCTATCTCAGTTTCATTTAGTTCTTCTGGAGTTTTGATCAGTTCTTTCATTTGGGCCATATTTCTTTGTCTCCTCAATTTGGCAGCCTCCTTGTGTTTGTTTCTATGTATTATGTAGAGCCACTTTGACTCCCTGTCTTGGTACACCTGTTATGGTATAAGGGGAAGAACCTTAGGTATTCACCAGGGTGGGGCAACCCACTTAGCTGCTTTGTGGTGCTGTGTGTAGGAGAGGGGTACGAGAAGGAACAATGCCACTTGCTCAGTTCTTGCCCCCTTTCCAGTCACTTCTCTCACTTCTCATATGCAACTGTCACCCTTCTAGCTGCTGTCCTAGTGCTAAATCCTAGAGTGAGTGGATTTGCATAGGTTTTAGGGCCATGCAGAACCTTTAAATGGACTCTCTGGGAGACCAGCAGTTTCTTCCACCACCCAAACCTGCACTGGTTTTTATAGCCAGAAGTTATGAGGCTTTATTACTCCAATGCTGAAACCCTGGGCTGCACTGTCTTGCCTGGGGCTGGGATCACTAGCTCCCAGGTGTCCCTCCTGGTTTTTATCCGCCACACTTGAACGTGGGATACCCGTTTTGCTGGCAGCCACCACCACTGCCTCACTGTGACCAGGCCCTGGCTCCCCATCTCCGCCCCTTGTACCCATCTGGTTGGATATTTCTTCTTTAAAACCTTGGTTGTCAGACTTCCATACAGTTCGATTTTCTGGAAGTTCTGATTGTTTTTTGTTTTGAGGTTAGTTATGATCCTTCTTATGGTTGTATAAGGAGGCAAAACATGTCTTCTTACACCTCCATCTTGGCTGGAAGTCTCTAGTTCTGACTTTTTAAAAACCCAAGTTGTTTTTGCCCTGACCGGCATGGCTCAATGGGTTGGGTGTTGGCCAGCAGACCAAAAGCTCACCAGTATGGTTCCTGATCAGAGCACATGCCTGGGTTGTAGGCCAGGTCCCCAGTCAGGGGAATGCAAGAGGCAATTAATTGATGTTCTCTCACACAATATTTCTCTTTCTCTCTTTCTCCATCCCTTCTTTTCATTCTAAAAATAAATAAATAAAATCTTTTTTAAAACATACAAGTTGTTTTTTAAATGTCTGAGTTACTAATTTTTGACATTTTCTTCTCAGAGTATTTTGTTTAGAACTTTGTTTTGTGTAGACACTATTGCTTACCTTGGAAAAAAATTTGGATGGTTTCTTCTAGGATCCTATATGTTGTCCTGAAACTGAACTATTTGTTATGTTAATTTTGTTGAATGGGAGTCCAAGATGTAACTGGTATAAATCTGGCTTCTGCATTCACATGCAGCAAAGCCTCTTGTGAGTGACCATGGTCTGGGAGGGAAAGCTTGTTTCCTACCATGAGGCTGGGGTTAGTAGTTACTGATTTTTGGTTTCCTACCATGACCCTGGGGTTAGTAGTTACTGATTTTTGGTCCTCATTGGAACAGGGCTTTCCCAGTTCTGAAAGTGCCCCATTTCTGCTCCTACCTGTCCATTCTTTCCTTCCTTGAGAGCATACGTTTGTTTTCTTAATGGGGAAAAGAGGACTGTTTTACCATCATATCCATGTCTTTGGAGCAGGGATGGCAGTGTTTCCCACACCTGTTTAGTTTCTCCAAAAAGAAGTACTGTCAGTGTTTCTGTATATTATTTCACTGACTACTCTCACCACCTATGGAGTAAATGGCATTATCTCCATTTTACAGACAAGGTGGTGGTTTCAGAGAGTTACTCACTCTAAGTCACAGGTAGTCAGCACAGACCTACAATCTTAACTCAAGGCTGTGTTACTTTCCACTATTTCTGCTTCACTGTGTTATTTATTTTTAATTTACATTACGTCCTCTTGCCTTTTGAAAACTAAGTTTGGACACTATTTTAAAGAGAATCAACGTGCAACATGAGTGAATTTCATTTAAAAATATCTGAAAGATTGTTGTATGACACATCCCTCTTTTAGAGACTCATTTTCATACTTATAAAAACCATGGGCAGCATTCTGAAAGGCAACTGTGACACCTTTCAGCCTCTCCTCCCAGAACTGCCTCATGCTCACTGGCATTGAACTTCAAATTGACAGCACTTCTCTCTTGGTGGACACTGTCCCAGACAAAAAGCTCCCTTTTTGACTAAATACAGAAATAGCGCTAACCCTCCACACTCCTTCCCTGCCCCCACAACATGGCTGGCACCACACACTCCTTTGCTATTTGCAAGTTTATTTAACAGCCAACCCCACTGTCTCCTTCCATGGAAAGTATTTTCCTCATTGTCTTTTCGAGGGCCTCTGAAGCAGCTTCTTTTAACCAATAAAAACATTTAGTTCTTCTATTTTGGGAAAGTTAATATTCCTGTATATTTCATGTTGGATAAGATATGTTGAATGCAAGCGACTTATCTTTTTTTACCCCATTCTTCATGCCAGTCTTTTAAGAAAAAATCTGTTTGCATTCATTCTACTTTGGCTGCTCCTGCTGCAGTGAAGAACACTTTTGGATCAAGTTCCCAGTGGCAGCACCGATGGGGGAAAGTCTGCATTTTTTTTTAGGATGACTGGCATCGCTCCTGGTGCCATTGGATCCCACCCTGCTTCCAGGAGTGGGGCTGTTATTTTAAAGCACTTAAATCTTCTGAGTCTCACCAAGTGTTTTTCTGTTTTTTTCCAATGATCTTCAGAAGTGCTTTTAGAGAAAATTTAAAATGTCACACTTGAACTACGTATGTTTTTACAAGTGAAGTTAAAGCACAATTCGGCAATCAGATCAAAAGCACATAGTTTCTCTTGCATTGCTTCTGAAAACCCTAACCTCTGCAAGGGGGTGGGTCTAGACACGCAGAAAGTCCTGTAGGGGCATGAAAACAAATAATTTAGATTTCCTTCGAACCTCCTTCAATTCTACTGAATTCAGAAAAATTACAGGCAATCTCCAACTTGCATTTCAGAAGTTGTCAAAGAAGGAGAGCCCTGATCTGTGACTAGAGGTAGGTTGAAAAGGAAATAATGTCATTTGTACAAATTTGTGCAGATGTTTCCCATAGGAACAGTGATAGAGAGGAAAGAGGTAGCTTCCCAGATTACCCTGTAAAGCCAATTAAACCAAAACCTCTCAGCTCCGCTTGAATGGAAAAGGTGTCCACTAACCCTTGCTACTTCCAGGCACCAGAGACCTCATGCCCCAAATTAACTCCATTTCCAAACAAACTTTGGGATGGGTGATCTGACAGCCAGGATTCTTTTTTTTTTTTTTTTTGCAGTGAATTTGTAATTTTTTATTTTTTGCATTTTAAAATTATATTTATGATTATGCCATTAGAGTTGTCCTGATTTTTCCCGCTTTGTCCACCTCCAACTAGCATGCCCCTACTCCCTCAGTCAATCCCCACACCATTGTTCATGTCCATGGGTCATGTGTATAAGTTCCTTGGCTACTCCATTTCCTATACTGTACTTTATAACCCAGCAGCTATTCTGTAACTACTTATTTGTGTACTTCTTAATCCCCTCACTTCTTCATACATTCCCCCACACCCTCTTGCCACTTGGCAACCATCAAAACCCTCTCCATATCCATGATTCTCTGTCTGTTCTTCTTGTTTGCTGAGTTTTTTTTTCAGATTGAATTGATGATAGATATGTATTTTTTGCCATTTTATTGTTCATGGTTTTAATCTTCTTTTTCTTAAGTTAGTCCTTTTAACAGTTCAAATAATAATGGTTCAGTGGTGATGAACTTTAGTTATTTCTTGTCTGAGAAGCTCTTTATCTGCCCTTTGATTCTAAAAGGTATTTTTTCTGAGTAGACCAACCTTGGATGTAGGTCCCACATTTACATGACTTTGAATATTTTTTGCCAGCCCCTTCAAGCCTGCAATTTTTCTTTTGGGAAATCAGAAGTTTTATGCGAACTCCCCTGTAGGTAACTAACTGCTTTTCTCTTGCTGCTTTTAAGATCCTCTCTTTATCTTTAACCTTTGTCATTTTAATTATGGTGTCTTGGAGTGGACCTCTTTTGCATCTATCTTGTTTGGGACTCTGTGCTTCCTGGACTTGCATGTCTATTTCCTTCACCAAATTAAGGAAGCTTTCTTCCATTATTTTTTCAAAGAGATTCCCCATTTCTTGCTTTTTCTCTTCTCCTTCTAGCACCCCTATGATGCAAATGTCAGGAGGCTTGAATGGTCTCAGAGGCTTCTTACACTTTCTTTGTTTTGGGGGATTCTTTTCTTTTCTTGTTGTTCTGATTGGTTGTTTTTTGCTTCCTTATGTTCCAAATCATTGACTTGATTTTCAGTTTCGTCTACTCCACTGTTGTTTCCCCATAAATTGTTCTTTTTTTTCAGTTAGTGAATCCTTAGTTTCTGACTGGATCTTTTTATTTTTATTTTTATTGTTGATCTTGTACAGTTTTCTGTCTTTTATTCTCACCCCAACCCACCACCCCAGTCCTCCCCACCTACCTCCCATTTCCACCCCCCATAGTTTTTGTCCATGTGTCCTTTATACTTGTTCTTGTAAATCCTTTTCCTTTTCCCCTGAAATTCCCTCTCCTCTCTCCTCTGGTGACTTTCAGCCTCTTCGAAATTTCCATGTCTTTGATTATATTATGCTTGTTTGTTTGTTTTGTTGATTAGCTTCCTGTTAAAGGTGAGATCATATGGTATTTGTCTTTCACTGCCTGGCTTATTTCGCTTAGCATGATGCTCTCAAGTTCCATCCATGTTGTTGCAAAGGGTAGGAGCTCCTTCTTTCTTTCTGCTGCATAGAATTTCATTGTGTAAAGGTACCACAGTTTTTTGATCCATTCATTTACTGATGGGCATCTACGTTGCTTCCAACACTTGGCTATTGTAAATTGTGCTACTATAAACATAGGGGTGCATAGGTTCTTTTGGATTGGTGTTTCAGGGTTCTTAGGATACAGTCCTAGCAGTGGAATTGCTGGGTCAAAAGGTAGATCCATTTTTAGTTTTTTTAGAAAAATCCATACTGTTTTCCATAGTGGTTGTAACAATCTGCAATCCCACCAACAGTGCACGAGGGTCCCCTTTTCTCCACAACCTCTCCAACACTTGCTGTTTGTTGCTTTGTTTATGAAGGCCATTCTGACTGGTGTCAACTGGTATCTCATTGTGGTTTTAATTTGCATCTCTCTGATAGCTATCGATATCGAGCATCTTTTCATGTGTCTCTGGATCCTCTGCATGTCCTCCTTGGAGAAGTGTCTGCCCAAGTCCTTTGCCCATTTTTTAATTGGGTTGCTTGTCTTTTTAGAGTGGATTCGTGTAAGTTCTTTGTATATTTTGGAGATTAAACCCTTGTCTGAGGTATCATTGTCAAATATGTTTTCCCATACAGTCGGTTCTCTTTTTATTTTAATACTGTTTTCCATGGCCATGCAGAAGCTTTTTATTTTGATGAGATCTCATTTGTTTATTCTTTCCTTTATGTCCCTTGCTTTAGGGGACATATCAGGAAAAATGTTGCTGCGTGTAATATCTGAGATTTTCCTGCCTATGTTCTCCTCTAGAACTTTAATGGTGTTATGGCTTATGTTTAAATCTTTTATCCACCTTGAATTTATTTTTGTGTAAGGTGTAAGTTGGTGCTCGAGTTCCATTTTCTTGCACGAAGCTGTCCAGTTCTCCCAACACCACTTGTTGAAGAGGCTATTTTTACTTCATTTATTGTTGCTGCCCCCTTTGGCAAATATTAATTGACTATAGAGACTAAGGTTTATTTCTGGGCTCTCTGTTCTATTCCACTGGTCCACATGCCTGTTTTTATGCCAGTACCAAGCTGTTTTGATTACAGTGGCCTTGTAATACATTTTGGTATCAGGTATTGTGATCCCTCCTACTTTGCTCTTCTTTCTCAAGATTGCTGCCGCTATTCTGGGTCCTTTATTGTTCCATATAAATTTTTGAAGTGTTTGTTCTATATCTGTGAAATATGCCATTGGAACTTTAATAGGTATTGCATTGAATCTGTAGATTGCTTTGGGAAGTATGGACATTTTGATGATGTTAATTCTTCCGATCCATGAACACGGTATGTGTTTCCATTTATTTGTGTCTTCCTTGATTTCTTTCTTCAGTGTTGTGTAGTTTTCTGCATACAGGTCTTTTACCTCCTTGGTTAGGTTTATTCCTAGGTATTTTATTTTTCTTTTTGCTATATCAAATGGGATTTTTTTCTTGATTTCTGCTTCTGTTGTTTCATTGTTGGTATACAAAAACGCCTTTGATTTCTGGATATTGACTTTGTATCTGGCTGTTTGGCCAAATTCATTTATTAGGTCAAGCAGTTTTTTGGCCATATCTATAGGATTTTCTATGTATATCATGTCATCTGCAAACAATGATAGTTTTGTTTCCTCCTTTCTGAGTTGGATGCCTTTTATTTCCTTTTCTTGTCTAATTGTTGTGGCTGAGACTTCCAATACTATATTGAATAGAAGTGGTGAAAGTGGACAGCCTTGTCTTCTTCCTGATTTTAGTGGAAAAGAATTTAGTTTTTGCCCGTTGAGTATGATGCTGGCTGTAGGTTTCCCATTTATAGCCTTTATGATATTGAGAAATGCTCCCTCTATTCCCACTTTGCTAAGTGTTTTTATCATAAATGGGTGTTGTACCTTATCAAATGCTTTTTCCGCATCTATTGATAGGATCATGTGATTTTTGTCTTTGCTTTTGTTTATGTGATGAATTACATTTACTGATTTGCGAATGTTGAACCATCCTTGCATCCCTGGGATGAATCCCACTTGGTCATGGTGTATGATCTTTTTAATGTGTTGTTGGATGCGGTTTGCCAATATTTTGTTGAGGATTTTAGCATCTATGTTCATCAGCGATATTGGCCTGAAGTTCTCCTTTTTTGTTGTGTCTTTATGTGGTTTTGGGATTAGGATGATGCTGGCTTCATAAAAAGAGTTTGGGAGTCTTCCATCATTTTGGGTTTTTTAGAATAGTCTGTGGAGAATAGGGGTTAGCTCTTCCTGAAATATTTTGTAGAATTCTCTTGTGAAGCCATCTGGTCCAGGACTTCTGTGTGTCGGTAGTGTTTTGATTACTGATTCAATTTCACCAGCTGTTATTGGTCTGTTCAGGCTTTCCGTTTCTTCTTCATTGAGTTTTGGAAGGTTATATTTTTCTAGAAACCTGTCCATTTCACCTAGGTTTTCAAATTTCTTGGCATACAGTTCTTTATAGTAATTTCTTACAATCCTTTGTATTTCTGCGGTGTCAGTTGTAATATCTCCTCTTTCATTTCTGATTGTGTTTATTTGAGTCCTCTTTTTTTTTCTTGATGAGCCTGCTTAAAGGCTTGTCGATTTTGTTGATCTTTTCAAAGAACCAACTCCTGGATTCATTTATCTTTAGGATTGTGGTTTTAGTTTCTATGTCATTTAATTCTGCTCTGATCTTGGTTATTTCTTTCCTTCTACTTGCTCTAGGCTGTCTTTGCTATTGTTTCTCGAGTTCTTTTAGGTGTAGGGTTAAGTTGTTTGTTTTAGATGTTTCTGTCTTTTTTAGGTAGGCCTGTATCGCTATAAGCTTCCCTCTGAGGACTGCCTTTGCTGTGTCCCATAAGTTTTGGGTTGATGTGAGTTCATTATTGTTTGTTTACAGAAACTCTTTGATTTCCTCCCTAATTTCATTCTTGACCCATTCATTGTTTAATAGCATGCTATTCAATCTCCATGATTTTGAGGGTTTTGGGTTTTTCTCCTTGGGGTTGGTTTCTAGTTTCAGTCCCTTGTGGTCCGAGAAAATGCTTGGTATGATTTCAATTTTCTTGAATTTGTTGAGGCTTGATTTGTGTCCTATCATGTGGTCTATCTTTGAAAATGTTCAGTGTGCATTTGAAAAGAATGTGTATTTACTTTCTTTGGGATGAAGGGCTCTATATATATCAGTTAAGTCCATTTCCTCTAGAGTGTTGTTCAATGCCACAATATCTTTGTTGATATTTTGTTTGGAAGATCTGTCCATTTTTGACAGAGGGGTGTTAAAATCACCTACTATAATTGTGTTGCTGTCAATATCTTTCTTGAAGCCCTCTAAAATTTTCTTGATGTATTTAGGTGCTCCTCCGTTGGGTGCATATATATTTCCAATGTTTATGTCTTCTTGGTGGATTCTTCCCTTGAGTATTATGAAGTGACCTTCTGGGTCTCTCTTTATGGCCCTTCTTTTGAAGTCTATTTTGTCTGATATGAGTATTGCTACCCCAGCTTTTTCTTCCTGACCGTTTGCTTGGAAAATTTGTTTCCAGCCCTTCACTTTGAGCCTGTGTATGTCTTTTGTCTTGAGGTGGGTTTCTTGTAGACAGCATATGTGTGGGTCATGCTTTCTTATCCATTCAGCTGTTCTATGTCTTTTGATTGGAGCATTTAATCCATTTACATTTAAGGTTATTATTGATAGGTATTTATTCATTGCCATTTTTGTACCTGTGTTCCTCTCTCTCTTTCTCTCTCTGTCTTTTCCTTTCTTCCCTTAAAGCAGTCCCTTTAGTATCTCTTGCAGAATTGGTTTGGTAGAGGTGTATTCTTTTAGACTTCTTTTGTCTGGGAAGCTCCTTATTTGGCCTTCTATCTTGATTGAAAACCTTGCTGGGTAAAGTAGTCTGGGTTGCAGGCCGTTGGTTCTCATTGCTTGAAATATTTCTTGCCATTCTCTTCTGGCTTGGAGCGTTTCCATTGAGAAGTCAGCTGCTAATCTTATCGGGGTTCCCTTGTATGTTACTTCCTTTTTTTCCCTTGCTGCCTTTAAGATTCTCTCTTTGTCTTGGAATTTTGCCATTTTAATGATGATGTGTCTTGAAGTGGGCCTGTTTGTGTTCCTTTTGATTGGGACTCTCTGTGTTTCCTGTATTTGTGTGGCTTTTCTCTCACCAAATTAGGGAAGTTTTCCATCATTACTTTTTCAAACAGGTTTTCTATCCCTTGTTCTTGTTCTTCTCCTTCTGGTATCACTATTATAGGGATATTATTCTGTTTCATGTTGTCTTGCATTTCTCTTAAACACTATTCATTCTTTCTAAGCCTCTTTTCCTTATCTTGCTCATTCTGGGTGTTTTTTTTTTTTCTATTTTGTCCTCCAACTCGCTGATCCAATCTTCTGCTTTTCATTCCTTCTACTGTGTTCTTCAGTTCAGAAATTGTGTTCTTATTTCCTCTTGGCCCTTGTTGATAGTTTCTATTTCTTTTTTCATGTTGATATAGTTTGTGGTGAGTTCATCATAACTTCCCTGTAGTTTATGGTAGCTCATTGAGAGCTCTTGAGCTTCCTGACAACCATTGTTTTGAACTCAATATCTGATAGTTGAGTTGCCTCCCATTTCATTTAGCATTCTTTCTGGAGCTTCCTCCTTTCCTTTCATCTGGGGATTGTTCCTTTGTCTTCCCATTGTTTGTAAGACTCTTCTTGTTAGCCTCAGCTTCTTAAATTGATCTGTTCTGGCTCCCTAGGTTTGTGGTATGACCTTCTGTGGTAGAATATCTGTGAGATTCAGTGGTGGATTCTCCTTCGGATATTCTGTTGTTCACAGCTTTCACTGTCTCATCAGCTGGAATACCCTCTTTTGGGGGCCAACTCTGGTTTTTGTCACAGTTCCAGGCTTGTTTGTTTGTTTGTTTTGTCTCACTCGTGGGTATTTAAAAAGAGAAGGGGGGGAATGAAAAAAAGAAGAAAGAAGAAAAAAGAGGAAGGTAGAAGAGATAAAATTGGAAAGAAAGGAAGGGGAATATGACAAGAAGGAATTAAAGGGAGGCAAAAAGAATTGTGGAGTAAAGAAGAAGATAAAAATAATGAAGAAGGAACAATTAAAAACTCATATAAATAGGCACAAAAACAAAACACAAACTAGCAAAACAAAACACACACACACACACACACACACAGCCAAAAAAAAAAAAAAGGAACAAACAAAGCAAAACAAAATATTTTAAAAAAAATTAAAAAAAAAAAAACCCTCTTGTTTTCAAAGTTGCTGAGCCGGTTTTTCTGGTCTTGCTGGCTACAATGGCTGAAGGGTCATCTTACTGCTTTTCTCTGTGTTCAGAACTCAGTCCTCATTGTGCTATGTATCCCAGCGTTAGTGGGCACCTCTCCCCACAGGGTTTCCAGCGTGTGTTCTGAGCCTCCTGGTGTGTGCGCACTTCCCCGAATTTATGGGTGTGTGCTAGGTTCTCTAGTCGTGCACAGCCACCTGCCTTTACCCCTGCGAGGCTTTCTGTGGTCGGGCACAGCTGCCTGCCTTTGTCCCTGCGCTGCTTTCTGTGATCAGGCGCAGCCCCCTGCCTTGGCCCCTACACGGCTTTCTGTGGTGTGCCTACATCTATGGTCCTGAGCTGTCCGCGTTTGAGCACCCACCCGTGCACTGGCAACTTTGGCTCCACAGCTGTCTCCAGTAGCCAGCGCCTATGTTTTCACGAGTGTCCACTATCCTGCGACCGTGTGCGGTCCCATGTGGGTGCCTATTTTCATGCAGCTATCTCACTTCACACGCGACTTTGTCTGCTGTTGGGGCGACCACGAAAACTCAGTTCAAAGTCGCACAGTGACCTGGTGCAGGGCACCCGCTTTTGCTCTGCTGCAGTCACACGGCGGCCCCTGAGATCTCCCAGCTGGTTCAGCGGCTGACCCAGCTCCCTCCCCAGAGCCCTGGGGCAGGCTTGGCGGAGCGCCGGGCCAGGACCTCAGCCGCCCCGCTCTCTGCACGCTGATCCCTGGACTCCTATTGTTCTGAAGAGCTCTCCTTACCGCTGGTTTTTCAATGTCCGCTACAATTTCCGACCTCTTATTCTCAAATATGCTGTGTTACTGTTCCTTGTCTGCTCTGTTCTTCCATAGATTGGCCCGGTTTTTCTCCCGTGTGTAGGAGGGAAATGGGGTCTACTCCCTCCTACCACGCCACCATCTTCCGACCCCCAGGATTCTAACCCTAATATCAGGGACTTATCGCCATCCTCAGGGAGTTGTGAGTATGAAAGGTGTGGAGATGTGGGGAAAGCTCCAGATGCACAATGGGTACCGGTAGGAAGGCTGGGCACCAACTCCTGCTTCCTGGATTCCTTGTTGTTTGTGGAGTGACCACACTCCTGTCCCTAATGTAACACTCCTGTCTCTAGCCTCACCTCTTACTCCTCTCCATAGAGAAGACTGAGACTGACCTCCATTCATCCATGTTACTGCATCAGCACTGGGGAAACCTGCCTTTTTATCTTCCCACTTTGCCTGGGGTCAGCATGGGGCAGCGAGAGTCTGGGTTGGAGCAAGTGCTCTACAGACTCAGACTTGCCCTCATGGGTGTCTCCCGGCTTAGACTGGTGAAACACCGAGGGCAGAAATGGAGCAAGCTTTCTGGCTAGAGATCCGAAACCACAGTCTCCATAAACCATCAGCTTTATCTGTAATAAAGCTACATTCTGATCTTAAAAAAAAAAACAAAACACCAAAAACTTGTAGATGCAGTGCAGGCAGGAGCAGGTCTAGCAGATCAGAGAGCAAGGCCAAAGCTCAAGTGTCACCGGCTCTGAGTCTCCTCCAGCAGTGGAAGCCTCGGCCAACGCCTGAAAGGAGGGATTTTTCTCTCAAGAGAGTAAGATTTGCATGAAAAATACTGGCATGACTAACTTTAGCATCTTTCCCACCCTCACCATCCCTTAAAGGCCTAGAGCTCTGGAAAATGCCTGAAATGTGAAGACAGCTCAGAGGCAATACCTGGAACTTTTAAAAATAGAAATTCTCAAGCAACACTGCAGCCGTAGTGCATCAGAAACTCTGGAACCAGGGCCCGGCGTTCTGTGTTAACACGCCCTCCTGGCAATCTAGACACACAGGGTTGAAAAGTCACTGCCCTAGGAAACCTCTCGGAACCTCCCCAATGTCTTGAAGTCCTGGAGCCTCTAAAAGTGCAAACATCTCAGCTTCTAACTGTTTGTCCCAGAAGTCTTCTTGCACCCAACAGTGTCAACTACATCCTTTATTTCAATGGAAAATAAAGGATGTCATTGTCATTGACCTCAAGTCTTGTCATTGGAAAAATGGCCCCTAGATGCATCTAGAGCTTTCACAGGGTTTCCAGGCTGGGCCCATGCCCTCTATCACACGCCTGCAAGCAAGGATGTTTCCTAGGATCCTGTGGCCTGTGCCAGAGCTGTGAGCAGGCTGAGAGGATGCCTGAGTCACAGGTCATGTGCACACGTCTAAGTCAGGCTTCTTATCTTCAGAATTGGGTAAAAGGCACATCCTGCACAACAGTGTTAAGGTGCTTGATGTGACTGAACTGTAGAATTTAAAAGGTTAAAGTGGTACATGTAATGAGTATTTTACCACATAGAAAAAGGAGTGGAGCCCTGGCTGGTGTGGCTCAGTGGATTGAGTGCCAGCCTGCAAACTGAAAGGTCACTGGCTCAATTCCTGGTCAGGGCATGTGCCTGGGTTGTGGGGTGTACAAGAGGCAACCAATCAATCTCTGCTACATTGATGTTTCTCTCCTTCACTTTCTTCCTCCTTTCCCCCTCCCTAAAAATAAAAAAATAAATATCTTTTTTTTTAAAAAAAAGGAGAAATCATACTACACAAAATCTGTCCAGAGGTATTGTTTCAAGGCCCAGCATTTTGTACTTTGCTTGAACAGAATTCACAGAAGGCATTGAAAATACTGGTTTCTGTGACAGCATCACTTCTTTGTGGTCAAGGATCATCCCTTTATTGATTCCATTCCTATTTCTTTGTTCATTGAACACATACTACAAGTAAGACCCTGGCTCAGCACTGGGAATCCACTGATCTGGTTCCTGCTCTCAGGCAACTTGATCTAATGAGGCAAACAAACAAACAAACAAACAAAAAACAGACAAAAAATCACAAACTAACAACAACAGCAGCAAAAAACCCAGGTCAACAGAATAATTGCTAATTATGCTAAGAGTACAGGAAAAAATCTGAGTGCTAAGAAAGAAAATGATAGAGCCATTTTGTGGAAATGTGTGGAAGACCTCTTGGAGAAGATGCTGAAAGATGAACAAGCAGCAGCCAGCACAGCAAGGCTGGCAGGGAGCCATCCAGGTGGAGGGTACCACACAGGGAAGGACCCAAAGGTGGGAAAGTTGGGCATACAAGTGTCAGGTAAAAAACATGAGTGACTTAATGGTAATGAAGGACAAATAGTTCACTTAGACACCTCATCACTTGTCTTCTCCCTGATGGATCTGGTGGAGCAAGCAATGGATGCTCTATTGTGGAAACAACTTTGTTGTTCAGCCACTAACACCTTACAGCCTGATGAAGACATTAGAAAATGCCGTTCACCATGTTTAGTTTTCACATCGTTTTCCTTCCTCAGAAGGGACTACTCCATGCCCTGATGGCTAGCTTGTGTTAAGAGCCAGGTTTTCAGCACAAGAAAGGTGGTCTCCCGGTGAGCAGTGACCATGGAAGTGGGGTAGTCTGCTGTCACCAGTGGGCACTGGAGCTGTTCGGCCTGGGTTCAAGAGTGGCTGTCCCTCACCAGCTGTGTGACCTCGGGCATCTCTCCATACCATTCCCCTTGTGTGTAAAGTGAGGTGTTATGAGGTTTCAATGAGATAATATATTTTAAACACTTAGCAGTACCTGACACCTGAGAAGTACTCAGTAGATAGCCATCACTTAATTATTATGTTAACAAGGAGCCATGGGTCCCCTTACTTCTCTACTGCTTAGTTAGGCTGAAATAAATTGTTTCACTTTTTTTTTTAGATTTTATTTATTTATTTTTAGAGAGAGAGGAAGGGAAGGAGAAAGAGAGAGAGAGAAATATCGGTGTGCGGTTGCCTCTCACGTGCCCCATACTAGGGACCTGGCCTGCAACCCAGGCATGTGCTGTGACTGGGAATCGAACCACTGACCCTTTGGTTCACCGGCCCACGCTCAATCCACTTAGCTACACCAACCAAGTGGACCACTTGCAGAGTACTCAGTAGAGCACTCAGACCTTTTGTCCTGTCATAACTTAAGAATTGAGCAAGCTGCCACGTGAGAAACCAAGTAGCTGGGCTAGAGCATGTGCTTAACAATCATCAGGGAAGAACATCTGAAGTATTTGCTATGTGCAGGAGAAACACTTGGAGCAGGCCAGCTACTTGCCTACCCAAAACCCATTCTTCCCCTTTTCTCTAATTAACAAACCCCTGATTTCTTTTGGGGCAGTCACATGCCCAGGTAAAAGAACTCCCTGTGACTCTTGCAGTGAGAAGTGGCAATTTGAACCAATCCTGGCTAGTTAAAAGCAAGCAGAAGTTACCAGGTGGAACCTCTGGGAAACCATTTCAAAAGAAGCTGACTTGGATGGAATTTGTCTTTTGTCTCTTGTTTTTCCTCTTTTTTTCCTATCTGAAATGGGTGTGTGATGCCTGGATATGCAACAGCCATCTTAAGACTATGAGGATGAAGACTATCTACAAAGAAAGGCAGAATAGAAAGACTGAGAAGCTTACACCTTGGCCACTTATTGTCAGGTGAGAAAAAATAGGCTACTATTTGATTAAACTTCTGTAGTTGGGTTTCAGTTACCTGCAACCTAACACATTCTAACAAAAAGGGCCAAAGTGGTATTCACTGCTAAACAAGATATACACAGTGTTTTCTTAAGTATGTCTTATTATGCTATTACAATTGTTCTAGTTTTCTTTCCCTTTGCCCCCTGTCCCCATACCCTACTTCCTTCCAGCATCCTGCCCCTTAGTTCATGTCCATGGGTCATGCATCTAAGTTCTTTGGCTTCTCCCTTTCCTATACTATTCTTAACATCCCCCTGTCTATTTTATTCCTACCAATTATGCTTCTTGATCCCTGCACCATTTCCCCCATTCTCTTCCTTCCTCCTCCCAGCTGATAACCCTCCAAATGATCCCTATACCTATGATTCTATTCCTGTTCTGTTGTTTACATAGTTGGGGTTTTTTGTTGTTTTTTAGGTTTAGTTGTTGATAGTGTGAGTGTGTTGTCATTTTACTGTTCATAGTTTTGATCTTCTTTTTCTTAAAGAAGTCCCTTTAACATTTCATATAATAATGGTTTGGTGATGATGAACTCCCTTAATCACCATTTCTGGGAAGCATTTTATCTGCCCTTCCATTCCAAATGATAGCTTTGTGGGATAGAGTAACTCTGGGTTGTAAGTGTTTACTTTTCATCACTTCGAATACTTTTTGCCAATCCCTTCTTGTCTGTAGTTTCTTTTGAGAAATCAGCTGACAGTTTTATGGGAACTCCTTTGTAAGTAACTCTGCTTTTCTCTTGCTGCTTGAAATAGTCTCATCTATCAGATGCATTATTTTTCAAATGAGTTTTCAACTTCTTATTCTTCCTTTTCTCCTTTGCCATACCTCTGGTTCAGATGTTGGCACATTTGGGGATGTCCCAGAGTCTTCTTATTCTCTTTTCAGTTTTTTGAATTCTTGTTTCTTCATTCTGTACTGCTCGATGGTTTATTTTTTTCTTATGTCCCAAACTGTTTACTTGAATCCCAGCTTCCTTCCCTTCACTGTTGGTTCCCTGTGGACTTTTCTTTATCTCACTTAGTGTAGCCTTCATTTCTTTCCTTATGTTTTGTTGTACTCAACATGTTCTCTGAACATCCTGGTCACCAGTATTTTGAACTCTGCATCTGATAGGTTGGCTATCAGTTTAGTTTAGTTCTTTTTCTATAGTTTTGATCTATTCTATTTCTTTGTCTCCTCAATTTGGCAGCCTTCCTGTGTTTGTTTCTGTGTTTTAGGTAGAGCTGCATTGATTCCCTGTCTTAGTGCACCTGTTAAATTTTATGGGGCGGGACCTTAAGCATTCACCAGGGTGGGGCAACCTGCTTCACCACTTTGTGGCTCTGTGTGTGGGAGAAGGGTTGGAGAGAAGGCAATGCCACTGCCTGGTTTCTGCAGGCTAGCCCAGCACTCACCCTGTTTCTAGTTACTTCACCCACTTCCTGTATGTCCTTGGCACCCTTCTAGCTTTGCCCTGGTGGTGGTTCCCAGAATGTGTCGATTCACGTTCATTCTAGGTCCCTACTGGCCCTTTAAATGAACTCCCCTGAGAAACCATCAGTTTCTTCCACCACCCAAACCTGCACTGGTTTTTATAGCCAGAAGTTATGAGGCTTTATTACCCTGGTGCTGGAACCCTGGGCTGCACAGTCTGGCCTGAGGCTGGGATTGCCTTTTCCCAAGGTATCCCTCCTGGTTTTTATCCATGACACATAAATGTGGGACTGCCTTTTCTGCTGCCACCACTGCTTCTCTGGTGCCACACTGCACCCTCTCCATGCCTCATACCCATCTGGATGAATATGACTTCTTTAAATCCTTGGTTGCTGGACTTCGATTTTCTGGAAGTTCCGGGTGGTTTTTTTTGTTGTTGTTTGTTTGTTTTGAGGTTAGTTTTGATTCTTCTTGTGGTTGCACTAGGAGGCAAAGCATGTCTATTGACACTTCCATCTTCACCAGAAGTCCTGTATGAGAGGTTCTTAAAACAGGCTTTTGGGCTTTCAGAATCAGCTGACTGAGCATGGGCTCTTGCCTTAGGAAAAGCATTCTGGACTTCTAGGCCTCTTTTTAAGGCTGGGGTAGTGAGGAGGGTCATCCTGTGACTATACCCACAAGTTTCATCCATGCTTCTACCACTGCCCTCCAGTATACTCAGTGTATGAGCTGGACTGCACCTGTGACTCAGTCCAGAGGCAAAGGAAAAATGAAATTCTCTCACCATGTTCTTATGAGCAGGAGGAGACCTCTTTATAGTTCTTTACTTTTCCACCCTGCCCCAGATCTTCATATCTCCAAAAGGCCAGTCTCAGCTTAGCCAAAACCTTTACCCTGATTAAGGGAGAAATATAGAGAGCAATTTAGAGACTTACAAAGACATGAAACAAAGCTAACTTCTCCCCAACTTTGTATTGTGGCACATACTATGTTGTTTTAGAAAATAAGGTAAAGTACTGACTTGGAAATACAAGTGTCTCAAAAATCTTAGTGAAGTTTTTAAGCTTTAATAAACTAAGTTTAGCTTTGATATAAAGGTTAAAAACTGGCAAAACTATTCCTTGAAAGTTTTATTACTTGCATTACTTTTATGCTTACTCTTCTAAATTTTGGGTAATGACTTTTATCTATTTATTTATTTTTGGTTTCAGTTAATCAGAGGGACAGAAACACAAAAATTAAAATTATATGGTTACATTAAAAAGTCACAAAAAGCCAAAACCAGTATTTAGCACTGCATCAAACTAAAACACTTCTGCAAAAATAAAATAAAATAAAAATAAGAATTTCCTTCAAAGGAAACAATCCACACACACCCGCACAAATATTATTCATCCATTGAAAAAGAAGAAATCGGGGATGAAAATGGGAGGGAGGTAGGGAGGGCTGGGATGGGAGTAAAAGAGAGAAAACTGTACTTGAACAATTAAAATAAAATAAAATAAAATTTAAAAAAAGAAGAAATCTTGCCATATGCCACAATATGCAACTATATTATGCTAAGTGAAATAAGCCAGACATAGAAAGACAAATGTTACATGATCTCACCTATAAATGGGGAGGAAGGGGTGTTGGCCAAAGGCTATAAATTTTCAGTTGTAAAATGAATAAGTTCTGAGAATCTCACAAACAGCATGGTGACTGTAGTTAAAATAATATATTGTAAACATGAAATTTGCTACAAAAAATAGAAAGAAAAAACTTGTGTGATCTAGTTGTCTATTTTTGTGCCAATACCACATTATTTTAATTAATATAGCTTTGTTGATTTTTTGCAATGTATGTAATTAAATATTTATTTCATTTCATACTTAAGAAGATTTAGCTGTCAGACTTTTAAAACATCATTTTAGTTTTTAACTTCTCGTTGGTGTACCTTCTTGTCTTGCTTAACAGTAAGACACCTGAGAAGTTAAATTATCTGCACGATTGCTTAAAGCAGTTGCTGCCAAACTTTTTCACTTAGCACACATAAAAAACATTTACACAGCTGCCTGTAGTAAGCAGAAGAGCAACTCAAATCCACGCTGACCTGGGGATTCTAGCTCCCAAAATGCCTGAGAGGATTGTGTATTCATATATCTACATCTTTTTCACAGCACATGAGGTGGAAAGTTCTGGAATGCTGAGACAGCAGTCAAGAAAGAAAATGGTTCATAGCGACAGTGGGCTAAATACACCATAATGCTCACTCAAGTGATTAAATCCTGGATATATTATGAAAGCTGACTCAGGCACCTCTGAACATTAGTTATAAATCAGTAAAATGAGGATAAATAATATCTGCCTTATAGAGTTATTGTGGGATTGAAAAAGATTGCACATGTAAGGTATTTAGTTCGGCATATTGCTCAAAGTAAGCAACAGGGCATGGAAGCAAAAGTTTTAGAAAATTAAAAGACTTCAGAAAAGTATCCACTCGTTCATTTACGTACTCAGAAAATAGTTATTAAATAAATATTTGTACTTTGAATACGACTACAAATTTGAAGGGTTTATGATTAAAGCTCCTCAGGGAAGCAACTTGGATGACTCTGAGACTGTTACATTTTGGAGTGCGAAGTGATTTGATATGAGCTAGAAATGCCTAACTATAATGACCACAGGAATCCCAAGTACAATTCTTATTTACTAAAACATCTTTTGAGGAGTCTCTGTATTTTGCCAATCTTTCAGCATCTCTGCAGGGCCAGATTACCCAAAAAGAGCTTTAGGTCAAGAGAAAATTGGAGAGAATTAATGATATACAATACAGAGTTTCAGGGTTAAACTTTAGACTTATTATTTATTGATTGATTTTAGAAAGGTGTTCTATTTATGCATCCACTGGTTGATTCTTGTATGTGCCCCTACTGGGGATCGAATCCACTATCTTGTCCTGTGGGGAGGACATTCTAACCACTTGAGCTACCTGGCCAGGGGAATGTTAAGCTTCAGATTTTTTTTTTATATCCTGACTTTGGGTTCTCTTTTTTATATCCAAGACTTAGGGTTCTAGTTTTTAGTACATAGAATACCAACCTTTCAACAATCCTGGTTTCTGTGAAATTGAAGGATAATAAGAGTGGTGGACTCAAGATGGAACACATACAGTAAAATATTATTCAAGCTATAACATACTCTGCTCAACAAACCTTTTGACAATGAAGAATAAAACTTTCAAATTAATTTTTTAAAGGTTTTATTTATTTGTTTTTAGAAAGAGGAGAAGTGAAGAAGAAAGAGAGGGAGAAAAACACCAGTGTGTGGTTGCCTCTCGCATGCTCCCTACTGGGGACTTGGCCCGCAAACCAGGCATGTGCCCTGACTGGGAATCAAACAGGCAACTCTTTGGTTCATAGGCCTGCGCTCAATCCACTGAGCTACACCAGCCAGGGTAAAACTTTCAAATTAATTTTTAAGAGATTATTTAGAGGGTCTCGTGTAATATGATCCTCTGAAAACTGGTGTGACAGAAATAAGTGGCTCTATGCACATTCAATACCTACATCTTTATTATGTCTCCATGGGCAAGTGCTGAGCATAGGAGATACAAGGAAGAATGAGGGGCCATTGGGAATTTTATCTAGGAGGTGGTGTCAGTCTGGTTAGACAACCAGTGACCCTGGAACCATGCTGCCAGCTCTGCCTCAGGAGATGTCTGCCCAAGGCAGGTAGGTGCCTAGAGATAGGAACCTCTAGACTTCAGGCTGGGTGCCTCTGATTGCCCATTCAGGCCCACTCTTCACCCCCCAAACTCTGCTCCCTGACCACAAAGGCTGACTTTGTAGGCTGCCACACTCAGCAACCTTGCCCTCCCTCAGGCTTCTGGTGGGATCTAGTGAGCTTTTACCAGATGATGTTGGGTAACAAACACCCTCATATTATTACAGCAGATATCTATTTCTGTCTCATGTTACACAAGGGCTGAGGGTGGGTGGGACATACATAGCTCAGTGGTTCAGTTGAGCATGAGGACACTGAAGGTCTGTTCCACATATCTGTCTTCTTATCCAGGGACCCTTACTGAAGGATCAGTCACTCTTGGGACATTGAGGAATGAGGTCAGTGCTTATTTTCCTGGGCTCCCTCCTCAACAAGTCCCTGCATGTTGCAGGTTCCTTATGCTTAACCCTCAGCTGCCACCTAACCATCCCTTCCTAGAGCTATGCTTTCTGGGTCTAGTCCTGCTCCTTCTACTTGATGCTCCTGGCACAGGAAGCAGCACCATCTTTGGTTTCCCTTCACCTTTCCCAAACTTTTGTAACTGATTCTTCTGTTAACCCTCCACAGTTTCCCTGTTTGGGGTTCCATGATTTTCTGTTACCTGTCTGATAGAGCCTTGGTACAGAGTTAAAGACTCCATGGGCTAAGCTATTCTTAGCAGGTAGATCAGGGCACAAGAGTGGCATGGAGGGCTGGGACAGGGAAAACTGAATCCAAGGCCAGAAAAGAATCCAGGTGGCCAGCAACCACAGTGGAGCTCACAGGGCTGCTACCTGACACTTTTGCCTTGTTTCTGGCAGTGCTGTGCCTGCCCTGGGTCAGAACTTCATTTCTTTTTTTTCCCTGGATATGCCCTGTTATTTATCTGCCAGTCCTTCTACTTAACAGGCAGAGTTTCACTCAGAGTTTCATTTTTGGGTGGTTAAAGAATTTTGGTTTTTATTGTTTTTGCTAAACAACACTAAAAAATTCATATTGAAGGCTGGGCTTGAATTGTTTAATTTTGATCCATTTATTTAATTTTTAAAAAAAGAAAAGAAAGTGGCAGCTTCCAGCCAGGATGGAGGTGAGGTAGATATGCTTTTCTTTCTCACACAACCAAAAGAAGGATAACAACCAATATAAAAACAAAAAACAACCAGAACTTACAGAAAATTGAACTGTATGGAAGTCTGACAACCAAAGAATTAAAGAAAAAATATTCATTCAGACTGGAAGAATGGGGTGAGATGGGCAGCTAGGGCAGAGAGGACATGTGACAAGGTGGTGGCCAGCAGACAAGGAGGTCCCACATTCACATGCAGATAAACCACCAGGAGGAAAAACTGGGGAGCAAGACAGACTGCTCAACCCAGGGTTCCAGCACCAGAAAAGGAAAGCTTCAAAACCTCTGGCTGTAAAAATCTGTGTGGGTTGCCGAAATGGGAGAAATTGCCAGTCTCACAGGAGCATCCATTAGAGGAGCCCACAGGACCCTAGAATGTACTTAAGCCCACCCACATGGGAATCAGCACCAGAAAGGTACAGCTCACTTGTAGATAGCAGGGGAAGACACTGAAAGAGGGGTGAGAGTCAAGCAAGCAGCATTGTGCCCTCTCTGACCTATCCTCCACATACAGCACCCAAACACAGAGAAGGGGGTTGCCCCATTCTGGCAAATACCTGAGCCTCTGCCCCTTACAACATAACAGATGCACCAAGATGAAGAAATATGGCCCAAATGAAAGAACACATCAAAACTCCAGAAAAAAAAACTGAGCAATGAGGAGATGGCCAACCTATCAGATGGAAAGTTCAAAACACTGATAATCAGGGTGCTCACAGAAATGATTGAGTATGGATGCAAAATAAAGGGAGAAGTGAAGGCTATACAAAGTGAAAGAAAGAAAAACATACAGGGAACCAACAGTGAAGGGAAGGAAATGGGGACTCAAGTGAATGGTTTGGAATAAAAAGAAGAAATAAACATTCAACAGAACAGAATGAAGAAACAAGAATTTTAAAAATTGAGGAGAGGTTTAAACTCTGGGACAACTTAAAAGGTTCCAACATCTGAATCATAGGGGTGCCAGAAGGGGAGAAAAACAAGGGCAAGAAGTTGAAAAGTTAAATGAACAAATAAGGAAGAACTTTCCCAATCTGGCAAAGGAAATAGACTTCCAGAAACTCCCAAAGAAATTGGACCCAAGGAAGCATACACTAAGGCACATCATAATTACATTACCCAAGATGAAAGATAAGGAGAGAATCTTAAAAACAGCAAGAGAAAAGGAGAGAGTTACCTAAAAAAGAATTCTCAAAAGACTATAAGCTAATTTCTCAAAAGAAACCTTGAGGCAAGAAGGGGCTGGAAAGAAGTATTCAAAGACATGAAAGGTAAGGACTCATATCCAGGGTTACTCTACCCAGCAAAGCTGTCATTTAGAATAGAAGGGCAGATGAAGTGCTTCCCAGATAAGGTCAAGTTAAAGGAGTTCATCATCACCAAGCCCTTATTATATGAAATGTTGAAGGGACTTATCTAAGAAAAAGAAGAAGATCAAAACTATGAACAGTAAAATGACAACAAGCTCACAACTATCAACAACTGAACCTAAAATAAAACCCAAAAAACAACAAACGAACTTATCAAACAATTAAAACAAAAACAGAATCACAAAAATGGAAGTCACATGGAGGGTTATCAGCAGGGAGGGAGGGAGGAAATAGGGGAAAGGTACAGGGAATAAGAAGTATAAATGGTAGATACAAAATTGACAGGGGGAGCTTAGGAATAGTATAAGAAATGAAGAAGCCAAAGAACTTATACGTACGATCCATGGAAATGAACTAAGGCAGGCGGGAGGTGGGGGGGGGGGGATGAAGGTGGGTGGGGGGTGCAGAACAGAGGGTAATAAAGGGGAGAAAAATGGAGCAACTGTAAAATAGCATAATCAATAAAATATATTTTAAAAAATAAAGCCAGCATTTTGGACTGGTGGTGGAAAGCTACCACCTCACCCTGCAGCAGCTGCTCCTGGGCCATCCAGCATGACCCCTGGTTCTCAATGCTGACCACGCAGGGTAGCTGTCATCTTGGGAGAACCACCACTGCCATGGCAGAGGAAGCAGCCAAATGAACCAGTTCTTTAAAAGGAAGAGGGTATGGGGGTGATAAATGATAATGGGAAGAAAAAATACAGACCATAATTTTGGATGGGGAAAAAATAAAGGATATAAACAATTAAGATACAAGGAGAAATAAATAACTTGAAATGCCATACATATATTTATTAAATTGATAATAATTAATCAATCTTTTGGGAAAGAAATTACCAGGTCTAGGTGATTGACTGCTGAATGCTACCAAACATTTATGGAAAACATAATACCAATTGTCTATGGTCTTTTCCAGTAAGTATAATGAGAGGGAATAGTTTTTAACTCATTCTATAAGACCAGTATCAACTTAACCACAAAATCAGATGTGGACATTACAAGAAATAAAAACTATCAATCAATATCTTTCATGTACATGTAAAATTCTTCAACAACATATTAACACATCAATCTAACAATTCATGGAAAGAATTATATACTAAAAAATATTAGAATTTCTCTCATGTAGGAAAGTTGGTCCAATATTTTAAAAATCAGTCAACATAATCTACCAAATTGACAGATTAAAGGAGAAAAATGGATGATCACATCAACTGATGGCAAAAATGTGTATTTGACAAAATTCAACATCCATTTGTGATGAAAAAAAAAATTCTTAGCAAACTTGGAATCATGGGGGACTTCCTCAACTTAGTTAAAAATATCTACAAAAAATAAAAAACACCCATACATCTAATATCATATTTTTAAAAATACTTTATTGATAATGCTATTACAGTTGTCCCATTTCTCCTCATCATTCCCCTCCACCCTGCACACCCCCTCCCACCACATTCCCTTTAGTTCATGTTCATGTGTCATAAGTTCTTTAGCTTCTACTTTTCCCACACTATTCTTGCCCTTCCCCTGTCTATTTTCTACCTACCATCTATACTACTTATTCTCTGTACCTTTTTCCCCTCTCTCCTCCTCCCACTCCCCTCTTCCTAACCCTCCATGTGATCTCCATTTCTGTGTTTCTATTCCTTTTCTAGATGTTTGCTTAGTTTGCTTTTGTTGTAGGTGTAGTTGTTAATAGCTGTGACTTTGCTGTCTTTTTACTGTCACATTTTTATCTTCTTTTTCTTAGAAAAGTCCCTTTAACATTTCATATAATAAGGGCTTGGTGATGATGAACTCCTTGAACTTGACCTTATCTGAGAAGCACTTTATCTTCCCTTCCATTCTAAATGAATGCTTTTCTGGATAGAGCAATCTTGTATGTAGGTCCTTGCCTTTCATGACTTGGAATATTTCTTTCCAGCCCCTTCTTGCCTGTAAGGTCTCTTTTGAGAAATCAGCTGACAGTCTGATGGGAACTCCTTTGTAGGTGACTGTCCCCTTATCCCTTGTTGCTTCTAGAATTCTCTCCTTCATTTGAATCTTGACTAATGGAATTATGATGTGCCTTGGTGTGTTCCTCCTTGGGTCCAACTTCTTTGGGACTCTCTGAGCTTCCTGGACTTCCTGGTAGTCTATTTCCTTTGCCAGATTGGGGACGTTCTCCTTTATTATTTGTTCAAATAAGTTTTCCACTTGTTGCTCTTCTTCTTCCCCTTCTGGTACCCCTATAATTCAGATGTTGGGACATTTAAAGATGTCCTGGAGGTTCCTAAGCCTCTCCTCATTTTTTTGAATTCTTGTTTCTTCATTCTTTTCTGTTTGGTTGTTTCTTTCTTCCTTCTGGTCTACTCCATTCATTTGAGTCCCAGTTTTCCTCCGATCTCTATTGGTTCCCTGTGTGTTTTCCTTCATTTCACTTAGTGTAGCCTTCATTCGTTCATCTAATTTGCAACCAAAATGTACCAATTCTGTGAGCATCCTGATCACCAGGGCTTTGAAGTGTGCATCTGATAGGTTGGCTGTCTCTTGGTTACTTAGATGAATTGAATTGGCTCTGGGGCTTTCATCTGTTCTCCTGTTTGAGCCATTTTGGGTTTTTTGTTTGTTTGTTTGTTTGGTCTGGTCGTGGCTGTTACAGTTTGAGGGGCAGAGCCTTAGGTGTTCACCAGGGAGGGGCAGCCCAGTTGCTGGGTAGTGATGCTGTATGTGGGGACGGGGTCCGAGAGGGAACAATGCGCTTGCTCCAAGCTCTCTCAGATTCCAGTCCCTTCCGTCACTTTCCCCAAGCAAATTGGGCCCTTCTGGTGCTGATTTTCATGTGGATGGGCTTGTGTACGTTCTAGGACCCTGTGGGTCTCTCCAACAAACTCTCCTGTGCAGCTGAGAGTCTCTCCTGGCACTTCAACCCACACAAGTGTTTTCAATCGGTGCTTTTAGGCTTTATTTCCCGGTGCTGGGGCCCTGGGTTGCGCAGTCTGTCTAGCTGCCCATTTTCACCTGGTTTATCTGCCTATGAATGTGTGACCACGGTCAGCCACCTTGTGTGCCTCACTTGGTCTGCTAATTGCCTCCCTGCACCTGGTAACTGCCACCCGGGCGCCTGGGGTGTGCCAACTGCTGCCTGCATGTCCAGGACCACTAGACAATGCTTTTTCCTGCCCGGATCCCTCTCCACTGGCCGCTGACTCCACCCCTCTTACCGGTCTGGGTGAATCGTTGTTGGACTTCCCTGCAATTCAATTTCCTATCTGTTCTGATTGGTTTTTTGGTTCTAAATTTTTGTTGTCCTCAATTTTGATTGTGAGAGGAGGCACAGTATATCCACCTACACCTCCATCTTGGCCAGAAGTCCTAATATCATATTTAATGATGAGAGAATAGATGCTTTCACTTTAACATTGGGCCAGGATATTCTCTATTACTGTTGTGGACTGTTCAGCCTAGTTTCAGGAGTTGTAACCCTCATCCCATGGTGGGCTATGTAAGAGCCTAGGGACCCACTTCATCTGGGTCTGTTCTGTCATGAGGACATGAACTACTAAGGAGACAAAGCTTATCTCCCTGGCAGGAGTGCTGCTTCTGCCTCACCCATCTCTGGCCCCAATTCTTGGTTGGCAGTCAATGACGGGTAAGACTCCTCATGGAAGGGGCAACCTAAGCCAGACATGACCACTTGGAAGGCCCTCATGGAAGGACTCGGTAGGCTGCAGCAAAGAGGATGTGATGGACCCTCGCCCCCCCGGCTATTCTGACATAGCCCGAGTCCTCATTTCCATCTGGGAGATGTCTTCTGCTTCCTAATCGGCTTAAAGCCTGAAACTATGGGGGCAAGTGATGCAGTCCTGTACCGGCCAGGACGGCTCCCTGGGTGATCGGGCATAAGAAAGAATTCCTAAAGTCCTGTGAAACCTGCTTTGCTAAGAGTGCTGTCATTTAAATGATAAGGGTCCGAGGAGGAAATGAGTATGTCTCCCACAGTTTGGCAACCCCCTTTCCGGACAAACACTGGCTCAGATTAAGCCCTTAGATTTCTTTGACATGTTAAACCTGTATTCCCGTGTATTTGAGCCAAATAAAAGCCTAGTGAGGAGTCATTCTCCTCACTAGGGCTCTGGGTCATTCTCCTCTGAGAGTTTAACCCCTTTCCTCCCCAAGCAGTCATGTCTTGGTAGTTTTTATTTTCATCCATGATGGAGGGATGGGGCTCTGCAGGTGGAGCCCCCCCACATCTGGCACCCAGGACAAGTTTGGCAACCCCCTTTCCTGACAAACACTGGCTCAGATTAAGCCCTCAGATTTCTTTGAAATGTTAACCATTGTTTGATCCTTGTCACCTGACATACCTGTATTCCCGTGTATTTGAGCCCAATAAAAGCCTAGTGAGGATGGGGCTCTGGGTCATTCTCCTCTGAGAGTTTGACCACCTTTCCTCCCCAAGCAGTCATGTCTTGGTAGTTTTTATTTTCATCCGTGACAAACGGGGTGTTCTATGGGCGGAGCCCCCCGCATATTACAAGTCTTATTCAACATTATACTGGTAGTCCTAGGTAGTGTAATAAGAAAAGAAAAGGATTTTTAGAGTATACGAATTGTAAAGGAAGATCTAAAACTCTTTGCATAGATGACACAGTTATCTATGTAGACAACCTGAAAGAATCTTCAAAATAAATAGATAAATAAATAAATAAAATTCTGGAACTAAAAAGCTAGGTCACAGGGTAAAAGACCAATTATGTAAAAGTTAATTACTCTCCTATATACCCACAATAAATAAAGCCAGTACAACATTGATGAAGAAGAAACAGGTTGGAGGATCCATGCTGCCTAATATCAAGACATTATAAAGCTATAGTGAGACAGCATGGTATTGACAAAAGAATAGACACATAAATCAAGGGACAAATAGTCCAGAAATAACCCACACAAATATAGTCAAGTAAATTTTTACAACAGTAAGAGGCATTCAATGAATAAAACAATTTAAATGGTGCTGGAGCAACTGAACATCCATTTGCAGAAAAATGAAACAGACCTTATACAATAATTAACTCAATAATTCACTCAAAATGGATCATAGGCCTACATGCAAAATACTATACTATAAAACTCCTAGAAGAAAATATAGGAGAAAATTTGTATGACCTTGGGTTTCCTGGTGAGTCTTTAGATGCAACACCATAAGTATAATCCACATAAGAAAAAAATTGATTACCTAGCTTTTATTCAAATTAAAAATTTCTGGTCTGCAAAAGGCTCTGAATAAAAAGACAAACCACAATTTGGGAGAAAATATTTATAAACCATAAATGTGATAAAAGAATTGTATCCAAAATGGACAAAGAACTCTTAAGACTCAACAATAAGCAAACGACCCAATTTAAAAATGCAAAAGACCTAAGTAAACACCTCATCAGTGAATATATATATATAGCAAATAAGCATATGAAAAGGTGCTCAAAATATTTGTCTTTAAAGAAATGCAAATTACAACAATAATGAGATGTCACTAAATACCTATTAAAATAGCTAATATCCAACACACTGACAACTTCAAATACTAGTGGGGATGCAGAGCAATGGGAACTCATTTGTTGGTGGTAGGAATGCAAAATGATACAGCCACTTTGGAAGATAATCTGGCAGTTTCTTAAGAAAGCCAGATGTATTCTTACAACACATTCAAGCTATTGTGTTCCCTAATATTTAATCAAGCTGATTTGAAAATTTATGTTCACATAAAAATCTGCACATGAATGCTTAAAACAGCTAAATTGATAACCGTTAAAAACTGGAGCAACCAAGATGTCTTTAATAGATAAATGGACAAACAAACTGTGATACATCTATACAGTGGAGTACTACTCAGCAATAAAAAGGATGAGTTATAAACCCTTCCAAAGACATGGATGAATCTTAAATGCATATTGCTAAATAAAGTAAAATATAAAGGAAATCGAAAAAGTTTTCATAGTTTACCACTCCATTTACATGACATTCTGGAAAAAGCAAAATGATAGAAATAGTAACAGTTCAACAGTTGCCATGATTTAAGGGTGGGGCTGGATTGAATAGGATAAGCACAGAGGATTATTTGGGTGGTAAAACTATCCTGTATGGCACTGCAATCGTGGATATATGATGTTATACTGTGCAATTGTCAAGGCCCGTAGAATCTTACAGGACAAAAAGAAAACCCTAATGTACACAAATTTTAAAAACTTATTCAGGGAGTTGGGAGATCTCAGCAAGGAATTTATGCTATGAGAAAAGAAGCTAGCTGTATTACGAGTATATGAAACATCCTCATTGAAGGGCAGGAGGGAAAAGGTGTTAACCTACATTACTTCAGAAGACCATAAGCAAATTAAAACTATACATAAGCACTGTACTTTAGTTAATAAATTGTTTCCCATGAGGATTTAGATGAACAATTCTGTTACTGCTATATATGTATCCTGGATTTGAACCATTAAGTAAATGGGTAACAGATGGTCAAACCAGGATTCTCACAGTTGGAGTAGGAATTCACAGATAAACACAGTCAGGAGGTTAAAATGATCTGTGTGGTAATGGATTAATTTTAGACATTGGTGTAAACTAATTTTACCTTAACATAGATCTAGATGGTTAGGTATAGAAATATTTATAGACATGTATATACGAAGTTTGTCCATAAAGTATCCAGCCATTGCTATGAAAAATAGAGACATTTATAGAAGAAGACACAAGAAACATTGTACATAGGACAATGATGCCTCAGTCCCCTTCAAAGTAGGCACCTTGGGACCTCACACAGTTCTCCTAATCACCATCAGCTACCCCATCGTATTTTCTTGACTCTCATAGATGGTCTGAAATCTCTTCCCTTCCAAGGGTAATTTTATTTTATTTTTATTTTTTTTATTTTTCTCCTTTTTTTAAATATATTTTATTGATTATGCTATTACTATTGTCCCATTTCTCCCCCATCATTCCCCTCCACCCTGCACACCCCCTCCCACCCACATTCCCCCCTTTAGTTCATGTCCATATGTCATAAGTTTTCTAGCTTCTACATTTCCCACACTATTCTTTCCCTCCCCCTATTTTTTTCCCATTATCTATGCTACTCATTCTCTGTACCTTTCCCCCCTCTCTCCTCCTCCCATGCCCCTGTTGCTAATCCTCCATATGGTCTCCATTTCTGTGATTCTGTTCCTGTTCTAGCTGTTTGCTTAGTTTGCTTTTGTTTTAGGTGTGGTTCTTGATAGCGATGAGTTTGCTGTCTTTTCATTGTCATAGTTTTATCTTCTTTTTCTTAGATAAGTCCCTTTAACATTTCATATAATAAGAGCTTGGTGATGATGAACTCCTTCAACTTGACCTTTTCTGAGAAGCACTTTATCTGCCCTTCCATTCTAAATGACAGCTTTGCTGGATAGAGCAATCTTGGATGTAGGTCCCTGCTTTTCAAGATTTCAAATATTTCTTTCCAGCCCCTTCTTGCCTGGAAGGTCTCTTTTGAGAAATCAGCTGACAGTCTGATGGGAACTCCTTTGTAGGTGACTGTCCCCTTATCCCTTGCTGCTTCTAGAATTCTCTCCTTCATTTGAATCTTGGCTAATGTAATTACGATGTGCCTTGGTGTGTTCCTCCTTGGGTCCAACTTCTTTGGGACTCTCTGAGCTTCCTGGACTTCCTGGTAGTCTATTTCCTTTGCCAGATTGGGGAAGTTCTCCTTTATTATTTGTTCAAATAAGTTTTCCACTCGTTGCTGTTCTTCTTCCCCTTCTGGGACCCCTATAATTCGGATGTTGGGACGTTTAAAGATGTCCCGGAGGTTCCTAAGCTTCTCCTCATTTTTTTGAATTCTTGTTTCTTCCTCGTTTTCTGTTTGGTTGTTAGTTTCTTCCTTCTGGTCCACTCCATTGATTTGAGTCCCAGTTTTCCTTCCATCTCTATCAATTCCCCATGCATCTTCCTTCATTTCACGGATTGTAGCCTGCATTTTTTCATCTAGTTTGTGAGCAAAATCAACCAATTCTGTGAGCATTTTGATGACCAGTGCTTTGAACTGTGCATCTGACAGGTTGGCTATCTCTTCACTGCTTAGAGGAATTGGCTCTGGGGCTTTTATTTGTTTTCCGGTTTGAGCCATTTTTGGTGGGGTTTTTTTTTGTTGTTGTTTTGGTTTTAGTCTGGTCTCGGCTATTACATAAGGAGGAGTGGAGCCTTAGGTGTTCCTCAGGGCGGGGCAGCCCAGTCGCCAGGGTGTGACGCTATAGGTGGGGGCAGGGTCTGAGAGGGAGGAATTGCGCCTGCTCTGCTCTTTCCTGGACTCCGGCCCTTTCCGCTGCTTCCCCTTCACCTGGATTATCTGCGCATGCGTGCGTGCTGTTACGTAGTGAAGAGTGGAGCCTCTGGCGCTCCCCAGTGCGGGGCAGCCCAGTCGCTGAGTTGTGACACTGTATGTGGGGTTGGGGCCTGAGAGGGAACAATGGCGCCTGCTCTGCTCTCTCCTGGATTCAGTCCCTTCCGCCACTTCCCCTCTGCCTGGACCATCTGTGCGCGCAAATGTGAGACCACCTGGTCAGCCAGCTGCCTTGTGCGGCCTCACTGGGTCTGCACAGTTGCCCCCTGTGCCCGGGGTCCACCAGCTGCTGCCTGTGGGCCCGGGGACCGCCAGCCGCCACCTGTGCACCTGGGAACTGCCAGCCGCTGCTGCTTGCGTTCCTGGGTCCGCACCTCCACTTTCTCCTGCCGCGACTCCGCCCCCTTACCGGTCTGGATGAATGGTTGTTGGACTTCCGTACAGTTCAATTTTCTATAAGTTCTGGTTGTTTTCTTGTTTCTAAATATTTGTTGTCCTTAATTTTGGTTGTGAGAGGAGGCACAGTGTGTCCGCCTACGCCTCCATCTTGGCCGGAAGTTCCAAGGGTAATTTTAGTTGTGAGAAAAAACAGAAGTTGCAGGGCACCATATCTGGGCTGTACGGGAGCTAAGTCACCTGGGTAATTTAATGTTTCACAAAAACATTCTGCATGAGACATAATGCATGAATGGGCACATTATCACGTTTACAATCTCCAGTTGTCCATAGGTGAGGACTTCCGAATCATCTGAATAGTTTCGGCTTCAAGTTCAAGCTTACTGCAAAATTGGATGCAGATTCATTGCTCTACTCAGTCATTTTAAATGTGATGGCCACACAGAACACACACTCACTCAACAGCATCTACCAACCCCACTGACTACAGTGTTCACACATGCGCATTCCAGTACACTCTCCTTTGCTGCCAGGTTACATTGATGTCTCTCAGACCATTAACAATGGCTGGACTTTTTTTGGACAGACCTCGTTTACTTGGATTAGTATACATACATATATTTCCTTGCTCTGCCAGCTGAAAGGGCTTAGAAGCCATGACACACCAGTGCCAGTGACCACATCTAGCAACCAGATATTGGTGTCTAATAACATTCTCCAATAAAAGGAACCAGGAATCCTTGGAGAAATGACTAATTTTAGAACTGGGGCAGGAAATATACAAAATGAGCCTGGACGATCTTGTAGTGCCAGAAAGTAAGAAAATGCTAAAAAAAAAAAAAAAAGGCAAAATACAATAATGGGGGTACATCAAAGGGACACAGGAGCCAACTGAAGAACTCCTAATGGCCAAAGTTAGAGCTATTTGAACAACAAAATAAATAAAGAAGTATTGAATTATAAGGCAAAATATAAAATAAATATCAATGAGTCCATACTGATATAAATAAATGAGAACAGATAAATCTCTCTTGTAGAAGAATATCATCCATGCAGAACAATTATAAATAATTTCTATAGACATTGCACTCAACAGTTGGAACATAATTCCCCACTCCTAAGTGTCAGCTGTGCACAGTGACTTCCTTTCAAAGAGTATAGAATAGAATAGAAAGGGGGAAAACAGTAACTTTACAGTAGAGACACCTGACAAACACTACCTCAGCCATGTGATCAAAGTTGGTATCAACAGTGGTAAGTTATGTGATAGCATGTACCCTTGATATGATGTGAGGAGAAGGACACTTCACTATGTGGTCTTCTGCCCCAAAATGCACAACCCCGGTCTGATCATGAAGGGAAAGGCCAGACAAATCTCAACTGACAAACATTCTACAAAATATGCGACAACTATCCCTCCTTTGATTCCCAGGCTGTCTAAAGGAAAATCTGAGAAACTGTCAGGTCAAGACGAGAGTTAGAAAATATGATGATCACATGTAACATGGTACCCTGGATGAGATCATGGAACAGAAAAAAATACATTAGGTAAAAACTAAGGGAATATGAATAAAATATGAATACTTTACTTAATACTAATGAATCAATATTGGTTTGTTGTTACAAATGTACCATACTAATATAAGATGTTAATAATCAGGAAAGCTGGATGTGGGATATATGGGCATCCTGTTCTATCTTCACAACTCTTCTGTAAACCTAAAACTATTCAAACACAAAAAATTTATTTTATAAATTGGAGAGTAAAAGTAAAGAAAAATAGCCCTGGCTGGTGTGGTTCAGTGGATTGAGTGCCGGCCTGTGAACCAAAGGGTCGCCAGTTTAACTGCCAGTCAAGACAGACACATGCCTGGGTTGCAGGCCATGTTCCTAGTGGGGGGCGGCACATGAGAGGCAACCACACATTGATGTTTCTCTCCCTCTCTTTCTCCCTCTCTTCCCCTCTCCCTAAAAATAAATAAATAAAATATTTTAAAAATTGTTTAAAAATAAAGAAAAATAAAGCATCAACTCAGGAAGTCTAATATTCAACTAATGGAAATTTCACAAACTCAGGAAATAACACATAAATTAGTAAAGCATAAGAAAATTTCCCAGATGTGAGGCATGGGAATTTCCAGACTGAAATGGCTTCCTCCTGGCATTCAACACAAATAAAAGATAAGAAACCTACACAAAAATACAGCAAAATAACATTTCTTTTCTTAGATAGATAGAAAACTCTAAATGCTTTAGAGGAAGGAACATAAAGGTCACACACAATGGAACAGAAAATTTAAAAGGTGTCTAAACTTCCCAACAGTATCACTAGAAATAGAATGCGTTGGGAAATGCCTTGCAAATTCTGTGGGAAAATTGTTTTCATCTTAGTTATATTAACAACCAAGTATAATGGTGGAATCAAGACTTTTTTTAGATGCATACAGTATCAATATATTTACCTCCAAATATCCTTTCTAAGGAAGCCACAGAGAATGTGATTCACCAAATGAGAGTTTAACCAAAAATGCAGAAGACACAGGGTCCAGGAAACTGGACTCCAACACAGCAGAGAGACAATGGGAATACCTTGGATGATGACAAAGCAAGATCTGGGTTGACAGCAGTATGTTTGACAATGTGGGAAATTGTGTCAAGAGTTTATTGCAGAGTGTGGAAGAATTGTAATAATGTAATGGACACATAGAAAATTAAGCAAATTTAAAAAATGTAATGATTAATTGTGGAGCAGTCACTAAACAAAGGGAACGATATTATACTATACTTGGATTAGCAGGAAACAATATGTATCTGGACATAATAATTTAAACATGGATTTAAACAAAAATCTTAATAAAATTTCTGGGATTAGAAAAGTAAGAGTGGGAACGAAGGAAACAGGCTGAGATGACAGGGGTGCAGAAGCCAACTGCTCACTCAATGTATTAGCTTCTAAGGGTTGCTGTATGAAACTCCTACAAACTGGGTGGCTTAAAATGACCATAATTTATTTTCTCACAATTCTGGAGGTTAGAAATCTAAAATCAAGGTGTCAGCAGGGCCCTGCTCCCTCTGAAGCCTCTAGTAAAGAATCCTTTCTTACCTTCTGTTGATCCCAGGAATTCCTTGGCCAGTGGTAGCATAACTCCAATCTCTACCTCTATTTTCACATGACCTTTCCCTCTGTGTGTCTCTATGTGTCCTCTCCTCTTCTTATAAGGATGCCAATCACTGGATGTAAGGACAACATCAAATCCAGGGTGATTTCATCTCAAGACCATTGAATATATTTGCAAAGACTCTAATTTCAGATGAAGTATCATTTTGAGATTCCAAGTGGACATGAATTTGGGAGGACACTATTCAATCCAGTTCCATAAAAGGAAATCTATGAATAATGGCAGAATTTTACATGTCAAGAAGAAAAAAGTATATTCTACATGAAAACAGACCCTCAAAATTACATTAGAACAGTTGAAAGTGGTTACCTTTGCAGAGCAGGAATCAGGGTGAAAAGAGCTGCTATGAGGACTGCTAAATTTTATTTGAAACTATTTAATATTTTGTGACTTTCACAATTAATTGTGTGCATTGCTCTCTCTTTCCACCACAGCATAAATCACAGGCTGAGGAAGATCTTTCTCGACCCTGAGCTGTGCTCCTTTGTAGGGAACTACTTCACAAGGCATGGAAATATAGCTCAGCACCCATGTGGAAAACCAGTGGGGAGTGAGTCAGCACACAGGACCACGCCTGCAAAGAAGTTCTCCCATGGGAAATCAGGCCTGCATTATACCTAGGCTGCTTTGTGACTTGCTCTTGCTTAGAACTCCCTCACCCTGAGTTCAGGCAGCAAGACCTCGCTGCATATCTTTACAGTAACTTCCTGAAATCTGTGCTAATTCTCCCAAGGACTGAAGTATAGCCAGACCTATTATTCTTATTGTTCCCTTGCATTTGCAACATTTTTTCCTTGTTAATCTGTAAGAAGTAATCAATAATGTCCTTCCCATTGCTATCTGTAAAAAAGCAATTACCTAAAGCAAACCAAAGTGTAATGAATGAAAACCTTCTTTGATGTATACTATTAGAAAGCCAATGAAAGCTTATCAAGGCAAGGGTTGAGGTGCTCTGCCCTTGAGAGGGTAGCCGTGCCATCTCTTTTCCTCCACAGGACTCGTGGTAGTCCATGTGAATTTGTCTTGTCTCATCCATAACGCCCCAGACACTGTGGGCTGGTGTCCGCCTCACTCCTTGGGGGAGGGGAGATGTGGTAACAGTCAAGTTGCACATCTTACCCACTCCAGTGTGTCTAGATTCCTATTTGTTTTTGCTCCAGCAGTGTGTTAGAACTTCTCCTTGAGAACCTGGACTTTCACCAAGTCTTTCTTATCTGTGAGTAATTGTCTAAATGGTGGTTTTTCAGGGGTTTCCAGGCTGCAGTCTGGGCCCTAGAAAACAACCTTTTGAAGAGAAGGGCCTACAGTTGGTTTACAGATCACTAGAGGGGTCCACAGCTAGGACTAGGGTTTGTATGCTTATTACCCAACTCATGAGTGGGTGAGACTTCTCCTGGTTCTCTTGGTATGTTGTGCTGGGCCCCACAGCTCCCACAAAGGCACTTTGGTCTGTGGATAAATGACACATCATTATTGTGGTGGGGGAAGGGAACAAAAACAAGTGATGTCTTATCCCACTAGGATGCCAATGTCATTCTCTTTTAATCATCTTTTCATTTGGTTTTCTAATACTTCTATGATGCTACTCAGCATACAAAGGAGCGCTCTGTAAAGACAACTCTGAGAAAAAAATAAATGTAGATGCCAACATAGATATTAATATAGCTAAACATTTTTCTGACAATTTTTAGAGAAGATGAAGGTGTCGGTGCAAGAAAGCTTGTAAAGGAGAGTGAAGTAGACATGGAGAGAACAAGGGCTGAGTGAGTAAGTCTTTGTCAGTTGCCAACCCCCACAGCTGGGTCTTGTCTGGTCTGTTTCTCTGGACAGAAAAAGGATTGCAGAGGAAATGTAATTTCTTAATCTATGACTTGTTTCACATCTTCAGTTTGCCTGAATTGATTCTTCTTGGCAAACCTGATCTTCTGACTAATTTTGCACTAATACTGATATGATACAGTAGAGGAAGAGCAGGGTCAATATTATGGTGTAAGCAATAATTTCTTATCACAATTCCCGGAGAAGATTATTGCAATTGAAGTTCTCTTCAGCACAAGCTCTGCCTCAGGAGCTGAGCCAAGACTTACGAAGTAAGCAAAGTTTACTCTCAATACTTTTTTCCTGCCAGTTTTCTGCTTTGTTTCCACTTTCAGACAGTCATTTCTCTCAGTCTGCCTCCTGACTGTGGAAACAACACATTCAAACACTGCTTCCTTTCCCACACCAAGTCTTCCTCACCTTAACTGCCCCATGCATTTTCACACGCTCAAGGAGGGTATAATGTACACCTCTCACCTGTCCTGAGGCTACAGGAGGATATGGAGGGCAAGGGCCCATAGACCAGTTATGGAGACTTACAGTTCTCCATGTTCCAATAGGATCCACTCATCTATGTTAAATTGCATAAATGGGATTATATTCTACCCTTTTCAAGAGGATCTTCAGAGATGCAAAACTCATCCTAAAAGGATGATTCCTCTGATGGTGGAAATTTTAGTAGGTAACAGGCTCCTGTGGGAGATATACGGGGGCCAGAAGGTATATTTCAGAACACACTAAGATGAGAATTATTTACACCAAGTCATGCTGTCAAGTGGTCTCTAAAGAGCATGAAAAATTATTGACAAAAATGTACTAATTAGCCAAGTAGAAAGATTAATAGTAAATGGACAGGCAGATGGATAATAAATAAATATACAAATGGTCTGGGAAATTTACTGATAATGATGTCAATGACATCTTGTCACATATTTAATACATGAATTGTTAACAAGTATGGGAGAACTGACAAGGCAAACAGGGAATGCTGAAGGTACTGTTGAAATGGAAGAAAGCAGCTATTACTGCTGGGGCTGGAAAAATGAAGAGAAGAATTTGGAATTAAATCTTACAAACTTGAAAAAGAAGCCTTTAAGGGCTAGACTCAAATTTGTGGGGAGGTGCTGCTCTGAAGTTAGTAGGGCTAGAGGTGTTTGGAGGGTGGACCACAGAGCTGTTCTAAGACCTCCGAGGAAGGGACATGAGCTAGCTGGGGCTGGAGTCTCTGGAGAAGTGCAATGGGGCTGGTTCTAGGAGTTTGGGGAAAAATGCAAATTAGAATCAACTGTGGCTTATGGATGGCACTTTTCTCAAGGTGCAGATCTCTGCTAGAGTGATGAGATAGGAATGGGAAACAGATAAGAAGGAGCCAGGCCCTTTTGCTTCCTCCAGCTTTCCAGGCCCTGTTCAGCACCACCTATTGACAGGACTTAGTAGGGGTCCAGCTGGCAAAAAAGTAATGGAATTTGCATAATCCTGACCCCAGCATCATAAAGGTGAACAGAGAAGGATGGGTTTGAAGCTGAGGAACAGTAGCTTAATAACCAATACACATCTTACCTTAGATTTTAGTGTTTTCCACTTTTCTTTTTCAGAAATTTCCTTTGCTTTCAAATAAGTGATGTAAAACTTAAAATTATATATATATTTTTAATTTTATTTATTTTTAGAGAAAGGAAGGCACGGAGAAAGAAAGGGAAGGAAACATCAATGTGCGGTTGCCTCTTGCATGTTCCCCACTGGGGGACCTGGCCTGCAACCCAGGTATGTGCCCTGACCAGGAATCGAACCGGTGACCCTTTTGTTCACAGGCTGGCACTCAATCCACTGAGTCACACCAGCCAGGGCTAAAATTATATTTTTAAAAGTCACCTATGACTGATATCACATTTAGTTTATCAGTTATCATCTTTCCACATAGAAATTAAACATTCATTTATTGAAAAAATATATCCATTTATTAAGAGATATTGTTCCCTCAAGGAAAGTAAATATCTAAGGATTTGCCACTTCATTATAAGGTTTGGGAGAGACTTTGTTTTCCAGAAGGACATGATCAGGCTTTGAATTGTACAATAAAAATATGGAGGTTTCTCAAAAAGGTATAAATCAGGCGCTCAGGACATATCAAAATATGAAAAGGAAATAACTCATCTAGGTTGCTTTTTTTTTTTTAACATCAATGTGTGGTTGCCTCTCACATGCCCCCTACTGGGGACCTGGCCCACAACCCAGGCATGTGCACTGACTGGGAATCAAACCAGCGACCCTTTGGTTTGCAGGCCAGCACTCAATCCACTGAGCCATACGAGCCAGGGCTCAGCCAGGTTTTTGGTATTTTTTTTTAAAGATTTTATTTATTTTTAGAGACAGGGAAGGGAGGGAGAAAGAGAGGAAGAGAAACATGGATGTAAGAGAGAAACATCGATTTGCTGCCTTTTGCACACTCCTGACTGTGGACAGAATCCACGACCCAGGTATGTGTCCTGACCAGGAATCGACCAATGCACACTCAGTTGAGCCACATTGGTCAGGGCTCAGCCAGTCAGTTTTAAGGGCATCTGTGTACATATTCAATTATTTGGGGTTAAATATATCTATTGCAAAAGCTGGTGAAATATCCCTTCAACAATGTAAACAACAGTATCAACAAAATACTTACTGAGAGGTTACCACATGCCAGGCACTATTCTAAGTACTCAGCATGGTTTAACATATTTAATCCTCACAATGACTCTAGAAAGCAGCTTTATTTTACAGACTAATTAACTTATCAAGGGTCACACAGCTAGTTAGTGGCACAGCCAGGATTTCAACCCCGCAATCTGGTTCCAGAATCCATGCATCTAACTTCTACTCTATCAATCCTTAATGTGGTATTCTCAGAGAAATTTCATATATTTCTAGAAAATGTGGTCCTAAATCTAAAGCTATCAGATGTCTTTTTTTAAAAGAGAGTTATAAGAATAAAGAAAACTTGTCAAGGAACATTGCCACAGTAAACCATTTATGAAAAGAAACATTCAGCATCTTTCTCAGCCACACCACCACCCTACTGGAGGGCACTAAAATGAGGACTTGGAACATTCCAGTGAGTTCTGTGAAGTAAGCTTGTACTGCCATCTGATTCCCATAGTAAGACTGGACAGGGGAGCATCCGGTGCAGGCCTGAAGAGTAGGTACCAATATTCACAAGTCACACCATGACGCAGAGACAACAAAACTTAACATAAAACAAGAAACTTACTACAAACCATAATCTCTAAAAGATTATGCAGAGTATAAAAGCCAGACTCAAAAGAGTACATGTAGTATGATCCCATTTATAAGAAACTCCAGAAAAGGCAAATCTAATCTATGCTGAAAGCGTATCAGCACTTGCCTGGGCCTGAGTTTATTGACTGAGAAGAGGTATAGGGAAATTTTGAAGTGACAGAATTGTTTTATCTCTTTTTTAAGAGTAAGAGTCTTTTTAAAAATTAATTAATTTATTTTTAAAGAGAGGGGAAGGGAGGGAGAAACAGAGGGAGGGAAACATCAATGTGTGGTTGCCTCTCATGCACCCCTCACTGGGGGCCTGGTTCATAACCCAGGCATGTGCCCTGACTGGGAATTGAACTGGTGACCGTTTGGTTCACAGGCCAGCATTCAATCCACTGAGCCACATCAGCCAGGTCAGAAAATTTAAGAGATATATCAACCCAACTATAAAGTATTTGCATTTAGATTCAAACAAATTAACGGTAAAAAGATATTTATGATGTATCTGGGGAAATTTAAGCCCTGGTATTAAGAATTTGCTGATATTAAGAAAATATTATTAATTTTTTAGATGTGATATATAAGTTATATTTTTTAAAAAGAATCCTTATGTCCTACAGCTGTGCTAGAGTAGCCACTAGCCATATGTGCTATTTAAATTTAGATTTAAGTCAATTAAAATTAAAAAGTTTACTTTCTCAGTCACATCAGCCACATTTGAAATGCTCAATAGCCACATATGGCTAGTGGCTATTGTTTGGACAGTACTTATATAGAAATTACCATCACTGTAGACAGTTCTATTCAGCAGCACTGCCTTAAGAAATATATGCTGAAGTATTTATCAATGAAATAATATAGTGTCTGAAATTTGCTTTAAAATAATCCAGTGGGGTTAGAAGTAGAATGGTTGAGGATATAGACAAAAGAAGACTAACCATGAGTTGATCATTATTAAAGCTGCATGTTGGCTATCTCTTCTCACTACTTATGTATATGTTTGAAAATATCCTTAATAGAAAGTTAATGAAGAAAGTTCCACAGCCTCTGTATTTACCACTGCTGGCCCCCAGTATTTCTCTCCATAAGTAACTATTTTCTTTGGCATCTTTAGAAAAATAATAAAAATTATCTCCATATGCATATGACAACATTTCTTATATTTTACAAATTTGCCTAAATGAATAATACTATAAATGCTGTTTAGTACTTTGCATTTTTTAAAGAATGCTTTTTAATGAGATAGAGCAGATTCTGCCATAACATAAAGACTGAAAAATGAAATCTTATTATTCAGATAACATGGAAATGCATGATTGGCGTCCTCAAACATTATTTCCTTGTGAACTCCAAGATGTGGAACCAGAAAGTCAGGATGTGTGAACAATGACTTTTCCACTTGGATTAATCTGAACAAGGCTTGCCTTGGAAGTTAGCAATGTCAAAGAACCTAGTCTAGTCATCTCATTTCCCAGAGAGGAAGAGACACACCCCTTCCAGGATGAGGTGAACACAATAGATACAGACATAGGCCAGCAACTGGACACTGGTATAGCTGTTGGCACAGAGGAGGGCATATTTCCTGAAGAATCTATCAAGAATCCAGGAGGGCCTCCCAAATCAATAATCAGGTACCCAGAATTCAAAAAAAAAACAGCCCCACAAATAATGGCTGAAGGATCTTGCCCTGGCTGGTGTGGCTCAGTGGATGGAGCACCAGCCTGTGAACCAAAGCGTTGCTGGTTGGATTCACAGTCAGGGAGCATGCTAGGGTTGCAGGCCAGGTCCCCAGTAGGGGGCTCGTGAAAGGCAACCACACATTGATGATTCTCTCTGTCTCTTTCTCCCTCCCTTCCTCTCTGTCTAAAAATAAATAAATAGGACTCCAGCCAAGATGGAGGCGTAGGTAGACACACTGTGCCTCCTCGCACAACCAAAATAAGGATAACAGAAATTTAGAAACAAAATAATAACCAGCACTGACAGAAAATTGATATGTATGGAAGTCCGACAACCAAAGAGTTGAAGAAGACACATTCATCCAGACTGGTAGGAGGGGCAGAGTTGGGCACCTGGGTGGAGAGGGGTCACAGGGGGGAAAAAAGCAGTGGCTGGCAGACCCGGCATGCATACAAGGCGGCAGCAGGCAAACCCAGCAAGGCAGTGGATTGTAGAGGGAAACGGCATGCAAGATGGCTTGTGGAACTGGGCGCCCCACATTCTTGCACAGATAAACCAGGCGAAACTGGGGAGCGAGACAGACCTCGCAACCCAGGGTTCCAGTGTGGGGAAATACAGCCTCCAAACACCAGCTGAAAATACCTGTGGAGAGAAGGAAGATGGCGGTGTGGTAGGAGGGAGCAGATCCCACTTTCCCCTACACATGGGAGAGAAACCTGGCCAATCTACGGAAGAACAGAGCAGACAAGGAACAGTAACAGCATATTTGAGAATAGGAGATCGAAAATTGTAGCAAACATTGAAAAACCAGTCAGTAAGGAGAGTACTTCAGAACAATAGGAGCCCAGGGATCAGCGCGAAGACCAGGGAGGCTGAGGCCCCGGCCAGGTGCTTGCCAGGGCTGCCCCAGGGCTCTAGAGAGGGAGCTGGGTCAGCTGCTGAAACGGGCTGAGCAATCCTGGTTGCTGCCGCGCAACTGCAGACGGCTACGTGTGTGAACTGAGATGGCTGCATGAAAATAGGCACTCACACGTGACTGCAGATGGTTGCGGGATCATAGGCATGAGCGAGATCATAGGCACTTGCCACTGGAGTCAGCTGCAGGACCATAGTCGCAGGCACGCAAACGCAGACAGCTCGGGGCCATAGGCGCCCAGGTGTGAGATGGCTGCGGGATTGTAGGCCCCAGGACACCACAGAAAGCTGCCCTGAGGCCAACGAAACAGCTACGTGCCACCAGAGACCCGAGCTCACACCAGTAAACTCCGGAAAATGTGCGAACTCCAGGAGCCTCAGAAAACACACCTGAAGCCCTATGGAGAGAGGCACCAGGCTAATTCTGGGGACAGTAGCATAATGATGACTGAGGGCTGAACACAGAGAAAAGCAATACCATCACCCCTCAGGCATTGCAGACAGCAAGACCAGAAAAACTGGCTCGGCAAGTTTGAAAACAGCAAGAGTTTTTTGTTTGGTGTTTTGGGATTTTTTTTGGTTGTTTCTTTTCGGTTTTGTTTTTATGGGTTGTTTTTTTTTTGGCTTTTGTTTGTTTTTTTCTTTGTTTGCTTGTTTTGTCTTTTTCTTTGTGTGTCTGTTCATATAATTGTTCTTAATTATTATTTCTTTATTATTTTTATCTTCTTTTTTACTCAACTCCTTTTGCCTCTCTTTACTTCTTTCTTGTTTTATTCCCTTTCTTTTCTTTACAATTTTATGTCTTCTACCCTTCTCTTTTTTTTCTGTCTTCTTTTTTCATTTTTTCCCCTCTTTTCTCTTTTTAAATACACACAAGCGAGACAAAACAACAAACAACCCTGGAACTGAAAAAAAACAAACAGAGTTGGTCCCAGAAAGAAGGTATCCCAGTAGTTGAGACAGTGCAAGCTGTGAACAACAGGATATCTGAAGGAGACTCCACCACTGAATCTCACAGGTATTCTACCACAGAAGGTCACACCATAAACCCAGGGAGCCAGAACAGATCAATTTAAGAAGTTGAGGCTAACAAGAAGAGTCTTACAAGCAATGGGAAGACAAAGAAACAATCCCCAAATGAAAGGAAAGGACGAAGCCCCAGAAAGAATGCTAAATGAAACTGAGGCAACTCAACTATCAGATATTGAGTTCAAAGCAATGGTTGTCAGGAAGCTCCATGAGCTCTCAATGAGCTACCAGAAACTACAGGGAAGCTATGATGAACTCACTACAAATGATATCAACATGAAAAAGGAAATAGAAATTATCAACAAGGCCAAGAGGAAATGAAAAATACAATTTCTGAACTGAAGAACACAGTAGAAGGAATGAAAAGCAGAATCAATGAAGCAGAAGATCGGATCAGCGAGTTGGAGGACAAAATAGAAAGAAAACACCCAGAAAGAGCAAGAAAACAAAAAGAGGCTCAGAAGGAATGAAGAGGGATTAAGAGAAATGCAGGACAACATGAAACGTAATAATATCCCTATAATAGGGATACCAGAAGGAGAAGAAGAGCAAGGGATAGAAAACCTATTTGAAAAAGTAATGATGGAAAACTTCCCTAATTTGATGAGAGAAAAAGACACACAAATCCAGGAAACACAGAGGGTCCCAATCAAGAGGAACCCAAACAGGCCCACTTCAAGGCATATCATCATCATTAAAATGGCAAAATTCCAAGACAAAGAGAGAATCTTAAAGGCAGCAAGGGAGAAAAAGTAAATAACATACAAGGGAGCCCCAATAAGGTTTACAGCTGACTTCTCAATGGAAATGCTCCAAGAAAGAAGAGCATGGCAAGAAATATTCAAAGCGATGAGAACCAAAGGTCTGCAACCAAGACTATTCTATCCAGCAAGGCTTTCAATCAAGATAGAAGGCCAAATAAGGAATTTTCCACACAAAAGAAGTCTAAAAGAATACACCTCTACCAAACCAGTTCTGAAAGAGATACTAAGGGGAATGCTTTAAGTAAAGGAAGGAAAAGACAGAGAGAGGGAGAGAGAGGGAGGGAGAGGGGGGAGAGAGAGAGAGAGAGAGAGAGAGAGAGAGAGAGAGAGAGAGATACACAGGTAAGAAAATAGCAATGAATAAATACCTATCAATAATAACCTTAAATGTAAATGGATTAAATGCTCCAATCAAAAGACATAGAATAGTTGAATGGATAAGAAAGCATGACCCACACATATGCTACCTACAAGAGGCCCACCTTAGGAGAAAAGACCTGCACAGAAGCAAAGCGAAGGGCTGGAAACAAATTTTTCAAGCAAATGGACAGGAAAAAAAAGCCGGGGTAGCAATACTCATATTAGACAAAATAGACTTCAAAAGAAGAGTCATAAAGAGAGACCCAAAAGGTCACTTCATAATACTCAAGGGAAGAATCCACCAACAAGACATAAACATTGTAAATATATATGCACCCAACATAGGAGCACCTAAATACATAAAGAAAATCTTAGAGGACTTCAAGAAAGATATTGACAGCAACACAATTATAGTAGGGGATTTTAACACCCCACTGACAAATATGGAGAGGTCTTCCAAACAAAATATCAACAAAGATATTGTGGCATTGAACAACACACTAGATGAAATGGACTTAACAGATATATATAGAACCCTTCATCCCAAAGAAACTAAATACACATCCTTTTCAAATGCACACTGAACATTTTCAAAGATAGACCACATGATAGGACACAAAACAAGCCTCAACAAATTCAAGAAAATTGAAATCATACCAAGCATTTTCTCTGACCACAAGGGGCTGAAACTAGAAACCAACCCCAAGGGGAAAAACCCAAAACCCTCAAAATCATGGAGATTGAATAGCATGCTATAAACAATGAGTGGGTCAAAAATGAAATTAGGGAAGAAACCAGAAAGTTTCTGGAAACAAATGAAAATGAACTCACAACAACCCAAAACTTATGGGACACTGCAAAGGCAGTCCTCAGAGGGAAGTTCATAGTGATACAGGCCTACCTAAAAAAGATAGAAACATTTCAAACAACTTAACCTATGCCTATAAGAACTTGAGGAATAACAATGAAGACAGCCCAGAGCAGATACAAGGAAGGAAATAACGAAGATCAGAGCAGAATTAAATGACATAGAGACTAAAAGCACAATTCTAAGGATCAATGAATCCAGGAGCTGGTTCTTTGAAAAGATAAACAAAACTGACAGGCCTTTAAGCAGGCTCATCAAGAAAAAAGAGAGAGGACTCAAATAAACACAATCAAAAATCAAAGAGGAGAGATTACAACTGACACCACAGAAATACAAAGGATTGTAAGAAATTACTATGAAGAACTGTATGCCAAGAAATTTGAAAACCTAGGTGAAATGGACAAGTTTCTAGAAAAATATAATCTTCCAAAACTCATTGAAGAAGAAGCAGAAAGCCTGAGCAGACCAGTAACAGCTGATGAAATTGAAGCAGTAATCAAAAAACTCCCGACACACAGAAGCCCTGGACCAGATGGTTTCACAGGAGAATTCTACAAAGCATTTAAGGAAGAGCTATCCCCTATTTTTCACAGACTATTCCAAAAAATCCAAAATGATGGAAGACTCCCAAACTCTTTTTATGAAGCAGCATCATCCTAATCCCAAAACCAGATAAAGACACAACAAAGAAGAACTTCAGGCCAATATCACTGATGAACATAGATGCTAAAATCCTCAACAAAATATTGGCAAACTGCATCCAACAATACATTAAAAAGATCATACACGATGACCAAGTGAGACTCATCCCAGGGATACAAGGATGGTTCAACATTCTCAAATCAGTAAATGTAATTCATCACATAAACAAAAACAAAGACAAAAATCACATGATCTTATCAATAGATGTGAAAAAAGGATTTAATAAGGTAGAACACCCACTTATGATCAAAACACTCAGCAAAGTAGGAATAGAGGGAGCATTCCTCAACATAATAAAGGCCATATATGAGAGACCTACAGCCAACCTCATACTCAATGGGCAAAAACTAAAATCTTTCCCACTAAGATCAGGAACAAGACAAGGATATCCACTTTCACCATTTCTATTCAATATAGTACTGGAAGTCTTAGCCACAGCGATTAGACAAGAAAAGGAAATAAAAGGCATTCAACTCGGAAAGGAGGAAAAAAAACTATCAATGTTTGCAGATGACATGATAGTGTACATAGAAAATCCTATAGACTCGGCCAAAAAACTGCTCGACCTAATAAATGAATTTGGCCAAACAGCAGGATACAAAGTCAATATCCAGAAATCAAAGGCATTTCTGTATACCAACAGTGAAACAGCAGAAGCAGAAATCAAGAGAAAAATCCCATTCGATATAGCAAAATGAAAAATAAAATACCTAGGAATAAACCTAACCAAGGAGGTAAAAGACTTATATGCAGAAAACTAAACACTGAAGAAAAAAAAAATCAAGGAAGACACACAAAAAAATGGAAGCATATATCGTGTTCATGGATTGGAAGAATTAATATCATCAAAATGTCCATACTTCCCAAAGCAATTTACAGATTCAATGCAATACCTATTAAAGAACCAATGGCATATTTCACAGATATAGAACAAACACTTCAAAAATTTATATGGAACCGTAAACAACCTCGAATAGCTGCAGCAATCTTGAGAAAGAAGAGCAAAGCAGGAGGGATCACAATACCTGATACCAAACTGTATTGCAAGGCCACTGTAATCAAAGCAGCCTGCTACTGGAATAAAAACTGGCACATGGACCAGTGGAATAGAACAGAGAGCCCAGAAATAAACCCAAATCTCTACAGTCAATTAATATTTGACAAAGGGGGCAGCAACATAAAATGGAGTAAAAATAGCCTCTTCAACAAGTGGTGTTGGGAGAACTGGACAGCTATGTGCAAAAAAATGAAACTTGAGCACCAACTTACACCTTACACAAAAATAAATTCAAGGTGGATAAAAGATTTAAATATAAGCCGTGACACCATTAAAGTCCTAGAGGAGAACATAGGCAGGAAAATCTCAGATATTCCACGCAGGAATATTTTTACTGATATGTCCCCTAAAGCAAGGAACATAAAGGAAAGAATAAACAAATGGGATCTTATCAAAATAAAAAGCTTCTGCATGGCCAAAGAAAACAGTATTAAAATAAAAAGAGAACCGACATATGTATGGGAAAACATATTTACCAATGATACCTCAGACAAGGGTTTAATCTCCAAAATATATAAAGAACTTACATGACTCCACTCTAATAAGAGAAGCAACCCAATTAAAAAATGGGCAAAAGACTTAAACAGACACTTCTCCAAGGAAGACATACAGAGGATCCAGAGACACATGAAAAGATGCTCGATATCGATAGCTATCAGAGAGCTGCAAATTAAAACCACAATGAGATACCACTTGACACCAGTCAGAATGGCCATCATAAACAAAGCAACAAACAGCAAGTGTTGGAGAGGTTGTGGAGAAAAGGGGACCCTAGAGCACTGTTGGTGGGATTGCAGACTGCTACAACCACTATGGAAAACAGTATGGAATTTTCTAAGAAAACTAGAAATTGATCTATCTTTTGACCCAGCAGTTCCACTGCTAGGATTATATCCTAAGAACCCTGAAACACCAATCCAAAAGTACCTATGCACCCCAATGTTCATAGCAGCACAATTTACAATAGCCAAGTGTTGGAAGCAACCTAGGTGCCCATCAGTAAATGAATGGATCAAAAAACTATGGTACATTTACACAATGGAACTCTATGCAGCAGAAAGAAAGAAGGAGCTCCTACCTTTCGCAATAGCATGGATGGAACTGGAGAAAATTATGCTAAATGAAATAAGCCAGGCAACGAAGGACAAATACCGTATGATCTCACCTTTAACAGAAACCTAATCAATAAAACAAACAAGCAAAATATAACCAAAGACATTGAAATTGAGAACAGGCTGACAGACACCAGAGGGGAGAGGGGAGGGAACTTCAGGGGAAAAGGGGAAGGGTTTACAGGAACAAGTATAAAAAAACACATGGACAAGAACTAGGGAGGGTGGAAATGGGAGGGAGGTGGGGAGGGCTGGGGCAGTGGGCCGGGATGGGAGTAAAAGACAGAAAACTGTACAAGAACAACAATTAAAATAAAGAAAAAAAGAAAAGAAAAGAAAATACCTGTGGGGGTTGAGGTGCTGAGAGAGACTCCCAGCCTCTTGGGAGAGTTCATCATAGAGACCCACAGGGTCCTAGAATGTACACAGACCCACCCACATGGGAATCAGCACCAGAGGAGCCCAGTTGGCTTGGGGGAAGTGGTGGGAGTGACTGAAATCTGGCAGAGAGTGGAGCAAGTGCCATTGTTCCCTCTGGGACCCCTGCCCCACATACAACATCACAACCCAGCTACTGGGTTGCCCCACCCTGGTGAACACCTAAGGCTCCGCCTCTCACTACCTAACAGGCGCATCAAGACAAAAAAAAAAAAAAGTGGTCTAAATGAAAGAGCAGGTCAAAGCTGTAGAAAAAAATACAGCTAAGCGACAAAGAGATAGCCAACCTATCAGATGCACAGTTCAAAGAACTGGTGATCAGGATGCCCACAGAATAGGTTGATTTTGGTCGCAAATTAGATGAACAAATGAAGGCCATGCTAAATGATATAAAGGAACCAATAGTGATGGGAAGGAAACTGGGAGTCAAATGAACAGTGTGGACCAGAAGAAAGAAATATCCAATTAGAAAAGAATGAAGAAATAATATTCAAAAAAAATGAGGAGAGGCTTAGGAACTTCCAGGACATCTTTAAATGTTCCAACATCCCAATTATAGGGGTACCAGAAGGGGAAGAGGAAGAGCAACAAGTGGAAAACTTATTTGAACAAGTAAAGGAGAACTTCCCCAATCTGGCAAAGGAAATAAACTTCCAGAAAGTCCAAGAAGCTCAGAGAGTCCCAAAGAAGTTGGACCAAAGGAGGAACACACCAAGGCACATTATATGTTGGGAACCACCCTGCCTGGTTTTAGGAGCTGTAACCTCCCCATGGCTAAGGCTGAGTGAGCAACCCTCAGACTGTGAGCCACTAAGGAGACAAAACTTATCCCTCTCCCAGGAGCGCCACTTCTGCTTCATCCATAACTGGCCCCCAATGCTTGGTCTGTTAGCCAATCATGGGTTAGATTCCCTCAAGGGAGGGGTCACCTAAGACAGGTACAATCATGTGGGAGGCCCTCAAGGAGGGACTTGGGGGGCTACAGCAATAGGCGTTGATGGACCCTCGCCCCTTGGCTATCCTGACATAGCCTGAGACCTCACTGTGTCTGCAAGAAATCTAATCTCTTGGCTGCTTTGCTGACTCTGCCTGACTTAAGCCTGAAACAATGGCAGAGTGAGGTGCAGTTCTGTGCTGGATAGGGCAGGCTCCCCAGGTGATCAGGCTTAAGAAAGAATGTATAGAATCCTGTGAAACCTGCTTTGCTAAGAATGCTCTCAATTAAATGATAAGGGTCTGAGCAGGAAATGAGTTTGTTTCTTAAAGTTTTGTAGCCCTTTAGCTAACTGAGCCTGAGTCAGAATAAGCCCTCAGAGTTCTTTGTATGTTATCTATTATTTGATCCTTGCTGACTGACAATGATTAATGAGCTTTACCTGTATTCCTGTGTAAGATGAACCCAATAAACGCCCATTGAGGAAGAGACTCTTGGCCCTTCTCCTTTGAGAGATCGGCCATCTCTCCTCCCCAGGCAGATCATGTTTTGATAGACTTATTCTCATCCATGGTGGCCAGGTGGGGCCCTGCGGGCAGAGCCCCTTCCCACAATTATAATTGCATTACCCAAGATTAAAATGAAGGAGAGAATTGTAGAAGCAGCAAGAGCTACATAGACAGCCACTCACAAAGGAGTTCCCATCACACTGTCAGCTGATTTCTCAGAGACCTTACAGGCAAGAAGGAGCTGGAAAGAAGTATTCCAAGTCATGAAAGGCAAGGACCTACATACAAGATTGCTCTACCCAACAGAGCTTTCATTTAGAATGGAAGGAAAGATAAAGTGCTTCTCAAATAATGTCAAGTAGTTCATGACCACCAAGCCCTTATGATATGAAATGTTAAAGGGACTTATCTAAGAAAAAGAAGTTAAAAAACTTGTCCAGTAAAAAGACAGCAAAGTCACAGATATTAACAACCACACCCACAACAAAAGCAAACTAAGCAAACAACTAGAACAGGAACAGAAACACAGAAATGGAGATCATATGGAGGGTTAGCAACAGGGGAGTGGGAGGAGGAGAGATGGGGGAAGGTACAGAGAATAAGTAGCATAGATGCTAGTAGAAAATAGACAGGGGGGTAAGAATAGGGTGGGAAATGTAAAAGCTAAAGAACTTAAAAGTATGACCCATGGACATGAAGTAAAGAGGGGGAATGTGGGTGGGAGAGGGTGTGCAGGGTGGAGGGGAGTGAAGAGGGGAAATGGGACAACTGTAATAGCATAATCAATAAAATATATTTAAAAATAAAATAAAAATATAAATAAATAAATAAAATCTTTAAAAAAAAAGAATCACTGAAGGATCTTGATAGTGATAGAGCCAAAGGCAACTGTAAGAGAGAGAGAGAGAAATGCCTACTCAATATCTCTTTTTAAAATATATTTCATTGATTATGCTATTACAGTTGTCCCATTTCTCCCCCATCATTCCCCTCTACCCTGCATACCCCTGCCACCCACATTCCCTCCCTTTAGTTCATGTCCATGTGGCATAAGTTCTTTAGCTTCTACATTTCCCACACTATTCTTGCCCTCCCCCTGTCTATTTTCTACCCACTATCTACACTACTTATTCTCTGTACCTTTTCCCCCTCTCTCCTCCTCCCACGCCCCTGTTGCTCACCCTCCATGTAATCTCCATTTCTGTGGTTCTGCTCCTGTTGTAGTTGTTTGCTTTTGTTTTAGGTGTGGTTGTTAATAGCTGTGAGTTTGCTGTCTTTTCACTGTCATATTTTTTATCTTGTTTTGCTTAGCTAAGTCCCTTTAACATTTCATATAATAAGGGCTTGGTGATGATGAACTCCTTGAACTTGACCTTATCTGAGAAGCACTTTATCTGCCCTTCCATTCTAAATGACAGCTTTGCTGGATAGAGCAATCTTGTATGTAGGTCCTTGCCTTTCATGACTTGGAATATTTCTTTCCAGCCCCTTCTTGCCTGGAAGGTCTCTTTTGAGAAATCAGCTGACAGTCTGATGAGAACTCCTTTGTAGGTGACTGTCCCCTTATCCCTCGTTGCTTCTAGAATTCTCTCCTTCATTTGAATCTTGGCTAATGTAATTCTGATGTGCCTTGGTGTGTTCCTCCTTGGGTCCAACTTCTTTGGGATTCTCTGAGCTTCCTGGACTTCCTGGTAGTCTATTTCCTTTGCCAGATTGGGGACGTTCTCCTTTATTATTTGTTCAAAGAAGTTTTCCACTTGTTGCTCTTCCTCTTCCCCTTCTGGTCCCCCTATAATTTGGATGTTGGGACGTTTAAAGATGTCCCAAAGGTTCCTAAGCCTCTCTTCATTTTTTTTTAATTCTTGTTTCTTCCTTCTTTTCTGTGTGGTTGTTTCTTTCTTCCTTCTGGTCCACTCCATTGATTTGAGTCCATTTTTCTCCCCTCTCTATTGGTTCCCCATGTGTTTTCCTTCATTTCACGTATTGTAGCCTGCATTTTTTCATTTAATTTGTGAGCAAAATCAACCAATTCTGTGAGCATCCTGATTACCAGGGCTTTGAACTGTGTATCTGATAGGTTGGCTATCTCTTGGTTGCTTAGATAAATTGGCTCTGGGGCTTTGATCTGTACTCCCGTTTGAGCCATTTTTTTTGGGGGGGGGGGAGGGTCTGGTCGCAGCTGTTAGGTATTGAGGGGTGGAGCCTTAGATTTTCCCCAGGGTGGGGCAGCCCAGTTGCTGGGTAGTGACACTGTATGTAGGGGTGGGTTCTGAGAGGGAACAGTGGCACTTGCTCCAAACTCTCTCGGATTTCAGTCCCTTCTGCTGCTTCCCCTTCACCTGGATTATCTGCAAGCAAATGTGGGACCACCTGGTCAGCCAGTGGCCTTGCACAGCCTCACTGGGTCTGCACCGTTGCCACCCTGTGCCCAGGGTCTGCTAGCCACTGCCTGCATACCTGGGATCTGCCAGCTGCTGCTGCCTGTGTGTCCGGGTCCACCAACCTTTACTTTTTCCTGCTGCAACTCTGCCCCTCTTACCAGTCTGGATGAATGGTTGTTGGACTTCCGTATACTTCAATTTTCTGTAAGTTCTGTTTGTTTTCTTGTTTCTAGATCTTTGTTGTCCTTAATTTTGGTTGTACAAGGAGGCATAGTGTGTCCACCTACGCCTCCATCTTGGCCAGAAGTCTTCCTCAATATCTTTAGAGCAATATAGGATGACATCATACCCAAGAAATGTAGAGCAAATGATTATGGAAAAAATTGATTTAAACAAAATATAGATTCTTAAAATCTACAGAAAAATATCCCAACTACATAAGCTACAATAAAAATAGCACTACTTCAACTAGGCTTGCAACTGGGGTTTGCTAATCATACACTTGACAACATACTCATATTCTAAATATTGGGTTGCCCAAAAAGTCTGTAAAATAAACGGCATATTTTTTATTTTCACCAATAACTTTATTGATTTGGATATTTTGAGTATGTCAGCTACCTCCCACATGGTATAACATTGATTGTTCTCAGTTAATGTCTTCATTTGATTGCTATCAACTACAACTGATCTACCCCACCATGGAGCATCATTCAGAGAAAAATCTCCAGTACAAAACTTCACAGACCACTTTTGACATGTTTGATCAGTCACAGCAACTTCTCCATATACTGCACAAATCAATGTTTGTGTTTCAGTTATGTTTTTAACTTTCTTGAAATAATATAGCATTATATGCCAAAAATGTTGCATATTTTCTTCCATCTTCAATATTAAAATGGGTACACAAAACACCAATTTTGATTGTTTTTAAATGCATGCTAATATGACAGCTGTCACAATACAATTTAACAAACTTGTTTCAAATGATGTTAAAGACAATTAAGTGCTAGTAGATCCATTTTACAGAAAAACCAAATGAACATTTTGGCCAACACAATGTATTTGGAAAAGCTCATGTGACAACAATAAAAATAAAAGACAACAATATAAAGACAAATAATACAATTAAATAATGAGCATAGAATGTGTGTAGACATTTTGCCAAAGAAAAATACAAATGACTGATAAGCACATGAAAGACGTTAGACATTAGCCAACAGGAAAATACATATCAAAACCAAAGTATGCCCTGGCCAATGTGGTTCAGTTGGTTGGAACATTGTCCTGTAACCAAAAACTTGCAGGTTCAGTTCCTTGTCAGGGCACATACCTAGGTTGTGGTTCGGTCCCAGTCCCCTGCACACAATACCTGGTTTGGGTACATAGGATTCTCGTCCGGGCGCACATACGGGAAACAGACAATCAATGCTTCTCTCTCACAATGATGTTTCTCTCTTTTTCCCTTCCTCTATCTCCTTTTCTCTCTCTCTGAAAGCAATGAACAAATGTCCTCAGATGAGGATAAGAAAAAAATGCAAAATGAAAGCAGACAGCTAATCACACTACTAGGATGGCTATGAAGATAGACAAGTGGTGGCAAGGATGTGAGGAAGTCACAACCCGCACATGTAGCAGATGGGAAATAACGTAGGAAGACAATCTGGGGTGTTCCTCAAAATGATAAACATGGTTGCACAGCAATTTCACTACTAGATGTCTCCATATCCAAGAGAAGTGAAAACAACTATCAACACAAAAACTAATGTGCAGATATTCACAGCAGCATAGAAACAACTCAAAAGTATGTCAAGTGACTTGGATATACAAAATGTGGGATATTCATTCAACAGAATATTCTTCGGCAATAAGAGAAATAAAGTGTTGATTCATTGCATAAAACCAATAAACCTCACAGACATTACCAGGCTTCACAAAGAGCGCACATAGTATATTATATATTTCACATGAAAAGTACAGTAAAACTAACCTCTGGAAAGTCAACTATTAAAATGGCTGGCACATAGGAAGTGGGTGGACTGGACTGCAGGGTAACTACCAGTACATATAACTTTTCTCTTGGGGGCAGGTAATAAAAATGTTCTAAAGTTGGAATATGAAGTTAGTGATATAATTCTGTAAATAAACTAAATATCATTGAATATTTTAAACAGGTAAGCTTTTATCTCAATTAAAGTGATTTAAAAATAAGTTTAGAAAGCTAAAAATATATCAGTCTTAAACAACTGACAATTTTATTCAAAACAATAGATCTTGAGCAAATAAAATAAAGCGTAAAAAAGGAAGAAAATTATAAATATTTCGAAGATTAAGCAGGTTAAAAAGATTTTTCAAAGTACTTATTGAAAAATATTTTTTACATTAGACGCTTGACCAAGAATTCAACTCAATTTCCACACTATCCTCCAGATGACAGCGCCAGACACCACAGGTTGATCGCTCAGTGCCAGGAGACTGCACATTCATCCCATGCCCATGGCAGACGCCAGTCTTAAGTCCAGGCTGTCACCTGGACTTCTATGCAACTGTCTCCAAAGCATAAGTTCTCAATACCCTCTTCCTGAATTTGCTAAACTGTTTGGAGAGACTCATATAACTCAGAGAAATGGGTTATATCACTGGTTAAGTGTAAAAGTTATATAACTCAGGAATAGCACTTTGCATTTTTTATTAAATGAAATATTCTAGAAAGCTTTATTCAGCACATACAAATCTGCTTCATTCTTTCTAAAAGTTATTCAGTATTAAATTGTTGGGTATATCATAATTTATTATAATTTATTTAAATAGTCACCCATGGATAAATACAAAGTGGAGAATGGATTTTAGGGGGATATTAGAGTAGATGGGGAAGACCTGCAAGTTACTTACTTGAGAGAGATGGATCAGATTAAGGTAATTCTGTGGGATAGAGAGAAGAGCTTAGATTTAAAAAAATATTAAAGAAGTAGACTTAAGAGAACTTGGTGATTTCTTGAATATGAAGAATGAGAGCATGTAGGAAAGGTCAAGAAGAATGCCAAGCTTTTTGACTTGGACAACTGGTGATGCCAGTCTTTAGAGGGAGAAATAAAATTACTCTCATGGGAAGAAAGAGTGAATGAGCTTTATTTTAGATATATTGCGATTCAGCTGCTGTAAATCCTCACAGTGGAGATGTGGAGTAAACACTTGACTATATGTGTCTAAGGCAAGGAGAAAATAGAGACAATGAAGCAGGAGTCTTCCGCATATCCTTAATGATGGAAGCCAAAAGACTGAATGAAATTACCTCTGACTTTTATGGGCTGCAGTTCCCTCCTTAGAGAATATGATAAGACACCTCTAACTCTCTGTCCCCACATCATATGCACAGACAGAGTGAAACCATTTGAGTCAACTCATGACACATTGTCATATGGCATGCAGATGCTCACATACATTATTCATGAAAACAGAGACATAAGATATGTGACTCAGAAAGGTTGGGTAAGGGAAAAGTGAAAGCTGGGAAGCTATAAATGACGGCTATTCTAGTCACCTATGTAGGTAAGAGGGAAAGCTTATTCAAAGTAGGGCAAAGAGCATGGGAATGAGGAAACATTTGAAAAATAATTATACTAATTAGTCTTTCAAGTTGCAAGGCATACTCAAGTGATTGATCTCAAGTGATTGATCATAAAAACAGGTAACATAATAAGAAAGAAAAATCTAAGTATTCTCAGAAGGTTTTGTAGAGAAATGGATCACTATCAGGATATGACACAACTCATTCACCCTGATATTACAATTTACTTGTAACTTCACTAATTCATGGTTTTTACTTTTACAGTTCTTTCTACATTACTGTCTGTTTCTGTGTTTCTCTACTATCTGTGTTCCTCTCTATGTGTCTCATATTCTCATATAAAAAGAAAGAATATGATTGTTAGAGGCAAATAATGAGGAGGAATAAAAACTTTCTTCTTCACAAGGGTACTCTATATTGACTGCAATTCGAGTCAAATTCCATTCTTTGTTCAGTGGAGGTTTGTATTCAGTTTGTATTATCAGTATAAACACAGTCCAAAGGGAAAGCTTGATATGTTTAGGATGTTGGAGAAGGAGGCGGAGACGGAGAGGACTGGTGGTCTAACGTCTAAGAAGCTCACAGAGGGTAATGAATTTCTCACAGTCTCTCAGTTTTTCAGTCCAAGAAAACTAGTTTGAAAATATGCCAAAGGTGGGCTTATCTCTCAAGGTAAATTCCAATTAAATAGGTCCAGAGCCTGATCTATGAACCAGAATGCCAAATTATCAATTTATAATGAGAAATTTTAAATTATAGGTACCTAACTTATTAAGTCCATGTGACTTACCATATTCTCTACCAATGGGAAGAATTACCATATTTTTCAGACTATAAGACTCACTCCCTCCTCCCAAATTTGGGAGGAATAATGATTGTTAATGCTGCTGAGTTCTGTTTACATTTACATTGGTGAAATACTATGTTATTTATATTATTAAATATTTTACCACATTTTTGCCTATTTTCCTCCTCTAAAACCTAGGTGCATCTTATGGTTCAAAAAATACAGTATGTCTTCATTCCATGAAGGAAGAAAAGGGAAAGGCAAAGGTACAACATGCATGTCAGCTGAGACTCTCTATATCCCTATCCTTTTAAGAGCTCTTTAAAGAACTTCTACTTATGTGGCATCAACCAGTACTGTGTCACATGCCCAATTTATCTACAAGTTGGGCTGAGAAATATGGGTTTGGGCTGGACCCACTGCCACCCACAAATATATAAGGATTCTCCTTAGACATAGGGGATAATGACTATTAGGCAGACAGGCAGGCAATGATCAATCTCTTCACAAAAAATAACCCCCTCAAAATAGAAGACATGGGATCCAGGAATCATGCAATCCATCACAGGAGAAAAGTGAAGATTTTTCATATTGACTGATAGTGGAGGGAAGACCCACAATAAGATTAATGTGGAAAGAGAAAAGATTCTAGGAGCAAAACAGAACTGATTATTCAATCTGTTTGTCAATGGTGACAATATATATGCAGCTCTGTTTAAATTTGGGATTAATTAGTGGAACGTACAGGACACTAAACAAATGAAAACAAAAATAATTATTACTAAAGGGATATAACAGTTTTACAAGTCATGAAGTGCTATAGGGGCATTTAGGAAATATAGTAGTGGTAGTGACATAATTTTTGAATTCTCACATAAAAACAGAACAATTAAATAGTAGGTTAAAAACTGTTAGCATTTATAATAAGGCTAGGTAATAAATTATTCCCATAAACCCTAAAATACAAGCAGCTATAAAACTCCTAAAAGAAAACATAAGAGAAAATCTTCAATCTTTGGGATAGCAAAAATTTCTTATATAGGACACAAAAAATATGAACCATAAAAAAAAAATTGATACACTTGACTTCACCAAAATTAAAATAGTTTACTCTTCCAGAAACACCATTAACAAAAGGCAATCTACAGAAATGGGAGAATATATGTACAATACATATATCTGATAAAGGACTTAGATCCAGAATATGTCTGTCTGGTTTACCACCTTATCTTCACTATCTATTATCCCTTCACCAGAAGTTGATGGAAATAATATTAGAAATGTATAACAAATAACAGCACGGGCACTGACCATTTTGAATGGATGCCAATCATCTGAAATCTATGTATCAGCATCTGAGTCCTGTCAGTGACCATGTAATGAACATCATGATGTTCTGCAGTTGCAGAAGACAGTATCTATCATGGGATACTCAAGCATACAGGATTGAATACCTGCCCTTTACTAATTATGGGGACTTAAAAAGCTTTCCCTAAGCCTCAGTGTCCTTATCTATAAAATAAGGATACTAAAGTCCTACCTACAAAGTATTTATTAAGAATATTAGGACTTTCAGCCAAAATGGAGGCATTGGTAGATACGCTTTGTTTCCTTGCACAACAAAAAGAAGGACAACAACAAATTTAAAAACAAAAAACAACCAGCCCTGGCCAGGTAGCTCAATTGGTTAGAGCATCATACCGATACACCAAAACAAAAAAAAACAACCAGAACTGTCAAAAAATCAAACTGTATGGAAGTCTGACAAACAAGGAGTTAAAGAAGAAACATTCATCCAGACTGGTAGGAGGGGCAGAGACAACACGAGACACGTGGTGGCTGGCAGAGTGGGCAACCCCACATTTGCGTGTGGATAAACAGGGAGGAACGACTGGGGAGTGAGACAGACTGCTCCACCCAGGGCTCCAGTGCAGGAAACTAAAGCCTCAAAACCTCTGGCTGTAAAAACTTGTCAGGGTTGTGGGGGCAGGAAAACTCCCAGTCTCACAGGAAAGTCTGTTGGAGAGATCAATGGGGTCCTAGAATCTGCAGAAGTCCACCTACCTGGGAATCAGCACCAGGAGAGCCCAATTAGCTTGTGGGTAGCAGGGGAAGAGATTGAAAGTAGGGCAAGAGGTGAGCAAGCAACATTGTTGTCTCTCTGACCACCCCCCCCCCCCCCACACACACACACATAGTGCCACAACACAGGAAAGCAGGTTGCTCCACCCTGGTGAATACCTAAGTCTCCTCCTCTTACAATGTAACAGGTGCACCAAGACAAAGAAATATGGCCCAAATGAAAGAACAGATCAAAACTCCAGAAAAATAACTAAGCAGTAAAGAGATAGACAACCTATCAGATCTAGAGTTCACAACATTGGTGACTAGGATGCTCACAGAAATGGATGAATATGGTTGCAAAATAGAGAAAGAAGTGAAGGCTATGCAAAGTGAAATGAAGGAAAATGTATAGGGAATCAACAGTGACAGGAAGGAAACTGGGACTCAAATCAATGATCTGGAGCAGAAGGAGGCAATAAACATTCAACCAGAATAGAATGAAGAAACAAGAATTCAAAAAAATGAAGGGAGGCTTAGGAACCTCTGGGACAACTTTAAATGTTCTAACATCTGAATCATAGGGGTGCCAGAAGGAGAAGAGCAAGAGTAAGAAACTGAAAACTTATTTGAAAATATAATGAAGAAGAGATTCCCCAATTTGGCAAAGGAAATAGACTTCCAGGAAGTCCAGGAAGCTCAGAGTCCCAAAGAAGTTGGACCCAAGGAGGAACACACAAAGGCACATCAGAATTATATTAGCCAAGATGAAAGATAAAGAATCTTAAAAGCAGCAAGAGAAAAGGAGAGAGTTACCTATAAAGGAATTCCCATGAAACTATAAGCTAATTTCTCAAAAGAAACTTTACAGGCAAGAAGGGGCTGGAAAGAAGTATTCCAAGTCATGAAGGACAAGGACCTACATCCAAGATTGCTCTATCCAGCAAAGCTTTCATTTAGAATGGAAGGGCAGATAAAGTGTTTCCTGGATAAGGTCAAGTTAGAGGAGTTCATCACCACCAAGGCCTTATGATATGAAATGTTAAAGGAACTGATCTAAGAAAAAGAAGACCAAAACTATGAACAGTAAAATGACAACAAACTCATAACTATCAACAACTGAACCTAAAAAACAAAAATGAACTAAGCAAACAGCTAGAACAGGAACAGAATCACAGAAATGGAGATCACAGGGAGGGTTATCAGTGAAGAAGGGGAGAGGTGAGAATGGGTGAAAAGGTACAGGGAATAAGAAGCATAAATGGGACTTCCGGCCAAGATGGAGGCATAGGCGGACACACTGTGCCTCCTCTCACAACCAAAATTAAGGACAACAAATATTTAGAAACAAGAAAACAACCAGAACTCATAGAAAATTGAACTGTACGGAAGTCAAACAACCATTCATCCAGACCGGTAAGAGGGGCGGAGTTGCGGTAGGAAAAAGTGGAGGTGCGGACCCAGGAACGCAAGTGGCAGCGGCTCACGGTTCCCAGGTGCACGGGCGGTGGCTGGCGGTCCTCGGGCACACAGGCGGCAGCTGGCGAACCCCGGGCACAGGGGGGCAACTGTGCAGACCCAGTGAGGCCGCACAAGGCGGCTGGCTGACCAGGGGGTCCCACATTTGCGCACGCAGAGGGTCCAGGCAGAGGGGAAGTGGCGGAAGGGACTGAATCCAGGAGAAAGTGGAGCAGGCGCCATTGTTCCCTCTCGGACCCCGCCCCCACATGCAGCGTCACAACCCAGCGACTGGGCTGCCCCACACTGGGGAGCGCCTGAGGCTCCACCCCTCATACGTAATAGCTGCGACCAGATTAAAACCAAAACAAAACAAAACAAAAAAACCCACCAAAAATGGCTCAAACTGGAGAAAAAATGAAAACCCCAGAGTCAATTCCTCTAAGCAATGAAGAGATAGTCAACCTATCAGATGCACAGTTCAAAGCACTGGTCATCAAAATGCTCACAGAATTGGTTGATTTTGCTCATAAATTAGATGAGAAAATGCAGGCTACAATAAGTGAAATGAAGGAAGACGCATGGGGAACCAATAGAGATGGAAGGAAAACTGGGACTCAAATCAATGGAGTGGACCAGAAGGAAGAAATTAACAACCAAACAGAAACGAGGAAGAAACAAGAATTCAAAAAAATGAGGAGAGGCTTAGGAACCTCCGGGACATCGTTATGTCCCAATATCCAAATTATAGGGGTACCAGAAGGGGAAGAAGAAGAGCAACAAGTAGAAAACTTATTTGAACAAATAATAAAGGAGAACTTCCCCAATATGGCAAAGGACATAGACTACCAGGACGTCCAGGAAGCTCAGAGAGTCCCAAAGAAGTTGGACCCAAGGAGGAACACACCAAGACACATTGTAATTCCATTAGCCAAGATTCAAGTGAAGGAGAGAATTCTAGAAGCAGCAAGGGATAAGGGGACAGTCACCTACAAAGGAGTTCCCATCAGACTGTCAGCTGATTTCTCAAAAGAGACCTTCCAGGCAAGAAGGGGCTGGAAAGAAATATTCCAAATCATGAAAGGCAAGGACCTACATACAAGATTGCTCTATCCAGAAAAGCTGTCATTTAGAATGGAAGGGAAGATAAAGTGCTTCTCAGATAAGATCAAGTTCAAGAAATTCATCATCACCAAGCTCTTATTATATGAAATGTTAAAGGGACTTATCTAAGAAAAAGAAGATAAAAATACGACAGTGAAAAGACAGCAAAGTCACAGCTATTAAGAACCACACCTAAAACAAAAGCAAACTAAACAAACAGCTAGAACAGGAACAGAACCACAGAAATGGAAATCATATGGAGGGTTAGCAGCAGGGGCGTGTGAGGAGGAGGGGGGAAGGTACAGAGAATGAGTAGCATAGATAGTGGGTAGAAAATAGAGAGGGGCAGGGTAAGAATAGTATGGGAAATGTAGAAGCTAAAGAACTTATGACACAAGGACATGAACTAAAGGGGGGAATGTGGGTGGGAGAGGGTGTGCAGGGTGGGGGGAATGATGGGGGAGAAACGGGACAACTGTAATAGCATAATCAATAAAATATATTAAAAAAAAGAAAATATAGAGCCAAAAAAAAAAGAAGCATAAATGGTAGGTACAAAATAGACAAGGGTAGGTTAAGAATAATATGAGAAATAGAGAAGTCAAAGAAGTTATATGTACAGCCCATGGACATGAACTAATGGGGCAGGGGAAGTGCTGGTGGGAGGGGGGTGCAGGGCGAAGGGGGAAAAAGGGGAGAAAAAAATGGGACAGCTGTAATAGTATAATCAATAAAATATACTGATGGGGGACTTAAGAGTTGGAAAATTTTAGTTTAAGTAATAGCTAATAAGCTTAGTAATCAGTGCAGATAAAAGCTTTTGTTCCAGGAACTGAAGGTATGACCCACCCAGACTCCAGGAGACCATAAGCAATTTGACCTTTGTTCCTCAGGAGGACTGCAAGCAACTCGAGATGGTATCTGAGCCATTGTACTCCAGGGTGAGATAACTACTGCGAAAGACAGAGATAAAGACCGCTGCCTAGGGCACAGCTTAAGACTATGGCCCAGGGCAAGAATGCTGAAGTTGTTTTTTTTTCCTTAATCCAATTAACTTCTTCGTGAATTCCAAACCCCTTACCTACACTTTGTTCTCCTTATAAAAAGGGCCGTTTTAAAATGGAATTTAAGATGGTCTGTTAGGGTATGAACCCACCATCTTCTCAGATTGCTGGCCATCTGAATAAAGCATCCATAAAGATTCAATCACTGTCATTGCTTATTGGGTTTGGTAGTGACAGGCCGCCCAAACTCTTGTGTCTTTTCTGGTTTCAATACTTTTGAAAAAAAGAACATTACAGAAGATAATTCCCGTAGAGCATTTGACATAATACCTGACACATTGCAAAATTACCAAGGTACTTTTAGCTTATTTAAAAGCTACTTTTTATCCTGGGCTTTTTACAAAATTCTTGCAAACATTATCAATCATTTTATAAATGCTCAGTTCTTGATCACCTGATAAACTAAGATCTATTTTAATTGGCCTGGATGTAGTGTAAGCTAAATTTAAGAAAGACTATTTTAGCCATTTTTAGATATAATCATCTCTGTTCCTGAGGTGTTTCTTTTTATTTTAGTGGCATAGCTGAAAAAACACAGGCTCTGGAGGCTAAGTAGGTTTGTAGCCCAGCTCTTCCTTGTCCTAGCTAGGAAAACTTGTGCCAATTGCTCTCCATCTCTGAGCCTCATTTCTCTCATCTGTCGAATGACTATAATTCAGATCACTTAGTACTTTGTGGATTCAATGTTATTCTTTAGAACATTTAAAACAGTGCATGGCAGAAAGAGGAATCATTCAGTAAATATTAGCTATCATTATTTTATTGTACACTATCTCAACTCCTTTTGTGAAGTAACAATAGTATAAATATGAACTTAAGCACTGAGAAGACCACTAAAGGAAGTTTTCACTATTTTTTCCACTATACTCAGTCCTGGTTTTTTTTTTTAAGGCTTTAGATTCTGTAAAGAAAGCATTCATATTTATTTATAGTTGCATAAATAAGGATTCAAAATTATTTACACTATGCTATAGAAAAAACGTAATTTCTTTTTTTGGTGAATAATTAATCTTTATATGCCCTGGTGTTAAGGAGAAGAACAAGGGCAGTAGCCAGGTGTCCAAATGACAGCAGAGGTGAGATAAATTTCTCAAATCCTTGTGGTTACTTCTGGATCACTGTTTGTCTCTGCCACTGAATGGGTGTTCCAAAATGCTCCCTAGTGAGGCTCTGAAGGATGACTGGTCCTATCCTGGTGCATTCTCCTGCTGCTGTGCATGGTTGTATCTCTCACCTTGGTCCGAACCTGGTTAAGCTCCCTAGATGACTCAGCTTTACCCTGGCTCCCAGCTGATACTGAAGATTCCTTGAAACACTTGCCTTTCCTCTGTTCAGCTCTGACCTCTATGCCACCTGGAAACTAAAGGCAGTTCAGAAAAACTAAACTCAGACCCAACCTCCATGCAGTCAGGCTGTGTCACAGAGATCTTGGCTGTGGCTGCCCCCAGGTTGGTTCAAGAGCTCCCTCTGGAGCCCCAAATGTGGAATGAGGCAAAGCTTTCTGCCAAGGATGGTCCCATCCTGTCCAAAGCTCAGAGAGGGGAGCCTAGGTCATTTGCTCTTCACCCCTTCTCTCTCCTCAACCTACCTCCCTTCTTTCCCCCCAACAATTCCCTAGGGCCATATGATGGTTATTGTACATGTCAACTCTTCTGAGCTAAAGGATGCCCAGATAGCTGGTAAAATGCTGTTTCTGGGTATATCAGTGAAAGTGTTTCTGGAAGAGATTAGCATTTGAATTGGTAAACTGAGAAAAGAAAATCACCCTCACATGATGCAGATGTAGGAGGGCATCATCCGATCCATTACTAGGCTGAATAGGACAAAACAGCTGGAGGAAGATAGGCAAATTTGCTCTCTTTGGTTGAACTATGACATCCATTTTATTCTGTTCTTGGACATCAGACATTAGTGCTCCTGGTTCTTGGGCCTTCAGGGCTGGAGTTTACATCATTGGCTTTGACTTGAACTGAATTACACCCTTGAATTTCCTGGTCTCTAACTTGTGGAACCTTTGGCCTCCATAAACATGTAAACTACTTCCTATAATAAACCTCTCTCTATATCATCTATATAGATATGGATATAGATATAGATATAGATATACAGATGTCAATATAGATATAGATATCTATAGGAACTACTTTTTTTTCTCTGTGAAGCCCTGATTAAAACAGACAAGAAGGAACAACATTCAGACTTTCCACTTCATCCTTCTTCCAGACTCCAACCCCATGACTGAACTTTAATGGTCAATAAGATGTGGGCAGGGAAAAATTAATTTACCAATGAGATAACTTAAATTAGAGGTAATCCAAAATGTTACCCCCACCACACACACACACACACACACACACACACTGATTTCATTGACAATTAGGTTATTGATTATTTTTGGTTTAAAGAAAAATGTGGTGTATTATTATTAATAAATTGTTTCTTTTATTTAAGATGATGGAATCCTACACTTATATCGACCGAAGTAAATTCTGACTTCAATTTGTTCTTGTAAAACTTAAAATAGAAAGGTCTTTTGTATGTTATCCTGCAAAAAATAAAACTTGAAGGGTTTTCTGGGCACTAAGGTATTTTTTCTCTTGTGGTTAGAGCAGAAATTGAAGTATTAATGTATTAAAAAAGGTATTTGAATTTCAGACAAGGGATTAAGCTCCAAAATATATAAAGAACTTACAAGACTCTACTCTAAGAAGACAAGCAACCCAATTAAAAAATGGGCAAAGGATTTGAACAGACACTTCTCCAAGGAAGACATACAGAGGATCCAGAGACACATGAAAAGATGCTCGATATCGCTAGCTATCAGAGAGATGCAAATTAAAACCACAGTGAGATACCACTTGACACCAGTCAGAATGGCCTTCATAAACAAAGCAACAAACAGCAAGTGTTGGAGAGGTTGTGGAGAAAAGAGGACCCTAGTGCACTGTTGGTGGGATTGCAGATTGTTACAACCACTATGGAAAACAGTATGGAATTTTCTAAAAAAACTGAAAATGGACATACCTTTTGACCCAGCAATTCCACTGCTTGGATTATATCCTAACAACCCTGAAACACCAATCCAAAAGAACCTATGCACCCCTATGTTCATAGCAGCACAATTTACAATAGGCAAGTGTTGGAAGCAACCTAGGTGCCCGTCAGTTAATGAATGGATCAAAAAACTGTGGTACATTTACACAATGGAATTCTATGCAGCAGAAAGAAAGAAGGAGCTCCTATCCTTTGCTACAGCATGGATGGAATTGGAGAGCATCATGCTAAGCGAAATAAGCCAGGCAGTGAAAGACAAATACCATATGATCTCACCTTTAACAGGAACCTAATCAACAAAACAAACAAACAAGCATAATATAACCAAAGACACTGAATTTGAGAACAGTCTGACAGTGACCAGAGGGGAGAGGGGAGGGAATTTCAGGGGAAAAGGGGAAGGGTTTACAGCAACAAGTATGAAGGACACATGGACAAAAACTATGGGGGGTGGAAATGGGCAGGGTAAAAGACAGAAAACTGTACAATATCAACAATTAAAAAATACTGATTAAAAATAATAAAAAAATATAAAAAACCTTTAAAAATATTAAATCTCATAAACAAGTATTTGTAACAACCTGGGAAGATTTTCTTTTGTAAGTGGAGATAAAACAGATTTCTCAAAACAAATGTCTTCATGTGGATCATAGATAACAAAATTCTTATTTTAAAGTCATGAAGGATTTTAAAAGCTGATTGTAAAGACCACCTTTCTTTCAGTCCCTTTTGCCTTAAAAAAATGCTGAAAAGAAAGTCTCTTGTGTTTCCTAACTTAGTTCTTTGCTAACCCTCTCACCAATTCCCTTTACCCTAAATAAAAGGTCAGGAGAATCAAAGTTTTATAAAAATTGAGGTTTACATCTCATTAAAAAAATGTTGTAAAATCTTGTTCTCACCAAAACAGTTTAATCTAAATGAGGATTGAGTAATACAAAGTCAGTATCACACTTGCTTCCAGTTTGTTCATTTCCTGTTCCTTACAAACTTTTCCACATCAGCATTCATCCTTCCCTTTCATTAATTCTGTGACTTGGTATGTGTTCTCACAAACTGGACTCTGATCACCAAAAATTCACTCATGTAGCCCTTTAGCATTTTGTTATTGTATGTATGTGTTAATTTTCTTTTTATGAAAAATTTCAAACAGACACAAAAATAGAGATTGTATAGGAAGCCCCACTTACCTAAATTTACCTATTTGCTGGATATTTGCTTTAACAGTTATCACATGGTCATCTTATTTCTTCTATACCACCACCCACTTCCCACCACCATGTCTCCCTTCAGATTCTTTGGAAGCAAATTGTTTCAAGTATTGGTTTCTTCCACCATTCAAAAGTACATTGTTCCTCTAAAATCTTTTGTAAGCCCAAATGATGTAAGCAAAGAAGCAATCACCATTAATTTATATGGAAATATTTTTAGCATCTCCAGACCCAGAAAATAACCTACCAAATTATACCAAATAACATATAAAACCTAAAATAATACTAACATGTGGTAAAAGCAGGAATGCACAGTTGAGATAAAGCACAGTTGCTCACAGACACAGTTCCAAGCTACAGCAGCATGATGCTGAGAGGCTGAGTGGAGTTCCAGGGAAGGAGCTTGGTGGTGCCACCTTTTCTACTTGGGGTCCTGCTACCTCTAAAAATGTCTCACTGCAAAGCAAATGTTGAACGCTATTTTTGCTTTTTTGCCTTTTTTTTTTTTATAAAATCAAACATCCTCTTCAGATTTCTTTTGGTTAGTGAAAACAGGTACAAACATAGGTCTTTCATAAAAGTGAAGTGGTATAACTCAGATTTTCAAAAATCTGAGCACACCTGTGTATTTTGTCTTTGGTAACATAGCTAATTCTGTTTTGTGTTTCTTCCTTGGGTTCATTGCACAATTTTCCATCATACGATTTTTGGTTCCTATTCAGGAGTTGTATTTTGTACTTTTAAACTTGCCATGGGCATCTAATAAATGATTGAATCTAGTTGGAATTCAGTGCATATAAAGTATGATGCCTACATACATAAATCCAGAATGGAGCTAACAGGGAAAATAAAACCCTGACAACGTGAGCAAGAAAAATGATACCAAAGTGAGTTATCTGTGTAATCTATAATATTGTGTTGAATAAGAGTTTAGAGAATTGGTTAGCTAACAGTTCTTCAAAACCTTATATTTTTGTGTTATATACTACTTTAAAATAGTAAAACCCGTTAAATGTGTATATAAAAACACATTTTATATACTAATAATGAATTTGCTAGAAATTGAAACTTTCTATTTAAACTAAAACTATTATATCTATCTGTAGCCACATCACTCCTTTGTCCCTCATGCTTCTATAAGGTCATTTGTATTCTCATTACTTGTTCTTACTCTTAAAGCAATAGCACCACCCTGTGGTAATATGAACCTATGCACCCCAGTGTTCATTGCACAATTTACAGTAACTAAGTGCTGGAAGCAACATAAGTGCCCTTCAGTAAATAATGGATCAAAAAACTATGGTACATTTACACAATGGAATACTAAGCAGCAGGAAGAAGGACCTCCTACCCTTTGTGACAGCATGGATGGAACTGGAGAGCATTATGCTAAATGAAATAAGCCAGGCAGTGAAAGACAAATACCATATCTGACCTTTAACTGAAACCTAATCAACAAAACAAACAAGCAAGCAAAATATAACCAGAGACATTGAAATTAAGAACAAACGGACAGTAACCAGAGGGGAGATGGGAGGGGATAATGAGGGGGAAAGGGTGAAGGGTTTGCAGGAACAACTACATAGGACACATGACAAAACCAAGGGGGGTGGGGTTCAGGGGAGGGAGGTGGGGATGGCTGGGTTCAGGGGAAGAGGTAGGGGGAAAAGGCAGAAACTGTACTTGAACAACAATAAAATGTAAAAGTATTTTTTAAAAAAGAAAAGTGTTTCTTAACTGGTGTTAATATGCTAAGTAACTCTTTAGCACTTTAACAGTCTGGTAAAGTTTTTGGATGCCCTCTCAGACTGTTTTTAAATGCATAAAATACAATACATAGAATTACAAAAGAAACCAATTATATGAAAATAATGTTGAATTTATGTGTCCTTGGACTCCAGTCAGGAAGCCGTAATAGAAGACTAGGAGCATGAAACATGTTCCTTCAAAAGCAATTCCTCTCTATTATTCTTGTAGTTAAGGGTCTCTATTATAATTGAGTTTGAAGATATTACTTCAGAAATTACATATTGATTTCAGCTCAATGTCTATGAATATTTATATATATAATATATATTATAAGAAGGGAAAGGTTATTGGAGACAGAAAAGGAGTTTCCATGAAATAAAAACAATCTGAACAGTGAAAAATGTTGGACTTTGTATCCAGATCCTTTAAATAGTTGAAATTTGGATACTCCTGCCAAGAAGAAAGACTGGATTTCAGTACTCCTGAAGGGTGGTCTCTCACATAAGGGCTCATCCTGTGTACTTTCATGGGGTCCACAGAGTGGGGCAAAGTGGACAGTTAATGCTATCATATGGCTGGGTAAATCTGCTCCTGAATGCCGAGCGTTAAGTTCCTCAGAGGGCCAAAAAAGGAGCTCCAGGTACCACTGCCCAGCACTGTGAGGACCCTGTTGCCAGTCGGGTGAGTGGTGGCTATTGGACTGAAGCCCTCTGAAATGGGTAGCTCTGTGAAGAGGCTGGGGATGTGAGAAAGAAGACAACTAACACCGCAGATTTTAGCACTAATAAAGACTTGCCAAATATTTCAGGCTCCCCTGTCTCCTGCGCATGTGGCAGGATTGTGCTTTCCAGCCTCTTGTAGTAAATGGATCTACATAATAGATGCGGGCCAATGAGTTGTCAGGGGGAGTGTTGTGTATCTCTTCTTGGTCAAGCATTTACTTGTCAGTATAAGACTGCCCAGAATTCTCTTGCCATTTGACATATGGATGGATAATATTCAAGATGGTAGCTACTCTATCAGCCTGGGTCCCTGAGTAACTACAATAGGCAGAATTCCCCTGCCGACTTTCAGTGGACATGTAGCATGATTGAAAAATAAATCTCAATTTAAACCACAGATATTTGGGAATTATTCATTACTGTAACATAACATAACCTATCTTGACTGTCACAGCCAGGCACTCAACTAAATGCTTTAATGTAGGGAGCCATTTCACATGGCATGGGAATGTAGCTCAGCTTCCACGTGGAAAACCAGTGGGGAGCAAGTGGCACACAGGACCACACCCATGGACAGGTTTTCCCATGGGGAAACAGGCCTGCATTGTACCTAGACTCCTATGAGACTTGCTTTCACTAAAACTCCCTCACCCTGAATTAAAGCAGCAAGGGCTTACTGTAACTTCCTAAAGTCTATGCTAAACCTCCCAAGTATGGAGTGTAACCAGTTCAACCACTTTTCCCCTTGGTCTGCAACATCCTTCTCTTTGAAGTAATTAGCAACATTCTTTCCTTTGTTATCTGTAAAAGGTAATCACCTGCAGTGAGCCTGTGCATAGCAAATGAGGACCATCCTCAATGTAATGTATCCAGAAAAGCAATAAAAGCTTGTCCAGGTAGGGGCTGGGGCCCTCTCTCTCACTTAGAGAGTGGCCATGCTGTCCCTTTTTCTCCACAGGACTTCTGTTGTCCATGTGTATTTGTTTACGAGCTGCCACAACATACATGGATCCTGCTGGCCAGGATCCGCATCACCTTAAATCATGTTCAAACCTCTCAAAGGGCTTATCCTGGTGGAAGGAATTCTTCCTCATTGGAAGAAATGGAGGCTTAGAAGGTTTGAAGACTTACCCAAGGTCATGCAGCAGGATAAGCCCTTTTGATTCTATATTGTGTCTCCTTAATTACTGTCATCCTACCTCTCAAGACCTGTTTGAAGTTGCATTACATGCTCCTAGCAGAAGAAATAGAAACACATGGAACTAGGAAAGCAAGAGGATTGTTTCTAGCCTGTGGATACTGAGTTGTCCTCAACATGTAGTAGATAAGAATTCTATCAACCTCTTCTCTTCAATTTGAACTAGACTTCTCTTCTCTCCCCACAAACCTTCCCTGGGTTTTGCAAATTGTCTACCTGAATTCTTTGCCTCCAGCCTCTGCCTCCTTTTAGTCATCTTACTCTCAATTTCCTCCCAAGTCATCTTTTCAGTTAGTGGTTCTTAACTCCAGTGCCCCATCAGGATATAGGTGGATCCTTGCAAATACACATAGATCAGTTGGGGCATGAGCAAGTGTAAATTTTATATTTGGCTATAACTAAGGATCATAATATGAAAAACTTTGATTTCATGTTTCCATACTATCAGGCCCTAGTTAACCTTTTCTAACTGACTGATCACACAACTCTATTCTCATGCTTCAGTTACAGTAGAGAAATTATTATCCCTTGAATAAAATTAAGAATATTTTTTCTGTCTCCAGACTTCTGCTCTAGTAGCTACCTTTACCTGGAATTTCTTCCCCTTTCCCATAGGAAAAACTTCTACCTTTGTAACAGGGTGCGGCCAAGAGGGGGGCCCCAAATAGGGATTTGGAATAGGGTCCAGAACTCAAGGTGTCCAGGAAATATTAGAAAATTATATATAGGATGTCCTCACCCCCATGAGTCTGAGCTGGGGGAATGGGACACATGCAGCAGGGCCGTTCAGAGCTGTTGTGTACAACAGCTTTGCAGCTAACCATGGTCATTTAACACATCTATAACCTTTAACTGGTTTCATAGATATGTTAAATAGCTGTGGCTGTGCTTTGAGCCAGGGGAATGAAAGTGACTTCTACCCAAGATGTAACTAGGAGGCAACTCTCCTAGTTACAGCACCTGCGTGAGAACTTGGAGAAGACTGGCTCTATGCCATGGGGCCATGCCTACCCAGACTCACTATGGTAGTAAAGCTGGAAGAATACGGGAATGCTGGCAGGTGTAACTGATTGTGGGAGGAGTCTGAAATGGGGCTGCAGAGGAAGATTGGCACAGGGATTTAAACCCAGGTGCGGCAGCCATACCAAGGAAGACGATGTGGCTTAGGCAGTGGGAGAGACTTTACCTGGAAGAAAAGATGTGAAAGGACTCTTGCTGGTGGGCCATGAGAAGGTGCCACATAGCTTTGGATTAACTGGAGATCATGGTGGCAACACAGCTGATGGTGCCTGGAGTCTGAATCACAGACTTCTACTTCTTTTCCTGAGATATGGTACCCCAGGCTAGGGCAGAGGGAGAAGGAAGGACTGTGTGCATCTGTGGATATTCTAAAGGATTTTAGTATATTAATGAAGACATTAAGTCACTACTCTAAGTCTGTATAATTTTAAATAAATAATCCCTTTCCTTTTCACCAATCTCTGGCATTTAGAAACATCTTTCCTCTGGCAGTGGGCAAAGTGAACTTAGTATGGGAAAGGAACCCCAGGGGAAAAGAGGGGGGGTCTTTTATATCATTCAGTACCCACCCCCATCTGTTCTGTAACACCATCCTTCAAGTGAGATCTCCTCTGTTTAGTCTTCTTGTACTGCCCCAGGTCAGAATAGAAATTTGATTCCTTGGGCTCCTCCTGTACTTGGCTAGATCTCTACCATGCTTTTGATTATCCTGCCTTTATTACATTTATTTATATATGTCTGCCTCCCCTATTATCCTGTCAACTCCTGAAGGGAGAGCCCAGTGTTTATTTTTTTGTTTTTGCTCAATGTTATTTTCTCTTTATATTCCACAAACACCTCTTGCATTGCTTGATATCTATCTAGCAAGTGCACAATATACTTTAAAATGCAATTTAAATTGATGAATTAAATATTTATTTAGTCATTCCAAAGTATTTATTGAGTGCCTATTATGAGCCAGGAACCAGATACAAACACAAAAATCCCTACCTTTGTGAAGCTTACATTCTACTAGGGGACACAACCAATAACCATGATAAATAAGTTATATATGAATTATGTTTCAAGATGATAAGTGCTAAGGAGAAACAAAGCTGGGATTGTACATGGGTGTAGGGGGCACTGCCTGCAGAACCTCCCATTCATCATGGATAAAAATAAAACTACCAAGACATGATCTGCTTGGGGAGGAGAGGTGGACAAACTCTCAGAGGAGAATGACCCAGAACCCTTTCCTCACTAGGCTTTTATTGGGTTCAAATACACAGGAATACTGGTTTAACATATCAAAGAAATCCGAGGGCTTAATCTGAGTCAATGTCTATCTGGAAAGGGGGTTGCCAAACCTTGGGAGACATACTCATTTCCTCCTTGGACCCTTATCATTTAAATGAGTGCACTCTTAGCAAAGTAGGTTTCACAGGACTTTAGGAATTCTTTCTTATGCCCAATCACCCAGGAAACCATCCTGGCCAGCACAGGGCTGCACCGCTTGCCCTCATAGTTTCAGGCTTTAAGCCTGATTAGGAAGCAGAAGACATCTCCCAGACAGAAATGGGGACTTGGGCTATGTTAGAATAGTCGGGGGGCGAGGGTCCATTACATCCTCTTTGCTGCAGTACCGCCCCCCCCGAGTCCTTCCATGAGGGCCTCCCAAGTGGTCATGTCTGGCTTAGGTTGCCCCTTCCATGAGGAGTCTTACCTGTCATTGACTACCAACCAAGCGTTGGGGCCAAAGATGGATGAGGCAGAAGCAGTACTCCTGCCAGGGAGATAAGCTTTGTCTCCTTAGTAGGTCACGTTCTCTTGACAGAACAGACCCAGATGAAGTGGGTCCCTAGGCTCTTACACAGCCCACCATGGGGTGAGGGTTACAGCTCCTGAAACCAGGCTGAACGGTCTGCAACACATGGGCATCTACTTGAGTGATTTGTATGCAGATTAAAGTTTGAGAAGTTGTGGTCTAAATGAAGCAACATTCCTATAGGGATACTCTTCAGAACAATGAACAGAGGTACAGTCCAGCTCTTTTGGGGAGGCAAGGAGATCCCAGGCCAATTTTTTGGAGTTTCAGAACCAAATTCTAACATCACACAGGTACAAATTCAATTCACAATGGAATCAATGCACTGCCTAAGAATTTTTCCTCTTCTTTTAGGGACAGGGGTGTGTGTATACAGTTGACCCTTGAACAACATGGGTTTGAATTGTATGATTCAAACCCATGTTGTATGTGGATTTTTAAAAATAAATATACAGTCTGTCTTCCATTTCCCTGGGTTTTGCATCTGTAGATTCATCCAACCCCAGATAGAAAAACAGCATTTTTGATCTGTGGCTGGTACTTCAGTGGATCCAGAGGGCCAACTGTAGGCATTGTTCTGTGCCATTTTCTATAAGGGACTTGAGCATCTTGGGGTTTTGATATCTGAGAGGATGGAGTGGGATGGTGATGTGAGGGTGGGACGGTGTCTTGGAACCAGTCTCGGTGGAGTCAAAAGTTATACACAGAGTTTCAATTAGGGATGAGGGTGGGGGTTCAGCACCCCTAACGCCCATGTTGTGCTGTTCAAGGGCCAACTGTATATGTTGTCTGCATATGCTTATGTGCATTGATGCGTGATTGCAGAAAAAGAGGGGAATGCTGGAAGGAATGTGGCTAACAGGTGGAGGGGGATAAAGGGGAGAAAAAATGGGACAACTTTAACAGCATAATCAATAAAATATACTTTAAAAAAGATGTGGTACATATATATTACTACTATGTACTACTCAGCCATAAGAAAAGATGAAATACTGCCATTTGTGTGACAACATGGATGAACCTTGAGAATATTATGTGAAATAAGTCAGTCAGAAAAAGCTGAGAACCATATGATTTCACTCATAGGTGGGATATAAAACTGAAACTTATAAACACAGACAACGGTGTGTTGGTTACCAGAGGGAAGGAGGTGAGGAGGCAGTGAAGGGTAAAGGGAGCCAAATATGTGGTGATGGAAGGTGATTTGACTTTGGGTGGTGGGTACACAACACAATATACAGATCATGTACCATAGAAATCTACAGTTGAAACCTATATGATGCTATTAACCAATGTTACCCCAATAAATTTACTTAAAAAAGAAAATATACTAAAAGGATTATTTACAAAGATGCAGGCAAGGTTAAGAGACATAGCAAAGCACAGGGACTGGAAACAATTATACACTTTTATCACCTTTAGGCCTAAAGGGAATATGAGAGAGAATGAGCCTAGAGAGAGTTTGTAGTGTGGAAGAAAGTCTCTCCCTCCCTCTTATAAGAAACAAAACTGTAGAATGCAGAAAATACCAGAATTGCAAAAATGTGAGGATAAACAGGGTAGAAAGATGGGGACTAAATACTCTAGGCCCTCTTCCCAGTCTCTTGTGGAGGCCTCTCATTGGCCATTTCAACCAGAAACCAGAGAGTAATGGTACCTGAGTGATACAGTCTATAGACATCAGATTCCTGGGCTACAGGAAAGGGCAGAGTAGGTAAGGGCTGGGTCGGGGGTGAAATAGAAAACATCCAGCCCATACTAATAGTCTCTCACATTTCTGCACATCTCAGTATTGTTATTACTTCCTGGTGATACAATTTCCTCAACTTACCTAGAAAGTCACAGTTACTTCTCATACCAGCTAAAGGTACAGATAAATATGTTTTGGCTTTGTCCAAGATGATCTTACCAAATATATTACCCAATTGGACAGGTCCTTTTCATAATTTATATTTTGTCCATTACCCAAGAAATTGTCCAAAACATTCTCTCTCAGTAACTCTATATATTTAATTTTGTAACCCTAATATTGTTATTAGTAGTAGTATATAAGAGACACTTTTTAAAGTGTTTTATCTTTATTAGACAGTTTAATATATCTGCTTTGTCTGTTTTCTTAAAATTATAGCTAATAGAATTTATCAGTTGGTAAATGCATGAACAAATTGTGGTGTGTTTATATGATGGAATACTACTAAGGGACAAATAACTGAATGGATGAATGTCAGGGGCATTGTGCTAAGTGAAAGCAGCCAGACACAAAAAGCCACATGCCAAACAATTCCATTTACATGAAATTTTAGAAGAGACAAAGCTATAGCAACAGAAATAAGATCAGTGGTTTCTTAGAGCCAAGAATGGAGAAAGGAGACTGTCTTCTGAGAGACCCAAAGGAATTTTTTGAGGTAATGAAAATGTTCTATATGTGATTTTGGTCATGGTTGCTTGACTGTCAAAATTCATCTAATTATACACTTATAACTCATGAATTTTATTGTATGTAAACTATACCTCAATGAACCTGCTTAAAAATATTTCTTAGGTGCAGTGTACTTCCTATGAGCATATCACTTAATGCCTGGTAGATGAGTAAAGGGCCATTTGGCAAAGCAAATCTCTCTTCAAGAGAAAATTTAAGGAATTTGTTAGACAGTTGTGAAAGACCTCAAAGAATAAATAAATAGCACTGAGATATAACTGAAGGAGCTGTTATCATCCCTAAAGCTGAGGGACAAAAATGGAACTGGTATCTGTAACCTCAGAGGAGGGACCTCCCAGAGCTATGAGTGAAACCTCTGAGGTAGGAGTTACTGCTGGTGTCTTCTGCCTCTGCATAGATGGAAGAGAATGGGCTGTTTGAGTGTTAAGAGAGAGGAAACTGCTGCAACCAGAGAGAGGAGGAAATGCCGCTGCTGAGGCAATCTAGACAGGAAAAGGAAAAACAGAAAGGATTAATCCCTTTTCTATGCCTCTTTTATCCTCCAATCTCTAGTGGTTTCTATTGGTGAAAACTACCAGGTGCCCAGCTATGAAAAGAGAAATTTTGTTTCCAGAGCCTCATCTCAGCATCAGAGAACAAACTAAAGGAGGTATGGATGTGGAGTTGAAAGACAATAGGTAGGACTTCCGGCCAAGATAGAGGCATAGGTGGACACACTGTGCCTCCTCTCACAACCAAAATTAAGGACAACAAATATTTAGAAACAAGAAAACAACTAGAGCTAATAGAAAATTGAACTGTACGGAAGTACAACAACCATTCATTCAGACCGGTAAGAGGGGCGGAGTCGCAGCAGGAAAAAGTGGAGGTGTGAACCCGAACACGCAGGCAGCAGTGGCTGGCGGTTCCCAAGTGTGCAGGCGGCTGGCAGACCCCAGGCCCACAGGCGGCAGCTGGCGGACCCCAGGCACAAGATGGCAACTGTGCAGACCCAGTGAGGCCGCGCAAGGTGGCTGGCTGACCAGGTGGTCCCACATTCGCTCGCACAGATAATCCAGGCGAAGGGGAAGCGGCGGAGGGGACTGGAATCCAAGAGAGAGTGAAGCAAGCGCCATTGTTCCCTCTCGGACCCTGCCCCCACATACAGCGTCACAACCCAGCAACTGGGCTGCTCCGCACTGGGGAACACCTAAGGCTCCACCCCTCACTACATAACAGCCGTGACCAGACCAAAACCAAAACAAACAAACAAACAAAAAACCCACCCAAAATGGCTCGAACTGGAGAACAAATGAAATCCCCAGAGCCAATTCCTCTAAGCAAGGAAGAGATAGCCAACCTATCAGATGCACAGTTCAAAGCCCTGGTTATCAGGATGCTCACAGAATTGGTTGATTTTGCTCACAAATTAGATGAAAAAATGCAGGCTACACTACATGAAATGAAGGAAGATTCATGGGGAAACAACCAAGAGAGATGGGAGGAAAACTGGGACTCAAACCAATGGAGTGGACCAGAAGGAAGAAACAAACAACCAAACAGAAAACGAGGAAGAAACAAGAATTCAAAAAAATGAGGAGAGGCTTAGGAACCTCCGGGATATCGTTAAACGTCCCAACATCTGAATGATAGGGGTACCAGAAGGGGAAGAGGAAGAGCAACAAGTGGAAAACTTATTGGAACAAATAATAAAGGAGAACTTCCCCAATATGGCAAAGGAAATAGACCTTCAGGAAGTCCAGGAAACTCAGAGAGTCCCAAAGAAGTTGGACCCAAGGAGGAACACACCAAGGCACGTCGTAATTACATTAGCCAAGATTAAAATGAAGCAGAGAATTCTAGAAGCAGTAAGGGATAAGGGCACAGTCACCTACAAAGGAGTTCCCATCAGACTGTCAGCTGATTTCTCAAAAGAGACCTTACAGGCAGGAATGGGATGGAAAGAAGTATTTGAAGTCTTGAAAGGCAGGGACCTAAATCCAAAATTGTTCTATCCAGCAAAGCTTTCATTTAGAATGGAAGGGAAGATAAAGTCCTTCTCAGATAAGGTCAAGTTCAAGGAGTTCATCATCACCAAGCCCTTATTATATGAAATGTTAGAGGGACTTATCTAAGAAAAAGAACATAAAAATATGACAGTGAAAAGACAGCAAAGTCACAGCTATTAAGAACCACACCTAAAACAAAAGCAAACAGCTAGAACAGGAACAGAACCACAGAAATGGAGATCACATGGAGGGTGAGCAACAGGGGAGTGGGAGTAGGAGAGAGGGGGAATAGGTACAGAGAATAAGTAGCATAGACAGTGGGTAGAAAATAGACAGGGGGAGGGCAAGAATAGTGTGGGAAATGTAGAAGCTAAAGAACTTATGACACATGGACATGAACTAAAGGGGGAGAATGTGGGTGGGAGGGGGTGTGCAGGGTGGAGGGGAATGATGGGGGAGAAATGGGACAAGTGTAATAGCATAATCAATAAAGTATATTAAAAAAAGAAAGACAATAGGTAAATGACACCTGTGGTTTGTCCTACTTTTAATAATATTAACATTAATCTGTAATTTCAGGTGGTTTCAGTCTAATCCCTCTATTATTAAATTCCCAACCAATGTATCGTTTAATGACTTTAGCTTCCATTGCTTAGTGTTACCTAGATTGATTATTTCATTTTGGGTTATGACACAGCAATTTTCTGATTCTAGCATTCTTTGTGCACTTATTAGGTGGAATTCTGTAAGGAAGATGCACCTTCATCAACTATTTAGTTTTGGGTAACTATTTAGTTACCTGAAATACAGTTTGTACAAGAATGAAAAAAAAACCTTGATAATTTCTTTTTATCGGTTTTTAGAATTGGTGACCTAGCAACCTCCAAAGGTGATCAATGAATTAGTGGCTTTTATTGATATTAGAAAGTCATCACTTTGTTTATACCTTTGATGTATTTTAATCCATAGCAGGCATTATTCTTATTGATATTCAGATTGTTCTATTTTAAGCAAGTGGGACCCTTCATGATTTTTTCTGTACTTTTATTTATTCTGAATTATTCTTGTAAAAATGCCAAGTATGTCCAATTTAATTCTATCCCCCTCATTTGACTCTAAATAGCTCAGATCTTGGAAGAAATTTGCAACTTACTTTGTTCGTTCCCCACCTTCATAAATTAATAATAAATACTTGCATCGCCTGGTATTGAGCCACCTTATGAAAACATTCTTAAATGGTTTCTCTACAGTTCAAACAATTTTAAAAGCCAATTTTAATTACAAAATGTGACAAAGTTGTTTAACTTTAACCAAATCTGCAAGTCCAGTCTTGAAATCTTGGGCATTATGTGTGCTCCTTAGTGGGGAAAAAGGAAGGAAATAGCAATGCAAAAAGTAAATGTAACAGAAGTATGCAATTTAAGAGGAAGTAGGTTAAGATTTTAAATCAGTGTATATTTTTCTAAAATAAAATATTGTAAATAATTTTCCTAAAATGGATTCAGTTTAGCTACTCCTGTTGTAACAGTGACCGTCAGTACAGCATGTAGGAGCAACTGGAGAACAAAATATGGATTCTGGAACTCACCTTATTAGGGAAGCCTCTTTTTCCTCCAGAAAGAGTTAACAGTCACTTGGTCAATATTAACACTGCTCTTTATTCATATATAGGTAAGTAAATTGGTAAATTACAGCACCTCCAACTAGATGCTGTATCTGAAAACTTGGGGAGATTTCATAGGCTTCTCCTTCCACTCTGAGCACTATTGATATGATGTCTTAAAACCTCTCCATTCCTTGCCCTCTTTTCTTTCCCTCCACCACTACTATAATTTAGACCTTTGGCTTAACTAGAGTAGGCCATTACCCTCCTAAACACCTCCAGTCTTCACGCTATTATCAAAGTAATCTTTCTAAAAATTATTTCACAGCCCTTCATTAAAATTCTTAAAAAGCTCCTCATTGTCTTTACAAAATAGATTCAAATTTTTTTCGTTTTTTTCTTTTTTAAATATATTTTATTGATTATGCTATTACAGTTGTCCCATTTCTCCCGCATCATTCCCCTCCACCCTACACACCCTCTCCCATCCACCTTCCCCCCTTTAGTTCATGTCCATGTGTCATAAGTTCTTTAGCTTCTACATTTCCCATATTATTCTTGCCCTCCCCCTGTCTATTTTCTACCTACCGTCTATGCTACTTACTCTCTATACCTTTTCTCCCTCTCTCCTCCTCCCATGCCCCTGTTGCTAACCCTCCATATGATCTCCATTTCTGTGGTTCTGTTCCTGTTCTAGCTGTTTGCTTAGTTTGCTTTTGTTTTAGGTGTGGTTCTTAATAGCTGTGACTTTGCTGTCTTTTCACTGTCATATTTTTGATCTTCTTTTTCTTAGATAAGTCCCTTTAACATTTCATAAGGGCTTGGTGATGATGAACTCCTTGAACTTGACCTTATCTGAGAAACGCTTTATCTGCCCTTCAATTCTAAATGACAGCTTTGCTGGATAGAGCAATTTTGGATGTAGGTCCTTGACTTTCATGACTTAGAATACTTCTTTCTAGCCCCTTCTTGCCTGTAAGGTCTCTTTTGAGAAATCAGCTGACAGTCTGATGGGAACTCCTTTGTAGGTGACTGTCCCCTTATCCCTTGCTGCTTCTAGAATTCTCTGCTTCATTTTAATCTTGGCTAATGGAATTACGACGTGCCTTGGTGTGTTCCTCCTTGGGTCCAACTTCTTTGGGACTCTCTGAGCTTCCTGGACTTCCTGGTAGTCTATTTCCTTTGCCAGATTGGGGAAGTTCTCCTTTATTATTTGTTCCAAGTTTTCCACTTGTTGCTCTTCTTCTTCCCCTTCTGGTACCCCTATCATTCGGATGTTGGGACGTTTAACGATATCCCGGAGGTTCCTAAGCCTCTCCTCATTTTTTTTGAATTCTTGTTTTTTCCTCGTTTTCTGTTTGGTTGTTAGTTTCTTCCTTCTGGTCCACTCCATTGATTGAGTCCCAGGTTCCCCATGCATCTTCCTTCATTTCACATATTGTAGCCTGCATTTTTTCATCTAATTTGTGAGCAAAATCAACCAATTCTGTGAGCATTTTGATGACCAGTGCTTTGAACTGTGCATCTGATAGGTTGGCTATCTCTTCCTTGCTTAGAGGAATTGGCTCTGGAGCTTTTATTTGTTCTCCAGTTCGAGCCATTTCTGGTGGTTTTTTTTTGTTTGTTTGTTTTATTTTGGTTTTAGTCTGGTCGCGGCTATTACGTAGTGAGGGGTGAGGACTCAGGTGTTCCTCAGGGTGGGGCAGCCCAATCGCTGGGTTGTGATACTTTAGATGGGAGCGGGGTCTGAGAGGGAAGAATGGCACCTGCTCTGCTCTCTCCTGGATTCAGTCCCTTCCGCCACTTCCCCTCTGCCTGGACCATCTGCGCAAGCGAACGTGGGACCACCTGGTCAGCCAGCCGCCTTGTGCGGCCTCACTGGGTCTGCACAGTTGCCCCCCTGTGCCTGGGGATTGCTAGCCACCGCCTGTGCACCTGGGAACTGCCCGCTGCTGCTGCTTGTGTTCCAGGGTCCGCACCTCCACTTTTTCCTGCCTCGACTCCACCCCTCTTACCAGTCTGGATGAATGGTTGTTGGACTTCCGTACAGTTCAATTTTCTATAAGTTCTGGTTGTTTTCTTGTTTCTAAATATTTGTTGTCCTTAATTTTGGTTGTAAGAGGAGGCACAGTGTATCCACCTATGCCTCCATCTTGGCTGGAAGTCTCAAATTTTTTTACATGGAATATAAGACCCTTCATGGTCTGGCCTTTGTTTTACCATCTGTCTTCCTCCTTCTTGTCCTCTGTGTCATCCCCAGGCCACCTCAAGTCCCATACCCAATGCTCTAGCAGTTCTAAAATACTGGCAGAACTCTCGCCACACGAGGCTCTAAGGCCTTTCTGCAGTTGAGCAAAGTTGTTACTTCTACTTAAAATAAACTTCTTCTCTTTCTCCAAATAGTTAATGAATATTGATCCTTCAAACATCAGCCCTGATATTACTCTCTCTGAGAAGACTTACCCAACTTCCCCCACAGCCAAGTAGATTAACTGTTTCTACAACCCCATGTAGTTCCATGACAGACTTACCATTATGACAGTGATCACTGCACTATGTGATATTTACTGTCTCTCATGAACATCCTCATGCATTCCATCTTTACCCCTAGCACATAGCATCAAGGTTTACTATACTTTTAATGAATGTTTGCTGAAAGAACAAATGTTATTGAATAATCTTTTTCTTTAAATATTTTATTTTAGGGAGAAGGAAGATGGCAGCATGGTAGGAGGGAGCAGATTCCACTTACTCCTACACACGGGAGAAAAACCTGGCCTATATACGGAAGAGCAGAGCAGACAAGGAACAGTAACACAGCATAGTTGAGAATAGGAGATTGAAAATTGTAGTGGACATTGAAAAACCAGTCGGTAAGGAGAGCACTTCAGAATAGGAGCCCAGGGATCAGCGAGGAGACCAGGGCAGCTGAGGTCCTGGCCCGGGGCTTGCCAGGTCTGCCCCAGGGCTCTAGGGAGGGAGCTGGGTCAACCGCAGAAAACAGCTGAGCAATCCTGGTCGCCCTCGACTGCAGACAGCTGTGCCTGTGAACTGAGACGGTGGCATGAAAATAGGCACCCACACATGCCTACAGACAGGGGATCACAGGCACGAGCAAGATCACAGGTGCTTGACACTGAAGACAGCTGTGGGACCATAGGTGCGCAGGTGCAAGATGGCTGCAGGATTTTAGGCCCCAGGACACCACAGAAAGCTGTGCCAGGGCCAACGCAGACAGCTACCTGCAACCGGAGACCTGAGTTCACACCCATAAACTTGGGAAAGTGCGCACACTCCAGGAGGCTCAGAAAACACACCTGAAGCCCTCTGCAGAGAGGTACCGGTTTAGCTCTCCAGACCATAACACAATGATGACTGAGGGCTGAACACAGAGAAAACCAGTTCCATCACCCCTCAGCCACTGCAGCCAGCAAGTCCAGAAAAACTAGCTCGGCAAGTTTAAAAAACAGCAAGAGTTTTTTTTAGTGTTTTGGGGTTTTTTTGTTGTTGTTGTTTGTTTGTTTGTTTTTCTGGGTTTTAGTTTGGTTTTTGGATTTGTTTGTTTGCTTGTTTTGTTTTTTTTGTTTGTGTGTCTGTTTATATAATTGTTCTTAATTATTATTTCTTTATTATTTTTATCTTCTTTTTTACTCAACTGCTTTTACCACTCTTTACTTCTTTCTTGTTTTATTCCCTCTTCCTTTCTTTCCAATTTTATCTCTTCTACCTTCCTCTTTTTTCCTTCTTCCTTTTGCATTTTTATCTCTCTTTTCTCTTTTTAAATACACACAAGTGAGACAAAAAAACAAATAAAACTGGAACTGTGAAAAAACAAACAAACAAAGAGTTGGTCCCAAAAAGACAGTATCCCAGTAGCTAAGACAGTGGAAGCTGTGAACACAGGATATCCGAAGAAGATTCCACCACTGAATCTCACAGGTATTCTACCACAGAAGGTCACACCATAAACCCAGGGAGCCAGAACAGATCAATTTAAGACGTTGAGGCTAACAAGAAGAGTCTTACAAGCAATGGGAAGACAAAGAAACAATCCCCAAATGAAAGGAAAGGACGAAGCCCCAGAAAGAATGCTAAATGAAACTGAGGCAACTCAACTATCAGATATTGAGTTCAAAGCAATGGTTGTCAGGAAGCTCCATGAGCTCTCAATGAGCTACCAGAAACTACAGGGAAGCTATGATGAACTCACTACAAACCATATCAACATGAAAAAGGAAATAGAAATTATCAACAAGGCCAAGAGGAAATGAAAAATACAATTTCTGAACTGAAGAACACAGTAGAAGGAATGAAAAGCAGAATCAATGAAGCAGAGGATGGGATCAGCAAGTTGGAGAATAAAATAGTAAAAAAACACCCAGAAAGAGCAAGAAAACGAAAAGAGGTTCAGAAAGAATGAAGAGGTATTAAGAGAAATGCAAGACAACATGAAACATAATAATATCCCTATAATAGGGATACCAGAAGGAGAAGAAGAAGAGCAAGGGATAGAAAACCTATTTGAAAAAGTAATGATGGAAAACTTCCCTAATTTGGTGAGAAAAAAAAGTCACACAAATCCAAGAAACACAGAGGGTCCCAATCAAGAGGAACCCAAACAGGCTCACTTCAAGGCACATCATAATGAAAATGGCAAAATTCCAAGACAAAGAGAGAATCTTAAAGGCAGCAAGGGAGAAAAAGGAAGTAACATACAAGAGGGCCCCAATCAGGTTAGCATCTGACTTCTCAATGAACACACTCCAAGGCAGAGCATGGCAAGAAATGTTCCAAGCAATGAGAACCGAAGGCCTGCAACCAAGACTACTCTATCCAGCAAGGCTTTCAATCAAGATAGAAGGCCAAATAACGAATTTTCCACACAAAAGAAGTCTAAAAGAATACACCTCTACCAAACGAATTCTGCAAGAGATACTAAAGGGACTGCTTCAAGGAAAGGAAGGAAGGAAGAGAGAGAGAGAGAGAGAGAGAGAGAGAGAGAGAGAGAGAGGGAGAGAGAGAAACACAGGTAAGAAAATGGCAGTGAATAAATACCTATCAATAATAACTTGAAATGTAAATGGATTAAATGCTCCAATCAAAAGACATAGAATAGCTGAATGGATAAGAAAGCATGACCCACAAATATGCTGCCTACAAGAGACCCACCTCAGGACAAAAGAGCTGCACAGAATCAAAGTGAAGGGCAGGAAACAATTTTTCCAAGCAAATGGACAGGAAAAAAAAAGCCGGAGTAGCAATACTCATATTAGACAAAATAGACTTCAAAAGATGGGGAAGAATCCACGAACAAGACATAAACATTGTAAATATATATGCACCCAACATAGGAGCACCTAGATACATAAAGAAAATCTTAGAGGACTTCAAGAAAGATATTGACAGCAACACAATTATAGTAGGGGATTTTAACACCCCACTGGCAAATATGGAGAGGTCTTCCAAACAAAATATCAACAAAGATATTGTGGCATTGAACAACACACTAGATGAAATGGACTTAACAGATATATATAGAGCCCTTCATCCCAAGGAAACTAAATACACATTCTTTTCAAATGCACATAGAACATTTTCAAAGACAGACCACATGATAGGACACAAAACAAGCCTCAACAAATTCAAGAAAATTGAAATCATACCAAGCATTTTCTCTGACCACAAGGGGCTGAAACTAGAAACCAACTCCATGGGAAAAATCCCCAAGCCATCAAAATCATGGAGATTGAATAGCATGCTATTAAACAATGAGTGGGTCAAAAATAAAATTAGGGAGAGAATCAAAAAGTTTCTGGAGACAAATGAAAATGAACTCACAATGATCCAAAACTTATGGGACACAGTGAAGGCAGTCCTCAGAGGGAAGTTCATAGCAATACAGGCCTACCTAAAGAAGATGGAAACATTTCAAACAAATGACTGAACCCTACACCTACAAGAACTCGAGGAACAACAACAAAGACAGCCCAGAGCAAGTAGAAGGAAGGAAATAACCAAGATCAGACCAGAATGAAATGACATAGAAACTAAAAGCACAATTCTAAGGATCAATGAATCCAGGAGCTGGTTCTTTGAAAAGATCAACAAAATCGACAAGCCTTTAAGCAGGCTCATCAAGAAAAAAAGAGAGAGGACTCAAATAAACACAATCAGAAAGAGGAGAGATTACAACTGACACCGCAGAAATAGAAAGGATTGTAAGAAATTACTATGAAGAACTATACGCCAAGAAATTTGAAAACCTAGGTGAAGTGCACAAGTTTCTAGAAAAATACAATCTCCCAAAACTCAATAAAGAAGAAACAGAAAACCTGAGCAGACCAATAACAGCACATGAAATTGAAGCAGTAATCAAAAAACTCCCGACACACAAAAGCCTGGACCAGATGGTATCACAGGAGAATTCTACAAAGCATTTAAGGAAGAGCTAACCCCTATCCTTCACAGACTATTCCAAAAAATCCAAAATGATGGAAGACTCCCAAACTCTTTTTATGAAGCCAGCATCATCCTAATCCCAAAACCAGATAAAGACACAACAAAGAAAGAAAATTACAGGCCAATATCACTGATGAACATAGATGCTAAAATCCTCAACAAAATATTGGCAAACCACATGCAACAATACATTAAAAAGTTCATACACCATGACCAAGTGGGATTCATCCCAGGGATGCAAGGATGCTTCACCATTCACAAATCAGTATATGTTATACATCACATAAACAAAAGCAAAGACAAAAATCACATGATCATATCAATAGATGCAGAAAAAGCATTTGATACGGTACAACACCCATTTATGATCAAAACACTCAGCAAAGTGGGAATAGAGGGAGCATTCCTCAACATAATAAAGGCCATATACGAGAGACCTACAGCCAACCTTATACTCAATGGGCAAAAATTAAAATCTTTCCCACTAAGATCAGGAACAAGACAAGGATGTCCACTTTCTTTCTTTTTTTTTTTTTTAAAGATTTATTTATTTTCCTTTTAGATTTTATTTATTTATCTTTAGAGGGGAAGGGAAGGAGAGAGGGAGAGAAACATCAATGTGCGGTTGCCTCTTGTATGTCCCCTGAGGGGAACTGGCCTGGCAACCCAGGCATGTGCCCTGACTGGGAATCGAACCGCGATCTTTCGGTTCGCAGACCCGCGCTCAATCCACTGAGCTACACCAGCCAGGGCAGGATGTCCACTTTCACCACTTCTATTCAATGTAGTATTGGAAGTCTTAGCCACAGCGATTAGACAAGAAAAGGAAATAAAAGGCATTCAAATTGGAAAGGAGGAAACAAAACTATCATTGTTGGCAGATGACATGATAGTGTACACAGAATATCCTATAGTCTCAGCCAAAAAGCTGCTTGACCTAGTAAATGAATCTGGCCAATCAGCTGGACACAATGTCAATACCCAGAAATCAAAGGCATTTTTTATACTAACAATGAAACAGCAGAAGCAGAAATCAAGAGAAAAATCCCATTCGATATATCGAAATGAAAAATAAAGTACCTAGGAATAAACCTAACCAAGGAAGTAAAATACCTGTATGCAGAAAACTACACAACACTGAAGAAAAAATCAAGGAAGACACAAACAAATGGAAGCATATATCGTGTTCACTGATTGGAAGAATTAATATCATCAAAATGTCCATACTACCCAAAGCAATTTACAAATTCAATGCAATACCTATTAAAGTACCAATGGCATATTTCACAGAAATAGAACAAACACTTCAAAAATATATATGGAATCATAAACGACCCAGAATAGCTGCAGCAATTTTGAGAAAGAAGAGCAAAGTAGGAGGGATCACAATACCTGACACCAAACTGTATTACAAGGCCCCTGTAATCAAAACAGCCTGGTACTGGCATAAAAACAGGCACATGGACCAGTGGAACAAAACAGAGAGCCCAGAAATAAACCCAAGTGTCTACAGTCAATTAATATTCGACAAAGGGAACAGCAACATAAAATGGAGTAAAAATAGCCTCTTCAACAAGTGGTGTTGGGAGAACTGGACAGCTATGTGCAAAAAAATGAAACTGGAGCACCAACTTACACCATACACAAAAATAAATTCAAGGTGGATGAAAGACTTAAATATAAGCCATGACACCATTAAAATCCTAGAGGAGAACATAGGCAGGAAAATCTCAGATATTTCACGCAGCAACCTTTTTACTGATATGTCCCCTAAAGCAAGGGACATAAAGGAAAGAATAAACAAATGGGATCTCATCAAAATAAAAACCTTCTGCATGTCTAAAGAAAACAGTATTAAAATAAAAAGAGAACTGACTGTATGGGAAAACATATTTACCAATGATACCTCAGACAAAGGTTTAATCTCCAAAATATATAAAGAACTTACACGACTCCACTGTAATAAGACAAGCAACTCAATTAAAAAATGGGCAAAGGACTTGGGCAGACACTTCTCCAAGGAGGACGTACAAAGGATCCAGAGACACATGAAAATATGCTCTATATTGATAGCTATCAGAGAGCCGAAAATTAAAACCACAATGAGATACCACTTGACACCAGTCAGAATGGCCATCATAAACAAAGCAAGAAACAACAAGTGTTGGAGAGGTTGTGTAGAAAAGGGGACCCTAGTGCACTTTTGGTGGGAGTGCAGACTGGTACAATGACTATGGAAAACAGTACGGAATTTTCTAAGAAAACTAAAAATGGATATACCTTTTGACCCAGCAATTCCACTGCTTGGATTATATCCTAACAACCCTGAAACACCAATCCAAAAGAACCTATGCACTCCTATGTTCATAGCAGCACAATTTACAATAGCCAAGTGTTGGAAGCAACCTAGATGCCCATCATTAAATGAATGGATCAAAAAACTGTGGTACATTTACACAATGGAATTCTATGCAGCAGAAAGAAAGAAGGAGCGCCTATCCTTTGCAACAGCATGGATGGAATTGGAGAACATCATGCTAAGCGGAATAAGCCAGGCAGTGAAAGACAAATACCATATGATCTCACCTTTACCAGGAACCTAATCAACAAAACAAACAAACAAGCATAATATAACCAAAGACACTGAAATTGGAAACAGGCTGACAGTGACCAGAGGGGAGAGGGGAGGGAATTTCAGGGGAAAAGGGGAAGGGTTTACAGGAACAAGTACAAAGGACTCATGGACAAGAACTATGGGGGATGGAAATGGGAGGGAGCGGGGAGGGCTGGGGTGGTACGCTGGGGTGGGAATAAAAGACAGAAAACTGTACAAGATCAACAATTAAATAAAAAAGTTAATAAAGTAAATATTTTATTTTATTTTTTTTTAGAGAGAGGGGAAGTGAGGGAGAAAAAGAGGGAGAGAAACATCAATGAGTGTCTCATGCACTCCATACTGGGACCTGGTCTGCAACCGATGCATGTGACTTGACTGGGAGTTGAACCAGCAACCGTTTGGTTTACAGGCTGGCACTCAATCCTCTGAGCACACTAGCCAGGGCTTATTGAATAATCTTAACTCAGCATTTTCCAGACATTTTTTTCAAAATGTTTATACCAACTTATTTATACTACCAACAAAAATATAACTGAGTTCCCTGTTATTCCACATTCCCACCAACACTTGATACTTTTAGACTTTTAAATGTAAAATATCGTGGTGGGTCTGTGTTAGTATCTTACTGTAGTTTTTAACGTCTTTAATATGCTAATAAGATATGTTAGGTGAAGCCTTACCCTTTACATATACTTATTAACATTTCCTGAAACAGCAAATGAAAGTCCCTGCAGTTAGATTTTTTCCAAGGGACAGTAAGAACATCATGAGTCTGGAGCAAGATGTAGAACTGTAATTAAGATCTTGGGATCAGAACATAATTGATCATCAATGGTTCTCAAATTTTAGTATTTATATGAAAACCCAGTGTGTTGGTTAAAACTGATTCTGTAGTTCAGAGCTTGGGACCTAATACCTATATTTAAAAAGAAATATCTTGGGTGATTCTTATGCAGTTGGTTTGCAGTCCACAGAATGAGAAACACTGTTTACAGAACATGGTTTCCTCCTAGAGGAGCATGGTAATATTTATTACTGACTACTTTGTAGTTTTCTATCTGTATGGGTATATACAGTAGTATTTTACAAAATTAAAATTAAGCCCACTTGGATAGGTTTAAGACAGACTTTGCAATAGGTGAAGGCCTCTGATCATGTTGCAAAACCAAGAATAATCATGGGCAAGTGGTAGGAAGAAAGAGCATTAATGTTGCTTTCAGAAGAGGTGAAGTTGACAGCTGTGTTGTCTTAAGCAAATCCCTTAACCTCCCTGAGTTTCCATTTCTCATGTAAAATTATATTGTATTATATTTATCCTGCCAGCCTTGCAATCTAAGGGTCAAAATGACAGAGTGGCAAAGTAATAATACAAAAGTAAAATCCAATCATTGTTGAGAAATTATTGTTTTTGAGTGAAAAGCCTGCCTGAATTAAAGAAAGAATATTTAGCCTCAGAGGCATTTGTTTTTTGAAATGATCTCAGCAGCTTCCTACTAAAAGGAAAAATTTTAAAGCATTTTACAGTTTAAACAATGGGCAAGGAAAACCTTGAGTGACATGACAAAGGATACAAAATTAATTAAGAAATAAGAACAGGCTTCAAGTCTTCTGATTACTAGCCCAGGTCACTTTCCACACCATACTTGGTTGTCTTTATCATTCTTTATTATAATCCACAGGCCAGATAATTCTGACACATACCAGAGTCTGAGCACCACTGCTCTACTGCATTAGGTGTGGTAGTGGGGTGGTCATAATTGTCTTTATCTTTTATTCCACTTACTTGATAAACCACTTTATTGAGGTAACATAACTGATTTCATCAATGGTTCACACACCATACTATTCACCAATCTACATTGTACAATTCAGTGATTTTTATTATAATCACAGAAGTGTACAACCATCACCACAATCAATTTTCGTCTTTACATCTTCATCATCCAAAAGGAAATTCCATATCTGACAGCCATAATTCTCCATTATCCGCTCCCCGCAGCCTCTGTATAGATTTGACTATTTAAGACCTTTCATATATTGTAGATGAAATCAGCACCCCCTTGGTGGCTCGGTTGGAGCGTGGTCTGGTACACCAAAATGTTGCAGGTTCCATCCAAATCAGAACACATACACAGGTTGAGGGTTCAGTCTCCCATTACGGTGTGATCCCAAGACAACCCATTGATGTTTCCCCCTTCCTCTCTCTTTAAAATCAATAAGCCTTCTCGGGTAAGAATAACAAATATATATTAAATGCAATCATACAACATGTGGCCTTTTGTGATTGGCTTCTTTCACTTAGCCGGTTTTCAAGGTGTACTTAACGTTTTAAAATTAAACTGTAACTATAGAGACACTTTAGAAATAAAGGGGGGGAACACCCATAATCTCATTCTAATACAATCAATATCATAATTTTCTTTCCTTTTCCACTGTCTGCGGGCGCACTTTTACCCGATTGGAAAACAGATAAAGGATGCCCCTAGTCCCCAACCGGTTTCCACATATCCCAGCACTCGGCTCCCCACTTCCCAAAGCGCAGCCTAGTTAACCCGGCAGGAAAGGATGAAGCCGCCCCGCCCATTCCCGCTGGCGCCTCGCTGGCGTCACTGCTTGGAGTCACAGAGCTCCCTCCTTCCTTCTCAGTCGCGGTGGCTTTGACAGAGCGCGATGGCGGCGACCGAGGCGGCAGGGTTGTCAGCCACCGTGTCGGGAAAGCAAGAGTTTTACCAGCTTCTGAAGAACCTTATCAATCCAAGCTGTATGGTGCGGAGGCAGGCAGAGGAAATCTATGAAAATATCCCAGGTCTGTGTAAGACTACATTCCTCTTAGATGCTGTCAGAAATAGAAGAGCAGGTTATGAGGTGAGACAAATGGCTGCCGCACTGCTACGACGGCTTTTGTCCTCTGGGTTTGAGGAAGTCTATCCAAATCTGCCTTCTGATGTTCAGAGGGATGTCAAGATTGAACTGATACTGGCTGTTAAGTTAGAAACACATGCTAGTATGAGGAAAAAACTTTGTGATATATTTGCCGTGCTGGCCAGGAATTTGATAGATGAGGATGGCACTAACCACTGGCCAGAAGGTCTGAAGTTTCTTATTGATTCAATCTACTCTAAAAATGTGGTTCTGTGGGAAGTTGCACTTCACGTTTTCTGGCACTTTCCTGGGATTTTTGGGAACCAAGAGAGGCATGATTTGGATATCATCAAACGGTTGTTGGACCAGTGTATTCAAGATCAAGAACATCCAGCAATCAGGACATTATCCGCTAGAGCTGCAGCTGCATTTGTACTCGCCAATGAGAATAATATTGCTCTTTTCAAAGACTTTGCGGACTTGCTTCCTGGGATCTTACAGGCTGTGAATGACTCATGCTACCAGGATGACGATTCAGTGCTAGAATCCCTTGTTGAGATTGCAGATACTGTACCTAAATACTTGGGTCCTTATTTAGAAGAGACTCTCAAGTTGAGTCTAAAGCTATGCGGAGACTCTAGACTTAATAACCTGCAACGCCAACTGGCCCTTGAGGTAATAGTGACCTTGTCTGAAACTGCAACCCCAATGTTGAAAAAACATACAAATATTATTGCACAGGCAATTCCTCATATATTAGGAATGATGGTTGATCTACAAGATGATGAGGATTGGGTAAATGCTGATGAAATGGAAGAAGATGATTTCGACAGCAATGCAGTTGCTGCTGAGAGTGCACTAGACAGACTGGCTTGCGGGCTTGGTGGAAAACTTGTTTTACCAATCACTAAGGAGCATATCATGCAGATGCTTCAGAGCCCTGACTGGAAATATCGACATGCTGGATTAATGGCCTTATCTGCCATTGGAGAAGGATGCCATCAGCAAATGGAACCAATTCTAGATGAAACAGTTAACTCTGTTTTGCTTTTTCTTCAGGATCCTCATCCAAGGGTGAGGGCTGCTGCCTGTACTACACTTGGACAGATGGCTACAGATTTTGCACCTAACTTCCAAAAGAAATTCCATGAAATGGTGATTGTGGCTCTGTTGAGAACCATGGAAAATCAAGGTAATCAGCGAGTACAATCACATGCAGCTTCTGCACTTGTTATTTTTATTGAAGACTGCCCCAAGTCATTGCTAGTTCTATATTTGGATGGTATGGTGAGAAATCTACATTCCATCTTGGTGATTAAACTTCAAGAGTTGATTCGAAATGGAACTAAGTTGGCCTTGGAACAGCTTGTGACAACCATAGCCTCAGTTGCAGATACAATAGAAGAAAAATTTGTTCCATATTATGATATATTTATGCCATCACTAAAGCACATTGTTGAACTTGCTGTTCAAAAGGAACTCAAGCTTCTGAAAGGAAAAACTATTGAATGCATTAGCCATGTTGGTCTTGCTGTTGGGAAGGAAAAATTTATGCAAGATGCATCAAATGTGATGCAACTATTATTGAAGACACAATCAGATTTAAATAACGTGGAAGATGATGACCCCCAGACCTCTTATATGGTTTCAGCATGGGCTAGAATGTGTAAAATTCTTGGAAATGATTTTCAACAGTATCTCCCACTGGTTATCGAGCCACTTATTAGGACTGCTTCGGCTAAACCTGATGTTGCTCTCTTAGACACACAAGATGTGGAGAATATGAGTGATGATGATGGCTGGCAATTTGTAAATCTTGGAGACCAGCAAAGTTTTGGAATTAAAACCTCAGGACTTGAAGCAAAAGCAACTGCTTGCCAAATGTTGGTTTACTATGCTAAGGAATTAAGGGAAGGACTTGTGGACTATACAGAACAAATTGTAAGGCTGATGGTTCCTTTACTGAAATTTTATTTCCATGACAATGTGAGAGTGGCAGCAGCTGAGTCTGTGCCTTTTCTCCTGAAATGTGCAAGAATTCGTGGCCCAGAGTATCTTGCACAGATGTGGCAATTCATATGTGATCCCTTAATCAAGGCGATTGGGACTGAACCTGATATAGATGTACTCTCAGAGATAATGAGTTCTTTTGCAAAGTCCATTGAAGTAATGGGAGATGGGTGCCTTAATGATGAACATTTGGAAGAACTGGGAGAAATATTGAAAGCAAAACTTGAAGGACACTTTAAAAACCAAGAACTAAGACAAGTTAAAAGACAGGATGAAAACTATGATCAACAGGTTGAAATGTCCTTGCAAGATGAGGATGAATGTGATATTTACATTCTGACCAAAGTTTCAGATATTTTGCACTCATTATTTAGTACTTACAAAGAAAAGATTTTACCGTGGTTTGAACAACTGCTTCCATTAATTGTGAATCTTATTTGTTCTAGTAGGCCATGGCCAGACAGACAGTGGGGATTGTGCATATTTGATGATATTATAGAGCACTGTAGTCCAACCTCATTTAAATATGTAGAATACTTTCGGTGGCCAATGCTACTAAATATGCGAGATAACAACCCTGAAGTCAGGCAAGCTGCTGCTTATGGCCTAGGTGTTATGGCACAGTTTGGTGGAGATGATTATCATTCTTTATGTTCAGAAGCTGTTCCACTGCTGGTAAAAGTTATTAAGTGTGCAAGTTCCAAAACTAAAAAAAATGTCATTGCTACAGAGAACTGTATCTCAGCAGTAGGCAAGATTTTGAGGTTTAAGCCTAGCTGTGTAAATGTAGATGAAGTTCTTCCATACTGGTTGTCATGGCTTCCACTGCAGGAGGATAAAGAGGAAGCTATTCAGACTTTGAGTTTTCTCTGTGACTTAATTGAAAGTAACCACCCAGTTGTACTTGGTCCAAATAATTCCAATCTTCCCAAAATAATCAGTATAATTGCAGAAGGGAAAGTTAATGAGACTCTTAACTATGAAGATCCTTGTGCCAAACGCCTAGCCAATGTCGTGCGTCAGGTACAGACTTCTGAAGGATTGTGGTTGGAATGCATATCCCAACTAGATGATGAGCATCAGGAAGCCTTACAGGAGTTACTGAATTTTTCTTGAAGCACTTTAAATCACTTGAATATCATCTACCTTAAAAGTAACTCCAAATATGTGTTGTGAGTGGATTTCATTTAAATTGAGAGAACTGTTCTCTCTCTGCTAAGCAGTTTGTAGTTCTTCCACATGTTTCTCCAGGATTAGTCCGTGTTATAGCCTTCTGTTCACCTTGCATGTTTTATCCTGTAAACACAGATCTTGGTGATAACCTGTGCTTCCATTGTCTTAGAATGTTTGTCACCTTTCCCCTAGTTGTGCTAAGTATATAAATTATCACTATGTCTGAATTATTGACGCTGGGCAAGCAATATACTTGGTGTCAAGATGTCATGTTGCCTATCACAAGATGCTAAGAGCTCACGAAGTTAGGACAGGAGAACTTACAGGACAAACATCTTTGGAATTATGGGTAAAGGATAGTTACAGGTTTATTCCTCCTTGATAATATTCCTGGTTTTCATGGTAAAGGGAGGATACTACAGTTGGGAGAATTTTGAGATACTGCAGTGGGTGTGGGGAGTTTTCTATATAATGTATATGAACTCCTTCATAATGCCTTCCTCAGAACTGGGTGAGACATATCCATGTTCTATTTCCCACAGTGTCCAGCTGAGAGTTATAAAAACTTTAGAATGTTCTTATACTCATCTGTAAGTTAAGTTATCCAGGACTCTAGGAACCATGGTTATTGAAAAGGGTGTCCTGGTACATCTAACATTGGTACTGTGTCATGACATACTGTATAACACAGTGTTTGACAAATAGAAAGTAATGAATATTTGTGGGAGTCAGTCAGTGTTATTTGTTTGAGCCAAATATTGTCTTGTGTGTGTATGCTATTTTTCTCCTGCAGAGTGGCTCAACAAGAAAAGAAGCCCTGATTTAAAATGGGGCTTAAGTACATTTCCATTTTGAAGTTCTTAATAGATTCTATAGTAGTGCTAAGGAGTATTCTATTGTGAACATAAAAGGGAAGCAAAATTAATTTTATTTTTAAACGTGAAAAAGAAAACAGCTTTGAGACCAGTCATTTAGCATTACATACGCATTATAGGAAAACAGTTGTAGAAATCTAGGGTTAATTACATTAATTGGAACGTCAGTTTTTAATGTTAAGCCTTAGTAGGGTAGAAAAAGCTTTCTACTCAGTAAATCGTTGATCCAAAGTTTAAAAATACATCTGTTATGATTTCCTGGCGCTATTGTGAGTACTGTGTATGTTAGCAAGTATTTAAGAACCAGTACATGCTTAATAAATGGTAGCTATTATTACTGTTGTTTGTTTGCATTTCCACTGTTCTTTTTTATGGTTTGGAATGCTTTTTATATTAGAATATCCAGTTCACCCCCTTCCAGTTCAGATAAGCAGGCCCTCTAGGCCATTGTGGTTAGAGACTTGAAGGTGAGATTTTAGATAGGCAATTCCTATCCATTCTGTACAATTATTTATTATTAATGGGGGGAGAAGAAAAGGACTTTAAGTACAGCATAGTCCCAATTTTAAGTTTATTTAAGATAAATGAAAAAGTATAAATAAGTAAATAAATACAAAAATCCCACCACAAAATATTCACAGAAGTTTTCTCTGGGTAGTAGGATTAAATGACCATTTTTCTGGAAAGTCGTTTATCTCTATTTTCTAATTTACCTACAATCAACGTATTTTTTTTTTTAAAGATTTTATTTATTTATTTTTAGAGAGGGGAAGGGAGGGAGAAAGAGAGGGAGAGAAACATCGATGTGTGGTTGCTTCTCACGTGGCCCCCACTAGGGACCTGGCCTGCAACCCAGGCATGTGCCCTGACTGGGAATCGAACCTGCAACCCTTTGGTTCGCAGCCCGAGCTCAATCCACTGAGCTATGCCAGCCAGGGCCAATCAACGTATTTTATTCATTTTTTAATATATATATATGAATTTTTTTTAAGTTCAAAGACCTTGTCACAATCATCTTGGTCTCTTCATGACCTACAACTAGGTTCCTTCAACTCAGTCATACTTCTTTATCTTAATATTTCTTCATTAAGAAGTTCTTGATCAAGATTTCTTGCAATTTCCTACACTCTTGTGCATGAAGAATTGGAGTCTGCCAGATAACTAGGAATTAGGCCGCTGGAGAATTTTGAAGTATGACAGACCTAGATTTGAAATTTGGCAAACTACTTTGTTAACTTAAGCATCAGTTTCTTTATCTGTAAAATATGAATAATACCGAGCTGATAGGATTGTTGTGAGAATTAAGGGAGATAATGAGGGGTACAGAGTTCAACAAATGCAAGCTCGTATCTGAAGAGTCCTGAAACAGGACTGGTGGCCAAGGAGGAAAGGGGTTGTTTGCTGTTGTAGTGTGGATCCACGTTTTTTTGGGAAATGAGGGGTGGCCAGTCAGACATAGTTTTTGTTTGCCAGTTGCTGAAGTAGTTACCTGCCTTTGTTTCTGTGAGCTGATGTACACCTATAGGCTCTGAGGAGAGAATGCTGTTAAGTGTCTAATAAAGTGCAAATGTCTTGAATGAAAAACAGTCTCAAGAGTCAGAATATCCTGACCTCTTAGTTATATAGCTTTTACTTTGAAAAATGCATCATTTCTTGTTCTAAATAGAAAGTATTACGTGCATCTTTCAAACAGAATATGAGAAAATAGTAATGTCTGCTTTAAGGAACCATTAGTTCCTTTCTGCCCACTTACTTTTAAACAATACATAAATTAATTGAATGATGGGTCCGCTTTTTAGACATTATCTCAAACAATAAAAATATGTAGTGAGATTGTAAGGCCATGCTAATGACTATTTAATAGCTAATGCTGTACAGCTTAGATTTGAAATATTTGAAAACTCTTTTCTAGTCCAAAGGATATATTCCTTTATTCCTAGCAAATCTCAAGAATGTGGAGATCTGTTTTTTCATTTTAACGAAAAACATGAGGTTAGTTTCCAAAATAGGAATTGATGTTAAGAACTGGAGACAGGAGTTGCAGAAACCCGATTTCTACAAATGATATCCTTTTCTCTTGCATGTGGACATGTTTCAGTTAGTCGAGTTCTCGAACTCCCTTTTTACGCTTTTCAAAATTCTCGTTTTATGTTAAAAACCCAGTTATCCCAAAGGGGAGGCTGTGTGCAAAGAAAATGTAAATGACAGTAGGAAAGGATTTACATTTTGTGCCTTCTTTTCACTTGCTATTAACAAAAGTTATCTAGCAGGCTCTGACTGGGTTACTTTTAGTTTTTAGTGCTAGTAAAGGTCTCTCGCAAAAGAAGTCTCCTCCTTCAGCAATTACTTCTAAAAGCCCTTCGGCCTTTCTTTCTGGAGGCGCAAGCGCCTGGCTTCCCTCTCCACTCCGCCCTTACAGTTGTCTACAAGCTGATGACATCATTGGCCCGCGCAACCTACCACGCCTCGGGATCTAAGCTGAAGTCCCTACTTTCGCGTAGCGGGGCAGGACGCGAAGGGGGCGGGGTTGTTCTAATACGCATGCGCACCGTGGATGGCGACGACCCCTTTTTCTTCGCTTCTTTCCACAGCTCTCTCCAGTCGGGGGGAGTGGGGACCTGAGTGCCCTCCCTCTTTTCTCTCTCTGCCCCTCCCCTTCCCTCCTCCCCTTACCCCCCCCCCCCCCCACGCCGCCCTGCGGGGCTTCTAACTGACAGTCGTCGCCGGGCTGGGTTCGCGCGCCACCTCCTCCTTGCCCGAGTGCCCCGCAGGTAGAGAGGGGCGGGAGGGGGTGTGAGGGAGCTGAGGAGGAGGAGACCGAGCTTCCGCGGCCCAGCGCTGTGGCCTTCTCGGGGAAGGGAGAGAAGACCACCCCACCTTCCGTCTCGCCCCCTCCCAGTCCCTTAGTTGGCCAGGGAGGGGGTGGGGCGCGGAGGCCGCGGTGGCCAGGCCTGGCCTGGCGGGTGAAGAGCGGGCGGGGCACGGAGGAGTGAGGCAAGCTAGGGCCGCGCGCGCCGCTGCTGGGGGGGAGGGGAGAGGAGGGCACCTAGGCTCTCCTCTTCTCTCCCCCATCCCCCGCGCGCCATGTAACCCCGCCCCGCTGGCGACGGCCTCAAGACCCCCGCGCGCATCGAGTCCAGCCGGCTGCGGAGGAGAGCGAGGCCCAATGCGGCTGGGGCTGCGCGGTACGACTGAACCCTGAGGAAGTGGCCCGCGCTCACGCGTTCCCCGGTGCCTCGAGCGGCGGCTCCACTTAACCTGGGCCTGCCGGGGGCGTGAGCGTGCCCAAGACGCTGGGGGAGATGAAGCCGGCCGGGGAGGAGAAGCGGCCGCCGCCGCCGCTGGCCGAGGAAGAGGACGAGGAGGAGGTGGCAGTGGTGGCCCCGGCCTTAGGGCCGGCCGGAGGGAGGAGTGCCTCCTCGCTGGAAGACGCTGACGACCAGGAGGAGGAGGTGGCGATGGTGGTCGGGGGCGGTGGCTGTAAGGAGCAAGAACTAAACTACGAGCTGCAGCAGGGCTACCGCATCCTGGGAGAGTTCCTGCAGGAAAAGCACCGGGGCCTCACCGCCCCCTTCTTGCAGCCCTTAGGGGTCGTTGCCACCGGGGAGGAGGAGGCGGCCGAGGGGCCGCGCAGCGGGGGCCGGGGCAGTCGGTCCCTCCCACTGCAGCCCGGGCAGGGCATGTGTCTGCTGAAGATGGAGGAGAAGTTCAGTAGCGGCCAGTACCGGGGCATTACAGAGTTCGTGGCGGACTTCAGGTTGATGCTGGAGATGTGCTACCGCCTGCATGGTGTGGACCATTGGATGTCCAGACAGGGCCAGAAGCTGGAGATGATGCTGGAGCAGAAGTTGGCGCTTCTCTCTCGGTAAGTGAGCCCAGTCCCAGGTGGAACTGACGGACTGACACAAACACACCCTAACACGTGTCGGAGGATGGGTTGGGCCTGAGGCCGGAGGGGGCGTCGCTGATAGGTGCTGAGTTGGTGCTGGAGAACCCTGGGAGGAGTAGCAGCGCAGGGCGGGGGTCCGCAGGGGTGTGGTGGATGATGTGGGTGAACAACCCAGTACTTAGATCAGAAGTTGTTGAGAAGGAAGCCCAGGCCAAAGAGCCGAAGAGCAGGTAAAGTTTGTAGATACAAAGTGAAATCATGCCCGTAAGAAGACTTATAGTGGTAGGCAGAGGAAAAGTTATAGTAAGATGGAAGTTGTACCTGCATCTTTTAGACAGTTTGGGCATGAGATATCGTTAGGAAGATAATTTTAGCTCATGTAAAAAGGTGGTTGTTTCAGACCATTAAAAGTAATAGTGTCGTTTTTCTACCCACGTCGGCTATCAGAGATTTATGGAGTTATTAAATGGTTAATGATTACTTTGGTATATTTCTGATCTTTTTTTCTGTTTCATCTGAGGAAACTGAGTTTTTGCAACAATAGTGGGTGCATCAACGGAAAACTGTTAATACGTTTAGATACTTGTGTTTATTCTACCAGAAGTTATAGGCAGTTCAGGTGGCACTGTGCTAGTGGTGTACTCTACCCATATAGTCACAGTCGGTTAGTTTTCTTTATGAGAGGAAATAATGGAAACTACGAAAATAAATATATTAACTTATAATAGTTACGTAATTTATACAAGCCAAATTAATATCTCAAGTGGCATTTTTTTCGAAATAGAAAAATAATTGTTGTTGGAAATAGTAGTTAAATAATAATTTCTTTACTAGCTGAAGTGAACTTCAACAAGTCGCTTTACCTTTTTGGCGTTCGTTCCCTCATCTGTAAAAGGGGAATAATAATAATACCTACCTCTTGGGGTTGCTGTAGGATTAAATGAGTTAGATGTAAAGTCAATGGTGCCAGTCCCATAGCCCAGTGTGTTAACCATTGTAGTAGTAGTTGAATAAAAATATTTTCCTCATATCTGAAACTGGGCATTGTACTGGTGTTTTTATGGAATAGCTCCTGAAAAGTTGTGTTAATTTTTTGACCCTTGATTTATTTTTGTGATTTTAAAATAATCTGTCACTGGCTTCTCTATGTTGTTTTCACCACAGTGACTTCTTTCATTGAGAACAGTAGTTAACAGTCATTAGGGAAGCTCTGTTTAAACTAAAACTCTTGAATCCTTTCATAAATTATTTGATAACAATAATTACTTACAAATTTGCTTTGTAAATTACTTTTTATATTTCTTTAGTAGATTTGGGTATTGTATTTGTTATCCTTGACTCCTCAGTGCTTTGTACAATAGTTATGACCAACAAAAAACCAATCCATACACGTGTTATTATTTTTAAGTAATAAAATATACTCTAAACTGCTGTCAGGATTTTAAACCTGGAAGGAACCATAGATTTCATTTAATCCAAGCATCCATTTTACAGCTATAGAAAGTTTTGAGTCCCTCACTTGTTTGATGTATATAAACATTTTGTAAATAATAGGTTTGCCAGATCATACTTCTTGATAATAGGAAATCATTTCTTTTTATGTACTAGCTAAAATCTGAGAAAAAGCATCAGTTGCAACTCTTTGGTATGCAATTAGAATACATAGATGTTCCAGAATATTATTTATTTAGATACCTTATTTATTTAGATACCTTATTTATAAATAAGTTGTATGTGATATTTTAGTAATAAACACAATTACTTAGATATTATTTAAGTTTTTTGTCTTCTGATAGATATTGAGTCAAGCTTTTTTTTTTAAAGATTTTATTTCATTTATTTTTTTGACAGAGGGGAAGGGAGGGAGAAAGAGAGGGAGAGAAACATCAGTGTAGGGTTGCTTCTCGTGCGCCCCCTACTGGGAACCTGGCCTGCAACCCAGGCATGTGCCCTCACTGGGAATCCAACCAATGACCCTTTGGTTCTCAGGCCAGCACCCAGTCCACTGAGCCATACCAGCCAGGGCTAACTCTTATTTTCAAATTTATAGTAAGGAGAACTTTATATCTGCTCCACATATTAGTGAGCCTTTTAGTGAGCACAAAACGAGGTATATTTTGTACCTTGGTAAAAAGGATACAATATTATAGAGAGCCCAGTGGCATTAGTACTTTGGACTCATTGTATTACTTGAATCTCAATTTCTTCATTTGTGCTATGTGAGTGTTAAGCTAGCTTAGTTGATTGTGTATGAGAGTATCTGCCAGAGCTAGACATTCAAGTTCCTGAGATAAAAAGGTAAGTTCTCAGCTCTTAGTGATTTATAGTCAAGTAGGGAAACATACTTAAAAAAAAGATAATGGTTCTATAGTAGACATATAAACAAGGTACAGGAGAACTTAAGAGGAAGGAGCCCTAAATATGAAGGGGAGGGGAGAAGCCTGTGAATGGCAATTGACAGGAGGAGGCTGAAGGAGGAAGGAGACTACTGTAGTTACAAGGTATCATAGAGAAGTTTACACTTGAACTGGTTCTTGAAGTTGAATATTGCTATTGGGGTTTTTTTGGAGAGTTTAAAATGGGCATTCATGAATGCTGAACTGCAGTGAATTCAGTGCATGGAACAGTACAGTGTTTCTGGGAACTACAGGTACTTTTGTATGGCTACAATGTGGTCTCCAGAGTAGTTTATACCCCAGGAGATACGCAGGATGATTGATTAGGGTGAGAAAAGAAAATAATACAACTTAGGTATAGTCTAATTTTATTTTATCATTTTTAAACTTTTTATTTTTGGTTTGTTTTTTGTGGTGGTTTTAAATAGCACTATGTGTCTAGTTTATAAGTATAATATTATATATGAATAATACACAAAAATATGTTAATGTATTATTTGTAATATAATTAGGACTAAGACAAACATATCTAGTCTCAAAGTTATATTTTAGAAGCAATCTCATTTATTTGAAGCAACTGAAAGAAATATCAATTAACATTAGAAATAGGAAGAAAACCTAACTGGAAAGGAATAGAGAATACTTGATAGTTAAAAAGTTATGAACAACACTTTAGAAACTGTCAGATATTAATAAGAATTTTTGCTTCTGGCAAATTTTAAATGATGACGTTTTTGAAAGCTTTTAAATTTGAAAATATTTTCGAAAGCTGTAGGAATATTGTTACATAGTGAGAAGATGGCTTTTTCTAGTTTTGTAATTATAGAAGAGGCATCACCAGTGACCCCAACAGAGCTGAACCTAAAATTTTAACTTTGGCCATTTAAAATGTTTTGGTAAGAATAAAGCTTCAATATAATATATATTTGTTAAATTATTTTTCATTTCTGAATTAAATTAATTTGGCCGAAAAGGCTTTATTGTAGAGTATTAGGGGAGTACAAAGGAGTTGAAACTACAAGGGGAGAGGAGGGAGCTGGGACTGAAAAATACTGTATTAGATTTTATTGTAGAGGTTAAAGTTTTGGAGGGTGGGTAGAATAGGTGAAATTGAGGAGTTCATTAAACAATTACTTGAACTATGATAAGTAAAGCTTTGTAGATACTACAATAAATGTGATATTATTCCTTACATCAAGATGGTAGGTAAACAGAAACAATTAAAACACATGGAGACAGAAAAGTACACAATATTCCAGAGGAATAGTTTACACTCAGTGATTAGAGTATAGGACGATGAGGGGCTGTAGTGACAGATAAGTCTAGAAAGGTAGGATGAGACTAATTATGAAGATTCTTGGTTGCTTCCTAAGGAATTTAAAATGTAGGCAGTGTAGATCCATCACAGGTTTTAACTAAGGGGGTGACATGATTTTACTAATATTTTGAGGTTTGAAAGCTGAATGGAAGGAGAGAGAATGAAGAAAGGAAACCAATTAAAAGGCTATTGAGTCAATTCCATTAAAAGATAATAAGCAGAAGGAAAAAAGTTGATGAGGATACAAAAGAGGTATATTCAGCTGGTAAAGTGGTAAAGTGGCAAGCTATTGGACGTGGGATGTGAAGGAAATGATGATAATCCAAAATGAATTCTATCCTAGGTGATGGTGATGCTGAGGGAACATGAGAGGAGGCATTTATTTGAAGATAACTCAACTGAAAATTATTGGAAGAATTATTGCTAGATTAGAGATGTTTAATTAGGAATTAACCTGCAGAAGAGTGATGGTTGAAGAAATGGTAGTGAAAGAGATTGCCCAGGACAGAGTCTAGTAAAAATACTAGGGTACTAAAGGCAGAACTTTGTGTGAGGATTGAGTGTCTTCATTGGAAAGATGAAAGTTTAGAAGAATATGATTAGCCCTGACTGATGTGGCTCGGTTGGTTGGGTGTCCTCCCACAAAGCAAAAGATGGCAGATTGAATTCCTGGGCAGGGCACATGCCTGGGTTACTGTTGGGTCCCTCGTTGGGGCACGTAGGAGAGGCAGCCGATCAATGTTTCTCTTCTCTTTCTCCCTTCCTCCCCCTTTCTCTAAAAAAATAAATAAAGTCTTTTTGAAAAGGAATATGATTAAAGTGTGTGTATATATTAAAAGCTGAAATGGTTATTAAGAAGAGGCAGTTAATAAAGTTGAAAAGAATTTATTCTGGAATAAGTAAAAGGTATTATTTTATAGTAAACTTACATACTTTATTATTTTAGGAGGTTTTGTACCATTTGAAAATATTAGTTTGAGAATGATATAGGTGTAATACAATAAAAATGCACTAATAGAGTCTAATGTGTTCTGCCTTATAGTCTGCTTCTCATTGTATTTGGGCCCTTATGTTTATTTTTGTTTCTAGAAAAATAAACCAGAGAAGGGGGGGGATCATGTTCTTGGAGAGAGGATTGAGTTCCCTTTATGGTTGTATTTTAGCTTTCAAATCATCTGTAGGCTATCTCCATAAAATTAGAGGTGCTTGGAACAAATAATAGTAGTTTTCATTTCCAAGGAACTTGCATAGTAATATGAATCTTTAAATACATACTAAGTTACTTGAGGTGGTTCTTTTTTTTTTTTAATTGGGAAAGACTAATAAACCCCAGTGGTAGCATTACCTATTACCTAGCCCTTTGTATATCATCTTCTACCTGGGACCTGTGAATGTTCCAGAATTAATCATGCTTAAAAGCCAAGAAATTAAGTATTACACTGAAAAAAAAAGTTAGGGAAACCAACAAAGTGTTAATAGTGGTTATTACTAAGTAGAAAGATCTTAGTTATTTTTCATTTTCATTTAACTTTTTTGTATGCTCTATTTTCTACAATAAGCATATTTATGGTTTTAAAAGATTTTATTTAAAAGAAATTAGTTTTTACATGGGGGGGGGCTCTACTTGCAGGGTGCCCCCGGCTGCCACAAATGAGAATAAGTCTACCAAGACATGATCTGCTTGGGAAGGAAAGGTGACCAATCTCTCAAAGGAGAAGGGCCAAGAGCCTTTTCCTCAGTGGGCTTTTATTGGGTTAATTTTGCACAGGATTGCAGGTGAAGCTCATTAATCATTGTCAGGCAGTAAGGATCAAACAATAGATAACATACAAAGAAGTAGGAGGGCTTATTCTGAGTCAGGGTCAGTTAGCTAAATGGCTACAAAACTTTGGGAAACAAACTCATATCCTGCTCAGACCCTTATCAGAAAATTGAGAGCATTCTTAGCAAAGCAGGTTTCACAGGATTTTATGTATTCTTTCTTAAGTCTGATCACCCTGTGGAACCTGCCCTTTCCAGCACAGGGCTGCACTGCCCTCTGTCATTGTTTCAGGATTAAGTCAGGCAGGTGAAGTAAGGCAGCCAAGAGATTAGGAGACTTTTTGCAGACAGAATGAGGACTCAGGCTATGTCAAAGCTGAGGGGCGAGGGTCCATCACCCCCTTTTGCTATAGCCCCCCAAGTCCTTCCCTGAGGATCCCCTTGTTACTGTGCCTGTCTTAGGTTGTCCCTCCCTTGAGGAATCTTACCCATCATTGGCTAACTGATCATGCACTGGGGGCCAGGCAGGGTGATAAAAGGGTCAGAGGCGGTATCCCTGACAGGGAGATAAGCTTTATCTCCTTAGCAGATCACAGTCTGAAGGTCGCTTACTCAGCCTTAGCCATGGGGCGGGGGGGGGGGGGGGGGGCGGTCACAGCTTCTGAAACCAGGCAGGGCTGTTTCCAACATTTACAGATTTGAATAAACTATATATAGGTAAAAAATAGACTTAAAATATTTATTGCTGAAGTTGTAAGATAGTACAGTTTTGTTAAATGTTGTAACTGGATAGTGGAACCGTGGGTGAGTTTTAATTTTCCCTTCTACTCCTTCTAATTTTTTTCTACAATTTTAACATTATTCAAAATATTAAGTCTTCAGATTTTGTAGCTACAGCTTTAAGGACTTGAAATAGCTAGTGCTAAGAACAAAACTTTAATATTGAAAGCATTTGAATATAGCTATCTGAAAGTACTTTTTTCAGACAAAAATAACTTTTCTGATAGCTTTTATAGTTCTTTAAATGTATGTCTGGGAACTCATTTCTGTGTAGGCATCCCACTACAAGATTAAAGAAAAGAGAGAGAGAATACGAATTGCAATAAACCAGTTTAAGCTAAAATTACTTGACTAAACCTCTTGTCATATTTGTAAACACTTACTAATATTTCTGTTCTGGGAGAGTTTAAACCTTCTAAATTATAATGAGTGAAAACACACTATCAAGATGTAATGCAGAAAGTGTAATTTGTTATTTAGTCCAGGAAGTATTTTGGGGATCTTCCCTTTCCAAAGGATAGCCCCCAGCCTCTCTCAGATACATCTCATTTGCTAGACTTCAGTTTTCTTTGGGTTTGCAAAAGCTTTAAACATGAACAGTTTTATTTAAGTTTTACAATTTATACTACCCTAGTACATTGACTTTAATGGTAATGGTGTATATTCTCAGTTTTTTGAGATTGCTATCAGAAGGAAAATCTCTACCACAAAATTTGCCTACAGGTAGAATATTGGGATTATTCTCCCCGTGGCATCTTATGTTTTATGTTTTTAAATCACTTTTTAATTTTGGTGGTGGATTGCCTAACAAATGGAGTAAGGGACTCCAAAATTCTGCTGAAAACACAATTCCTTGTGAATTGAGGGACTTTTCTCATCTTTGCTTTATAAGTAAGAACAGAGTCCACTTCATTTGCACTGAAGCAGAGAAGCAGACCATCTGAAAAATTTATTATGTAGAAATGTTTTCCCATAGAAATATAAATATAGATTATTTCCACGTTAATCCATAAGCTGAATTTTTAACATCTGATTTACTAAAATTGGAAGATATATTAGAATATAACCAATAAACAAAATTGAAGGAATATTTTATATTTTTCTTGAATACTTGTGCTTGAGGGAAAAACAGATTTACCTTTGACTCTTCCTACAGCAGAGAAACTCATTTCCTGGCTCCCTCACTTGTTTGTATGATGCTACTTTATCTGTAAGCTTTTTCTGAGCATTCTATTAAAGTAATATCCTTCTACCTAGACATTATCTATCCCTTTTAACTTCCTTTGTTTTCCTTCATTTATTGCATCTTAACATGTAGTATGATTTAATCACATGCATCTTTTTCTTCTTTCTAACTAGAATGTAAAATTTGTGAGGGACTCTTTTTGCTTGGTTTGTTGTTTGACTTCTATAAATATTGATCTGAAAGTAAGCAGTAAGTGGTGAACAGTTTTACATTCTATATAAGTTCTAAGGTCATTTTCAAAGATTTTGGAGGGGATGTTTCCCAGATTTGCCAGCATTAGAATATCTTTTAAATGCAGATTCCTTGGCCCCAGAATAGCATATTAAATCTGTTAATTCAGAATCTTAGAGTGGGGATTAGGAATCTACATTTTTAATAAGCTCTTGAATTGCTTTTTATGCACAATTAACTTTGAAGACTGATGTTTCAGGATATAGTAATACTGTTTCATGTTTGATCTTACCTAATAATTTAGTGTTTTCCTTTCATTGAAGTATTTTTTTTTAGCATTGCTTTTACACTTGTCAACCCTTATTAGCTTATATTATGAGTAATAGTTGGAATGAATAGAAGACAGGACAAAGAAATGAGAAGCAGATTCATATACTCATGTCTTCACATGGAATACGCCTTGAAGAAGTAACTGGTAAAACATGAAAGATAGTGGGAAGGGTGGGTAAGGAGACATGATACTAGGTGTTTGAATTATTACCCTGAAAAGGAATAGACATGGAACCCTGGCTAGTGTGGCTCAGTGGATTGATTGCTGGCCTGTGAACCGAAGGGTTGCTGGTTCAATTCCCATTCAGGGTGCGTGCTTGGGTTGTGGGCCGGGTCCCCAGTGGGGGGAGCACAAGAGGCAACCACACATTGATGTTTCTTTTCCCCCTCTTTCTCCCTCCCTTACCCCCCTCTAAAAAAAGTAAATAAATAAAATATTTGAAAAAAAGAATAGATGTGGAAAGCCATACATTTGTCATAGAATATTACACAAAGCAATCTCTATTTTTAGACTAGTTTTTACATTGTTTTAAAACTTTTTATGAGAGAATTTCTAACATATAAAAAAGCAAAATGGATTGTTCAAACTCTCATGTGCCTATTACCCAGTCCCAAACAATATTTATTTATAGCTGGTTCTACTCCATTCATACCTTCTATATACCTCCTTTCCGTATTATTTTGAACAAATCATTGACAGCAGATTATTTTATAAATGCTTCAGATTGTATCTCTCAGAGATGAGGACTCTTGTTTAAAATGTAACTATGATGCCCTATAAAACAAAAACAAATTCTTAATTGCAAATACCCATTCACTGCTCATATTTCCAATTGTTTCAAAAATTATAGTTTAAAGAAATTATTTCCTTTGTTTGAATCATGATCCAAATAATGTCACACAATATGATTGATTCATTTGTCTTTTAATTTATAGATCTTCCTTTCTTCCCTTCTCCTTTTTTCCCTTTATCCACACCTCACTCCTTTCTTATAGTAATTTTGTAGAAGAAACAGATTATTTGTCTAGAGTCTCCTACAATCTTGGATTTTGTGGATAGCATTCTATGTTTCGTCCTCTGTATTTCATATAAATTGGTAGTTGGTTCTAGGAGTTTCATCAAAAGCAGGATCACTTTTTTTAGAGGTCAAGGGGTAGAGGGGACAAGACTACCTTCTCAGATAACATTGCTACTATTCATCCATTTCTGGTTTTATGTTTTAAATTCGTTGTGAATTGTTAGGTTTAGTGTGTTGGCACAGTGTAATTTTGCTGAATTTGTTCAAATGAAAAGATAGTAAGTGGTGATTTTAAAACTTTTTATTTTCTAAAGAAAATAACATTTAAACACAAAAAAAATTGAAGAAGTAACTAGTAAGGCGTGAAAGATAGTGGGAAGGGAGGGTAAGGAGACACCCTCAGTTACTTTCAGTTACTTTCAGACACCTTCGGTTACTTTCTAAAGAAAATAACATTTAAACACACACAAAAAATTTAAATGTGTAAACATTTAAAATTGATCTATCGAACTTTATATGACAAGTCATTTTATTCTCAGCTTTTGCCTCCAGTGGAGTTTAACAATGACATTAATTTCCACAGCAGGCTACTTTATAATATGAGAAAATTGATTTTAACTTAGAATCATATGAAAGCATTAATTCTATGAGTAATCTGTTACATGGGTCTAATATATTAAATAGCATCAAATTTTTTAAAGCCTGAAGTTAACCCTAGGTCCTATTCCCATTCACTTGTATCTATTTAATCCTGTTTGTATGATCTTACATTATATATCAATTGTGGATAATAATATTATTTGTTGTGTTTCTCATTTGATTTTGGGGAGCAGTGAAGAGAGATCCAAGGTTAGATCTCATAGCATTGCTCTGCACTATAACAGGTAAAGTATTAATTGACTTCATAGCCTTTTGATTGGTATTTTATTTTTTTTATTGTTGTTCAATTACAGTTGTCCCCATTTTCCTCCCATTGCTCTTTCCTGCCCTGCCCACCCTCCCACATTCAGTCCTCCCCCCCACCCTTGTCCTTTTCCATGGGTCCTTTATACATGTTCCTTGACTTTACCCTTGCCCTTCTTTCCCCAATATTCCCCTCCCCGCTCCACTTGATTGGTATTTTAATTTTATGATTCTCTTTTCTAGTTCAGTATAAGTTCCAAGCCTTTATAAAGTTTAAAGTTTTTAACCAGAGTTCTAAAACAGCCTCCCCTCACCCCCAGTACAGTGTGCAAAAGTGTGTGTGTGTGTGTGTGTGTGTGTGTATGTGCATTTACTTCTAGAGAGAGGATGTAAAGCTTTATTAGGTCAGTAGAGGGGTACAGACCCAAAAAGTTTAAGAACCATATGTTAATTAACAAGTATCTAGTAAGTTACGGTGATGTTTGGTTAAAGTGGGGAAAATTCCAATTAACAATGAAAAAAAATTAGACCTTTAACAGACATAACAACAGAAAAATTTGAAGAGTACATGAAGGTAAATATTCTTGTATTATGCATACATTTATACTATTAGGTATTTAAAGAGACTTAAGTCTGATCTTTAAGTAATGTTTTTTTTTAATTTTAGTAACATATTTGGTTTAATGTAATATATACAAAATATTTCAATAAGCAACTAATATAAAAACTGAGATATTTTACATTTTTTTACTAAGTCTTTGAAATCCAGGGGAATTTTGTGCTTACATCGTATCTCCTTTCAGACTAGCCATATTTCTCAATATCTGCATACATAAACAAACTTTTTCAAGTTGCTTTGAAGATTTATTGTAATCAGAATACCAGATATAAGTAATATGTAATAATTTTTAAGTATATTCTATTGATTATACTATTACAGCTTTCCCAATTCCCTCCATTCATCCCTGCTCTGCCCTGTACTCCCCAACCCTCTATCATTCCCCCGCCTTAGTTTATGTTCATAGGTTGTACATATAAGTTCTTTGAATTATCTGTTTCCTATATCATTCTTGATCTCTCGCCATCTATTTTATGCCTAGCAATTATGCTTCTTATTCCCTGTACCTTACCCCATTTTTCCCCTCCCCCCCACTGAAAACCCTCCATGTGATGTCCATTTATCTGATTCTGTTCCTGTTCTAGGTGTTTTAAGTAATGGTTCTGCTCTGCATTCAGTTAGAGGGAAAAATGACTTAAATAGCTCTCTTGGTACTTGACATTCTGAAAGACCTAATATGTGACTTACTGTACTGGAGGTGTCATACCTTTGTGAGTAAAGTCTGGTTTTGCCGGTAGTGACACTTGTGTTGAATTAGACATTGTTTTTCTCTTAAATTTCATTTACAGTCATTGGCCATTAATTTTTATCACATTCAGAACAATTTCAAAACATCTTAAGAGCCTTCTCTATCTATTTAGAAATCTCTTTTTTTTATATCTAGTGAAATTCTAATAGTACTTAAGACTCAGCTCAGATGACATTTCCTTTATGAAGCCTGATGGCAGAATTGATTGCTTCTTTCTCTGTAGTTCATGTTTATGTGTTTTTTTTTTTTTTAATATTTTTAAAAGATTTTATTTATTTATTTTTAGAGAGGGTAAGGGAGGGAGAAAGAGAGGGAGAGAAACATCAATGTGTGGTTGCCTCTCATGGGGCCCCCACTAGGGGCCTGGCCTGCAACCCAGGCATGTGTCCTGAGTGGGAAGCGAACCTGTGACCCTTTGGTTCGCAGCCCGCGCTCAGTCCACTGAGCTACACCAGCCAGGGCTCATGTTTATGTGTTCTGAATGTGTTTATAGCATTTTAAAAAAATTATGTTAGGGATGTATCTGTCTCCCCATCTGTGTTGTGGTCCCCATGAGAGCAGAGGCTAGGTCTTATCCACCACTATATCTCAGGGTCTTGGATATAAATAATCATTGTTTGGTAATTCTGAAATCAATGAAATAAATGGGCATATAAAAAAAGATCAAATGAAATATTCAGTTATATCAGTCAAATTTCATCTTTTATAAAAAACCTCAGCAGAGTTCTCATCTCTTCTGAAAAACTTGTCACATCTCTTCCTCCCTCTTATTTTCAGCATGGGTTAGGTATATTCCTTTGTTTTTAGAGAACCCAGTTTTTGGGGCCAGTGATATAAAAGTTTTTGAATCCTATGATATTGAAATTATCTGTTTGCTTGTCTGCTTGCCTCACTAAATTTTAAGATTGAATTATGCATTTTTGTATTTCTTCTCGTTCAGAGAATCTCAGTAGATATTTGTTGAGTTGAATGAAGATAGCATGTCCTCCCTTAAGGGGCGAATATAGTATTTAAAAGCATAATGGAAGGTAGTGTATGGTTAATGTTGTAAGACAGGTGTACAGTTCATCTCATTCAACAGTTATTTACAATGCTTATTGTCTGATAGGCACTGTAGAGCAATTCAGAGATGAATAGGGAAAGATAGGAGTTTAAGCTGATGTAGAGATCAATCACTCTAGGCAACAAGAATAGCATGTTCAAAAGTACAAAGGCAAAAAACTCACCTAATATAGCTAGGGAATGGCCAGTAGTTTAATTTGGATAGAGTGTAGTTATATAAAGAAAAGTACTGACAGGTGTGACTAGGAGGGCCCGATCATAGATGGCCAAATGTGCTGATCAAGAATTTGATAGTCCATTTTAGTGAGTTACTATATTAAAAGCTTTTAAGCTAGAGAATTACAAGGGACATATGTAACATGAATTATAGTAGAAAACTAATGTCAATTTGACCTTTTTCCATCCATTAATTTTTAGCTTCTCTTAATTTTAATTTGCATTTGACTTTTCTTTTTTGTTCTTTTTAATATATTTTATTGATTATGCTATTACAGTTGTCACATTTATTTCTCCCCTTTATTCCCCTCCTTCCTGTACCCCGCTTTCATTAGCATTTCCCCACCTTAGTTCATGTCCATGGGTCATACATTTAAGTTCTTTGGCTTCTCTATTTCCCATACTTTCCTTAACCCTGCCATCTATTTTGTACCTACTATTTATGCTCCTTATTCTCTGTACCTTTTCCCCCATCCTCACCCCCCCCTTCCCGCTGATAACATTCCATGTAATCTCTATTTCTGGAATCTCTTCTGGTTCTAGTTGTTTGCTTAGTTCATTTTTTCTTTAGGTTCTGTAGTTGATACTTATGGATTTGTTGTCATTTTACTGTTTGTATTTTTGATCTTTTTCTTTTTCTTAGATAAGTCCCTTTAAGATTTCATATAATAAGGGATTGGTGATGGTGAACTCCTTTAACTTGACCTTATCTGGGAAGCACTTTATCTGTCCTTCCATTATAAATGACAGCTTTGCTGCATAGAGTAACCTTGGATGTGTAGGTCCTTGCCTTTCAAGACTTTGAATGGTTGTCCTATTTTCCCCCGTTTAATCCCCTCCACCCTGCACACCCCTCCCCCCTGCATTCCCCCCCTTTAGTTCATGTCCATTGGTCACATATATAAGTTCTCTGGCTTCTACATTTCCTGCACTATTCTGAACCTCCCCCTGTCTATCTTCTACCTACCATTTATGCTACTTATTCTCTGTACCTTCTTCCTTTCTCCTCTTCCCACTCCCCTGACGATAACCCTCCATATGATCTTCATTTCTGTGGTTCTGTTCCTGTTCTAGTTGTTTGCTTCATTTGTTTTTTGTTTTTGTGTTTTAGGTTTGGTTGTTAATAATTGTGAGTTTGTTGTCATTTTACTGTTCATATTTTTATCTTCTTTTTCTTAGATAAGTCCCTATAACATTTTATATAATAAGGGCTTGGTGATGACGAACTCTTTTAACTTGACCTTATCTGGGAAGCACCTTATCTGTCCTTCCATTCTAAGTGATAGCTTTGCTGGATAGAGTACTCTTGGATGTAGATCCTTGACTTTTGAATACTTCTTTCCATCCCCTTCTTGCTTTCAAGGTTTCTTTTGAGAAATCACTTGACTATGGGAACTCCTTTGTAAGTAACTGTCTCCTTTTCTCTTGTTGCTTTTAAGATTCTCTCCTTATCTTTCATCTTGGGTAATGTAATTATAATGTGCCTTGGAAGCATCCTTGGGTCCAACTTCTTTGGGACTCTGAGATTCCTGGACTTTCTGGAAGTATACTCCTTTGCCAGGTTGTAGAATTTCTCCTTCATTATGTTTTCAAATAAGTTTTCAATTTCTTGGTCTTCCTATTCTCCTTCTGGCACCAATGTGGTTCAGATATTGGAACATTTAAAGTTGTCCCAGAGGTTCCTGAGCCACACCTCATCTTTTTGAATTTTTGTTTCTTCATTCTGTTCTGGTTGAGTATGTCTTTCTTTCTTCTGCTCCAAACCGTTGCTTTGAGTCCTGATTTCCTTCCTGTCACTGTTGGTTCCTATATATTTTCCTTTATTTCACTTTGCATAGCCTTCCCTCCTTCCTCTATTTTGCAACCACACTCAATCATTTCTATGAGCATCCTGATTACCAGTGTTTTGAAGTGTGTATCTATCTGATAGGTTGGCTATCTCTTCATCACTTACTTGTATTTTTTCTGGATCTTTGATCTGTTCTTTCTTTTGGGCCATATTTTTTTTGTCTTGACGCACCTGTTTCATAGTAGGGGGCAGAGATTTAGTTGTTCACCAGGGCGGGGCAACCCACTTTGCTGTGTTGTGGTGCTGTATGTGGGGGTGGGGTCCAAGAGAGTGCAATGCCCTCTGCTTGGCTCTCCCCATACTTTCAGTCACTTCCCCTGCTACCCACAAACAAATTGGGCTCTTCAGGTGCTGATTCCTGGGTAGGTGGGTTTGTGTACATTCTAGGATCCTGTGGGTCTCTCCAACCAACTCTCTTGTGAAGCTGAGAATTTCTCCTGGTGCCTCAACCCCCACAGGATTTTTCAGTCAGAGGATTTGAGGATTTATATCCTTGCGCTGGAACCCTGGGTTGCACATTCTATCTCACTCCCCAGTTGTTCCTCTCAGTTTATCTGCACCCATGTGTGGGACCGCCCAGTTAGTCATCTGCCACCTTGCATGGTCTGCCAGCTGCCCACTTGGCCTGCCCGGGTCCTGCAGCTGCCACCTTGCCATAAGTCCTTTCTGCCCCAGCTGTCCCTCTCCACCTCTCCTGCCAGTCTGGATGACTGTTTCTTCTTTAATACCTTCGTTGTTGGACTTCCATACAGTTCAGTTTTCTGGCAGTTTTGTTATGTTTTTGTTTTTAAATTTGTTGTTGTCCTTCTTTTGCTTGTGTGAGGTAGAGTATATCTACCTACCTCTCCATCTTTGTTGGAAGTCTGACTTTTAGGTAACAGATTTGGTGAAGGATATCTAAAGAGATCTGGAAAAAGTTGTTTTATATTAAGCAGAAATCCAAAGTAATCCTGGAAAGAAGAGAAAGATGGTACTTACTTTTGCCTGATAATTTACATAATATGCTAGTGTAAATATCTAAGTAATTTAGGTTGGACTTAGTTCTTTTATTTCTTTAATTGAATAATTACAGTTTTCCTCCAGTCCTCAGAAAAAAATTGTTATATACAGAATTTTACAAATTTAAGTTTTCTGTCTACAAAATTATTTTAAAAAACTTGACCAATAATTTAAAAAAATGAATATGACAGATGAAATTAATAAATTGCTAACACATATTGACAATATCAGTTGGTTATGCTTAATTGGCAGCTTGGTTTTTATAGACCTGAGTCTGCTTTTGTTACAGATAGATACATGTATTTTGCCATGTATAATGCACACTTTTTTTGCCCAAATTTTTGAGGAAAAATAAGGATGTGCATTATACATGGGCAGCACCTGAAATAACTTATGTCTGTTTTTGTGTTTTGTAATTATTTGTTACATAAAATTTCTTTTACCATAATATGAGAAATAAATGCTAAAATTCTTTTATAATACAGAAAACAATTATCTAAATATAAATAAATAAATAATTGAATTAAAAACTTCAAATGAGCCCTGGCTGCTGTAGCTTAGTGGATTGAGCATGGGCCTGCAAAGCAAAGGGTTGCTGGTTTGATTCCCAGTTGGGTATATGCCTGGGTTGCAGGCCAGGTCCCCAGTAGGGGGTGTGTGAGAGGTAACGACACACTGATGTTTCTCTTCCTCTCTCCCTCGTTCTCCCTCTCTTTAAAAATAAATAAATATTTTTGAAAAAAAACTTCAAATGAAAGAATATTTTCCTTAAAGTTTGGGGCAAAAATAAGTGTGCATTATACATGGCAAGATATGGTAGTTATAAGAACATAGTCTTTTTTTTTTTTTTAAGATTTTATTTATTTTCAGAGAGAGGAGGAGGGAGGAATTAAGAGAGAGATAGAAACATCAGTGTGCTGCAAAACAAACATCAGTCTCTGCCTCTCATACACTCCCAGTTGGGAACCTGGCCCACAACCCAGGCATGTGCCGTGACTGGGAATTGAACCAGTGACCTTTCAGTTCACAGGCTAATGCTCAATCCACTGAACCACAGCAGCCAGGGCTAAGAACGTAGTCTTAAAATCAGTAGTATTCAAAATAGGTTTCTAGAAACAAATGAAAATAGTTTGTGGTGATCCACAGACCACTCAAAACCATATATACTCCATTTTATCTAGGTCTTTATTATGGTGCAATTGCCAATACATTAGTAATTTCTTCTACTTACTAATTCCATTGTAGGGAATTTGGTTGGTAGTAAAATTTAAAAATTTCTTAGTTATACTTGATGAATTTTTAAAACAGTTGATGGCAAAACTGTTTAAATTATAGGATAACTGAGATGTATTTTAATTTCTTATTAGCAGTTTAAAGTTTTTTTTTAACTGATAGTTAACACTCATTCATTCCTTTCAATATGCTAAATACTCTGCTAAGCATTCTACATGCTCTCTGAAAAAGATTTGGAAAATAATAAAAACTGTCAAAAATTTAAAATAATGAAACTGGAGTAATCATCACTTTGTTAGCTTTCATGATCTCAATTATATGAGGTAAATAATAACACACGTATTATTTACATACACAAAAATTTTAATACAGAATTGGGATTTGCCATATATAGTTTTATATTCTTATCACCTATTAGATTTGATTTTACTTACTGTTAATCAAAAGTTACATGTGAATATTGTTATGTGTTGACACTATATGCTGACAAGGTAACAATAGCAGGATTCTGTAATGTGGTTTTTCTTTTGTTTTGTGATCTTGTATATTTTTCTTCTAAAAGTTTTAGTTTTATCATGTGGATTAGTTATATGTTGCTTTGTTTGACTAACAAATAACAACAACAAAATGACAGGCAACTTTCACTAAAAATTAGCCTAAGTTAGTAAGAAGTTGGTTGAAGTATTGGTCATGCCATGATGAGTTTGTGAAATGTATGGTAAGACTATACGTTAAAAATATATTGTAGGCAGAATTTCAGGGAGATCCAAGATGACAGAGCAGTAAGTAGAAGCTACACTAACCTCCTCCCAGAACCAATCTGGAATTACAACTAAATTATAGAGAAATCATTCAGAATAACCAAGTAATAACTAGCTGGAGAGAAGCCTTGTAACCAAGGGCACAGAGAAGAAACCACTTCACCACAACATGACTGATAGGTAATATGGAGACGTGAGAGGACTGGCTGGGCTCCCATGGGAGGCAGCTATTCCAGAGGGATATTTCAGTCACCAGTGCGTTCCCCCTGAGAAGTGTGAGGTCTCAAACCCAAGCTGGGCTCCCAGCATACAGCACCAGAGCCAGAAAGGAACCCAGATTACATCCTCTGTGAAAAGTAGAAGGGTTTCTGTCTGCCAGGGAGAGATGGCTGGAGACTCAGAGAGCCTCTTAAAGGGCCAGTGCACAAAATTTTGTTTGCAGCCACACAGGCTGGGTTCCAGCAGAGGGAGGGCAGAATGGGCTAGAGATGCTTTTGAAGAGAGCATGGGGTTGGAGGCTCTGGAAGAGAACTGAAGTAACAGCTACCAGGATCCCTGTGATGATTTATTCCCTATTCTGCAGAAGCCACCTTTCTTAGGCAGAGAAAGCATTCCTCTCCAAGAGCCTTCAGCTTGAGGGGAGGCAATAGCCCCACCCCTAAGAATTGCTCTGCCCCATCCAGTGGTGCTTAAGCCTGGCTTCTTATCACAGCTTGATTAAATTAACAGCTGATCACTTTAACAGCTGATTAGTTAAACAACTAAGGCACAAAATACAAGGAAGCAGCCACATGGGAAGACAAAGAAACAGACCCCAAATGAAAGAACGAGAGAATTCCCTGGAAAAACTATATGAAATGGAGGCAAGCAATTTATTAGATAGAGCTTAGAGTAATGATTATAAGGATGCTCAACAGCATTGAAAAAGACAGCGAAACCATAAAAAATGACCATTCAGAAATAAACAAAGGCATATCTGATAAATAATACACTGGAAGGAATAATCAGTAGGTTAGATGAAGCAGAGGATTGAATCAGTGCTTTGGAAGACAAGATAGAAAAAACACCCAGGCAAAGCAGCAAAAAGAATTTTTAAAAATGAGGAATGTGTAAGAAATATTTTGGACAACGTGAAGCCTAACAAAATCCTAATCATGGCAATACCAGAAGGAGAAGAGAATGAGCAAGGGATTGAGAACATATTTGAAGAAATAATGACCAACTTTTGGCCAACATGGAGGTATAGGTAGATACACTTTGCCTCCTTACACAACCAAAGGAAGGAAAACAACAAATTTAAAACCAAAAAAAATAGCTACAACTTCCAGAAAACCAAACTGTATGGAAGTCTGACTGTACAGAAGATGCTACAGAAGAAACATTCATTCAGACTCATAGGAGAGGCAGAGACAGGCAGCTGGGGTGGAGAGGACTCCTGGAAAGGCAGTGGCTGGCAGACCAGGCGGTCCACGCTTGAGTGTAAATAAACTGGGAGGAACAACTAGGGAGCAAGACAGACCATGCAACCCAGGGGAAATAAAGACTCAAAACCTCTGACTGAAAAAACCTGTGAAGATTGCGGTGGCAGGAGAAGCTCCCAGCCTCACAAGAGAGTTGGTTGGAGGGGCCCACAGGGTCCTAGAATGTACACAAACCCACCCACACAGAATCAGCACCTGAAGAGCCCAATTTGTTTGTGGGTAGCAGGGGAAGTGACTGAAAGTATGGGGAGAGCCAAGCAGAGGGCATTGCACTCTCTTGGACCCCACCCCCACATACAGCACCACAACACAGCAAAGTGGGTTGCCCCGCCCTGGTGAACAACTAAATCTCTGTCCCCTACTATGAAACAGGTGCGTCAAGACAAAAAAATATGGCCCAAAAGAAAGAACAGATCAAAGATCCAGAAAAAATACAAGTAAGTGATGAAGAGATAGCCAACCTATCAGATAGATACACACTTCAAAACACTGGTAATCAGGATGCTCATAGAAATGATTGAATGTGGTTGCAAAATAGAGGAAGGAGGGAAGGCTATGCAAAGTGAAATAAAGGAAAATATATAGGAACCAACAGTGACAGGAAGGAAATCGGGACTCAAAGCAACGGTTTGGAGCAGAAGAAAGAAAGACATACTCAACCAGAACAGAATGAAGAAACAAAAATTCAAAAAGATGAGGTGTGGCTCAGGAACCTCTGGGACAACTAAATGTTCCAATATCTGAACCACATTGGTGCCAGAAGGAGAATAGGAAGACCAAGAAATTGAAAACTTATTTGAAAACATAATGAAGGAGAAATTCTACAACCTGGCAAAGGAGTATACTTCCAGAAAGTCCAGGAATCTCAGAGTCTCCAGAAGAAGAGGAACCTAAGGAGACATAAACCAAGGCACACCATAATTACATTACTCAAGATTAAAAATAAGGAGAGAATCTTAAGGCAGCAAGAGAAAAGGAGACAGTTACCTACAAAGGAGTTCCCATAAAACTATCAGCTGATTTCTCCAAAGAAACCTGACAGGCAAGAAGGGGCTGGAAAGAAGTATTCTAAAGGCGCAGGGATCTACATCCAAGACTACTCTATCCAGCAAAGCTGTCATTTAGAATGGAAAGGCAGATAAAGCGCTTCCCAGATAAAGTCAAGTTAAGAGTTCTTCATCACCAAGCCCTTATTATATGAAACGTTAAGGGGATATATCTAAGAAAAAGAAGTTGATTAAAAATATGAACAGTGAAATGACGACAAACTCGTAACTATCAAGAACTGAATCTAAAAACGAAAACAAACGAAGCAAACAACTAGAACAGAAACAGAGTCACAAAAATACAGATCACATGGAGGGTTTTCAGCAGGGACGGGAGGGGGGATAATGGGGAAAAAGGTATAGCAAATAAGCGTAAATGGTAGGTACAAAATAGACAGGGAAGTTAAGAAAAGTTTGGGAAATGGAGAAGCCAAAGAACTTAGATTTTATGACCCAGGGACATGAACCTAAGGTGGGGGAGTGATAGTTGGAGGGGGTGTCTGGTGGAGGGAAATAAAGGGGAGAAATAAATAGGACAACTGTAATAGCATAATTGATAAGATACATTAAAAAAACTTTCCTACTCTGGGGAAGAGAAATGTCACACAAGTTCTAGAAGCTCAGAGAGTCCCAAACATATTGAACCCAAGGAGGCCTACAGTGAGACACATCATAATTAAAATGTCAAGGCTTATTGAGCATGGGCTGAGAACCAAAGGGTCACCAGTTAGATTTCCAGTCAGGGTAAATGCCTGGGTTGCGGGCTGGATTCCCAATAGGGGATGTGCAAGAGGCAACCGCACATTTATATTTCTCTCCCTTTCTTTCTTCTTTCCTTTCCCTCTCTCCAAAAACAAATAAATAAAATCTTTAAAAAAATTTTGAAAATATCAGGGCTTAAGGACAAGAAGGGAATCCTAAAAGCCTGATAGAAAAGCAGGTAGTTATCTACATGGCACACCAATGAGACTCTCATGTGATTACAGAAACATTTGAGGCCATTAGGGAGTGGCATGGAATAGCCAAGGTTATGAAAAACAAGGACCTATAATCAGACTATTTTATCCAGCAAGGCTATCATGTAAAATGGAAGGAGAAATAAGGAGCTTCCCAGAAAACAAAAAGTCAAAGGAGTTTGTTAACACCAAATCAGTAGTACAACAAATGTTAAAGGGCTTGCTTTAAGAAGAAGAAAAACAGAAGGAAAGGAAAAACAGTCTAACAATAACATGGCACTACATAAATATCTATCAGTACTCCCCTTAAATGTAAATGGCTTAAATGCCCTGACCACAAGACATAGTGTAACTGAATGGATAAGGAAACAAGACCCATATATATGCTACCTCAAAGACCTATCTCAAATTGAAAGATAGACACAGACTAAAAATAAAGGGTTAGAAAAAGATATTTCATTCAACTGGAAAAGAGAAAAGAACTGGGGTAGCAGTGCTTATACAAGAAAAAATAGACTTTAAAACGAAGACTGTAGTAAGAGACAAAGAGGTATACTACATAATGATAAAAGTTACAATCAAACAAGAAGATATAACTTTAGTAAACATTTACACACCCAACATAAGAGCACCTAAATATGTGAAGCAAATATGTGAAGCACATCTTGATGGATGTAAAGGGAGAGCTGGACAGAAGTACAGTCATAGACTTCTGGCCAAGATGGAGGCGTAGGTGGACACACTGCCTCCTCACACAACCAAAATTAAGGACAACAAAGATTTAGAAACAAGAAAGCATCCAGAACTGAGAGAAAATTGAACTGTATGGAAGTTCAACAACCATTCATCCAGATTGGTAAGAGGGGTGAAGTCACGGCAGATTGGCAGACACAGGTGGGCAGGCAGCAGCGGCTGGTAGATCCCAGGCGTGCAGATGGTGGTTAGCAGACCCCAGACGCACAGGCAGCGGCTAGTGGACCCCAGGCATGGGATGGCAATGGTGCAGACCCAGTGAGGTCAAGCAAGGAGGCTGGCTGACCAGGTGGTCCCACATTCGCGTGCAGATAATCCAGGCGAAGGGGAAGCGGCAGAAGGGACTGAAATCCGAGAGAGAGCAGAGCAAGCACCATTATTCCCTCTCGGACCCTGCCCCCACATACAGTGTCACTACCCAGAAACTGGGCTGTCCCACCCTGGGGAACACCTAGGGCTCTTCTCCTCACTACGTAACAGCCGTGACCAGACCAAAAAACCCCGCAAAAATGGCTCAAATGGGAGAACAAATCAAAGCCCCAGAGCGAATTCATCTAAGTAACGAAGATATAGCCAACCTATCAGATGCACAATTCAAAGCCCTGGTTATCAGGATGCTCACAGAATTAGTTGATTTTGCTCACAAATTAGATGAACAAATGAAGGCTACAATAAGTGAAATGAAGGAAAACAAACAGGGAGCAAATGGAGATGGGAGGAAAACTGGTACTCAAATCAATGGAGTGGACCAGAAGGAAGAAAGAAACAACCAAACAGAAACAAATGAAGAAACAAGAATTCAAAGAAATGAGGAGAGGCTTAGGAACCTCCAGGACACCTTTCAGAATCCCAACATCTGAATTATAGGGGTACCAGAAGGGGAAGAGGAAGAGCAACAAGTGGAAAACTTATTTGAACAAATAATAAAGGAGAACTTCCCCAATCTGGCAAAGGAAATAGACTACCAGGACGTCAGGGAAGCTCAGAGAGTCCCAAACAAGTTGGACCCAAGGAGGAACACACCAAGGCACATCATAATTACATTAGCCAAGATTCAAATGAAGGAGAGAATTCTAGAAGCAGCAAGGGATAAGGGGACAGTCACCTCCAAAGGAGTTCCCATCAGACTGTCAGCTGATTTCTCAAAACAGACCTTCCAGGCAAGAAGGGGCTGGAAAGAAGTATTTGAAGTCAGGAAAGTCAAGGACCTACATCCAGGATTGCTTTATCCAGCGAAGCTGTCATTTAGAATGGAAGGGCAGATAAAGCGCTTCTCAGATAAGGTCAAGTTCAAGGAGTTCATCATCCCCCAGCTCTTATTATATGAAATGTTAAAGGGACTTATCTAAGAAAAGGAAGATAAAAAATATGACAGTAAAAAGACAGCAAAGTCACAGCTATTAAGAACCACACCTAAAACAAAAGCAAACTAAGCAAACAGCTAGAACAGGAATAGAACCACAGAAATGGAGATCATATGGAGGGTTAGCAACAGGGGAGTCAGAGGAGGAGAGGGGGAAAACATACAGAGAATAAGTAGCATAGATGGTGGGTAGAAAATAGACAGGGGGAGGGCAAGAATAGTGTGGGAAATGTAGAGGCTAAAGAACTTACGACACATGGACATGAACCTAAGTGGGGGGAATGTGGGTGGGAGGGGGTGTGCAGGGTGGAGGGGAATGATGGGGGAGAAATGGGGCAACTGTGATAGCGTAATCAATAAAATATATTTAAAAAAAATACGGTCATAGTTGGGGATTTTAACAGCCCATTGATTTCAGTGGATAGATCTTCAAGGCAGAAAATTAATATGGAGACAGAGGCTTTAAGTGGTGACACATTAGATCACTTGGATTTAACTGATATCTTCAGAGCATTTGATCCCAAAGCATCAGAATTTAAATACTTTTCAAGTGCACATGGAATGTTTTCTAGGTTAGACCATGTGTTAGGACACAAAACAAGTCTTAAGAAATTTAAGAAGATCGAAATCCTATGAAAGATGTTCTCTAATCCCCATGCTTGAAACCAGAAATCAATCACGAGAACACTGTAAAAGATGCAAAGACATGGAAGCTAAATAATATGTTATTAAACAATGAATAGGTCATCAAAACAAGATCAAGTAAGAAATCAAGAGACTTTGAAAACAGTGAAGATGAGGACACAACAATCCAAAATCTGTGGGAGGGACACTGGGAAAGCAATCCTAAGAGGAAAATTCATAGCGTTACAGGCCTATCTCAAAAAACAAGGAAAAGCCCAAATAAACAATCGAACTTTCCACTTAAGGAAACTTGAGGGGAAATAAAAAAACAACAGACGCAGCCTACAGTGTGCAGAAGGAAGGAAATAAGAAAGATGAGAGCAGGAATGAATCCAATAGCTGGTACTTTGAAAAGATAAACATTTATCCAGACTCATCAAGAAAAAAAGGGAAAGGACCCAAAGAAATGAATTCAGAAATGAAAGAGGAAAAATTATAACTTACATTGAAGAAATACTACAGACTTAAGGAAATAGTATGAATAATTATATGCCAACATACTGGACCACCTGGACAAAATGGATAAATTCCTAGAAATACACAGTATTCAAAAACTATGTAAGTAAGAAGCAGAGAATCTGAATAGACAGATTACACTGAGTGAAATTGAAGCAGTAATCAGAAAACTCCCAACAAATACCCTGGGCCAGGTGGTATCACATGTGAATTTTACCAAAGATTCCCAGAACTAACACCTCTCTTTCTCAAACTGCTTTGTAAAATTCAAGAGGACAGAAGGCTCCAAAGCTCATTTTACAAGGCCAGCATTATCCTAATTCCAAATCCAGATAAAGATACTACAAAGAAAGAAAATTACAGGTCTATTTTGCTGTTGAACATAGATGCTAAAATCCTCAACAAAATGTTAGCTAATGAAGTATAGCAATTCATCAAAAAGTTTATACACCATGGGATTTATCCTGAGAATGCAAGGTTGGTACAACATTCACAAATCATTAATTGTGATTCACCACATAAACAAAATGAAGAATAAAAATCACATGATATATCAGTAGATTTAAAAAAAGCTTTTGATAAAATCCAGCACTGGTTAATGGTCAAAACTCTCAGCAAAGTGGGAACAGAGGGAACAAACCTAAACTTAATCAAAGGCCATATGTGACAAACACACTGCTAGCATGATACTCAAATGAAGAAAGACTACAAGTGTTCCCCTTAAGATCGCGAACAAGACAGGGATGCCCACTTTCACCTCTGTTATTCAACATAGTACTGGAAGTCCTAGCTACAGCAGTCAGACAAGAAGACAAAATAAAAGGTATCCTAATTGGAAAGGAAGAAGTCAAACTGTCTTTATTTGCAGATGATATGATATTGTACATAGGGAATCCCTAAATTCCACCAAGAAACTACTAGAACTGATCGATGAATTTAGCAAAGTAGCAGGATACAAAATTAATACCCAGAAAGGTTGCATTTTTTAATATTCCAATAACTGATAGAATGGGAAATTCTAAAAAATCCAATTTATGATTGCTTCAAAAAAGAATAAAATACCTAGGAATAAATCTAACTAAGGATGTAAAAGACCTGTACTTGGAAAATTATAAGACGCTGAAGAAAGAAATTGAAGAAGACACAAATAAGCAGAAGTACGTATTTTGTTCATGGATAGGAAGAATTAACATCATTAAAATGTCCCTACTACCCAAAGCAATCTATAGATTCAGTGCAATTTCTATCAAGATTCTAATGCCATATTTCACAGAATTAGAACAAATATTACAAAAATCTGTATGGAACCACAAAAGGCCCTGCATAGCAACAGCAATCTGGAGAAAGAAGAACAAAGTTGGAGGAATCATGCTACCTAATACAAACTATACTACAAGGCCATAGTAATCAAAATAGCCTGGTACTAGCATAAAAACAGACACATAGATCACTGGACCAGAACAGAGAGCCCAGAAAGAAACTGACTTCTTTATAATCAAAATTAATATTCAAGACAGGAAGCAAACACATAAAGTGGACTAAAGATAGTTTATTCAATAAATGGTGTTAGGAAAATTGGACAGATAATGTGCAGAGAAATGAAACTGGAACACTTTCTTTCAACATAGACAATAATAAATTCAAAACAGATCTAAAAAAAAACCCGAAACCATAAAAATCCTAGAAGAAAACAGGCAGCAAAATTTTGAACATTGCTTGTAGTAATTTTTTGTCAGACATATCTCCCCAGGCAAGGGAAACAAAAGAAAAAAATAAACAAATGGGACTACGTCACACTAAAATCTTTTTGCACAGCAAAGGAAATCATTAACAAAATTAAAAGGCAGTCCCAGAATGGGATGCCATATTTGCTGATACATCTGATAAGGGGTTAACAACCAAAATTTATAAAGAACTTACAAAACTCAACACCAATCAACCTAAAAAACTCAATTAGAAAATGGGCAAAGGACTTGAATAGTCACTTCTCCTAAAAGGACATACACATGGCCAACAGACATATGAAAAGATGCTCAATGACTCTAATGATCACAAAATGCAAATTAAAATAACATACCATCTCACACCTCTCAGAATGGCTGTCATCCATATATCAACAAACAAGGGATGATGAAGATATGGAGGAAGGGGAACCCTTTTGCACTGTCAGTGGGAATGCAACTCGTGCAGCCACTGTGGAAAGCAATATGAAGATGCCTCAAAAAATTAAAAAGGGATTTGCCTTTTGACCTGGCAATACCACTTCTGGGAACATAGCCAAAGGAACCCAATACACTAATTTGAAAGAAGATAAGCACCCCTATATTCATTGCAGTGTTACTTACAATCACCAAGATATAGAAGCAGCCCAAGTGTCCATCAGTAGATGAGTGAATAAAACAACTGTGGGACATTTACACAGTGGGATTCTACTCAGCTATAAAAATGAAGAAAATTTTACCCTTTGGAATAGTGTGGATGGACCTGCAGAATGTTACGCTAAGTGAAATAAGCCAGTCAGAGAAAGACAAATGCTATATGATTTCACTCATATGTGGAGTCTAATGAACAAACTGATCTAACCAGCAAAACAGAGACAGACTCGTAGATGGAGAGCACATGACATCTAGTGGTGGGTGGGGAGGTTAGGGTGTGGAGGGACTGAGCAAAAAGGAAAAAGAACTCATGGACAACAGTGTGGTGATTGCTGATGGGAGAAGGGTATAAGCAGACTAAATGGTAATGAAAAAAATACAATAAAGAGTAAATAAAATATATTTTTTTAAATGATTAATTACACAAGTTTGCTAGCTTTTCACTATTTTCATTACTATGTTGTATGACCGTCCTTTTTTCCTTAAGATTTTATTTATTTTTAGAGAGAGGGGAATGAAAGAAAAAAAGGGAGAGAAACATTGGTGTGAGAGATAAATCAGTTGGTTGACTCTGGAATGCCCCAAACTGGCAACATGGCCTACAACCCAGGCATGTTCCCTACCTAGGAATCAAACCAGCAACCTTTATGTTTATAAGCGTTCAGTCCACTGAGCCACACCATCCAGGGCATGACTACCTTTTCAGCAGAACTCATAATTTGCCAATGCAGAGCAAGGAGTAGAAATTGAACCTGTCTTGTTTTCCTTTAATTTACAAAAGCCCAGCAGAATGTTTGAAATTACTTTCTATTTATCATAATTTTAGTACTAGTTAACATGTATTAAGTGCCACTGTATCACTCTGGGGCTTTACCTATGTTATCATTTAATTTCTACAACTCTTGAGTTAATGATTTATCTAACCTGCTTTATAAATGAAGAAATGAGACACAAAAGATTAATTTGCTTCAAACTACCACATTTTGCCTTGCATAATACACTCTTGTGTATAATGCTCACTACATTTTTGGCCCAAACTTTCTCTTTTGTTTTAATTTTGTAATTCAATTATTTATTTATATTTAGGTACTTTTAAAAAATATTTAAAAGGAGTTTTAGCATTTATTTTTGAACATATTATGGTACAAGAAATTTTTGCTTTCTAGAGTTGCACATTTAACACATAAACATAAATAAAAGAATTAAAAAACGTAGATAAGGAGTTAGTACTACCCATGTATAGTGTGCATCCTTATTTTCCCTCAGAAACTTGGGCAAAAACGTGTGCATTATACATGGCAAAGTACAGTAGTGGCAGGACCTGAATTTGAATCCAGACTGTTTGGTTCCGGAGCCCAGGTACTTAACTATTTTGCCATCCTGCTTATGAACAAGAGCTGTAAAGATTGAGAGAAAGGAGCTTTTCTATCTGAGAGAGAGGCTGGGGAGAAGAGGATTGTAAGAGATTTTAAGGAGGAGTGAGCATTTAGATTCTGTGGTGGTAGAATTGACAATATTTGCAATATAAATTATTAAAATTACTATGCATATAAAATATAACTTGTAAAAGTCTGTAAGATACAGTTGAAGTAAAACTGTACTATATATGGACTTTTTAAAGCAATCCACTACTTAGTGTTTATATTATTAATAGTTTATGAATTGAAAAAATAATGTGTATATCTGATGCTCAAAGTTACAGTCTCTTAGTCCCCTACTATTAAGAGGTTACTACTGTGTTAATTAATTTCTTGTATTCAATTGGGTGTCTGATAGCCATCTCAAATTTTAACATGTTCAAAACTGAACTTTGGGTTTATTGTTTTGTTTTGCTTTTCTAAGCTTATTCCCTACCTTTTGAGTAAATAACTCCACTGTCTTCTAAGTTGCTTTGGACAAAAAACTAACTTTTCACTTATTTTTCAATATTAAACATGAACCAATTCAGAGCTCTGTTCATTTAAAATATATTTTATATCTTGTCTATTCTCTCCATTGTCACCACTTAAGTACAAACATTATCATTTGTTGCCTGGAGTACTGTGTAGTTTGCTGACTTGTTTTCTTGCTTCTGCTTTTTTATCCTATAGTCCATTTTTTATCCAGCAGCCAGAGTGAATTTTAAAATATGTATATTAAGAGAAATCAGCACTCTGCTTAAGGCACTTCAATGGCACTTAGTCTACAGTAAGCAGTTTAGCTTACCATTCTTTACATACCTGATAAGCCTTTATACTTGTTCTTTCTTTTATGTAGAACACTATCTCAGAAGGTTTTGAGGGTTTTGGGGGGGTGGTGTTGGTTTGTTTTTGCCATGGTGGCTCCTCTTCCTTTTACTTCGTCAGAGAAATTACTCTTGACTATCTTTCACAGAATTTATAATACGTAACTTATAGTTATAATATACATGTATGAGGCCTGTCTGGAAAAAGTCCAGCCTAACATAGAACAAGAACGGTTTGCACCACATCAGTGTAACCTGGCAGCTAAGGAGAGTGGACTGGAATGTATATGCGTGAACAATGACTACTTCACTGTACTATTCAGTGGGGAAGGTAGACACCATTGAGTAAGCATGTTTACTGTATGGCCATTGCATTCAAAGTGACTGACTAAGTAGAGCAATGAATCTGTATCCAATTTTGCGTGAAGCTTGAACATTCCTACATTCCTCTATGATGCGGATCCTGGCCAGCAGGATCCATGTGTTGTGGTGGCTATGAACAAATACACATGGACAACAGAAGTCCTGTGGAGAAAAGGGGACGGCATGGCCGCTCTGTAAGTGAGAGAGGGCCCCGGCCCCTGCCTGGATAGGCTTTTATTGCTTTTCTGGGTATATTACATTGAGGATGGTCCTCATTTACTATGCACAGGTTCGCTGCAGATGATTACCTTTTACAAATAACAAAGGAAAGAATGTTGCTTCAAAGAGAAGGATGTTGCAGACCAAGGGGAAAAGTGGTTGAACTGGTTACACTCCATACTTCGGAAGTTTAGCATAGACTTTAGGAAGTTACAGTAAGCCCTTGCTGCTTCAATTCAGGGTGAGGGAGTTTTAGCAAAAGCAAGACTCATAGCAGCCTCGGTACAGTGCAGGCCTGATTCCCCAGGGCAGATCCCATCCGTGGGTATGGCTCCTGTGTACATTGCTTCCCACTGGCCTTTCCGAGTGGGAGCTGGGCTACATTCCCATGCCATGCCAAACGGCTCCCTGCATTGAAATGGCTCCCTACACCTCCACAGACACTATTTGGATGATTCAGAAGGCCACAGTTATGGGCAACTGGTGATGGGCAGCTTCATCACAACAATGTACCAGCTCATGCATCATGTCTCTTGCACAGTTTTTTGGTGAAATACCAAATCACCCAGGTGACTCAGCCCTACCTTGCAGCCCAAAATTTGGTGCCCTGTGACTTCTGGCTTTTCCCAAAACTAAAATCACCTTTGAAAGGGAAGAGATTTCAGACTGTTGATGAGATTCAGGAAAATATGATGAGGCAGCTGGTGGCTATTGGTAGAACTGTGGTGAGGTCCCAAGAAGCATATTGTCCTAATCTTCTGTCTTCAATAAATGTCTCTCTTTTTATAGTACATGGCCGGACACTTTCTGGACAACCTTGCATATACATATCTGCTTGCTTTTTGTGTATTTTTATTTTTGTTTCTTTTAGTTTTAATTATATTTTACTGATTATGTTATTACAGTTGTCCTGACATTTCTGCCTTTGCCTCTTCCACCCAGTACCCCCAACTCCCTCAGGCAATCCTCTATCCTTGTTCAGATCGCTGGGTTATGGGTGTAAGTTCTTTGGCTACTCTATTACCTATACTATACTTCACATCCCCATGGCTATTCTATAACTACCTCTTTGTACTTCTTAATCCCCTTACCTTTTCACTCATTCTCCCCCACATCCCTCCCATCTGGCATCCTTCTGGTAACTAACTTCTTTTCTCTTACTTTTAACAGTCTCCTCTTTTCTTTAACCTTTGGCCTTTTAATTATGATGTGTCTTGGAGTGGGCCTCTTTGCATCCATCATAACTTAGATTCTCTGCACCTCCTGCACATGTATGTCTATTTCCTTCACCAAATCAGTGAAGGTTTTTTTCCACTATTTTTTCATCTAGATTTCTAATTTCTCTCTCTTCTCCTTTTGGCTCCCCTGTGAGGCGAGTGTTGTACCTCTTAAAGTTGTCCCAGAAGCTCTTTAAACTATCCTCAGTGTTTTGGAATCTTTTTACTTCTTGTTTTGCATGGTTGATTTTTAGTTCCTTATGTTCCAAATCATTTATGTGATTCTTGGCTTCATCCATTCTACTGTTGTTTCCCTGTGAATTGTTCTTTATTTCAATTAGTGGATCCTTCATTTCTGAATGGGTCTTTTTTATGCTGCTGCGGTCCTTATGAAGTTCCTAGAGCATCCTTATAACCAGTGTTTTAAACTCTGCATTGATAGATTTCTATCTCCATTTTGTTTAGCCCTTTTTCTGGAGTTTTGATCTGTTCTTTCATTTGGGCCATATTTCTTTGTCTCCTCCTTTAGGCAGCCTCCCTGTGTTTGTTTTTATGTATAAGGTAGACCGTTTTTGACTCTGTGTCTTGGGAGTGTGGCCTAATGTACTAGGTGTCCTATAGGGTCCAGTGGCACAGCCTCCCCTATCACCCAGTCTGGGTACTCAAGGTGTGCCCTTTGTGTGGGCTGAGTATACCGTCTTCTTGTAGTTGAGCCTTGGTTGCTGTTGGAAGATCAGTGGGAGGGATTTAAACAGGCCAGTCAACAGCAAGGACTGGCTGTGACCACTTACCACCAACATCCACCCTCTGTGGAGGATAAGCTATACAGGGGCAAGGTGGGGGTGCCCTGACATGGTCTGTAGCTGTCCACTGGGTGCACTGGCCCTGGAGTTTCCAAGATGGTGCAGCCCAAGGTCAGCTCTCACCTGTTTTGCCCAGGGCACCCTGCCTGAGCTATAAATCAATCTGAGATGGCTGCTACGTGAGCTAAGCTTGGAGATTCCCAGGTGAAGTCAAGCTGAACTCTAGCCCAGCTGCTGCTAGGACTCACTGAATCCAGCTGTTGCTTGTTTGATGGGATTTAGGAGCCAAGACCAGCCATTCTTATAGAAGAGCAGCTTGGTTGTGCTTGTAAGTTGGGTAGCATATAGCATCTGTGGATCTCCAAGGTGGGTCACACAGTATTAGCCAAGTTGTTGGAGTCTCATATATGAGACCAGCCTACTGGCTCTATGGGGTTGAGGGCTCAGCAAAGGGACAATGGCATCTGCTCACCCTGATGCTAGATACTTCAGTCTCTCCTTGTATACCACTGGTGCTCTTCAAGCTGCCACCCTGGTGTAGGAGCACAGTGCGAGTGAGTCTGAGTAGGTGAGTCCATGTGTGGGTTCTTTTAGAGAACGACTTGGGCTCCAGTAGTTTCTTCCACCAACTCAGTCCCTGCTGGTTTTTGCATTCAGAAGTTTTGGGCACTTCTTCCTGGTACTGGTCTCCTGGGCTGGGGAGCCTGGTGTGGGTCTGGGACTCTTTGTTCCCAAGATATCCTTCCCTAATTTTTATCCACTTTAGTGTGGGATCAGCCTGTTCCACATCTGCATCCCTCCTGCCTGTCTGGATGAATGTGGTTTCTTTAATCCTGTAGTTGTCTGACTTCTATTCATCTAGATTTCGTAGACATCAGACTTCCATTCACCTCGATTTCTTAGATTCCTCAATGATGGTTGTTGCATAGTTTAGCTGTAATTTTGATGTGGTTGTGCGAGCCATGTCTACCTACACTGCCATCTTGACAGGAAGTCCTCCTTCACCTTTTCACCCAGCCCCCTAACCTCTATTCCCTCTGAGAGCTCTCAATATGTTCTCTGTCTCTCATTCTTTCTGTATATTTTTTTTACTAGCATGTAAGCTTAATGAGGTCAGAGTCTTGCCTGTAAGTGTTGATGCCAACACCTAAAGTAATACTGAATGAAGGAATAAGTGAGTGAGTGAACAAAGGAATGCAATTGTCTGATACTGGTTTTGGTCAAGGAATAAGATTGAAATCCAGCTTTGCTTTTTTCTCATGACCTGCCAATTGTCACAGCGTCACTTTTCTTTATTGATATTATTTACCATTTTTATAATACATTAATTTTCTGCTGTATTTGTACCTTTTTTTCCCCTTCTTGTTCCTTACTCCTCTCTCACCTCATGTCACCACCACCACTCAGCTAATGTCCTCTGGGCCCCATTGCTCAGGCGTGGCCTCACTCCATACCTTATACCAGGCCTCACTGATTGCTGGCCTTGCCTCACTTCATGTCTACCTGGTTGCCTGCTCAGTTGTGTCCAAGCAGCTCATCCTGGCTCCTTTTATTTGGATCTATTTTTGAACTCTCCCTTGAGCTGTTGGTATGTCTCACTGTTCATCTTCTGGTATTAAACTTCTGTAATACTGTAACTATAAAATCCATTTTAATATCTGGTAGGCTGAGTCCTCATCAAATAATTTGTATTTTTCTAAATTTTCCAGAAATAAAATTTTTACGTATTTATTTTTCCATGATACTTTTTAATAGTATAATATACCTTTTAATAGTATTTTTTTAACAGTACAGTGGAATCAACACTTGCAGCACCGGTGTTTTGGTCACTTGGCATAAGAAATATGTGAGAGAACAATAGAAATTCGTGGCTTGTGGGAATAAAAATTACATTGTTTACATTCTATGGACACTGTAATGGCAACTTGCCGCCTAAGTTCAATTATGTCTTCAGCTCTTGCAGGGTCTGTGCATCTCTTTGTTATGACCTGTTTTTTCAGATAGGTGGGGGAGAAATTCACCCTACCTTTCCTGTCTTTTCTTCTTTGTGCAATTGTCTGAATCTGAAAGTGTTTTGAATTTATAGTCTTCTATCTTAATGCCTCATTAGTACTTGGCAGACATTTTAGTACTTGGCAGACATTTAGAGGAGTTGGCCAAGAACAGGAAGCCAAGGTATCTACCTGCCTATGTTGTAGACTTGTCACAACTTTAGTATCTTCTATGGAACATGAACATACTGGGTTGTATGAGAGTTAATGACCTAGGAAGCCTTCTGTCCTGCTGTTAGTGAGAACTCATGATTGCCTCTGGACGAAGAATAGCTGTCATGGCACTAAGATGTTCAGCAGAGCAGTCCTAACTTAATTAAAAATGCTCATCAAAGTTGTTGAGGTTGGACTGAAGAAAGAAATGAAAGAAGACACAAATAAATGGAAGCATATACCATGTTCATGGATTGGAAGAATTAACATCATCAAAATGTTTATACTACCCAAAGCAATTTATAGATTCAATGCAATCCCTATCAAAATACCAATGACATATTTCACAGATATAGAACAAACACTTCAAAAGTTTATATGGAACCATAAACAACCCTGAATAGCTGCAGCAATTTTAAGAAAGAAGAACAAAGTAGGCAAGATTACTATACCTGACATCAAACTATATTCCAAGGCCACAGTAATGGAAACAGTCTGGTACTGGCATAAGAACAGACACATAGATCAATGGAACAGAATAGAGAGCCCAGAAAACAACCCAAGTCTCTATGGTTAATTAATATTCGACAAAGGGGGCAGAAACAAAATGGAATCAAAATAGCCTCTTCAACAAATGGTGTTGGGACATCTGGACAGCTACATGCAAAAAAATGAAACTCGATTCCTGTTAAAGGTGAGATCGTATGGTATTTGTCTTTCATCACCTGGCTTATTTCACTTAGCATGATGCTCTCCAGTTCCATCCATGCTGTTGCAAAGGGTAGGAGCTTCTTTCTTTCTGCTGCATAGAATTTCATTGTGTAAATGTACCATAGTTTTTTGATCATTTACTGATGGGGACCTAGGTTGCTTCCAACACTTGGCTATTGTACATTGTGCTGCTATGAACATAGGGGTGCATAGGTTCTTTTGGATTGGTGTTTCAGGGACCTAATCAACAAAACAAACAAATAAGCATAGTATAATCAAAGACACTGAAATTGAGAACAGGCTGACGGTCACCAGAGGGGAGAGGGGAGGGAATTTCAGGAGAAAAGGGGAAGGGTTTAGAGCAACAAGTATAAAGGACACATGAACAAAAACTAAGGGGGGGACGTGGAAATGGGAGGGAGGTGGGGAGGGCTGGGGTGGTCGGCTGGGATGGGAGTAAAGACAGAAAATTGTACAAGAACAATAATTAAAATAAAAATTAAAAAAAAATGAAACTTGACCACCAATTTACACCATACACAGAAATAAACTCAAGATGGATAAAAGAGTTAAGTATAAGTCGTGACACCATAAAAGTCCTAGAGGAGAAGATAGGCAGGAAAATCTCAGATATTCCACGCAGCACTGTTTTCACAGATATGTCCCCTAAGGCAAGGCACATAAAGGAAAGAATAAACAAATGGGACTTCATCAAAATAAAAAGCTTCTGCACAGCTAAAGAAAACATTAGCAAAATGAAGAGGAAACCAACTATATGGGAAAATATATTTGCCAGTGATTTGTTGGACAAGGGTTTGATGCCCAAAATATGTAAAGAACTCACACAACTACACACCAGGAAGACAATGCAATTAAAAAATGGGCAAAGGACCTGAACAAACACTTCTCCAAGGATATACAAAGAGCTCAAAGACATATGAGAAGATGCTTAGCATCACTAGCCATCAGAGAGACACAAATTAAAACCACAGTGAGATACCACTTCACATCAGTCAGGATGGCCATCATAAACAAATCATCAAACAGTAAGTGCTGGCGGGATTGTGGAGAAAAGGGAACCCCAGTGCACTGTTGGTGGGAATGTAGACTGGTGCAGCCTCTGTGGAAAACAGTATGGAATTTCCTCTAAAAACAAAAAATGGAATTGCCTTTTGACCCCACAGTTCCACTGCTGGTTTATACCCTAAGAATCCTGAAACAGTAATTCAAAAGATCCTATGAACCCCAATGTTCATAGCAGCACAATTTACAATAGCCAAATGCTGGAAGCAGCCTAGGTGCCCTTCGGTAAATGAATGGGTCAAAAAACATGGTACATTTGGAATACTGTGGAATACTGTGCAGCAGAAAGAAAGAAGGAGCTTCTACCCTTTGTGACAACATGGATGGAACTGGGAAGTATTACGCTAAGTGAAGTAAGCCAGGCAGTAAAAGACAAATACCATTATGATCTCACCTGTAAGTGGAACCTAATTAACAAAAGAAGCTGGCAAGCAGCCAGAGACGTTGAAATCGACAACAAACTGACAGTAACCAGAGGGGAAGGGAGAGGCAAATAATGTGGGACAGAAGGGAAAGGGACATAAATAAACATGTATGAGGGACCCATGGACAGAGCTAAGGGGGGTTGGGATTGAGGGTGGGAGGTGGGTTAGGGTAGGGAAAAGTGGTGGTGGGAAAATGGAGACAACGGTATTCGAACATCAATTAAAAAAGTAAAACAGTAGTTGTTGAGGTTGGTAAAGCACTTTTAAAATACCATTTCAATATATCTAAGAACTTTACATTTACCTTTGTGTCTTCCTTTAACTAAAAAGACAAAATCAAGAAATGGAAATTTATTCTAAACAAAATGTTTGGTTTTTAAAAAATTACTATGATGGTCTTCAGTTGTTCTTTTGGGAATTGTCATTTATTCGGTGCACGTCAGATAGGAACAAAGGCCTCTTAGGGTTGAGCCCAGTGTAGATTGCAGGTAGGCAACACAGACTTCAAGGTGGAACTTTTCCTGCAGTGCTTAGTAGTGGAAGTATAGGAGTGAAGGAGCTTTTCTGGCTGAGATGCACAAGAGGGTTGGGTGCCTGAGCCAGAAGATAATTGGTTAAAGGAAATAAGAGAACAGGTTAGTCGTATACGTATGATGAGTCCCAACTAGTTATCTAAGTGAATAGCTCAAAGAGGCTGAATTATGTTAGAGTAAATGAAGGATCCAACAAAGAACTAGAGCTCTGGGTGAAGATGAGTTAAAAATACAGGAGCAATAGAGAAACAACTGGGAGAATAGAAGGTAAAGAGGGTCAAGTAGGAAATAAATTTACTAGTCTGTGATAAATGCTCTTTTTGTTAAATGTGAAGACTTCCTTTTAGCAGAAACTCTTTTGGGTATCCAATATATAGTTGGAGATGAAAGCAGTGGTCCCTAAACTTTTATGATCTGACTTCTAACCAGAAATATTTTTAATATGTACTTTCAATGTATGTATATTTATTTATAAATCATGTATATTATTTACATATTATGTTTTACATATGGCAGAACATTCTAAAACATTAAACTTGATACTTAAAATGTGAGATTAAGCATAGTTTAATTAATTTTAAAACATTAATATTACATGAAGTTATTTTTGGTGAGTGCATTATGATATTTCATTCGTTTTGAAAATCTTCATTTAATACTTGGCTGTAGAGCTATTTGAAAGGCTTGTTTTACGTTATATTTATTTTGGTACTTGGTCTTAATGATTTACAGTTCAGAGTTTATAAAGATATATAAATCCAGATGAAAGAAGGGCATTGCAGGTGGGGCTGACTACATCATGAAGCTTATCTATCAAACATGCAAAAGTTTATGCTGAAATTTACCAGTAAAAGTTCTATCTTGCCTAATTTCAATCAGTTGCTCTGGAAAACTAGTACTAAGGTTCTGCTGTGCTGCATAATCTTCACTTGCCCCTTGGAATCCATTCTCCACCCTGTGCACTGTGTTCCAAGAGGCTGATTTCTAGGGACTGCCTCAGTTGGTCTGCCTTATCCTCTGACTTCTGATTGGGGTCAGTCACTGACAAGAGGATAGGGAGGTAGGGATATTTATTCTAACAGCTTTCTCTTTGCTAGGCTGCGGGTGTCAGTAAGTTCTCCATCATTGTGTGGCCCTCTTCTATAATTACAGCTCTTTTAGTTCCAGTAACTCTTGCCTCTTCTTTTCCTTTTGGGTCTAGAGTGACGATAGCTCCTTGACTAACCCAGGAGCATTTCACCATCTCTTCCTAGTTTCCCTTGATCTTGCCTGCACATTTGTAAACAATGTCTTCATTAAACATCACCTCATTTTTGGTATTCTCTTACCAATACCCTGAGGGCTATAGTTTTACTTTAATATTTTTAAGTAATGGATTAAAAAATAACTGAAACTCTTTCAGATATTTTTAAACAGGTTAGATAATTCTGTTTCCAAGTTTTAATTGTGTAAATACAATTTTTCTAAGTGACACATATACATTGTTTTGATAGCAATGAAAAAATCACATGATAGTGGAAACTTTTCTAAACATCTGTTTTTACTAGGAAATCAGTGTTAGTCTATATATTAACCATAAGTAAAGCTTAATATCAATTCTCTTCCTTCTTCATACTTACTTTAATAATTTTAAACAGAATTGAACCTCAAAATTCTGAAACTTGGAATATATTAACAACATAAAAAAAGACCTTTCATGCTTTGTGTGTGGGGGGAAACTGTAAAACTCAGCGAATCAACCATAATTATTCCTTAGCTTTTGCTTATAGTTAGCAATGTTATTTTCAAACTATTACCAGACTTATTTCATTAAACAATTTTCCTAATAGGAAAAAGAACTTAAATTTTAAAAAGGGAGAGTTATTTTAGTGTATTATTTGATCATTGATTTATTATCTGACATTTTTTGAAGGTAAGATGTACTTTTATTTTATTGCATTTTATTACCTGATAAATGAAATATAAGTATTTGGTTACAAATCTTTAATCAGGATTTTTTTTTTTTTTTTTTTTTTACTATGGACAAAATAGGTGATCAGAATTCTTGAACTTTAATTATGTGTGTAAATTTAAAATGATAAATAAACAATTTGGCTTGTATTCTTCCAATTATCTGTCTATGTCTCTCATACTCATACACCACCCCTGCCCCCCCCCCCCCCCCACACACACACACATACACACACACAAGGCTCTGAAGATACAGCCATTAATTAAACAGTCTTTGTGCTCCTGGAATTTTCACTCTGGTGGCGAGATTTGATTACCAAATAGATAACTATATAATGAAATGTAGTGATAAGTAACGTGAAGAAAAAGAAATTGGGGTAAAATAGAGAGTGATGGCAGGCCCTATACTAGTTATGGTGCTCAGGGAAGTCCTCTCAGATCTGCTGGCATTTGAACAGACATTTGAATGAAGTGATAGTGCCTAACCATACAAATATCTCGGGGAAGATGGCCTTCCAGGAGGAAGATTCAGGTTCAAAGCAGATGTGGGCGTGACTGAGAATAACAAGGAGATTTTTGTGTCCAGGACACAAAGACCTAAGGGCAGAGTGGTAGAAAATAAGGTCTGGAAAGGTAGTTGAGGGTCATATCACACTAGGTCTTGTAGGCCATCAGAATTCTGGATTGTATTTTAAGTGTAACTGAAAGGCTTTGAAAGAGACAGAGCAGGGGAATAACATGATCCGATTACCTTTTAAAAGGATTACCTGGATTACTGCGTGAAGAATAGACTGTACATAGATTAGAGCAGAAACCAGGAGACCTGTCATGAAGAGATTACAGTAGTCTAGGTGAGAACTTGAACTCAAGCGTGTACACAAACACACACTACTCAGTGCCATATGTATGTTTACATAATATACTTGTATGTGTTGGCTAAAAAGTTCGTTTAGTTTTTTTCATACAATGGCTTTAGTTGTGCTTAGTTGTCTTTAACTTCATTTGAAACAATTTCATTATATTATGGCAGCTGTCATATCAGTGTGCATTTAAAAAACTCAAAATTGGTGAATTTTTGCGCAGCCATTTTAATGTTGAAGATGGAAGAAGTTATGTAAGATTTTTGGTATTTTTTTTATTATTTCAAGAAAGGTAAAAACAATTGAAGTGTAAAAAAAGATTTGTTCAGTGATAGGGAAAGTGCTGTGACTGATCGAAAGCGTCAAAAGTAGTTTGTGAAGTTTCTTGCTATTATTGACATTTTGGCCAAATAATTCTTTGCTGTGCCACTGTCGTATGCTTTGGAAGATGTTTAGCAGCACCTCTGGCCTCTACCCACTAGGAGCTAATAGTGGGAGATAGCTGACATAACTCAAAGTATCCAAATCAATAAACTTATTGGTGAATATGAAAAATGAGTCTTTTATTTTACAGAAAAAACTAAATGCACCTTTTGGCCAACCCAAGAATTCATTTTGTGTTAAAAAATATATTTTGGCCCTAGCCGATGTGGCTCAGTGGATTGAGCGTCAGCCTGCGAACCAAAGCATGGCAGGTTCACTTCCCAGTCTAGGGCGCATGCCTGGTTGCAGGCCAGGTCCCCAGTAGGGGACGCACAACTGGCAACCGCACATTGATGGTTCTCTAAATCCTCTCTTTCTCCCTCCCTTCTCTTCTCTAAAAGTAAATAAATAAAATCTTTTAAAATTTTTTAAAATATATTTTGTTTAGAAACTTTATTTTACATTTCAGCATAGTTACATGGACATCTTTTATAGTGAGCACATACAGGTTTACCTAATTTCTTACACCGGCTGGATGCTATTTCATGTTGTGGGTACATTACCTTAGTTAATTTTTCTTGTGTCAAAGGACATTAGTGCTTTCAAGTTCTTTTTTAATAACAAACAGTACTATGTTTTTATTGCTTACAGTTATTGGGGATACAGCTGTAGTGTAAATTCCTGGAAGCATGATGAGTAAAATGATATGTGCAAGTTAAATCTTAATGATTATCACTAAGTTGACTTCTAAAAAGGCTGTATCAGTTTTACACGTCCACTAATGTATGAGAATTTTTATTTTCTTGTTCCATCACTGAGTAATATCAGTCTTTTAATCCTTACTTGTTGATATGAAACTGTTTTCTTTTAATTATGAATAAGTACCAAAGCATAAAAATTTTAATTTCTGATAAGTAATAAAGGATATTAATTTCTCTCAGTCTTTGTTCTGAGAAAATACTATTGAAAAAAATAGCTTATAATTTCATCTTTTCTACTTGTAAGACTGAATGAAATTAAACAGTAAAATTGAGTTTCTTATATTTTTTATATAACAATTTACCCATGTGACTTTCTCTTTTTCTCAACTCCCCTTATCTCCAGTGTTCTGCATACACTGTGACCTCTAAGAAAGTCTTCATTTTTCAGTATAATGTTATTTATTAATATTCTCTTCAATTAATGTTGATGAGGAAGTGATTAAAATTACATAGTTTACCAGTAAAAATTTTATACTAAAATGAACCCAAATGTATCCATTCAGTATCTTGTTTTCCTTGGTCCCACATTCCTTACTCTCAGCCTGATTAGCCATCATACAGATCTAATGCTATTGTGCACAAAAGAACAATAGCCTGAAAAGTATGCCTAGATTAGCTCAAATTCTTCAGAATTACTGAAGCCAGTAATTCTGGAAAGCCAGTTTAAAAGTTCAGTCCCTAAAGCTGAATTAATTAAAATATTATGTCCTTGTAACAGAGAAAACACTTAATAGTGCCACAGTTCAGTAGAACCTTGCGGATCATACCATTTGTAGGATCTAGATGGCCTGAGAGTAAGATTGTTACAAAGTTATTCTAACTTAGAGTAATAAGCCCCTGTGAACATAGTCCAAGATGGACAGAGTTTGATTGTATTTCATGCCATAAAGGTTTATGTTATGGTGAACTGTTAGTCTATTTTATATTAAAGAAAGCTTTATAGGAAAGCAGTATAATAGACTATAGGGTCAACTTTGAATTTTTATAAAAATTCTTATCCAGCATATTGAATGCTTACTTTGAATATTGACTTGATTTTGCCATTGTAGAAACAACAACATACACAAAAATCCTTCAGAGACTGGCATACTTTGCAGAGGTAGAACAACAGGTATTTTCCCTGATGCTTTTTTACAACGAACATTTGTAAAAAGAAATTCAGAAGTCATTTTTTAGTTTAGACTTAAAACTTTGTTTAATGTAATGTTTCTTTTTCCAGTATGAATGGTTTTAACCAGTTGTTTCAAATATATTAAGGGGATTTATGCTTCATTAAGTAAATTGCTGAGAAACTTTTTTCATCAATATCTTTAAAAATGAGTTTAGTATCTTAGTTTATTAATAATATAGTATAGAGTAGGGAAACATTTGTGGCGAGGTTGAAGAGGAAATCTAGATTCTTAGATTCTTAGAGTTGAATTAAGATTTCCAAATTTATAATTGTATCTTGTAATGCAACTTAAAATCATATATTTTAATGCTTCATTTGTTTACAATTTCTTCAAAGGATTTATGTATCATAAATTTTCTCTCCCAAAGTCTTTTTGTGTTATGTACATTTTCCAACACCAATGATAGGTAGTAAGAAATATATGCAGAGATGTAAAAATAAGCTACACCTAATTATGCTAATAGTAAACTTTTTCCATTAAAGATATTATACTTTAATTCTTAATTTTAATACTTCAGTTATATATATCTATTTTTAACTGTAGGGAAGGAACCATCACTAGTGATTTTATGAGATGAGTGAGGGAAATTAGAAATTATGTAGGCAGTATAAAAATTTGGAACATGGTTAAGTTTAAACACTTTTTGTGTAGTTAGTAAAAGGAATTCTTAAGATGCTGGTTAAGGGGGTTTATTGCCAACCTAGAAGATTTGACCTTGTGAATTGACTTATTCTTCTCCAAGGCACTTGAGAGAAAAGACAACGATAGCAGTTACATCTAGAGGCTATTTTGGATTGGAGGATGAGAAGGGAACTGCATGTACTTCAACAAGGCGTCGGTCAACACCACGAAGTTTGGCAGGCTTGACAAGTGGAGTTTTTGAATCTATAATGGTTCAAGTTTTGAGACAGGAAGAACAGCTGAGAGCAAGAGAAGAAAAAAGGTAAATGTTAAAAAAATTAAGTTTATACGTTCAAATTTCCAGGAACTACTTTTCAAAGAATAGCTGTGTAACTTTTGTGTGCCCATATCAAATTTCTGGGCCTATCTTAGTAGTGTTCCAAAGTGCATTGTTATCAAAGTATGAATTTATAATGAAATATCACAGTGAGATTTATTTTAAAATACAGTTTTAAATTTTAAATCAAAGTATTTTGAAGCAATACCAAAACATTTTTACAAGAGATTTAAGAATGTTTTCTGGAGTTCTAGATTTTCCTTCAAATTAATTACTAATTTTAAATTAGAGGAATTTTATATAGATTTGTATAGCTTTAGAATAGACTCATGGACCTTTAAATTAGGAGAAACTCCACAGATTACATAGTTCAACATGACACATAGGTTCACCTCTGCCAATTTTTCCATTGGTATTAATTTCCTTGATGACTATGTTTACTCTGGCTAATCAGGGAAGAATGTTGGTGCTCAATTAGTGTTACCTTCTAGGGTCTGGGAGTATGGACTGATGGCACTTACAAACATTTTACTTACAACAAAAGAGACTAGGGCCCAAACAGGTAACTCAGAAAGACTGGTGGTGATTTTTATACTAAATCAAATCTCTATATTAGGAGTGATTGCTAATATAATAGGGAACTGCTAATTCTTATCGAAGGCAATTTATAATATATTGTTACTCCTTTTCTAGTAATAAATGTAGCTTGCTTTCATGGTTGTAGGAGTAACACTGAATCTTGAGACTTTCTGCCAGCACACTTTTTATAGTGGTGATCATTTGGGAACCTACTAGTGTGTAATAGATTGGGATGGTGAGTAATTAAAGAAGAGGAGGGCTTGTAGGAAGAAGGCTGTGCTAATGTAGACCTCCACTACTGGTGTCCAGAAATAGGGAGAGGTCAGATTGTTAGGAACAGTTAACAGAATTTAGTATCTTCCTTGATATAGGGGGAACAAGGAAGAAACATAGATGAATCAGTACATAGTTGTAATAATAGTGATAGTAGCAACAAGAAGTTTTAGAAAAGAGTGGTTAACATTTATTGAGCATGGCTATTTTTGCCAGGTTTAGCTCTAAGTATCTTATATGTATTCAACATTTATTCTGAGGCACAGAGAGATTAAGCTGTTTACCTAAGGTCAGGAGTTTTTGAGCTGTGGTCAAGATTTGAACATAGGCAGTTTGGCTCTGGAGCTTATGCTCTAAAGCAATATGCTATCCCTGTAACTTGTAAAGTGATAGAACCAGCAAAGAACATTGAGCTTGAGTCCTTGATGTGGGGAAAGATCAGTGAACTTCAGTTTTTAATGAGTTTGAAGTTATGATAGAAACATTAAAGCATCCAACTAGCAATGACTTGTAGGAAACTAGAAATATAACGATCTTTTTCTTCTCACCAGTTTTACATATATTTATATGTGTCCACAGGTAAATAAGACATAGGGGGAAGTCTTTCTTTAAATGTCTTAGTAACTGTGATCATCAAATGAAATATGAATTAAGCTTTCTCTTTGGGTATAGTTTACTTTTTCTTTCAATTCTATGTATTTTACCCATGGAGTAAAGAATAAGTAAAACTATAATGAAGGCCTATGTACCTACTACCTAATAATTTTTAAAGAAATTAAACATAGGTATAATCAAGCTTCCCTGTATTATCTGTCCCCCCAAAAAGCACTATCCCAATTTTATTATTCCCATGCATTTTATTTTTGAAATTTTTATTTTTATTGTTTATGCTGTTACAGTTATTCCTGCTTTTTCTCCACCCAGTCTCACCCTCTCCCCATCCCAAACCAACCCCCATAGTGTTTTCCATATCCATGGATTGTGCATAAATGTTCTTTGGTTAAGCCCTTCACCATCTTTCATCCTGTCCCCTACCCTTGCTTTCCATTAGCTTTCAGTCTGTTTTATGTATCTAAGCTTCTCTTATTATTTTCTTTGTTGGTTTATTGTGTTCATTAGATTCCACATTGTAAGCAAGACCATATGATATTTATTTTTCACTGACTAGCCTAATTCACTTAGCATAATTTTCTCCAGGTCCATCCATGCAGTTGCAAAATGTAAGAGTTTCTTCTTGTTTACTGCTGCATAGTATTCCATTATTGATTTTAAGCATTCTTTTGTATACTTTGCTAGATATAAATGCATTGCATATATTTTTTCCCAGTCTGTGTCCTACCTTTTCATTTTCAGTGTTTTTTTAAAAGATTGTATTTCTTTTTTAAAGATTTTATTTATTTTTAGAGTGGGGGAGTGAGGGAGAAAGAGAGGGAAAGAAACACTGATGTACGAGAGAAACATCTATCAGTTGCCTGTTACACGCCCGCAACCAGGGACCTGATCCACAATCCAGGCATGTGCCCTGACAAGGAATCAAGCCAGGCACCTTCAAGATTGCGGGATACCCAGCCTAGTGAGTCGTACCAGTCAGGGCTTCAGTGTTTTTTGATGAAAAGGAAATACTACTTTTGAGTTCAATTTTTTTAATGTTCTGTGCTTTTGGTGACCTAAGAAATCTTACCTTACCCAACCAAGGTTATGAAAATTTTCTCCTTTTTTTCCCAGAAATTTCTAAGTTTTATTTTTTCTGGTCAGATCTCTGATCCTTTTGAAATTAATTTTGTATGTGTTATTTGAGGTAAAGTTTATAAACTTTTATCAGTTTATTTTTATTCCATATGAATAAACAGTTGTTCAAGTATCATTTGTTGAAAAAAAAATTCTTTAATCACTGTATTACTTTTGCATTTTTGTTGAAAATCAGTTGAACATAGGATTTATGCATCTTTCTGGATATTCTCTTCTGTTCCATTTATCTGTAGGCCAATACTGTATTGACCTGATTACTATAGCTTTGTATAGTAAGCCTTGAAATTTGGTAAATGAGTCTTCCAACTATGTATTTTGTTTTCTGTTTTGGTTTCCTTTTTTCCCCAAAATTGTTAGGCTATACTAAGATCTTTGGTTTTTGGTGTGACTTTAGAATCATATTGTTAATTCTTTTAGAATAACAAAAGCCTAAGGGAATTTTGATTGAGATTACATGGAAGTTATCAATCAATTTTTAGATAATTTTTTAATTTCTCTCAGTATTTTTTAGTTTTCAGTGTTGTACGCATTTTTCACATACTTGGTTAACTTTATCCCTACATGTTTCATGTTTTTGATGTAAATTACTTTTTAAATTTAGTATAATTTTTTGTTACTAATACATAGAAATACAATTGAATTTAGTATAGTAAAAATCAAAATACTACTCTATTTCTGCTCTGAGTTTGAAAGATTTTACTTCATATAGTTAGAAACTTTGGTATTGGATGCATACATATTAATTATTCTTAGGATTTTTTTTTGATGGATTGACTTCTTATTATGAGTGTTCTTTTTTAATCTGATAATATTTCTTACATTTTTAACATTGCATGTTATCTTCACTGTTGGCTTATTAGCTATATATCATTTGAAAATTATTTTTAGTGGCTTCTTTGGGGTTTTATAAGATGTGCCTAAGTTTTCACAGTTAACTTCAAATGTAATCTGTATACCTTTTCCCACCCTTTGTGTTACTTATGTCATACATTTTACTTCTACATGTGTTATAAACCCCAATACACTACTATTGTGTGTGCTTTAAATAGTTATCTTTTCAGGAAACTTAAGCAAAAAAGGATATGATACTGATATGTACATTTATCCTTCCCATGATGCTATCTGGTATCATTTTCATACTGCTTAAAGAACTTCCTTTAACATTCATCATAATATAAGTCTGCCAGTAGTGAATTCTGAGCTTTTATTTTGCTTTATGTTTTGAAGGAGAATGTTTTTGCTTTGACAGGTTTTTGGAGAATTCGTTTTTGTTTTTTTCCCTATGAGCACTTTAGTATGACATGTTTTACTTGTTTTATTTTTTTTTACTATAGTTTTTGAAAGCAAGTCTGCTCTTCTCTTATCTTTGTTTCTTTTTTTAAAAGATTTTATTATTTATTTATTTATAGAGTGGGGGGAGGAAGAGAGGGAGAGAAATATAAATGTGTGGTTGCCTGTCATGCATCCCGTACCGGGGACCTGGTCCGCAACCCAGGCATGTGCCCTGACAGGGAATTGAATTGACAACACTTTGGCTTGTCGCACTCAGTCCACTGAGCTCTACAAGCCAGGTCTTTGTTTCTTTATACATAATATATTTTATTTCTCTGACTGCTTTTAAGATTTGTTATCTATTACTAGTTTTAAGCAATTCGATTGTAATGTGACTTTCGTGTGGGATTGTGTTTTTATGTATGTTGATTATTTTGCTCAGAATTAATGGTACTAAGGAGAGAGTTACAAAGAACTGTATTGAGACATACCTTCTTTTGAAGGACTGAACTCAAGCAACCTCACAGAGAGTAAGCCAGTGTAATAAATACTTTACCCCTCTGAGCGGTTACCAGGGCTTCCTTAACTGAACCCAAGAGAAGCCACTGAATGAGGTTGCCTGTTGATACAGATAAACTGTATAGTGACAGGTAAAGCATAAATCTGGATGCAGTATATCTGTATCTATTCAGTATAGATATCTTCACATTAATTACATCTAAAATTAACTGTGAACACATGACCTTTCCTCTTGAAATTTGGTCTTACTGTAATACTCCCTATCTTGGTGAGTGGCACCATTGTCTGTTGGATTATGCAAGTTAGGAACCTGGGATTCATTCACGGTACCTTCTTTTCTCTCACATAAAAATTTAATCCATCCCCAAATCTTCACAGTTTTATTTCCTAATTCTCTCTTGAATCTGCCTACTTCCCTCTCTGACTCCATCCAGTTCATTCCTTCATCTCTCACTTAGACTACTGTTATTTTCTCTTAATTGGTTTAAGTGGCCATGCTTGCTTCATTCTAATCTATTTTTCTCATTAAAAGTAGGATGAACTTTTCCAAATGCACATTTGATCATGCCATTTACCTATCCTGTTACTTACTGTCTTCTCAAAACAATGCAAATACAATGGACCCTTGAACAACATGGAGGTGCCAACCCCACACATGGTCAGAAATTCACATGTAACTTTTGACTCCCTCAAAACTTAACTACAGATAGGCTACTGTTGGCCTTACCAATAAGTTGAACAGTCAGTTAACACATACTGTATATGTTATATATAATATAAACTGTATTCTAATAATATAGCAAGCTAGAGAAAAAATCATAAGAGAAAAAAATCTTAAATGCTGTACTCTATTTGTCGATATTGTAGGTTGACATAGTCTGTTTACAAAATGACTGTCTGTCAGTACCTACATCAATATTGTCTTATATGATACAAAACACTGTAGGTGTTATACATATTCTGAACACTAGACAAGTATTAATGTGCTAATGTGAAAAAGAAATTCATATTTATTTACAGGTGTTACAGTTTATACATTGCTAACAAAGAAGCAGCAGTATGATTTTTTATGGTAGCTTAGTGTAATTGTTATGATTGCTTCATGGTACTAACAAATCTCCAGCAGACAAGTACCATATGATCTCACCTATAAGAGGAACCCAATGAACAAGACAAATAAAAAGCAAAATAGAACCAGAGGCATGCAAACAAGGACTGGACTAACAGTGACCAGAGGGGAGGAAGGAGGAGTATAAAGAGGGAAGAAAGGGGAAGGTTCAATCAAGGAAGAAGTATAAATGACCCATGGACATGGACAACAGGTGGGGTTTGACTGGGAGCAGGGGGTGGGTAGTGCAGGGAAGAGTAACGAGGGAGCATTGGGATAACTGTACTAGAACAGCAGTTAAAAACGAAGGAAGGAAAAAGGGCAGGATGGAAAGCAGGAAGTGAGGGAGGGAGGAAAGAAAGAAATCTCAAGAAAATTTTCCTATATTTGTATTGAAAAACATTTGCATGTAAGTGGATCCACACAGTTCAAACCTTGTTTAACTGCACACACAAAAACTTTAATGGCTGAATATAATTTTTTTTAAAGGACGGAGGGAGAGAGAGAGATGTGAAAGAGAAACATCGATTGGTTGCTTCCTGTACGTGCTGCCCCAAGCGGGGATCAAACCCTCAACCTAGGCATGTGCCGTGACTGGAGACCTTTTTGGTGTACATGATGATGCTCCAACCAACCAAGCCACCTGGCCAGGACTGAATATAATTTATAAGACCCTGTTTTCACTTTTTGGCCTCACCTTTTCTCTCTAACCTCATATCTTTTGTTCCCTCATTTTTTTGTTATCTTAGCTGTTATGGCCTTTTCCCCTCTTCAGTGCCAAGAGATTGTTAGGTTTATGTGCATCCATATTTAGACTTCACATAAAAACACATGTAAAATGTATCAAGAATGGTGGAACTTTTCTTTTATCCTGTGTTTTCTAAATTTTCTGAAATAAGGATGTTTTTCTTTTATAATTGAAAATATAAGTATTAAAATTTGTAGTGTGACACATAGCTGATGCAACAGGCAGTTTTTGAAATGTCTTTTGAGTCTACCCCAAGATTTATTTTGAGTGCTCAAAAGAAAAATGTGACATTTAGGCAGCAACATGTAGTATGATACATAGGACTGCTGAATAAAGCCTCCTTTCCCTCTGTACAATTTCTTTACCATCTATCAAGGTACCTAAAATCCTATCAGTCCGACAGTTCTGTTGATCTAGTACCCTTTTAATAGTTAGTTAGAGACTAGCAGAGATTATTGATAGTGTAAAATTGGGCCTAGAAAGGGACTTTGAAATCATCATTAAGAAAGGTCATATTGAAAGATGGGGAAGGTTGCAAAATCATTTGATTACTATAGTTGTGTTTTAGACCTGGGCATAGGCTTGAGTATGACCTGGTAGTTTTGCCATGTTCAGGTAAATGCTGATAGCACGGTAGGCATTCCTGAGGCTGATTGATATAGGGAGGTAGTATTAAATTAGGAGCCAGCAACATTACAAGTCAAAGTTCTGGGAAAATTGAGTGAAAGGGTTGGTTAATTTAAGTTGCTAAAATAGTCGTAAAGCTACTTATGACAATACTGCATTCTGTTAATAACGATGATCTTGAGACATTAAGGAAAGATTAAGTGATGTTTTATATGCTTTGTTTAATAAGCACGAAAGTACGTAATACATTTTAGATAGTTTTTATAAACTATACAATTGGTTATAATTGAAAGGTAGCTCTCATCAAGAAAATTTTTGTTAATCTGCCCTGGTTGCTGTGGCTCATTGAATTGAGCACCAGCCTGATAACTAAAAGGTCGCTGGTTTGATTCCCTGTCAGGGCATATTCTTGGGGTGTGCAAGAGGCAACAAGAAGCAACTGATCGATGTTTCTCTCCCTTACCCCTCTCTTCCCTTCTCTCTAAAAACAAATAAGTAAAATCTTTAAAAAGAAAATTTCTGGAATATGACATTATTAGGTAGCAATTTTGATCATTAAGGTCTACTTTAGCAGTATTAAAAATACTGGATCTGTTCACTGTTCTTTTTTGCAGAACTGTTTGGATTAACAGAAATAATGTGTTTCTTATACTCTTGTTTCATATATTTGTATACACTTAATTGGTATTTTATTGATTTGATAATCATGAGTTAAAACCGTTTTGTGAAGTAAAGCTATGACTTACGATTGATTTGTATTCAAATTCCCTGTAACATTAAATAACAGTGACTTAATGAAGTAAACATTCATCATTTGTGACCCAGCATTTTTGAGCATCTTCCCTACATTTTAGTAATTTCTGATATTACAAGACCTAACTTCCCAAAATTAATGCCAGAAAATTTATATTCTTATACCCACTTATAGCTTAAGGTAGAGGCATGTGGCCAGTCATATACTTCACACTTGAAATTGCACAGGAGCAACATGAGGTGTGAGCAAGGAAGGTTATCTTTTGGCACAAGTGGTGGGGAGCTTCTGATTGCTCTAGGTTTCTAGTATCAGAGGTCCCAAGTAATGGTGGCATTCTAGTTTTTCCTGGAAAAGATTCCATAGTGTGGTTGGGATTTATATCTTCATGTAAATAAGTAAGCTTCCTACTAATCTTTCAATAAATTCCTTTTCTGCTTTAACTAACCAGACAAGATTTTTTTTTTGTTAACAAGTAAGAAGCCTAACTGAACATTTAACATGACTGGTTGGTTTTTCTAAAATACAGTATATTACATATTACTCATTTTAGAAAAGGTAAATAAATGTGTTGCTTTCCTTTTTCATGTTACTAATTTGCATGCATTGTATTGGTTCCTGAATTAATGGATTATTTTAGATTAAAACTGTTATGTATGTTTGTAAACTCTTAAAGGGTAGAATGCGTACTTTCACCATTCTACCCTTTGTACCCTTAAAGGCTTCTAAAGAAAGATGGTAGCCTTACTTTAACTCACTTTTAAGCCTATGACTGAGAAACATCTTCCTTTAACTTTAAGCAATTCCTTCTAGTAATTATTTCCACATTTCTAAATATTGTACGCACTTATATTGCTATTTCTTGCTTTGTCAGCTTGGCATTATCTGTTGACATTCATCAGTAAAAGATGAAGATTTCATTTCTCTTACAGTGAAATTGAGAACTTACATGCTCAATTTCTGTTCTTATTTTTTATCTCTTCTATCTTATGTATTGTTGATTAATAATTTAGTTCTGTCTCATTTTTACCCCCAAACTAGGCATTATTATTACTGTCTTTTTGTAATGTTTGTCTACCCACATGATTAACAATTAACTTGTTCTCCAGTCCTTCCTTCATCTTAGAACTTCTTTCTGTGGTCATTTTATTCTTCCTGGATGAAGTATATACTATAGAAATTTGGATAGTTTCTATTACTGTCTTTAGGTTCATTAATATTTTTTCTGCCACATCTAATTTATGATTAGTCCCACACAGTATATTTTCACTTTAGACATTGTGGTTTTCCTATCTGAAAATTTGATTTGGGCCCTGGTCAAGTGGCTTGTTTAGAGTGCACCAAAAGGTTGCAAGTTCAATTCCTGGTCAGAGCACATACCTAGGTTGTGGATTTGGTCCCCAGTCTGTCATGTATGTCAAGGCGCATATGGGATGCAACCGATCGATGTTTCTCACATTGGAATTTCTCTATCTCTCTCTCTCTCTCCCTCTCCCTCTCTCTCAGTTCCTCTCTCCTTCCCTATCTCTCCTTTCCTCTCTAAAATCAGTACACATATCCTTAGGATTGATTTGGGTCTATTTTATATCTTTCATGTCTCTGTTTAACTTTTTGGCCATATGGATTGCAGTTTCAGTGACTGCTTTAATGGCCTTATTTACTAGTCTAGTATTTGTTTCATTACTGGGTCAGTTTTCATCAATTAGTTTTTCTCCTCATTATGATACATGAGTTTCTGCTTCACTATACACCTGGTAGTTCTGGTTTGGATGTCAAACATTTTTTTTTTATCTTGGTGGGTGCCAGGTAGTTTTATATTCCCATAAATCTTTTTGAGCTTTCTTCTGAAATGTAGTTGTTACTTGCCAACAGTTTGATCATTTTGAATATTTTATGATTTGTTACTTGGGTCCAGAGCAATGCTCTGCTCAGTCTAGGACTAATTATTCTCAGCAACCAAGGCGCAACCTTCCTGAATATTTTATCCAAACTTCCATGCATTATGACTTTTTCCAGTATGGCTAGTAAGAGTAAACACTATGTTTTGTAATCTTATGAATTTTTTCTCCCATGTAGCCGTGGGTTGTTTTTTTACATGCATGTGCTAATTAATTAGTAAGCTGAATATTTGAGAGGGACTATCAGTACATCTTCAGTGTTCTCACTTTACACGGCACTGTAGTCTTTGGTACTGTGTTCTGAAGACTCTAGCTGCCTTTATATCTCAAATCAGGTGGTCTGCTGGGCTCTCCTGGTTCCCTCATTCTCTCCCTCCCCACTGATCCCTCCCTGTGATCTCCATTTCTGTGATACTGTTCCTATTCTAGCTGTTTGCTTAGTTTGTTTTTGTTTTTTAGGTTCAGTTGTTGATGGTTGTGTGTTTGTTGTCATTTTACTGTTCATAGTTTAGATCTTCTTTTTCTTAGATAAGTGTCTCTAACATTTCATACAATAGGGGCTTGGCGATGATGAACTCCTTTAACTTGACCTTATCTGGCAAGCACTTTATCTGCCCTTCCATTGTAAATGATATCTTTGATGGATAAAGTAGTGTTGGTTGTAGGTCTTCGCTTTTCATGACTTTGAACACTTCTTTCCAGCCCCTTCTTGCCTGTAAGATTTCTTTTGAGAAATCAACTATTTGTCTTATGAGGTCTCCTTGTTATATAACTGTCTCCTTTTTTTTTTTTTTTTTTTTTTTTTCCCCCTTTCTTTTCCTCTCTTGCTGCTTTTAAGATTCTCTCTTTATCTTTCATTTTGGGTAATTTAATTATGATGTGTCTTGGTATGTTCCTCCTTGGGTCCAACTTGTAGGGACTCTCTGAGCTTCCTAGACTTGCATGTCTAGTTCCTTCACCAGATTGGAGAAGCTTTCCTTCATTATTTATTTAAATAAGTTTTTAATTTCTTGCTTTTCCTCTTCTTCTGGCACCTCCCCTATTATTTGGATGTTGGAACGTTTAACGTTGTTCCAGGGGTTCCAAAGTCTCTCATTTTTTTGAATACTTGTTTATTCATTTTGTTTCGGTTGGATGTTTATTTCTCCCTTTGTTCCAAATCCATTTTTTGAGTCCCAGTTTCCTTCCCTTCACTGTTTCCCTGTATATTTTTCTTTATTTCACTTTGTATAGCCCTCACTTCTTCCTTTAATTTGTGGCTATACTTAATGATTTCTGTGAGCTTCCTGATTACTAGTGTTTTGAACTCTGCATCTGATAGGTTATGTGTCTCCTTGTCACTTAATTCGTTTTCTGGAGTTTTTATATGTTCTTTCATTTGGGCCATATTTCTTTGTCTTAGCACACCTCTTAACGTTGTAAGGGGCAGAGGCTTAGGTATTCACCATGACAGGATAACCCACTTCACTGGATTGTGGTGCTGTATGTGGGGCAGGGTCAGAGAGGGAACAATGCCTCTTGCTTGGGTCTCACCCTGCTTTTAGTCACTTCCCTCGCTTCCCACAAGCAGATTGTACCCTTTCGAGTGCTGCTTCCTGGATGGATGGGCTTGTGTGAGTTCTAGCATCCCGTAGTCTCCTCCAGTGTACTCTCCTGTGAGACTGGGAGTTTCTCCTGCCGCTGCAAACCCCACAGTGGGTTTTTATTTTTTTATTTTATTTTATTTTATTTTATTTTTTTTTAAGAGGTGGTGGGAAGACAGGAATCGGAGGGATGCGACCTTTAGTTTTGTCACTTTGCTTTTAGATTTATTTATTTATCTTTAGAGGGGAAGGGAAGGAGAGAGGGAGAGAAACATCAATGTGCGGTTGCCTCTTGTATGTCCCCTGACGGGAACTGGCCTGGCAACCCAGGCATGTGCCCTGACTGGGAATCGAACCGCGATCTTTCGGTTCGCAGGCCCGCGCTCAATCCACTGAGCTACACCAGCCAGGGCCCACAGTGGGTTTTTAGTGTCAGAAGTTTTGAGATTCTAATCTGTGCTGGAACTCTGGGTTGTGCGGTCTGTTTTGGTCCCCAGTTGTTCCTCCCGGCTTATCTGCATGGTAATATGGGGTATCCCGGTCTACCAGCCACTGCCTTGCCCGCCCGGAGTGTCAGCCAACTGCCTTGTCGCGTGTCTTCAATGCCCCAGCTCCCCATCTCCGCCCCTCCTACCAGTCTGGAAGAATGTTTCTTCTTTAAATCCTTGGTTGTCAGACTGCCATACAATTTGATTTTCTGGTAGTTCTGGTTGTTTTTGTTTTTATTTTTTTTAAGATTTTGTTTATTTATTTTTACAGAGAGGGGAAGGGAGGGAGAAGGAGTGTGAGAAAAACTCAATGTGTGGTTGCCTCTCATGTGCCCCCTACTGGGGTCCTGGCCTACAACCCAGGCATGTGCCGTGACTATCGAATCAGCAACCCTTTGGTTTGCAGGCCTGCATCCACTGAGCCACACTCTCCAGAGCTTGTTTTGGTTTTTAAATTGGTTGTTATCTTTCTTTTGTTGTGCGAGGAAGTGAAGTACATCTACCTATGCCTCCATCTTGGCCAGAAGTCTGAGGTGAATTCTTGTGGTGAAGACTTTAATACCACAATTTTTCTGTGTGGGAAAGATTTTAAATGATATTGTTTCTTTAATAGATATAGAAATAATCTTATTTTCATTCTTTTTGTGTTTTATTATTTTTTTCATAAACTTGTGTGTTTCTTTTAAGCTCTGTCTTGGTATAAAGTTGCTCATAGTATCCTTACATCATTTATATGTGTAGGATATGCCCATTTTCATTTCTGGTATTGGGGATGTGTGTGTATATATGTGTGTGTGTGTTTTCTAGATTAGTACTGCCAAGGGGCTTTCATTTTTGTTAATATTCGCAAAGAACCAACTTTTGAATTCCGTTAGTTTTCTATGGTGTATTGTTTCCTAGCTCATTGATTTCTGCTCTTTATTTTCTTTTTTGATATTCTTTTCTTTTCCATCACCATTTATTCCCCCCATATTCTCTTCTACCTCCACCATCCCCCACCCCTGCAGTCATCACACTATTGCCCATGACCATGAGTTCTTTTTCTTTTTATGCTCTTTATTATCATGTTTCCATTTAGGGGGGTTGATTTGCTGTTTTTTTTATAGTTTGTTTTCTTTTAATAAGCATATACATTTGATTTTAAACTTTTCCTATTAACTAAATATACTTTAATCTGTAAATTTCTCTCAAAATATGTCTTTGCCTTCATCCCACCACATTTGATTATTATATTATTTTTTCTTTTGTGTTTCCATCTCTACTAATTTGACTGTTATTAAGTCTGTTATTTTAGTAGCTACTCTAGAAATTTTCACATGCATAATTAACTTATAAAAGCCTAAAATTAGTATTTTTGTCCTCTTTCTCATTAATACAAAGACATTAGAACACTTAACTTGAATCACTTTTTGTCCAGCTTATTTGCTGTTTTTATAATGTATTTTAATCTTATCTTGTTTAGGAGCCCACTGCAGACAAAGGCTTTTTTTTAAGGGACCAAGCATAAGTTTTCCATTTGCAGACACTACTTCTGGGCTCTGGCAAAGGGAGGGTGGTGCAGACTAGAAGTGCCTGAGGAGAGTCTAGAGTTGGAGACATTGAGGAGAGAAGTGGGGCAGTGGCTGCCAGGGATCCTTGTATAAGGTTATCACCTGATATCACAGCAGTCATTTTTCTTGAGAAATGTAAGCCCCTCCCAAGGGAATCAGCCTGAGGAAAAGCAGTTACCCCACCCTCTGGGGTGCCATTTACCTCACTGTCTGGAATCCCACTCATCCTCCTGCACATCTTAATCCATGTTGAAGAGACAGCAAAATAGGCACAGTGAGGGAGTATCAGAGACTGCCTTTGGGACATGGTCATTACCTACACTTTCCCGGGAACAGGACTGGCATTTTCCCCTCACGGAGAGCTGATAGAAACACCCTTCTGTTTTCTGGCAGACCCAGACTCTGGGCTCTGGAGGCCCCACCTGTCTGCCTATTAACAGCTCTACCCTGCTGGGTTCATGGACATAATCTGGAAAAGACACAGACCTGTGGCTCTGGGGCAGAGGATCACACCCACCAACTTCCTGAAGTCCAAATGGTACCTCCCTCTCGTGAGAGATCCAGAGATCCCAACTTCCTGAGTCTTCCAGAAGCCCTTTCAGAAACAGCCATTTCAGTGACTAAGACTGACTGCTTGAGAGCAGGCAGTGGCAGGCAGAGCTAGATCCCACCTTGGGACATTTACTGACACACCCTGTGCCCTGTGCTGGTAAAAGACAGCCTTGGAGCACAGCTTGGCCTCTCTTGTGTGCAGCTCCGCCAGGTGGAGACAGCCACAAGCTGTGGATTGCTTATAGCTTCAAATAGGCTACTGTGGGCCCGAGGTGGACAGCATCTTACATTTGCAGTGACTTGAAAGATGGGGAAGGTTGCAAAATCACTGCTTACACCAGTTTGAGACAATATCAGAGCAATATCCAAAGGGAGATCTCAGCAGGAAGGCACTAAACTCTGCTGAGATGAATTCTACTTAGTTCTTTTCATTATTTTCATTCCTTTTTCTATTGCATAGCTTTTTTATTATTTACTTTTATAATGTTTTTCCTATTTTTCTTTGGTACCTCTTATTTTACTCTTACTGTATTTCTTCTCCTTTATTTTTTCTTTGTCTTTGTTCTTTTTCCCAATTTTTTCTTTCTACTCAGTTTCAGTTTTTCCTTCTTTCCTCTCATTTTGTCTTACTTTTGTCTTTCCTTACTTTTGTTGTCATGTATTTTTTTCTTTTCTCCTTTCATATTCTCTCTCTTTTGTTGTTTATGCTGTAGTTGGGGTTTATTACTTGTTTTTGTGTTGTTTTGTTCTGTCAGCACCTGTATAACAGCTTTCAAGATTTGGCTGGGGTTAAGCCTCTCAGTCAGCCAGCCAAGGTAGATCTCACCCACAAATGGGTCAACAGCAAACAAGACCCAGTTATATCAGGAGATCCCGCATAAACCTTCCCATGGGACATTCTTAGAGCATCCAACTCGAGATCAAGGAGGCTGCCCTACTGGCTCCCACAATACTTTTACACCACATAAGGCCACCCCACAAAGACTGGGAGTCAAAGCAGATCTAATACATAGAAACAAACACAAAGAGACAATTAAATAGGGAGACAAAGAAACAACCCCTTAATGAAAGAAAGGAGGAACCTCCAGAAAAAGAGCCAGATGAAATGGAGGCAAGCAGTTTATTAGACACAGAGTTCAAAGTAATGGTTATAAGGATGCACAAAATCTTAGTGAGAAATACAAGGAACATTATGGGAACTGCAGGAACTCGGTGGGAACTACATCAGCAAGAAAAAGGACATAGAAACTATGAATAAGAATCATTTGAAAATGAAGAATAAAATATCTGAAATGAATAATACAATAGAAGGAATTAAAAGTGGGCTACATGAAGCAGAGAATTGAATCAGTGATTTGGAAGACAATATAGAAAAGAAAACACCCTATTAAAGCAACAAAAACAAAAAAAAGACTTAAAAAAAACAAGCATAGTTTAAGAAAACTTTGGAACATTAACAATATTTGCATCATAGGGGTACCAGAAGAAGACAGTAAGAGATAGAAAATCTGTTTGAAGAGGTAATGACAGAAAACTTCTTTAACCTTGTAAAAGAAAAATATCACACAAGTTCAGGAACCACACAGAGTCCCAATCACGACAAAACCGAAGAGACCCACACCAAGACATGTCATAATTAAAATGACAGTTACAAGACAAACAATCTTCTTTTAAATATATTTTATTGATTATGCTATTACAGTTGTCCCATTTCTCCCCCGTCATTCCCCTCCACCCTACACACCCTCTCCCACCCACCTTCCCCCCTTTAGTTCATGTCCATGTGTCATAAGTTCTTTAGCTTCTACATTTCCCATACTATTCTTGCCGTCTCCCTGTCTGTTTTCCACCCACTATCTATGCTACTCATTCTCTGTACCTTTTCCCCCTCTCTCCTCCTCCACACCCCTGTTGCTAACCCTCCATATGATCTCCATTTCTGTGGTTCTGTTCCTGTTCTAGCTGTTTGCTTAGTTTGCTTTTGTTTTAGGTGTGGTTCTTAATAGCTGTGAGTTTGCTGTCTTTTCACTGTCATATTTTTATCTTCTTTTTCTTAGATAAGTCCCTTTAACATTTCATATAATAAGAGCTTGGTGATGATGAACTCCTTGAACTTGACCTTATCTGAGAAGCGCTTTATCTGTCCATCCATTCTAAATGACAGCTTTGCTGGATAGAGTAATTTTGGATGTAGGTCCCTGCTTTTCAAGATTTCAAATATTTCTTTCCAGCCCCTTCTTGCCTGGAAGGTCTCTTTTGAGAAATCAGCTGACAGTCTGATGGGAACTCCTTTGTAGGTGACTGTCCCCTTATCCCTTGCTGCTTCTAGAATTCTCTGCTTCATTTGAATCTTGGCTAATGGAATTACGATGTGCCTTGGTGTGTTCCTCCTTGGGTCCAACTTCTTTGGGACTCTCTGAGCTTCCCGGACGTCCTGGTAGTCTATTTCCTTTGCCAGATTGGGGAAGTTCTCCTTTATTATTTGTTCAAATAAGTTTTCCACTTGTTGCTCTTCTTCCCCTTCTGGGACACCTATAATTTGGATGTTGGGACGTTTAACGATGTCCCGGAGCTTCCTAAACCTCTCCTCATTTTTTTGAATTCTTGTTTCTTCCTTGTTTTCTGTTTGGTTGTTAGTTTCTTTCTTCTGGTCTACTCCATTGATTTGAGTCCCAGTTTTCCTTCCATCTCTATTGGTTCCCCATGCATCTTCCTTCATTTCACATATTGTAGCCTGCATTTTTTCATCTAATTTGTGAGCAAAATCAACCAATTCTGTGAGCATTTTGATGACCAGTACTTTGAACTGTGCATCTGATAGGTTGGCTATCTCTTCACTGCTAAGAGGAATTGGCTCTGGGGCTTTGATTTTTTCTCCGGTTTGAGCCATTTTTGGTGGGGTTTTCTTTTTTGTTTTGTTTTGGTTTTAGTCTGGTTGCGGCTATTACGTATGAGGGGTGGAGCCTTAGGTATTCCTCAGGGCGGGGCAGCCCAGTCGCTGGGTTGTGACGCTATAGGTGGGGGGCAGGGTCCAAGAGGGAACAGTGGTGCCTGTTCTGCTCTCTCCTGGATTCAGTCCCTTCTGCCACTTCCCCTTTGCCTGGACTGTCTGCGCTCGCGAATGTGGGACCCCCTGGTCAGCCAGCCGCCTTGTGTGGCCTCACTGGTTCTGCACAGTTGCCTCCCTGTGCCCCGGGGTCCGCCAGCTGCTGCCTGTGCACCTGGGAACTGCCAGCCGCTGCTGCTTGCGTTCCCAGGTCCGCACCTCTACTTTCTCCTGCTGAGACTCCGCCCCTCTTACCAGTCTGGATGAATGGTTGTTGGACTTCCGTACAGTTCAATTTTCTATCAGTTCCGGTTGTTTTCTTGTTTCTAAATATTTGTTGTCCTTAATTTTGGTTGTGAGAGGAGGCACAGTGTGTCCGCCTACACCTCCATCTTGGCCGGAAGTCTTTTTTTCCTTTTTTTAATCCTCACCCAGGGGCATTTTCCACGGCTAATTTGGTGAAGGAAGCATGACCCATGGACATGAGCAGGGGTGGGGAGATTGTTTGAGGAAGTGGGGGATACTTTGGCAGCGGGTAGCACAGGCCTTTTGGGAGGGAGAAAACACCCAGGTGACCGAACTGTGGGGCCCGCCTTCGGCGGGGAGGCGGTTGGGACAAGGGGGAAGGTAAAAAAATGAGGCCGACAAACAATCTTAAAGGCAGCAAAAGAGAAGCAGTAAAAGAGAAGCAAAAGGGAGCTTGCATGAGGCTGTTGGCTGATTTTTCAACACAAACACTTCTGACCAGAAGGGATTGACATGAAGTATTCAAAGTAATGTAAAGCAAGGACCTGCAACTAAGACTATCACTTAAAATTGAAGGCAAAATAAACAGCTTCCAGGGGAAAAAAAGAGGCTAAAGGAGTTCATTACCACCAAACCAGCATTGCAAGAAATGTTAAAGGAACTGCTTTAGGAAGAAGAAACAGAGGAGCATAGGTATAAAGAATAAAATGTCAATGAATAAGTACCTATAAATAACCTTAAATGTAAATGGATTAAATGCTCTAATCAAAAGACATAGGCTAACAGAATGGATGAGGAAAACATGACCCATACATATGCTGTCTACAAGAGACCTAACTCAGAACAAAAGATTTACAAAGAAAAGTGAAGGGATGGAAAAAATATTCCATCCAAATGGAAACAAATAATAAAAGCTGGGGTAGCAATACTTACAGCTAAAAAAATAGATTTCAATCAAAAGCTACAACAAGAGACAGAAGGTCACTAATAATACTAAAGGAATCAAACCAACAAGAGGATATAATCCTTGTAAACATATATATACCCAATATAAGAGTAACTAAATATAATTAAAACATTTTGGTGGACATTAAGGAAGAAATTGACAGCAGTACAGTCTTAGAAGGGAATTTTAACACCCCACTGTTACTATTGGATACATCTCCCAGTCAAAAAATCAGTAAGAGAACAGTGACCTTAAATGACACACGATCAAATGGATTTAATTGGTATTTACAGAATGTTTCATCCCAAAGTAACAGAATACAAATTTTTCTCAAGTGCACATGGATCATTTCTTAAACATGTTGACCACATGTTAGATATAAAATAAGTCCTAACAAATTCAAGAAGATTGAAATCATATCAACCATTTTCTCAGATCACGATGGCATGAAACTAGAAATCAACCTCAATAAAAAAACTGAAAGACGTTCAAATATATGGAGGCTAAAGAGCATGTTACTGCATGATGAATGCTATCATTGAGAGTAAGGAAGAAAAAAAAATTACCTTTGAACAAATTAAAATGAACACACAACAACCTCAAATCTATGGGACACAGCATTAGCAGTCCTGGGAGGGAAGTTCATAGCCTTGCAGGTCTACCTTAGGAAACAACAAAAATCTCAAGCAATCTAACCAGAACTAGAAAAACAAAAAACAAAGCCCAGAGTGAGTAGAAGAAAGGAAACAATCAAGAACAGAGTGAAAATAAATGACATAGAGACTAAACAATTGAAAGGATCAATGAATCCAGGAGCTTTTTCCTGGGTATCTGTTGTTGAAAAGATAAAATTGACAAATCTTTAACCAGGCTTATCAAGAAAAACAGAGGACGCAAATAAATAAAACCAGAAGTGAAAGAGAAGTAATAGCTAACACAGTCATACAAAGGATTGTGATAAAACTATATGCCAAGAAACGGAACAATGTAGGCAAAATGGATAAATTTCTAGAAACATTTGGATCGTTTTCCTGATCCAAAACTTAATTAGGAAGAAGCAGAAAACTTGAATAGACAGATAACTAATGAAGTTGAAGCAGTAGTAAAAATACTCCCAGCAAACAAATGTCCTAAACCAAATCGCTTCACATGTGAATTTTACCAAACATTCAAAGAACTAACACCTATCCTCTCAAATTATTCCAAAAAATTGAAGAAGATGTAAGACTTCCGAGCTCTTTTTATGAGGCCGGTATTATCCTAATTCCAAAACCAGACAAAGACACAACAAAGAAAGTTAAGTTACAGGCCAATATCTTACTAAACATAGATGCTAAAATCTTCAACAAAATACAGGAAACTGGATCCAGCAGTACATTAAAAATATACGCCATGATGAAGTTGGATTTACTCAGAGGATGCAAGGTTGGTACAATATTCACAAATAAATGGAAGCATACAGAGTCTGTTCAGAAAGTATCCATCCATGTACTATGAAAAATAGGCATTTACTGAAGAAGATACAAGATACAACAAACACTTTACATAGGATAATGATGCCTCAGTTTCCTTCAAAGTATGCACCTTGCAACCTCCCACAGTTCTCCCAGCATCTCTTTCACTGTTCAAAACACTTTGCAAAATCCTTTGTTGAAATTACCATTAGCTGCCCTGTTGTATTTTCCTGAATCTCAATAACGGTCCGAAATCTCTTCTCTTCTCAATCAAGGAAACACAGTTAACATGATCTTGATCTTGATGTGACTTTCTCACCCAGCCTTTGGGTATGGAGAACCAGGTGAATTCCATTGGGACACTGGGCCTTTGTTTCTGGTGATATCTCATTGTGGTTTTCATGGATGTCGTAGTTGTGGACCTATAATTCATCTCCCATTATGACCTTTTTGAGGAAATCTTTATCATTGGTAGCAGTTTGAATCAAGTCATTAGCATCTGCAGCACAATGTTCCTTCTGCTCTGGTACTAACAGCTGTGAAATGAATTTTGCAGCACTTACCATGCAAAGATCCTGCATCAGAATTTCAGACATGGTAGTTTTTGGAATCCCCAGATCAGTTTCTGGGTCTCACATTGTCATTCACTGATCTTTGTTCATTGAAACCCATACATGTTTAGCATTCTCAGGTGTTTTGCTTATTGGGGGCCTCCACAATGTGGATCACTTTCAACAGATTCTTGACCATCTTCAAAGCATTTACACCATACTTTTATTTGTCCTGCACTCGTTGCATTGTTCCCAAAAGCCATCTGAATCATCCTAATACTTTCCACTGAGGAATGTTCAAGCTTAATGCAAAATATGATGTAAATTCATTGTTCTACTCCTTCAGTCATTTTGAATGCCATAGCCACACAGTACACATGCTTGCTCAATAGTGTCTCCTATCCCCACCTACTACTACAATGGAGTTGTCATTGTTCATGCTTGCGCCTTCCAGTCCACTCTGCTTGACTGCCAGCTTACACTGGTATCATGTAAACTGTTCTTATTTTACTAACAATGGCTGGACTTTTTCCAGACCAGCTTTGTGTACTGCGTTCATATATTGGAAGAAATAACTTCATTAAAATGCCCATACCACCCAAAGCAATATATAGATTCAATGCAATTCCTATTAAAATACCAACAGTATATTTCACAGATCTAGAACAATATTTCAAAAATTTATATGAAACCTAAAAAGACCCCAAATAACCACAGCAATCTTGAGAAAAAATATACTTAGAGGTATCATAATACCTGATATCAAAGTATACTATAAGGTCACTAATAAAAACAGCCTGGTACTGACATAAGAACAGGCATATAGATCAATGGGACAGTACAGAGCGCCCAGAAATAAAACTACATTTTCATGGTCAGTTAATATTTGACAAAGGATACAAGAGCATGTCTTGGAGTAAAGATAATCTCTTCAATAAACGGTGTTGGAGAAACTAGACTGGTACTTAAAAAAAATGAAACTAGACAACCAACTTACACTGTACACAAGAATAAACTCAAAATGGATAAAAAAAAAAACTTAAATGTAAGTCATGAAACCATAAAATTCCTAGAGGAAAACTTAGGTAGTAAAATTTCAGATGTCTTGCTTAGCATAATTTTTGCCAACGTTTTTCCTAGGGTAGGGGGAACAAAGGAAAAAATAAACAGATGGACTACATCAAATTAAAAAGCTAATGCATAGCTGAAGAAACCATCATCAAAATGAACAGGGAGCTCACTGTATAGGAAAACATATTTGCCAATGATACTTCTTAGAAGGATTTAATTTCCAAAATATGTAAAGAACTTACATGTCTCAATACCAGGAAGACCAACATTCCAATTAAAAAATGGGCAGACTTAACTGGAATTGACTTTACTGCAAGGAGGACATACAGATAGCCCATAGACATGTGAAAATACGCTCAGCATCACTACTCATCAAAGAGATGCAAATTAACACCACAATGAGATATCACCTCACACCTGCCAGAATAGCTAAGTAAATCAACAAAAAACAAGTGCTGGTGGGGATAAGTTGAAAAGGGAGTGCCAGTGCACTGTTAGTGGGAATGCAGAATGGTACAGTCACTGTGGAAAACAATATGGAAGGTCCTTGAAAAGATTCTGAGCTATCTTTTGAGCAATTCCACTTCTGGAAATATATCCTGAGAATCGTGAAACACCAATTCTGAGGAATATCTGCATCCCTATATTCATAGCAGTGTTATTTATAATAATCAAGATCTAGAAACAGCCTAAGTGCCCATAAGTAGATGAGTGGATAAAAAAGCTGTGATACATTTATACAACAGAATACTATGCAGCAGTAAAAAAGAAGGAACTCTTACCTTTTGCAACATCATGGATGGACCTACAGACAGTTGTGAAATAAGCCAGTCAAAGAAAGACAAATACCATGTGATCTCACTTATATGTGGACTTAGTGAACAAAATAAACTAACGAGCAAAAGAGAGTCAGAGGTGTAGAAACATGGAATTGACTGAGAGCTATGAGAGTGGATTAAGGAGGTGGGGGCTCTTGCAAGAAGTCTAAGGGATTAGCCAAGAAACATATATGCATGACCCATGAACAGGACAGTGGTGTGGGGATTCCCTGAGAGAGTGTGGCAAAGGGAGAAAAAGTGAGACAACTGTAATAGCATAGACAATAAAATATAATTTTTTTAAATAGTAATAAAATATTAGTCCTAAAATTCTGTCTTTTTTAAACTTACAAGTATTATTTTATGCCATATCTATATAGATTAACCTATTACTAGCCTATACCACTTTTTTGGTCTTTTCCTATTTCTGATCTTCAGTAAAGGATCTCTGCCCTTCCATCTGATGTATAAATATATCCTTTAGAATTTCCTATAGGTGGGGTTGTGTGTATCACACATGTGAGTTTTTGTTTGTCTTCATTTTTGAAATTTATTTTTGATCTCAATGAAAACTGATATTCATAGTTACTTTTTAAGTTCATTAAAGATATTTCATTGTGTGTTGGCTTTCATTATTGCTGTCGAGGAACTTATTATAATTGTTTTTAACTTTTGTAGTTTTGATATTTAGAAGTTTCTCTAGTTCTTATTCAAAACTGCCTTGTTTTGTATGATCTTCACTTTACCCATGGTTTTAATTTTTTCCATGTCCTGTAATTTATTTGAAGTTTTTGTGGATCATATTTTTTTTCTGTTCTTCCATGATACCTTATTTACTTTTATAATCTTTGACTATGAACTCCTTTCTTGTGGTACTATCAGTGAAAGTTTTTGAAGATCTAAATATAAGGTGTGTGCCTTAAGAGTTTTTTTTTGTTGTTGTTGTTTTTCTGTTCAAGGAGCTGATAACAATTTTGGAATGAGACCACATTAATCTCATTCTTAGTGTGATGTTTTTCTGAGCACCCTGGAAATATGAATGTGGGCAAAAAATTCACATGAGATTCAACTTATAGTTATAAATTCTAAGGATTTTTTTTTCCATTCACCACTTCTTTTGTGAAGACAGTTTTCCTTGCAGTCCCTTAGCTGGGGACAAAGGAAGGAAGGGACTGAGGTTTCTAGTACACCCTCCTACTGATTATTCAGGCTTTTGGAGTCCCAGCTTTGTACAGAAGCTAGATTCTGCCAGCCAACCACCACCCTAATTCAGTAAAAAGTTAAGCTATTCAAAACCGTAATCACATTTGAGAAAAGTGCAAAATTTTAAAGTATATCTAGCATTGTTTGGGTGTTCAGATGTAGTCAGTATACGTAAATGCCAAATCACAAATGGCAGTTTTGTTTTTGTTTTTAATTTAAATTATTTTACCGTTCAGTTACAGTTGTCCATATTTCCTCCCCAAATGGCAGGGTTTTTTTTTTTTAATGAAGTAGGACTACTCAATTAGATAATCTATTGTGTCTGTAATAGCAAGATAGTTATAGTATGACCTCTCAGCCAAAAATATAAAAGTACACTTGTTCAACAAAACATCCAGATATTTCTAAAATAGTGTTTTTATTGTGTATTTGTTTTAATAAATTACATTATGATAGTACAGAAAAATAACCAGTGACAGACATACCTTGCTTTTCATTTAAAACCCAAGAATAGTCACATTTCATTGCTTTTGCACGTCACTGGTAGAGGAAACATTCTCATTCTTGAAAAATTAAGAATAAGATAAATTACTATATTTTTCCTCATTTGTTGTTCTAATTTCCCCCCAAATTTTATATGCTTAATTTCTTTTTGATGCAGCTTTATGGAAATAAAATTCATACACCATACAATTCACCTACTTAAAATGTAAAAATCAGGTTCTGGCCAAGATGGAGGCAAAGGTAGATAAGATTCACTTCCTCACACAACCAAGAGGATAACAACCAAATTAAAAACAAAAGTCAGCAAGAACTTCCAGAAAATCAAACTGTGGAAGTCTGACAACCAAGGACTTAAAGAAGAAGCATTCATCCAGACTGGTAGGAGGGGTAGAGCAGGCACATGACAAGGTAGCAGCTGGCAGTCTGGGGCAAGCAAGGAGGTGGCTGGCAGACCAGAATATCCTACATTTGCTTGAGGACAAGCCAGGAGGAACAACTGGGGAGCGAGACAGACTACACAACCCAGAGTTCCAGTGCAGGAAACTAAATCCTCAAAACCTCTGACTGTAAAAATCTGTGAGGGCTGCAGCGGCAGCAGAAACTCCCAGTCTCACAGGAGAGTCCATTGGAGGGGCCCACAGAATCCTAGAACTCACATAAGCCCACCCACCTGGGAATCAGTACCTGAAAGGGCACAATCTGCTTGTGGGAGCAAGGGAAGTGATGGAAAGTGAGGTGAGAGCAGAGTAAGCTAACAAGCAGCATTCTTCCCTTTCTGAGCCTCCCCCACATACAGCACCACAACACAGCCAAGTGGACTGTCCTGCCCTGGTGAATACTTAAGCCTCTGCCCCTTACAACGTAATGGCTACACTGAAACAAAGAAATATGGCCCAAATGAACACATCAAAACTCCAGAAAAAGAACTAAGTGATGGGGAGATAGCCAAGCTATCAAATGCAGAGTTCAAAACATTGGTAATCAGGATGCTTACAGAAATGATTGAGTATGGTTGCATAATAAAGGTAGAAATGAATGGTATACAAAGTGAAATAAAGAAAAATATGCAGGGAACCAACAGTGAAGGGAAGGAAACTGGGACTCAAATCAAGGATTTGAACAAAAAGAAATAAACATCCAAGTGGAACAGAGTGAAGAAACAAGTATTAAAAAAAAAATGAGAGGCTTAGGAACCTCTGGGACAATGTTAAACATTCCGACATCCAAATCATAGGTACGCCAGAAAGAGAAGTGGTGCAAGAAATTGAAAACTTATTTGAATAAATAATGAAGGAAAACCTCCCCAATCTGGCAAAGGAGATAGACTTCCAGGAAGTCCAGGAAGCTCAGAGAGTCCTAAAGAAATTGGATCCAAGAAGAAACACACCAAGGTACATCATAATTACGTTACCTGAGGTGAAACATAAGGAGAGAATCTTAAAAGCAGCAAGAGAAAAGGAGACAGTTACTGCATAAGACTATAATCTGATTTCTCAAAAGAAACCTTACAGGCAAGAAGGAGCTGGAGAGAAATGTTCAAAGTCATAAAAGGCAAGGACCTACATCCAAGATTACTCCATGCAGCAAAGCTATCATTTAGAATGGAAGGAAAGATAAAGTGCTTCCCAGATTAAGGTAAAGGAGTTCATTACTACCAAGCCTTTATTATATGAAATGTTAAAGGGACTTATCTAAGAAAAAGAAGATCAAAACTATGAACAGTAAAATGACAACAAACACAACTATCAACAACTGAACCTAAAAAAACAAACTAAGCAAAGACTAGAACAGAAACATCATCACAGAAATGGAGATCACATGGTGGGTTATCAGTGGGGAGGGGGAGAATGGGGGACAGGTACAGGGAATAAGAAGCATATATATTAGGTACAAAATAGACAGGGAGAGGTTAAGAATAACATAGGAAATGGAGAAGCTGAAGAACTTGTATGTACAGCCCATGGACATGAACTAAGGGGTGGGGGGATATTGGATGAGGGAAGGATGCATGGGCGAGGAGGCTAAAGGGGAGAGAAAAATGGGACAACTGTAATAGCATAATCAATAAAATATACTTTAAAATAAATAAAATGTAAAAATAAGTTATTCTTAGTATAGTCACCAAGTCATTCCACCATCACCACAGTCAATTTTAGAATATTTCATCACCCTGAAAAGAAAGATGTGAACTGTCAAAACTATTTTCTCTGACCTTCCCTAAGAAACCACTATTATACTTTCTGTCTCTGTAGATTTGTGAACATTTCATTTAAATGGAATTACACAACATGTGGCCTTTCGTAGATGGCTTCTTTCAGTTAGTATCATGTTACCAAGGTTAATCCATGTTGTATTTATCAGCACTTCATTGGCTTTATTGCCAAATAGTATTCTGCTTTATGGATATGCCACATTTTATTCATTCAGGAGTTGATAGAACATTTGGAGTGGTTCCACTCTTTGGCTATTATCAGTAAGTAATGCTGCTATGAACATTTACATACAGACTTTTGTGTGGGCATGAATTTTCAATTCTTTTGGGTTATAAACCTAGGAGTAGAATTGTTGGATCACATGATAACACTGTTTAAACTTCTGAGAAACTTTAACACTTTTCCAAAGCAGCTGTACCCTTTACAGTATACGAAGTTTCCAATTTATCTACCCTTTTACCAATACTTGGTATCTCTCTTATAATACTCATCTCAGTGTGTTTAAATTGGTATCTTATTGTGGTTTTGATGTACATTTCTCTAGTGGGTGACAGTGTTGAGCATCTTTTCATGTAACTTGTTCATTTGCATACCCTCTTGGGAGAAATGTTTATTGAGATTCTTTGCCCATTTTTTAATCTAGTTATATCAACACAAGAGGCATTTATTTTTTATGTGCTATCACATCACTGTTTATTGTATGCTTATTTTTATTATTGCTATTTATTATGTACTGTTTTGTGTTCTGATATTTTTGTATTTATACATGTTATTAATAATTTTAATTTTAAGGCTATATAATACAGCCAGTTTATTTTCCAGTTGTGTAATACAACTTCTTTCTTGTTTTGTTAACACTGACAACACATAACTTCTTGCTTGTGTTGAATTATTTTCTTAGCATAACTTTCTAGGAATGGAATTATAAGCTCAAAGAACATAAAGAGCTCCTATATGATGTCACATTACTTGAGCACTAAACTGCTTTTGTTTAATAAACATGCTTTACATTTTATTCATTTATTTTGAAATTGATACACATTTCAAGAATTTCACTTTGAGTGGCAGTATTGTTAATTCTCTATCAATAAACCTCATGATCAAGTTAAATGTGTATTATTTCATCTGAAAAATAATGGTACATATAATGGGATACTTTGTACTGATACTGAACACTGGACAGCCAGTTGCCCAGTTGAGTAAAGATAAACATGACCTACTTAAATTTATTATTTTATGCCATTCTCTACTTTAAACAATAATGTATTTTGTTAAATTTTCTTTAGGCTTCGGGAGCAGGAGAGAAAAGAAGCAGAAGAAGCTAGTCAAAAGGAAATGGAAGAATGGGAAAGAAAACTTCTAGCTCAAGCAGCTCCAACTTGTATGGAGACCATGTGGGAAATTCCAGCTATTGGACATTTCCTTTGTTTAGCCCAGCAAATTCTAAATTTGCCAGAAATAGTCTTTTATGAATTGGAACGTTGTCTTCTGATGCCTCAGTGTAATGCTTTTTTGTCTAAAATAATGACTTCTCTATTAAGTCCTCCTCATCGTAGACCTACCTTACATCGAAGACCTACTTTGCCTTATAGGACCTGGGAGGCAGCACTGAGACAGAAAGTACAGCAGTGGTACACTGCTGTAGGGCAGACTGAAAATCCCAATAGCTGTGCGGAGAAACTTGGGTTGTGTCCTCAGTTTTTTAGAGTTCTTGGAGAAGTTAGTCCATTGGAAGAAAAACCTTTTCATGAACTACCTTTCCAACAAAAAGTGTGGTTACTTAAGGGTCTTTGTGATTTTGTGTATGAAACACAAAAAGAAGTTCAAGATGCTGTACTTGGACAGCCTATTCATGAATGCAGGGAAGTTATCCTTGGTTATGATTATTTGGAGAATGCTTACGTACATTTTCCACAGTTCTGTGGTGCAGATGTACGGATTTATAAGCAAAGACCTTTTCAGGCCCCCGAATTTCCAGTTCCACCCATTAAAATACAAAGAGTACCTCGGATTAAACTGGAGAAATTGAAGTGTGACTATTTTAGTACAAATAATGGAGAACATAAGTGTAGTAGAGAAGGCCTGCCCTCTGCGTTCAAGAAAGAACAAGAAATTAATTTTGATCCAACTTGCTGCCCTGCTAAAATGAACTTGGATAATCATGACATCCCAGTTGAAGTGGAAGTGAAATCCAGCTGTGAAATTAGAATTCATAGGCCCTGTGAAATTAAGAAAACTGATTGTTGTAAAGAAAATTTAGAGAAACCAGGGAGTCCAGGGGAAGTTACTGGCTTTGGAGAGCCTCTTAGTCCAGGTGAAATAAGGTTTATAGAAAATCATGAGAGATATGGTGAAGCTTCCAGAGTAAAGCCTGAACCCAGTCCATTAAAAGAAAATGCTCTAAAGTCTTGCCAGATACATGTAAATGGAAGTCACGGAGATCACCCGGAAATTAATTGCCACAAAGTTGTAAGGGATATTCTATTAGAGCAGTCACTGCAGAGCCACAAGAAACTCAAGCTAACTAAAATGAGAGCAAAAAAGAAGAAAAAGAAAAAAAAGAAATTAAAAGATGTTTTGAGTGAAAATTTACAGAGAAAGCGTGAAGGTCTTCATTCTCTTGCATTCAAGTCTTACAAACCTGAGATCCAGAATAAGTTATTGATCATCAAAAAGAAAGCAAAACACAAGAAGCATAAATCTGGTAAGCTAACACAAATGGGTGAGAATTACATGTAAGTTTTTTCCTTTGGTCATCATTAACAGAATGAAATGCACATAGATGCACTTATGCATGTGTGCATGTTATGTGTTTGTAAAAGTCAAGTTTTATATCATTCCCCATGATTAAAACCCAGAGCAGAAGAAGTTTTATTACTAACAACAACAACAACAGAAAAAAAGAAAAACACTGGTACAATGCATTTTAATTAATTCTCAGCTGAAAATCTTTGGACACTATGTGTTTACATTTCTTTGGACCAGTATCTCCGTAAGTGATGCTGTCCATCACTGATGAGAAGTGGTTTTTCACCTGGGTAAGGGCAGTGCAATGCAATGGGAAAAAAACACTTATCAGGAGAGAGCATTCCCAGAACTAAAGTTCATAGCAACTAGCTTCTTAAACCAAGGCGAGTAAGATTATCTTTCTGGGTCTCAATTTTTTCCCACATCATATATTTTTCAGCACTCTATTTTAGTATGTATTTGTATATCCAGGAAAATGTTATGAAATATAAGGAATGAGCTATATCAACTAATAAGACATGAATCATAATTTTATAAAAGGATTTGTTTGACACTATTTAAATTCAAAATAGTATATTTGTCACAAGCCTATTTAAACAGTAAAACAAAAAAAAAACAACCTATAAATAAAGTAGTATAGTGGTTAGTTGCTCTGTTTCTTAATTACTCAGGTGCTCTTGATTTTCTTATTCTTAGCCTTTTAATCAGTTTAAATGTCTCATTTAAAAGCAGATAATTGACTTTATTAACCCTAATAAAAAGTTCCGATTGAGAAAAACTTGAATAGTATACTAAAATAAGTTGTGGTTTATCATCATTTGTGCCTTTCAATTTTCATTACTTCCCTCAGTAACAAAGATGATTAAGATTTGGCAGTAATTTGATAATGAGTTAGCAAATGAGGGAGTGAATTTAGTTTAGCTGCTATAGTAGCTGCTATAGTAATGATGTAAATCATTAAATACAATTAAATGTATTTTTAAGTGTATATGTAGTGTATCATTGATAAAGAAGTAGTATAAAATTTACTTTCAAGAACAGGCTTAATTTGTTGAACTGAAAACTGTAAAGTGGTCCACATTGATCCAAGCCATAAAAAGCTACAATATTTTAACTTTCAGAAATAAACCTTTTGAATTTACAGACAATCCATTAGGCTATATAAGTTTAATTTGATTGATTTGGCAAGTTCTCTGAAATGTTAGTCTTTGAAATATTAAATAAGATTTATAAATTTGAAAAATTTTCTAATTCCAAAATATGTAGTATTACTTTATTAATAGCATTATTTCCTAAAACCTTTTATTAAGAGTTTATTACCTACTGTTGATGTATTCAGAGTTAATTATGAATTAAAGTGGCTTATAAAATAAAATCACTTGATGTAGCAGAATAAAAATATTAATTGCTACAGATTGGATTGAAACGAATTTATATTTTGACCAAATAAAGTGTTGCTACATTTTTGAAATATAAATATAGAACGTAGATCAGAGAGAAAATTTAGGATAGTTTCAAGTCCAGTTCTAAATAAGTGAATGAAAAAAGTAAGTTCAGCTTTTACTTGTGTACCCTCTCTGTACCTATTTAGTTGAGGAGAAAAGGCCTACAGGCAGGAAATAGAAGAAAATAACGTACTTGTCTATATACTTTCTCATTTTTATCTTCAGAGCAAATTTTAGAAAGTCAGCCTTCAGTGACAAAAATACTTGGATCTGGCAAATACAGTTTCTCTGTCCGTTGTTAGCACTGGGTAAGCATAGGCCAATTCTCTTTATCAGATGCTAAACTTACTGTCATTACAGGGTTACATAAAATGTTATAATAACAACAAAACGTTTGTTTTACATCATTTTGTCCTAACCTTTATTAGGCATGAGACATTGTGTGGCCTTTTATAGTCAGTTTTGGACATACTCTTAATTCAGTATATATTTCCTTTCTTTTTTTTAAGAGTGAGTTCCATTGTCACAAGTTTGGGAGCTGTTCCTCTTATAGATTATAGATTCACATTGCACATTAGTACAGGTCCGCAATGCATTTTATGAAACTCTTGTACCATATATGTTTTGGAATTCAGAAATCTTCAGATTTTAGAAGGGTGTTAGTGATGTATATACTGTTTATTAAATAACATCCTCGGTGTAGCTTGGGGCAACCCCTGTAATCATATACATAAATTCTACAGGAAAAAAAATGTATGAATGGTTAGACCAAATGCAAACCTCCTAATGGTTCAGGTCAGATTTTGCTACCATATCAATTATTTTTTAAAACCTTAGTTTTCAGAATCTTTTGGACTTTAGAATTGTGGATACATAATTGATTCTGTACCTGTATGTTAAGCACTTTGGAAAGTCTTGAAGAAAAAAAAACTATTTAGTTTTCTTTAACTTAGTACTTTTCAATTTTATTTGAACACAGAACCCTTTTTTTCCCCAAGTAATAAATAGTATTGCACAGAATATCCTTTGAGATAAGTTGTATCATTCATGACCAATTTGTGAACCATAATTTAGAGTATACTAAATTCTATTTGTGGTTAATTTGGTCCCTTTTATGTTTTTGGTTTCATCTCCAAATTTAATAAGTTTTTTTTATTACAACAGGAGATAATTTTTAGTAGAAGGCACAAAGGCAGATTGATTGAAATGATTTGATAATTTTAATGTACTTACTACAAGGCAGTTTTGCAACTTGTAAGTATTTTTATCTATTTTTCAGAATTGGAGTTTTCTTCCTGCTTTTTTAAATTTTGAATTCATTTTTAGTTACTTAAGCATGTTTCTTACTCTTGGAAACATTGTAAAATAGAAAAACATTGACTTTTTTTAATGTGCATACTTACAGCACCAGATACTTCTCCTTTATAATACTCATTTATAACATTTATTCATAACAGTTACACTTACTTCTAGGTTATTTTGGTTATTATCTCCCCTTTATTCTGTAACATTCATTTTTTTTAGACTTGATTAAAATTAAGTTTAACAACGTAGCAGTAAATCTGAAAGGATAGTACATTGTCAGCGAAAGTGCTTTTGAGAAAGCAAGCATTGCTTTACATAGATGAGAAAGATTAGAAAATATTTATATACCAGCTGCAAAAATATGTGGTTAAACTTATTTTTAATATGTATCTTGTTATCATAGAGTTGATTTTAGGGTTGAGTCAACTTTCTGGAAAGACAGTTTCCTGTAATAGTCAAAAGTTTACTTAATATAAACTTTGGAAAGACCATTGACCTTTGAGACCATTAGTTTGGATTGTAATGCGCTATATTTGTTAGAGTCTTTATTGCAGAGAGCAGTGTTTTATGGCTTAAAATTGTAAACTGTATTTGCCACTGGAGGTTAAATTTATGGCCAACCTTGGGATCATTGATCCATTGTTTATGACCTCTTGATCTTATAATTAACTAGTAATTGTATGTAAATTGAGAGTTGTTTTTTTTTTTTTTAAGGAAAGACTGTTATTCCTCCTGTACTAGTTCTGTCCAAGTAAACATCAAATACATAACTTTAGTAGGTAAAGACACAGTAACCTCTTTCTCCTACAGTGAATCTGTTTCCCTGCAGCCTGAGGAAATTATGTGATGGAATTACTGAACGTTTTGGGTACAGTTTTGAAAATGGTGATGTCATATAAATGGCAAAAAAAGCCCAAGCTTTGACTGTACAAAGATTAGCTTTTTTGTTTGTTTATGTTTTGTTTCTCAGTATTCTGTAACATTCTTGAGGACAGAAGGATTATTTCTGGTTTTGAATTCCTAGCACTTTGCACAGTGTATAGGAATCTATTGAATAAATAAGTATACACTTGTAGTATGGTCCACTCAGATATAACTAAGATTAACCCTTTAATAGGTATCTTTCATATCCTTTTCAAAGTATTTATATTTTTGAATAGCATCATACTATGTATACCATTTAACAGTCTGTTTTTTCCCCCACGTAATAGTATACTGTGAACATCTTTGTGCAATAAGTAGATTTCTGCAGTAACATCCTAAGTGACTACACAGGATTCTGTTATGTATATTCCGTAGTTATTTAACCAACCTCCTTATTGGACATTTTGGTTCTTTCCAATAATATACTATTATAGATGGTGTAGAGCAGGTAGAGTTGGCTGAAATTAATTAGAAATTTTAAAAATTAGAAGACTTTTTATAAAGCCTGGAGAAACAGACAGAAATTATTGAAGATACATTGATTATTACAAAAAGCTTATGATATTTTAAGTTATTCATTACAGCCAATTTGATTTGGAGGGTTTTTTCTTCCTCACATTGTCATTATTTTTAACCAGGTGATTTTGTAGTAGTTTCTCTAAACTAATTAAAAGAAATAAGACAAGTGGCATTATTCTCTTAACAGGTGAAGAAATTAAGATTCAAAATGGTAAATAACTCATTTTAATAATTGTTAAGTATATGATAAAGACTATACAATAAAATGTCAAGTAGAGGGCAAATCAATGTGTGCTAATAGTCCGGGAACCTTTCTGTGAGGAAGACAGATTTTGAAAATAATGCAGATTGGCTAGATGAAAAATGGTTAATGTGAGCAAAAGCATGGCAATAAAATTAAGTCAGTTGTCACTGACAATGTTAACACAGAGAAACACTTAAGGAAAAGTTGAGCTTTTAGAAGTTGTTTGAATGAGACACTGTGCCATTTTTGGGGTACTAGTTTAAATAATTAAATCATGAGCCCAGTATAAGCAAATGAACATGAAATATCTATGATATGTGTAAAAAGCAATGAACTAATTTATAGGGAATGACTGAGAAAATAAATCTGCAATATTTCCTTATATCTTGGCCCATATTTATAAAAAGACTGTACAGTTCTGTGTTGATAGCACTATAGAATTTAACTATGCGTGTCTTTATGGAGAAAACTTTTAGAGGACTAATTCAAGATGCCAAGGTATAAGAGAGTAAAAGGATAAACTGTATTCTGTGTTCTTTAATTTTATAGCCCTCTATTCTCCCACCATATCCTACCCCCACAAAAACAAATACTTGCCTGATGCTCGCTGTGCCAGGCACTAATTAAGCCTTTATACAAATTGTCTCATTTAACCTTCATAAACACTCCATAAAGTAGATGCTATAATTTTTTCCCATTAAGTAGATTTTATAGATTTAGAAAGATGTTTATTAATGTGTCCAAGGTCACCCAGGTAATAAGTGGCAGGATTAGGAGAAGGGTCTTGCAAGATAATTAGGACATCTTTTAATAGCTACAAAAAGAATTAGGTAAGGAGTAGAAGGTATTTTCAGAAAGAGGAAATTATAAATCCAGATAAGGAATGATTATGTGGCTTTTTATCACAGTGACAGACAAAAATAATACTTTGAGAGAGATATTGCAATAAGTAGCAGAAGTCAACAGCTGATTCAAAATTCGGAATTAAAGGAGAAAAAAGAAATAGGTGTTCAGCGGTTACTGAATTATGAGATAGGTTTTAAAAATTGCCAGTATGATGAGAAATCTGCTCAAGAGAATAGGAGGAAATCAGCTGTTTTATTAAAAGACAAATTGCTTACTTAGAGCTAGAACATTACGGAAATTTCTATAGAATATAGAAATATTAGTTCAAGATTTATATAGAATAGTTCTATATTTATATAGAATATAAATATTAGTTTAAGACATGCACATATAGTAAATAAAAGTCAAGTTTTGACTGTAGTTGTGGCTTAACACTCTAAGCACTTCCCAGATTTATTATTTAATAATACAAATGGCATTGGGTTTTTACTTTTAATAGTGATTAATTTCTTATTACTCGTTCACTATGATTCCTGAAATGAAAACACTGAAAGAGTAATAAATGTGTTGGGATCATTTTTAAACATGGGAAGGCCAAATCTAGGCGGGCATTTAAGTGAAAGTCCCTGAATAGTCTAAGGGACCAAGGAGTGTTGAAAGACAGAGGCAGGGCAGCCAGTTGAAGGAGAAAGGGTAAAGACAATTAATAACAGACTGTAGAAAGAGTTGGATTGGGGGTTATAATCACCTTCATTTTTCTAGTAAGAAGTATATCTCCACATTCTAGAAGACTAGAGTTTTGTGCCTAAATTATAGTGTAGTATAAAATATATTTCTAGTTATACATTCCCTCTCAAGTTGGGCTTCTTTTTCCTTTGAGCTATTCTAAGTATAGTTTTAAAAAGCTTCATTAGGCTGCCCTTGTAAAAAAAAAAATTACCAGGCCATATTAAGGTTTTCTTATTCATTTTCCTCATACAAGCAGAGACTCAACTTTTTGCCCATGTCTGTGTTTTAAGTTCAAGAATTAAGTTGAAATTCTGTGTATGTTTTAAACTGTTCCTGACTTAGGCACAATCTTAGATAATGAGAATTACATTCTGTTTTGTGGGACCAGGTGACTTAGGGCAGTGGAAGCCCACTGGGAGGCAGTATTTAACTTCCTGAAACAAAAATAGATTACCGGATAAAGGTTATATGGTTTTTGTAGTATACTATGCTTCATTTTAAAAGTAAGTATTTAGTAAAAAAGAAGAGCCAGTTTTTTTGAAGAATACAGAAAATTTTGTATTCAAATTGTTTTTAGAGGGTGTAGACTGAAGGTATTAAGTAACAGTGAATGTGCAAATCTTCTAACCTTAATAAAAAGAAAAGCTCTAAAGTCAGTCATGAGCATTTTACTTCACTGCAGAAAGTTTGAAAGAATGCAATATTTTACCACTAAAAAGAGCGCAGTTTTGAAGTGAGACAAATCTAGTGCAAATACATAGTGCAGTGCATGTTAGCTACAAGACCTCCATTGATTTATTTACCTGTTTATAGCCATTATTTTTACCTGTTTTTAAAAAAAGGTAATAGCTACCTTGCTGTATCATTACAAAGATTAATTTGAATAGCAAAGCATAGTACCTAACCTGGTGCTTGGCAGGTTGTAGGAATCAATAAATGGTAACTATGGTTTTTGAGAGGTTAGAATTGCATAATGGAACTTGGACTTTGGTGTTAGGATCCCTGTCTGTAGTGCTTACTTACAGCGTAACACTTGAGTAAGTAATCTTTTTGATCTTCAGTTATTCCATATTAAAATGGGGAATTGCCTACTTTGGAGGGGTTATTTTGAGATTTAATGAGGTAACTTATATAAATCACCTTATGTAGTAAGCTTCCAATAAATGGTAGTTTTCTTAGTATCACTCCTAGTTCATGTTGTGAAAGTCTGGGGAATTGTGTAAATTATTTAAAGTTATTGTCAGTGTTTTCCTTGTTATAAAATGGTCTCCAGTGGACCTTAAGCATAGTAAACCCGCTCCCTTTTCCTATCCCCAAGCTGGTGAAATTTCTGATGAAAAGTAAGATTCTTGTATTTAAGGGTCATTTCTCATATATGCTAAATAGTGTAAATACAAAATGAATAATGTGATTTCTGTTATCAGCAATTCACAATCTAGTCCTGGCTGGTGTGGCTCAGTGGATAGAGTGCTGGCCTGTGAAACAAAGACTCACTGGTTTGATTCCTAGTCAGGGCACATGCCTGGGTTACTGGCCACGTCCCTGGTTGGGGGTGCTTGAGAGGCAACCACACATTGATGTTTCTCTATCTTTTTCTCCCTCCCTTCCCCTTTCTCTAAAAATAAATTTAAAAAATAATAATATGCAATTCATAGTCTAGTAAGGAAGACAAACATAAATGGATCACTATAATACTGTTTGATAAGTGTTACAATAATTGATATATGTACAAAGTAGTGGTAGAAAGAGGGCATGAGCAAGAACTGAAATAAATGCATATGTTAATAAAAGAATTTGAAAAAGGTTATGATTAAGTATTTTGTTTAGACTCTTAACACCATAGCTAGCTATGGTAGATAATAACTAACATTTATCGACCACCTACTGTGCCTACCAGTATTCTAAACTCTTCACATGTTTTAACTCATTTAATTCTCACAAAGTAGGTAATATCATTATCCCTGTATTACAGATGAAGAAACTGCATAAGAAAATAAAGCAGTTGTTCAAGGTCTTCCAGCTAGTAGGTTGTTATAGCTGGTATTCAAACTCAGGTAGTTTAGTTCCAAAACTCAAGCTTAAAAGCACCATGCAGCACTACCTCCAGTTACTTAATAACATCTAAGTATCCAATGACATGGTGAAAGAAAATGCCCAGTAACCACCTCAGCTTCTTTTTTCTTTTCCAATTACACTTTACATTTATATTATTCTGTATTAGTTTCAGACGTACAGATAGTGGTTAGATAATCATGTACTTTACAGAGTGGTTCCCCCAATATTTCAAGTACCTGGCCCCATTTATAGTTATTGTACTGTTCTTGACTATATTCCCTATCCTATAATTTATATCTCTGTGACTATTCTGTAACTAGCAATTTGTGCCTCCTATTTCCTTCCCCTTTTTCACCCAGTCCCCTAATCCCCCTTCCTTCACTCAACCATCACTCTGTTCTTTATATTTATGAGTCTGTTTCCATTTTGTTTGTTTTTCTTTAGATTCCACATCTAAGTTAAATTTAATGGTATTGGTCTTTCTCTTGACTTAATTTACTTACTACCTCAGCTTCCTAATCCATTCAAATAGCATGGCTGCTAGAATTAACTGAGAATTCAGTACCTGAATTTAGTGCTTGTATAGCAACAGTATGAAATTCATTGAGAATTCGAGGGTGACCTCTGTTATGCTGATAAGTGAACACAAAATAAAGTGATTTTAAAAAACTAGTTATAGTAGTGCTGGAGTTAGGGGTGGGGGAAGGAGGAGCTGAAGGATTTCATTTCCTTCAAATTGATGTTTTATAGCCTTCCCAGCTTTAGATCAGTAAGGTTATTAAATCTTTTCTCATGAATTTTAAATAATAGTAAAGGTGGCATATGGAGGAAAGGCACCCTGGCTTTGAGATCCATGAGTGCCCTTGAGAGGTGCCTATTGCACTGTTTAGAAATCAGTAATTACTAGCTACATTTTAGAGATCCCAAGAATTTAATCACTTTTCCCTGAATGTTGCTTGTTTAAACACCCTGTCCAGTTACCTGTTTCTGTAGGAGTTAGTTCTGGTGTATAGCTACTGTGTAAGCACAGAAGCAAATAAAAAATTATGTTAGCTTATTTTAATTTAATTAAAAGCAAATACAAATGAAAGCAGGTTGATAGTTATTAGAACCAGACAATAAAACCCATGTGAACCTCAGTGACTCAAAATTTGCAGTTCAAGCATATTATATGCATTTATTGAGTTAGAAGTTACCTATATTACCGTTCTGTGATATGATTAAAGAGGAATACAAAAGAAAATACGACTGTTTTATAAACTGGAATTGTGCCTGGTGCCTATAAGTAGAATAAAATGTTGCAATCAAATTGACTGTTTTCAGTGAGGAAATTGAAACAACTATCACAGACCTCCCCAAAAATGAAAGTTCGGGACCAGATGGCTTTACTAGTATATTTTACCAAACATTCAAAGATGTGATGCCTATCCTTCTCAAACTCTTCCAGAAAATTGTAGAAGAGGCAATACTTCCTAACACATGTTATGAGGTCAACATAACATTGATACCAAAATCTGCCAAGGATAACACAAAAAAGAGAAATGCAGATCAATATCTGATTAATAGAGATGCAAAAATCTTAAAATACTTGCAAATTGAATAAAACAATACATTAAAAAAATACATCGTGATCAAGTGGGATTCATTCCAGGGGCGCAAGAATGGTTCAACATACAGAAATCGATCAATGTACTATACCATATGAACAAAACAAGGGATAAAAATCACATGATTTTTTTTCAGTAGATGCAGAAAAAAACATTTGATAAGGTACAACATCCATTTATGATTAAAACACTCAATAAAATGGATATAAAAGGAAAGTACCTCAACATAATAAAGACAATATATGACAGACACTCAGCCAATATCATACTCAATGGTGAAAAACTCAAATCCTTTCCTCTAAAATCAGGAACAAGACATGGAGGCCACTCTCATCACTCAGCATAGTTATGGAAGTCCTAGCCAGAATATCTAGGCAAGAGAAAGAAATAAAAAGCATTCAAATTGGGAAGGAAGAAGTAAAAGCATCACTCTGTAGATGACATGCTTCTGTATATAGAGAATCCTAAAGACTCCACCAAAAATACTATTAGAAACAAATAAATATGGTAAAGTAGCAGGGTACAAAATCAATATGAAAATCCACTGTTTTCCTATATATTAACAATGAAACCAGAGAAAGAAATGAAAATAATTCCATTTGCAATTGGAATCCAAAAGGATAAAATACCTAGGAATAAACACAGTGTGTAAAGGACCTATATACTAAAAGCTACAAAGTATTATTAAAAGAGATTGAAAGAGGTGCAGTGAAATGGAAAGATATGGATGTTCATGGATTAGAAGAGTCAACATAGTTAAAATGGCCATATTACCCAGAGCCATATACAGACATAATGCAATTCCCATCAAAATCCCAATGTCACTTTTTAAAGAAATAGAACAACAACAACAAAAAACCCTATAAGATTTGTATGGAACCAAAAGACCATGAATAGCAAAAGCAATCCTGAGAAAAAAGAATAAAGCTGGAGATATCACACTGCCTGACTTCAAATTACACTACATAAGCTATGATAATCAAAACAGCATGGTATTGGCAGAAAAACAGACACACAGACCAATGGAAGAGAATTGATAGCCCAGAAATAAAACCACATGTGTATGGGTAAATAATGTTTGACAAAGGCACCAAAAACACTATGGAAAAGAGAAGTCCTCTTTAATAAATGGTGCTGGGAAAATTGGAAAGCCACATACAAAAGAATAGAACTAGACTACGATTTGTTTCCATGTACAAAAATTAATTCAAAGTGGATCAAAGACCTCAGTGTAAGATCTGAGACAATAAATTACATAAAAGAAAACATATGTAGTAAATTCATGGACCTTGATCTTACAGAAAATTTTATGAATTTGACCCCAAAGGCAAGGAAATACAGGGAAAAATAAATGAATGGGACTATATCTAACTAAAAGGATTCGGCACAGCAAAAGAAACTCACAACCAAACAAAAAGGCAGCCAAGCAAATGGGAGATGATATTTGCAAACAACCCCTCTGACAAGGGGTTAATATTCAAAATATGTAATTCATACAGCTTAATACCAAACAATCCAATTAAATGGGCAGAGAACCTGAATAGACATCTCTCCCAAAAGGACATATAAACAGCCAACATATGATGTCTTTCCAGAAGGTATCCAGCCATGTAATATGAAAAATAGAGACATTTTCTGAAGATACAAGAAACATTGTACATAGGACAATGATGACTCAAGTCCCCTTCAAAGTAGGCACTGTGGGACTTCACTCAGTTCTCCCAGTCACCATTAGATGCCCTGTCATATTTTCCTGTATCTTATCGACAGTCTGAAATCTTTTCCCTTTCAAAGGATTTTAGTTTTGGCCAAAAAACTGCACGAGATGTGATGCATGAGCGGACAGGTTATTGTGATGAAGCTGCCAATCTCCAGTTACCCATAGCTGCGGCCCTCTGAATCATCTTGAATAGTTTCCATAGGGAAATGTTCAAGCTTAATGCAAAATCTAATGCAGATTTGTGGATCTACTCAGTCATTTTGAATGCCATGGCCACACAGTACACATGCTCTCTCAATGGCATCTACTGCCCCCACTGACTAGTACAGTGAAGTCGCTGTTGTTCACACATGCACATTCCAGTCCACTCTCATTGGTTGCCAGGTTACATAGATGTCACACAAAGTGACTAGAGTTACAGTAACAGGGGCTTGACTTTTTCTGGACAGACCTCATATATGTGAAAAGGTGTTAAACTTCACTAGCTATTAGGGAAATGCAGAACAAAACTACAATGAGATACTGCCTCACACCTGTTAGAATGGCTATTATCAACAAAACAATAACAAGTGTTGAAGAGGTTGTGGAGAAAATGGACCCTCCTTCACTGCTGATGTGAATATAAACTGGTACAGCCACTATGGAAAACAGTATGGTGGTTCCTCAAAAAATTAAGAATAAAGTTACCATATGAACCCGCAGTCCGTCTTCTGGGTATATATCCAGAAAACTCTCAAACATTTATTCACAAAGATATATGCACCCCTATGTTCATCGCAGCATTATTCACATTGGCCAAGACATAGAAACAATCAAAGTGTTCTTTGGTGGAAGATTGGGTAATGAAGATCTGGTACATATGTACTATGGAATACTACTCAGCCATAAGAAAAAAATGTAATATTGCCATATGCAACAACATGGGTGGACCTTGAGTATATTATGCTAAGTGAAATAAGTCAGAAAAAGCTAAGAATCATATGATTTCACTTGTGTGGCATATAAAGCTGGAACTCAATAAACACAACAGAACGGTGGTTACCAGAGGGAAGGGGTGAGGAGGCAGTAAAGGGGGCCAGATTCTTATCTGTATAGGAAAATATTTTAAAAGGAGCGATATATGTGTATGTAGAGCAAAGTTAACTTTATGTACTTACTCATTTTCCTTTTTGAAAAAGTAACCTTTAAGTTGATTTTAGCTTACAAATGATTGTAAACTGAAATTAACTTTTAAACATTTCCAGTTAATTCCTTATCCACTTACGGAGTTTGTAATCTTGAGGAAACAGGGTTTCCATTTTATAATTCTTTGTTATTCTCATGAATTGTATTTGCTGTGTATCTCATGTTTGTCGAATACTTAACAACCAGCTTATTAGTTGATTTTGCTAATTGCAGATGGGGAAAAAACATTTACTTCAGTGCGATCCTTACTAAAAATAGAGGTTATATGCATGTATATTTCCCTTTTGTCAGGTAAAATACAGAGTAGATACACTTCAGTATATGCTATGAATTTGATTTTTTTAAGAATATAGATTTATTTTTCCCAGTGCTTTTTGATTGCACAAATGATTAGGTGCACTTTAAAGGGAGATGTTTACTTTGTTTTAAAGCTGGTTACTGAATACTGCCAAAGGCAACCCTTGAGGAAGGATTAGGTGAATGCAGAACTAAAGGGATAGAAAGACATTGTTTCCTGAGCTATTGAGAGTATTTTTACATTGGATTGGCTAAATAGACCATAGTCTTCAGAGTATAATCTATCCAGGCTCCTGAGTACAAAAGTTACTCTTAAAGGTAAGGGTTTTTTTCCCCTTACATAATCTCGTTTTAAGTTGTGATTTAGATTTTAACTGAGTTATAGTAATGTGACTTTTTTTTTTTTTTTTTACCAAACCTTATGGCAATAGACTCTGATTATGTGCAACACATTGGAGATTGTAATAGTTTTTCTTGTATAAGGAAAACAGCATTTGTTAATATGTCTGTTACAGGTAGTTACAGTTTAATGTTTGCTTTTACTAGGGCTTGTTTTGATTCATCATTTTTATTTGACTCACTAGAATCCATCTGTTATAATTTAACTTTCAAGGTTCTTTGTAGATTTTTTTGTTGTTGTTGTTGTTAATGAAGGGCTATTAACAACATTATGAAGTTTTTCTCTTTTAATCTTGAAAGGAAAAAAATCCATATCTAAAAAAGCAGTCACAAAGAAGAGGAAAACTGTCACGAAGTCATCTACTGTACCAGAATTTCAGGTAAGAGTTTCAATTTTCTCTCAATATTTTTTAGTTTAATTTTTGTGTTGGTGTTTGTATTGTTTGTCAAGAAATTGGCTACGTTTCTCTGTAGCGCACGTACTTTCAATGAAATGTTTCCAACTGTGACTTTTCCCTGCAAGTGTAGACATAGCTAGTACTTATGAGGTAATCTAGTATTTCAAATTTGTTTTACCTCCCTCTATTTTTGTCTCTGAGAGTAAAAAACCTGTTTTTATGTACTATACTGTTTTGTAGAAGTACTTTTAATAGCAATACATAAAAAAGTAAATGTGTAAATAAAAGTCTCCCAAGAGCAAATTATATATGTACATGGAAATATTGCCTTGGTGATCCATTTTTATTTATTTTGGCACTGTAGAAATGGTAAAGTTGTTAATTTGAAAAATAATTGTTTTAACTCTTTGCTAAATATAAACTTTAGAGATAATACTAACTAAAGGTTAATTCAATTGTCTTTAAACATTTCTGCAAAAAGAAAAAGGAATCATGACTTCCATATGGTTATGTGAAGAGTTTTTGTTTGAAGCTGATACTAGAATAAGCAGAATCTCACCCTAATTAAATATTTTATCTTCTATTTTATATGAGATGTCTTCTTCAACAAATAATTTTCTTAAAAAATTTTTTCATATTAGTGTATCCAGTCCATTTCCAAAAGTTTTATAACCTAATACTTCATTACCAAAAATAAAAATGATGTTAAAATAAGTTTCTGTGAGTCAATTCAAGTTAAAGAAGAAAATGAAGGAGTAATAACTATGAAAATGTTGATAGTATGTAACGTGAGTTTAACAGTTACATATATCCAAAAATGTAAACACATCTATTTTTCAGTGAAAATCCTACTTTTGGAAATGTTTCTTTGAAAGTTACTAATTCATAGAAGTTTAATATTTATAAATAAACAGTGAAAGAAAATAAATATGCTTTTCTTTTAGTATTTTAAAGTAGAGTATTTTTAATGATATTCTTAGGATGATTTTTTTAATATAAAGTAAACTTGGTTCCAGCATATTCAGTAAAAAATGTGTATTTACTATTTACTTAGAGGCCTTTCTACCATTGCTTGTTCATATTATTTAATGCTATTGTATAATAGTATATCATCATTCTTCCACTGATGTCATGCTAGTCTTTGCTATTTATCCCACTCATTTTTTTCCCTCAATCCCTCAAAGTATTTGTCCTGGGACTATATATCTAATAACAGATGTGGCCTGATGCTGATATTTGTCTCCATTTGTATCTTAGTGGATGAACTTTTGTATGTAGTAATTGTCATACAGTGTTTTAAAATATGCAGGTGGTATTCATTAGTGAATCATGAAATCAGTTCAGTGGATTGCATGACCAGCATTTTTTTTATAAGCTAACAAAGTTAAAGTAGAAGAAAATTCTAAGAGTCTGTCCAAGATAGTAATAATATTGTTTCATGAAACTTTTCAGTCATGTGTGTATGTGTGTTTCTTACTGGCATGCAATGTAAAATGTATTTCTGACCATGGGTTGTGAGGAAAAAAGTTTGAAAAAAACAGTCTTAAGTGATGCTTGAGTCAGTTACTGACATTTGCTTACCACCCTCAGAAACTTAAGGTCAAAAGGACATGTTTTGTTAGATTATGCTGTTGTAAGTAAATAAGTAAAGGAAGGAGGGAGGGAGGAAGAGGGAGAGAGAGCAAAGAAAGACTTTTTCCTGGTTCTTAGGTGTGTTGTGTGTGTGTGTGTGGGGTGGTGTGGCTAAAGATGGGAAATAGGCTATGACAACAGTGGTTCTTACGCCTAGTTTACAATTTGAATACTATGGTATTAGTCATAAAGAAAATTGACACCTGTTTCCCAGAAAACAGGTCATTTGCTTCAAATAAGCAAAGAATAGTAGATAGTGTTAGTCACCTGTAAATTTTGTTGTTACAAGCAAAGTTTTTGCCTCTCAATATAATTTTATGTAAAGTTTGTTTCTTTAATTATTCAGAAGTCCCCCACATGTAAGAAAATTGATTATTATACAGGATCTGGCACAAATAATGCCCCATTTATATTATAAAATCTTTTGTTACAAAAATCATAAGCATCTAATTTTGTAACATAACAGTATCATACTCAAGCACACTATATGACATTTTAGGTAAAATGTTGGAGTTGCTGTCTTTCTCATGCAAGACATTCATGTACCCTACTAACCACACTCAAGCAGTCATTATTTCTGCAGAACCCTGTATACTAAAGAAGTGAGTTTATTTCCTTTGCAAAAACTTAACATTACAACATTTAGCACCTCAGATTCTGCAAATTATTTATTTTATACATGTTTTAAGTATCACATTTCCAGTATTAAAACACTTTATAGAAATGTTTAGCTAGAAGATTTACTTCATCATATTCATTCTAAAAATGCTGTATTGCTTAAAATAATGACTATTGGTGGATGAATAGTAGATTGCTCTTACAAAACATGACCTATTTGCCAAAGGACTGGCTGTCTTTAAAATGACAGTAAACATGCTTAGAGAGAAATATCTAGAGATTAAATCATGAAGTTTTTTTTTTTTTAAATCCTAATGAATTAAAGAGAATCCTGCTTTTTACTTCAACTAAGCTAGAAATTAAACTTGTCTGCCTCTTTGCTTCCAGAAGAGTCCAGGTTTACCTATATACTACACACCTAATATCTATACCTTACTTTAAGAAAATAATCATCCTTACTTAAAGTATATACTTGTAGGTTATTCAAATGGTAAATTGGATTTATTTTTTTCTATATACTGTAAAGTGACTAACCATATTTGTGCCACTTTTTCCTAAGTGATGTCAGTGGTTCTCAAACTTTAGATAGTATAAAAATAATCTGATACCTTTATAAAAATGAAAATGCCTGGGTTCCATCCTTGATTCAATGGGTATAGGTGGGTACCACTAATCTCCATAGTGGTTAAGTATATGGATTCTGAAACCAAGCTGTTTGGTTTGAGTGCCAACTTTACCACTAACTCTGTAAACTTAGGTAAGTTATTGAACATCTTTATGATTTCAATTCCTCATCTGTACAATGGGTAATAATAGTACCTATCTGAAAGGGTTGTTGTGAGGATTAAATGATAGAGCTTACTGTTTTATCTATTTGTATTATTTATTTTTCAAATGAGAATGCTGGATGCTTCAAACAAAAAATGCCATTGTAGGAAAATCAGTTAAGAATTGCTTAAGAGTATGTATTATTAGAACTTTACCACTTTTTCCAGCTACTTAAGGCCTTGAAATAAATCTTATATTTGGCCATGTTTCATAAACCATGAAATCTCATGATTAAGCCTATAAGAATTTGAAAAGTGAAAAAAAAATGTTATTTACATCATTATAGTTAACCAGAGAAAAAAAACTTACGCTTAGTGATAATCTGAGTTACACAGTTGGTCTATAGGGGCACTTGTCAAATATTTCTAATCAGAAATAGTTGCAAAAAATTGGGAAATATTTATTTTTAGTACTTAGCATATTGATTTAAGCGTTTATATGACATTTAACAGTTACTTATGACTTTGTCAAATTGACTAATTTAGTTTTGTTTTTCTTTATCATTTTTATAATATAAGAAAGACTAATTTGACTGAGAAGTGACATCAATTTTGTTAATAAAATTAATTTTTACCAAGCCTTTTATTTTAATTTCTTTAATATTTGAGAGAGAAATCTAATATGTGAATTCTCTTTTTGTACATAATTATAACAAAGTCATAGAAAGTATTTTTAAAACTTAGTGTGACAAATCTCAATAAGATGAGTTTTTAAAATAATTTAAGAGCCCTGGCTAGTGGATTGAGGGCAGGCTTCTAACTGAAAGGTTGCCCGTTTGATTCCCTGTCAGGACACATGCCTGGTTGTGAGGCCAGGCCCCCAGTTGGAAGCATGTGAGAGGCAACAGACTGATGTTTCGCTTATACATCAATGTCTCTCTCCCACCATTTCTCCCTCCCTTCCCTTCTCTCTGAAAATAAATAAAATCTTTAAAAATAAATAAAATAAAATAATTTAAGAACCTTAGTTACTGTGACTCTGCTTTTCATTGGTAATCAAAATTTTTCATGTAATGCGTACTTGCTCCTGTTCTATATGTGTCATTTATCATAAAGGCTGCTTCGCAGAGGGAATCCAGAATTCACCTGTTAAGACTTAGAGTATTGCTTTCAAATGTAAGCATAAATTTACTAATCCTTTAATATGCCTCTAAAAAAACAATAACTATGTTTCTCCATTTAACCAATGAAGAAACTTAGCACTATGAAGTAAGTACTACCCTCAATGTAACAAATTTGGACCAAAATTAAAATTTATGTAACTACTTCACTATGTTAAGGAACTTTTGATTTGATTACATTATTATTTTGAATTGCTACCTCTTAAGTATTTCCAAAATTAAAAAATCCTTTAATTTTTAACTATATGGTGCATTGAGAGAAACATGTGTTTTTAATCATATAGCAGTAAAAAATATTTTAACTTTGTTAACCAGACTTATTTTCATGTCACACATATCCTTATTTGCAAGTTTTGGAGTACTCATTGCTGGTATGGTGATCATAAGACGTGAGAAGGAATTTTCTTGTCCTCAAAGTTTTAACAGATGTTAATATAATTTTAGTTTAAATACGATATAAATTTTGAATTTGCACCCTGCATTTAGTGATCTGCTTACAGTTTTCATAATTATAGAATTGTTTTATTAGAGTGAGAGTGAACATGATGCATTTCATCTGGATCTATTAATTTTGACTTTTCTACATTGTATCCCTTTGCTTTTTAATTTACTATATTGTTTTATTTTATGCTACCTTATGTCCTTTTTGGAACAAATAAAGTACATGTCTCTCAAAACTATTGAGTTTATCCCCAAAGGGCATAATTTCTTGCTTGAAGTAGTAATAAAGTAAGAAATGAATTATTTTATAATTTTTGAGATATGCTTATGGAGTTTTTTTGATTTCTACAGGACTTCTCCTCCACTAGATACGAGCATTTCTGCTTCAGTTGAAGAGAGGACCTTTTAATATTTACAATTTAATAGAAGTGAAAGGTTAGGTAAAATCTGAATCCCAAAACTGTAATACATTTTCAGTTAGTTTTGTTTTGTGTAGAAAAACCCCTTGAAGAACATGATAATAATGGGAGAAGGATGAATCCTAAATTCTGCGGTTTTCTCTACCAGTATGTTTTTAGGTTAGTAACTCTGTTAGTTTTAATTAGCATGTATATGAATTGGAAATACACCTTTCTAGCCTAGGCCAAGGTTTGGACCAGATTACATATTTTTGGTTCCTTATAGCTCATGGCTCTGTCATAGGTTGTATCAAGTAAAATGTTAACTTGAGGGGAGATTGTGACTCTTTTTAAAGAGGTTCTTGTCGGGGGATAAAACTCTTATAACCTCTACAGTGAGACTGAAAACCCCCCTCTCATGAGTGTTGGCAAAGTGATCCACTTGTAATCTGAGCTGCTGTGGAGCTTTCCTTTTCACTCCTGAGACCCTGAGCCTCAGATATGTTTTTCAAATTCAAGGTAATGAGAAGAAAGTTTTAATAAGGTGTTTTGCCTCGTTCAAAAACTGCACCTGTTGTCCTTATTAAGGAGAACTTTACTTATTAGATTGATTTTATTTTTAAAAGCACCATTTGGGGTTGAGTTGAGTTTAAATGTCACATGTGCCTTACTTTGTAAAAGAGAGGAAATAGAGGGTGTACATGACAGAGCTGGCATAAATCAAATTATATTTTGTTTCAATATTAGTACCAAAAGTGAAATTATGTTCCTATAAAAGAATTTTCTAATTCTTTTTAGGTATGTATTACAAATTTATGTAGAGAGAGGTACATATTAATATATAAAGAGTTTAAATTGTTCATAGTTAACCCTGTTTTAGGTATGTATTACAAATTTATGTAGAAAGAGGTATAAATATGTAAAGAGTATAAATTGTGTAGATATTAAGGCATTTCAAGATAACGTAAAAGTAAATATTGCTAAAATATTTTGACTCTCCGATTCGACAAAATTTATGTTTAAAAGTCATGTCAGTTAATTTAAGAAACATTTGTCTTATTATTGTGCATTTAAATCAGTATTCTGTCCCGTTTGGCAATTTATCTTTCTGAATTTTCATACTCATTAGCTCCTTAGTATCTGAGGTTTCAATAGCCATGCATATTTGTAATTCATAATCATTTAGTACCTTACTGCTCAAAATATGATCTGCAGACCATACCTGGGAACTTGCTAGAAATGCAGAATCCTAGGCCCCACTTCAGACCTACTAAATCAAAAGCCGTAGTTTAACAAGATTCCCAGGTGATTCTTATGCACATTAAATTAAAGTTTGAAAAGCACTGATTTAGTACAACTAAATAACTGGTTAAGCCACTCAAAAGTATTATTTTATATAGCTGTTAGGCTGTGGAAATCATTCATGGTTTGATGTTGGAACTGTTAATTATTCCTTTAAGTGGAATATAAATTTTAGTTGACCTTATGACTAATTGTTAATTAAAAGATATTTACTTTTTTTAGGTTGTGTTTAGTTGTAGGGATGTATGTTTTCATCGGTACTGTAAGTTTCTAAAAACTACATGCAAAATATACCTTTATTCTTTGTATAATGAGACAGCTAAGATGAAAGTGAAAATTCTTCTGAGCTTTGCCATATTGTGCAAATGAGAAATCTTTGCCATGATATTAACTAGTTCACCAATTCAATTAAAAGGGGTGTAACCATCTCCAAGCTCTGTGGCAAATTTGACATGGTAGTCATAGCTGCTTATATACAGTGGGAAGTTTAGTTTCTACTGAATGCTTAGTAAAAACCTGGTGTAGGGCCAACATTGTTTTGAGGCTTTATAGGTATAATAAAAAGGAAGACATTATTCAATTCTAGAGGCACTTACATAATTAGCCCCTCGACTGCTGAACTGTCAACTTTTCTGCTATAACTCCAGATTTGGCAAATGGGAATGTGTAGTGTGTAATAAATATCAGTTGCTCTGTCCTGCTAATATATTGTGTACTGTTTTCTTCTTTGTAATTGAGTTACTTAAATACATAATCTTACCTGCTTTGTCAGTTCCATGAGTTTGAATGTATGTACATATTTCCAGTATTTCTGATAATGGTTAATACCCATAGTTTATAATAGCTGGGATGAATTTTCCTTAGTCTTACTAGATTGAACTATATTGCCATTTTTGTAAATCAGAGTCATATAAGCAATTTCATATGGTTCAGCCTTATGTTAAAGGAAGTTTAAGGAGCTCCTAGTCTCCCATTTTTGTCACTCAGTACTCACTACTGAAATTATCTTGTTGCAACCTACTTTTCTTTATGTCATTTTTGTTTGTGCATTTTCTTTTAAAAGAGAGTATGCCTTTTAGAAAAACAATACCTTACACAGAAACTAATGAATGTAACAAACATGGGCTGATAAAAATTAATAGTGAATTCATAGCTTTAAAGTAAGTATAGTATGTTTTAAAAGCCATCACACAGCATAAACATTACAGCCAGACTTTCATTGCTCTAAAACTTTTCCTCTGTGTGTGGTTGCAGTTTTGTTTTAAAATACGAGCTTAAACTATTTTAGGAAATAAGTTAAATATATTAAACTAATTGGAAAAACAGTATACTTTTACAAGAACTAAAATGTAGTTACTAATATTTTGTTGTTGTTGCTGACACTTCACTTTTAAACCTTTAGAAATTAAGCCAAACTAGTCTGATTATTAATAAATAAAAAAGTTATTTTGGCCATTTTCCAACATTACTAAGGTGAAATAAAATAAGCCACACAATTATTGAAAGGGAATGTGTGGAGACGGTCTTACTAAAGACTACCAAGATCATATTGAGAGTTTCATTTAGATCTTTGAATATTTCACATGTAGTTGATGTCCTTCTTTATTAGCAATCTCAACAGCAATAATAACAGCTTGTTTAATTGTATAGTTAGCAAACCAAAGCAAAGGTATAATGACAGTTTTCCAGGGGTGCATTTGTTCACCTACTCTGAAACTGCTTGATGAAGTATTTCTTAAAAGGTGATTCGGCAACCTGTGAAATCTAGGGTGAGTTTCCAGATCTTTGTCATTCCGGGCCGAAAGTTAAGAATGTTAAGAAAGCACCTGTACTATACATAAAGCAAGCTGAGAGGTAGGAATGTGGGATGAAACCACCAATGTTGAAATTGTAGCTATTTTTATACTAAGCCTGAAGTTCATACATCATGACAAATATCTTTTCCAGTATAAACTGCAGAACTTTCTTTGGTTTTAGCTATTACAAATAATTGTGAATTCAGTGTGTGTTAAAAACAACTTCTGTTACCACATTTTGGGTGTTTTATATTATGTGTTATCAAGCTGTGTTTTTGTGTTTTATTTTAGCTTATTTGCACTAATCTTGATGAACTCAGGGACTTAATCACAAAAATCGAGAATGAACTCAAAGATCTGGAAAACAGTAGAAAAAAATCGGTAGGTGTTGATCCAAAAGTTCTATCTGTTATTGTCAGCATAAAAATTTATTTCTGCTTTTTTCTAAAGCCTTTTTTATCTTGTTCTCCTGAATGACATAAAAATTTGCAATGAATAATAGAAACATTGTTTCTTTTATTTCTTCTGTGTGGTCTAGTTTTCATTTTTAATAGATAAAAATTATACCAGAGCAAGTAAATTAATTTTGTTTGCCTGGTTTATGTCAGGTGTAATTTTATATATTTCCCAATATACTAGTTCATTGTTTTCTGACTGGTAGGTTTTTTGGGTAATGCTTACCTTGCAAATATTCTTAATAATTATGTGCTATCAATGGAAGTTTATTGCTTAGTAACATAAAATTTCAATTAGCTATGACATTAATAGCATGTAAATTGTTTAATCTTGCCCCATATGGTTTTGATACATGCCTAAAAATAATGTCTTTTTAAATAACTTTTGTCAGCTAAAGATCTTTTTTTAACTTTCACTATATTTTCTAAATTCACAATTAATCTTTACCTTTATTTTTTTATTGTTTTTGAGAGAATAGAGTACCAGGGCATGTATTATATTTATTCACTCAATACTTGGTAAAACACTCAATTAGGTTATTTATTAAATCAGTTAATACTTATTTAAGTGGCATTCATAGTTTGGTTTTATCACAGATTTGAAAAACAATTCTATACCAATTAATAAATTGGAAAGGTTTTAAGCATTAAGAAAAATCAGTCATTACTTTTTTTAAAAGTCCCTTTGTTTTATCCTTTAGGAATGTCATGAAACCATTTTTTAGGTCTATGTTCAGAACCTGTTAATGTAGAATTATGTATAAAATAGGGTTAGTGACACAGCAAGCTTTATATTAGCAGGTTTGTAGTGGTCATTATATATGCTGTTTGGAAAAGACATTGGTAGCACTCTGACGGCAGGAGACTGAAGTATCATAAAATACAACCTTCCAAGGTTATTTTAATACAGGAGTAAAACAGCTTTAAACATTTCAGAAGTCTCTCATGTGATACCCCTGAGAATATCACTGTAATCTAATTGAGTAATGTTCATAATGATAATCATCAATTAACAAGAAAACATTATGTTTGACATATAATCTGAGAATGCAGAAAATGGTATATTATAAAACTATTTTATTAAAAGTGATTTACATCTTTATTAGACTCTTACGTTTTCAGTGTTTTCATATATATACACATACACTTTTGGTATATGGGCATTCTCTTGATGTGGAATGCCAAGAGTTTTAAAATTTGCCTCTGTGATATATTTCACAGAAAACATTTATATTAGACTATTTTCTCCTCAGCGATAGTTTTAAAAAATATATTTGATGTTATATGCTTATAAAGGACTAATGTTCTGTAATAGGAAGGAACAGTCTTTTAATCAAGGTGTTATTTATAGTTGTTGTTTTGGGGGGTTTTTTGCAGAAGCCGTTTATTTTTAGTGCATTGTCCATACTTCATGACTCTAAACAGAATTTTGTTAAGTTAATTTGCTAATTGGTTTTTATGCTGCAGTTAAACAATGTATGCATCTTAATTTGTTCCTGGATTATTAGGGTTTTGTCTTTAATGGATAGTTTTAAGCATAATTGATTTGTGTACTTATGGCATGTATTGTAAGAGAAAAAGACTTCTGCACACACTCTGGAGTTTTTCTTTTTCTTTTTTAAATCCTCACCTGATGATGTTTTTCATCGGTTTGAGAGAGAGAGAAAATCATCGATGTGAGAGGGAAACATTTATCAGTTGCCTCCTGTACATGTCCCAACCGTGGATGGAAACCACATATCTAGGTATATGCCCTGATTGCAGATCGACCACAGCCTTTTTATGCATGGGACAATGCTCCAGCCAACTGAGCTACCCTGCCAGGGCCATCCTAGAATTTTTCTATAAGGCCATCCACCTCACTTCTGTGTGGTATTATGAGGTATAAGCATAGTGCTTTCCTTCATGGGAACAAGTAGAAGATTGAAAAAAGCCTAAATTACAAGTACTTAACACTCTATTCTTTGGGGACATATTTATCAGAAAGATTTAAGTAATGCATAGGGTTTGATTAATTAGATTCTGTGTCTCTAAATTTTTAACTTGTCTATGACTCCTGGTATTTTCATATCAGTTTTTAAATATAATTTTTGTCCCTTGCTGGTGTGGCTCAGTTGGTTGGAGTGTCGTCTTGTACCAAAGGGTCATGGATTTGATTCCTGGTTAGGGCACACATCTGAGTGTTTGGTCCCCAGTCAGGGCACATACAGGAGGAAGCCAATCAATGTTTCTCTTCCTCTCTCTCCCCCTTCCTTCCCCTCTCTCTAAAATCTTACAAGCATGTCCTCGGTTGAGGATTTTTTATATTCAAATATGATTTCTGCCCTTCAAGAAATGGAAATTTTTGGTATTGTACTTAGTGGGGATAATCTTATTGAGATTACTAACATATGGACTATTTCCCTTTGATTTAAACTGCCTGAAAGATTTTCATAAACAGCTTATTCCCAACCACTGAAATGGGAAATAGACAGTAAAAGTTTACATCTCAGTATCATTCCTTTTTTTTTTTTCCCCACAAAAGCTAATACTGGGTGTGATAGATACTAGTAGTAAAAATTAACTTTATTGAACGTTTATGTTAATATTGAATATCAGTTTCTATTTGTCTGGCATCATTTGGAATAAGGTGTTCCGCATAACTGAATTTCTACATAACTGAAATTCATCATTTAATGAAAAGCTTCCCTGCCTCCTTGTACTGTTTTGAACACAATTTAACCCTTTCTTGATGACTCAAGGGTCATTATGAATATCCATAATTGTACTGAAACCCTAAAAATCTGTTAATATCTGTAATTCTAAACATTCACCAAAAGGCCTTTATGCTGTATATTATGAAAGGTTTTGTTTGTATTTTTGCCTTTAATCTGTCTTTTTGTTGTCATCCTGTCATTTCTTGTATGTGTCCATGTATTGTACTTTCCACGCCTGATGTATATTGTGGATTACAAAACAAGTAAAGATATTTATTGGAAGTGGGTTCATGGTAAGGACCCGAGGGACTTTCTTAATAATGAAATGTATGAACATGGTGATTGTTACAACCATTTTAACTGATTCCTTGCCTGTGGTCTTCCTTCACTATTACCAGACAAATTAAGTATTAATATTGATCTTCATAAGAGGATATCACTGAGAAAACTAAAATAGTATTTAGAGTCAACAAATTATCATTGACTTCCCTATTTATAATAATGGCTTCAATAACAAAGAAGATATATTCTTTACAAACATTCAACTGTCAAACGCCATTTACTAAAGATAGAAATTATATATATGAGAGAGGATGTAACATAGATTCATGTAAACACATGGCTGCTTTGTGGAGCCTCGCTGCAGGATCTTTCCAGATAGTTTTCCTACCAAAGCAACAAGGAAAAATTACCCCATTTCCTCACCTAGCTCAACAGTTTATTAAAAAATACTTTCTTCACTAGCCAAGTAGTTCAGTTGGTTAGATTGTTATCCTGATATGCCAAGGTTGTGGGTTTGATTGCCTATCAGGGCACATAAAACAATCAACCAATGAATGCATAAATAAGGGGAACAAGTCAATGTTTCTCTCTCTCCCTCCCCTGCACCCCTTCTCCTCTTCTTCCGTTATGCCCTCCTCCAACCTCTCCCCTCCCCTTTCCTCTCTCTCTAAAATCATTAAAAAATAAATAAGTAAATTTGAAGAAAAAATTTTTAAAAGCTTTCTTAACTATTTAGAACCTTTGCCATTGAGCTATTCATTGTATTGGAAGATGTACAGTCTTTTAAAATCTAGATAGATCTACTCATTCTTGCAAGACAACTAGTTTTATTTATGGTTAATAAAGTGAGGAGAGAAAAATGCTTTAAATTTCTTGAGTTTGCTCTAGTTCACTTGACCCCATTATTTAAGGGCTTTTTCAAAAAAGGCTCAGTATTCTATATATCATGTAGTGCTATATCTAATTATCTACCTGAGATGTGTTCAAAGTGAAATAACTTGTTGAGATAAATAGAGGTTTATAGTTTTGACAAAGTCCTTTGATTTTCTCCTTCTTATTAATATTTAGATCATAGGATTCTTTAGTGAGCTGAAGCTAAATGTTATGAAAAGTCATAACATTTCATTATTATTTCTCTGGTTTTAGTCAAGAGATGTAATTTGCATTTTGCTTAATTATTTGGAAAATTTTCTTTTCTGTCTAGGAAATACATTAATTTTCCAAAAAGATAGAATGAAGGTATTAACAAATTTGTCTGATCCTATTGTGTATGAAACTTATTAGACATTATTGCTTTCTAAATAATCAAAGTTGGAAGATTTTTGCCAAGCTTATACAGAAGTGGTTATATTTCTGAGTTTTTATGTGACCCTTTTCTTTTCCTATTGGCTTTGTTTCCTTACATTTGATATCATAGTTTATAGTTTCAAAGAGGTTTCCATCTTTTTTAATAACAAAAGATTTGTATAGAGATTGGGTATAAGGAAAAGTGAACATTTGGCAAAAAAAAAGATGCTGTTCATAAGAAATCTTGTTTGGATTATATTATGACAAATGATAGTCTTGTCAGATAGATACACTAAAATTAAAATGCAAGACTATATATTTCTAATACATCTTTCAGCAGTTAAGCAGTTCAGCACTGAGCAGGATTTAAGATGAATTTCAAATATTTCTAAATAACAATCAGTGTGTAAGACATGCTACAGGACCCTGGCTCAGTACCTCAGTTGGTTGGAGCATTGTCCTAATGTGTCAAGGTTACAAGTTTGATTCTCAGTCAGGGCACGTACAAGAAACAACTCATAAATGCATAGATGAGAGAAACAACAAATCAGTGCTTTTTTCTCTGTCTCTCCCCTTCTCTCTCTAATACAGGTAAAAAGAAAAGAATTTACATGAATTTAAAAAAAGAAAGAAAAGTTATAAAACTGCCTGTGCTCTTTAATTTTTAATATTTGGGATTTAACATTCATTATCCCCATTTCATTCCCACCCTCCCCCCTGCAAAAAGTAATTGACACAATGGTGTGTTTTGCAGACTACCTCTTATAGTGGAAATTTGAAAAAAGCTTGTGTGTCCATCAGTAGGGAGATGACTAACCAAACAATAATATTAACACAGTGATATGTCATATAGCTAGCAAAATAAAATATTTGTATATCATTGTTACTACATGGAAACTTATGAAATGTCAATTTTTGTTAATATTTATTATTTATGTATTTATGTATTTATTTATTTATTTACAGAAAGAGGGGAAGGGAGGGAGAAAGAAAGGGAGAGAAACATCAATTGGTTGCCTCTCACATGTGCCCCAACACAGGACCAAATCCACAACCTAAGCATATGTCCTGACTGGGAATCAAACTGTCAGCCTTTTCCTTTGCAGGTTGATACTCAACTCAGCCCCACTACTCAGGGCTGAAATGTTAAATTTTTAACAACATACAAAATAAATGTGTAATGGTTTCAATATGTAAAAGTATGTTTAAAAGAATTGGAAAGGAGGTACAAGTAATGAATGAAACTAATCTTTATTATGTTCTTCAGATACTTTAAATTCATAATAATAATGCTCCTGCCAAACCAAAATCTACATTAGCTAAACGAAACATTGAAGAAATCAGAAGCTGAGATCAGAGATGGTGACACCCAATTTTTTTTATCACAGAGTTTTTTATAAGCCAGTGGTTATCAATCAGAGATGATTTTGCACCCCCACTCCCTACCCCTCAAGACTTTTTTGTTGTCATAGTTGAAGAGGTGATAATGACACTTAATGGTTAGAGGCCAGTGATGCTGCTAAAAGTACACTGCATTATAATGATTTTATAATACACACGATAGCTCTTTGTTACAATGAATAATCTGGCCTCAAATGTTTATTTATGGTGATTGCAAAACCCTGCTTTTTAAGCATGTGTTTTGGCAAGGGCCCTAGTCTCTAATTTTTTCTGCTGCTGCCAATTTATTATGTTAATGTTTTGAAAATTATGTAGAAATCAATAAAATCAAATATGAGATCCCATAAATGAGAATATTTTATTGCATCATATACTCCTAATTCATGCCCATATTTGATGGGACTTCTGAATGTCAGTATTAACCTTTACCCTTTATGATTCCATCAGATAGTTAAAAAACTGTTCTTGACCTTAGCTTCAGATCCATCTCAGCTGTCTTCAATCCATCATGGTTTATGACCTCCCTTAAGTTTGTTTACCATTTACCTTTTACCTTCCTTAGGGAAGGAAGAAGTTACAAAAAACATGGTTGTATAAATACATTCTTTTTTCATTTTTAGAAAAATAATGGAATATATTTTTTCAAAGTGAAGATGCAATAAGCAATGAGGTATGCAGATAAGTGGAAAATACAGTCAAATTATGCATAAAATTTCACTTAATATGTGAATTGATGTGGACCCAAAAAGACATAATTGCATATGTTAAAAGTTTGATATAAGGAAAAGAAATTACTATACATTAATCTTATTTCCTAACACCTGTAACAAAGAAAATTTACTCTATTATAGTGAAGGATTATGGGATTTTTCCCTCTTCTTTCCATTCTACATTCTATTTGCTCACAGTGAGGCATTATATCAAAATTATTTTATAGTTAGGTGTTCAAACTACAAAATCTATTTTACTACAGTGTGTAAGAAACTTCAGGTATATTCAGAGTCCTAAATATGCCCTAATTAACTTTATTGAATGGCTTTAGTTGTAGATAAGGATGCAATACTCTCTAAATTGACCTTAAAATTAGTATTATTTAAACTTTGGCAGTTGCATCATTATGCATATTGTTTTCTTATTCTAGGTCTTCTGGTAAATGACTTAATGGTTAACAAAACTGAAAACTATCTCAGCAATGGGGAGGGATCACATTGTTTTTAAATGGTCATACTTAAAGCTTTTAAAAAAATTAAAATGACCATTTGGAAACCCTGCACAACGATAGAATAAGTTTCTTTACCTGTTTAGTTACAGATTTTAGTCTTATTCATTAGGAAAATATTTCCTCAATGTCTTTTGTGTGCTATGAGTACTACTAGGAACTTGGTAGGGATTTAGACATTGAAATAAAGTTCTTAACCTCAAGGAATTCACTTAAAGATCGTAAGATTTTGTCCCGAACCATGGGGACAAATTATTAATTTTAATAGGGGTCAGACTAGCTCTGTTTTTTTTTAAATAAAATATTTACTTTTATTTTCAAGCTGTGTTTATTCAGAAGTCACCATGCGCTCTAGACACTTTTCACTTACGTGTTTATATGTTATTTGGGAGTAGGGTAAGAAGTGCAGGTAACATGGACTTTATGAAGAATCAAATGTTAACTGATATGTTCAAAATAGTAGTGAGAAAATAAAACTAGGTGATGGGAAATGTGAACCAGAACAATACAGAACTGGTAAGATAAGCTTCACTGATTTAGTGGTTATAGTCACTAAATTGTCTGAGAATGCATTTTCATTTATCTATAGTAAGTCTTGCTTTGGGGTATTGTTTCACATTTAATAACCACTCTGCTCAACTAAGAACTAGATTTTAACCCTTATTAATAGTGTTCACTATTTCTACTTAGTGCAATTTGGCATAGTTTGAATCCCATCAGGGAAACTTTCATAAAAACAGTATTTTAAAAACTCTTTTCTTCCAAAGCATGATTCAGTTAAAAGGGAAAAAGGTTGTTTGATATTTTTAAATTAGGCAGAGAATTAATGCTGTATATTCCCAGCATGGAGTGAGCTTCAAGCAAGAGTTAAACGAGGTGACAAATCCTTCTATAGTTAGAGCTTCTTAGTGTGGCTTTTATAATTTGCCTTAAACCTGTTTGAATTCCGTATCACACACTTATTCAAATAAGAATAACATTTTAAATATGAAAATTTTACAAAGCCCCAAGTAAATTTGTATTATCTTCTATTTATTGCATAGTTATTTTACCTCCTTCCACTGACAAGAGTTCTGAAAATTTGATTTTAAATCTTTGAGGTGCTTAAGGCTGAAACTCTGAGCTTCATCATTTTTTTACATTACAGAAGATGCCAAAATCTTTTGAAAGACTCTAAACTTTAAAGATAAAATAGAGTTTAGTGTTTTTTACGAATTTGGGAAGAATAGTATAAGAAAACTGAGAGGACTGAACAATAATAAAACTTTCCTACCATTTTACCAGACTCTGTAGAAAAAGAAAAAAAAATGATACATTGTATATTCAAGGAAAATTAACCCCGAATCAGGCAGAGAATAAAAAGGGACCTAGATAGAGGGCATAGTACACAGGTAGATACTGTCATACTTTAAAATAGACATAGGCCTTACACAGAACCAATTTCTTTTGGTTAAGATACGATTCTTACAAGTAGTATATGCCTTTAATTAGAACAAGAGCATTTGAGGCATATTAAGCATGAATCAACGATAGACAATTGAAAAAACCTACAAAAGCATGAGTCCAAATGTATTGTCAATAATCATTTAATATAGGAATATAGGGCTATAGCCCTAGAAATCTCAATAGTGCCTGAGAGTATTAAAATAGAACACAATAACTTGTTCATAATGATGGCCCAAGTCCTCAAAAATTAAACTATATTCATTCTTTGTTCAGAAAATCTGGAAGACATATGCCTTAGGAACATTTCTGACAATGTTTTAAAATCTTTTGCCTCTAGGGAGAAAATCTCAGCCAGCTAACCCATGTACTTAATAATGTAGTTAGAATACTTACTGTGGGCCTACTATATGCTAGGTGTTGTGATAGAGCCTAAAAAAGTAAAAATAAGTAGGTTGTTATTCCCGCTTTTAAGATAGTCCCACTCTTAATTTCACTTACTTGGAACTTTCTATTCTCTGATGATACCAAATGTAGCACTACTTAGTGATTCAGATTGTGCAGAGAATTCTGGAACCCACCTTTCTGATATCAATTACAGATTTGATAAAATTTTATCAACTTCTTTGACCACTTGTTAACTGAAAATGTTCTAATTCAGAGACTCAGCCAGTGCTTAATTTCCAGTCCAGTATACTTTCTTTGTAAATGAAAATGGTTAAATACCATTGATTACCATATTTTGCTGTGTGTAATGCACACTTTTTTGCCCAAATTGTTGAGGGAAAAATAAGGATGCACATTATACATGGGTAGTACTAATTCTGTATCTATATAAATGGTTTTTTAAAAGATTTTATTTATTTTTAGACAGAGGAGAAGGGAGGGAGAAAAAGGAGGGAGAGAAACATCAATGTGTGGTTGCCTTGCATGCACCCTCTACCGGGATCCTGGCCCACAACCCAGGGATGTGCCCTGACTGGGAATTGAACTGGTGATGACTCTCTGGTTCACAGTCCGGTGCTCAATCCACTGACCCACACCAGCCAGGGCTATATAAATGTTTTTAATTTTTTTATTTATGCTTATACATTAAAAGTGTAACTCTAAAAAGCCATAACAATAGCCACATGCAAAATAATACTCTAGAATACAAACAATAATTGATTTTGTTGTACCAAATTTCTTGAACCATAATATGCTCAAAAATAAGTGCTAACATTCCTTAATAATACAAAAAAACAAGTGTCTAAATATAAATAAATAATAATTGACTTTAAAAATTAAAACCAAAGACTTTTTTTCCTGAAAGTTTGGGCCAAAAACGTGGGTGCACATTATACATGGCAAAATACAGTACATAGATAGTGTTAGATTTTCTTCACTAGTAATAGTAACTGCCTCACTAAGAATGTGATATGGCACCCATTTTTCCCTCTACAAAGCCAAATGACTCTAGAACTTGCAAAATCATTGTTGATGTAGTTGTCTTCATGCTTTCTAGTTAAATGGTAATTTAGAAATACAGTGGAAATTTTGTATATGCTGTCCAGTGTGGAGTGCCTTTAAAATAAAGTACAAATGCTTTCCTTTTCTATTAAATTATTCTTAAGTGAAAATGTGTAGGTATCTCGAGAGAAAATACTAGCATATGGTAGTTCATATTAGAACTTCTGGCAGTGTTAAAATACTTTAACTTTCTCCATATTAATATGCAGACACTTCATTTACCTGTCAAACTAGTACTTTTTCAGGGGACTTTACCAAGATGAATGTGATGTTTTACCTCCAAAATTGTGAATATGCAGAAATATATGAATATAATAGTTTCTTTAGGTAAGCAATAAGAGAAAAGTAAATACTTAATTACCTTTTTAATTAATATTACTTGGACTAGGAGAATTTCAAATAATCAGTTTATTAAAATATTAATTACAATTAATTTATATGTGCTGTGTTATTACACATATGAATTGAAATTATTTGCAACTTTCCTTTGGATATTGTTACTAATTTTATATTTTTTTAATTATATTTTATTGATTATGCTATTACGGTTGTCCTAACTTTTCCTCCTTTGCTCTCCTCCACCCAGCATCCCACACTCCCTCAAAAAATTCCCACACCATTGTTTATGTCTACAGATCATGTGTAAAAGTTCTTTGGCTACTCCATTGTACATTCCTGTTACTTCCTATTTGTACTTCTTAATCCCTGCACCTCTTTGCCCATTCCCTCACAATCTTCTCCCATCTGGTAACCATCAAAACACTTTGTATCCATGATTCTCTCTCTGTTCTCCTTGTTTCCTTAGTTTGTTTTTAGATTCAGTTGTGGATAGGTATCTATTTATTGCTATTTTATTGTTCATAGTCTTGATCTTCATATTTTTCTTAAATAAATCCCTTTAATATTTCATGTAATAAATGGCTTGGACATGATGGACTCCTTTAGCTTTGTCTTGTCTGGGAAGCTCTTTATCTGCCCTCCAGTTCTAAATGATAGTTTTGCTGGTTAGAGCAATCCTAGCTGTAGGTCACCACTTTTCATGACTTTGAGTATGTCTTGCCAATCCCTTCTAGGCTAAAAAATTCTTTTGATAAATCAGCTACCGGTCTTATGGGAAATACTCTGTAGGTAACTAACTTATTTTCTCTTGCTGCTTTTAAAATTCTCTCTTTGTCACTCTAGCTGGTGTGGCTCAGTGGATTGAGTTCCTGGCCTGTGAACCAAATGGTTGCCTGTTTGATTCCCAGTCAGGGCACATGCCTGGGATGCAGGCCAGGTCCCCTGTAGGGGTACTTGAAAGAGTGCCACACATTGATGTTTCTCTCCCTCTCCCTTCCTCTCTCTAAAAATAAATAAATTAATAAAATCTTTCTTTTTTTTTCTTTTTTTCTTTTTTTTAAAGATTCTCTGTCTTTAACCTTTGGCATTTTAATTGTGATGATATCTTGGAGTGCGCCTCTTTGCATCCATCTTGTTTGGGATTCTCTGTGCTTCCTGGACTTTCATGTCTATTTCCTTCCACATTAGGGAACTTTTATTTCCCTTTTTCATATAGATTTCCAATTTCTTGTTCTTTCTCTTCTCTTCCTGGCACCCCTATGATGCAAATGTTGGAGTGCGTAATGTTATCCCTTAGTGTGCTTGGGATAAGGACATTATCCTCATCTTTTTGCATTCTTTTTCTTCTTCTTGTTCTGATTGGTTCGGTTTTGCTTCCTTATGTTCCAAATCATTGATTTGATTCTCAGCTTCATCCACTCTACTATTGTTTTCCTGTTATTCCCTGTAAATTCCCTGTAATTGTTCTTCATTTCAATTAGTGAATTTTTTGTTTCTGACTAGATCTTTTCTTATGCTGCTGAGGTCCTTGATAAGTTCCTTGAGCATCCTTATAACCAGTGCTTTGAATTCTGCATCTGATAGATTGCTTATCTCCATTTCATTTAGCTTTTTTCTGGAGTTTTGATCTGTTCTTTCTTTTGGACCATGATTCTTTGTCTTCTTGTTTTGGCAGCCTCCCTGTGTTTGTTTCTATGTGTTAGGTAGAACTGCTTTGACTCCGTGTCTTGGTGGTATGGCCTAATGTAGTAGGTGTCCTATAAGGTACAGTGGAACAGCCTCCCCTATCACCCAAGTTGGGTACTGGAGGTACACCCTTTGTGTGGGCTGAGTACACCCTCCTCTTGAAGTTGAGCCTTGGTTGCTGTTGGCAGATCAATGTGAGGGATTTATCCAGGCCAGTCAGCTTCAAGGATTGATTGTGACCACTTACCACCAACCTCTGCCCTCTCTGAAGGATCAGCTGTTGGGGGCAGGGTGGTGGTTCTCTGACATGGTCTGTAGTTGTCTACTGGGTGCACTGGCCCTGGGGTTTCCAAGGTGTTGCAGACCAAGGTCAACACTCACGTGTGTTTTGCCCAGAGCCACCCCGCCTGAGCTATGAAGTAATCTGAGATGGCTGCTACTTGTGCTGGGTTTGGAGATTCCCAAGCAAAGCTAAGCTGTGAATCTAGGCTGCCTGCTGCTAGTACCAGATCTGGGGCTCACTGAGGTCAGCTGTTGCTTATTTGAGAGGATTTAAAAAGTTGTGCGGTATGAACCTAGACCAGCCATTCATACAGAAAAGCAGCTTGGGAGGGCCATTAAGTTGGATGGGGTCGTGTCTCTGGGGATCTCCAACATGGGTCAAACGGTGTTAGTCATCTTGATGGGAGTATCAGATATGGCACCAGATTGCTGGCTCTGTGCAGGGAGGGTTTAGAAAAGGGACAGTGGCCTCTGCTCACCTTGATGCCAAGCACTTCATTTTCTCCCAGTATGTCACTGATGCCTTTTAAGTTGCTTCAACTCTTAAGGGAATGAGACTGAGTAGGTGAGTCCATGTGTGGGTTCTTTAATGGGAACTGTTTGGGGCTCCAGAAGTTTTTTCCACCAATTCAATCCCCTTTCATTTTTGGAGCCAAAAGTTGTGGAGACTTACCTTCTTGGCATTGGAACCCTGGACCAGGGGTCCTTTTATAAAACTGGGGCTCCTCGCTCCTGAGATATCCCTCCAGAATTTTTATCTACCACAGGTGGGTGTGAAACCAGCCTCTTCTGAGTCTGTAATCCTCCTACCAGTCTGGATAGATGTGTTTTCTAAATTCATGGTCAGACTTCATTCAACTCAATTTCTGATGGTTCTGAGTGATGGTTCTATATTTTGTAATTTTGATATGGTTCTTTACTGATTTTATTTTATTTTATTAAGTATATTTTTTGATTATACTACTACAGTTGTTCCAGTTTCTCCCCTTTATCCCATTCCACCCTGCACCCCCACCCTCTTCATTAATCACACCCCCCCCCCACCCGCCTAGCCCTTAGTTTATGTCCATGGATCAGGCATATAAGATCTTTGACTTCTCCATTTCCTATGCTTTTCTTAACATCACCCTGTCTATTTTGTTTCTACCAATTTTTCTTCTTAATCCCTGTACCTTTCCCTGTCCCCCTCCCTGCTGATAACCCTCCAAATCATCTCCATGTCTTTCATTCTGTTCCTCTTCTAGGTGTTTGCTTAGTTTTTGTTTTTTTAGATTCAGTTGGTAGTTATGAGTTGTCATTTTACTGTTCATAGTTTTGATCTTTTTCTCTTTCTTAGATAAGTTCATTTAACATTTCATATAATAAAGCCTTAGAGATGATGAACTCCTTAGCTTTACCTTGTCTGGAAAGCACTTTATCTGACCTTCCATTCTAAATTATAGCTTTTCTGGATAGAGTAATCTAGGTTGTAGGTCCATGCTTTTCATCACTTTGAATACTTCCTGCCAGTTTCTTGTCTGCAAAGTTTCTTTTGAGAAATCAGCTGATAGTCTTATGGGGAACTCCTTTGTAGGTAACTGCTGTTTTCTTGCTGCTTTTAAGATTTTCTCTTTACCTTTAACCTTTGGCATTTTAATTATGGTTTGTCTTGCATTGGTCCTCTTTGGGTGCCATCTTCTTTGGGACTCTCTGTTCCAAAGCCTCCTTGGGGCTTCCTGGACCTGTATGTCTATTTCCTACACCAAATTAGGGATGTTTTCTTTCATTATTTTTTCAAATAAGTTTTCAATTTCTTGCTCTTCCTCTTCTCTTGGCATCCCTATGATTCGGATGTTGACATGTTTGGAGATATCCCAGAGTCTTCTTATTCTCTTCATTTTTTTGAGCTTTTGTTTCTTTATTCTGTTCTGGTTGATCATTTATTTCTTCCTTATGTTCCAAATCATTGATTTGAACCCCAGCTTGCTTCTGTTTGCTCTTGGTTCCCTGCAAATTTTTCTTTATTTCACTTAGTTTAGCCTTCATTCTTCCCTTAAATTTTTGACATATTCAGTGATTTATATGAGCATACTTATCACCTGTGTTTTGAACTCTGCATCTGCTAGGTTGGCTATCTCCATTTTGCTTAGTTCTTTTTCTGGGGTTTTGTTCTCTTTCATTTGGGATGTGTTTCCTTGTCTCCTCAATTTGGCAGCCTCCTTGTGACTTGTGTGTGTAGTAGGTAGTGCTGCTTTGACTTGATGTATTAGTGCACCTGTTAAGTTGTATGGAGCGGAGCGTTAGGTATTTGTCAGGTCAGGGCAACCTGCTTCACTGCTTTGTGGCTCTGTATGTGGAGGAGGGTTTGGAAAGGGGACACTACCACTGAGGCTTGCTCAGCACTTGCCCTGGTTCCAGTCACTTTACCCCCCTTCCCTTATGCAACTGGCACCCCTTTAGCTGCTGCCCTGGTGGTGGTTCCCAGAATGGGTGGGTTTGCATTCATTCTAGGAGCCTGTGGGCCCTTTAAATGGACTCTCCCAAGAGACTGGCAGCTCATTCCACCACCCCAACCCCCACTAGTTTTTACAGCCAGAAGTTATGAGGCTTTAGTTTTCTGGTTCAGGAATGCTGGACCATGTGGTCTGGCCTGCAGCTGGGATCACTGACTCCCAGTGTATCCCTCCTGATTTTATCCACCATATGTGTATGTGGGACTGCCCATTCCTCCAGCTGCCTTGCCACTGCCACCTCACCACATCCTCTCCAGCTGGATCACCTGGCTTACCAGCTCCACCCCTCCTACCCATCTGGATGAATGTGGCTTCTTTAAATGCTTGGTTGTCAGACTTCTATACAGTGGGATTTTTTTTGGCAGTTATGGGTGTTTTTGTGTTTTGAGGTTAGTTGTGATCCTTCTTATGATTGTGCAAGGAGGTCAAGCATGCCTTCCTACACCTACATCTTAACCAGAAGTCCTGTTACTAATTTTAAATCAGACATCTTTATGTATAGATCCATTTGGCTTTTCTAAAAGTTGTTTGCGTTTTATTTGAAAAGCATGATATATTTGCTATTTAATATCTTTTCCACCATTGTATTTCTATCTGTAACAAGAACCAATTCTGTAACAAAAAATATGATCTGCATTTCTGTGCTCTAACAACATATTTATAAGTAAAACCATATAGGAAAAAATAGCATTGATATTTTATTATGTTTATTGTTTTTGTAATGGTTATAATAAAATTGTTTTTCATCTTCACAATAATGCCCTCTTCATTAAAAAAATCTTTTGTATAATTTTTCTTTCATGTAATTGTTAATTCCTACTTTGTTTAGATATAATGTTATAAGAAAATCTATATAAGAAACAAGATTGTTTGTTTAAGGAAGTCACTTTCACCTAAGTTTAACATTTAAACCATGTAATTTTATTAAAATGTGCAAAATATGTCTGTGGTGATGAGACATATAATAAATCTGGAATTTGTTTTCCTCTTTTTCTTCCTTTTAGATGTCCATTGTCCCCAACACCAGTAGATTGCCAACTCCCTCTCTGCAACACTCCAGCCAGCATTCTGCTGGTGCTGTCATACCCATCCTAGATTACTGCCGTAGAATGGAGTTGTTCTTTAGTTCTAAGGTAAGTTTCCCTCCCCACTCATTTCACATGCATACACTCAGGTATTCATTTTACATTATTATGCAGTTTTTTTAAGTTTTTAAAATTTCCTTTTCCCATATGGTTCCTTAGGTAATTAATGTATCGTATTCAAAAACTTATAAAACTTCATACTATAATAAAGGATGTGACTTATGACCATAGACCAGCTCCTTTTTGTAGTAATCCCTATCAGGTTATAAAACCTACACTGTTCGAAACTTGGGGAATTTTATGGAAAGGGAGCTGGCAATCTGCAGCTGCTGTGGACATTGGATGAGAAAGTATTGAAAGGTAAGCTTCAAATTTAATCCATATTGTGCTTTTGGTTCCACAGTTTATGCGTGAAATTCATACTCTATTTTATGTTAAACTTTATAATAAATTCATAAAAGAAAAATACTACTCTCCTCTTTTTTAAAGTGACTTTGGTAAATGTTTGAATTATTCAGTTCACATAACACATTGGGATTATCTTAGAAAATGTTTTTTATCCCTGAAAATAGAATTCTGATATTGAAAACAGTTAATTTATCCTCATATTCATATACCTGTTTATAAAAAATACTCAGGGTCAAATTTATATACATAAAGCTTATTAAATATAATTTTTATTAGAGAAACAGTTATAGCACTATTCCACAAATGCTTTTTTACTAATCCTTCTACCTACCATTTTATCTTTGGTTCTATATTGATCAGTACAGATAAAGATTGTAAGAGCATTTTAATTTTTGTTATATCTATATTCTCTTGTGTGTTTGAAAATAGGGAAACTTGATGTTTTTCTTATTTATTAATTCACTTTTAAACTTTAGATCACTATAGTTTTAACTGCAATTGTAATTAAACAAAATAAATTTGACATTTTAATGTTTGCATTACAGAGATACCTACATGTAAATATAGGTACTTACACGATACAGTCTCTTTCTTCTTTAAGAATATCCTGTGTATAGGTCAAGACAGGCAGCCTTGTATAGTGGAAGAGAGGGGATTTTAGTATTGAGAAGACCTAGAATTCTGTTCTAAAGTCTACACCTATCTACAAGTACTTCCCTGTATGTTACTTTAGCTACTTTCCTTCTATGTAATTGTGGCCTCTGAGTTCCCTTTTAGCTTTAATAATTTTATCCCGGAAGAAACATAATTGTTCTTAGTTTTTCATTTTCTGCATATGTAAATCAAGTTGATTAGTTAGAAAACCTACTGCCAGTGTTCAGTTAACAACCTGACTTAACATTCAGGAAATACTTGTTTGATTTTAAATAGATTTTTATATTAGACCCAAGTTACAGTTGCTTGTTACCATCTGACTAACTTTTAAAAATTCTCTTTACATTAGTTCACTGTATTCTGTGACACTCTTAGATCATCACTTGGTAGTAAGGGATATACTATTTTAATTCTGTTTGGGTTGCATTAACCAAAGAAAATGATAAAAGAAACAAGCAGTGTGAGATTCTCTTTTACTATCAAGTAGTTAAAGCACCTTACCTCAAATACCAGTCCCAGAGCAGTGATTCTGAACTTTCTTAAACCTATGCCCCCTTTTGATCAACCTAAAAGCTATGGACACCCATACCCTATGGCAGGGTATAGGAATGCCCTTTGTCAAGGTCATTGTATTCTTTATATGTATCTTCTAGTCAAAACATTTTACTATACTTTCTATAGTTTGTGATATGTAAATAATAGACTTTTTGTTTCCCAAATATGGGATGATTAAATATACCATTTCAAATGTAAATGAAATACCATACCATCACTATCCCAAGTTGGGAATATGCAATATTAAGAAGGGAAGAAGGCAAAAATATGTACATAAAGTTAAAAGGCTGTAGACATTCCCAAATAAGTCAGTGATTAAGAGAGAATTATATGGAAGTTAGAACTCTATTCTTTGATTATATTTAAGACTCTTTCCCTATGTCTAGTCAGCTAGTTCAGTAGTTTATTTTGTGGATATTGGGTTAATTAAAATTTAATAACCAAAATAAAACCAAATGGTAAAATCTTCCTAACCCTTAAAATTTTTTTTATAGAAACTGTTATAATTGAGTAGAGAAACAAATACACCTGACAAATGTCTTAAAGTAATGACATCCAGCTACACAGTCCCCCCTTCTTGTGCCTCACCTGCCTAGTGCTAAGTTCCCATAATACTGGTAGTCTTTCTGCATTCCCCATCCCATCACCACCACACTAATCCAAACAGCAGTCATGCTGCCCAAGTTAATTCTGCATCTACCATTCTTCCCCATAAGACCCCCAGTTAAAAGGAATTTAGCATGCTTGCTGCTCCCTGATCTTTTAACACTTTTCCAGTTAATTATACCAAAAAGAGGATATTCTCTTCACTTTCATTCCTCATTTCTTTCCTCTTTCTGCTCTCTTTAGCTTAGGAAAAGTTTACTTCTGCTCTCACAATTTTATTTTTGAGCCAAATGGTAGTTAAGAAGTAGAAAAATAACATTGTTGACATACCCTGTTAAAAGAAAAAAATCTCCACTTTCCTGTTTTCTTTTTTTCTTCTTCTTTTTTTGTTTTCTATTTTTTATTGAAATAAAACCCTATCTCATTCTACCAAAGATTTAGGGTAACTGTCACCTGTATTTTCATCTTTCTCAGTTTTCTCTAGATGAAAGTTATTTCTTGTTCAGTTTTATTGTTTGTCATTTAATAGTATTTCATGGATTAGAGTAAGTACTTCATACTATTCTATAATATTCTTTTGGAAAAAACAAACTTTTGAGGTATAATTCATTAGTAAGTTGGGTTCCTTTAGCAAGTATTGACAAGAGGGTAGATATGTCTATTTACATTAGTATATTATATGAAATAAAATTACTTTGTTGACATTTCACAGTGCTATGATTTGTCATGCCACTATGAAGACAAGAGAATTAGTGAGCGTAGGTTCTTTATTTACGTGATTACATGCACATAAAATCCCACATCTTCATACTCTTTTACTAAACAATTCCTCTTCCAAGATTTAAAAAAAAAAAAACCCTCAGGTAGAAATGAAGTTGTTTATTTTTATGTGCATAAACATTCTGTTGGTTTAAAACACAAAATTTTTTGAGTGTAGGAATTGTACAATTAATCACTTAGGTTTTATTGTATGACTAAAATTTCCATGATTGGAATCTTGAAGGTTTTAGATATATATACAATTAGGAAATTAATGCACAGATTAGGATGTGTTTTGCACCGGGGGTTTTAATTTTTCTGTCTCAGTGTTCTACATATGTGCAAATTGACTCACTTAACAATTGCTATGGAATGAAGTCTAATTTTTTGCATGCTGAATGTGACCCATAACATATAGTAGTGTGTGTTTTGTTATTAAAAAAATAAAACAAGTGGACTATAAGATGTGTAAATTACATCTTAAAACTATTACCAAAAAAGGAAATACAACATGTTATACAACAATAAACGATGACAGTGATGGTGGTGATGTTAATAGGTGTACACTAACATTGTGGAGAATGTGGTGAAGGATAGGCTACCTAGATATATAACTTCTATAAACTTATTGTTCCTGTGGTATTAGTATCTTTAGTAGAGGTTTTTATAATCTATGTCAGATTGAATTTATGTGAGTTTTTAAGAAGTACTGACATAGTTTTAAGAACTTGAACTTTAGCATCAGGCAGATGTGGGTTCAAGTCATATGACCTTAATCAAATCATTTTGTCTCTTTGAGCTTCAGTTATATCATTTGTTAAGTGAGACTAAAATGCACATACCTCAGAAAGGTTTCATAACAGCTAGAATGCATGTGTACTGTCTTGCTCACTCCGTCCCTCCTTCCTTCTTCCCATCTCTCAACCATATGTAAATGAAATACTTTGAATAATGCTTAGCAAATGGAGGGAGTGTCAGTAATTATTAACTCAGTGTAACATTACAGTATTGAAAATGATTACCAGTATATCACCTGAGAGTTATCACTGGATACTTCCCCCATTCTGCAACCTTCTAAAGAAGAGATACTTATTTTATGGGTATTGGTATTTTGGTTTATACTCAGAAAATGAGCCTTGACATTCACTTTTAGATTAAATCTAAGGGATTTACTTTTAAAATTGTGTTTTTAGGGCAAATGGTATCATCGGAGGCAAGCTGTAAAAGAATTACATGGTACATTGATACGTCTTTTAAATGAATTGCTGCCATGGGAACCAAAGTTAATGAAAGCTTTTCAGAGAAACAGGTAATTCAATTTCTATTTGTTTTACATATTTTAGGGCTCTTAGTTTAGGATTTATGGGAAGATGTACTGGAATTATATAGTAGTTTTCTATTGATTTATAATTTAACAGATATTTTTCAATGCCTTCTGTGTGCAAGAGACTTTTCTAAGCCCTGAAAAATACTGTTGATAAAACAAAATCCTTATTCTGTGGCTTACATTCTTTTTTATTTTTAAAGATATTATTTATTTTTAGCCTTGGCTGGTATGGCTAACTGGGTTCAGCACTGGACTGTGAACCAGAGGATCGCCAGTTCGATTCCCAGTCAGGGCACATGCCTGGGTTGCGGGCCAGGTTCCCAGTGTGGAGTGCATGAGAGGCAACCACACATGGATGTTTCTCTTACTCTCTTTCTCTCTCTCTTCCCCTCTGTCTAAAAATGGATAAATAAAATCTTTGCAAAAAAATTTCTTATTTGAAGAGAGGGGGGAAGAGAGGGAGAGAAACATCCATGTGTGAGATGTACGTTGATCGGTTGCCTCTCTTATGCCCCCAACTGGGGAACCTGGCCTGCCACCCAGGTGTGTGCCCTGACTGGGAATCAAACCAGTGACCTTTTGGTTCACAGGCCAGCAGTCAGTCCACTGAGACACACCAGCCAGGGCAACATTCCTTTTCTTTATTGTAAAATGCAAAAAAAACTTAACCATTTTTATCAGTTTTCAGTATGCAGTTCAGTGGTATTAAATACCTTTATATTGTTTAGTTACAATAACTCATCCATCTCCAATACTAAAACTGAAACTCTGTACCTATTAAAAGATAAATCTGCATTTTCCCTGCCCTCTAGCAACTGGTAACCACCATTCTGTATTTTGTCTCTATAATTTTGACTAATTATATAATATACAATATTTGTCTTTTTGTGGCAGGCTTATTTCACTTAGAATAATCTTGTCAGTCTTCATCCTTTTTAAAGTATATGTCAGAATTTTCTCCCTTTCTAAGGCTAATATTCCATTGTATGCATTTACAACATTTTCCGTGGTGGACAGTTAGTTAGCTTTAATGGTTTATTTTTCCCTTTGTTTTTGTTTTCTGTTTTTTGCCCAAGGACATTTTCTCATTGCATTATTAGAGAGAGAGGAAGGGAGGGAGAAAGAGGGAAACAAACATCAGTGTGAGAGAGAAACATCGATTGATTGCCTTTCGTAAACGCCCACCTGGGAACAAACCTGCAACCTAGGCATGTGCCCTAACCTACAATTGAACCTGTGACCTTTCAGTTTGTGGAAAAATACCCAACCAACTGAGCCACACTGACCAGGGCAGGTAGCTTTCATGTTTTCAGCTATTATGAATAATGCTGTTATGAACATAGATGTACAAATATCTCAGTTCCCTCCTTTCAATTCTTTGTGTATGTATCTAGAAGTAGGATTGCCAGATCATATCATAATTCTACTTGTAATTTTCTTTGTACCCATCATATTATTTTCCATGATGACTGTACAGTTTTACATTCCTAACAACAGTGCATAAAAGAGTTCCTGTTCACATTGTTGCCAATGTTTGTAATTTTCTAGTTGTTTTTATTAAATCATCTATTTTTTGTTTATTTTTAAATATAGTTTATTGATTATGCTATTACAGTTGTCCCATTTTCTCCCCTTCATTCCCCTCCACCCTGCATACCCCCTCCCACCTACATTCCCCCCGTTTAGTTCTTGTCCATGTGTCATAAGTTCTTTAGCTTCTACATTTTCCACACTATTCTTGCCCTCTCCCTGTCTATTTTCTACCTACCATCTATGCTAATTATTCTCTACCTTTCCCCCTCTCTCCTCCTCCCTCTCCCCTGTTGCTACCCCTCCATGTGATCTCCATTTCTCTGGTTCTGTTCCTGTTCTAGCTGTTTGCTTAGTTTGCTTTTGCTTTTGTTTTAGGTGTGGTTGTTAATAACTGTGAGTTTGCTGTCATTTTACTGTTCATATTTTTTATCTTCTTTTTCTTAGATAAGTTCCTTTAACATTTCATATAATAAGGGCTTGGTGGTGATGAGCTCCTTTAATTTGACCTTATCTGAGAAGCGATTTATCTGCCCTTCCATTCTAAATGAAAGCTTTGCTGGATAGAGCAATCTTGGATGTAGGTCCTTGCCTTTCATGACTTGGAATACTTCTTTCCAGCCCCTTCTTGCCTGTAAGGTCTCTTCTGAGAAATCAGCTGACAGTCTGATCGGAACTCCTTTGTAGGTGACTGTCCCCTTATCTCTTGCTGCTTCTAGAATTCTCTCCTTCATTTTAATCTTGGGTAATGTAATTATGATGTGCCTTGGTATGTTCCTCCTCTAGTATTTGTTTTTAATAGCAGCTATCTTAGTGTGAGGTGGGTAGTATGTTGTGCTTTTAATTTGCATTTTTCAAGTGATTAGTGATATTGAATATCTTTTCATGTGTTTATTGGCCATTTGTATATCTTTGGAGAAATGTTTAAGTTTTTGCCAGTTTGGGGTCAGCTTGTTTGATTTTTTATTGCTGAGTTGTAGAATTCTATATATACTCTGGTTATTAGTCCTTTACTGGATATAAGATCAGTATTTTTACAATCATTGGGTTACCATTTCACTTTATTTTTATTATTTTTTATTTTTTTAAATATTTTATTGGTTATGCTATTACAGTTGTCCCACTTTTTTCTTCCCTTTATTCTCCTCCACCCTACGCCCCCTCCCACCAGCATTCCCCACCATCAGTTCATTTCCATAGGTCATACACATAAGTTCTTTGGTTTCTCCATTTCCTATACTATTCTTAACCTCCCTCTATTTTCTACCTACCATTTATGCTTCTTATTCCCTGTACCTTTTCACCTGTTCTTCTTCTTCTCCCTTCCCATTGATAACCCTCCATGTGATCTTCATATCTGTGATTCTGTTCCTGTTCTAGGTGTTTGCTTAGTTGGTTTTTGCTTTGTTCTGTTTTTTAGGTTCAGTTGTTGATAGTTGTGAGTTTGTGGTCATTTTACTGTTAACAGTTTTTGATCTTCTTTTTCTTAGGTAAGTCCCTTTAACATTTCATATAATAAGGGACTGGTGATGATGAACTCCTTTAACTGGACCTTATCTGGGAAGCAATTTATCTGCCCTTCCATTCTAAATGATAGCTTCGCTGGGCAGAGTAATCTTGGATGTAGGTCCTTGCCTTTCATGACTTTGAATACTTCTTTCCAGCCCCTTCTTGCCTGTAAGGTCTTTTTTGGGAAATCAGCTAACCGTCTTATGTATTACAACTCCTTTGTAGGTAACTGTCTCCTTTTTTCTTGCTGCTTGTATGATTCTCTCCTTATCTTTCATCTTGGGTAATGTAATTACGATGTGCCTTGGTGTGTGCTTCCTTGGGTGCAACTTCTTTGGGATCCCCTGAGCTTCCTGGACTTCCTGAAAGTCTATTCCCTTTGCAAGGTTAGGGAAGTTCTCCTCCGTTATGTTTTCAAGTAAGTTTTCAATTTCTTACTCTTCCTCTTCTCCTTCTGGCATCCCTATGATTCATATGTTGGAACGTTTAAAGTTGTCCCCGGAGGTTCCTAAGCCTCTCCTCATATTTTTGAATTCTTGTTTCTTCATTCTGTTCTGGTGGAAAATTTTTTTCTTCCTTTTGTTCCAAATCATTGATTGAGTCCTGGTTTCCTTCCCTTCACTGTTGGTTCCCTATATAATTTTCTTTCACTTTGCATAGCCTTCACTTCTTCCTCTATTTTTCAACCATATTCAACCATTTCTTTGAGCATCCTGATTACCAGTGTTTTGAACACTGCATCTGATAGGTTGGCTATGTCTCCATCACTTAGTTCTATTTTTGGAGCTTTGAACTGTTCTTTTATTTGGGCCATATATTTTTTTTTGTCTTGCACATCTGTTACATTGTAAGGGATGGAGTCTTAGGTATTCGCCAGGGCAGGACAACCTGTGTTGCTGCACTGTGGCACTATATGTGGATCATGGGTCAGAAAGGGAACAGTGCTTCTCTTGCTTGGCTCTCACTCAACTTTCAATCACTTCTCCCACTGCCCACAACCAAATTGGGCCCTTCTAGTGATCATTCCCAGGTGAGTGTGTTTGTGTGCATTCTAGGACCCAGTGGGTCTCTCCAACGAACTCTCCTGGACGGCTGGGAGTTTCTCCCACCCCCACAACCCCCACAGGTTTTTTCATTTGGAAGTTTCGAGGCTTTATTTCCCCTTGCTGGAATCCTGGGTTGCAAGGTCTGTCTCACTCCCCAGTAGTTCCTCTCAGTTTATCCGCACACAAACATAGAACCTCCCTGTCCACCTGCCACAGCCTTGCCCACCCTGGTCCTCCAGGTGCCACCTTGCTGCACATCCTCTCCACCCCAGCTGCCCATCTCTACTCCTCCTACCAGTCTGGATGATGTTTCTTCTTTAACTCCTTGGTTGTTGGACTTCCATAAAGTTCAGTTTTCTGGAAGTCCTCATTATTTTTTGTGTTTAAATTTGTTGTTGTCCTTCTCCTGGTTGTGCCAGCAGGCAAAGTGTATTTACCTATGCCTCCATCTTCTCCGGAAGTCCATTTTACTTTGTTGATAGTGCCTTTTAAAAAAGATTTTATATATTTATTTTTACAGAAGGCAGGAAGGGACAGACAGAGGGAGAAAAATATCAATGTGTGGTTGCCTCTCACACACCCCTTACCAGGGACCTGGCCCACAACCCCATCATGTGCCCTGACTGCGAATCGAACCAGCAATCCTTTGGTTCACAGGCCAGCACTCTATCCACCAAGCTATACCAGTGCTGGCTCATAGTGATTTTAATCCACAAAACTTTTTAATTTTCATGAAGTCCAATTTGTCTATTTTTTCTTTCGTTGCCAGTGTCTTGAGAATTATGTTATATCCAAAAATCATCACCAAATCCAGTGTCATGAAGTTTTTGCCCTATGTTTTCTAACAAGAGGTTTATAGTTTTAGCACATTCACTTAGGGTATTGATCCATTTGGAGTTAACTTTTATACAAAGTGTTAGGAAAGGGTCTAGCTTTATTCTTTTGTATGTGGATACCCACTTTCCTTAGCACCAGTTGTTGAAAAGATTGTTCTTTGTTCATTGAATGGTTGGCATCTTTGTAAAAAAAAAAAAAAAACAAAAAAAAAAAACAAAGCTGACCATATAACAAAAGGTTTATTTCTAGATTTTGTTCTATTCCATGGGCCTATATGTCTGTCTTCATGCCAGTACCACATTGTTTTGATTACTGTGTCTTTGTATTGTAGTTACTTTTGTAATCAGGAAGTATGAGTGCTCCACTTTGGGGTTTTTTCTCCCCAAGATTGTTATTGCCTCCTTGGTGTCTCTTGAGATTGCACATGAATTTTAAGATGGGTTTTTCTGTTACTGCAACAAACACCATTGGGATTTTGATATGTATTGCACTGAATTTGTAGATTAATTTGAGTAGTATGGACATCCTTAAATATTGTCTTCCCACTACAAAGAAAGAAAATTAGAGGCCAATATCCCTGATGAACATAGGTGAAAAAATACTCAACAAAATATTTGCAGTCCGGATTCAGCAATACATTAAATGGATCATACACCGTGATTAGGTGGGATTTATTCCAGGGATACAAGTTTGGTATAGTATTTGCAAATCAAATCAATTAATGTGATACACCAACCACATAAACAAAATGAAGTATAAAAATCATAGGGTCATATCAATAGATGCTGAAAAAGCATTTTACAGGATCCAGCACAATTTTATGATAAAATCTCTCAGCAAGGTGGGAATAGAGGGAATATACATCAAGATTATACAGGCCATATATGATAAACCCACAGCCAATGTCATACTCAATGGGTAAAATTTTTAATTCTTTAAAATCAGGAACAAGACAGGGATGTCTACTTTCACCACCCTTTTTCAGCATAGTGCTAGAAGTCCTAGCCACAGAAGTTGGAGAAGAGAAAGAAATAAAAGGAATCCAAATTGAGAAGGAAGAAGTAAAATTGTCATTATTTATACATGGCATGATACTGTACATATAGAACATGAAAGACTTCATTAAAAAACTTATAGAACTGATAAATGAATTCAGTAAAGTAGAAGATACAAAATAAATATTGACAAATCTTTTGCATTTTTATACACTATTAATAAACTGTTAGAAAGGGGAACTAAGAAAATCCCATTTACAATTGCATCAAAAAAAAAAAAAAAAACCTAGGAAAAATTTTAACCAAGAAAGTGAAAGACCTATACTCAGAAAATTATAAGACAATGAAAACAGAAATTAGAAAGATACAAATAAATGGAAGCACATACTGTGCTTGTGGATAGAGAGAATTAACATTAAAATGTCCATACTACTCAAAACCATCTGTAGTTTCATTGCAATTCCTGTCAAAATACTTATGGTGTATTTCACAGAACCAGAATAAGTAATCCAAAAATGTATATGGAACCACAAGTAGCCACAGCTATCTTGAAAAAGAACAAAGTTGGAAGTTATTGTACTACCTGATATCAAACTATATTACAAAGCTATAGTAATTAAAACAGCACAATAATGTCATAAAAACAAACATAATCAATGGAATAATACAGAGAACTGGGAAATAAAACACATGCCTATATGGTCAATTAATACTTGACAAAGGAAGCAAGAACAGAATAATGGGGTAAAGACAGTCTATTCAATAAATGGTATTGGAAAAATTGGATAGATACATGCAAAAGAGTGAAACAAGACCATCTCTTACACCATATCCAAGCACAAACTCAGAATGGATTAAAGACTTAAATGTAGGACTTGAAATCATGCAACTCCTAGAAGAAAACATAGGCAATAAAATCTCTGACGTTTCTCTTAGCAATATTTTTCCTGTGCAAGGGAAATAAAAGAAAAAATAAACAGATGGGACTACTTTAAAGTAAAAATGTTTAGCACAGCAAAGGAAACCATCAACAAAACAAAAAGACATTCTAACTAAATGAAAGAAGATATCTGCCATTGACACGTCCAACAAGGGTTAATGTCCAGAATGTATAAAGAACTCAACACACACACACACACACACACACACACACACACACACACACAAAGAAAGAAATCAATCAAATTTAAAAATGGAGAAAGGATCCAAGTAGTCATTTCTCCAAAGAGGACAGACAGATGGCCATTAGACATGAAAAGATGTTCAATGTCAGTAATTATCAGAGACATGCAAATTAAAACGACACTAAGACATCACCCCACACCTGTCAGAATGGCTGTCATTAACAAATCAACTAACAACTGTGTTGGCAAGAATGTGGAGAAAGGGGAACCCTCGTGCACAATTCGTAGAAACGCAGAACAGTGCAGCCACTGTTGTAACTTAAAAAATTAAAAATACCTCCTCATGACCCACTAATTTTACTTCTCGGTATACATGGTCTGTCCAGAAAATATCCAGCCATGAGCTATGAAAAATACAGACATTTATTAAAGAAGATACAAGAAATATTGTACATAGGACAATGATGCCTCAGTCCCCTTCAAAGTAGGCACCTTGGGACCTCACACAATTCTCACAATAGCAATCTGCTGTCATGTTATATTTTCCTGAGTCTCATTGATGGTCTGAAATCTCTTCCCTTTCAAGTCACAGGCACCAAATCTGGGTTGTAGGGGGTCTGAGTCACTGGGTGATTTGATGTTTCACTAAAACACTCTGCACGAGATGTGATACATAAGTGGGTATGTTGTAATGAAACTGCCAATCACCAGTTGCCCATAGCTGTGGCCTTCTGAATCATCCGAACAGTTCCCATGGAGGAATGTTCAAGTTTCATGCAGAATTTGATGGAGATTCATTGCTCTACTCGCCAAGTCATTTTGAATATGACAGCCACACAGTACTCATGCTTACTCAGTGAAATCTAACCACCCCCACTGACTGGTACAATGAAGTCATCATTGTTCATTCATACACATTCCAGTCCACTCTCCTTGGCTTCCAGGTTACATGGAATTGAAAGACAATACCCAACCTGTGTTCATTGCAGCATTATTTACAATAGCCAAGTTATAGAAGCAACCCAGGTACCCATTAATAGAAGAGTGGATAAAAAAGCAATGGAATTTCGGCCAAGATGGAGGCGTGGGTAGATACATTTTGCCTCCTCGCACAATGAAAGGAAAGACAACAAAATATTTAAAAATAAAAAATAATCAGAACTTCCAGAAATTTGAACTTTATGGAAGTCCAGAAAATAGGGAGTTAAGCAAGAAACATTCACCCAGACCTGTAGGAGTAGTAGAGATGGGCAAGGCTGTGGCTGGTGGCCTGGGAGGTTCTATATTTGCATGTGGCTGAACCAGGAGGAACAACTGGGGAGGAAGATAGACTGGACAACCCAGGGTTCCAGCATGGGGAAATAAATCCTCGAAACCTCTAACTGAAAAACCTGTGGGGGGGTTGGGGGTGGGAGAAACTCCCAGCCTCCCAGGAGAGTTTGTTGGAGAGACCCAGACCCACTGGGTCCTAGAATGTACACAAACCCACTCACCTGGGAATCAGTCCAGAAATAGAGATTACATGGAGGGTTATCAGTGGGAAGTGGGAGGGGGATAATTGGGGAACAGATACAAGGAATAAAAAGCATAAATGGTAGGTAGAAAATAGACAGGGGGAGGTTAAGAATGTTACAGGAAATGGAGAAGCCAAAGATCTTATGTGTATGACCTATAGACATGAACTAAGGGGATGAGATGCGGGTGGTAGGAGGGTACAGGGAAGAGAGAAATAAAGGGGAAAAAAAGATGGTACAACTGTAATAGCATAATTAATAAAATACATTTTAAAAAATAAAAAGCAATGTATATATATACAATGTACTATTACCTGTCCATTTAAAAAAAAAAAAAGATGAAATCTTACCATTTGTGACACCATAGATGGACCTAGAAGGTATTATGCTAAGTGAAACAAGTCAGAGGACAGATATCATGTGATTTCACTTATATGTGGAATCTGGAGAACAAAATAAACAAAATAGAAACAGACTCATAGATACAGAGTCTAGACTGGTGGTTGCCAGAGGGGAAGGTTTTGAGGGGGTTGGGTGAAAAAGTTGAAGGGTCTAAGAAGTGGAAATCACAGAATAGTCATAGGGATGTAAAGCATAACATAGGAAATGTAGTCAATAATATTGTAATAACTATACACGATGGGTACTTGAAATATCAGGGGGATCACTTTGTAAAGTACATGACTATCTAACCTTTACGCTGTACACCTGAAGCTAATATAAAATAATATGGAATGTAAACCATAACCAAAAAAAATTTTTTTTTAATATATTGGAAGACTGTGAATATGAGCTGTGTTTTCATGTATTTATGTCTTCTTTAATTTCTCTGGTGGTTTTTTGTTTTTGGTTTTTAGTTTACATTGTTCAAGTCTTTCACATTCTTAATTAATTGCTAAGTATTTTACTCTTTTTGATCTTATTATAAATGGAAATGTATTAATTTCCTTTTCACATTGATCATTATTTATAAAAATGCAGCTGATTCTTGTGTGTTGACTTAGTATTTTGCTACTTTGCCCAATAAAAATTGTTTATACTAACAATTTTTTGTAGACTTAGGATTTTAAAAATTTAATATCATATAATCTATAAACAGAGATGATTTTACTTATTCCTTTCCAATTTGGATGCCTTTTGTTTCCTTTCCTTGACTAATTGCTCTAGCTAGAGACCATCTACTACTATGTCAAATAGAAGTAGCAAAAGCAAACATCCTTCCCTTGTTCCTGTGCTTAAAGAGAAACCTTTCAGTCTTACCATTGAGTATGATGTTGGCTGTGAGGTTTTCATGTATGGCTTTTTTCACATTGAGGTAGTTTTCTTCTATTTCTTGTTCATTGATTTTTTTTTATTCTAAAAGGACGTTGACTTCTGCCAAATGCTATTTCTGCCACAATCGAGATGATCGTGAATTTTTCCCCTTCATTCTGTTAATGCGATGTATTATATTAATCAGTTTTGTGTGTTGAACCATCTGTGCATTTCAGGAATAAATTCCATTTGGTCATGGTATATAATTATTTTAATATGCTACTGAACTTGATTTGCTTATGTTTTGTTGAGAAGTTTTGCATTAATGTTTATGAGAGATAATAGTCTAGTTTTGTTTCCTTGTAGTGTCTTTATTGGATTTGGCTTCAGGGCAATGCTGGCCCCAAATAATGAGTTAAGAAATGCTTCCTGCTTTTTAATTTTTTGAAAAAGTTTGAAAATGATTGGTGTTAGTTCTTACACGTTTGGTAAAATTCACCAGCAAAGCCGTGAGGTCCATAGCTTTTCTTTGTCAAGATATTCTTTGGTTTATTTATACAATCTCTTTACTAGTTATAGATCTATTTGGATTTTCTATTTCTTCATGACTTAGTTTCAGCAGGTTTTATGTTTCTAGGAATTTATTCATTTCATCTAGGTTATCGAGTTTCATCTAGTTTATTGTCATACAATTGTTCATCTTAATAATCCTTTTAGAATTGGTACTAATGGCTCCACTTTCATTTCTGATTTTAGTAATTTGAGTCTTCTCTTTTTCTTCTTAGTCCACCTAGCTAAAGTTTTGTCAGTTTTGTCAACAAAAGTCACTTTTGTTGATCTTTCAAAGAACCAACTTTTGGATTCATTGATTTTTCGGTACTCTTGTTTTTCCTACTTCATTTTCTTAATCTTTATTATTTCTATCCTGCTAGCTTTGCATTTAGTTTATGTGGTTGATTTGATATCTTTCTTGTTTTTTAATCTAACAGTTTATAGCTTTAAAATTTCCCCTTAACACTGCTTTCATTGTGTCCCATAGTTTCGATATGCTATGTTTTTATTGTTATTCATCTGTATATTCCAATTTCCCTTATGATTCCTTCTTTGATCTATTGGTTGTTTCTTCTTTGATCTATTGGTTGTTTAATAGTGTGTTTAATTTTCACAAAATTGTAACTTTTCTTTTTTTAATAATTTTTTTATTGTTCAAGTACAGTTTTCTGCCTTATTCCCCACCCCTCCCCATGTAAATTTTCCAATATTCCTTTTGTTAGTGATTTCTGGGTTCATCTGTGGCTTATATTCTAATGAAAGAAAAGGACAAGCTCAAATGGTAAGTGCTATGAAGAAAAGGCAGGGTTAGGGGAATAGGAAATGCCTTGTTTGGACAAATGATGATTGCTCTTTTACCAGAGTGTTAAAGAAATTCCCTGATAAGTTAATATTTGAACAGAGATCTTAAGGAAATAAGGGAGAGAGCCTTGTAGAAAAAAAGATGAAGAAGCCCTAAGGTTGAAAGCATGTTTGGTATTTAGGGGAAATTCAAAGGAGCAAGTATTAACTACAATGAGTTAGTGAGGAGGAAAGTGGTAAGAATCAAGAGTCAGAAAACTATTGGGAGAAAGGAAGATGGCGGCAAGGTAGGAGGGAGCAGATTCCACTCTCCCCTACACATGGTAGAAAAACCTAGCTTATCTACAGAGGAACAGAGCAAACAGCCAGCAGTACCCAGCATATATGAAAGTAAGAGACCAAAATTTGTAGCGGACACTGAAAAACCAGATGGTAAGGAGAAAGCTTCAGGACAATAAAGTCCCAGGGACCAGCACAGGGACCAGGACGGCTGCAACCCCAGACCCAGCACCCATGGGTCTGCCAGAGTCCTTGGGAGAGAGCCTGGTCAACTGCTCCCACCCTGGCCAAACAAGGTTTGAGCAGCACCGGGAGAGACCTCATTGCTTGAAGTTGCAGAGAGGGGAATAAGGAGTAAGTGGCAAACACACAGGGGCTGTGAGCACCCACAGAGTCTGTGGATGCCAGCTCGGGAGAGTTGACGGAGAGTTGAGAGTCGTGCAGTGACAGGCCCTGACCCTGATAGTCACCAGTCTGGCTGGAGAATTGGGCTGTACAGAGCAGCAGGCTTGAGTAGGAGGAATTTCTCAAAAAGAAAAAGTGAAAAGAGAGATACAGTTTGGGGAATTCTCCTGTCCCAGCTGCTCCGGCCTCCCCTCCACCCAGCCGGGTAGGGATCCCGAGGTTGTGTGGAAGGTTGTATGGGAGGCCCTGCGCAACCCCATAGCACTGGGAAGGGTGCATGCCTGAACCCGTGGGACCGACGCAGCCTGTCTGAATGCGTGCGCGCCTGGACCCCAGCCCACAGCGGTAACCCTGGGAAAGTGCTCTGAGGAAGCCCTGGCACCAGGGAGAGGCGCCAGGCTAGCTCTGGGTAGAGTGCAGATTGGGAAGGGAGAAAAGCCGTACCAATCGCCCCTTAGCCTGCTGCAGCCAGCAAAGACCAGAAAAATCGATTTGGCCAGTTTGAAACCAATAAGAGGTTCTTTTCTTTTTTTTTTTTTTAAGTAATCTTTTATTTTTTACTACTGTTTTATCATTCAATTCCTTTTTACTCTGTTTGCTTCTTTCTTGTTTTATTCCTTCTTCCTTTCCAATTTTATCTCTTCTTCCTCCCTTCTGCTTTTTTTTTTTTTTTTTTTTTTTTTTTTTAAATATCCACAAGTAAGACAAAAAAAACCCTGGAACTGTGAAAAGACCAGAGTTGGAGCAAAAGAGGGGGCATCCCAACAGCTGAGACAGTGAGACAAATTTCATGTTGCTGTTACAGAGAACCTGCAAGTTATTGCATATTTGTATTATTTTTTCATTATTCTTACATCTTTTATTTTAATAGTATTTTTGTATTCCTCTTCTTTCTGTATAGTCTTCTTTGCTTGGCTGGTTATATTGTATCATTTGACAGGTTTCCCATGTTCTCTCTTTCATAGTGTATTGCTAATTTACTGTCCTTAACTTCACTTGTGTTCCATTAGGACATTATTCAAGGTCCTATACTCCCTATTCTTGTTATCCAGATCACATACATTCTGTCATATGATTGTTGCTCTAATATTATTGTAAATAATAGCTGTTCCATACAATTGTAAATACTTTACAACACCCCTCCCAGATCTTAGCCCACTTCATAGTTTCCTGAACTCTAGTACTGTAGTGGTTAACTCTATTCTCTCATACACTACACCTATTTACTATCCTTTACTCTCACCTTACCTCAGAATCTGACCTCCCACAACCTCACTGCTTTCTAGATCCAACTCACAATCCTTCCCTCCCCAACAAGAGTCTTATCTTCTTTCCATTCTTTCTAAAAAGTGGATAGTTGGGTGGAAGATCACGGGTAACACTACACATAGCCAAAGGATCTCCTATCTCTTTTCTACCAGCTACTACTGTAAATATAGAATACTCTCTCATTGTGTTAAACCATTTTGCCTTCCCCCTCCAAATGATCACAAAAAAGAGTAGATGGAAGCAGTGAACACCAGGACACCCACTGGAGGAGGAAGCCTAACAACAAAGGAACTGTTACAGAGCACAAGTCCAAGGCGGGGGCAATTATTGGCCCACCCAGGGATGCCAAAAAAACTGTTTCAGAACAAACACAGGGGCCAACGTTCGTTATGTCCGCCGCCTTAGGAAAGATGTCTCTCAATGCCAGAGATTTGTGAAAAGGAAAGGAAATGATTATTTAATGCTATACAGACTTAAAGTAGTGACCTGACATCTTCATTAAGATATCAAAGTCCTTTTGGATGCCCACAGTGCTTCCTTCTCCCCCTGCCCCTAATTCAGGGTACCGTAGCTCAGGAAAAGAAGCAAACGTCCGGGATCCAGGCTCCCGACACCATCAGCTGTGTCACCATCCAGGCAGGATCTCTGATTAATCCAAAGTCATGTGGCACCTTCTCATGGCCTACTGGAAAAAGTTCTTTAACCCTTCTTCTAGGCAAAGTCTGTCTTGCTTCCCAGGCCATGCAGCCAAAGGGAGCACCCCAAAGCCACATGGTCCTCTTCTACCAAAGCTGCCGGGGTCTCCACTCTGGTGAAAATCTCCTAGATCTCTCTGGCAAAGCTGTGAGGGGGTCTTCCCTCTGCCAAAGCCGTGTGGTTCTCCCCTTAATGGCTGCTGCATCCGAGTTTAAATCCCCACACCAATCTTCTTCTGCAGCCCCATTTCCAACTCCTCCTACAATCGGCTACACTTCCTAGCACTCCTGTATCCTTCCCAGCTTTATTGGGCTGCCATAGTGAGTCTGGGCAGGTGTGGCCCCATAGCGTGGAGCCAGTCATCTCCAAGCTCTTGTGCAGGCTCCATAACCGGGAGCGGTTGCCTTCCAGTTCTATCTTGGGTGGAAGTCACTCCCTTCTCCCTGGCTCAAAGCATGGCCACAGCTATTCAACATATCTATGAAACCAGTTAAAGGTTATAGATACATTAAATGACAATGCCAGAGGTTAGCTACAAAGCTGTTGCTATGCAAAGCTGCTCTCAATGGTCCTGCTCCATTTGTCCCTGCTCCCAACTCACACCTGAGGGGGAAGGGGTGAGGACATCTTACATGTCTTTCTAATATTTCCTGGATACCCTGAGTTCTGGGCCCCATTCCAAATCCCTATTTTGGGGCCCGCCTCTTGGTGGCACCCTGTTACAGAACCACCAACAGATAGCAACAGAAGAAGGTGAAGGAGGGAGTGGAAACCACACAAACCTCAATCCAGGACCTATCTGGAAATACAACTAAATAGTGGAGAAACTACCCAGTATAAACAGCGGAACAAGAGCAAGAAAGAATCCTTAAAACTTTGTACACACGGAAGAACCAGCTTCAACAAAACCTGCTCTCACCAACACAACAAAATACAACAGGTGGTGGACAGAGTGACCCTCAGTTAACCAGCTGGTGGGAAGGACCCACCAAAGAAAGACCCAACAATAATCAAAACCAAAAGACAAACACAGAGCCAATTTAAATGACAGCCCAAGACCAGTGAGGTAGGGAGATCAAGGAGACTGCACCACTGAATCTCACAGGCATTCTACCACAGAAGTTCATACTATAAACCCAGGGAATCACAACAGATCAATTTAAGAAGCTGAGGCCTACAAGATGAGTCTCACAAACAATGGGAAGACAAAGAAACAATCCCAAAATGAAAGGAAAGGAGGAAGCCTCAGAAAGAATGGTAAATGAAATAGAGGCAACTCAACTATCAGATACTGAGTTCAAAGGACTTGGGCAGACACTTCTCCAAGGAGGACATACAGAGGATCCAGAGACACATGAAAAGATGCTCAGTATTGCTAGCTATCAGAGAGATGCAAATTAAAACCCCAATGAGATATCACTTGACACCAGTCAGAATGGCCATCATAAACAAAGCAACAAACAACAAGTGTTGGAGAGATTGTGGAGAAAAGGGGACCCTAGTGCACTGTTGGTGGGAGTGCAGACTGGTACAACCACTATGGAAAACAGTATGGAATTTTCTATAAAAACTAAAAATGGATCTGCCTTTTGACCCAGCAATTCCACTGCTTGGATTATATCCTAAGAACCCTAAAACACCGATCCAAAAGAACCTATGCACCCCAATGTTCATAGCAGCACAATTTACAATAGCCAAGTGTTGGAAGCAACGTAGATGCCCATCAGTAAATGAATGGATCAAAAAATTATGATATATTTACACAATGGAATTCTATGCAGCAGAAAGAAAGAAGGAGCTCCTACCCTTCCCAAAAGCATGGATGGCACTGGAAGGCATTATGCTAAGTGAAATAAGCCAGGTAGTGAAAGACAAATACTGTATGATATCACCTTCAACAGGAACCTAAAAAACAAAACACACAAACAGTCAAAATATAACCAAAGACATGGAAATTGAGAACAAGCTGACAGTGACCAGAGGGGAGAGGGGAGGGAATTTCAGGGGAAAAGGGGAAGGGTTTGCAGGAACAAGTATACATCAACAAAAACTAGGAGGGGGTTGGAAGTGGGAGGGAGGTGAGGAAGACTGGGATGTTGGACTGGAATGGGAGTAAAAGACAGAAAACAGTACTTGAAGAATTAAAATTAAAAAAATTAAAAAGTATTGGGAAAAGTAGCCAGATCATATAGGTCTTTAAGGACTTGGTTTTTACTCAGAATTGAGAAGCCATTGGAAGGTTTTAAGCAAAGGCAGTGCATGTGCTTTGACACTTATGTTTCAGCTCCCTGTGCCTGCTGTGTTGAGATCAGTAGAGGAACAAAGATGAAGGCAGGGAAATTAGTTACACTATAGCAATAATCAGGGGAATTAATGATAGTGGCTTGTACTAGGATAGTAGCAGTGCAGATGGGAAGGAGTGGTCGGATTCTGGATATATCTTGAAGGTGGGATTGGGTATGAAGTATCAGGGGGTAAAATGAGAGTAGAAAGATGATGCCCAGTAATTTTGGTCTAATCTGGAATAGTGGAATTGCCATTAGGTAAGATAGGGAAGACTGAAAGAGGGACAGGTTTGGAGCAGGAAGAAAGGGGTTCAGAGTTTGGATTTTAATATGTTAAGTTTGATACGCATTTTAGACATCTAATTGGGAGTTACTGAGTAGGCAGTTTAATATGTGTTCCTGGTCTAAAGGAGTAAGCCAGATTTAAATTTGGGGGTTGTCAGGATATAGATTATATTTAAGTATGAGACTGGTAGAAGTCGCCTAGTATATGAGCATAGATAAGAAGAAGAGATATTGAACCCTGTGGCATTTCAACATTTAGAGATGGTGGATATGAGTAGTTTTCAGCAGAAGAGACTGAGAAGGGTAGTGTTCAGTAACATAGAAGGAAAACCAAGAGAGCATTGTATCTTAGAAACCAGGAAAAGAAAATGCCAGTGAGAATTGCTTATGATGAATTGAGTAATATGAGGACTGAGGATTTATTATTGAATGTTGGCAACAGATCATTGATAACCCTGATGAGCTGTGTTGGTAGAGAAGTGGGTGAAAGTTAGGATTCTGTTGAAGAGAATTAGGGGACGGGAATTAGAATTTTGCTCTAAAGTTGAGCACAGAAATAGGACAATACTTGGAGAAGGACAAGTTGAAGTCAAGAGAGGTGATGTTTTATCTTTTATTTTTTTAATGAGAGAAATAATATGGTTGTATACTGGTGGAAATTATCTAATACAGAGGCAAAAATGGACTCAGGCAAAGGAAGGGACATTTGGTAGAATGATATTCCTGAATGGGTAAGAGAGGATACTTAAATGGAGGAGTTAGCTTACATAAGAATACAGAAAATATGAGTACACATGAAGATCTTCAGGTGCAGATGAAGTGTGAATATGTGAATGTTTTTGTCTTGATTCTTTCATTTTCCCTGAAATAAGAAGCAAAGTTAGTAGTTGAGACTGAGCAGAAGACTGAGAAGGAAGGAAATTATGAGTCGCACTTAGATATTTCTAAAAGAAAATTAATTTTACAGTTATCCTTTGGTCACCCATTCTAGTATCTTACATCCCTTATCTGCTCTCTGAAACCTGTAAGCATTAATTTAAAATAAATAAATTGAGAGTAACAATTAACTAACATTTGTTGGATATTTGTGCCACACGTGCTATGAGGTAAGGTTATTCCTATTGTACAAAAAAGTAAGCAGATGCTTAGAAAGTTTAAGGTACTTGCCCAAAGTCTGTCACTTACTGTTAAGTGACAGTAGTGATACTTAAACTTTAATATGCAAAAATAAGAATTTATAGCAAAAATAAATTGGAGAATGTATGTTCAGATTATGTTTAAAAACAAACAAAAACTAAAGGTTAAAAGTTAGGGGTAGAATAGAAAAACTCTATTGAAAGCAAAAGGAATAATAAAAGATCTCTAAAATAGCATATAATCATTTAGAAATATTTCCATTTTCCCAAAGTTTCATAGAAACATAACTATTATGCTTTTATTTGAAAAGGATCTCTGGAAGATCACCTTTCTGCTTTGTTTCCCTATGCTTAACAAAGAATTGTGTCTAGTGAGACCCAAAGGTTTAGATATAATTACTCTCAGGATTAAATGATGGGTTTGTTTGTTTGTTTGTCTGTTAATCTCTGTAGATAAATACTGTTTCTTAGAATTTCTTTTTTTATATATATTTTATTGATTATGCTATTACAGGTATCCCATCTTTTTCTCCCCTTTATCTCCCTCCACCGTGTACCACCCCTCCCTCCAATGTTCCCTCCACTTTAATTCATGTCTATGGTTCATACATATAAGTTCTTTGGTTTCTCCATTTCCTATACTGTTCTTAACCTCCCCCTGTCTATTTTGTACCTACCATTTATGCTTCTTATTCCCTGTACCTTTTAACCCATTCTCCCCTGCCCACTCCCCGCTGATAACCATGTGATCTCTATTTCTGTGATTCTATCCCTGTTCCAGTTATTTGCTTAGTTTGTTTTTGTTTTGTTTTTTAGGTTCAGTGTTGATAGTTGTGAGTTTATTGTCACTTCACTGTTGACAGTTTTTGATCTTCTTCTTTTTCTTAGATAAGTCCCTTTAATATTTCATATAATAAGGGACTGGTGATGATGAACTCCTTTAACTGAGCCTTATCTAGGAAGCACTTTATCTGCCCTTCCATTCTAAATGATAGCTTTTCTGGTTAGAGTAATCCTGATGTAGGTCATTGCCTTTCATGACTTGGAATACTTTGTTCCAGCCCCTTCTTACCTGTAAAGTTTCTTTTGAGAAATCAGCTGACAGTCTTATGGGAACTTCTTTGTAAGTAACTGTGTCTCCTTTTCTCTTGCTGCTTTTAAGACTCTCTTCTTGTGCCTTGTGTGATGTAACTCAGTGGGTAGAGGGCCAGCCTGCGAACCAATGGGTTGCCAGTAAGATTCCCAGTCAACGCACCTGCCTGGGTTGCGGGCCGGGTCCCCAGTGGTGGGTGCGCAAGAGGGAATCACACACTGATATTTCTCTCTTTTTCTTTCTCCCTTCCCCTCTCTCTAAAAATAAATAAATAAAATCTTTTTAAAAAATAGATTCTTTCCTTATCTTTAATATTGGGTAATTTAATTATGATGTGTCTTGGTGTGCTCCTCCTTTGGCCCAACTTCTTTGGGACCTTGAGCTTCCTGGACTTGCACATCTATTTCCTTAACCAGACTGGAGAAGTTTTCCTTCATTATTTTTTCAAATACATTTTCAATTTCTTGCTCTTTTTCTTCTCCTTCTGGCATCCCAATGATTCAGATGTTGGAATTTTTAAAGTGGTCCCAGAGGTTCCTAAGCCTCTCCTCATTTTTTGAATTCTTGTTTCTTCATTCTGTTGTGGTTGAATGCTCATTTCTTCATTTTGTTCCAAATGGCTAATTTAAATAGTCCCAATTTCCTTCCCTTCACTGTTTTCTGTGTTTTTTTCCTGTCTATTTCACTTTGTGTAATTTTCACTTCTCCCTTTATTTTGTGTCTGTATTCAGTCATTTCTGTGAGCATCCTGATTACCAATGTTTTGAACTCTGTATCTGATAACTGGCTATCTCCTCATTGTTTAGTTCTTTTTCTGGAATTTTTATGTATTCTTTCATCTGGACCATATTTCTTTGTCTCAGCACACCTGTTACATTTTAAGGGGCAGAGCCTTAGGTATTCACCAGGGCAGGGCAACCCTTTTCACTGAGTTGTGGTGCCGTGTGTGGGGCAGGAGTCAGAGAGGAAACAGTGCCGCTTGCTCGGCTCTCACCCTACTTTCTGTCACTTTCCCCACCCACAAGCGAATTGGACTCTTCTGGTGCTGATTTCCAGGTTAATGGGTTTGTGTAAGTTCTAGGACCCCACGGGCTGCTCCAACAGTCTCCTTTGACACTGGGATTTTCTCCCGCCCCTGCAACCACCATAGGTTTTTACAGCCAGAGGTTGTGAGGCTTAATTTCCCAGCACTAGAACCCTGGGTTGCGTAGTCTGTATCACTCCCCAGTTGTTCCTCCCACATTCCTATGTGGATAAACTGGGAGACCTGCCCACCACCATCTTGCCACATATCCTATCTGCCTCAACTACCCATCTCCACCCCTTATACCAGTTTCGATGAACATTTTTTCTTTAACTCCTTGGTTGTCAGATTTCCATACAGTTTGGTTTTCTGGAAGTTCTGGTTGTTTTTTGTTTTTAAGTCGGTTGTTGTCCTTCTTTTGGTTGTGGGAGGAAGCAAAGCGTATCTACCTACACCTCCATTTTGGCCAAAAGTCCTAGAATTTCTTGATGCAATTTTTTAAATGACCTTCTTAACTATATTATAATCAGTAATTTTAAGACTATCTAAAATCAATTTTTATCAATATACTTAGGAAAAAATACTTGTCTCTCAGTTACTAGGTTTGACAGCAGCATTTAGGAAGACAAATAGATGATATGCTCAAACACTTTATTCTGAAATTGCAGGTACAATCTTCAATTTCTAATGCCCACACTCTGGGTTTTGTCTTCTTGAACAGTAATCATTGGCAAGACTGAACTAAGCATCTTAGACACGCTTAAAATTAAAGCATAGTTTTTTGTGACTTAACTTAAAATATTCTAATACATAGTTTAAAATGTTAAATGTTTAGTTTCCAAGAGTTGAATACACATATTTTTTGTTGTTGTGTTGGACATTATATTTCAGGAGTCGACTAAAGAAAGACTATGATGATTTCAGAAGACAGCCTGATCATGATAAATTTACTAGAGAACTATGGACTACTGAAGAAGGTGAAGGAGATCCTGGAAAAGAATCTCCTAAAGTAGAAATCAATAAATCTATAGACTCAACAGAACCTTCAGACATCCTAGAGAAAGATCACTTTGATTCAGGTAGGCATTGAAACTTTTTTTTAAAGCAATACTAAAAGCAGAGTATATTTTATGGAGATAAAAATAACCTGGTTAATGAAGTATATTGATTGGGGAAAGCTGATGTTTTAAAAGTATACTGTGTCCTTATAAAATGTTGTTTGAAGTAATTATTATGTTTCTAGGAGTTTCTGGAGCCAGTGCCTGACCCCAAACTATAGGTTTGTCATTGCTCATTACAGACCACACATCCTTGATGTACAATTCCTTTGAAATATGTTCACCCTCTTCTTTTTTTTATTTTTTTATTTTTCAAGATTGCATTTATTTTTAGAGAGGGGAAGGGAGGGAGAAAGAGAGGGAGAGAAAAGTCAATGTGTGGTTACCTCTCACATGCCCTCTACACTGGGCTGGGAATCAAACCAGTGACCCTTTGGTTTGCAGGCCAGCACTCAGTCCACTGAACCACATGAGCCAGGGCCCCTCTTCTTATTATCACTGTTTTTTAAGCACTATTTCTGATGTTTGCTTTAAATGGAACTTGGCAAGTCCCTAATACTGTGAAAGTTTTTTTATGTGGAATGATCAAAGTTGATAGCCTAGTGAGACCTGAGTGGTCATATCATTCTAATAAGGGGGCTGTATTAGATTATCTATAATTTATTCAATGCATCAGATAATATTATTCTATAAGTCTAATTAAATAATTTTCTTTAGTTATAAAAGAGGGTTAGAATTAAAATTTATGGTTAGAAATGAATTAACCTGTTGTTTTTCAACCTCTTGAATTTTTGGTAAATTGAAAAAGAGTAACTTCTTATCAACCCAGTTTGATCAGATATGAATATAAATTTTTTTACTATAGGAACAGTTAAAAACCAATAAAAGCTCTACACTTCTCATCCTTTAGAATGTCTAAAAATAGAATAGGATGAAGAACCATATCTCTTTGATATCAAGATTCCCGTATGAAGAAGAAAATGAGACTAGATTTGTTTTCAAAATCTAAATTCTGAGACATAACTGCTGGCTTGAACTCTTTAAAATATGTAAAATTTCCTTTTGTACTTGTGTGGTCAGCAGAATTAGCAGAAGTTGACCAAATATAATTTTCTCATTAATAATAGGTTGTTCTTGAAAATGTTTATGATATCAAGATTACCATGTCAAAGGTCACCTTACCTTAATTCCATCAGTGGTGCTGAGACTTTTGAATCACTCTATAGATTTCTTAATAAATTATCAGCTCGGAGATTGACTTTGTTTTTCATATTGGCCTTATTACTGTTCACTTCTTATATTAACAAAACTGCTCATTTTATCATTTTCAGCTGATATGAAATTGTCAGAAATAGATTTTCCTACGGCCAGAAGCAAGTTGTTGAGAAAGGAATTGCCTTCTAAAGATGTACTGAAGACACTGCCTAAAACATTTAAGCGACAGTTTAAACAAACTAGTCATCTGGATGATAGCACAAAAGAGCTTTCTCCAAGGAAGAAAGCAAAATTAAGCACAAATGAGACAACAGTTGAGAATACAGAAGATGATATGCAGATTGACTGTTTGGATGAACCAAACAACACAGAGCCACTGTTTCCAGAGTCATTTGCCTCAATGGATTCAACACCAGTGTCTACTCTCCAGAAAGGGACCAAACCTATTCAGGCCTTGCTTGCAAAGAATATTGGGAACAAAGTGACCTTAACCAATCAACTGCCCCCCTCCACAGGCAGAAGTGCTTCTTCTGTGGAAAAGTCAGTTATATCTCCTCCAGAAGCGAGCCCCATAAAGCCAGCATTGACCTGCCACACCAGTAAAAAAGGTCCTTTACAGATGGTATACAAAATGCCCTGTGGCCAGTGGTTGCCCATAGACCTTTATAACAGCTCTGTAAAGATTCAGATGCAACCTGTGCTAGATCCTAAAACAGGAGAAAAAATCATGCAGCAGGTTCTCATTTTGCCTAAGAATTTTGTGATTCAGCCCAAGGAAGGGAGAGCAGTTACAAAGGAAATACTACCACTTCAACAAAAAGGTACAGAGCAACATTGTTTATCTTTCCAGCAGACAGCAAATGTGAACTCTTCTTCAACATCAATTCTTGTGAAATCAACAGGAACTGTTTCTTCTACCCATCAACCTAATGCAGTTTTCAACAAGACGATTACATCTTTGTCAAATGTAAGTAGTGCTAGACCACAGCCTTTGTCACCTGTAACTTCCATAAGTAATTTATTGACACCACCAGTTAAGAACAGCCAGAGTGAGGCAGGAAAAGTAAAGAATGCAGTCTCAGCAGTCACATTCCCCCAGCCCATTGCTTCACCCACAATTTCAACAGTTCAGCCTCTGTTATCAGCAACAACACTAAGTGGATCTGCAAATCCCAGTAGCTCCCTCAACTGTTTTGCACAACAAACTGCTGATTCTTCTGAAGCAAAGCAAGAACTGAAAACTGTGTGTATAAGGGATTCACAGTCAATTCTTGTTAGGACACGAGGTGGGAACACTGGAGTTGTAAAAGTACAGACAAATTCAGAACAAAATTCACCCAATAGTTTATCTTCAAATTCAGTTTTCACTTTTTCTCCTCAGCTTCAGGCATTTCTGGTGCCAAAACCAACAACTTCATCATCCTCTGCTTTTCCATCAGTAGCTGGAATGACAACTACATCTAGTCTCCCACCTTTTGGCCAAACACCGACTTCTGTTTCCATTCCAGCTGGCTTTAATTCATCTACGGGGAAAAATCTCAAACTTACATTAGGCCAACCTTGTGGTAATTTGGGCCACATGATAGATAAGACTTCACACATGCCCTCTTCGCCCTTAAAGTCCCCTGTTTCCTCTGGTACTCTGCTACCATCAACAGCAAATAGTTCAGTAAATGTAATTGGCCTGTCAACAGGAAATTTTGGACAAACCAATGCAAATGTTATTCATACTTCAACTAAACAGCAACAGGTAGATTATATCACCAAAAGTTTCCCTGTTACAAGATCAGAAGCAACAGCAGCAACAAATGGAGATGTAATCAGTGGAACTGCAGTTCAGAAAGTTATGCTGGTGTCAGCGCCATCTGTTCTTTCTTCTGGCAGTGGAACTGCGATTAATGTGACACCAGCACCAACACCTACAGGTGTTCCTGCACAGAAATTAGTTTTTATTAATGCTCCAATTTCCAGTGGCACTTCAACTATTGTGGCAGAACCATTAAAACAAACTCTTCCTCCCCCTTTGAATAAAACATATGTTAAGACTCCAGAGCAGTCCCAGATAGTACTTATTCCATCTACAGTGGGAGCACCAATAAAAATAAATTCATCACCAACTGTGTCTCAGATAAGAGATGTGAAAATTGGACTAAACATAGGGCAAGCAATTGTAAATACTTCAGGCAGTGTGTCAGCTATACCGTCAATTAACATACTGCAAAATGTAACCCCAAAAGGAGAAGAAAAAAGTACCAAGGGCTTTGTTTTGCCAGTGTCAACAAGTGGTAATTCAATTCCAGTAAGCTCAAATTTTGTGAGTCAAAATATTACTCCTGTTAATGAATCAGTGGTTTCTACAGCAAGAACAGTAAACATGTTTTCAGTAACAGGAGCAAATGTATCTTTAGGTTCTCTTTCAGTGACCTCAAACTCTGCTTCAGTTGGGACACGGCCTCCTATTTTAGTCAGTGGAAATGATACCTCTTCAAGAATTATGCCTATTTTGTCAAATAGACTTTGCACATCAAATCTCGGAAACACTGTGGCTATATCAACTGTGAAAACAGGACATCTTGCTTCATCTGTCCTGATTTCAGCTACACAACCAACGGTGTCTCCTAAGTGTTTGACATCAGCTTTGCAAATTCCTGTTAATGTTGCCTTGCCTACCCCTGTGACTATATCCCCTAAAATAATCAACACAGTTCCACAAGGGGCAACAGTATCAGGAGTCACACGTTCTGTATCTCTTTCTAAAAGACAATCTCGGACTTCTGTCCAGTTTCAGTCACCAGGGATTTCAGCTACAGTGCCAACAAATATAAACACAAATAAACCTCAGATTGAATTGCCATCCCTTTCACCAAGTCCAGGTAAAATAATTAATATTCCCAGTTTTGCTTCTCTGCCAAACCAGCAAATGTCCCCTGCTTTAATAAAATCAACCTCCAGTTACAGTTCTACTCCAGGTGGCTCTACTATTCATACTGCTACAGCACCATCAAATGTAACTAATGTGGTGGGAGGTCAGTTCAGTGAACCTTGTATTCAGCAAAAAATAGTCATCAATACCAGTACACCTTTGGCACCTGGTACTCAGATCATGATTAATGGAACCCGGTTTATTGTTCCACCGCAAGGTCTTGGAGCTGGCAGCCATGTTCTCCTTATATCCACTAATGCAAAATATGGACCTCCCTTAGTTCTTAACACTGGCCAAGGCATTCAGCCTACCCCAGTGGATAATCCTGCCCAGAAGATCACACTAGTATCAAATAATTCTTTAAGTGGACAACCTGTAAAACAGTCTCTAAGAACCTCTACAAAAATCGTAAACTCTCTTGGGAATGCAAGTTCTCTACCCTCGGTACATACAACATCACAAATCATAAACACAACTGCTAAAGTTTCTGTTCCACCTCCTGTGCCAACAGTGTCATCGACTTCAGTAATTAAGTCTCCTCCAGGTACTCTTTTAGCTAAGACATCTTTGGTTTCTGCTGTTTGCTCTAGTAATCCTCCACTGCCAGGTAGCACTTCAGTATTTCATTTGGACACCTCAGTCAAAAAGTTGTTGGTTAGCCCTGAAGGAGCCATTTTGAATACCATAAGTACTCCAGCATCTAAGGTTTCTTCACTGTCTTCCTCTCTCTCTCAAATTGTATCTGCCAGTCAAAATCCTGCCTCCGTCTTCCCAGCTTTTCAGTCATCTGGCTTAAAGAAGCCTGACACAGCTGCATCTTGAATTTAGACTACACGAGCCAGTTTTTAAATAATGGGGCATTGTTTTGACTCCCATATAAATTTTAACTTGATTATACTGTTGAAAACATACTATACATAGTTGTGTGTGTGTGTGTGTGTGTGTGTGTGTGTGTTAATGTATCTTTTCATTAGCTTGCAACAAGGCTTCATTTTCTTGGGGAGGGAAAAATCTGTTCCATTTCGCTCGTTGGTATATGTTTTCCAAGGTTGTTTTGTTTAAAGTAGACAGACTTTACCTGTCTGTGTAACAAATTGAACAAAGTCAAGTTTGACTAGTTTGGAGTAAGCTAGACTTTTGCACACTTGCATTTCTTCTTGTTTCAAGACATGTTTCTTCTTGAATTTGGACTTTGCAGTATGTACCTACAATATGGTATTCTGTGTCGTTAGTGAAACTTATTTTTGTTTCTGTAAAAAAAATATATATATATATATTTATGCATTGTGAAAATGCAGTCCATGGTGTAAAATTGTACATATTCCTAAATCCCTAATAACCTGTACTAAACTATATGTACAAAGAACTATGCTGTCTTATTTATGTTTTGTTTACATAATGTATAGTTTTTTAAGTATTTTAGTAATTTTGGACCAGTGAACTGTTAGCAACAATGCAGAAGAATCTGCATGTAATAAACTGAGTTGCTGTATTTGTTTGTTTGAATACCATTTTTAAAGTGTGTTCTTGTTCTGTTGAAAGAATATATGATATAGAATGAAGGTAGTCCTTTACAAAAAGGAATTAAGGCTGGGAAATTTGAATTAATAATAGCTAGCATTTGTACAAGGCTTTATAGTTTACAAACTACTTTCATATCTCATTTGATTTCCATAGTACTCTTTAGAGGTTAAGTGATATGTCCAAGGTCACCCATCTGGTGAGTGATAGAGCTGGTATTTGAACGTGATGCTTTAAATTCTTTTTCCATGATTTTACATTACTTCTGATACAAAATTTTACTCAAGATTTCATTTTAACTTTTTTTCTCTAAGTCCACCACCACATTCTACATTAACCAAAATAAGTAATTTTTCAGGCCCATGTATATGCTCTCTGTTTATATACCCCAGATATGTTTTATAAACCTTTTATTTTTAAATAATTTTAGACTCAGAGGAAGTTGCAATGAGAGTGGTTCCTTTACCTGGTTTACCCTGATATGTTTATTTTTATATTGAGGTGTTAGTTCATAGTGATTGATTTTTCCAATATGATATTTAAAAACATGAATTTTTTAGTTTAGAATAATGAATATGGACATTCAATTATTTATAGGTACTCTGCTTTTTTCATTTTTATCAATTACAGAGCAGTTACTTAAATTCCATTTTAAAGCAATTTTTATCAGTCAGCCTATGCTCAGGGTTTGACATTGTGGTATTTCAGAATATGCCTCATTTTAAATAAAAGATAGATTTTATACTTACTGAATCTTTATATCCATTATGTTATTTGGGACATTGTATATTCATTCACATTCCATTTATAATATTGTTAACCGTATCACATGGAGTTATAGTCTGTGGCTGAAAATGGTAGGGGAGAATAGGCCTAAAGTCTTCCTTAGAAACTACACTGAAATTTATTATCAAAGTGGAGAAGGCAGTCAGGGTATTCCTGGAAAGTTGCTAAAGGCTCTCAGAAACCTATCTTTATGCTCTAAGATAGTACCTTTACCAATCATGACTGTTTTCTACCTTGTAGTCACCCTTCATCAGTTTAGAAAGACCATGGATTTCAGGCAGAGGTGGGTGATGTTGAAATGCATTACATTGTATTTAGCTGGTGCTCAAGAAGTGACTGTATTTATGTATATAACTTTTAAAACAAACAACTCAAAACTCTTGTCTGAAAAGAATTCTCTAAGCCACTTTTAGAAACTAACTGAATTACCTGTGGTCTAATTTTAATCTCAGTGTGGGACCTAAATTATTAACCACTATTTTCTAACTTCTAAATCCAAAATTTGAATATGACCTTCAAAGCTCTGCATGATCTGTTGAACCTTCAGAGTGAAGCTCTCCACTTCTCTTCAGGGCTTAAATTCTTCAGTCTTTTAAGTTCCTGCTTACCTCTGCAGCTTCATTTCAACCTATTCTTGTTTTGGGTGATTTTGTTTTGTTTTGTTTGGGGTTTTTTTAATCCTAGAAAGTTTGAGTTACCTCACCGTCTTCCCACATGTTCTCTTAGACCTATTCATTACAAGTTCTCATTACATACTGCATAACTCCTCCTTACCATACCCCAGCCAGCATCATGATATTGCAGTTACAGATTGAGGTCATAGATTGAAAAGGACAGACAGATCACTCCTTCACAATTGTAATAAAATTATTTGTATGCAGTGTCTGTCATTCTTAAAAAGAGACCCTGTGCCCTGACTGGTGTGGCTCAGTTGGTCGGACATCATCATGCAAAGCAAAAGATCACTGGTTCAATTCCTGGTCAGGGCACACACCTGGGTTGCAGATTTGGTGCCCTATCAGACCATATGAGGGGCAACAGATCAACCTTTCTCTCCCCTCCCCTCTCTCTAAAAGTAAATAAATCTTTTTAAAGTGAATTTATTAAAAAGAGACCTTGTCAGGTGATTTTCATCATTGTCACCCCAGTGACTGGCACACAGTAGACATTCGATACATATCTGTTCAGTGAATGAGAAATGTAGGTAGTTTCTTAAATTATTTAAGGTCTAGTTACTTTTTAAAATAATACTCCATGTTTTACTAGAAATTTGACTGATTTAATGGATTCGTATAATCAAAAACCAAATTATTTTTCTTTTGCTTCCAGTGTGGTAGGTCATGTGAATTTCTGGGATCTTAGCTAAAGAGCACAATGTCAGATTCCTCAGTTTTTTGTGTTCAGTGTTATCATTAATTATTCTTTAAAGGTCATTCTTATAAAGGAAGAAAAGCACAATGCTACTTGAAATGCTTCGTGGTACTAGATGGGTATGTTTCCACACCTAATATAGAATTAGGCCATTTAGATATTTGTATTCAGTATCATTTAAATGCTAAGTTAAAACATGCTAAAATAATATCCCTCCTGATGTTTTGACTCCTCTGTTTTCTCCTATTTCCTATGGTTTTTCTTACACAAAAGATAATTTTTGTGATTAGTTAAAAACTATAAATTAAATTTTATATATATATATAAATAAAATACTAAGTGGCTGTTTAGATTCCTCCTTCCATTCCAGGCCTCCAGTTTTATGGGTAAATTTAATAATTGACCGATAGCTGTATGATTTTAATATGTATATGAAGATAAATGAAAATATTTATTCTAGTATATCATTGACTTACAGTAGAGAGAGTGAATTTAGAAATCTTTAATATTAAAAGCTTGAGAAAGTAGCAAGGTCCAAAAGTGATCTAAGAAATTTGATGGGGGGGGTTAGTTATCCCAAATTACTTTACTGTAACATAGAAATGATACACAATTTAAGTCATTCTAGAAGTTGTTTTAATGCCATCACCTGATCTTGAAGCTTTATTGTTGCTATAATACGTTGTCTGTCCCAGGTATTTTTTTAATTCAGCAACTGTTTACTATGCAGAGGATGGTGCTTGTTCCTTCCCTTCCTCCCCTCCTTTCTTTTTTAGTCTCTTAATAAACAGGAAAGCTGAAGGTCATGACATAGTTCAGGTTCTTATAGCTTACTTGGGGACAAAATCTGAATATGAGAAACTCCTATAGTTAAAAACAATGTGGAGAAGTGCTAGAGAATCAAAAGTATAGTCATACCTCGTTGACTTCAGAACTCGTCAAACCCTGTAGTAGTTGCATTTTGACTAGGAAAAATGTTCCAGCACTCAGCGATTGCTAGAATTTGTATGAGTCAGGACACCACCCCGCAAGAGTAAAAGCATCATTGTTCAGTACTTGTGGGTTTTGGCACTCATCACGAGTTCCAGAACTAATTAACGAGTACCGAGGTACCAGTGTTGTGTGGTTTTTATTGTATGTAATCTTCATTATCACTCTTATATAATTAACCAGTGTAAATTCATTCTACACATTTATTGAGAACCATATAATACAGAAGGTGTAGGAACAACATAGATAAGTAAAATCCTATCCCTGTCCTCAACACACACAAAAGAATGTAACAAGTTAAAAGTAAATGTTAGGGGAATAAAAGAACTCTGGGAGATTAGCAGGAAGATGCTAAAGGTGGTTTTGTATAAGAGGCAACATTTGTGCTGGAATTAAAATATGTTAAGAACCAGGCCTCCAAAGACTCAGTCTTAGAAAAGCACAAGGACATTAACAATACTATAATATATATTTTAAAGGTGCTAAGAGTAGGTCTGAAAAGTTTTCATTACAAGAAAAAAAATCGTGATGAATGATAACTTTTTGTGGTAATTTCACAGTATGTTGAATTTGCATACACCTAAAACTAATACAATGGTATATCATTTATATCTCAATTTAAAAAATGCAAGGAGCAATTGAGTTTGAATAGAATATTATGGGCGAAGAGGACCAATGCTTAAAGGTGATTGAGGAGTGGAAAATAATTCTGAAAGTAATTGGGGAGCTACTGAAGCTTATGCGCAAAGGTAGTACACATAAAATAAAAATAAATATATTACCTTGCAGGATTGCTGTAAGGATTACATGAGATAACTTACCTAAAACAATTGACGCAAGGCCGCCTGCCACATAATAATAGCTCCTATCATTCACCTGACTAGAGAGGCAGGGGGGCCAGTCAGGAAGTTTCTAGGTATATCAAACAGATAGTGTGAAGACCTGTTACCTGGCAGCAATGATAGCAGTGAAGTGGTGAGAAAATAAAACTATATCAAGCATAACCTCATTTTATTGTGTTTCACACATGTTTTGGTATATATATACATAAATTGAAGGCAAGACCCTACACCAGCAAAAAGTTTGCTACTCTATTGCAGTGGTCTAGAACCAAACCTGCAGTATTTCTGAGGTGTGCTTGTATTCAGACTGAGGAATAGAGAAAAGGATTGTTTCAAATGATTGTTTATTTTTGCATAAAATTTACAGACATTTAAACAGCAAAGAATGTCATGAGCAAAGTGTTAATATCCCACTAAATTAAAGAATTAATTGCTAAACTAATAAAAATACTAATAGGTTTAGGTGAGGGTGTGGAGTTTTGTTCAGTTTTGGTTTTGGTGGAGTTCTTGTTTTATATTATTTGTAATTAAAGTTTATTCTCAATACTAAGTTGCTTTTACAGATTTCTTCTAATAGTTTATAGCCTATATAAATGCTCTTTACTGATTTAAATGTCTGTCCCTGATCATATAAAAATTCAATTATGGTTTAAGTAATAGTGGGCCATTTAGTTCAATCTAAATACAGTACTTATATAGATCTAATTCTAGAACATCTAGTGAAGTGGTCTAGAATTTCATTAAAACCATCTAAATCCTCAGAACACTATCTTAGGAATTATGATTCTATCAAACTTCAATTTGAGCAAATATAGCATCAAATAAGTAAAAACAGTAAACTGAAAGAAGATTGATCTAAATATTATTTTTGAATGAGAAAACACATCTTTCTGTGGATATTTGAGAGGTGACTACAGTAAACCTGAATCAAACCTGCAGGTGACTCAGATGCCTGAGTCCTCACAGATTAACCCCTCTGGAAACCTCATGATTTAGGAAGTGACCTGATACTCTCTGGCCTCTGCCCAGGGCAGCATGTGGAACAGTGGGCACCACTTGGGAAAAGCTGGAATTTAAACAACTTCAGCCAATTTTTGTCTGTTGTGATTATTTTCTTCTCTTGTCTCTGAGCTTTCTCTCAGCCAGGCCGCCACCCAACTTTCTTGAGCATTTTTCTCATGGGAGACAATCCAGCCTGTCAAAAAGGAAGGGCTTCTATCCCACTTTTTCTCAAGGCCTTCTTGTAGGGGTCATACTTCTGATATATGCCGCTAATATCATCATACACTTTGGGAAGTTTCTTCTAGGTTTCTAAACAGTGAGTTCTTTGTTCAATTGATTTTTCTGCAAATTTGCAATATATGTTCTTGATGTAGCCCAGCAAGCAGTATTTGAAGTTTTGGTTGGTTTTTGAATCTCACTTTGAAACTATTTCCAGACTGCAAAGATGTTTGTTGAATTTAGAGACCAGTCATTTGAACTGTGATTTGTTCATATAGATTTCTTCACTCAACTTTTTAAATGGTCCTTGATTTTCTCCTTAAGCCTTTTTACAGAAACACTTAATAGGGTCATTATATGCAAATTAATTTCTCATTGACAGTAGAGTAGTTCTCATTTTCTAAAATTTTCTCTTTGCTCTCAGGTAACCATCATGTATGTATGCAATCTTTTCTAAAGAAAGCAGGCAGCCCTGGCTGGTGTGACTCTGAGTGCCCCCCTGAGAACCAAAGGGTCATTGGTTTAATTCCCAGTCAGGGCACATGCCTGGGTTGCAGGCCAGGTCCCCAGTAGGGGAGCGCATGAGAGGCAACCACATAACGATGTTTCCCACCATACCCCTCTCTCTAGAAATAAATGAATGAAATCTTTTTAAAAAATAAAGAAAGCAGGCAGACTTTTCATCAGTTCTATTTCAGAGATTTTAATGGGCTCTCTTTATCATTTAAAGACTCATTTGTGTTTTCAAGTTGTCAAGCATCTTTTTTTCTGTTTATTTCCCACACTTTTTCTTTTACAGATTCTTGTCATTAGCAGTTTTAGGCTTTCTTAAAAATGAGTGCTTTTATCCAAACCATCCATGATTTCCCTCTGAACTTGTTCTACATTCTTCTGAGATGTTTTAATGATGTTCTGTCATCAGTAACTTGAGATTGAGGGATTTTAATGCCTTTCCGAATGACAGTGTCAGCCCTTAAAGTTAAGCCATGAAATGAAGGTTTAGGAGGCTCCCTGGTTTCTGTCCTTTTGGAAAAGTTCTGTAATATTCTCAAATTACAAGTGGATCTATCCAGATTTATAAGTGCTACTTAACTCAGTGTGTATAACTTCAGAGGACTGGTCTTCACTGGAGGTGATTTGGGGGCTTCACTGATTTGTATAATCAGTCTAAACTCACTGACTTTAACCCAGGCAGAAAATCTTTGGGCTAGCTCTTTTTCCCTCAAGTTTACCTGCTCTTTACTCTCTTTACAATCAGAGTCCATATTAGAACCTGCTAGGGAAAACCGTAGAGATCTGGGGCTTGAATCAAGCATCAAACAATACCTGACACCCGATGGAGACCAGGTTCTATAAAACAGCTCACTGCACCAACGGAAAGCAGTATTATGTGTCCAGTGAATTTGGGCAAGTAGGAAACTGCTGCAGATGACTCCAGGCCATGAGCTCTGACTACTCTAGTCCTGACCTGACCCTGCAGGAAGCCTATGAGGTCAAAGCAGTGTCATACCATTACCACTGTGCTATCAAGCATGTCAGGCTTTTCAGTGGGCACCCTGCAGGGGAGGACTCTTGTGCCTAGGTCCCTGGGGAGGCTCATTCTCCTTAGTTCAAGTTTCCTTAGACAGGAGGGCAGCCTGATCCTGCCTGCAAAGGTCACAGGGATCTCCCTCCCCTGGAGGCACCTGTGCAGCCCCCATTTGTTCAGTCCAGGTGGGCAGGGCAGAACACTGAAGGGCCTCAACAAAGGTATTAACTAACAGCCCTCGATTTTGGTGTCAGATTTGGCAATGTCTTAATAGTTTTTGGATAATCTGTGGGACCAGTTGGTCCTCATTCAATCCAAGCATTCCTAGGTGAAGGAGTCTCCAATGCTGTCTCAGTGACCCAGGCTCCTTCTACCATGTGATCCTGCAGTCTTCAGACTCCCGGATCCTGAGGTTCTTCCAAAATTGGTCTCCAATCCAGGGAATCATTTCCAAAAGTGTGGCTGCCTCTGTGTAGGGAGCAAGTCTTACTTTTGGCTGCACCTAACACCTTAAATTCCTTGAAACAAAATCTCATTCTTCTAGATTTTCCCTGGCAGTCTCAGCTCAACCCTCCATGCCTGTCACCCAGGACAGACACTACCTTGAGGGACTGTGAAGAGGGATTTTTCCATGGGGAAGGAGAGAATGATCATTGGATGATGGGTGGTCTGGGGATCTTGGAGGGGTCCAGGGCTCAAGCCACAAGTCATTCTGTAAATGTGGACAATTAAGGCTCAGACTAAGCCTTTCAGTGAGGAAAGGAGCTGGCCAAATGCCTGTTGGAGTTTACTTGGTTTAGAATTCATTTATTTGTTTGAAAAGGGAAGGAACAGAGCTTATTTTAAGTGGTAAGGCTGGACAGAGAAAGGACAGAGAGGTATTTTAGCATTTAGCGGACATTTTCTTCAATGTGTGTAACAAGTTTCTTTATTCAGTGTTTTTTCTCTTCAGTGCAATCTTGTCTTTTGTAGAAAATGCTGCAGTTAGGCTACCCTGATGTTTCCAATGACACAAGACAATTGTAGGTGGTTTACTGACTAAGATAATACTGAGTCACATATTGAGAAAGTCATTTCTCTTGCAAGCCTTTTAATTATGTTAAAAGCTTTTCTCTGATTCTTGCTAATCTCTCTCTTTAATAAAGAGCAGGTTTCAGGTTGACAGCCTTCTGCAACCATTAGTATCTTTCTACGTTTTAATAAAAATAATTTCTTTTTATTATCTTTATGTTTACAGTTATCCCTACTTACAGAAAATTATACTGATTTTCTATTTAGTGTGGTGATACACATTTCAGCCAAATTTTTTAAATGAGCTGACTGAAAGAAAAATATTAGATAAATAATAGTATACATGATATGTAGATGTCAACAACAAAAATTATAATGTTGCCAAAAAATAATAACACTCCTCCAGAATCTCTGATCCTTTATGATTTCTTCTATATGCTCTTTTGAGAGGGATTTGAGAATCCAAAGGAACTAAATTGTCATTGGCACAGTTAAGGCAAAAAATACCAGCCAAACTTAACTAGAGTAGCTTTTACCTATTTAAATTCTGACACCACTTTCTGGTTTAACAAAATTCTCGTTATTAATTACAATAACACTGAGCCCTGAAGTGAAATGCAGTTAGAACTGTATTACTTAAGAGGATCTTCGCAGTATGTTTTTTAGCATCCTGGAACACAAAAAGATATTGCTGACACTTTCCTGATCAGATCAGTCTGACTATATGATTTGGTATATCAATCAGCTGTTGGTCTTAAAGCTGTAAAGTTATCCTTTGTGAGTACTCCATAGCACACTTACCCGTTAGAGTTCAGTTTGGTCTAGAGGTTGCTCCTTCAAAAAGCAGAATAGTGGTTTGTTAGTTATTGCTGAAATTTCAACCGAAAAAAAATTGAATAGTCCCAGAACACACACTTAAATTCTATCCAACCAGAAATAACACCACCAATGTATTAGCATTACTACTGGTGCAGACAGTATCATGCATTACAACATTTATTGACAAAGTTTTTCCATTTTGATATTTTCCATCATTTACTCAGTATTGCTAGTTGCCCTATTAAATTTAACACTAAGCTTATTATTAGAGATGTATACACTTTCTACAGCATTCTGAAGCAAAATATTAAATGCCCATGTTAAATGTAATCCAGTGTGAGGGAAATCATCTCAGCAGCTCTCAGGGGCCTCGCTGGCTCTCATGGAGAATAAGGTGGTGGTGCCTGTTGTGTTGAGAGTTTCTCATAGGCAGGTGGAGCATTGGGAACCTGTGGGGATGAGAAAGGGAGAGTATGAGCCTGGCAGCAGTGCATATGTTTCTGGGAGAGCCAATAAGTCAAAATAGGTAGCATCATAGTTATACTTTTGCTCTGGACTGAAACTTTTAAGTGCCCACATCTAATTTCCACCCAACAAGGTAATAATTGTTAAAGTTCACAAGTGTGTTTGTTGAAACATTGTTGGGGGCAGGAGTACAAAAAATAGGGTGAAGGGGCTTCCCAAAATCTCAAAAACTGATACATACCTGGAATATCCTTGTCAATAGAAGTCCGAAGCCCTAACTAATGAAACATTGGACCCTGTTTACAGACAATAAATACACTGCATTTTTACCACATAGGTAAGTCCTTGTAGTCATGTGTAAAGGCCATTGCTGCTATCAACAGAACACAAATGTGTCAAGCCTTCATTTAATGTTCACAGCAATTCTAGGAGTATTTTCATGTTACGGGTTGGGAAACTAAGGCACAGGGAAGTTAAGTCACCTGCCCAAGGTCACACAACTAGTAAGCGTGGAGCTAAGAACAAACTCAGTAATTTGGCCCAGAGTCAGTGCTCTCATCCATTATCATACATTGCGCTCATGCCTGCACTGTCCAATAGAAACAGTGCACCATACATGTGATGGTAAGATTTCTAGTGGCCACGATTAAAAAAGAAAAAAAAAAGCAGGGAACATTAATCTTAATAATATATTTCATTTAACCTCACATATTAAAATATTACTGTTTCAACATGTAACCAATATGCTTCATACTAAGTCTTTGAAATCTGGTGGATAGCACAACACATCTCAGTTCAAACTACTATGTTTTAAGTATTCAATAGCCACGTGTAGCTAGTGGCTACCCTATTAACACAGCTTTGTACAATTAGTGAAAGGTCTTTTTTTTTCCTTAGATATATCTATGTTCAGGACATAGACAGATATACTAAAAACATAAGACAAAAAGGATATTGTATCAAGAACCAAGTTCTTCCTTTGGATCCTATATGTAAAGCCCTCGTTATTGACCTGGAAAATCTGGGTATGAGAGAACACAGTTTAAGAAAACAGACTTCTGGCCAAGATGAGGGCATACGTAGATACACTTTGCCTCCTTGCACAACCAAAAGAAGGACAACAAATTTAAAAACAAAAAATAACCGGAACTGTCAGACATTGAACTGTGTGGAAGTCCAATAATCAAAGAGTTAAAGAAGAAGCATCAACCAGACTATTAGCAGGGGCAGAGATGGGCAGCAGAGATGGAGAAGAATCACAGCAAGGTGGCAGCTGGAGGACCAAGCAGTCCCACATTTGCATATGGATAAACCAGGAGGAAAAAACTGGAGAGTGAGACAGATCGCACAAACCAGGGTTCCAGCATCAAAAAATAAAGCCTCAAAACCTCTGGCAGTAAAAATCTATGGGAGTTAAGAGCAGTGGAGAAACTCTGAGCCTCTCAGGAGAGTTGGTTGGAAAGACCCACAGAGTCCTAGAATGTACACAAAACCACCCACCCAGGAATCAGCACCAGATGGGCCCAATTTGGTTGTGGGCAGTAGGGGAAGTGACTGAAAGCCAGCCAAGAGCCAAGCACACAGCACTACTCCCTCTCAGACCTCTCCCCTACATAGGGCACCACAGTGCAGCCATGTGGGTTGCCCTGCTCTGGCAAATACCTAAGGCTCTGCCCCTTACTCTGTAACAGGCAGACTAGGACCAAAAAATATGGCCCAAATGAAAGAACAGATCAAAACTCCAAAAATAGAACTAAGTAAAGAAGAGATAGCCAACCTATCAGATGCAGAGTTCAAAACACTGGTAATCAGGATGCTCACAGGAGTGAGTGAGTATGGTTGCAAAATAGAGGAAGAAGTAATGGCTATGCAAAGTGAAATAAAGGAAAATGTACAAGGAACCAACAGTGAAGGGAAGGAAACCAGGATTCAAATCAGTGATTTGGAACAGAAGGAAGAAATAAACATTCAGCCAGAACAGAGTGAAGAAACAAGAATTCAAAAAAATGAGGGGAGGCTTAGGAACTTCTGGGACAACTTTAAACATTCCAACTTATGAATCATAGGGGTGCCAGAATGAGAAGAGGGAGAGCAAGAAATTGTAAACTTACTTTAAAAAAATAATGGAGAACTTCCCTAATCTGGCAAAGGAGGTAGACTTCCAGGAAGTCCAGGAAGCTCAGAGAGTCCAAAGAAGTTGGACCCAAGGAAGTACACACCAAGGCACATCATAATTACATTAGCCAAGATGAAAGATAAGGAGAGAATAGTGCAAGCAGCAAGAAAAAAGGAGACAGTTACCTACAAAGGAGTTCCCATTAGACTATCAGCTGATTTCTCAAAAGAGACCTTCCAGGCAAGAAGGGGCTGGAAAGAAGTATTCAAAGTCATGAAAGGCAAGGACCTACATCCAAGATTACTCTGCCCAGCAAAGCTATCATTTAGAATGGAAGGGCAGATAAATTGCTTCCCAGATAAGGTCAAGTTAAAGGAGTTCATCATCACCAGTCCCTTATTATATGAAATGTTAAAGGGACTTATCTAAGGAAAAGAAGAAGATCAAAAACTGTGAACAGTAAAGTGACCACAAACTCACAACTATCAACAACTGAACCTAAAAAACACAAAAACAAAAACCAACTAAGCAAACACCTAGAACAGGAACAGAATCACAGAAATGGACATCAAATGGAGGACTATCAGTGGGTGGGGGAGGGGAGAGAATGGGAGGAAAGGTATAGGGAATAAGAAGTATAAATGGTAGGTACAAAATAGACAGGGGGAGGGTAAGAATAGTATGGGAAATGGAGACACCAAAGGACTTATATGTATGACCCATGGGCATGAACTAAGGTGGGGAAATGCTGGCAGGAGAGGGTTGCAGGGCAAAGGGAAATAAAGGGGAGGAAAAAAATGAGACAACTCTAATAGCATAATCAATAAAATATATATTTTTAAAAAGATTCAATCCCTGTACCTGCTTATTGTGTCTGGGAGGTGACAGGCAGCATGAACACCAGCTTTTCTGGTTTCATGATGACTACAGCTTACCTTGATCACAGCATGTGACCGACCAGGAAACAAACTACCTAGATGAGTCACACCCAAAACCTGACCCACAAATATACACAAAAAGAAAGAAAATCTCCGGGCTTCCCTTGTTTTTTACCTTTATTATTTTTTACTATGGTAAAATAGAAATAACTTAAAATTTACCATGTTAACCCATTTTTAGGTATATGGTTCAGTAGCATTAAATACGTTCACATACTCCTTACCAGATGTCAACCTACCGCAAGTTCATAGTTGTTCCCCTGAAAAGGTAGTTTACTGTCCTGTGGACCAGGTCCCTCAGACAGACATCTTCCTGTTAAGGTTCTTTGAGTACCAGCATAAAAGCTTTTGTCCTGAAATGTGAATTCACAAAAGTCAGTGGGTGAGAAGAAGTAATTGAGTCCATTAAAGAAGTGAGAAAGAAGGTGATGTTTTAAGGATGGGTGTTAGCCACAGCTGGTGTGGTTCAGTGGATTGAGTGCCAGCCTGTGAACTGAAGGATCACTGATTCAATTCCCAGTCAGGTCACATGCCTGGGTTGCAGGCCAGGTCCCCCATTGGGGGTGTGAGAGAGACAACCAATTGAGATGTTTCTCTCATACATTGATTTTCTCTCCATTTCTCCCTTCCTTCCCCTCTCTCTAAAAATAAATAAACAAAATCTTTTTAAAAATTCCTGGCTGGTGTGGCTCAGTGAACTGAGTGCCAGCCTGCTTATGCTTCTTCTTCCCTCTACCTTCCCCCCCATTCCTGCCTTCCTCCTCCCCACTGAACTCCCTCTGTGTGATGTCCATTTCTCTGATTCTGTTCCTGTTCTGGTTATTTTAAATGTTAGCATCTAATTCAATTCGTAAAAATACAGGCCCAAACATATCTGTGAGCCAAATGCAGCATGCACTCTATGGCTTCAGCTGAGGGAGGCTGGAACAGGGCTGCCATGCAGGTGATCAGTGGCTCTCCAGGCTTGCCTGTGGACTGTGGCTGATTGTTGAGGTCTATTAGCTTGCATGAGAAGGGTATCAAGGCAGGTTTCCAAGGGTGGAGAAGTGTTTGGAACATCAGTTAGATGAAGACAGACATGAATTGGTCTGATAACTACACAGTCTGCAGACTGTAAAGAAGTAGTTTTCTGACTTCTGGCCAAGATGGAGGTGTAGGTAGATATGCTGTACTTCCCCGCATCACCAGAAGAAGGATAATAACAAATTTATAAACAAAAAACAACTGGAACTTCCAGAAAATTGAACTGCATGGAAGTCCAACAACCAAGGAATTAAAGAAGAAACATTCATCCAGACCAGTAGGAGGGGCAGAGACAGACAAGGGCAGAGAGGACACTAGCAAGGTCAGAAGGGGAGAAGAACAAGAGCAAGAAATTTAAAAGTTATCTGAGCAAATAAGGAAGGAGAACTTCCCCAATCTGGCAAAGAAAATAGACTTCCAGGAAATCCAGGAAGCTCAGAGAGTCCAAAGAAGTTGGACCCAAGGAAGCACACACCAAGGCACGCCATAATTACATTACCCAAGATGAAAGATAAGGAGAGAATTGTACGAGCAGCAAGAAAAAAGGAGACAGTTACCTACAAAGGAGTTGTAATCCATAAGACTGTCAGCTGATTTCTCAAAAGAGACCTTACAGGCAAGAAGGGGCTGGAAAGAAGTATTCAAAGTCATGAAAGGCAAGGACCTACATCCAAGATTACTCTGCCCAGCAAAGCTATCATTTAGAATGGAAGGGCAGATAAATTGCTTCCCAGATAAGGTCAAGTTAAAGGAGTTCATCATCACCAGTCCCTCATTATATGAAATGTTAAAGGGACTTATCTAAGGAAAAGAAGAAGATCAAAAACTGTGAACAGTAAAGTGACCACAAACTCACAACTATCAACAACTGAACCTAAAAAACACAAAAACAAAAACCAACTAAGCAAACACCTAGAACAGGAATAGAATCACAGAAATGGAGATCACATGGAGGACTACCAGCGGGTGCGGGGAGGGGAGAGAATGGGAGGAAAGGTATAGGGAATAAGAAGCATAAATGGTAGGTACAAAATAGACAGAGAGAGGTTAAGAATAGCATGGGAAATGGAGAAGCCAAAGAACATATGTGTATGACCCATGGACATGAACTAAGGGGAAGGAATGCTGGTGGGAGGATGGGTACAGGGCAGAAGGGAATAAAGGGCAGAAAAAAATGGGACAACTGTAATAGCATAATTCAATCAATCAATCAATCAATCAATCAATAGCAAATTAAAAAAAAAGAAGTTGTTTTCCTAAACTCTGGCTCACCTCCTAGAGGGATATATGCACAAGGACTTTACTCTTGACACGAGGACTCTGGGAGGTTCTGGTCCCCTCCCCAACTCCCAGAGATACACCTCAGAAAAGATATTTAATGTGTTCTCCGCCTTTAGTCAGTAATCACTTTTATTATTTTTCTTTGTTTTTTAACTCCCTCCCCTCCCAGAGTGTGCACCTCAAAATGCAGGTTCCTGGTTCCTAGTTCTCACCACCAGAGCTAGTCCTAGAATCTGCATTTTAGCAAGAAGCCCAGGTGATTCACGTGCAGGACCCCCTGACTGTGCTCTAAGAAACAGAACTAGAGGAGACATGAGCATAAACTGAGCTGTTTGCAAGGGCCTTGAAATTCTCTGCAAGAATCAAAAGCATTGTGTTCTAACTTTCAAGTGAAAGAGTAAAATTGGTAAATACAAAAACCATCTTCCAGTGCCTTGCAAATCATTTTCCTGGAAAAACATATTGCTGCAAAAGCAGTCTTTATTTTCAAAAGACATTTTCCAGGTATAAGGGGAATTATTAGCCAACAGAGAAATTTTAGGAGATCTTAATTCCAACCAACCCTGATACCATTCCATGTTCAGGGAAAGTAGGTATTTTAAAACTCAGCGAGGGTTGAATATGGAGTAATTCAAATACCCAGAACTTGCTCTATTGTCATTCATGTACTTCTGTTTTAAAATGAAAGTAGAATCACCAAAGGGAGACTGGAAGGTAATTATGTAATTAAATTCAGTACTTAATGCACTATTTTACATGATTTTGCCTACATTTCTTAGACTGCTGATTCCAAACCTGGCATTTCAGGACATATGAAAGTCTTGAAATGAAATTTTAGTATTAATTTTAAAAATAAATAACAGAGCCCTGGCTGGTGTGGCTCAGTGGATTGAGTGCCTGCCTGCAAACCAAAGTGTCACCAGTTCAATTCCCAGTCAGGGCACATGCTTGGGTTGTGCGCTAGGACCTCAGTAGGGGGCGTGCAAGAGGCAACTACACAGTGATGTTTCTTTCTCTTTCTCCCTTCCTTCCCTCTCTCTAAAAATAAATAAATGAAATATTTTAAAAAATATATTTATACAGTCAGGAATCAGGGAATATAAACACATAAAAATTCCAGAAACTGCAAATCACCGATGTAGACCTAGAGCAATAGAGACATGATAAATTGAATTTGAACCTTACCAAGCAAAATGTTCACAGTGCCTAAGCCCACAATGTTAAGGCTCTCTCTGTTACACTTAAATGAGTTTAAGATGAGAGTGTTGAAGCAGAAAAGGAAAGGAAAAAAGTCCTTTTGCTCAGTATCATCTAGCTAGCAATTGTGGGCAGTTAGGAAATTGATACCAACATAATGAGTTTGTAGAACTTTCACTCCTTAAAAAACTAAATCATTGTGATTTTTTTATGTACAAACATGGAATGAGTAAAAACTATATAGAAATATATATATATGTACATATATATATTTAAAGATTTTATTTATTTATTTTTATAGAGAGGGGAAGGGAGGAAGAAAGAGAGGGAGAGAATCATCAATGTGTGGTTGCCTCTCACACACCCACCACTGGGGACCTGGCCTGCAACCCAGACATGTGCCTTGACTGAGAATTGAACTGGTGACCCTTTGGTTCACTCGCCGGCACTCAGTCCACTGAGCCACACCAGCCAGGGATAGAACATATATATATTAAATAAAAACTGATATACTCCATGTTATATCATGTAGCTAGGTATAGATCAGAGCAAATGAAGCTTAGAGAAATTAAAAACTAAGGTCACCAAGCAGGTCAATGGCAGACAATAAGACCAAAACCTAATGCCATACAATTGAGTGACTGCTATGTGCTAGGCACTGTGCTGGACACTAGAAGTACAAAGATGAATAAGAAAATTTTCCAGCCCTGGCTGGTGTGGCTCAGTGGATTGAGTGCTGTTGCAGACCATTCAGCCTGGTTTCAGGAGTTGTAAGCCTCACCCCATGGTGGGCTGTGTAAGAGCCAAGGGACCTGCTTCATCTGGGTCTGTTCTGTCAAGAGGATGTGACCTACTAAGGAGACAAAGCTTATCTCCCTGGCAGGAGCACCGCTTCTGCCTCATCCATCTCTGGCCTCAACCCTTAGTCGATAGTCAATGACGGGTAAGACTCCTCATGGGAGGGGCAACCTAAGCCAGACACGACCACTTGGGAGGCCCTCATGGAAGGACTCAGGGGGCTGCAGCAAAGAGGATGTGATGGACCCTCGCCCCCCGGCTATTCTGACATAGCCTGAGTCCCCCTTTTCATCTGGGAGATGTCTTCTGCTTCATAATTCGCTTAAAGCCTGAAACTATGACGGCGAGCGGTACAGCCCTGTGCCAGCCAGAACGGTTCCCCAGGAGATCGGGCATAAGAAAGAATTCCTAAAGTCCTGTGAAACTTGCTTTGCTAAGAGTGCTCTCATTTAAATGATAAGGGTCCGAGGAGGAAATGAGTATGTCTCCCAAAGTTTGGCAACCCCCTTTCCTGACAGACACTGACTCAGACTAAGCCCTCAGATTTCTTTGAAATGTTAACCATTGTTTGATCCTTGTCACCTGACATACCTGTATTCTTGTGTATTTGAACCCAATAAAAGCCTAGTGAGGAAGGGGCTCTGGGTCATTCTCCTCTGAGAGTTTGTCCACCTCTCCTCCCCAAGCAGATCATGTCTTGGTAGTTTTATTTTCATACATGATGGAGGGATGGGGCTCTGCGGGCAGAGCCCCCCCCACATCTGGTGCCCAGGACAGGGGCCCCCACAGAGTGCCAGCCTGCAAACCAAAGGGTTACCAGTTCAATTCCCAGTCAGGGCACATGCCTGGGTTGCGGGCCAGGTCCCTAAAAGGGGTCATGTGGGAGGCAACCGCACATTGATGTTTCTCTCCCTTTCTCCCTCCCTCCCCCCTGTCTAAAAAAGTTAAAAAATAAATAAAATCATTTTTTAAAAGTCATTTACTTAAAAAAAGAAATATTTTCATTCCTGTTTATAAATGGAGGAAAGAGAAGAGGTGGAAGAGGCAAAAAGTAAATAGCCAATTATAAGACAATGTCATAACCCCATGCTAGAGGTACAAAAAGAGTTCTGTGGCAGAGAGCAAAGGTTCCCTCACCCCCATCCCCCAACCACCCTGTTGTAGATGGCCACAGAGAAGCATCATATGAATAGGAGTCCCGTCCTTGACCTCCTAATCCAAGGCTTTCCTGTGGTACTTGGTTTGGAGTCTTATTAAGACTCAGCAACTTCTCCTTCCCATGAAATGTCAACACACTGGAGGGCTGCTGCTCAAGGGGTATGTCAGCCCCCAAATTCACCCTGTCTTTAATGGTTTGTATTTGAAACACTGGCAAGATGGGTATGGGGAAAGGGACACATGGGAATGCCCAAGCTTCCTGTTAAGGAGGAGGAGAATTTGAAGCTACAGCTTTCACCTTCCCCTTCTCCTCCTCAGGCTGCCAATCCATGGACTCCCACACCAATCTTCCCCTCTGTCATGGAACCTCCTCTGAATGAAGTGCTTCGGAACGAGGATTGGGACTTTCCAACATCTTTTGTAAAGATAAATTTTTCCATTATGCTATCAACCTCAGAAGCTTTCAGATCTGTAATAACAAGAGAGACAGGAGAGAGGAGAGGGAAAGAGTGAGATAAGAATAGAGGAAGAGAGAGAGAGTGCCCTAGCTGGTGTGGCTTAGTAGATTGAGTGCTGGCCTGAAAACTGGAAGGTCACCGGTTCAATTCCCAGTCAAGGCTCATGTCTGGGTTGTGGGCCAAGGCCCCAGCTGAGGGCATGCAGGAGGCAACCAATCAATGGTTCTCTCCCTCTCTTTCTCTTTCCCTTCCCCTCTGTCTAAAAATAAATAGATAGATAGATAGATAGATAGATAGATAGATAAATAATTTAAAAAATAAACTGAGGTTTTTGAGACCTGTAGGGTAGCCACTAAGTAGAGTAACAGAGGCAGTGAGAATCCCTAGAAGAGCTGGTGGGCCTAGCGTGTCTCATATACTGCTGTTGACTGTGCATCCTGCACAGTCAACATCCTGCACAAGGTGACCATGGTGAACCCTGCCCCATGCCTCACTGACTGTCGGTGCTCAGCCACACACTCAGCCATCACTCACATTTGCTCTGAGAGGAACCAAAGAGCAGCCAAGTTCCTCGCTGGGGTTGATGCCTGGACAGAGACCAAAGAAGAGTTGCAAGAAGTACAATGTAGAAAAAGCTTAATCAGAACCAGGAGTCAGAGCTAGAGGTGACCATGGGAATGTTACTGCCCAGAAATTCAGAGACAGAGGGGAAGTGGGTCCTGGGTCTGGAAGGATCCCAGCAATGGGAGCTTTACCAACCTCCAGGCTGCTGTATCCACTCCGTCTTCTACAATACCAGCAGCCAAGGAGAAGCAAAATTCCCAGGATAACTGTCAGGATGCCAATCCCTGCGAACCTGGCCCAAGAGATAGAGAAATTCATCTTGGTACGGAAACCTTGTTCCACATAGTGATCAAACGGTCTTCTCTCTTCATAGGGACTTTGCCAGCCCAAACTGCATCACCCAGTCCCCAAGTAATTTCCTGGCGCACTGGGAACCCACCAGAACCTCCGCACTTGTATCCAGGGGCAGCACCTCCTCTAGAACCCCTCAGGTGTCATGCTAACTGGCATGGGCCTAAACACCCAAGCTCCTGGTACAAGACGTACAGTAGCAACTGGCCCTTATGTGGACAATATATTTATTGAGGCTGAATTATCTTTTCACCAGGGCTGGTTTAGATATTTTCCCCAACTATCAGTCCACGAAAAGAAAATAGAAATTAGCATTGACTTAACATCTACTATAAGCCAGGTGTTGTGCTAAACATTCTAGATACATTAGCTTGTTTAATTCTCACAACAACCCTGTAGCACTTAGCATCCCCATTTCACAGGTGAGGAAATAAATGCAGAGATTAAGTGCCTTGCTGATAGTCATACATAAGACAGAGCTGGGATTTGAACTTGACTCTCCCTTGATTGGATTTGTGCCTTTTCCTCCCAACCCCTCCCCCACACCTCACTCCTTGCCCATCTCCTCTCTCCATTCCTGCCCTACTATACCCATGTTCCCAGACTCAGCATCACTCCTGGAGTGACCTCGACCCAGCCTACCTTCTCCCACAGGCCTCCCCATGGTGGTAACCAGCCATGCACTTACCTGTTTCTTCTAGAAATGGAAAAAGAGCTCCCAGAGGAGTTTCTTTTTTTTGGGGGGGGGTGTCTTTTTTAAAATTTGTATCCTCAATGCTTGGAAAGGGTCAGGCATGTAGGTATTTTAAGAAATATTTCTTAAAGATGAGTGGATGGATGAATGGATACACAGTTGTATGGATGGGCAAACAAACGAATAAAAAATGAAGAAATGAATTATAGCTGATTACAAATTCACATCCTCTCCCCCATAACACCAACCTCTCTGAAAAATAAATGAACAATTGAATGTCTTGTTAAAATAACTATTTACAAATATGCGGATTTGTAGCAAAATATAACTTGAACCTCTTGCTAGTCATTGACACTAGTGAGGATAATGGGATGAGCGATTTACCACAGAGCAAGTTTGGTTTGGGGATGGGGACAGATCATAAAGAGAAGGAGAGAGCTTGGAAGTGGGCCACCGGGGGCTCGGAGCTGGCACACTCTGACCAAAGGGGTGGAAGTAGGACTGCAAGATTTAGAGGTCCCCGAGATTGTGACTACCACGTAGAGATCCCATAGCTCAGCCCAGCTAGGACACATGTCCTGTGTTTATGCTCAGCTGGACAAGCTCTTGTACAGCCTCCACTTGTCCAGGAATGCAGTGCAGGTCACTGAGGACCGGATGAGAGGGGTTAGGGCCTGCTTACTCTGGTCTCAGCTGAGTGACCTGGAAGAGGCATCTTGGAAGGGATCCTTAGGGTGGCCGAGGTGAGAGGCCCGACCTGGCTGGTCTGCCTGCCAAGTCAGGGAGGCCAGATGGCATTTGGAGTCAAGGCGGTCCGTGGATAGTTAGTAAGTATCTCCCAGCTGGCCAGCGAAGATTACTGGAAGAACTAGTGCTGGGGCTCAGCCCTGGGGAGAAGTGTCTGAGCTGCACCTGGAGCAAAGCTCAAGCACCCCTGAGAAGGTCCTGCTCCTTAGCAGCAGGATGCAGTGCAGGAGTCCACACCAGCTGTTCAGATGCTGTGTCCAGTGTGGGAAGCACTGGCCTGTGGGAAGCACTACTTCCCCTGTTTCCAGGACCTGGGGCTCTGCTTTCCCTGTATAACATTGTCAATCAGCTGACATCTGCATGATTTTCCATTTCACAGTGTGAAAAACATCAACAAATTGGGGGGTGTAGTCTTTTATTGGTGACTTGCTCTGTAAGAAAGGCTCTGCCGAGCTGGGTGATTTATAAGCGATTGAGCAGCTGCAGGAGAAACAAGGTCTAACTGAGGCTTCGCCTGGAGAGACTTTGGCCTAATACCATCAACTGGACCCCTTTCATCTCAAGACCCATGAGGACCGAGGCTCCTTCTCTCAATGGGGTAGAGAGAAGCCTGGGATGGCAGTGCTGGATGAAACTCTAAGCTAATTATGCAGGCCACTCCACCCACTCCACAGACCGTGAAGCGGACACCTACCACGATTCATTGGCATTACCACTACCTTAGGGGCTACTCCACCACTCCCTGAGCACCAGTGTGTGCCAGGCCCCACACATACAGGCTTTTAGTCCCTCCTCATGACAATCATCTGAGGTAGGTATGGAGTTCATTTCACAGCTGATATCCCAAGACTTAGGCTGGTAAAATGCCTAAGGTTGCACAACAGGTTAAGTGGCAGAATCCACTTTCACAGTGACTGGCCCGAGACGCCCAGGGAGTAAGTGTTTGAGTTTGGGCCAGACCCAGGCTTCCCATCTCCCTGGCCAGTGCCTTCCCTGCTGTATCACCCTGTCCTGAAGCAAAGCTGTCACATGGAGCGTTTAGTGGGCTCTCGTGACTAAAGGCAGCTGATTCAGTTCCCAGCATGCCTGTGTTCTGACTTTGGCCACCGGGTCTGCGGTTATTCCCTCAGACACCATTACACACATGGAGCTCCGTTCCCACTCTGCACACACAGTCACGCGGCACTCATACACCCACGGGGATGACTGAGAGCTGAAAACACTGGCACATGCCAGACACATCAGAAGAACTCTCTACCCGGCTAGTCTGAGGGCCTCAGGGTGTCGCCCAAGTGCCTCCTGCAATAGAGTCACCTGAGATGTGTGTTAGAGTGCAGACCCTGGGTCCCCACCCCTGGGCCTACTCTATCAGCCTCTTGAGACTAGGGAACTGCATTTCTTCAAGCTCCGTGGGTGACTTATGCTCTCTCAGCTGACAGAGGCCCTCTCTACTACAACTTCACAGCCATGGAATCTGCTGAGTCATGCAGAAGCAGAAACAGTATCCTACTGAACACCATGCGCAGTGTACCTCCCCAAAAGTATACTTCTGCTCTTGGGACATTTTTTTCAGAACATCTGCTGACCCCCACCCTCAACTGATCATGCAAGGACGTTAGAAAATCCCACAGGCTCTTGGAGAAAATGCTCCCAGCCTGAATGCTTGCTTGCCCCTGCTAGTGCAGATTTGTAACAGTTCTTCCCCAAGGGAGAGGAGAATAAGTTTGTGGGAAATTGTCATCAGACCACTCAAGAGATGGTCCAAATAAAAACCCGGTTCCTAGTTTGTCCTGTTGGAGTCCCCACTCAGAGGGAGGCACTCCCCTCCCACCACCACACCCTCACATGTAGAGTGTGTCCCTACGGCCCATGTTCCCATTGCAGCACTTACTCTTGCTGACGTTATTCTTGTGCCTAAATCTCTTGCTAGATCATAAGATTTTTTCTTTTCAAATAAAAGAGTAGTGTCTCAGGAGGGTTATACAATGCACAGCTCTTAGAAATCCTTAATCATATAAATACTTATTTTTAATTGATTCATAATACCACACACTTTTCCATGGGATAAAGGATGATGCAAAGGCTCTGACCACCATCTTCACCCAGGGCTCAGACACAAATGGAATCACACCTGCCCTTCATTTTCACTTGCTCTTTGGCAACTCACCTTTGTTGTGTCTGCAGACCACCTTCAGGAGCCTGAGAGGAGTCGATAGGACACAGCTTGAGGAAAGAGGCAACCTGCTCCCAGACATATGTTTTTCAGTCTGGGAACCTACAGCAAAGGCCTAACAGCCAAGAATGCAGACAAAGTGGCCAGATCCAACTTTTTACCATTCCTATCACCTCACCTGTTCAGCTTCAGAGAAGCTCGTGTGAGCCCCTATGGCGCCAGAGTCTCCTTACCTCGTTGCCAGTTTTTACCCTCTGGGGAAACAAACACTGGAGAGATTTATGGAGAGCTGTGTGTCAGTTGAATTCAGAGGCTGAATTAGCAAAAGTTTTGAACTTACCCTTCGGCTGTGATGTAGGAGTGGCCACGTCCTCTCTTCGGGTACCCATAGTCACTTGGCATCTTGTGGGGTCACAGGACACCTAATGGTAGAGGCATGTGGGCTTCATTTAGTGCATCTGGAGCATCCTCACTCCATGAAGACCCACAAAGACATTGCCACTAGGTGACCATCGATGACAGCTGGGGCCTCTGATTTCTCTGTGAGAGAATGTGTACCTGCTTTTTCATTGATATTGCATGGAAATTGCTCAGGTTTCTAACCCATTCCACCAACTGAGAATTAAGTCCAAAGGGGAAAAAAAAAACTAAAAACAAAAGAGCAAATGCTTTCAAATTGAGTTATTATTTAAGGGAAAATGCTCTTCATTTGCTTTTGGTTGGACTCTATAACATAAACCGTAGATAAACAAGCAAACAACAAGCATTTTTATTAGTCCTTATTTTCCTTGGGACAAAACTGTGGTTAGTAAAAAGAATTATTTCTCTCCAAAGGTATTATTGGAGATCAATCCTTGCACAACTAGAAGGCTATGACAACAATGCCTGTGGCCAAGCACAGCATGGCCTCCCAGCCCACTTTCCAACAGAGGAAAACACCCCACACAGGTGCCAGGTCTAGTCCACATTCACCCCACCCAAAATAAGCTGAAGATGCCCACAACCTGACTTTTATGACAATTCATTGATCTTCCCACTGAAATCAATTTCTGCTTCTCCCTTGCTCATGTCTTGTGACTGGGGTTAAAATACATATGTAACATCTGAGGGTGTGTTTTATATATTTAATTATAATGCAAAAATCTTAAGCAATAATACAAATAGACAAACAAAAAGCTCATGAATTGCAATGGTCGTGATCAACGTGTGCTTGTTAAAAAACGAACAGCAGTTTCTCTTCTCTCCTTGCTGTTAAGTATTTTTCTTCCCTCTTATTGTTCTCATGAATTTCAAAGGTCTTATCCCCATAGAATTATATTAATGAGCCTGTTTAGAACAGCAGGAGAGAAGTGGGAGAGCAGAGTGGGGAATTCACTACATGAATCCTTTCCATTGGGGCATTTCATGTGTAATTTGCCCTTCCCAGTGGTAAAAAAGAAATTACAGTTGAACTCACTGATCAGCTCAGGTGAATAATATAGGGGTGAACCCTGTGTTCAACATCACAGATACAAAATGCAATTAATTCTGTGTCAAATTGTTTTTGTAAGTCTATAACTCCAGTTCAGAGCCTTGGCAAACGGTGTAGGGTCAGCAAATGCCCCTCCCCCAATGTGAACCCAGAACAGCAGCCCTTAAAGTGACAGAATGATGCTGCTCACAAGTGGGCCTTCCTCAGTTCTCTGCTCCACTGCTTGGCAGTCTAAAGGGAGCATCTAGGAGACTTTGTCAACCTCAAGAACTTGGAGAATTTCAAACATTGAGGAGAAATTCTGCTAGTGGCCAACATCAGGGAGGCAATGGAGGAGGGGGGAGCAGTCCGCCGGAATCTCCCAGACCCCACTCTGAAACAATAGGACCACAATTACGCATGAGGAAGCAATGCCCTTACCTTCCTGGATGGGATCGTCCTCCGCCTGCGTCTGTAGTGGGACCTGTGTGTGCAGATTGCTTCTCCTCTCTTAATCTTCCTTCCCCTCACCCCTCCCACCCGGTCTTGAGTCCCATGTTAGTCATGAGCTCGGATTTCTGCAGGGTCCTCTGTGATTGCTTAATTGGCATGAATGGAACCAGCTTTGTTCCTCCCCCTCAAAAAGTCATGGCTGACAATGGCCTCGGTTTTCCCCAAACCCAGGGTTTCATCCTAGGAAAGCCATTTATTTTAAATGCTAGTCCCTCCTCTGTAGGGTTGCTGGTTAAAATATAGGATGCCTGGTTATCTTTGAGTTTCAGAAAAACAATTTTTAATATAACTGTGGCCCATTTTTTAATATATGTCCCACTTCCTGCATGGAACTTTTTTTTTAATCCTCACCTGAGGCTGTATTTATTGATTTGAAAAAGAGAGAGGGAGAGAGAGACATGTATGTGAGAGAAAGATCGATCAGCTGCCTCCCCTACACTCCACAATGGGGGACCAAACATGAAACCTAGGTATGTGTCCTGACTGGGGATCAAACCCACAACCTTTTGGTGCATGGGACTGTTACAGGAGAAAGTCTCAGAAGCTCGGTTCTTCCCGCCAATGTAATAAAGAATTAGAGATCACAAAGTATATTAGTACGCAAGCAAGGTTTATTGGTGATCCGTTCTCATGGAAGAGAACAGGTCTAGCTAAGGTGGGGGTAGGGGCTGAAAGGCATAGGTTCAGGGTGAAGCAGGGTGGCAAAGGTGAGGGTGGCCAAAGCCTGGGGTGTCGATCGCAGGTGTGGTGAGGGCCAGTGAAGGCCAGGGTGGCCAGAGGCGGGGTGGCCTGAGAGCCAAGAGTGCCAAGGCTGCCAAGCCTTCATCCTGAGGATTTATGTAGTTGGCAAAACAAGTGGTGAGGAGGAAGAAGTTACATATTGATTGACAGGTAAAGGTGGTACTGGCTTTCCAGGACCAGAGTGAATAGCCAAAGGTATTAATGGACTTCTTCCTTTAGGGAGTATGGGCCCTTTCGGGCCTTTTGGGCCTTTCAGGCCTTAGAATGAAAGCACAGTATCAAAGGCTTTTCTTTCCCAGATAGCGGAAAAGATGCGTAGAATTTTAAGGACTGCTGAGTCAGTGGGTGGGACATGTACCCCTCCTCCTCCCTGCCTTTGTTTCCCCTCTGGCTGCTCATTCTATCGTAATGGGATGACACTCCAACCAACTGAGCCACCCAGACATAGCATGGGATGTATCTTTACAAGAAATTATTTGTTGTCTTTCTGACATTCAGATGTAACTGGGTACCTCACACCCTTCCTCATCCCACTTCAAAGGGTCAAACCTTTTGCCTTGGACGACAGATCATCTAGGCAGCCCCTTTTGATCAAGAAGAGAAAACAGAAGGCACCTAAAACTTCCGAAGCTGAACTCCCTGATTTCTTTGTGGTGTTCCCAGGGATGACTATCTCCTGGGGAGAGCGGGTTTTCTGCATTTGTAAAAGACAGGCAAAATCTCCCCTTTGCATGTAGAATCTAACTGAAATCAGGGCTGGTTTGACCTGACACTATATTTTCTGCCCTGACTGTCACATGTGTACAGCCCAGAAGCATTTCAGTGTGACAGAACAGTTCCTTTGCTCACCAGCAACCTGTAACCATTGTGAGCAAACAAAACAAAACACCCACCAAGATTAAGAAATTGGAGCATTCTCACCTTCTGAAGACTTAGATTAAATGGCCACTAAATTCCCATACCCCATAACGTCTGAGGGCCCCACTCCTTCCGGGTCCAATGGCTTTCTCGTTTCCATTTGGATTGTCCTGTGTGAGGGCATTATTGAACTACTGCATACTGGATAATCATCACTGGAAGTAGCAAGGGAGAGACAAAACAGAGAGAGGGCGAGACAGGGAAAGTCTTTCTGGAAAGGTGGAAAAATGTCCATTGAGACCTAGCGGAGGAGAAGGAGTCAGTCATATGAAGATGGCGGAAGAGCATTTCAGACAGAGAGAAGAACCAGTGCAAAGGCCCTGAGGCAGAATAATATGGCTGAGGCTTAAGCAGGAGATTTTGTTCAAAAGTAAGAAAGAATACAAGCTCTTGGTGTCCAAGGATTTTGGGAAATTAAACTTGGGATTCTGCCCAGTTACTCTCAGAAAGGCCTAGTAGTGAGTGCTGTTCTAGCCAAGAAGCCAAAGTTTCTGTGAGCCTGGATTCTACAGCTGGATCCCTGGATGATTGGTCTCAAGGCCAGAGAGGAGGGAGGTACTGACCTGGATCTCAGGGAAAGGGAAAGCTTCCAGGTCTCACTCAGTCCCCCGGTGATGGGTGCTACTAATTCAGGGGCCTTCAATGTGCCTGAGCAATGTTCTGGGATGGAGACCACAAAGCAGCTGGCGTCATCCCCTCCTCCAGAGGGGGATGTGGGAGCAGACCCATCACACAGGGGACACTGCAACTTGTGTGGGGACACACTGTCCAGTTCCTCTGCTCTTCAGAGTTCAGCAAGAAAGTCTTTATTGTAATCTTACAAGGGCATCTCTTTGGGTCTTTGAGTGGTGTCAATGTAAGAAACATTCAAACTCACCTTTTTGGTGAGTTTATTTGAGCCAAACTGACAATAATTACTGGACGCAATATCTCAATGGATTGAGAAAATGGCAGTGTAGCACCTTAGATTAGGGGGCTGGGAGAAAGCAAAGGGTAGGGGGGAAACTCTGGGGTTAGATAAAAAGTTAAAATGATAGACACATACTTCTTTTACATAGGTGGGTAAGGGTTAGTTAACAGTCAACAATTAACATGATAACAATAACAGTGAGGGCATTTGTGGTCTCAGCTTGTGCCCAAGGGGTTTGGGAAAAGGGATGTTGCCTTGCAAAAAGACAACAGACAGGCTCAGTTAAGGTAAAGATTGACCTTTGTTAGGGAAAAACGCTGGCCTAAGACATGACTATCCTCCATGAAGTGCTTTCAGTTAATAAGTTGTAAGTTTTAACTATTCTCTGTGGTTACTTTACGTCTCTGAGTAAGTTTGTAAGGCTGCCTTGCAGTCCTCCCTTGAGCTTGTCAGGTTAATACGTGGTCCCCTTTCTTCCACAGTGGTTTGCAACTTCTGAGGTACCCAGTCCTGTCAGGGTGAGGTGCCCAGGATTGGCTGGGCCAGATGTTCAAATAAGGGTTTCCCAGGAACCCCAGCCTTAAAATCCTGCCACATCCTGTTTCCTGGAAGTGCCCCCAGAAGTTCCCTTTGACTAAGCTCCTGGTCACTGGACAAGCCAAGGCCTCAGGCTCCATCCCAGGGTCAATCCGGGGCCAGACCTCCTGCCCTCACTTTCCACATGTCCTAGGGACTTGGGGCGGTTTAGCTCCTCCTCCCCCACCCCTAGTCTAACAGCAGGGGCTCTAGAGTCCAAATTGCCTGCACTTCCTCTCTTCAATCTTCGTAACTTTGGGCAAATCATAAACCTCTTGGAGCTTCATTGCCTGCATCTAAAAAGTAGGTCTAATAAAAGTATCTACTGTATTTTGCCATGTATAATGTGTATCCGTGTTTTTGGCCCAAAATTTCAGGAAAAAAATCTTTTGTTTTAAATTTTAAATTCAATTATTTTATTTATTTATATTTAGCTGCTTGTTTTTTGTATTATAAAGGAATTTTAGCACTTATTTTTTAACATGGTGCAAGAAATTTATGTAACAAATAGTCACAAAACACTAGAACAGTTATAAGGTATTTCAGGTACTACCCACGTATAATGCACATCCTTATTTTTCCCTCAAAAGCTTGGCAAAAGAGTGCACATTATACATGGCAAAATATGGTACTCCCTAGGTTAGATGGGAAGTTAAAAGAGATCATGCTTAACACGTGCTTGACACATTACCTGATACAGAATAAGTTTAGCAATATAGTGTGGAGGTTGCTTGACCCATTGCCTCCTTGGCTCAGTTCAACCTGCCTTGAGTTTGGAGGTGGTGCAGCCACTTCCCAGCTAAGAGCTTGCACCAAGTAACACCTTGCTGGCCACAACTGGTTCTCTGCTTTCACCTGGTGGTCATAGCCTTGCACCACAGGCCCACCTATTGAAGCGAGGGGACTGATTGCAGAGGTGCTTCTTTGATATTTTCAAACCCTTCCCATTCACAGTGCTCAGTGGCCAGAATCCATTTTACTCACCTTACTTGGGACTTAGAATTTTCTTCAGCACTAGTCACTGTTCCTGGATTGCTGTAGCCTCTGAGTTCTCCCCAGAGAAGCTCAGGTCAGGCCCTACCAACCCTCCATCCCTACTCCCCCAATCTCTGACCCCACACCTCAGAATTGACAACAGAAACTCTAGAATCTAAACTGTCACTTGATCTTTTCAATCTGTGTGACTTTGGGGTGTGTGTTTTTGCTCCTTCGCACACACCCGCCATGGAAAATTCTAGAATGTTATAAAGTGCGGACTGTTCAGCCTGGTTTCAGGAGTTGTAACCCTCATCCCATGGTGGGCTGTGTAAGAGCCTAGGGACCCACTTCATCTGGGTCTGTTCTGTCACAAGGATGTGACTTACTAAGGAGACAAAGCTTATCTCCCTGGCAGGAGCACTGCTTCTGCCTCATCCATCTCTGGCCCCAATGCTTGGTTGGCAGTCAATGACAGGTAAGATTCCTCATGGGAGGGACAACCTAAGCCAGACACGACCACTTGGGAGGCCTCATGGAAGGACTCGGGGGCTGCAGCAAAAGGGGGTGATGGATCCTCACCCCCCTGGCTATTCTGACATAGCCCGAGTCCTCATTTCCATCTGGGAGATGTCTTCTGCTTCCTGAGCCTAATCGGCTTAAAGCCTGAAACTATGATGGCGAGCGGTGCAGCCCTGTGCCAGCCAGAACAGTTCCCCAGGAGATCGGGCATAAGAAAGAATTCCTAAAGTCCTATGAAACCTGCTTTGCTAAGAGTGCTCTCATTTAAATGATAAGGGTCCAAGGAGGAAATGAGTATGTCTCCCAAAGTTTGGCAGCCCCCTTTCCTGACAGACACTGACTCAGATTAAGCCCTCAGATTTCTTTGAAATGTTAAACCTGTATTCCTGTGTATTTAAAAGCCTACTGAGGAAGGGGCTCTGGGTCATTCTCCTCTGAGAGTTTGTCCACCTCTCCTCCCCAAGCAGATCATGACTTGGTAGTTTTATTTTCATCCGTGACGGAGGGATGGGGCTCTGCGGCGGAGCCTCCCCCCCACATCTGGCGCCCAGGACAGGGGCCACCCACAATAAAGGACATTGCTGTAAATGGGATTGATGCTGCTGTTCTTCTATAGGAGAGGCTGAACAAACAGAACTGCCTTTTTAGAAGGCAGAGAAGACAACTAGACACATCTGTGGTGTCTGAGGCAGGCTGCAGGCAGTATTCCCATCCTACACGCAGTAGGGGCCTGGACCCAGATAAAATGGCCTTTAATCCCAGCTCCTATTATACCTGTGGGATCCCGGGCAAGTTACTTAACCTCTCTGAGCTTCGGCAGCCTCATCTACAAAATGGGAATAAATAATAATTACAAAATTACTGTGAGAATTAAATGAGTAATAATAATATGTAAAATCATTTAACACAGTGCCTGGCAAGTTACTGAAGTTTGAGAAAAGCTGATATGTCTAGGAATCTCCTGCAAATGTGCAAAGAACCTTGAGAAGACATTATTGCGGGGTAATCCTATGAACTCATGGTCAGCTGTGGCCTGAGAGCTGCTCTGTGCTGATCAGCTAACAAGTTATTGCCTGTGGAGTACAGGGAATGAGATGGAGAAGTTCTAAAGGTGGAGGAGCAGTGGTGAACTAGAAATGGAACAGAACGAAGGTGTGTCTACATGGGGACTGACAGAAAAGCCCTAGCAGCCTGGGGGCACCTGGGGGACAATGGGGACTCCCCCGCCTCAGACACAAGAGTAAGAGTGGCTTGTGCTGAAGGCTGCATTCCTGGGAAGGAGTTGGGAGGATGCTGGCAGTTTCCACTCTAGTAAGAAAGTGGCTCCAGGAGACTAGTGTCACCCCTCACTCAGGCACAGAAGCTGGCTCAAGTGTGAGAACAATGACCCAGGCCCCAAGGCTGTTCTGGTGGGCAGAGAAAAGTGCCAATAAATCAGAAAGGGGATTTAATAATCCCATGGCTGCTTCTGGCCAGTTTGTCAAGAAGAGTGGGATTGTGGGACTGGATTAGAATGACTTTGGGGTGAAAAATATGGAGGGGTCCACCTCAATGTCCACTACGATGTCAGATAATGCTGGAGCCACCCCAGATTCCTGCTCAGGGTACAGCGGGGGTATTGGTTCTTCTTGGGGGCAAGAGGCACAGAAAAGGTTTCTCAGAGGAAGAAGAGCTTCATTTGAGTCTGGAAATGTAAGTGGGTTCACCAGGTATGAGGTGGGAGGGGGCATCCACACAAAGGATAAATAGGTGTTCACTAGTCACGACTTATGGTGGGAGTGGGAAGGTGACATCCAGGTGGAAGAAGGGCTCAGAAGTGAGGAACAGCCTGAAGAACAGGCAGGTCTGGGAAGTGACGAGTGGCTTTATACGGGCTGGAGCTCAAAGTCCCAAGAAGAAAGTGCAGACCTGGGGCCTGAGCCTGAATCTCAAAGTGCCTGGAGCATCATGCGGAGGCTTTTAGACTTATATTTCATGTTGTGTTGAGTCACAGAAAGGTTTTTAGCAAAAACAAAATGACAACAACCACAAAAATTGGGGCTGCCCAGACTTGGGGTCAATCTACTTCCCAATGTCATGAAAATATCTCCCTCCCAGGTGGCTATGAGGGTTAACTGGATTTTTGTGTGTGGTAACATTTTGTAAACTGTAAATCATATGAACAGGAGATCCAGAAGCAGTGGTTTGTCCTTGAATGGCAGGACGATGGACTGGTGATTTGGAGGGATGAGTAGGGGAAACCCTGGGCTCTGGATTCTGATTCAAATGCTGGCTACAGTGTGGGCTAGTTGTACATCCTGTTATGCAAGATGCTCAGCCTTAGGCTGTTCATCTGCAGAATGGGAACACAATATTTGTGTCTTCCGGGAGGATGTTAGGTGAGGGTCACGTGCCTAGAATGGATTAAACTCTTGGACCAGGGTTCTTTGGTTGCTAGCCACAGACACTCAACTCAGGCTGCTTAAGAATATAAGGAAATGAACAGGAGGTTATAAAGTTGTGCCATAGAACTAAAAAGAAATGATCTGAGCAAAGCAGGCCTTAAGAAGGACTAGAACTGAGCAGTTCTGTGGACACAGGTAGGAGTTAATAGGTGATCCTTCAGGTTGTTGCCATTAGAAAGAAATTGGCTATAACCACATTCATTCTTGTTTTTGTACAATAATTAGATTCCTTGAAGAATTGTGTTTGGGTGGCTTGGGTCGCATGCCAAATCCTTGCCCAGGCATGGAGTGATCTGGGGAGAGTGAGGTGGAGGGCAGAATCTAACAATCTCTCCAGGCTGATGAAACAGGGAAGGAGACATTTTCAGAGGGAGTATGCATCCCTTCCTTCCTGGTAATAACAGAAGAGAAGGAAGGGATGCAAGATAGATGAAGACTGAGCTGTCCAATGTTTGGCGAATGGTGGCTGGTGCCCTTACATGGGGCTCGCAAGCCAGGATTTATCCCTGAGAAGCCTCCCCAGGCTTTGCTGTTTCCTGTTAAGCACTGCAAGCATCGATCCTGCAGGTGACCATGGAAAGCTGACAGGTGCTCCCCTGGTGGCACTGACTGAACTGTAGGGTGCTGAAATACATTCCACCTCATCTCAAGGGTCTCTGCTTAAGCCTTTCCCACGAGAGGTAACATGGATACAGTGGTAAAATAGAAGCCAGGGGTTCAAGTCCTGTCTTTGCTGTTTACTAGCCATGTGACCTTGTATACCTTACCTAACCTTTCTGAGCCTCAGTTTGCTCAATGGTAAAATGGGGATAATTTTTAAGGATTATTCTTATTTGTTTAATTTCTTCCAGTTAGAAATTTGTTTAATTTCTCTTGCAAAGAGAGACCCAAAAGTGGCTTTAGATGAGGCAGAAAAAATGTTTTATTAGCAAAAATAGGACATGTTCAATGCTGAGCTTGTAGCTGCTTCCTGGAGGCCCAGGCCAAGCCCCACCTTCATTAAGCAGGTGTCTACAGCTGTAGTGGCTTGTCAGCAAAAGGCACCACTGCTCCTTCTGATATTTTGTGTTACTTCCTTGTGACTCTTATAAAGTTAAAGGACCTGATTAAGCTGGTTTTCCACTGTCCGGAATGACCTCCTCCACCCCCGACACTGGGCCATATCTTTGCACCAGACCACCTCATATCCTTAGCCCTCTTTGTTCAGGAAGGTCCTCTGGATGCATGGCACTTGAACAGCTGAAGACCAGTGTGGCTTCCACTGCATATTAGTTTCCTAGTGCTGCTCTACAAAGTAGCACAAGCTGGGTGGCTTAAACTGCAGAAACTTATTGTCTGGCAATTCTGGAGGCTACAAGTCCAAAATCAAGGTGTCAGCAGGGCAGGCTCCCTTGGAATCCTGTGGGGAGAATTCTTCCTGGCTGCTTCTGGCTTCTGATGTCTGTTGGTAACCCAGGTGTCCCCAACTTGGAGGTGCATCACTCCAATCTCTGCCTCTTGTCCCATGTCTGTCTTCTCTGTGTCTCTGTCTTCACCTGGTGACCTTTCTCTGCTTGTCTGTCTCCTTATAAGGACACCAGTCATATCAGATTAAAGACTTGCCCTACTTTAATAGGACCTCATCCTAATTAACTGCATCTACAATGACCATATTTCCAACTAAGGTCACATTCTGAGTTACTGGGGGTTGGGACTTCAATGCCTGTTTTTGGGGACACAATTCCACACATAACAGAGAGTTTCACAGGATGCCCAGCATCTACCCAGCAGGGTTATGGTGAGTGTTAAATGAGATGATACACATATAATGTCTGCGATCCTGTCACATAAAATGAAATTGTTTTAGTTCTGTGGTTGTCAAAGTATAGTCTCAACAAGCTGCCTCAATAGCCACTGGAAACTGTTAGAAAAACACACCCCAGGCCCCTTCCAGACCTGCTGAATCAGACACTCTGGAGATGGAGCCCAGACACCTGCATTAACAAGGCCTCCAGGTGACTCTAACACAAGTGAAGGTTTGAGAACCACTGGCTTTGTTCAGTCACCTGGGCTGGGCAGGAGTATGGGCTGATGGAGAAAAGCCCTGGGTGCCCTGCCTGGAGTGGCTCAGTGGGCTGGGCGTCATCCCCAAAACCCAGAGGTGGCCAGCTGGATTCCCAGTCAGGGCACACCTCTGGGTTGCTGGCCAGGGCCCCTGCTGGGGGTGTTTCTTTTCCTCTCTTTCATCTTCCCTTCCCTTCTCTCTAAAAATAAACAAAATCTTTAAAGAAAAAAAGAAAAACCCTGGGAAAATCCCCATTCCAACTGGTGAGCCCACCAACATCTTCCCAAGAAAGCCATCTGAACAGCCCCACTGCCTCCTGCTCCTTAGGGGTGGGGGTTGTCCCTTAAGGTGCCCCTCCCTGGCCTCAGGCTGTTCCATCCCTGCTTGTTGGCACCCTCAGTGTTGGTCCAGGTGTGGTCTGCTAAGACTGTGCCTTCGTGGGAACATTCTCAATCTCACAATCTGGTGTGGTAGCTCCAAGGACAGGGGCACTCCTCCCTCCCACCAGACATCCAGTCCAGTGCCACCCAGTCCTCTCTCTCACTGCAATCTGCAGAAGACTACACTGGCCCAAGTGAATTTAAGGTTAAAAACTGTTTCTTCCTAGGACAGAGGTAGAGACACAGAAAAGTGGGATGAATGCCCGGGTCACACAAAGGACTATGGCAAAGCCAATCCTAGAATTCAGTGTTCTTGGTGCCTCCTAAGAGGTCCATTCAGTACTATTGCCAGTCCCATCCCTGGCATTTCATGTGCCACCCTATGACACAATTAGGTAGATGCCTAAACCAACATTGGTTCTGAACTAAGCAGTCCCACCAGCTTTGAGAGAAAACGGCTGAACAGAAGGCAACTGTCTTTTGGCACCAGAGTCTGTGGCAGGAGGCACCCAGCCCACCTTCACTTCTGCTGTGAGGGCAGGAGGGTCTCCAAGAGGTAAACTCAGCAGGCTTCTGAGGGCTCCATTTCTTAACTTCTCCCCATGCAGTCCCCCTCTCCCCTGCTCAATGGCAGTCTGTGTCATGATACTCCATTTCAGTTTTCTTGAGCATGGGACTTTGGAGATCTCATCTCCAGCCCTGGATTCCCCTGTCTGTGGCTAGCAAAACACAAAAGTAGGGAGGAGTGTCGTGAATGATATAGTTCCTCCTCAGGCCTCTAAAATACAGGAAAGGACAAAATGGCGAAAAGCTCAGGCACGACCTGGGTCTGTAGTACCTGGGCCAGGGCTGTGAGGCAGAGCTGTCTCTGGGTACCTGGGACTTCTGCTACCTCCAGTGCTAACGGGCCTCTGCTGGCCCCGGCTTGGCTTGTTGCCTCAGAGTTGCTGCTTCCTGTGATCACAGGACTCCCTCATATGGGCTGTCTTGCTTTTTTCTTTCCTCCAGCCTCCCTGAACTAAACATCCAGCTTCTGGCTGGACAGGATGTGTTTTGTGGGCAGGTTTGGGCTTCCCTTTTCTCCTCTCCCCACCCAAGGGACCCCCAGCCCCAGCAGAAGCAAGTGCTGCTCATCCAGCCCTGGACCAAGTCACTGTGCCCAACTCTTAGGAAAAATTCCCTCCTTCTCTATTCCTTGAGGGAGTAATGACTCTGAGACACTGAGTCATCCTTCCTTCCCCCCAGTCTCAATTCTCAGTCTAAAAAGCACATGACTTGGGGACTGTGGGGGTGTGTGTTTTACTTCAGGAATGTGAAGTTTTACCTTCATTCATTCCTTTTCTAACACTCTTCCTTTTTTTAGACCTGAGTTTCTTACTTACATCATTTTCCTTCTCTCTCAAGAACTTCTTTTAAAATTTCTTACAAGATCTACTAGCAACAAATTCAATTTTTGTTAGTCTGAGAAAATCTTTATTTCCCCTTCACCTTTGGAGGATAATTTCACAGGATATAGAATTCTAAGTTGTTTTTTTTTTTTGTTTGTTTTTTTTTTTTTTTTTTTTGCTCTCAACAGTTAAAATACATCACTCTACTCTCTTCTTGCTTTCATCATTCCTAGGAAGAAGTTGTATGTAATTGTTATCTTTGCTCCTTGTAAGTAAAGTGTTTTTTCTTATGGCTTCTTTCCAGATTTTATCTCTTATTTTATGCAATTTGAATAAGATATACCTAGGTATAGTTTTTTATGTTGCTTTTTGTTTGTTTGAGTTGGGTTGGTTTTTTGTTTGTTTGTTGCATTTACCCTACTTGGTATTCTCTGAGTTTCCTGGATCTGTTACATGGTGTCTGACATTAATCTGGGGAAATTCTGTCATATGTCTTCAAATATTTCTTCTGTTCCCGTTATGTCTTTCTTCTCCTTCTGGTGATATTTTTAAAAATAAAATAAAAGGTCTTTTTCCTTTAAAGTTTTGCACTGATGATGAGCTTCTGTGTGTCCAACACGAAAAGGACTGTGGACTTAAAGCACCATTCCAGCCTCAGCTGCCCACACACAGGGCTCATCACCCTTGGCCTTGGCCCATATGAACGCAGTGTGGGCCTCGGTGGAATCCCCACTCCTCTAAGAAGACGTGGTTAAACTTGTCTGCAAATCCTGTTGCTGGCTTTGTAGGAAACCAGCCCCTCCCCAGATTTTGGTGCTCTCCCTGGCATATTTCTTCATGCTTCTGCCCCTGCTTTTGTAGCTGCACCTGCTGCCTAGATTCTTCCCCCATGTTAGTTCAAAAGCAAAGCACCTTCTGTTGTTCTCACCGCTCAAAGCACTCCAGCTATGATGTGTGTGCTGAAGATATTTGGGAGTGAAGGATACTGATGTCTGCAACTTACTAAAAGATGTATCAAAAATAGGGTGGACTGATGGATGATGAATAGAAAGATGCATAGGAGATTATATATGGAATGAATCTAGTAAGATGTTAATTGGAAAACTGAGGTATGGGGTATATGAGTGATGGCTATTTGATTTTTTCAACTTCCCTGTATATTTGAAAATTTTCATTATCAAGTTTGGGGGGAGAATCCAATACACCAAGCATTTTATGATTTTTGTAACTTGAATGAAGATGGAAAGATTGAAAGAAAGGCATCACAGGCAAGCAGCCTTCTGGGGACTTGCTTATTCTGTTCCCTTCCCTTTCTCTGTTCCCTCACTTGCAGTAAAACTGACAAAACTCTGCCCTTCTTCCAGCAGGGCAGTTCCACTCACCCCATGAGACCCTCTGGAGCCCTACTTCCTCCCTTTTGCAGAGTGGCTAAAGAAACACAGTGCTTTGCCTGAAAGGCACCTGAGAGCAGTCTCTGTCTCCTCCAGCGAGGAACTGTGTGTCAAGCCCCATAAAGCCACCTCAATGCTGAACTTGGCCCACCTGCCCTTGAGCTGAACCAGATTTCTCCTAAATCTTGCCTGTCTCTCTTTAGCAAACTGGCTAGCACAGGAGCATGGGATTTACATTTATCTCATTTTAATGGAAATGTTAGACTTTGGGAAAGTCTAAGATATCATAGGACTGTACTCCAAACAATCTCATATTTTGTTGGGACCTATATCGTTTCCTAGGGCTGCTGTAACAAATTACCGTAAACTTGATGCCTTCAAACAACAGAAATTCATTCTCTCCCAGGTCTGAAAGCCGGAAGTCTAAAATCAGTTTCGTTGAATTGAAACTGTACCCTATGGAGGCTCCAGGGGTACAATCTCTCCTTTGCATCTTCCATCTTCTGGTCGCTGCCAGCATTCTTTGGCGTGTAGCTTCATCACTACTGTGTCTTCCTCTGTGATCACACTGCCTTATGTCTTTTGTCTGTAGTCCAATCTCCCTCTGCCTCCCTCTTATATGGATATTTCTGATTGAATATAGGGCCTTCCTAGATAATCCACAATAATCTACCCAATCTCAAAATCATTCACTTAATCATATCTACAGAAACCTTTTCCCACACATGGTAACATTCACAGGTCCCAGGAATGAGGACCAGGATATCCCTGGGGACCATTGTTTAGGCAGCACAAGACTGTATACATTCATTATCTTTTGAACTATGAGGAAAGTATTATTATCCCCATGCTAAAGATGAGAAAACTGAGGTTCAGAGAAGTCATTATTTGAGGTCACATAGTTACCAGAGATGTAGACTATTGAACTCAGTCTTCTGACCTTGAACTTAGCATCCTTGGCTTATACAGGGTGAATCTGAGCCAATAGTGACTAACAAAGGATGATTCTTAACAAACAATATAATCAGGGATGTGTTTACACGTGTATAGTTATCATTGCTCTGTAGTGAAACCTCTTTCAAGATTCACTTCTCCTTGCTAAGTCCTGGAGCCCTGGAATTGCAAAGTATTTGCACACAGGTCTTTTGAAGCTATATTGGGCCTGGCTTACTGACTACTCTGTTTTTTTTTTTCTGTTACAGTTTATACTCAATATTATTTTGTATTAGTTTCAGGTATATAGCATATGGGCAAGACAATCATATAATTTACAGATTGTTCCACCCAATATTTCACATATCCACCTGGTACCGGACAGTTATTATAATATTGACTACATTCCCTATGCTATACTCTACATCCCCATGACTATTTTGTAACTACCAACTTGTACTTCTTACTTCTTTCACCTTTTTTTAAAAATATATTTTATTGATTATGCTATTACAGTTGTCCCATTTTCCCCCATCATTCCCCTCCACCCTGCACACCCTCTCCCACCCACATCCCCCCCTGTAGTTCATGTCCATGTGTCATAAGTTCTTTAGCTTCTACATTTCCCATACTATTCTTGCCCTCTCCCGTCTATTTTCTACCCACTATCTATGCTACTCATTCTCTGTACCTTTTCCCCCTCTCTCCTCCTCCCACAACCCTGTTGCTAACCCTCCATGTGATCTCCATTTCTGTGGTTCTGTTCCTGTTCTAGCTGTTTGTTTAGTTTGCTTTTGCTTTAGGTGTGGTTCTTAATAGCTGTGAGTTTGCTGTCTTTTCACTGTCATATTTTTATCTTCTTTTTCTTAGATAAGTCCCTTTAACATTTCATATAATAAGGGCTTGTTGATGGTGAACTCCTTCAACTTGACCTTATCTGAGAAGCACTTTATCTGTCCATCCATTCTAAATGACAGCTTTGCTGGATAGAGCAATTTTGGATGTAGGTCCCTACTTTTCAAGATTTCAAATATTTCTTTCCAGCCCCTTCTTGCCTGGAAGGTCTCTTTTGAGAAATCAGCTGACAGTCTGATGGGAACTCCCTTGTAGGTGACTGTCCCCTTATCCCTTGCTGTTTCTAGAATTCTCTGCTTCATTTGAATCTTGGCTAATGTAATTACGATGTGCCTTGGTGTGTTCCTCCTTGGGTCCAACTTCTTTGGGACTCTCTGAGCTTCCCGGACTTCCTGGTAGTCTATTTCCTTTGCCAGATTGGGGAAGTTCTCCTTTATTATTTGTTCAAATAAGTTTTCCACTTGTTGCTTTTCTTCTTCCCCTTCTGGGACCCCTATAATTCGGATGTTAGGACGTTTAACGATGTCCCGGAGGTTCCTCAGCCTCTCCTCATTTTTTTGAATTCTTGTTTCTTCCTCGTTTTCTGTTTGGTTGTTAGTTTCTTCCTTCTGGTCCACTCCATTGATCTGAGTCCCAGTTTTCCTTCCATCTCTATCAGTTCCCCATGCATCTTCCTTCATTTCATGTATTGTAGCCTGCATTTTTTTCATCTAGTTTGTGAGCAAAATCAACCAATTCTGTGAGCATTCTGATGACCAGTGCTTTGAACTGTGCATCTGATAGGTTGGCTATCTCTTCACTGCTTAGAGGAATTGGCTCTGGGGCTTTTATTTGTTTTCTGGTTTGAACCATTTTTGGTGGGGTTTTTTTGTTTTGTTTTGTTTTGGTTTTAGTCTGGTCGCGGTTATTATGTAGTGAGGGGTGGAGCCTTAGGTGTTCCTCAGGGCGGGGCAGCCCAGTTGCCTGGTTGTGACGCTGTATGTGGGGGCGGGGTCTGAGAGGGAACAATGGCGCCTGCTCCGCTCTCTCTTCAATTCAGTTTCTTCCGCCACTTCCCCTCTGCCTGGACCGTCTATGCGCAAGAATGTGGGATCACCTGGCCAGCCAGCCACCCTGTGCGGCCTCACTGGTTCTGCACAGTTGCGCCCCTGTGCCCAGGGTCCACCAGCTGCTGCCTGTGGGCCCAGGGACTGCCAGCCGCTGCCTGTGCACTTGGGAACTGCAAGCCGCTGCTGCTTGCGTTCCTGGGTCTGCACCTCCACTTTCTCCTGCCTCGACTCCGCCCCTCTTACCAGTCTGGATGAATGGTTGTTGGACTTCTGTAAAGTTCAATTTTCTATCAGTTCTGCTTGTTTTCTTGTTTCTAAATATTTGTTGTCCTTAATTTTGGTTGTGAGAGGAGGCACAGTGTGTCTGCCTACACCTCCATCTTGGCCAGAAGTCCCCTTCTTTCACCTTTTTCACCCAGTCCCCCAACCCCACCCTTTCCGGCAACCATCAGTTTGTTCTTTGTACCTATGAGTCTGTTTGTTTTGTGTGTTCCTTTATATTGCTTTAGATTTCACACACAAGTAAAAACACATGGTACTTGTGTTGCGGACCGTTCAGCCTGGTTTCAGGAGTTGTAACCCTCACCCCATGGTGGGCTGTGTAAGAGCCCAAGGGACCCACTTCATCTGGGTCTGTTCTGTCACAAGGATGTGACCTATTAAGGAGACAAAGCTTATCTCCATGGCAGGAGCACTGCTTCTGCCTTATCCATCTCTGGCCCTATAGCTTGGTTGGCAGTCAATGACGGGTAAGACTCCTCATGGGAGGGGCAACCCAAGCCAGACGCGACCACTTGGAAGGCCTCATGGAAGGACTCGGGGGGTTGCAACAAGGAGGATGTGATGGACCCTCGCCCCCCGGCTATTCTGACATAGCCCGAGTCCTCATTTCCATCTGGGAGATGTCTCCTGCTTCCTAATCGGCTTAAAGCCTGAAACTGTGGGGGTGAGCGGTGCAGCCCTGTCCTGGCCAGAACGGCTCCTTGGGTGATTGGCATAAGAAAGAATTCCTAAAGTCCTGTGAAACCTGCTTTGCTAAGAGTGCTCTTCCTGAGGTGACAAGTGTCCCAGGAGGAAATGAGCATGTCTCCCAAAGTCTGGCAACCCCCCTTCCTGACAAACACTGGCTCCGATTAAGCCCTCAGATTTCTTTGACATGTTAAATTTGTATTCCGGTGTATTGGAACCCAATAAAAGCCTAGTGAGGAAGGGGCTCTGGGTCATTCTCCTCTGAGAGTTTGACCCCTTTCCTCCCCAAGCACAAGATGTCTTGGTAGTTTTTACTTTCATCCGTGACGGAGGGATGGGGCTCTGCGGGCGGAGCCCCCCCACATCTGGCGCCCAGGCCAGGGTCCACAGCATCTGGCGCCCGCACAGGGACCTGAAACCTGCTGGACCAGAGGCTACGAGCCATCGTCATCGGACAGCACGTCTAAGTGGTATGGAAATTAGCGCTTCATCCCCATAGGGACCAGGGGCACCTTTCGGTAAGGCCCCCAGACGTGTTACAGATCAGAGGAAAGGTACTCTTGCCACCTCTTGAGTGGTTTTCTTCTCATTTCTCTCCCCTGCACTAAGGAAGTTAAGGAAATAATTCTTTTGTTTGGGTGTGAAGCAGGGCTTCACCGCACTCTTTACTCCATCCCCCTCCCCGGCGCCGGCAGGTCCCAGTGGCGGGCTGGGGGCGGGAGCACTGAAACTGGTTTTGTAAGCGCCACACTCGGCGGGAGAAATTTTAGAAAGAAATTCTTTTGTTCATTAAGGAACGAGCTCTTCTTAGACAGAGAGCAATGTTTTAGGTTCAGCAGTTACAGGGCTGCTGTCTCCCACATAAGGGATCTTTACATTTTGGAGTTATGGAGGAAAGATGCTACTAGCTACGCCCTTCCCCCACCTCGGATGTAGCTAGCAGCTTGAGCCCGAGGGCCCACAGGTGCGCAGCGGACCGGTGACTCTTAATGTGGGCCGCAGCTTCCCGCGATTTGCCCAGATTAGGGCCTGCATCGCGGCCGCACCTGGGAAGCCTGTTCGCGCGGCGACTGGGCGCGCGGCAACCGAGCGCCCGGGACCTGCGCTGTGCTACGCGGCGCGGATCCCGGCTGGGTTGGAGTCTATTTTTCTCCCCAGCTTTTTCTCTCTCTCCCTGCGTTGCTGGCGCCGGGCGCTAGGCACGGTTCTGGACCGTGGGGTCTCGGACCGCGGGCTCCCGCCCCGGGGCTGGCTCGGTTTTTCGGCCTAGTAGTGCCTTGCAGCACCTGGGAAGGCCGGTGGGCGCGCAGCAGTCTGGAGAAGGAATCTTCAGCCAGGTCATCTCTGATATAGGAACAGCAGCTTCTGAGTTTTTAAGAAGCTGCCAGCATGCTTAATTTCAAACAGGAGATTTTTTTATTTTTGTTTGCATTTCTATACCTGGGATGGGGGCATTTCTCAGCCTTGCAAAAGTGTGTGGATTATGTATCTTGCAGAAAGTTCAAGTAAGCTGTAGATGGTCAGTAAGGAAGGAATTAAGAAAGTGAAGGAAAATACAGGATTGAGTAGGAGAAAAGTAAGGAAGGAATTTAAAAAAGGAAAGGAAAGGAAAGGGTAGAAAAGTAAGAAGGAATAAAGGAAAAAGATAGTACTACATTCATGTGTGGTTTGGAAAGAAAGTAACAGCAGGAGGCCTGTTTTTCCAAGCAGGCACTTACTCAGGTGTTGCATATGTGACCTCCCCCTCTCTGGGGAGTCAGTGGAAGAATATCAGAGCTCATTAATTTAAGGCCTTTAATCATTTAGGATGGCCTCAGCAAAATAAAACTGATAACAGCCCAGGATATTTTGTGCAAGGCTCAGGTTTTCTTAGAAAAGTAGGGGAATTCGACATAAAACAGGTATTTCTTATAACTCTAAGGGCCAAGCCATTGTTGAAAGAGCTCTCTAAACTTTTAAAACATTATTAAAAAGGGTGGAGTCAGGAGATACCCTCCAGAATTTAAACATGCTAGCAATATATACATAAAATTTTTTGAATTTTAAGGATAATCTGTAGTCACCCATAGCAAGCACCTTGTGCAATATAGGCCTGCCTTCCCCACACTCTTTGGGTCTTATATAAGACCCTTTAGGGGAAGGAAAATGGAAAGGCCCAGTTGAATTATTAATTCGGGGAAGAGGGTATGTCTGTATTTACTCTGCAGAAAGATCTCTGGAACTGCAGGCGAAGAAGATGAAGCCATATCACAGAAAAGGCTTCCCTGGCCTCAACCCACCTCTACCCATTGGACCCTCCCGATCCAGACTTCTCCAAGCTATGTGTCATCACACTCCAGTGGAATTCCAGCCAGCATTCCTGGAGGATATTCAACATCACCTAAGAGGGACTTTTTCTTAAAGGGACTTTAAATTGCAGCTAAACAGCTGCAGGACTTTGAATACCACTGGTTGTTTACTGATGCTAATAATGTTTTCTGACTTGCCCTTGCTGCATATCTTTAAAGTAACTTCCTGAAGTCTGTGCTAATTCTACCAAGAACTAAAGACCTGTTATTATTATTGTTCCCTTGCATTTGCAACATTTTTCATTGGATTGAATTTACAAGCTTGGGTTATGGCAATCCTTGGGTGCCTCCTTGTTTTAATCCTTATTTGTGCTTTATGATGTATGTGGAAATTGTTTTCTTGTGATTACATTTGAAAATAGCAGATAGTAAGTTTCACAGGCCTAAAAGTTACAATTAATTTTAAATAATCTAAAAATGGAGGAGATGTTGCGGACCGTTCAGCCTGGTTTCAGGAGTTGTAACCCTCACCCCATGGTGGGCTGTGTAAGAGCCCAAGGGACCCACTTCATCTGGGTCTGTTCTGTCACAAGGATGTGACCTATTAAGGAGACAAAGCTTATCTCCATGGCAGGAGCACTGCTTCTGCCTTATCCATCTCTGGCCCTATAGCTTGGTTGGCAGTCAATGACGGGTAAGACTCCTCATGGGAGGGGCAACCCAAGCCAGACGCGACCACTTGGAAGGCCTCATGGAAGGACTCGGGGGGTTGCAACAAGGAGGATGTGATGGACCCTCGCCCCCCGGCTATTCTGACATAGCCCGAGTCCTCATTTCCATCTGGGAGATGTCTCCTGCTTCCTAATCGGCTTAAAGCCTGAAACTGTGGGGGTGAGCGGTGCAGCCCTGTCCTGGCCAGAACGGCTCCTTGGGTGATTGGCATAAGAAAGAATTCCTAAAGTCCTGTGAAACCTGCTTTGCTAAGAGTGCTCTTCCTGAGGTGACAAGTGTCCCAGGAGGAAATGAGCATGTCTCCCAAAGTCTGGCAACCCCCCTTCCTGACAAACACTGGCTCCGATTAAGCCCTCAGATTTCTTTGACATGTTAAATTTGTATTCCGGTGTATTGGAACCCAATAAAAGCCTAGTGAGGAAGGGGCTCTGGGTCATTCTCCTCTGAGAGTTTGACCCCTTTCCTCCCCAAGCACAAGATGTCTTGGTAGTTTTTACTTTCATCCGTGACGGAGGGATGGGGCTCTGCGGGCGGAGCCCCCCCACATCTGGCGCCCAGGCCAGGGTCCACAGCATACTTGTCTTTCTCTGACTGACTTATTTCACTTAGCATAATACCCTCTAGGTATATCCATGCTGTCACAAATGGTAAGATTTCATTCTTTTTTATGGCCAAGTAGTAGTCCATTGTGTATATGTACCACCACTTTTTTATTCATTTGTCTATTGATGGGCACCTGGCTTACTTTCATATATTGGCTATTGTAAATAATGTTGCAATGAACATAGGGGTACATTTATTCTTGAATTAGTGTTTTGGGTTTCTTCAAATCTACCCAGAAGTAGAATCACTGGGTCATAAGGCAGTTTTATTTTTAAAATTTTAAGGACCCTCGATACTGTTTTTCACAGTGGCTGCACCAATCAGCATTCCCACAAATGGTGCACAGTGATTTCCTGTTCTCCAAGTCCTTGTCAACACTGATGTTCATTGGTTTATTGATGATAACCATTCTGACAGGTGTGAGATGATATCTCATTGTGGTCTTAATATTCATTTTTATGATGATTAGTGGTATTGAGCATCTTTTCATATGTCTATTGGCCATCTCTGTGTCCTGTTAGAAAAAGTTGTCAACTCAGATTTTCTGCCCATTCTTAAATTGGATTTTTGTTTATTTGTTTTGGTGTTCAATTGTAGGAGTTCTTTATACATTTTGGATATTAATCCCTTATGGGATGTATCATTGGCAAATATCTTCATCCATACAGTAAACTGAATTTTGGTTTGTTGGTGGTTTCTTTTGCTGTGCAAAAACATTGTAGTTTGGTATAATCCAATTTGCTTAATTTTTCTTTTGTTTCCCTTGCTCAAGGCCATGTAGTCTGTCTGGAAAAAGTGCAGCCATTGTTAGTATATTGAGAATGGTTTGCACATTGGTGTAACCTGGCAGCAAAGGAGAGTGCATTGGAATGCTCACGTGTGAACAATGATGACTTCAATGTACTAGTCATGGGGATGGTAGATGCCATTGAGTGAGTGTGTGTACTGTGTGGCCATTGTACTCAAATGATTGAGCAAGTAGAGCAACATATCTGCATCAAATTTTTCATTTAGCTTGAACATTCCTCTGTGGAAACTATTTAGATGATTCAGAAAGCCACAGTTATGGGCAACTGGTGATTGGCAGCTTCATCACAACAATGTGCCTGCTCTTGCATCATGTCTCGTGCAGAATTTTTTGGTGAAACATCAAATCACCTAGGTGATTCAGCCCCCCTACAGCCCAGATTTGGTGCCCTGTGACTTCTGGCTTTTCCTGAAACTAAAATCACCTTTGAAAGGGAAGAGATTTCAGACAATCAATGAGATTCAGGAAAATACGACAGGGCAGCTAATGGTGATTGGGAGAACTGTGTGAGGTCCCAAGGCTTTGAAGGGGACTGAGGTGTCATTGTATTATGTACAGTGTTTATCTCCTTCAATAAATGTCTCTATTTTTCATAGTATGTGGCTGGATACTTTCTAGACAGACTATTTTATATCTATGAAGAAATATTGCTAAGAGAAATGTCAAGTTTTACTGCCTATGTTTTTTTCTAGGAGTTTCATGGTTTCCAGTCTTACATTTGGGTCTTTTGAGTTTATTCTTTTTTAAGTCTTTTTTATTTTTATTTTTTTATTTATTGATTATGCTATTACAGTTGTCCCATTTCTCCCCCATTATTCCCCTCCACCCAGCACATCCCCTCTCACCCACATTCCCCCCCTTTTAGTTCATGTCCATGTGTCATAAGTTCTTTAGCTTCTACATTTCCCAAACTATTCTTGCCCTCCCCCTGTCTATTTTCTACCCATTGTCTATGCTACTTATTCTCTGTACCTTTTCCCCCTCTCTCCTCCTCCCACTCCCCTGTTGCTAACCCTCCATGTGATTTCCATTTCTGTGTTTCTGATCCTGTTCTAGTTGTTTGCTTAGTTTGCTTTTGTTTTAGGTGTGGTTGTTAATAACTGTGAGTTTGCTATCTTTTTACTGTCATATTCTTTTATCTTCTTTTTCTTAGATAAGTCCCTTTAACATTTCATAGACTAAGGGCTTGGTGGTGATGAACTCCTTTAACTTGACCTTATCTGATAAGCATTTTATTTTCCCTTCCATTCTAAATGACAGCAATCTTAGATTAGAGCAATCTTGGATGTAGGTCCTTGACCTACAGAGGATAGAGCAATCTTGGATGTAGGTCCTTGACTTTTCTGGATAGAGCAATCTTGGATGTAGGTCCTTGACTTTCATGACTTGGAATACTTCTTTCCAGCCCCTTCTTGCCTGCAAGGTTTCTTTTGAGAAATCAGCTGGAAGTCTGATGGGAACTCCTTTGTAGGTGACTGTCCCTTTATCCCTTGCTGCTTCTAGAAGTCTCTCCTTCATTTTAATCTTGGTTAATATAATTATGATGTGCCTTGGTGTGTTCCTCTTTGGATCTGACTTCTTTGGGACTCTCTGAGCTTCCTGGACTTCCTGGTAGTCTATTTCCTTTGCCAGATTGGGGAAGTTCTCCTTTATAATTTGTTCAAATAAGTTTTCCACTTGTTGCTCTTCCTCTTCCCCTTCTGGTACCCCTATAATTCAGATATTGAGATATTTAAAGATGTCCTGGAGGTTCCTAAGCTCTCCTCACTTTTTTGAATTCTTGCTTCTTCATTCTTTTCTGATTGGATGTTTGTTTCTTCCTTCTGGTCCACTCCATTGATTTGAGTTCCAGTTTTCCTCCCATCTCTATTGGTTTCCTGTGTGTTTTCCTTCATTTCACTTAATGTAGCCTTCATTCGTTCATCTAATTTGTAACCGAAATCAACCAATTTTGTGAGCATCCTGATCACCAGTGCTTTGAACTGTGCATCTGATAGGTTGGGTGTATCTTCGTTGCTTAGATGAATTGGCTCTGGGGCTTTGATCTGTTCTCCCGTTTGAGCCATTTTTGTTTTTGTTTTTGTTTTTTGAGTTTTTTTTGGTCCGGTTGCAGCTGTTACATAGTGAGGGGCAGAGCCTCAGGTGTTCCCCAGGGCGGGGCAGCCCAGTCTCTGGGTTGTGGCGCTGTATGTGGGGGCGGATCTCAGTGTTTTTAGGTTTTCTTTCCCAGTGCTGGGCCCCTGGGTTGTGAGTTCTGTCTCATTCCCTGTTTTCACCTGGATTATCTGCGTGAATGTGGGACTGCCTGGTCAGCCAGCTGTCTTGCGCCTGGGGCCTGGTAGCTGCCACATGCAGGTCTGCGTCCACCAGCAGCTGCCTGCATGCCCAGGTCTGCCAACCTCCGCTTCCTCTTGCCGTGACTCTGCCCCTCTCACCGGTCTGGATGAATGGTTGTTGGACCTCCGTACAGTTCAATTTTCTCTCAGTTCTGGTAGTTTTCTTGTTTCTAAATCCTTGCTGTCCTTAATTTTTGTTGTGTGAGGAGGCACAATGTGGAGGCACCTATGCCTCCATCTTGGCTGTAAGTCAGGACTGAGTTTATTCTTATATATGGTGTAAGAAGGTGGTTTAGTTTAATTTATTTTTCATGTCTCTGTCCAATTTTTCTAACACCATTGATTAAATAGTGTCTTTACCCCATTGTATGTTCTTGCCTCATTTGTCAAATGTTAATTGTCCATATTCACTTAGTTTTTCTCTGGACCCTCTATTATGTTTTGTTGATCAATATGCCTGTTTTTATGCCAGTCCCATGCTGTTTTGGTTTGCAGGCCAGTGCTCAAGCCACTGAGCCAACACTAGCCATGTCCTTGCTGTTTTGATTACTGTAGCTTTGTAGTATAGTTTGATATCCAGTAGTATAATACTTCTAATGTTCTTCTTCTTTTTCAAGATTATTGTGGCCATTCAGGATCTCTTGTGGTTCCACATAAACTTATGGATTATTTGTTCTACTTCTTTGAAAAACTCCATAGGTATTTTGATAGGAATTACACTGAATCCATAGGTTGTTTTGTATACTATGGATATTTGAATGATGTTAATTCTTCCTATCCATGAGCCTGTTATATGCTTCCATTTATTTGTATCTTATTCAATTTCTTTTTTCACTATCTTATAATTTTCTGAGTACAGGTCTTTTACCACCCTAGCTAAATTTATTTCTAGGTATTTTAATTTTTGATGCAATTATACATGGGATTGTTTTCTTAGTTTCCCTTTCTGATAGTCAATTATTGGTGTATTAAAATGTACCTGATTTATGAATGTTTGTTTTGTATCCTGTTACTTTAATGTATTCATTAACAAAGATATAGTAGTATTTTATTGGAATCTTTAGGGTTCTCTATATACAGTATTGTGCCATCTGTAAAGTTGGTGAAGCCCACTGTCCCTACCCTCCAACTGCCTGATGTCAGCCTCTGGGACCCCTGCCCTGCAATCCTTCCTCCTCAGGTACAGACTCCATGAGATAAGTCAGTGGGCTGTGGGGTTCCCACACACTTGGGTCCCCATTTTTGAAGTGAGAAAAAGCTACTTTCATACTTTGGGGAAAAAGAAAGAGAACACCTATCACTTAATGAACACTGGCTACACATACACACGTATATAAATTAACTCATTTCATTTCCAAAACAACTCATTTTATTACTAGTCCCATTTTACAGATGAGGACAATGAGGCTTAGGGAGTGTCTGTGACTTTGTCTGCAGGCCCACAGCTAGAAAAGGAACAGGAAATACCGTACAAGTTCATGCACCAGGCTCTCCCCAGCCTCTTCCTACACTGGTCATCTCCCCTTCCTGACTCTCTCATCACTGTCTAATTTGGGAAAAGAATCTTTAATGACATCATCAACTCAAATTAAGTATTTTGGCTTTTGATACCTACTTTTCAGATTTGATTGCAGGTTGCCTTGATTTTTCCATGTCTCCAGTTTTGTGAAATAAGTTCAACCATCCCTAAATTAGTCTTTGGAGTGGTTGATAGAGAGGTGAGGCAATATATGTGCAAATGATTTCAAAAAGTATCAAATCATCCACCAATTCTGGGCTATTATTTTGTCTTCTTTACTAACAGCACCCAGCACAGTGTAACGGCTGTGGGGAGGAGCAGCTCTACGGAGCCCCAGACAGAGCCAATCTCATCTAAACCTGCTATGTTCTGTTCAACCCAAAAGCAATGACGGTAACTGGGAACAGTTCCATGAACATCATACTCCCAACACTCATGCAAGCTGATGTAAAAAAAAAAAAAAAAAGAATTCACCCAAGTCATCCCCAAACTGAAGGACTTTCATTCCCATGAGCTTCCTTTGAGTCTTTTCCACATGTGATGAATATGCATATGTATAATAGTGTGACTACGTTTGTGAAATATGCTTATTTATTTATATTCTACCATATACACAATCTCATAATGATAAAATGTATATAATTTTTGATAAATAGTATCAAAAATATTATTTGAAAATCAATACATATTTATTGCCAAAAATGTGCTAAGTATAAAAAGAATAAGGAAGAAAATTCAATATTAATTTCAGAACCCAGACATAACCCCTGCTATCTTTGTTTTACTTTCTGGATCTTTCATTAGCATAGATATTTTAAAGGATAATTGGTCTTCATACTGTGTATACTCTTTTGTATATTGAACTTTTTCATTTACCTTTACATAAAGGAATATTCCTAATAGTCATTTTTTTACAAATATTATTTTTCCTTTATTTTAATTGTTGTTCTTGTACAGTTTTCTGTCTTTTACTCCCATCCCGGCCCACTGCCCCTGCCCTCCCCACCCCCCTCACATTTCCACCCTCCCTAGTGCTTGTCCATGTGTCTTTTATACTTGTTGCTCTAAACCCTTCCCCTTTTCCCCTGAAGTTCCCTCCCCTCTCCCCTCTGGTGTCTGTCAGCCTGTTCTCAATTTCAGTGCCTTTGGTTATATTTGCTTGTTTGTTTTGTTGATTAGGCTCCTGTTGAAGGTGAGATCATATGGTATTTGTCCTTCATTGCCTGGCTTATTTCACGTAGCATAATGCTCTCCAGTTCCATCCATGCTGTTGCAAAGGGAGGAGCTCCTTCTTTCTTTCTGCTGCATAGAATTCCATTGTGTAAATGTAGCACAGTTTTTTGATCCATTCATTTACTGATGGGCATCTACGTTGCTTCCAACACTTGGCTATTGTAAATTGTGCTGCTATGAACATAGGAGTGCATAGGTTCTTTTGGATTGGTGTTTCAGGGTTCTTAGGATGTAATCCAAGCAGTGGAATTGCTGGGTCAAAAGGTAGATCCATTTTTAGTTTTTATAGAAATTTCCATACTGTTTTCCATAGTGGTTGTACCAGTCTGCACTCCCACCAACAGTGCACAAGGGTCCCCTTTTCTCCACAACCTCTCCAACACTTATTCTTTGTTGCTTTGTTTATGAAGGCCATTCTGACTGGTGTCAAGTGGTATCTCATTGTGGTTTTAATTTGCATCTCTCTGATAGCTAGCGATACTGAGTATCTTTTCATGTGTCTCTGGATCCTCCTTGGAGAAGTGTCTGTTCAAGTCCTTTGCCCATTTTTTAATTGGGTTGGTTGTCTTCTTAGAGTGTAGTCGTATAAGTTCTTTATATATTTTGGAGATTAAACCCTTGTCTGAGGTATCATTGGTAAATATGTTTTCCCATACAGTCGGTTCTCTTTTCATTTTAATACTGTTTTCTTTGGCCATGCAGAAGCTTTTTATTTTGATGAGATCCCATTTGTTTATTCTTTCCTTTATGTCCCTTGCTTTAGAGGACATATCAGTAAAAAGGTTGCTGCGTGAAATATCTGAGATTTTCCTGCCTATATTCTCCTCTAGGACTTTAATGGTGTCACAGCTTATATTTAAATCTTTTATCCACCTCGAATTTATTTTTGTGTATGGTGTAAGTTGGTGCTTGAGTTTCATTTTTTTGCACATAGCTGTCTAGTTGTCCCAACACCACTTGCTGCAGAGGCTATTTTTACGCCATTTTATGTTGCTGTCCCCTTTGTCGAATATTAATTGACTATAGAAATTTGGGTTTATTTCTGGGCTCTCTTTTCTATTCCACTGGTCCACATGTCTGTTTTTATGCTAGTACCAGGCTGTTTTGATTACAGGGACTTTGTAATACAGTTTGGTATCAGGTATTGTGATCCCTCCTACTTTGCTCTTCTTTCTCAAGATTGCTGCAGCTATTCGAGGTCGTTTATGGTTCAATATAAATTTTTGAAGTGTTTGTTTTATGTCTGTGAAATATGCCATTGGTACTTTAATAGGTATTGCATTGAATCTGTAAATTGCTTTGGGTAGTATGGACATTTTGATGATGTTAATTCTTCCGATCCAAGAACATGATATGTGTTTCCATTTGTTTGTGTGTTCCTTGATTTCTTTCTTCAGTGTTGTGTAGTATTCTGCATCCAGGTTCTTTACCTCCTTGGTTAGGTTTATTCCTAAGTATTTATTTATTTATTTATTTATTTATTTGTTTGTTTGTTTGTTTGTTTTTTGCTATATCGAATGGGATTTTTTTTCTTGATTTCTGCTTCTGCTGTTTCATTGTTGGTATACAAAAATCCCTTTGATTTCTGGATATTGACTTTGTATTCAGCTGTTTGGCCAAATTCATTTATTAGGTTGAGCAGTTTTTTTTTGGCCGAGTTTATAGGATTTTCTATATACACTATCATGTCATCTGCAAACAATGATAGTTTTGTTTCCTCCTTTCCGAGTTGGATGCCTTTTATTTCCTTTTCTTGTCTAATTGCTGTGACTAAGACTTCCAATACTATATTGAATAGAAGTGGTGAAAGTGGACAGCCTTGTCTTGTTCCTGATCTTATTGGAAAAGATTTTAGTTTTTGCCCGTTGAATATATGGTTGTCTGTAGGTCTCTCATATATGGCCTTTATTATGTTGAGGAATGCTCCCTCTATTCCTACTTTGCTGAGTGTTTTTATCATAAATGGGTGTTGTACTTTATCAAAAGTTTTTTCTGCATCTATTGATATGATCATGTGATTTTTGTCTTTGCTTTTGTTTATGTGATGAATTACATTTACTGATTTGCGAATGTTGAACCATCCTTGCATCCCTGGGATAAATCCCACTTGGTCATGGTGTATGGTCTTTTTAATGTATTGTTGGATGCGGTTTGCCAACATTTTGTTGAGGATTTTAGCGTCTGTGTTCATCAGTGATATGAGCCTGAAGTATTCTTTCTTTGTTGTGTCTTTATTTGGTTTTGGGATTAGGATGATGCTGGCTTCATAAAAAGAGTTTGGGAGTCTTCCATCATTTTGGATTTTTTCAAATAGTCTGTGAAGGATAGGGGTTAAATGTTTTGTAGAATTCTCCTGTGAAACCATCTGGTCCAGGGCTTCTGTGTGTTGGGAGTTTTTTGATTACTGCTTCAATTTCATCAGCTGTTATTGGTCTGTTCAGGTTTTCTGCTGCTTCTTTGTTGAGTTTTGGAAGATTATATTTTTCTAGATACTTGTCCATTTCATCTACGTTTTCACATTTCTTGGCATACATTTCTGCATAGTAATTCCTTACAATCCTTTGTATTTCTGTGGTGTCAGTTGTAATCTCTCCTCTTTCATTTCTGATTGTGTTTATTTGAGTCCTCTCTCTTTTTTTCCTGATGAGCCTGCCTAAAGGCTTGTCGATTTTGTTGATCTTTTCAAAGAACCAACTCCTGGATTCATTGATCTTTAGGATTGTGCTTTTAGTCTCTATGTCATTTAATTCTGCTCTGATCTTGGTTATTTCCTTTCTTCTACTTGCTCTGGGCTCTTTGTTGTTGATCCTCCAGTTCTTGTAGGTATAGGGTTAGGTTGTTTGTATGAGATGTTTCTATCTTTTTAGGTAGACCCGTATTGCTATAAACTTTCCTCTGAGGACTGCCTTTGCTGTGTCCCATAAGTTTTGGGTTGATGTGAGTTCATTATCATTTGTTTCCAGAAACTTTTTGATTTCTTCCCTAATTTCATTCTTGACCCATTCATTGTTTAATAGCATGCTATTCAATCTCCATGATTTGGAAGGTTTTGGGTTTTTCCCCTTGGGGTTGGTTTCTAGTTTCAGTCCCTTGTGGTTGGAGAAAATGCTTGGTATGATTTCAATTTTCTTGAATTTGTTGAGGCTTGTTTTGTGTCCTATCATGTGGTCTACCTTTGAAAATGTTCCATGTGCATTTGAAAAGAATGTGTATTTAGTTTCTTTGGGATGAAGGACTCTATATATATCAGTTAAGTCCATTTCATCTAGCGTGTTGTTCAATGCCACAATATCTTTGTTGATATTTTGTTTCGAAGATCTGTCCATTTTTGACAGTGGGGTGTTAAAACCACCTACTATAATTGTGTTGCTGTCAATATCTTTCCTGAAGTCCTCCAAGATATTCCATATATATTTGGGTGCTCCTATGTTGGGTGCATATATATTTACAATGTTTATTTCTTCTTGGTGGATTCTTCCCTTGAGTATTATGAAGTGATCTTCTGGGTCTCTCTTTATGTCCCTGTTTTTGAAGTCTGTTTTGTCTAATATGAGTATTGCTACCCTGGCTTTTTTCCCCATCCATTTGCTTGGAAAATTTGTTTCCAGCCCTTCACTTTCAGTCTGCGTAGGTCTTTTGTCCTGAGGTGGGTCTCTGGCAGGCAGAATATGTGTGCGTCATGCTTTCTTATCCATTCAGCTATTCTATGTCTTTTATTGGAGCATTTACTCCTTTTACATTTAAGGTTATTATTGACAGGTAGCTATTCACTGTCATTTTCGTACCTGTGTTTCTTTCTCTCTCTCTTTTTCATCCTTTACCTAAAGCAGTCCTTTTAGCATCTCTTGCAGAACTGGTTTGGTGGAGATGTATTCATTTAGACTTCTTTTGTCTGGGAAGCTCCTTGTTTGGCCTTCTATCTTGATTGAAAGCCTTGCTGGGTAAGGTAGTCTTGGTTGCAGGGGTTTGGTTCTCATTACTTGGAATATTTCTTGCTATTCTCTTCTGGTTTGGAGTGTTTCCATTGAGAAGTCAGCTGCTAACCTTATGGGGGCTCCCTTGTATGTTACTTCCTGTTTCTCCCTTGCTGCCTTTAAGATTCTCTCTTCATCTTGGAAGTTTGCCATTTTAATGATGATGTGTCTTGAAGTGGGCCTGTTTGGGTTCCTCTTGATTGGAACTCTCTTTGTTTCCTGGATCTAAGTGACCTTTTCTGTCATCAAATTAGGGAAGTTTTCCATCGTTACTTTTTCAAATAGGTTTTCTATCCCTTGCTCTTCTTCTTCTCCTTCTGGTATTCCTATTATATGGATATTATTACAATTCATGTTGTCTTGCATTTCTTTTAATCTCTCTTCATTCTTTCTGAGCCTCTTTTCAGTTTCTTGCACTTTCTGAGTGTTTTTTTTTTCTATTTTGTCCTCCAACTTACTGATGTGATCTTTTGCTTCATCGATTCTGCTTTTCATTCCTTCTACTGTGTTCTTCAGTTCAGAAATTGTATTCTTCATTTCCTCTTGGCCTTTGTTGATAGTTTCTATTTTCTTTTTCATGTTGATATAGTTTGCAGTGAGTTCATCATAGCTTCCCTCTAGTTTCTGGTAGCTCATTGAGAGCTCATGGAGCTTCCTGACAACCATTGCTTTGATCTCAATATTTGATAGTTGAGATGCCTTCATTTCATTTAGCATTCTTTCTGGAGCTTCCTTCTTTCCTTTTATTTCCTCCTTTCCTTTCATTCAGGGATTGTTTCTTTGTCTTCTCATTGTTTGTAAGACTCTTCTTGTTAGCTTGAACTTCTTAAATTGATCTGTTCTGGCTCCCTGGGTTTACGGTGTGACCATCTGTGGTAGAATACCTGTGAAATTCAGTGGTAGATTCTCCTTCGGATATCCTGTTGTTCACAGCTTCCACTGTCTCAGCTACTTGGATACCTTCTTTTTGGGACCAACTCTGTTTTTCTTTTTTTTCACAGTTCCATGTTTTTGTTTGTTTGTTTGTTTGTTTCAATCATGGGTATTTAAAAAGAGAAAAGAGGGGGAAATGAAAAAGGAAGAAAGAAAAAAAGAAGATGTAGAAGAGATAAAATTGGAAAGAAAGGAAGAGGGAATAAAACAAGAAAGAAGTAAAGAGAGGCGAAAGGAGTTGAGTAAAAAAGAAGATAAAAATAATAAAGAAATAATAATTAAGAACAATTATATAAACAGACACAAACAAAAAAAACAAAAGAAGCAAATAAACAACAACAAAAAAAAACAAAACCAAAAAACAAACAAAAAACAAGCAACGAAAAAACCCCTAAAATACCAAAGAAAAAACTCTTGCTGTTTTCAAACTTGCCGAGCCAGCTTTTCTGGTCTTGCTGGCTGCAATGGCTGAGGGGTGATAGTATTGCTTTTCTCTGTGTTCAGCACTCAGTCATCACTGTTCTATTGTCCCCAGAGTTAGTCCAGTGCCTCTCTTCAGGCGTGTTTTCTGAGCCTTCTGGAGTGCATGCACTTTCTGTGGGTGTGAGCTTGGGACTCTGGTTGCAGCTAGCCATCTCCGTTGGCCCTGGCACAGCTTTCTGTGGTGTCGCCAGGCCTATGATTCCTCAGCCATCTTGTCCATGCGCGCCTATGGCCTCGAGCTGTCTGCGTTCTCCCGCCCGCGTGTGTACTGATGACTATGGTCCCACAGCTGTCTCCAGTGGCCAGTGCCTATGCTCTCACGGGTGCCTATGATCCCGTGACTATGTGCGTTCACGTGTGGGTGCCTGTTTTCACGCAGCCATCTCAGTTCACACGCGCCTCCGTCCGCAGTTGCAGCGACCATGATAGCTCAGTTCACAGTCACGCAGTGATCTGGCTCAGCCTGCAGTCGAGGGACAACCAGGATCGCCGCAGTAACATGGTGGCGACCAGGATTGCTCAGTCCATTTCAGCGGTTGACCCAGCTCCCTCCCTAGAGCCCTGGGGCAGGCCTGGCAAGTGCAGGGCCGGGGCCTCAGCCACCCTGGTCTCCGTGCTGATCCCTGGGGTCCTATTGTTCTGAAATACTCTCCTTACAAACTGGTTTTTCAATGTCTGCTACAATTTTCAATCTCCTATTCTCAAATACGCCGTTACCGTTCCTTGTCTGTGCTGTTCTTCCGTAGATCAGGTTTTCTCTCATGTGTAGGGCTAAGTGGAATCTGCTCCCTCCTACCATGCCACCATCTTCCTCTCTCCCCTAATAGTCATTTTTAATGGTTGCATAACTTTCCCCCCAGCTTTATTGAGATCTTATTGACATATAACATATGTAAGTTGAAGTGTGATAGTTAGCTATCAGTATATATTAATGCAAAAATGATTAGGGCAATTAGGTTAGTTATTTCTATTCCTTTGCATAATTATGATTTGTATGTGTATATGTGGTGATAACATTTAAGATCTACTCTCTTAAAAACTTTCAAGTATTTAATGTAATATTGATAATCACAGTAACCTTACTATGCATTTTCTCTCCACATCCTATTTATCTTATAAGTAGGAATTTGTACCTTTCAACTGACATCTCCCCATTCCTCCCACCCTCCAGCCCCTGGAAACCACCATTCTACTCTCTGCTTCTCTGAGTTTGGCTTTTTTAGAGTCTACTTTAAGTTAGACTATTCAGTGTTTGTCTTTCTCTGTCTGACTTACTTCAGGTGGCATAATGTCTTCCAGGTCTAATGACGTTGTCATTAAAGGCAGATTTCTATAATTTACTACCCGATTCCTAAGTGGTTGGCCAGTCATGCTGCAATGAACATCTTCATTGATACAGGTTCCCCCCACCCACCACAGTAACTTTTTCCCTTTAAACATGTTCCAGGAAAAATATTACTGAGTCAGAGGTTAGATCCTGTGTTATATCTGAAGAAGCCTGACACCTTCCCATTTCTTCACTCTAATGCCATGTTGCTGCACTATGACCCAGAATCAACATACACACATCAGGCACCAGGAGCTGCAAGGACCTCTGCAGGGCAGCTGGTACCTCACTTCACAGTGAGGCTCTGGGGTACAGAGGCTAATACTACCCAGTGGTCACTCTCTTCTAGCAGATGAGATCACTTTCCGGTAAGAAGGGTGCTAAGGTGCTAAGATTCTTATAAGTCTGGAAAGGTTCGTTTCTTCCCACCAAAAGCTTAAGGCTTTTCAATATATTACATGTAAATCTCCTAGACTATCAATCTCTTTTATAAATGAGCTTTCAATTCTTTTTTTTTTTCTTGACACTGTTTTGATGGGTGAGGAAGGGGGCAATGGACCTGATATGGGAGGAGGTTTTGTCTCCTAGTGAGGAGCTTGTCTACTACCCTGGGACAAAACCCTTTACAGAGCCTGAGATTCATCCCTTGGTCCCAAGTAAACACCCTTTGTAATGAGATCTTGCTTTGGTGATTGGCCTGTGCACTGAACTAATGAAAGCTGTTGGCCCTAATAAGCTAGCTGATGACCCTTGATGTAAGTACAGGAGTTTCAGCTTAGGCTCCAATCCTATATGGGAAATGAGAGGTGTGATAGTCTTTTAGCTTTTTATTTTTAAAGGATTGGTGGTTGGCTTGTGCCTAGGTAGGTAGCCCCTGGACATCTGGTCACTTTTGGTAGCAGGGAGGACTCCATCCAGCTGGCCACATAAAAAGAAAGGGACCAGGAGCCATCTCTCCAGGGTTAGTTACCTGGGCAAATGGGATGAGCTGTGTCCCACCCCAATGATGCTGTTGCACAGACTGACATCCTTGGACCTTGGACCTTTGTCCCTTGTCTAGGACTAGAACTTGTGAGCTCTGTCCACACTGGGAAGATGGTAAACCCTTGGCTTCCCCCCACTGGCTCAATACCTTCCATCTCCTTTTCTTGCCAGGTCTCCAGAGGACCTACCTTGTGGGTCTCAGTTTCCAGTTAACTGTCCACCCCTTAGAGGGAAATGTACCTGCTCTTAGTAGGTCTTTAATCAGAATAGACTCACATGTCTCTGCTTCTTCCTCCTTAAGTGCCTCAAAAAAGAAGTAAAAAATCAGCAGGTATGATTGTAAAGACTCAGTCATACACCCTGAGTAGAAAGAAGCTAAAATGTTTCCCTAAAATTCCCCGTTTAACTCAAATCCAATACAGCCTACAGCCAATAGTGACTTCCTGGGATAGTACTTTGAGTTATTAACTGACTTTCCCCCTCCCTCATAGTTTATTTTTCCTTGGCTTTACACTGCCACACACACACACACACACACACACACACACACACACACACACAGGCTATTGTGTGTTTGTTGTCTCTCAAGAAATGCATAAACATCCCAACAGAGACCACAGCTTCTTACCATTCCCCTCACCATCCCCCAGACTAGAAAAGATTCCCTGACATAAAATGGGGGCCACAACACAAGCAAAGTGATGAGCTGGGGGTTCCGGAAAGGGCCCTTAGCTTGTTTCCTGGGAAGACCTCTGAGAGGGGACCCCTGCAGAGATAGCTCAGGCTGGCAGGGCCTTTTGATGACCTTCCAGAGGCACCAGAAAGCAGAATGACTCCCCTGCCCCACATCTGGCAGACCAGGAACAAAAACATCCCCAGTCGAAGGAAGGTGAGAACTCAGACATCTCAGCAGGGATTGACAAAGGCAAATAGTAGTGGGCCAACTGAGCCACCATTGAATGAATGAAATTTATTTCCATACTTAGAGAATTGGGCATTTGCCATTGAAATTGAATCGAGAAACTGAAGAATACAGCAAATGACCTGTCTTGCTTTTCTGGGCCTGACATCCCCTGCACCATACTATCTCTTCTACCATGGGAGCAGGTCACCCCAGAATCAGGAGCAGAGAGCTGAGAAACAAGAGGTATTGGACTGAAGAATAAGTTCCCATTGCTCAGACTTCCCACGAACATGGTTTGGGGTGTTCTTTCTCTTGCTCTCGCTGGACTCATGCAGGCAGGATGGTTCTCTCCTGCCCACAACTAATGCGTTGGCCAGACTTAGGGCCTCACACTTTCTCTCCCTCCCCTAGGCCAACGCCTCCTGTCCCGTATGTAACAATCAGCGGTCTGAATACTGGAAGAACACCTTGACTCATGGCTACTTGCTCCTTAGTATTTGTAACCACATTTGCACATGTCTATATACACACAGAGGTCACCAGTGATCTGAGACGTTCAAAGTGTTCATATTAAGAGCATTTAAAAGAAAATGCAGACCAAGAGTGTAGGAATTGTCTCGTGATTTTTCATGGCCACTAGAGGGAGGACATGTGACATGTCACTAGTTAGACTATCAGCAAATGGCTCCCAGCTTCATTCATTCTCTCTGAGACAGTTGGCAGACATTGGAGATATAACGTGAATAGAGCAGAGCTCCTGTACTCACTCTGCTCCCTGGCAGTAAACTTCACACCAAAAATACTGACAGTCGCATTTATCCTGTATAGAAGTGCTATCTTTATAAACTGCATTTAAGCTTATTAGGTGCCTAGGAAAGCTTTATTAGGGATACTTTTTGTAATTAATATTTTTTATTATCAGGTAACACCCATAACTTAGAGAATCAAGTAAGATTACTTATGCTAATCTTCAAACTTATCTTATTTATTTATTTTTAATTATTTTATTGTTGTTCAATTACAGTTGTCATTATTAGGGATCTTTTAATCCTAGTATTGAAATCTATGTTTTTCCAAGATATATCTAAGGCCATATGTGACAAATATATATTTGGTCTTTTTCCCTGTTTCCTGGCACAAAGCTTGTAAAACCCTTGGGATCCCAGAGGGATAAGAGCCTTTGTATGCTAATGAGATGACTGGGTGGCTGTGGGACCCTGAAAAGCATCAGCATGTGTCTCATGCTCCAGAAAGACCAAGGCATGACTAGGAAGTTGGAACTTTCACCCCACCTGCAACACCATGGAGGGGAGAACATCTGCAGATTGAGATAATCAGCAATGGGGAATGGTTTAATCTATCTTGCCTAGTAATAAAACCTTCATTAAAAAAAAAAAAAAACAACACTACATGTTGGAGTTTAAAGAGCTTTGGGTTTGGTGAGCATATGGTTGTGCTGGGAGAATGACTGCTAGAGAGGGCAGGAAACCCCACATCCCTTCCCCCATCCATTTGGCTGTTCCTGAGTTGTATCCTTTATTTGAAAAACCAGTAAAAGTAAGTAAAGTGTTTTCCTGGGTTCTTTGAGCTATTCTAGCAAATGATTGAACCCCCAAATTATAGCCAGTTGACACAACCTGGGGCTCACAGCTGGTGTCTGAAATGGGGCAGTGTTGTGACCTTTGGGGTCTCTGCTAACTCTGAGTAGTTAGTGTCAGACTTGAATTGAATTGGTGGACATCTAGCTGGTATCCAGAGAGTTACAGCATTTGTTGGTGTTAGGAAAAACACCACAGATTTGTTTAGAAGTACTGTGAGTATAAGCAGCTCATTAAGTTTAAATTTAGCTGAATCTGAATGTGCACCGATGGTCAATTTGAATGGCTATAAATGTAGTGATGTAGTCTGGCACTGTGCCTGATGAATCATAGTCACTCAATAAATGACAGTACCTCTCTATGCTGAGCAGCCAGTCTAATATAATTAACATATTTCCTCATTAAGGTAAGAAACAACATAAGGCTTTGAAATAATTATTACAAGTCAGGATAGTACCTCCATTTACCTATTACCCTACCCACATCAGATATTGCTAATTGATTGCTGGTCTCTTTTCCTATTGAACTTGAATTTAACCTCTGAATCCTTTTCTCAGAGATAGATATATAGAGTCCACTTGCCATTCCTAGGCCAGGAGAAAGAGACTGAGAATCTAAAGATTCTTTGTTATTTTTTCTCAAGGTCAAGGGTACATAGCTTTAAGATAAGCCATTAAATTCCTCTCAGTGTATGTTTGCTTATCTGTAAAATGTAACTTCCCCTAATCACTCCCACACATCTCTTAGGAGATTTAAATGGTATGAGGGGTGGGTAATGCTTGAAAGGTTAAAAGAGCGAGGCACTCTCAAGAGGGTAGCAAGAACTCCCAGAATTCACAAAAACAAAAATGCATCTTTGCCAGATGACATAGCTCCATTAAGGCTTGTTTAGAACAGAGAAGACACTGTTTCCAGATGGCTTCCTTCTTACTAATAAGGAAAAGGAGAAGAAAAGAGGAAGCAAAATGAAAAAGAAACAAGGAGAGAGGACATGACTTGGAGGCAGAGGCTTAGGTTCAAGTCTCAGATCAGCCTCTTGCCAGGCAGGTGGTTGGAATTGGTTACTAAGCTTCCCTGGGCCTGATACTCCTCTTCCATTAAATAGAGGAAATGTTGTTCACCTCTTAGGGTTGTTGGAAGTATGAAATGATTTCATGTCTGTGAGAGTCCTTGTGCTGAGTATGGCACACGGTAGGGACATGGTGAACTCCCAGCTGTGGTGAGTAGAAGAGACCATAGCTTGGAGCCAGCCCAGTTCCACACAGAAAGAGAAGGTAGGTTTTGCTCTGTTCCCTTCATTTCCTTCCTTCTAACTTCCACTGAGTGTCCACTTCACGTTGAGCTTGGAAAGTCTGTATAGTGATTTCTCTGATCTCAATGCCACCATAAGGCCATTTCGTATGACATGATTTGAACAGCTCCCAAGTATCCCTATTGAACCAAAATCTTACCCTTTTAAGCTTTTGAGTATCTCTTTAGGGAACTTTAGGGACTCTCGAGCTCAAGACAGGTAGCTGGGTCTCCCTGCACAGTTAAAGGCAGCTGTGGGCTAGAAGAATGACCACCACCCAAGTGGTGACATTTGGGCACTGTGTGTGGCCAGCACAGAGATGGGGAGAGATAAAGTGAGTCCCAGCCATTTAGGTATTCCAGGAACTCTGAAATACCTTGTCTGATCCTTCTGCACATGCTTGAGTCCCTTTTATCCCTTTAGGGCCAGTTCAATGTGATCTTACCCTCCTGTGAGCTCCTACAGTAGTGCTTTATCATTAGCACCTCTCAGCATTTGAATACATAATGTAGTCACTCTTGTGCACAACACAGGGCTTCATCTCTCACCATTTTTACTTCTCCTTTTCTGGGTTCCAGAAAAGGAAACACTGACTCAGAGTCCTTCAAACCACACTCTTTCCTGCCTTGAAAAGCTCTCCCTGACTATTCCATAGTTACCCTCCCTGGCCTCATATCTAGGGTGCCTCATTGTTGCCCTGACAAGTTCCATTTACCATCCTAGGGCAAGGTTCTTCACTTGTCTGTTTCCTGCTCTGGTCTGTGCATTCTGTCAGGACAGAGACTTTTCTTTGCATCCTGCTGATTTGTGGACACCAAAAACATTCATGGGAGGTGCTCAAATATCTCAATGGGGACTATATCTTCTAACTTTTTAAACCTCTACTTAACAGATCATAGTGTAGAGCCTGGTGCCAGGTGCTCAAGAAATGCCTGGTGAGTATATGAGTGAGGGAGTGAATGAATGAATGAATGGCTTGTAAAATGGGCAGATCCTCTAGGGATCTCAGTCAAGTCTACAAATAACAAGAGACGATGTACTGAATTTTCTAGATCCTCTTCAGATCCACTCACCACCTTTTTCCATCCTTTCCAATATCGTAGAAAGTTGAGCTTTAGAAGACTACCAACAGGTTCATTTGCCTTCTGGTGGGTTTAGTCAAAGGGAAGCACCAGTAGATTAGAGGAAGGGAGAAAAGTAAAGTCAAGGTAGAATTGGTTCTCCTTAATTTGTGGATTCTGTAGTAGCAAATTTGACTGCTTGCTAAAATCTGTTTGTAACTCCCAAATCGACAACACTCATGGACTTTCCATGGCTTTCTGGCCCTTGTTTCTCAAGGCCAAACCATATTTAGCAACAAACACAACTGGAGAGTAGGATCTGTCAAACCCCAGATAAGTGGCTGTTTCTTAACTAGCAGAGTGTGATTCCTAACAGGACAAGTATAACTTTCCGGGGAGCTCAGCACTGGAACTCCAGGTATCTCCGAGCACAGCCACAAGATGAGAGGGTTGGCAAGTGATGTGATGAAAGGCATCAGGAGGTGCTACCCAAATATGCCACTTTTGCACATTGGTTATTTTGAGCTGAAAGCAGTCGAGAAACATTAAACATAAAAAGAGCTTTCTACCCTTCCCCCTCCTTAAAGCAGGGCCTAGGTTTTCCTTTGTGAAGGTGGAATAAATTTTCCCCTACCTCCTGTGTCAGGATGAGGACAATGACCCTAACACAGTAGATGGAAAGCTGACACCAAGAAAAATTTGCATAAACAGATTTTGCTAAAATAACCCCAATCTTGTCTTCCACTAGTCTCTCCCATATGTTTATTTCCTAGTTTCTCTCAAAGTTTATTGCCCCTGGCAACCCAAATCCCCTGTCCTCTGTCTAGTCACTTCTCCACTCTCACCTCTTGTTTAAATGATATATCAGCTCACAAGTCTTAACTGCTTCTTTGGGTTTTCACTTCTTTTTCGTGAAGCCTCTGTGCACGCAAAAATATTAACATCAGTAAAATTCGCAGGCCTTTCCTCCTGTCAACCTGTCGTTTGTCAGTTTAAGTCACAGGTCCCAGTGACTAAACCCTAAGAGAGAAATGAAAAGCCCCTGCTCCCAACCCTGCAGTGAAAAGAGCAGACACGTAGGATGGCCCTGCAGCTTTGAAAGAGGAAAAGATTTTCATCTCACTCATAAAAAGATGTCTCAGTGTGGTGAACAGAATCTTTTCTGTTGCTGTTATTAGTTTTTCTATAACCTCTCTTACTTCAAAATGCAAGTTTGAGGCAGCTTGTTAAGATATAGATACTACAAGCTTAAAAAATAGGTATCGTTGGGGTTTGTAAGTTGTTCGTTTAAAATATTCTTAAAATGGTTGGCTGATATGGTAGCAACCAAAGATGTCAGAGACTCAGTATATATAAGACTCTGCTACTTACCTGTGCTATAAATAACAGCATCTAAAGTGAAGACTTCAGAAGAACTTAGTGACGGGTACACTATCCTTAGGGTCCCACATTCTCTATAATGTTCTCGGTTATTTTTTTAAGTATATTTATCTCAGAAACTTAGTTAACATCTTACAACAGAATACATGTCACTTAGATGAATATAATTCCTGTAAATGTCTATATGATCTGGGATTTTCTTTTTATTTTGAAATGGGAGCTTTTATTTTTGTTTGTTTAAAAAATCATAAAAAATAAAAAGTATTTCTATAAAGAAATGAGATTTGGTTTTTTTCTTTTTGAACAACAAAAATGCCTCACTGACTCACTGTCAAATCAAAATTGAAACCAGAAAAGCTGGTGTTCGTGGAAAAGCTCACATTCATGCTGACTGTCACTGCCAGAACCAATAAGCAGAGACAGGGATTGAATCTTTATGGGTGCTTTATTCAGATGGCTGGCAATCTGAGAAGACGGTGGGTTCTGTACCTTAACAGACTGTGTTATACCTCCTCTCAAGCCAGAAGGAAACAAGTGTAGGTGAGGGATTTGGAATTCAAGGAAAACAAGTGGATTTGGAATTCAGGAAAGAGGTTAATCAGATAAAAGCTGCAGTCTAGTAATTCCCCTAACATCCTTTCATCTGCTGACCAGTGCTTTTCTGTCTGGATCATGTGTCATATGTCCTGTGTCCTGGGTGATTTTCTTTATATGTGTCCTGGGCAGCAGATGTCTCTCCCTGGAAGACAATGGCTCAGATGCCATCTTGATTGCCTCTGGTCTCTTCTGAAGCAAGAAGGTCAATTGCTTGTGGTCTCCTGGAGTCAGAGTGGGCTGTGCCTTCAGTTCCTGAAACAATAGCTTTTTACATGCATGGATTACTAAGCTTATTAACTATTACCTAAAACTAAAATTTTCCAACTTGAGTTTCCCCATCAAAATCTCCCCAATTTGTGAAGAAGCCATTCATTTAGCAATATTCCTTTGCAAATCATTTTAGGTATAGTGTTATAACATTTTTCTCAATATTTTTGTTATGAAATAATTTTGTTGTGTGTGTGTGTGTGAGACAGAGAGACAGAGAGAGAGAGAGACAGAGAGAGAAAGAAGAGGAAAGACATTCTTTTTCCTTTTTAGTGACTCATGATCACAATGCCTTGTACCCCACTGCCAGGCCTTGATACGGAAACTCCTGTTGCCACTGACTTAACCAGTGGACTGATTTTGAATAAGATGAATGTGTTAAAGGTTTTGAATACAAAAGGGAGTTTTTAAAAACCCTTGTGAAATGGCTATGAGCATACTGACTTAGAAAGCACCACACTGTATAAGGTTAATGCAACCTTAACCCTCTCTTGCCCCTACTCACTTCTATGGGTTCTCTGTACATATACGTACCTCACTTCCTTTCTTAATTTTATTTGCATGTTCTTTTCTTTTTCTCTCTCTGACCCAAGAGAAAGAAAAACGTATAGACCATAACTCTTTAAATAGTGTAATTTATTCATTTCTAGCATGCTAGAATAAATTAAGAGAACATTTTTGGGGGTGGGGAAGAAAGATAAACACAGAAACCACTCGAGAGAAAAAAAAAAAACATGGAAGGAAAATAAGATGTGGCCCAGGAGTGAGATCATACAGAATACATGCCATAGGTTCTGTATAATTGATAAAGGGAGCCTCAACTCTGACTCTGAGCTTTGTAACTGACAGAGCAAAGAGGAGAACATATCAATGATAAGAATCACTCTTGTCCTTAACATGGAAACAGTCCAGAGGCTGTGCTTGGTACCAGCCTGGTGAGACATCTCCTGAGGGGCCTCGAAGAGGGAACACGGTGGGATCTTTGATACAAATCATTAGTAGAGGATGTCAGGGTTTGTTCAGTTTCTTCTTCAGCGATTTGTGGATGAGGTTGCTGATCCAAGGGCCTGGATTGTCAGGGTACCCAGCTTTGTTCCTCACTTCTCCATTCTCCCTAAGCCCTCTACTTCCTCCTGGGAGCCTGCGAGCTGGGACACAGCCAGAAAAGTAAGGCTGATTTATTTGGGGGAGTTACTCTGACTTTGGGTTATAGTATTTATTACCATTGTTCATAGGACTGTGGGTTTCCAATTCTGCACATTAGAATAATAACTTCCTAAAAATATATAATTATCTGGGCACTACTCAGATTAACTGAATGTAGACCTCTGGGACAGGGCCCAGGAATTGATATGTATTTTTTATTGTTGTTCTGTTACAGTTGTCCCAATTTCCCCCCCCCATTGCCCTCCCCTACCATGCCCACTGCCCCCCAACCCCACTCCCACAGTCAATCCCCACCCTGTTGTCCATGTCCACAGGTCCTTTATACCTGTTCCTTGACTAGACCCTTTACCTTCTTTCCCCCATTATCCCCCACCTCCCCACCCCCCGGTCATTGTCAATCTGTTCCTTGTTTCCGTGCCTTTGGTTCTATTTTGCTTGTTTATTTGTTTTGTTCATTGGGTTCTACTTATAGGTGAGATCATATGGTATTTTTCTTTCACCACCTGGCTTACTACACTCAGCTTAATGCTCTGCAGTTCCATCCATGGTGTTGTGAAGGGTGGGAGCTCCTTCTTTCTCTCTGCTGTATAGAATTCCATTGCGTAAATGTACCATGTTTTTTGGATCCACTCATTTACTGATGGGCACTTAGGCTGTTTCCAGCACTTGGCTATTGTAAATAATGGTGCTATGAACATTGGGGTGCATAGGTTCTTTTGAATTAGTGTTTCAGGATTCTTCAGGTATATTCCCAGCAGTGGGATCACTGGGTCAAAAGGCAGTTCCATTTTTATTTTTTGGAGGAATTCCATACTGTTTTCCACAGTGGCTGTACCAGTCTGCATTCCCACCAACAGTGCACTACAGTGCATTCCCTTTTCTCCACAACCTTGCCAGCACTTGTTTGTTGATTCATTTGTTTATGATGGCCATTCTGACTGGTATGAAGTGGTATCTCACTGTGGTTTTAATTTGCATCTCTCTGATGGCTATTGATGCTGAGAATCTTTTCATATGTCTCTGGGCCCTCTGTATGTCCTCCTTGGAGAAGGGTCTGTTCAGGTCCTTTGCCCATTTTTTAATTGCGTTGTTTGTCTTCCATATAAGTTCTTCATATACGTTGAAGATCAAACCCTTGTCCAAGGTATCATTGACAAGTATGTTTTCCCATATGGTTGGTTCCCTTTTCATTTTGCTAATGTTTTCTTTAGCCATGCAGAAGCTTTTTAATTTGATGTAGACCTATTTGTTTATTCTTTCCTTTATTTCCCTTGCCCTAGGAGATATATCAACAAAAATATTGCTGCATGAGATACCTGAAGTTTTACTGCCTATGTTTTCCTCTAGGATTTTTATGGTGTCATGACTTATATTTAAGTCTTTTATCCATCTTGAGTTTTCTTCTAGTGTATGGTGTAAGTTGGTGGTTGAGTTTCATTTTTTTTTGCATGTGTAGCTGTCCAGTTCTCCCAACACCATTTACTGAAGAGGCTATTTTTACTCCATTCTATGGTATTGCCCCATTTGTCAAATATTAATTGACCATAGAAACTTGGGTTTATTTCTGGGCTCTCTATTCTCTTCCATTGATCTATGTGTGTTCTTATGCCAGCACCAGAGTGTTTTGATTGTAGTGGACTTGTAGTATAGTTTGATATCAGGTATTGTGATCCCTCCTACTTTGTTCTTTCTCAAAATTGCTGAGGTTATTCAGGGTCATTTATGGTTCCATATACATTTTTGAAATATTCATTCTAAATCTGTGAAATACATCATTGGTATTTTGATAGGGATTGCATTAAATCTATAGATTGCTTTGGGTAGCATGGACATTTTAATAATGTTAATTCTTCCAATCCATGAACACAGTATATGCTTCCATTTATTTGTGTCTTCCTCAACTTCTTTCTTCAGTGTTGTGTAGTTTTCCAAGTACAGGTCTTTTACCTCCTTGATTAAGTTTATCCCTAGGTACTTTACTATTCTTAGTACTATAGTAAATGGGATGTTATTCTTAGTTTCTGTTTCTGATATTTCATTGTTGGTGTAAAAAATGCTTTAGATTTCTGAATATTGACTTTGTATCCCATTGTTCTGCTAAACTCACTAGGTTGAGTAGTTTTTTTTGGTGGAGCCTATAGGGTTTTCTATGTACACTATCATGTCATCTGCAACCAATGACAGTTTTGCTTACTCCTTTCCAATTTGGATGCCTTTTATTTCTTTTTATTTTCTGATCCCTGTGGCTAGGGACTGAAATAAAGTGCATACATATCACTTTGCTTACCACTTTTTAGGTTCAGAGAGGCCAGAGACTGCAGATATTCATGCTTGTGTCCCTTGAATACTTAGCAAAGGCCTAGCACACAATAAGTGCTCAATAAGTGTTTACTTGAGGAATAAATTACATAAGTTTCAATGATTGGATTGACCAAATTTTCTCTGACTTTTCCCAAAACAAACATCCCTCCCTGAGGCTTTACAATGTCTGCTACTCCTCTGTCTTTTTCCAGTTTTTGTCTCACAGCTTTATGTATACAATGGACAAATGTGTTGAAATCTTCCATAGATAAATGCCTATGTAGCTCAAGGGTTCACAAACTACAGCCTGCCCATCGCCTGCTTTGTAAATAAAATTTTATTGGGACCCAGTAAAGCCCACTTGTTTACATATTGTAGTTTTTGTGCTTTAACTACAGAACTGAGTGGTGGCAGCAGAGATTGTATGGCTGTGATTGTAAAATACTTATTAACTAGCCCTTTACAGAAAAACTTTGCTGATCCTTGCTCTGGCTCAATAGCCTTGAACAAATCATGTAACCTTTCTGAACCTCAGATTTATTACTTATAAAAAGGCTTATAATTCCTACTTCATATGGTGGTAGCAAAGTTTAACATATAGTAGGTGCTCAATAAAAGCTAATTTTGTGTATTTCCTTTATAAACAGAATCCTGGGCCCGCTTCTGAATTTCAGCAGAATCCCTGGTTTTAGTCACACAACACATTCAACATTTATTGAGTGCCAAATAGATGCTGAATATTTTGTTAGGTACTGAAGGTTCAATGGTGAACAACACAGACTCTGGCTTCATGGATCTCCTGGTTTATAAGGAGAGGTAATGAACAAGAAACCCAAACCTAATGTGATATGTGCTGGGAGAGCAGGAAGTCTAGGAGACCAGGAGCCCACAGTGGGGGGTGGGGTGACTAATTAGTCTCCTCAGGCCAAGGAGGCATCCTGAAAGAAGTGATATTTAAGTTAAAACTAGGAAAGTGGATGAGTTAGCCAGGCGAGAACTTTGAAGGATCACTCTAGAACTACTGCTAAGTTTGTACTTACCTGGAGCAAAGAACACTGTGTTATCACAGAGTATATGAACAGTGATATTGAACTCTAGTCCTGCTAGGGTTGAAGATGCAGCAGGAGAGGAGTAGAACATGGGGCTGGGCAGGAAAAGCAGGGGTTTGGCTTGAAGGGCTTGAAGGAGCATCTGGTTCCAGGTTGATACCCAGGGGTGTTGGAGAAAAGTAATGATGGGCATGTGACATGTGCTTTTAATTAAGACTCAGTGTCACCAAGGCAGATACCTGCAGGGCCTGTTGAAGAATCCCCATGAATATTAGTCAGGCAATTAAGAGCTATATGTGGGATGACAGCATCCCCAGTCCAAACTGGGCAGACACTACCTGGATCCAGTTAATTGTTGCCATGGGAAAATCTAGAAATCTACATTTTAATATCAATAGTTAACCTTAATGGAGTTACAAATTACTCTATACCAGATGCTCTTCTGTAAGCTTTTCTACAACAAGCATGTTTAATGCTCTCAATACCTGTGAGGCATGAACTGTTATAAGCCCTTTTGACAGATGAGGAAACAGATATGGAGTGTGTCAATAGCACAGCTAGGTATTGAGGGAGTAGGGATTTGAACCCAGAGAGTCTGTCTTTAGGGCAGCAATTTTCAACCTTTTTCATCTCATGGCACACATAAACTAATTACTAAAATTTTGCAGCACACTGAAATATATTTTTTGCCAGGCTGACAAAAAAGTAGGTATAATTTAGATTCATTCATACATGACAGCTATTGTGTTAGCTGTTGTCATTTTTTAATTTGATGATCTAAGGGAAAAGAGGCCATTGGCACTAACTAAATAGTCAGGTATTGCATGCTTTAGAAATTCTTGTGGCACACTGGTTGAAAATCACTGCTGTAGGGCACCAATGAGATTTTTTCAAAACCTGGAGTGAGGAGTAGGGGTAGGAAGACCAAACAGCCAGCCAAAGACTCACAGCTGCCAGCTTTTGAGCGCTGATTAAGGGGATGAAAATGAACTTCATAAATGTAAAGTGATGATGAATTTAACAATTTAACTCAATAATATAAAATAGGCCTCTTTCAGAAGCTACCTTGTCCTTTATGGATCAAGATGTGGCATTAAGGAGAGGTGCTTGTGAATGTGGATCTCAAGCTTCATTGTATATAAGACTGTTTCCGGGTATATTTTTTAAATGCAGACTTCTGATCTCTTGGCGAGAACATTTGATTCAAAGACCAGGGATAGAGCCCAGGAATATGCATTTTAACATATTTAATCAAGTCCCCATTTGATTTTATACTATAGATAAATCCAGGATCAGCTTTCAAGAAGTAGTGCCATATAGGGAACCAGGAAAGGTCTGATCCGGCCTCCAAACAAGTGATGAAGAGGTTGACTGGAGAGCATTATGCTAAGTGAAATTAGCCAGGTGGTGAAAGACAAATACCAAATGATCTCACCTATAAGTGGAACCTAATGAACATAACAAACAAGTAAGCAAAATATAACAAGAGACATTAATATAAAGAATAAACCAACAGTAACCAGAGGGGAGGAGGAGGTTGATAACAAGAGAAAGAAGGGGAAGGATCATCAAGGAACATGTATAAAAGACCTATGGACAAAACCAAAGGGGGGAAGGAGTGAGGGTGGTAGGTGGGGGTGGGTGGGGCAGGGGAGAGTGGTGGTGGGAAAATAGAGACAACTGTACTTGAACAACAATAAAAAAAGAGGTTGAGATGCTACTTCTGTCCCTGGCCATTATATCATGGACAAGAGAAAAATCAGTATTTGACTTCAGAAATAATGGTCATACCATGTCTCGTCACACGCCCTCTCCCCCCTCCTTCTGGTAAAGCCACCTAATCTCCCAAGCCTTCATTTTCTCATCTGTAAAGTGGACATAATGTGACAGGGACTAAATTCATTAATGTTTTAGCTGCGTAGTATTGAGAAAGTCTGAGAATCTCTCTGAGCCTCAGTTTTCTCATCAATAAAATGGTCAATAATAACAGCAAGACCATATAAGATGGTTGAGTAATAAACACAAAAAATTAGAAGTTCCGGCCAAGATCGAGATGTAAGTAGAAATGCTTCACTTCCTTGCAAAACCAACAGAAGGATAACAAACCAATTTAAAAACAACAAACAACCAGAAGTACCAGAAAGTAAAACTTCATGAAACTCTGGCAACCAAGGAGTTAAAGAAACATTCACCCCGTCCAGCAGGAGGGGCAGAGATGGGAAATGGACAGCTAAGCGGAGAAGACACAGGCAAGACGCAGACTGCATAGGTGAAGTGGGGCTAGTTGAATGGGAAACTAAAGACTCAAATCTAGGTGCAAAATACTGCGAGGGTTGCCACAGAAGCAGAAACTCCCAGTCTCATAGGACAGTTCATTGGAATATTGGGCTGGAGCAGAACACGTGAGTGATATTGTTCCTTCTCTGATGCCTCCCCCAACAGATAGCATCATAATGCAGCAAACAGGGTTGCCCCACTTTGGTTAATACCTAAGGCCCCATCCCCTTACAACACATCAGGTGCGCCAAGGCAAAGAAATATGGCCCAAGTGAAAGAACAGTGAAGATTTCAGAAAAAGACCTAAGTGATGAGGAGATAGACCATTTATCTGATGCAGAGTTCAAAACACTGGTAATCAAGATGCTCACAGAACTGGTTGAGCTCATTTGCAAAATGAAAGCTACCCAAAGTGAAATAAAGCAAAATATACAGGCAACCAACAATGAAGGGAAGGAAACTGGGACTCAGATCAACAATTTGGAACAAGAGGAAGAAATAAACACTCAACCAGAACAGAATGAAGAAAAAATATTTTTTTAAAAAATGAGGAGAAGGTTAGGAACCTCCAGGACAACTTTAAACATTCCAACATCTGAATCATAGAGGTGCCAAAAGGAGAAGAACAAGAGTAAGAAATTGAAAACTTATTTGAACAAATAATGAAGTAAAACTTCTCCAATCTGGTGAAGGAAATAGACTTCCAGGAAGCCCAAGAATCTCAGATTCCCAAAGAAATTGGACCCAAGGAGGAATACACCAAGGGACATTAGAATTACATTATCCAAGATTAAAGATAAAGAATCTTAAGAGCAGCAAGGGGAAAGGAAATAGTTACCTACAAAAGAGTGCTCATAAGACTGTTACCTGATTTCTCAAAAGAAACCTTGCAGGCAAGAAGGGGCTGGAAAGAAGTATTTAAAGTTGTGAAAGGCAAGGACTTACATCTAAGATTACTCTATCCAGCAAAGCTATCATTTAGAATGGAAGGGCAGATAAAGTGCTTCTCAGATAAGGTAAGGTTAAAGGATTTCATCATCACCAAACTCTTATTATATGAAATGTTAAAGGGACTTATATAAGAAATGGAAGAAGATCGGAAACTATGAATAGTAAATGACAACAAGCTCATAACTATCAACAACTGAATCTAAAAAACAAAAACTAAGAAAACAATTGGAATGTGAACAGAACCAGAGAAATGGAGATCACAGGGAGGGTTTTCAGGGGAGAGGGGAAGAAGGGGGGTAAAGGTATAGGGAATAAGAAACATAAAGTATAATCATAAAATAGTCAGGGGGAGGTTAAGAATGGTATAGGAAACAGAGAAACCAAAGAACTTATATGTACAATCCATGGACATAAACTAATGGGGTGGGGGTGGGGTGAGGAAGGCTAGAGGGCTGCAAGTGCAGGACAAAGGAATTAAAGAGGAGAAAAAAATTGAAAAAACTTTAATAGTATAATCAATAAAACATACTTAAAATAAAAATAAAAAAGAAACAATTGGAGAAAATGAATGGGAAGAGAAATAGGCAAGTAATTAGGAGACTATTGATATTTCTTCTCTGCTTCCTCTTACCTTTAATTGATTTAGTTAATTGCTTCCTCTAGGTAAATTTATTGCTTTGAAAGGAGATGCTCATTCATGTAGGAGACCGTTCTGCGTGGTGTGGGGCCAGCTCCCACTTGGAGATGCACAGGACCCATACCCACAGATAGGTTCTCCTGTGGGGAATCAGGCCTGCAATGTACCTAGGCCACTTTGAGACTTGCTTTTGCTAAAACTCCCTCACCCTGAATTGAGGCCACAAACACTTACTGCAAAATAACTTCCTAAAATCCATTCTAAACCTTCCAAGGATGAGTGTAACTGGTTCAACCACTTTTCCCTTTTCATTTGCTAATATACTTCTTCTGTGATATGATTAGCGGCATTGGCTCCTTTGTTTTCTGTAAAACTTACCTGTGCATAGTAAATGAGGACCATCAGGTAATGTGTGCAGAAAAGAAATAAAGGCTTGTCTTGGCAGAGGCTGCATTTTTTTATTCCCCTTGAGAGAAAAGCCATGCTGTCCCTTTTCTCTCACAGGACTCGATAGTCCGTTTGAATTTCTTGTATCTCATCCACAATGTGGCAGACCCCATGAGCCGGGGTCTGCATCACATTCAGAGTAGGCATTTAGCTCAGTTAGTTAAGATGTGGAATTAATGAGATCCAAATTGTAGTTTGATCCCCAAGGTGTTGGGGTAGTTAGTTGTTTCTATTCAGAAGACACTATTGGCTTTCCTCAATCCATTTGGCAGTCACTGATAGCCTAGGGACCTGGGAGATCAAGGAAGACAAGAAAGGGCAGGCAAAGGGAGGCAGTCATCTATCACCATTACCAGCTAAACCCCTTCGTGAGACCCAGGTTACCCTCAGCAGTGATCAGCAGTAGCATCCTTGAATCAGAGAACAGCTCATTATGAGTTTATTAATGGATGGTTCAGTGAGGCTGGCAGAGTACACTATGAGTCTTGGAAGGGCCAGCTAGAGAAGGCCAGCAACTGACCCCACCATCCTAATGGGTTCCTGTGGAGCTTTGGAACCAGCCTCTGAGCCCCTTCCCTAGACTCTCAGGAGGACCTCTGTCTATCTGTAGTGGACTTAGGGGAGTCTCCTTGCCTGCTTCTTCAGACAAAGGTGACAGAGAGGGAAACTTATTTTTGGAGAAAATATCAGTATGTGTGGGAGTTACTCTGGAATAAGTAGAATTTTTCATAAAGCCTGCCATGACACCATCCCTACCTTTAGAGAGAGTAGACTACTTCTTGTCTTGTGTTGCACAGTACCTGGCACCTGTACTGCTTCACTGTACCTATTTGACTATTTATTTTATTGATGGTGGCTGTTAGTTATGCAATGCTTGAAACATTGTTCCTATAGAAATAGAAAATTACAGATAGGTCTAAAAATACCTTTGGTGTTCATTCTTTTTAAAAAAAATTTTTATTTATTGTTAAAGAGAGGGGAAAGGAGAAAGAAAGGGAGAGAAACATTGATAAGTTGCCTCTTGGACACTCCCAGCCAGGGACCTGGCCTGAAACCCAGGCATGTGCCCTGACTGGGAATTGAACTGGTGACTTTTTGTTTTGTGGGATGATGCCCAACCCACTGAGCCACACCTACCATGGCTTGTCCTTCATTCTTATCCCAGAACTTTTCTTAATGAAATCACTTAGGGGTTTCCCTTATTTATTATAAAGTAAAACTTACCTTTAATGTTAATTAAATATGTATATTCTTAAACACTTAGGATTTACATTTTGACAAAGGATATTGCCATGCTTGTTGACCCTGTATCCTTGAGCACATTGTTCATGTTTCTTGTGGGTTATATAACTTGCTCTCATTTATATGCATGTCTGACCTTTTACTAGACTGAACATCGTAAGGATATAGACCATGCTCTAGTTTCTTTTGTATCCTCACTCCTAGCATTGCATCCAGCATGTAGTAGTGGTGTAATGGGGGTGGGGGGCAGAGAGAGGACCACCACTGCCCCAGGAATGTGGGAGGGGTTGGAGAGTTCCAAGGATCCTGCATGAGCAGCAGCTGCATTGCAGCTGCTCAACCAGTATACATCACCATGGCAACCAGAGTGATGCAGGGGATTCTGGCGGAAGCTTTTAAATAGAAGGGCATTTGGAAAAGGAAACATCATCCTTTTGAGGATCTCCCCTGTTTCATGGCTGACAAGTACTGGAGTTCCTGGACCCTGGGCTTTGGGGACTGTGTGGTCTGGGAATGTTCCCAGGGCCCATTCCCAAGGGCTAAGAGCTTGCCTGGAGCACAGCAACCCAGTGGAGGTGAGGAAACTTGGGCCAGTGGGCTCAAGGAGTGTACTGGGTGACAAGCTCCATGTACCTCCCTGACATTACAAGCCACAGCGGCAGCTCACCTGCCTTCAGTATGGGCCTGTATGGGGCAGTTTTCTGCCACTGCTGCCTCTCCTCCTGCTCCAGCCAGGGTGGGGCCTCAGACCCAATGTGGAGCAGGGGAAGCTGAAATGGCAGCCACCCGCCACCACTCACACCTCTACTACAGACTACTCAGCAGCAATTTCCCACCACCACTGCTGCCCTGCCCACTCTAGCCTGGGAAAGCCTAGTGGAATGGTTGGTGCCAATCTGGAGTGGTAGTGCAGTGACAAGAGAGGTGTTAAAGTGGAGAAGGCGAGGGCCAGCAGACTCTCGGTGCAGCGCAGTCAGGCCACAAGCGCTGCACTCATCCCCTGGCATGGGAAGCCACAGAGGCAACTGGAACTGTGCTTCATGGGACACACAGCAAAGGACAACAGCCACAGGATAGGGCAATGTACCACAAGCATGATGCTTGGACAAACGGACTCCGAAAAATAACTGAAGCCAGACAGCAAGTGGAAACCAGCTAGGCCACCTGCATTTCTTAATGGACTATATGTTTGGGTGGTAGAAGAGGTTCCTGGCACAACCTTGAACTGAGTTGGCAGAGGGTGGTAGAGTGATTTTACCTGGGTGGTAGAGTAATTTTACCTGGGTGTCTTAAATGGGTTTTGAGGTAGAAACTTGCCATTGTTTCAAATTGTATTATTGTTAAATAAAAGATTCATTTTTCTTTCCACCAAACTCTGTCTCTAGAGTTTTGCTTGGTGGTGAATGGTGGGACCTACACTGGTTGTTCAGTTACAATAATGGCACCCAACATGTGGCACTAGCTTCTTGTGGTAGGTCAGGAATGGGACTGTGGAATTTCCAATTTCTGGGAATACCTCTGCATGCCTGTTAGAGACATGAACCACTTAACATCCCTGGCAGTTGGAAAGGAAATGGGTTTGGGAAGGGAACAGGCTCTGGGACGGAAGAAGGATCACCTGTTTTGAGGCTGTGAACTGGGGTCTGGGTAAGAATTGGTTTTGGTTTGTAGAGGCCATTGCTTGGGGGCCACTGTTTGCAAGATAGGTTTGTAGAAGACTTGCTTGTGAGCACTCATTTGAAGCAATAGAGTTGTGGATTCAAATTTTGCTTATATATTCATAGTTTGCCTACATTCTTTCAGTCATAGCATTAAGCCTTCACATCCAGGGAATGTGACCCATGGATGGTTCCCTAGATTACTGTGCCATTAGCAATTGGAATAGTATTGCCAACAGTTACACAAATGGGTGGGATTTGTTATGTCAAGGCAATTATGTTGTTGCATAATACTGTGTCACCAGAGACAGAGGTCTGCTTGATGGTGCAGAGAAAAGGAAAGGGGCCTTCAAATCTCTTCCTAACATTAAGACATGGGAAGAAAGGGATAATGAGGAAATAACCTCATTAATGCCCTGAACCTGGGGACACAGGGTTAGTAGCAGGGGGACTTATTTTGTCACCACCCCTACCACTAGCTACCCCTGATGTATGGCTCAAAGACCAATGGCTTCACCACTGTATGATGAGGGATGAGTATCTCCTTCAAAGACTTGCCAGGGCACCCAATTTGGCCAGGGAGCATCCCTACATAGAGCAAGGCAGGGGTATCAAACATTTGGGTGTCTCTGAGTCACACTGGAAGAAGATTTGTCTTGGGCCACATGTTAAATACACAAACACTAATGAAAACTGATGAGCAAAAAAAGGTGTTAAGTAAATTTATGATTTTGTGTTGTGCTGCATATGGGCCACAGGTTGGACACCCCTCCTTTATGGCAATATCCCATAGGCAGAGTAAATCAAGTAGCCCATGTGATACTATTGGCTGCATACTCCATTTTTCCACTTCAGGCTTACTAAAGTGTAAGAATGCTAACCCCTTATACAGTGAGGATCCTCTGAAAATGATGGATCTTGTTGCCTTGATTTTTGCCACACATCATCCAAACTGGGCAGATGCACAGGCTCTCCTCAACATCTGACTTCTGGTGAAAAGAGATTAGTTGTAAATAAGGCTAATAAAGAGGTTCATTTCCTCCACCAAGATAATCCCAATGGGGCCTCCAAACCAGAAGGGGCAATTCTTTTGACAGAACCAAACTGGGACACAAACAATGGGAACCTTGTCATATTGGAACATTACAGAAGGTGTATATTAGAAGGGCATAATAAAGGGGTTCCCAAGCAAAAGAGCCTGAATATGGTACAGGACTTTCTCCAAAAGTCAGAGAGGGACACTTCTGAATTTTCAGGGGGGATATATCAGGCCTATAGAAAGCACACTTGCACTGATCCACAGCACCAGAGAATGTTCAGATAGTGGACATACTTTTATAGGAAAAAGTGCCCTGGACATAACAAAGAAACACCAGAGTGTATTTTTTATTGTTTTTCAAGTACAGTTGTCTTTAATTTCACCCCACCATGCCCCTCACCCACCCATCCCCTCCTCACACCCTCGAACCTCTTTGGCTTTGTCCATGTGCCTTTTATACATGTTCCTTGATGGTCCTTCCACTGTTATCCCCCATTAACTGATGCAGATACCGACCTGCAGTGTCCACATCATTATGGATGAAATGAGACATTCACATGGACTACTGAGTCCAGTGGAGGAAAAATGACAGCATGGCTTTTCTCTCAAGGGAAGCCAAAAGCCCTCAGCCTCTGCCATGACAGCCTTTATTTTGTTTCTCCACACATTACATGATGGTCCTCATTTACTATGCACAGGTTCACTTTAGGGGATTACCTTTTACAGACAACAAAGGAGCCAATGCTGCTACTCACATCACAGAAGAAGGATATTTGCAAATGAAAAAGTAAAACGTGGTTGAACCAATTATACTCATCCTAGGAAGGCTTAGCACGGATTTTAGGAAGTTACAATAAGCACTTTCTGTCTCAATTCAGGGTGCCGGAGTTTTAGCAAAAGCAAGACTCAAAGTGGCTTAGGTACAAATGCAGGCCTGATTCCCCACAGGAGAACCCACCTGTGGGGGTGGGTCCTGTGCATCTCTGAGTGGGAGCTGGGCCCACGCCACAAAGAACGGTCTATAATTAACTACTTCCTCTTCATGTCTGGTTACTCTCAGTATGTTCTTTATTTCAGTGTCTCTGGTTGTATTTTGCTTGCTTGTTTCTTTTGTTGATTAGGTTCCACTTATAGGTGAGATCATATGATATTTGCCTTCTACCACCTGGCTTATTTCACTTAGCATAATGCTCTCCAGTTTCACCCACACTGTTGCAAAGGGTAGGAGCTCCTTCTTTCTTGCTGCTGCATGGTTTTACTTGTGTATATGTCACTGTTTTTTGATCCATTTATTTACTGATGGGCACTTAGGTTGTTTCCAGCATTTGGCTATTGTAAATTGTGCTGCTATGAACATTGGAGTGCATAGGTTCTTTTGGATCCCATTTGTTTAATCTTTCCTTTAAGTCCCTTGATCACTGCATGAAATATCTGAGATTTTCCTGCCTATGTTCTCCTCTAGGATATTCATTCATTCATTCATTTTTCTTTCATTTATAGTTTTTTAAATTATTTTATTGTTGTTCAATTACAGTTGTGTGCATTTACCCCCCACCACTACCCCCTTACACCAGCCATCCCCATCTCCCTTCCCTGCTCCCCCAACCTTGGTTTTGTCCATGTGTCCTTTCTAGTTGTTTCTGGAAACCCTCTCCCTTCTCCCCATTATCCCCTCCCACCTCCCCTCTTGTTATTGAAGCTTTTCAAATAATATGATTATTTAGGGGATTGGACAGGATTTACTAACTCAGACTGTGAAACATCCCCATACCTATAGCCTCTCTCTCAAAGAAGTTGGATAACATGACACAGGGATAGCTCCCATGTCTTTGACAAGTGTGATATCTTTGACATATTACAGGAAGCTGAGGAGTTCACTTTGGGACAGCCTACTATGGTATTAGTATCGCACCAGGTTTTAACTCTATTGGAAAAGAAAGGAGGGTATTTACTGACAGCAGAGTGCATGGGAAAATACCAGGACATTCTGTTGGACAACCCAAATGTTACCTTGCAGAGTAGCACAACTTTGAATCTGGCTACTCTGCTCCCAGACATGGAGGGAGACTATTTTAAAGAAACTATTTTAAAAAGGAAAACCAGTAGGCCTAGGAGAGGATTGTATCCTCGGTGAATTATTTCTGGGGCTGGGAAGGAGGCAAACACTGGCTCTTTTATTCTTTTGTTTTGTAGGTTGCCATTTTTACTTTCTTTTTTATTGTTGTTCAAATACAGCTGTCTCCATTTTAACCCCACCATGCCCACCCACCACACCCATCCCTGCCTCCCACCCTCAAATCTACCCTGTTTGGCTTTGTCTTTGTGTCCTTTATACATGTTCCTTGATAGCTCTTTCTCTATTATTTCCTATTATTCCTCTTCTCCTTCCTCTCTGGTTACTGTTATATTGTTCTTTATTTCAATGTCTCTGGTTGTATTTTGCTTGCTTGTTTGTTTTGTCATTTAGGTTCCACTTATAGGTGAGATCATATGGTATTTGTTTTTCACTGCCTGGCTTATTTCACTTAGCATAATGCTTTCCAGTTCCATCCATGCTGTCATGAAGAGTAGAGCTTCTTATTTCTTTCTTCTGCATAGTATTCCGTTGTATAAATGTACCACAGTTTTTTGATACACTCATTTACTGATGGGCACTTAGGTTGCTTCCAGCATTTTTCCATAACCTTGTCAGCACTTATTGTTTGTTGATTTGGTTATGATGGCCATTCTGACTGATATGAAGTGGTATTGCATTGTGTTTTTAATTTGCATCTCTCTGACAGGTAGTGATACTGAGCATCCTTTCTACCTCTCTGGGCTCTCTGTATGTCCTTCTTGGAGAAGTCTTTTCAGGTTGTTTGCACATTTTTTAATTGGGTTGTTTGTCTTCCCAGAATCGAGTTCCGTGAATTCTTTATATATTTTGGAGATGAAAGTCTTATCCAAGGTATCATTGGCAAATATATTTTCCCATAGAGTTGATTCCCTTTTCATTTTGACTACGTTTTCTTTAACCATGCAGAAGGATTTGTCAACTGTGCAGAAGTACTTTATTTTCATGAAGTCCCATTGGTTTATTCTTTCCTTTATGTCCCTTGCTCTAGGGGACATATTGGTGAAAATTTTGCTGCATGGACTATCTGAGATTTTCCTGGCTATGTTTTCCTCTAGGACTTTATGGTCTTGCAACTTATATTTAAGTCTTTTACCCCCTTGAGTTTATTTTTGTGTGTGGTGTAAGCTGGTGGTCCAGTTTCATTGTTTTCATGTAGCTATCCAGATCTCCCTACACCATTTGTTGAAGAGGCTGTTATTAATCCATTTTATGCTTCTGCCCACTTTGAAAATATTAATTAACCAGAGAAACATGAGTTTATTTCTGGGCTCCCTATTCCATTACATTGATCTATGTGTCTGTTCTTATGCCAGTACCAGACTGTTTTGATAATGGTGGCCTTGTAATATAGATTGATATCAAGTATTGTGATCCCTCCTACTTTGTTCTTCTTTCCAAAATTGCTGAGGCTGTCTGAGATTGTTTATACTTCCATATATTTTTTAATGTTTGTTTTATATCTGTGAAATATATCATTGGTATTTTAACAGTGATGGCATTGAATCTATAAATTGCTTTGTATAGTATGGGGGTCTTGATGATGTTGGAACACAGTAGATGCTTCCATTTATTTGTGTCTCCTTAATTTCCTTCTCAGAGTTATGTAGTTTTCTTTTTTAAGGTCTATTTTATTGATCATGCTATTAGAGTTGTCCCACTTTTTTCTCCCCTATATCCTCTTCCGCCTTGCACTATACCTCCCACCAGCATCCCACACCTTAATTAATGTTCATGCATCATACATATAAGTTCTTTGCTTCTCCATCTTACACTATTATTAACCTCCCCCTGTCTAATTTGTAAGTACCAATTATGCTTCTTACTCCCTGTACCTTTTCCCCCATTGTTCCTTCTCACCTCCCTGATGCTAAACCTCCATATGTTCTCCATTTCTGTGATTCTGTTCATGTTCTAGTTGTTGCTCAGTTTGTTTTTGTTTTTACTTTTTAGGTTCAGTTGCTGATAGTTGTGAGTTTGTTGTCATTTTACTGTTCATAGTTTCGATCTTCTTTTTCTTAGATAAGTCCCTTTAACATTTCATATAATAAGAGGTTGGTGATGATGAACTCCTCTAACTTAACCTTATCTGGGAAGCACTTTATCTACCCTTCCATTTTAAATGATGGCTTTGCTGTATAGACTACTATTGATGTAGGTCCTTGCCTTTCATGACTTTTAGTACTTCTTTCCAGCCCTTTCTTGCCTGCAAGTTTTCTTTTGAGAAATCAGCTCATTGTCTTATGGGTACTCTTTTGTAGGTAACTCTTTTCATCTTGCTGCTTTTAAAATTCTCTCCTTATTTTTAATCTTTGGTAATGTTATTATGATGTGTCTTGGTGTGTTTCTTCGTGGATCCAATTTGTTTAGTACCCTCTGAGCTTTCTGGACTTTCAGGGAGTCTACTTTCTTCACCAGATTTCAGAAGTTTTCCTTCACTATTTGTTCAAATAAGTTTTCAATTTCTTGCTCTTCCTGTTATCTTTCTGGCACCCCTATGATTTGGATATTGGAATATTTGAAGTTGTCCCAGAGGTTCCTCTCCCTCTCCTCATTTTTTTTTTGAATTCTTGTCTCTTCATTCTGTTCCAGTTGTATGTTTATTTCTTCCTTCTGTTCCAAATCATTGATTAGAGTCTGGGTTTACTTCCCTTCGCTGTTTGTTTTTGTATATTTCCTTTTATTTCACTTGTATAGCCTTCATGTCTTCCTTCATTTTGTGACTGAACTCAGTCAGTTCTGTGACCATCCTGATTACCAATGTTTGGAACTCTGCATCTGATATGTTAACTATTTCCTCATCACTTAGTCTTTTTCTAAAGTTTTCATCTGTTCTTTTATTAGGGCCATATTTTTTTGTCTCAGCAGACCTGTTGTGTTGCAAGAGGTGGAGCCTTTGGTATTTGCCAGGGCAGATAACCCTCTTCACTGCATTGTGATTCTGTCTATGAGGAGGGAGTTATAGAGGGAACAATGCTAGTTGCTTGTCTGTCACCCCACTTTCTGTCACTTCCCTCAGTTCCCACAAACAGATTCTGCCCTTTCAAGTGCTGATTTCTGGGTGGTTGGGCTTGTGTATGTTCTTGGATGCCAGGGCCTCTCCAATACACTCTCCTATGAGACTGGGAGTTTTTCCTGCTGCTGCCACAACTCTGACAGATTTTTACAGCCAGATGTTTGAGTGTTCAGTTTCCTATGCAGAAACTCTTGATAAAAGTTTAATGATAAGTATCCCTCCCCCATTGTTGCTCCTGGCCTGTGTACAAATGTTGAAGGGTCCCATCAGCCAGCCCCAACATTGCCCGAACATTCTGCCGCCCTGCTGGGGTCCTGTCTGCCCTGGATGCACATTGCCACCCCTTCTATCTAGTCTGAATGAATGTTTCTTTAACTCCTTGGTTGTCAGACTTCAATGCAGTTTGATTTTCTCACAATTTAGTTTTTTTTTTTTTTTATAATGGTTGTTATACTTCTTTTGGTTGTGGGAGGAAGCAAGTGTTTTTACCCATGCCTTCATCTTGGCTGGAACTCCAGTGTTTTGTTGTTTATGAGTACAGGTGTTTTGCCTCCTTTGTTAACCTTTTTTCCTTTGTATTTTATTTTTCTTGTTGCTATAGCAAATGGGATTTCTTTTCCTGTTTTCTGTTTCAAAAATTTTGTTGTTGGTGTAAAAAATGCCTTTGATTTCTGAATACTGACTTTGCATACTGTTATTTTGCCAAATTAACTAATTAGGTCAGGTATTTTTTTTTTTGATGGAGTCTATACAGTTTTCTATGTACACTATTATTTCATCCGCAAACAGTGACAGTTTTATTTCCTCCTTTCCAATTTGGATGCTTTTTATTTCTTCTTCTTGTCTGGTCCCTGTGATTAGGACTTCCAATCTGTATTGAATAGAAGTGGAGAGAGGGGACAACCTTGCTTGTTCCTGATCTTAGTGGGAAAGCTTTTAGTTTTTGGCCATGAAGGAAGATGTTGGCTGTAGTTTTCTTGTATATGGCCTTTATTGTATTGAGGTATGTTCCCTCCCTCCTCCCACTTTACTGAGTGTTTTTATCTTAAATGGGTGCTATACATTATCAGGTTTTTTCTGCATCTATTGATATGATCATGCAATTTTTTGTCTCTTGTTTATGTGATGAATTAGCTTTATTGATTTTGCAAAGATTGTGCCATCCTTGCATCTCTGGGATGAATCCCACTTGATCATGTTGTATGATCTTTTTCATGTACTGCTGGATGCAGTTTGCCAATATTTAGTTGAGGATTTTAGTGTCTATGTTCATCAGTGATATTGGCCTGTAGTTTTCTTTCTTTGTTGTGTCTTTGTCTGGTTTAGCAATTAGCATGATGCTGGTCTCATAAAAAAAAGTTTGGCAGTCTTTTCTATTCTTGGAGTTTTTGGAATAGTCTGAGAAAGATAGGGGTTAGCTCTTTCTTAAATGTCTTATAAAATTCTTCTGTGAAACTGTCTGGTCCAGGGTTTTTGTGTGCTGGGAGTATTTTTATTACTGCCTCAATTTTCCAGTCATTATTAGTCTATTTAGGCTTTCTGTTTCTCCTTGATTCAGTTTTGGAAGATTATATTGTTGTAGAAATTTGTCCATTTCACCCAGATTTTCAACTATCTTGGCATGAACTTGTACATAGTAATTTCTTACAATCCTTTGTATTTCTGTGGTATCAGTTGTAATCTCTCTTCTTTCTGATTTTTTTTTGTTTGTTTGTTTCGGTCTTCTCTATTTTTCTCTTCATGAGTCTGCTTAAAGGTTTACTGATTTTGTTTATCTTTTCAAAGTACCAACTCCTGGATTTATTGATCCTTTGATTGTTCTTGTAGTCTCTATGTCATTTAATTCTGCTCTGATCTTGATTATTTCCTTCTTTCTACTCTCTCTAGGCTGTCTTTGTTGTTGTTCCAGTTCTTATAGATGTAATGTTAGGTCATTCATTTGAAATGTTTCTATCTTTTTTAGGTAGGCCTGGGTTGTTATGAAGGTCCCTGTTAGGACTGTCTTTGCTGTGTTCCATAGGTTTTGGACTCTTGTGTGTTTATATTAATTTGTTTCCAGAAACTTTTTGATGCCTTCCTTGATATCATTATTAACCCACTTGAGTTTTTTCCTTTGAGATTGGTTTGTAAATTTCAGTCCCTTGTGGTGAAAGAAAATGCTTGAAATAGTTTCGGTTTCCTTGAATTTTTGAGGCTTGTTTTGTGTCCTATCATGTGTTCTATCTTTGAGAATGTTCCATGTGTTTTTAAAAAGAATGTGTGTTTTGCTTCTTTGGGATGAAAAGTTCTATATATATATCAGTTAATTCCATTTGATTGAGAGCATTGCTCAATGCCACAATATTCTTGTTGATATTTTGTTTGGAAGATATATCCATTGTTGACAGTGGGGTGTTAAAATCCCCTTATAAAAGTGTTTTGCTGTCAATATCTTTATTTAAGTCCTCTAAGATATTCCATATATATTTGGGTGCTTCTATATTGGGCACATATATGTTTATAGTGTTTATGTCTTCTTGATGGATTCTTCCCTTGAATGTTAGGAAATGTCCTTCAGTGACTCTTTGCATGGCCTTTATTTTGAAGTCTACTTTGTGTGATATATCAGTATACCTGCCCCAGCTTTTCTTTCCTGTCCAGTTGCTTGCAATATTTTTTCCAACCTTTCACTTTCAGTCCATGTAGATCTTTTGTTCTGAGGTAGGTCTCCTGTAGACAGAATATATGCAGGTCATATTTTCTTATCCATTCAACTACCCTATATCTTTTGATTGGAGCATTTAATCCATTTGTATTTAAGGTTATTATTTTTTTTATTTTTAATCAGTATTTTTTAATTGTTGATATTGTACAGTTTTCTGTCTTTTACCCTGCACCCAGCCCACAACCCCAGCCCTCCCCACCTTCCTCCCATTTCCACTCCCCATAGTTTTTGTCCATGAGTCCTTTATACTTGTTGCTCTAAACCGTTCCCCTTTTCCCCTGAAATTCCCTCCCCTCCCCCTCTGGTCACTGTCAGACTATTCTCAATTTCAGTGTCTTTGTTTATACTATGCTTGTTTGTTTGTTTTGTTGATTAGGTTCCTGTTAAAGGTGAGATCATATGGTATTTGTCTTTCACTGCCTGGCTTATTTTGCTTAGCATGATGCTCTCCAATTCCATCCATGCTGTCGAAAAGGGTAGGAGCTCCTTCTTTCTTTCTGCTGCATAGAATTCCATCGTGTAAATGTACCACAGTTTTTTGATCCATTCATTAACTGATGGGCACCTAGGTTGCTTCCAGCACTTGGCTATTGTAAATTGTGCTGCTATGAACATAGGGGTGCATAGGTTCTTTTGGATTGGTGTTTCAGGATTCTTAGGATATAACCCAAGCAGTGGAATTGCTGGGTCAAAAGGTATGTCCATTTTTAGTTTTCTTAGAAAATTCCATACTGTTTTCCATAGTGGTTGTACCAATCTGCAGTGCACTAGGGTCCCCTTTTCTCCACAACCCCTCCAACACTTGCTGTTTGTTGCTTTGTTTATGAAGGCCATTCTGACTGGTGTCAAGTGGTATCTCATTGTAGTTTTTTTTTTTTAATATATTTTATTGATTATGCTATTACAGTTGTCCCATTTCTCCCCCATCATTCCCCTCCACCCTACCCACCCTCTCCCACCCACATTCCCCCCTTTAGTTCATGTCCATGGGTCATAAGTTTTCTAGCTTCTACATTTCCCATACTATTCTTGCCCTCCCCCTGTCTATTTTCTACCTACCATCTACGCTACTTATTCTCTGTACCTTTTCCCCCTCTCTCCTCCTCCCACGCCCCTATTGCTAACCCTCCATATGATCTCCATTTCTGTGGTTCTGTTCCTGTTCTAGCTGTTTGCTTAGTTTGCTTTTGTTTTAGGTGTGGTTCTTGATAGCTATGAGTTTGTTGTCTTTTCACTGTCATAGTTTTATCTTCTTTTTCTTAGATAAATCCCTTTAACATTTCATATAATAAGGGCTTGGTGATGATGAATTCCTTCAACTTGACCTTATCTGAGAAGCACTTTATCTTCCCTTCCATTCTAAATGACAGCTTTGCTGGGTAGAGCAATCTTGGTTGTAGGTCCCTGCTTTTCAAGATTTCAAATATTTCTTTCCAGCCCCTTCTTGCCTGGAAGGTCTCTTTTGAGAAATCAGCTGACAGTCTGATGGGAACTCCCTTGTAGGTGACTGTCCCCTTATCCCTTGCTGCTTCTAGAATTCTCTGCTTCATTTTAATCTTGGCTAATGTAATTACGATGTGCCTTGGTGTGTTCCTCCTTGGGTCCAACTTCTTTGGGACTCTCTGAGCTTCCTGGACTTCCTGGTAGTCTATTTCCTTTGCCAGATTGGGGAAGTTCTCCTTTATTATTTGTTCAAATAAGTTTTCCACTCGTTGCTGTTCTTCTTCCCCTTCTGGGACCCCTATAATTCGGATGTTGGGACGTTTAACGATGTCCCGAAGGTTCCTAAGCCTCTCCTCGTTTTTTTGAATTCTTGTTTCTTCCTCGTTTTCTGTTTGGTTGTTAGTTTCTTCCTTCTGGTCCACTCCATTGATTTGAGTCCCAGTTTTTCTTCCATCTCTATCAGTTCCCCATGCATCTTCCTTCATTTCACGGATTGTAGCCTGCATTTTTTCATCTAATTTGTGAGCAAAATCAACCAATTCTGTGAGCATTTTGATGACCAATGCTTTGAACTGTGCATCTGACAGGTTGGCTATCTCTTCACTGCTTAGAGGAATTGGCTCTGGGGCTTTTATTTGTTTTCCGGTTTGAGCCATTTTTGGTGGTTTTTTTTTTGTTGTTGTTGTTGTTTTGGTTTTAGTCTGGTCGCGGCTATTACGTATGAGGGGGTGGAGCCTTAGGTGTTCCTCAGGGCGGGGCAGCCCAGTCGCTGGGTTGTGACGCTATAAGTGGGGGCGGGGTCTGAGAAGGAGCAATGGCGCCTGCTCCGCTCTCTCCCGGACTCCGGCCCTTTCCGCTGCTTCCCCTTCACCTGGATTATCTGCGCACGCGCGCGTGCTGTTACGTAGTGAAGAGTGGAGCCTCTGGCGCTCGCCAGTGCGGGGCAGCGCAGTCACTGGGTTGTGACGCTGTATGTGGGGGTGGGGCCTGAGAGGGAGCAATGGCGCCTGCTCCGCTCTCTCCTGGATTCAGTCCCCTCCTCCACTTCCCCTCCGCCTGGACCGTCTGCGCGCTCGAAAGTGAGACCCTGGTCAGTCAGCCAGCCGCCTTGTGCGGCCTCACTGGGTCTGCACGGCTGCCCCCCAGTGCCCGGGGTCCGCCAGCTGCTGCCTGTTGGCCCTCATTGTAGTTTTAATTTGCATCTCTCTGATAGCTAGAGATATCGAGCATCTTTTCATGTGTCTCTGGATCCTCTGTATGTCTTCCTTGGAGAAGTGTCTGTTCAAATCCTTTGCCCATTTTTTAATTGGGTTGCTTGTCTTCTTAGAGTAGAGTCTTGTAAGTTCTTTATATATTTTGGAGATTAATCCCTTGTCTGAGGTATCATTGTCAAATATGTTTTCCCATACAGTTGGTTCTCTTTTTACTTTAATACTGTTTTCTTTAGCTGTGCAGAAGCTTTTTATTTTGATGAGATCCCATTTGTTTATTCTTTCCTTTATGTCCCTTGCTTTAGGGGACATATCAGTAAAAATATTGCTGCGTGAAATATCTGAGATTTTTCTGCCTATGTTATCCTCTAGGATTTTAATGGTGTCATGGCTTATATTTAAATATTTTATCCACCTTGAATTTATTTTTGTGTATGGTGTAAGTTGATGCTCGAGTTTCTTTTTTTTTTTTTTTTTTGCATGTAGCTGTCCAGTTCTCCCAGCACCACTTGTTGAAGAGGCTATTTTTGCTCCATTTTTTGTTGCTGCCCCCTTTGTCGAATATTAATTGACTGTAGAGACTTGGGTTTATTTCTGGGCTCTGTGTTCTATTCCACTGGTCCACGTCCCTGTTTTTATGCCAGTACCAGGCTGTTTTGATTACAGTGGCTTTGTAATACAGTTTGGTATCAGGTATTGTGATCCCTCCTACTTTGCTCTTCTTTCTCAAAATTACTGCCGCTATCTGGGGTCGTTTATGATTCCATATAAATTTTTGAAGTGTTTGTTCTATGTCTGTGAAATATGCTATTGGAACTTTAATAGGTATTGCATTGAATTTGTAAATTGCTTTGGGTAGTATGGACATTTTGATGAAATTAATTCTTCCGATCCATGAACACGGTATATGCTTCCATGTGTTTGTGTCTTCCTTGATTTCTTTCTTCAGTGTTGTGTAGTTTTCTGCATACAGGTCTTTTACCTCCTTGGTTAGGTTTATTCCTAGGTACTTTATTTTTCTTTTTGCTATATCGAATGGGATTTTTTTCTTGATTTCTGCCTCTGCTGTTTCACTGTTGGTATACAAAAATGCCTTTGATTTTTGGATATTGACTTTGTATCTGGCTGTTTTGCCAAATTCATTCATTAGGTTGAGCAGTTTTGGGTAGAGTCTATTGGATTTTCTATATACACTATCCTGTCATCTACAAACAATGACAATATTGATTCCTCCTTTCTGATTTAGATGCCTTTTATTTCCTTTTCTAGTCTGATCACTGTGGTTAAAACATCCAATACTATGGTGAATAGAAGTGGTGAAAGTGGATAACCTTGTCTTCTTCCTAATCTTAGTGGAAAAGATTTTCATTTTTTCCCATTGAGTATGATGTTAACTGTGGGTCTCTCATATATGGCATTTATTATGTTGAGGAATGCTCCCTTTATTCCCACTTTGCTGAGTGTTTTGATCATAAATGGGTGCTGTACCTTATCAAATGCCTTTTCCGCATCTATTGATATGATCATGTGATTTTTGTTTTTGCTTGTGTTTATGTTTTGTATTACATTTACTGATTTGGGAATATTGAACCATCCTTGCATCCCTGGGATGAATCCCACTTGGTCATGGTGCATGATCTTTTTAATATATTGTTGGATGCAATTTGCCAATATATGTTGAGGATTTTAGTGTTTATGTTCATCAGCAATATTGGCCTGAAGTTTTCTTTCTTTGTGTGGTTTTGGGATTAGGATGATGCTGGCTTCATAAAAAGAATTTGGGAGTCTTCCATCATTTTGGATTTTTTCGAATAGTGTGTGAAGGATAGGAATTAGTTCTTCCTTAAATGATTTGTAGAATTCTCCTGTGAAACCATCCGGTCCAGAGATTTTGTGTGTCAGGAGTTTTTTGATTACTGCTTCAATTTCATCAGCTGTTATTGGTCTGTTCAGGCTTTCTGTTTCTTCTTCATTGAGTTTTGGCAGATTATATTTTTCTAGAAACTTGTCCATTTCACCTAGGTTTTCAAACTTCTTGGCATACAGTTCTTCATAGTAATTGCTTACAATCCATTGTATTTCTGTGGTATTAGTTGTAATCTTTCCTCCTTAATTTCTGATTGTGTTTATTTGGGTCCTCTCTCCTTTTTTCTTGATGAGGCTGCTTAAAGGTTTGTCCATTTTGTTTATCTTTTTAAAGAACTGGATCCTGGATTCATTGATCCTTAGAATTGTGGTTTTACTCTCTATGTCATTATATCTGCTATGATCTTGGTTATTTCTTCCTTCTACTTGCTCTGGGCTGTCTTTGTTGTTGTTCCTCGAGTTCTTGTAGGCATAGGGATAGGTTATTTGCTTGAAATGTTTCTATCTTTTTTAGGTATGCCTGTATCACTATGAACTTCCCTCTCAGGACTGCCTTCGCTGTGTCCCATAAGTGTTGGGTTGTTGTGAGTTCATTTTCATTTGTTTCTGGAAACTTTTTGATTTCTTCCCTAATTTCATTCTTGACCCATTCATTGTTTAATAGCGCACTATTCAATCTCCATGATTTTGAAGGTTTTGGGTTTTTTTCCTTGGGGTTGGTTTTTAGTTTTAGTCCCTTGGGGTCAGAGAAAATGCTTGATATGACTTTAATTTTCTTGAATTTGTTGAGGCTTGTTTTGTGTCCTATCATGTGGTCTATCTTTGAAAATGTTCCATGTGCAGTTGAAGAGAATGTGTATTTAGCTTCTCTGGGATGAAAGGCTCCATGTATATCAGTTAAATCCATTTCATCTAGGGCATTGTTCATTGCCACAGTATTTTTGTTGATGTTTTGTTTGGAAGATCAGTCCATTTTTGACAGTGGTGTGTTAAAAACCTCTATTATAATTGTATCGCTGTCAATATCGTTCATAAAGTTCTCTACGATTTTCTTTATGTATTTTGATGCTCCTATGTTAGATGCACATGTATTTACAATTTTTATGTCTTGTTGGTGGATTCTTCCCTTGAATATTATGAAGTGACCCTCTGGGTATCTTTTTATGGCCCTTTTGTTGAAGTCTGTTTTGTCTGATATGAGTTTTGCTACCCTGGCTTTTGTTTCCTGTCCATTTGCTTGGAAAATTTGTTTCCGGCCCTTCACTCTGAGTCTGTGTGGATCTTCTGTCCTGAGGTGGGTCTCTTGTAGGCAGCATGTGTGTGGGTCATGCTTTCTTATCTATTCAGCTATTCTATGTCTTTTGATTGGAACATTTAATCCATTTATATTTGAGGTTATTATTGATAGTTAATTATTCATTTCCATTTTTATACTTGGGTTCTTCTCTCTCTTTTCCTTCCTTTCCTTGAAGCAGTCCCTTTAGCATCTCTTGCAGAGCTGATTTGGGGGAGGTGTATTCTTTTAGACTTGTTTTGTCCGGGAAGCTTCTTATTTGGCCTTCTATCTTGGTTGAGAGCCTTGCTGGGTAAAGCAGCCTTAGTTGCAGGCCTCTCGTTCTCATTACTTGGAATATTTCTTGCCATTGTCTTCTGGCTTGGAGTGTTTCCATTGAGAATTCAGCTGCTAATCTTATCGGGGATCCCTTTCATGTTACTTCCTGTTTCTCCCTTGCTGCCTTTGAGATTCTCTCTTTGTTTTTGAATTTTGCCATTTTAATTATGATATGTCTTGAAGTAGGCCTCTTTGGGTTCCTCTTGATTGAGATTCTCTGTGTTTCCTGGATTTATGTGACTTTCTCTGATCAAATTAGGGAAGTTCTGCATCAGTACTTTTTCAAACAGGTTTTCTATCCCTTCGTCTTAGTATCCCTATTATACGGATATTATTACATTTCATATTGTCCAGCATTTTCCTTAATCCCTCTTCATTTTTTTCTGAGCCTCTTCTCCTTTTCTCCCTCTTTCTGGGTGTCTTTTTTCTACTTGGTCCTTCAGCTCACTGATCCAATCTTCTGCTTCCTCTAGCCTGCTTTTGTTTCCTTCTACTGTGTTTTTCAGTTCAGAAATTGTATTTTGCATTTCTTCTTGGCTCTTGTTGATAGCTTCTATTTCCTTTTTCATGTTGATATAGTTTGCAGTGAGTTTATTGTAGTTTCCCTGTAGTTTTTGGTAATTCTCTGTGAGCTCACTGAGCTTCCTGATAACCATTGCTTTGAACTCAATATCTGATAGTTGAGTTGCCTCTATTTCATTTAGCATTCTTTCTGAGGCTTCCTCCTTTCTTTTCATTTGGGGATTGTTTCTTTATCTTCCTATTGTTTGTGAGACTCTTGTTGTTAGCCTCAGCTTCTTAAATTGATCTGTTCTGGCTCCCTGGGTTTATGCTGTGAATTTCTGTGGTAGATTAATTGTGAGATTCAGTGGTGCCATCTCCTTGATCTCCCAAGCTCACTGGTCTTGGGCTGATGTTTAAGGTGGTCGTGTGTTTGTGTTTGGGTTTTGATTGTTGTTGGCTCTTTCTTTGGTGGTTTCTTCCCACCAGCTGGTTAACCGAGCATCATTCTGTCCACCACCTCTTGTATTTTGTTGTGATGGTGTGGGCAGGTTGTTTTGAAGCTGGTTCATTTGTGTGTACAAGGTTTTGAGGCTTCTCTCTCTCCTCTGTTTAGTTGTTTGTTCTGTGTAATTTCTCCACTATTTAGTTGTATGTCCAGATAGGTCCTGGATTGAGGTTAATGTGGCTTTCACTCCTTCCTTCACCTTTTTCTGTTGTTATCTGTTGGTGGTTCCTCTGTTGTTGGGTTTCCTCTTCCAGCGGGTATCCAGATGTTCACAGGTTCCATCTGCTCTTTTTTGTGATCAGTTGGAGGGGGGAGGCAAAATGATTTAAGAGAGCGTGTATTCTATGATATTTACAGTAGCATCCAGTAGAGAAGAGATAGTAGGTCCTTTAGCTATGTATAGTGTTATCTGTGATATTCCACAGTTAACACTATATTCCAATTATCCACTTTTTGGAAAGGGTGGAAAACAGATAAGATTCTTGTTGGGGAGGGAAGGTTTGTAAATTGGATCTGTGAAGTAGTGAGCTTGTGGAAGGTCAGATTCTGTGGTAAGATGAGTGTAAAGGTCAGTAAATAGGTGTAGTGTGTGAGAGAATAGAGTTAACCACTACAGTAATAGAGTTCAGGAAACTGTGAAGTGGGCTGAGATCTGGGAGGGGTGTTGTATAGTATTTACAATTGTATGGAACAGTTATTATTTACAATAATAATGGATCAACATTCGTATGACAGAATCTTTGTGATCTGGATAACAAGAATAGGAAGTATAGCATGTTGAGTAGTGTGCTAATGGAACACAAGTGGAGTGAGGGACAGTACATTAATAATACACTATGTAAGAGAGAACAAGGGAAACCAGTCAAACAATACAATTTAACCAGCCAAGGAAAGAGGAGTAAACAGAAAGACGAGGAATACAGAAATACTAATAAGATAAAAGATGTAAAAATAATGAAAATAATAATAATACAAATATGCAATAACTTGCATATTCTCTGTAGTAGCAAAGTGAAATTTGTCTCACTGTCTCAGCTGTTGGGATGACCCCTCTTTGAGTCCAGCTTTGGTCTTTTCACAATTCCAGGTTTTTTCGTCTCACTTGTGGGAATTTAAAAATGAAGAAGAAGAAAGAAGGAAGAAGAGATAAAATGAGAAAGAAAGGAAGAAGGCATAAAAGAAACAAATGGAAAGAGAGGAAAGTGGAGTGGAAAGATAAAAGAAATAATAAAAATAAAATATAAAGAATTACTTTAAAAAAAAAAAAGCTTCTTTTTGGCTTCAAATTAGCCAAACTGCTTTTGCTGGTCTTCCTTGGTGCTGCAGACTGCGGGGTCATTGGTTTCGGTTTTTCTCCCTTTCTGGTCTGCACTCAGTCAGCCTCTAGCCCAGCTCCCCAGCAGCCTCTGGTCCCTCAGGTTCCACAGGTTAGGGTGCGCACTCTCCCCAGGGCTAGCCAGGTGCCTCTCCCCAGGGTTACGGGTGTGGGTTCTGGGCCTTATGCAGAGCACACTCTCTGCAGGTTGTGGGTGTGCACGCTTAGCCAGGCCGCCTCCAGTTCCTTAGGTTCAGGTGTGCCGTCTTCCCAGGGCTATGGGGGTGCGCAGGGCCTTCTGCATAACCTCAGGAGCACTGCTGCTCTGCTGGGTGGGTAGGTGGCCAGAGTGGCTGCTACAGGAGAATTCCCCAAACAGTGTCTCTTTTTTCACTTTTTCTTTTTGAAGAAATTCCTCCTACCCGAGCTTGTTGCTCCCTACCGAGGCTTGGCTTCTCACACAGCCCAATTCTCCAACCTGACTGGGGACCATGGGGGTCAGGGCCCATCATACCCCAACTCTCAACCCTTCCCAGCATACATCCACAGACTTTGTGGGTGCTCACAGCCCCTGTGTGTTTGGCACTTAGTTTATAGTATTCCCCTCTCTGAGACTTCAAGCAACCAGGTCTCTCCTGGTGCTGTTCAAAACTTGTTTGGCAGGGGAGGGAGCAGTTGACCTGGTTCTCTCCCAAAAGTCCTGTGACAGACTCGGTGGGCGCTGGGCCTGGGGCTGCAGTTGTCCCTGTCCCTGCACTGGTCCCAAGGACCTTATTGTCCTGAAGCACTCTCCTTATTGTCTGGTTTTTCAATGTCCTCTATACTTTTTGGTCTCATATCTTCATGTGTGCTGGGGTACTGTTAGCTGTTTGCTCTGTTCCTCCATAGATCGGCAAGGTTTTTCTCCCATGTGTAGGGGGAAGTTGAATCTGCTCCCTCCTACATCACCACCATCTTCAGATTCTCTTTGGGTTCATCTTGATTGGGATCCTATGTGCTTTCTGAACTTGTGTGGCTTTTCCTCTTTCCAGGTTAGGAAGGTTTTCTGTCATTATTTTTTCAAACAGGTTTTCTATCCCTTGCTCCTTTTTCTCTCTTTCTGGCATTCCTATGATTCAGCTGTTATTTGGTTTCATTTTGTGCTTCTGTTCCCTTAAGTTATTTTCATATATTTTAATTTTTTTTCATGCTGCTGCTCTATTTGGGTATATCTTTCTACCTTGTCCTCCAGCTCAGTTAATTGGTCCTCTGCTTAATCCAGCCTGTTTTTTATTCCTTCAAGTATTTTTTTTTTAAATTTCAGATATTGTATTATTCATTTCTTTCTGGTTCTTGTTTATAGTTTCTATTTCCTTTTTCATACTGTTCTAGTTCCCACTCAGTTCCTTGTAGTTGTCAGTGAGTACCCTGAGCATCTTTGTAATCATTCTTTTAAATTGATAGTTTATTCTTCCATTTCATTTCGTACTTTTCCTGGGGAATCTTTTGTTCCTTTCAATTGTGGGTTTTTTTCTGTGCCTCCCCATTTAAATGACTCTTTTTGTTTGTTTTTGTAATTCTGGATGCTCTGCTTTGCCAGCTGTCTTTGTAGTATGAGTTTCTCTGTAAGAAGTTCTGTGGGACTTAGTGGTGCAGCCTCTTTGATCTTCTTGTCTGGATTCTCCAGGGTTGCCCCTTTTTCCATTTGTATGTATTCTCTTGTGCTTGGGCTTTATCTGTTGGTATCTCCTTTATTGGTGTATTATTCCCTCTAGTGAGTTTACTGGTATTCACAACTCCCACCTTGTTTTATATGGTTTGTACAGGTTTTAATTAACAGAGCAGTATTACCAAAGAACCAACCTATGCCAGCAAAGAGAACCCCCTACCACATCAGCACTCTCTCCTGCAATTGAACTAAAGTTAATAAAGGTGAAGAGAGATTGCAGATATTATAAGATATGACAAGGGAATATGAGATGACTAAAGGAGGAGGAAATCTTTTTGTTTGGTAATAGGGAGCAGATTTGATAAGCATGAGGATAGAAATGAGATATAGAAAGGGGGAGTGCAAAATTTACAATGTAAATGAAACACAAAAGGGTGATGGGGACAATGGGATAAGAGGAGGGGAGAGTATACTATGAGGTTAAGTAACATTGAAAACAACAAGAACAACTGGAGCAAAATTCCAGAAAAATTACAGCAGGATAAATAGCAACAACAACTGACTAAATTTTAATGAATGTGGAATAGGAATGAGAATGTTGTAGAAATGTAAAAAATGAATATGAGATGTCTACAGTAAAGAAAAATTATTTTGAGAGGATGAGGGAAACAAACTAATAAGAGTAAGGAGTAAAGCCCAGGTTGAGAGTGGGGGAAAGCAAAGAAAATAAAGGGAGAGAGAAAACAGTAAAATTTATCACTCAATGATCAGGAGCAGTGAAATGGAGTAAGATAGCAGGAGTGTAATTCTATGGGATTTAAAGTACAAAAAATAGTGAACAAATACAGGTTCCTTTGGAGAAGCATGGCAATAACCATGATATTTCACCCAACTAGGCACTGTTTATAAAAGGTGAAAAAGCAATAAAACTGTTATTAGAAGGGAAAAAGAATGTGAAGACTTTAGATTAGTGGAGTGCTTAGGTAAGTTTAGATGGAGGAGAAATAATAAGAGTAAGAAGTAGAAACTTGGCATAGTGTGAGAGAAAATAAAGTTAACCACAACAGTAATACAGCTCAGGAAGATGGCAAAATGTATTAAGACCAGAGAACAGTGCAGTGTGGGATTTGGAATAACAATAGTATTATAAGAAATATATAATCTTAATAAAAAGACTGAAAATTAAAAGACCAAGAGTAGTGTGTTGTTGGAATACAAGTGAAATAAAAGAAGAAATATTAAAATACAATATGAAAGGGAGAATGAAAAAAGTAAAACAATAAAAAAGCTACAAACAAAAAAGTAAATAAGTGGAAAGAAAAGAAATTAAAAAAAATCAAGTTCTGAAGGATAGCAAAGTGAAATTTTTCTCAGCTGTTGGTGTCTGACTTCTGCCTTTTTTTGGATCTATGTCTGGTTTTCTCACAGCTCCAGGTCTTATTGTCTTTCAAAAAAAAAAAAAAGAAAGAAAGAAAGAAAAGCCTCCTGCTGGGTTTAAACATATTAAGCCTCCTGCTAAGCAAGTTTTGCAGGTCTTCCCAGATTATGCAGGCAGAGGGTGGCCCAGACTTCCGCTTTTTTCTTTCCTGTGGTTCCACAAAGATGGGGCCTCAGTCTGGGCTATGATAATCACAGGCCCCCAGTTTCTAGCCCACACCCTCAGAGTGGTATGTGGCCCACACTGTCCACTCTGTGCGTTTGTGCCTTGCCATTGCAGATAATACACCTTGTTTCGCAACCCTTTGACTAGTCTGTGAGGTGCACTGAGTGGGAGCAAATCATGCCCACCCACCTCCCTCTTTTTTGGCCCAGCCATTGCATGTGAATGTGGTCCTGGCATGGTGGCTCAGTTCCCCTATTGAAAAACTTCTGTGTTGGTACAACCACTCTGGAAAACAGTATGGAATTTTCTCAGAAAACTAAAAATGGGTCTGCCTTTTGACCCAGAAATTCCACTGCTAGGATTATATCCTAAGAATCCTGAAACACCAATCCAAAAGAACCTATGCACTCCAATGTTCAGAGCAGCACAATTTACAATAGCCAAGTGCTGGAAGCAACCTAGGTGCCCATCAGTAAATGAGTGGATCAAAAAACGATGGTACATTTACACAATGGAATTCTATGCAGCAGAAAGAAGGAGCTCCTACCCTTTGCAACAGCATGGATGGAACTGGAGAGCATCATGCTAAGTGAAATAAGCCAGGTGATGAAAGACAAATACCATATGATCTCACCTTTAATAGGAACATAAACAACAAAACAAACAACCAAACAAAATACAACCAAAGATACTGAAATTGAGAACAGGCTGACAGGGACAAGAGGGGAGAGGGGAGGGAATTTTAGGGGAAAAGGGGAACGGTTTACAGGAACAAGTATAAAGGACACATGGACAAAAACTGGGGCGGGGGGGTGGAAATGGGAAGGAGGTGGGGAGGGCTGGGGTGTGGGCTGGGATGGGAGTAAAAGACAGAAAACTGTACTTGAACAATAATTTAAAAAAATAAAAGTATGTTTAAGGTTCCCCCCCTCAAAAAAAAAAAAAAAAAAGAAAAGAAAAGAAAAAAGTCTATCTTGATACTGCTGCCTCTCTGAGCTCCTGCTACCCTCCTTTGATCAATCCATGAGCCACCCTGAATGGGAGCAAATAATACCCCCACTTCTCTCTTCTTGCTGGGCCAGCTTCTGTGCACAGAAGTCCCTCATGGCAGTTCAGTTCACCTTTGATAAAAGCCCCCTTTGGTGCCCTCTGCCACTCATAACAAGCACCCAGTTTTCCACACAGTCCTACTCTCTGACTGGTCCTATCCTCTGACTGAGTCTACCTGGGCCATGGCCAGTATGGCCCATCTCTTGTCCCAGCACCAGGTGTCACATGGCTCTCCAATTTCTCTGGTTCTTGTCCCAACCATCTGGTGACTACCACCCCAGCCAGGGTATGCTGCTGGCTGTGTGTCACTTATTGCCTTTTCATCCCCCCCAGTGACTTTGTGCATCCAGGTCTTTCCTGGTGCAGGTCTGGTACTTCCCCACTCTGGGAAGGGAGAGAGCTGCTAGGTTGCTATCACTGATCTGTCTCTCCTCCAATGCTCCCGTATCAGCTGTGGTCTTTGGCACACAGCCCAGGGAGACCTTTCTGTTGACCTACAAAATCTCTTTACCATTCATTTTAAGGGTCCTTGTAACAGGGTGCAGCCAGGGCCCCCCAAAAGAGGGATTTGTAATGGGGTCCAGAACTCAGGGTGTCCAGGAAATATGTCCTCACTTCCACAAGTCTGAACTGGGTCGATGGGACACATGGAAGAGGGCTGTTGATAGTTATTTTGCATATCAGCAGTTTTGCAAATAACTGCAAGAATGGTCATTTAACATATCTATAAGTTTTGAATGGTTTCATAGATATGTTAAGTTGCTGTGGACATGCTTTGAGCAAGGCACATGGGAGTGACTTGGACCCAGGACTTAACTGAGAATCATTTCCCCCTGATTACAGCACCTGCATGGGAGCTTGGAGATAGTTGGCTCCACACCACAGGGCCATGCCTTCCCAGACTTATTATGGCAGCCCAGAAAAGCTAGAAAAATTTGGGAATGCTGGCAGTATAGCCAATTGTGGGAGGAGTCAGAAATGGGGATATAGAAGCAGATTTGCACCGGGATTTAAACCCAGAAATATCAGTCATGCAGGTTGGAACCACGTGATTTTGGCGAGGTGTGGAACCATGAAGTTTTGGGTGGGATCACATGGTTTTGAGGGTTAACCCCATGGTTTGGGGGCTCCCTTCACCACATGGCTTAGGAAGCAGGAAATCAGCATTTGGAAGAATACAGGAAAGATGTTGTGGGAAGGAAAGGGATGAAAGGACTCTTGCTGGTGGGCCATGAGAAAGTGCCACGTGGTTTTGGATTAAGAACTGGAGATTGTGGTGGCGACACAGCTGATGGTGCTGAGAACCATGGGAGGACTGCCAGCTGGGCATGGATTACTGGGAAAAACCAGGAGCTACCTAAGCCACAGACTTCTATTGTGTCCTGAGATATAGTACCCCTGACTGGGAAAAGGGGGGAAGGAAGGACTGTGTTTGTGGGTGTTTTAAGGGACTTTGGGATGTTAACAAAGACATTAAGTCATTACTCTAAGTCTATATAACTTTTTTTTTGAACTTTTTTATTTTTATTTATTATTTTTAATATATTTTATTGATTATGCTATTACAGTTGTCCCGTTTCTCCCCCATCATTCCCCCCACCCTGCACACCCTCTCCCACCCACATTCCCCCCTTTAGTTCATGTCCTTGTGTCATAAGTTCTTTAGCTTCTACATTTCCCATACTATTCTTACCCTGCCCCTGTCTATTTTCTACCCACTATCTATGCTACTCATTCTCTGTACCTTCCCCCCTCCTCCTCCCACGCCCCTGTTGCTAACCCTCCATATGATCTCCATTTCTGTGGTTCTGTTCCTGTTCTAGCTGTTTGCTTAGTTTGCTTTTGTTTTAGGTGTGGTTCTTAATAGCTGTGAGTTTGCTGTCTTTTCACTGTCATATTTTTGATCTTCTTTTTCTTAGATAAGTCAGTCCCTTTAACATTTCATATAATAAGAGCTTGGTGATGATGAACTCCTTGAACTTGACCTTATCTGAGAAGCGCTTTATCTGTCCTTCCATTCTAAATGACAGCTTTGCTGGAAAGAGCAATTTTGGATGTAGGTCCCTGCTTTTCAAGATTTCAAATATTTCTTTCCAGCTCCTTCTTGCCTGGAAGGTCTCTTTTGAGAAATCTGCTGACAGTCGGATGGGAACTCCTTTGTAGGTGACTGTCCCCTTATCCCTGCTGCTTCTAGAATTCTCGGCTTCATTTTAATCTTGGCTAACGTAATTACGATGTGCCTTGATGTGTTCCTCCTTGGGCCCAACTTCTTTGGGACTCTCTGAACTTCCTGGACGTTCTGGTAGTCTATTTCCTTTGCCATATTGGGGAAGTTCTCCTTTATTATTTGTTCAAATAAGTTTTCTACTTGTTGCTCTTCTTCCCCTTCTGGGACCCCTATAATTCAGACGTTGGGACATTTAACGATGTCCCGGAGGTTCCTAAGCCTCTCCTCATTTTTTTGAATTCTTGTTTCTTCCTCGTTTTCTGTTTGGTTGTTAATTTCTTCCTTCTGGTCCACTCCATTGATTTGAGTCCCAGTTTTTCTTCCATCTCTATCGGTTCCCCATGCATCTTCCTTCATTTCACGTATTGTAGCCTGCATTTTCTCATCTAATTTATGAGCAAAATCAACCAATTCTGTGAACATTTTGATGACCAGTGCTTTGAACTGTGCATCTGATAGGTTGGCTATCTCTTCGTTGCTTAGAGGAATTGACTCCGGGGTTTTCATTTTTTCTCCAGTTTGAGCCATTTTTGGTGGGGTTTTTTGTTTTGTTTTGTTTTGGTTTTAGTCTGGTCGAGGCTATTACGTATTAGGGGTGGAGCCTTAGGTGTTCCTCAGGGCGGGGCAGCCCAGTCGCTGGGTTGTGACGCTATAGGTGGGGACGGGGTCCGAGAGGGAAGAATGGCACCTGTTCCGCTCTCTTCTGGACTCCGGTCCCTTCTGCTGCTTCCCCTTCACCTGGATTATCTGTGCACGCGCGCGTGCTGTTACGTAGTGAGGGGTGGAGCCTCAGGCGCTCCCCAGTGTGGGGCAGCCCAGTCGCTGGGTTGTGACGCTGTATGTGGGGGCGGGGTCTGAGAGGGAACAATGGCGCCTGCTCTGCTCTCTCCTGGATTCAGTCCCTTCCGCCACTTCCCCTCTGCCTGGACCATCTGCGTGCGCGAATGTGGGACCCCCTGGTCAGCCAGCCGCCTTGTGCGTCCTCACTGGTTCTGCACAGTTGCCCCCCTGTGCCCGGGGTCTGCCAGCTGCCGCCTGTGCGCCCCAGGACCGCCAGCCACTGCCTGTGCACCTGGGAACTGCTTGCGTTCCTGGGTCCGCACCTCCACTTTTTCCTACCTCGACTTCGCCCCTCTTACCGGTCTGGATGAATGGTTGTTGGACTTCCATACAGTTCAATTTTCTATCAGTTCTGATTGTTTTCTTGTTTCTAAATATTTGTTGTCCTTAATTTTGGTTGTGAGAGGAGGCACAGTGTGTCCGCCTACGCCTCCATCTTGGCCGGAAGTCCCAGTCTATATAACTTTTGAATAAATAGTCCCTTTACTTTTCACCTAACTCTGGCACTAAGAGCCATAATTCCCTGGCAGCAGGCAAGGTGAATCTAGTACAGGGCTACCCCGAGAGAAAGGGGCTCCATTCGGGAGCAGTACCTTATCCCCCATGATGGGTCCATTTTGTAACATTCTCTGCACACTTTGGCTTCCAAACTTCACATTAGCTGGGATTCTGTTGGCTGTTCACTCTGTTCTTCAGAGGATTGGCTAGGTGTTCCAGTTGGGTGCACAAGCAAGTGGGCTCAGCTCAAATCTACATTGCTATCATCTTCCTTCTTCTCTTAAAAGATATCTAAAAATATAAAATAAAATGAGAGAGAGAGAAAGAAAAAGGAATAAAAAGTAAATAAATAATAATAAAATGGAACCAAATTGGAAAATACGATCCACCACAACACTATCAATAACAAATGAGCTAAAATTAATATAGGTGGGATGGGGATAAAAGAAAAAATGAAAGAAAGAAAAGCTTGAGATGTCTAGAGGAAAAGGAAGTGATTTTGAGATGATAAAGGGAGAGGGAATACTAAGAGTGAGGAATGACAACCAGGCTAAGAAATGGAAAAATTAAAATTTGAGATGAAAAGAAAAAGAAAAAAGAAGAAAAAAAGAAGAAAAGGGAAGGATGAAAGAGAAAAAAAGAAGAAACAGGCTAAGACAGGAAAAACATCAAATTTGAGATAAAAAAAGAGTGAGAGGAGAATCATAAAACTTGAGATTTGAAGTACAAAAATAGTGAAGATCTAAAGAAATAATTGATAAACAAAACAACTACCCTATCCACAACCAACAAGCAAAGGTTACTAAAGGTGAAGAGATAAGGTGGGTATTTTGAGAGTGGGAAAAAGAATGTGAGATGACCATTGACAAGAAAATTGGTTTTGAGAGGTCGGGCAGGAGAGAAATAGTAGGAGTGTGGAATGGAAACAAGTATTAGCTAGAGAGAAAAAAAATTAAAAATGAAAATAATAAGAGGAAAGAAGAAGGTAAAATGAGTTAAGGGAAGGGAGAAGCAATTTATGTGAATTGAAATAAACTATAATACAAAATCAAGTGACTTAATATGCACCAACTTGAAGAATAAGAAATGAATGTTAAAAACCTATACAGAAAAGAAAATATCAGGAATCATGGAGAAGACCATTGTGGATTTAGTCTCAGTAGCATCTAGCACTTACCACTGGTTTTTTCTTTCTGTATCTGTCTCTGGTGGTGTCAGATGGTAACCCTGTCTGGCCTTAGGCAGTCTGTTTGAGACTACCAGGAATCTACTGTCTGTAGCTGACTCCTTCAATTGTTGATGTAGTCCCTCTGCACTCAGCAGTCAGGCTTTAAGCACCATAGGTGGGGCAGAGTCCCTCCTGGGGTGGGGCTATTGTTTCCCTTCAAGCTGGGGTCACTTGGAGGGGAGTGGTCTGCCTGAGCAAGATGGCTGTTCCAGTATGGGGAATGACTCAGCACCAGGATCCTGGTGGCTACTCTCTCAGTTCTCTACCCAAAGCCACTATCCCAGCCTCTCCTCAAGCACCTGTAATCTATTCTGCTCCCCTCCCTTTGCAGGAAGGATCCCAGGGTAAGCGGCTGCAAATAAAAATTTATGCATGGCCCTTTAAACAGCTCTTTGTGTCTCCAACTGTGAGGAACAAGGAGAGAATAGCCGATAGTTAACAAGGTGAACTCCACCCTGTTAGAGCACCGAGATGGACAGGAGCCAAGGTTAGGACCCTGCCAACGATAGCCCAAGCCAATGGGAAGCCCCTTCTTTGTTTCAACGAGCCAATAGCTAACAGCCGCATCTGCTTCTGGATCCCCGCTTGCGCGCAAGGTTCCCATAAAGACCCTAGCCTGTAAGCGCTCCACGCGGCTCTCGTCTGTAGCTCTTCTGAGCATTGTGTCTCCGGACACTCTGGGAGTCCGCCCCTGCGCAGGTTAAAACTTTTGGCCAATAAAAGTAACATCTCTGAATCCTGAAAGTTCCCGAACATCTGTTTCTCGCGTCGGCGGATGCAACATTTGGAGGCCCCAGCGAGATACTCCCTCAGTGGAGAGCTGGTTTGGGAACTGAAAGGGCCAGCTCGAGCTGGGTGAGTAATTGGGAGGATCCTCATATGGTTCTGGAAGTCTAGACTGCTTAGCCCTGGGGTGGTAGGTGAGACGTCACCGGCATCCCACCCAGGGGACTCCCAAGGAGGGGACGCCCTCGGGAGTTGCGACAGGGTCGCCTAAGGTTTTGGTATTAGTTCCGCGCCGCGTTGCGCAGCGCTGTGTGAGTGACTGTATGTTGAAAGCCGCGGCTCTATTGTGTCTGAGAGAAGAGTGGATGACAGAAGGTTGTGGTGTCTGTTCGCCTGTTTCGTTCTGACTATCCTTGTCACTCTCCTTGTGTACGAAATCCGGAAGGGCATCCAGCGTTCCGGCATGGGCCAGAGTGGATCGGTACCTGGGTCCCCCCTCGAATGCCTCCTTAACAACTTTTCTGATTTCCAGAGGAGGGCCAGAGGTTATGGTGGGCCACCGCCGGACCCAGAATTCCTACGAGTCCTCAGCCAATTTGAATGGACGACATTTGGTGTAGAGTGGCCAGCAGAGGGAACCTTCGACCTCCCCATTCTTTTCGCGGTCCGGGCCACGGTGTATCGGGTTCCCCACCCTGACCAATTTGTCTATATTGATGTGTGGGTTGATATAGCGACAGATCGCCCGAGATATATCAAAAGGTGTATGCAGGAGAAGAGGAGGGGGCGGAGGGCGATTTGCCTGACGGCGGATCCGGATAGAAGCCGAAGGGGAAAGAACAAAGGGGAAAGGGGAGAGCCACGGGCAGCTGTCCCCACCAGACCCAGGCTGTATCCAGTGCTGCATAGCCAGCCAGAAGACTTCCTTGACCCCATTAGTGCACCGCCCCCATACCCAGTGAAGGTCCCGCCTGATTCCTCGGGGGACGTAGGAAAAACCCTGAGCCCACCCCGTACGCGCGCGGCGGGACCCCCTACGGAGAAGGAGCCAGCCAGCAGGGAGGGGCAGAGGCCGCCATTTTACCCCCACAGAGCGGGGAGGCCATTTTACCGCTACGGGAAGCGCCTTCTGCACCGGACGCGCCGTGGGCTCCTCCACGTCTGATTTATGTGCCTTTTTCCACCAGCGACTTATATAATTGGAAGCACCAGAATCCCCCTTTCTCTGAAAAACCTCAGGGGCTAATCTCCCTCCTCGAGACTATTTTTAGGACGCATCAGCCCACCTGGGATGATTGCCAGCAAGTTCTGCAGACACTGTTTACCTCCGAGGAGAGGGAAAGAATTATGAGAGAAGCAGCGAAGGCTGTTATGGGGGAGGAGGGCACCACCCTGGGGGGTAGGAGGGAACTAGAGGAGATACTACCCACCCATCCTCCAACATGGGACCCTAACTCGGGTGGGGGAAGGGAAGCACTCCTCCAATATCGCGGAGCTCTATTGAGGGGATTAAAGGCAGCTGCTAGGAAGCCCACGAACTTCAGCAAGGTTAGTGAAGTCATACAGGGGCGAGATGAGTCACCAGGGGCGTTCCTGGAACGACTAATGGAAGCATATAGGGTATATACCCCGCTAGACCCAGAGGCGCCCGAAAATAGAAGGTTAATCAATATAGCCTTCGTGACTCAGGCAGCACCAGATATAAGGAAAAAGTTACAAAAGTTAGAAGGTTTTGAAGGAGAGAACGTCAGTAAACTCCTAGAATAGCTCAGAAAGTGTATGTTAATAGAGATGACCCAGAGGTAGGGAGGGCAAAAGAAGTAGCTAAGATTCTACTGGCAGCACAGAGAGGGCCCCAGAAAGGAGACCAGCGAAAAAAAGTGAAGGGAGGCCGAGGACCAAGGCTGGGAAAAGACCAGTGTGGCTATTGCAAAGAAAGAGGACACTGGAGGCGGGAGTGCCCGAAGAAGGGGAGAACAGACGAGGACCCCCAGCGTGGCCCGGAGGTCCTCCTTCAGACTTTAGACTGACGGGGCCAGGGCTCCATACCTGTTGGCTCCCAGGAGCCCATGGTCACCTTGAATGTCGAAGGGAAACCAGTAGACTTCCTGGTCGACACGGGAGCCACATTTTCTGTTTTAAAGCAACCCCGGGGACAAGTCCAGAAGGCAACCACAAAAATTGTAGGGGCAACGGGTAAGGCCGAAGCATACCCCTGGACGACGGCCAGAATTGCCAACTTGGGGCGAGGGACTATTACTCACTCCTTCTTAGTTATTCCAGACTGTCCATATCCGCTGCTTGGGAGGGATCTGTTGCAGAAACTTCATGCTACAATAATCTTCAAACCATCGGAGACACCTGAAAAGACCAGCGTGGAGGTGACGGTCCCCCTCTCTGAAGAGTACCTGTTGGCGGCACTCCAGGATGGTGAGGAGAAGGAGAATGGAGTCCCGGAGAAGCTGCGAACGCAAGTACCAGGGGTATGGGCGGAAACAAACCCGCCTGGATTAGCTGCTCACCAGCCGCCAGTGCTAGTCCAGCTAATAAGTACGGCCCAACCAGTCCGGATCAGACAGTATCCAGTTCCAGCACGAGCCAGACAGGGGATTGCGGGGCACTTACAACGCCTATTGGAGGCGGGCATTCTAAGAAAGTGCCAGTCTGCATGGAACACCCCTCTGCTCCCTGTCCAAAAGCCTGGGACCCAAGATTATCGTCCGGTACAGGACTTGCGGGAAGTGAACGCTCGAGTCGAGACGATACACCCCACTGTGCCAAATCCGTATACCGTATTAAGCTCGTTGCCCCCGACTCATACCTATTATTCTGTTTTAGATCTGAAAGACGCCTTCTTTTGCATACCCCTGGCCCCCCAGAGTCAGGAAATTTTTGCCTTTGAATGGAATGACCCCGATAACGGATTAATAGGGCAGTTCGCATGGACACGGCTGCCCCAGGGGTTTAAGAATTCACCAACCATTTTTAATGAAGCCCTGAGTAAGGACCTCCAGGAGTTTAGGGAGGCCCATCCTTCAATAATTCTCCTCCAGTATGTAGACGACATTCTGGTGGCCGCCCGGACACAGGAGGAATGCGAACTAGCTACACTTGACCTGCTCCGGGACCTTGAAAGAATGGGCTATCGAGTCTCGGCCAAGAAGGCTCAAATCGTGACCCAAACTGTGAGTTACCTGGGGTATGACCTGAAGGGAGGGCTGAGGGCATTGTCAAGCCAGCGGATTCAGACAGCTCTGCAAATTCCGGAGCCAACCACTAAGAGGCGGGAGTGCCCGAAGAAGGGGGGTACAGCCCTAGGCGTTTTGAGCCAGGCTCTAGGCCCGTGGAAGAGGCCTGTGGCCTACCTGTCAAAGAAACTAGATCCTGTGGCGTCAGGATGGCCGGCCTGCTTGAGGGCTATTGCAGCCACGTCTCTATTAGTCAAGGAAGCAGGCAAGTTGACTTTGGGACAGGACATACAGGTCATAGGAGAACATTATATTGAACAGGTCTTGCGGTCCCCCCCAGACAGGTGGTTGTCTAATGCGCGGCTGACGCAGTATCAGGCACAGCTGCTGAACCCTCCAGCGGTACAGTTCCTCAAGACCACTGCCCTGAACCCAGCCACTTTGCTGCCCATACCAGATGCCAAGATTGTCCATAACTGCACCCAGGTCCTAGACACGGTAACTGGGGCCCGCCTGGACTTGCGAGACCAGGCCTATGAAAGGGCAGACCTGGCCCTTTTCACTGATGGGAGCAGTTTTATAAAAGATGGACAGCGATATGCTGGGGCAGCCGTAACCACAGAGAGTGAAGTAATATGGCAGAAGGCGCTGCCCAGGGGAACGTCTGCGCAGAAGGCAGAGTTAATAGGACTGATCCAAGCCTTACGAATAGCTGAGGGAAAAGTTGCCAACATTATAATGATAGCCGCTATGCGTTTGCCACCGCTCACATTCATGGGGCCATCTACAGAGAGAGGGGTCTCCTGACTGCAGGGGAAAAGGACATTAAAAACCGTGGGGAGATTCTCTCTCTCCTAGAGGCCATATGGTTACCCAAAAAGGTTGCTATCATCCATTGCCGAGGCCATCAGAAGGGAGATTCTCCAGTTATAAGAGGAAACAATCTGGCCGATGCTGCCGCAAGAGAGGCTGCTACGGGCCAAGAGAGTAACTTGCTCCCCCTCGTACCCCAGCCGGAAATGCCCCCGAACCCCACATACTCTACGGAAGAAGAGCAAGAGGGAGTCAAACTAGGAGGAACAAAAGATAAGAACGGATGGATAGTGCTCCCGAACACCAAGCTGTACTTACCACAAGGAGTACTAACGAAAATAGTTCAGGACATTCACAGCAGTACCCACTTAGGACAAAACAAACTAGAACAGCTAATCAGGAAACATTACATGGGACCTCACCTGAGGGAAATAACTCACTCCATCACCTCACGGTGCAAGACCTGAGCGAAAGTGAACGCCCAGAATCAGAAATTGCCCCGCTACGTGAGGCATCGAGGGAATGTCCCAGGAGAACTATGGGAAGTCGATTTCACTGAGATGCCTAAGGGAAAATTAGGATATAAGTACTTACTAGTTCTAGTAGATACTTACTCTGGGTGGGTAGAAGCCTTTCCCACCAGGGGAGAGACTGCTTCCACAATCTGCAAAATCTTGATAAGAGAGATTATACCTAGATATGGAATACCTATAGCCATAGGATCTGACAATGGACCAGCATTCGTTTCCAAAATCTCACAAGAGTTAGCAAGCAGGCTATGTATCGATTGGAAGCTCCATTGTATCTATAGACCACAAAGTTCAGGACAAGTAGAAAGGATGAATAGGACGTTAAAAGAAACCCTAATAAAATTAAGAGAGGAGACCGGCGAAAATTGGGTGGAGCTGCTCCCTTTCGCCCTTTTCCAAGTAAGGTGCACCCCTTATATTAGGGCATGGGCGCCTTTTGAAATATTGTATGGGCAACCTGTACCCTTGATCCCTAAGTTGTCCACGGAGGAAATAGAGGTGTCTAACTATAACTTCCTCAAGTCCTTACAGGCGCTGCAGAGAATCCGAAGTGAAGTGCGCGCCTTTCAACAGGCCCAGCGCCAAGAACTCGCTGCAGAGAAAGAAGGGATACCTGAACCGCCGGAGCCTGGACAATGGGTATGGGTCCTCAACCATAGAAGAAAGCATTTAGAGCCCCGGTGGACTGGACCCTTTCAGGTACTGATAAGCACCCCTACTGCCGTGCGGGTAGCAGAGAAACCATATTGGATTCACCTGTCCCACATCAAGACAGCCCAGCCACCGGAAGAAGAATCGCAAAAATGGCGAGTCCGGCAGGATCCAGACAAGCCCTTAAAGCTTACCTTTTCACATGCCTAGGGCTCCTGATCCTCGGCGGAGCCCCGGGTCAGGGTCTAGAACGAGAGTGGGTAATCATAAGGACATTAGATGGCACAGTAATAGCCACAAATTATACTTGGGAAACAAGCAGCCCGATAACCCTAAGGGTTGATTTCTCCCACCTCTGGGGTGAAAAACTTTGTGATGACGGGAGACTACACTCAATCAATCCACACAAACCCCAGTCCCTTCAAGGAGTCTCAGAAGGTTACGGGAACATATGTGAAAACAGTGGAGAAGAAAACTTGAATCGAGACCTGTGGTATACTCCTTTCTATGGGTGCCCTGAACCCCCGTCAGGGAAGAGACGGACTTGCGGGTCCTCTGCAGACTTTTACTGTAAGGCTTGGGGTTGTGAAACCCTCACCAATGGTGGGTGGAACCCAGGAGGAGGGAAAGATAAACATATTACCCTCCAAAGAGACAAAAGACATAAGCCTAGCCCCAAGTGGAATGACAATTGTGCCAAAGGTAATTGTAACCCCACTATAGTGACGGTCCTAAACCCAGGAGACCCGGAGTGGGTGAAGGGACGTACCTGGGGAATCCGCCTCTATGTCACAGGACTCGATCCCGGAACCCTTCTCACTATCAGAAAGTTGCCCACGAAAGGAGGACCGTTACTAAGGGGGGCATCAGGAAGGCTACCGCCCCGCCCACCTAAGCCTACCCTCAAACCAGTGAGCTCTGAGCCTGAGGGGACCACGGGCACTCCAGGGCCTGTAAATGCTAGTCCAGGCCCAACCGGGACCTTGGAGCCATTACAATTTGAAGAAGAAAACAACCCGAGACCTCCCCTCCGGGATCCTGAGCCCTTAATAGGGAAACCTCACCATCAGGGAGAGTCGGCATTAAGCCTTTTAGAACAAGTATTTCCATACTTTAATAGTACCCAGCCCGACATAACTGAGTCCTGCTGGCTATGCCTCAGCCCGAGACCCCCATTCTATGTAGGTCTAGGGGTCGACACCACCCAGGGAAGAGAAGGTGCGCCTGTCACAGGACCCCTTCCTACAGAGCAGGACCAGATGAAGGACTTACAACAGTGTGCATTTGAGAGCACCATTACGCTAGCGGAATTCCATGGGCAGGGCACTTGTTACTTGCTGGCGAACTACACCCTTGCAAACTCAAACTACAGTGATTACTGCCTCAACCAAGAGCACCTGCCGGGAGCCCCCGGAAACCTGACTATAACGAAGGCTCCGGATGGACTATGGTTTATATGTACCCAAGGTATTTTTAAGTGTCTAGTACCAATTACCCCCGAGCTTTGTGTTAGTGCATATATCATTCCCCAGGTATACCTGTATGGGGGAGATCCAGACTTTCTGCTACAACCCCCTGCCAGAGTTAAGCGAGTTCCATTACTCATACCCATAGTCGCCACTATTGGCGTAGTGGGATCAGCAGCTGTAGGGGCAGGGGCACTAATCCATGGGGAGAATAGTCTCAGACAATTGTCACAGACGTTCTCCAAAGACATCTCCCTGCTCCAGGAGCAAGTGGTATACCTAGAACACCAGGTGGACTCCCTGGCTGAAGTAGCGCTTCAGAACCGGAGGGGGCTCGATTTAGTATTCCTGCAACAGGGAGGATTATGTGCGGCATTAGGGGAAGAATGCTGTTTTTATGCCAATCATTCAGGAGTGATCAGAGAAAATATAAAAATGCTCACAAGGCGACTTAAAGAAAGAGAACAGGAGAGTGAATCCTCCTCATGGTACGCTTCCCTGTATGAAACCTCTCCCTGGCTAACCACACTTATATCAGCATTAGCCGGCCCCTTAGTCCTCCTCCTACTGACCCTGACTATAGGACCAATAATTCTGAACAAGCTTTTAGCCTTTATCCGCGAGAGAATAGAAGTAGTCAAGTTAATGGTATTGTCTCAGCCCTATACCCGCCTAGCGGCTAATGATAGTGAATCAAGGGTTTGATGTACTACCAAAGAAAAAGGGGGGAATGTGAGGAACAAGGAGAGAATAGCCGATAGTTAACAAGGTGAACTCCACCCTGTTAGAGCACCGAGATGGACAGGAGCCAAGGTTAGGACCCTGCCAACGATAGCCCAAGCCAATGGGAAGCCCCTTCTTTGTTTCAATGAGCCAATAGCTAACAGCCGCATCTGCTTCTGAATCCCCGCTTGCACGCAAGGTTCCCATAAAGACCCTAGCCTGTAAGCGCCCCACGCGGCTCTCGTCTGTAGCTCTTCTGAGCATTGTGTCTCCGGACACTCTGGGAGTCCGCCCCTGCGCAGGTTAAAACTTTTGGCCAATAAAAGTAACATCTCTGAATCCTGAAAGTTCCCGAACATCTGTTTCTCGCGTCGGCGGATGCAACACAACCATCTCTGGCAGAGCAAAATCCTGCCACTTGTAGCAGCTGAATGTTATCTGTGTACTTTTTGGGCTCTGGTGCTCTAGGCTTGGGATCCAAGCTTAGGGTTTAGACCCCATACTTCCCAGGGGGATCCAACTGGCTGATTAAATATTCCTCTGGCATCAGCTACTGCCTGTGGGAGCCCAGCCAGTCCTCCTGCATCTCCACAGCACTCCCTTCCAGTTGCGCTATATTGAAGCTGTTTCTTCTGTCTGTCCATGGTTATGAGGTTTCTCTTTTGCTATTGTTCAAACGTTAGTCCCAGATGATTTCTTCACAATTTAGTTATAATTTTAGATTGGTCCTGGGAGGAGGTTCTTGTAACTTTCATTCACTACTCCACTATCTTGGGTCTCTGATTCAGCTCTTACTAAGAAGAAATTTCATTGGATGACAGACTTTGTATATGAATGACCAATACATTTTAGATATAATAATATTTGCTAAAATAATGAACAAGAATTGCTACTGAAAACAGATTTTCAACCAGTGTGCTTCAAGAATTTTAAAAACTATTTAGCCAGGGGCACTGACCTTTTTCCCCTGAGATTGTCAAATAAAAAATGACAAGAGCCAATACAACAATGATAGAGTGTGAATGCCCTGTCTTGAACCACATTTCTAATGTTTAATGTATATCCCTTTGTTTATATATGTTCTTGTAAATGGATAACCATTTTTTTTAAATTCAAGTAAACACTGAATATCCACACTGGATTAGGTCTTGTGCTGAGTCCTAGGGTGAAATTTAGGGGAGCACAAGACAGGCTGTTACTGCTTTGAAGGGCTCTCCAGATGGCGGTCAATGAGTTTTCCTTTGCTCTGTATGTCCACACAAATCACTTCTCAAGAGCTCTTTCTGCTCCTCCATTTCCTGTCTCTCTGTCTCTGTTTTCCTGTTTCCATCTTCCTCTCTCCCATTTTTCCCCCTTTTAGTGCTTGCTCTCTGCCAGCCTCTTGATATATTGAATCTCATTCACCCCAGCTCTGTAAAGCAGCAGACCCAGGCTTGCTGGGGTGTCCAGAGGAGCCTCTGCTCTCTGCACTCTCCAAGATAGACTCAATTCCTCAGTGCATTAATAGTGATATCATTTTTTCCCAAAGATTTTGTGGATGAGGGGATGGGAGTTTGCATTGTACCATTCCACAGAAACCCAACCAGCTGCCCATTAAACTTCTCTGTGATTTTTCCCATCAAGCTTGCTTCCTAACAGAGGGCTTATCTCTTCCCATCAGTATACCCTTCTTTCCCTCTTTGCTCCATCTCTTCATCATTTTCCTTTTCTCATGCTTAGTTAACATCCCCCTTTAAGCAGGACAAATGCTGGACATTATCTGTAAAGGCCACCCCTTGGAGAGGGTTGGGGCAGATGACTTTTCAAAAGGTGAGGTGACAGGAGAAGTCAGCCCCAGCAAGAAAATGGGTGTCGTTGTCTGCAGAGAATTCAAATCAATATTAAAATTGACTATGAGTGGGAAAACATGGACTAGAAATTTTGAGCAATATCTGTACTAAAATATTTCCCTCTCCCTACTTGCCAGTGCCACTGCAAGTCTGTGCCATATAGCAGAATGTTTAGGTTTGAAATAGGGAGTGGCTCAGGAGTGTGTTTTTTCCTAAGGTCCTCAGTGAGCAAGGCTCTGAACTTCAGTTGAGGTCGGGACCCATAATATGCAAACCCAGTTTTAGATGTGTCTGATACTCAGCCCAGTGCAGTCTCAAGTTCCACATGCAATGTTGTAAGAGGGTGCAGCCAGGGGGCCCCCAAAAGAAGGATCTGTAATGGGGTCCAGAACTCAGGGTGTCCAGAAAATATTAAAAATATGGATTGTCCTCACCCCCACAAATCTGAGCTGAGGAGTGGGATATATGGAACAGGGCCATTGAGTTGTTTTGCATAGCAACAGTTTTGCAGATAATCTCTAGAATGGTCATTTAACATATCTATAACCTTTAATTTGTTTCATAGATATGCTCAAAGTGTGACCACACTTTGAGTCAGGGAGAAGGAAGTGACTTCCACCCAAGATGTAACTGGGATGAAACTCCCCCTGGTTACAACGCCTGTGTGAGAGCTTGGAGATGATTGGCTCCATGCCATGGGGCCACACCTGCCCAGACTCATTATGGCAGCCCAGTAAAGCTGGAAGGATATGGGAGTGCTGGCAAGTGTAGCCAATTGTGGGAGGAGTTGGAAATGGGGCTGCAGAGGAAGACTGGCACAGGGATTTAAACCCAGATGCAGCAGCCACTTGGGGGAGAACCACACGCTTTTGGCAGAGTGGGGACCCCCACAGCTTTGGTGAAGGAGAACCATGCAGCTTTGGCCAGAGTCAGGACACCCACAGCTCTAGGAAGATCACCACATGGCTTTAGCAGAGAATCATGTGGTTTGGGCAGAGTGGAGAGCACCACCACCCCGAAGCTTTGATGGGGAGACCCCCACGGCATTGGCGAGAGTGAGAACCCCATTGCTTTGGGGTGCTCCCTTTGGCCACATGGCTTAGGAAGCAGGAGACACTTTACCTGGAAGATAAAGGAGAAAGGACTTTTACCAATGGGCCATGACTTTGGATTAATTGGAGATCCCAGCGACACAGCTGATGGTGCCAGGAACTGAGGGAAGCCCACCAGCTGAGCACGGATTACTGGGAAGAACCAGGGGTTGCCTGAGCCACAGACTTATTTCTCTTCTTGAGATACAGTACCCCAGACTGGGCAAAGGGGGAAAGGAAGGACTGTGTGTGTTTGTGGGTGTTTTAAGGGACTTTGGGATTTTGATGAAGACATTAAGTCATTATTCTTAAGTCTGTATAACTTGAATAAATAATTCCTTTCCTTTTCACCAATCTCTGACATGGAGAGCTATAATTCTCTGGCAATGGGAAAGGTGAACCTAGTACAGGGGGATCCCCTTCCCTGGCAGCCAATTAGGGAAAATCATGGGAGACTACATGTGCAGTAGCTTTAAAGTAATACAACTACTTACACGATTCGCAGTAAAATTCTGCCAAAACTAGCCAGGAAGGATCTGCCCTATAAGAATAGAGTCCCTCCAGCCCAAGAGGTCAATCTCTGCTTGGAGTTGACCTGCTCCCATGTTCTCTGCTATAAACTCTGGATGTTCAGTTCAATTATTTGTCCCAATCACCAAGAACCTGGTTACCTGTGCCCACCTGCGACAATGTCACTGTGCTCCTACTAGAAGCAGTTTTTCTTTCTTAGGTTCCCTAGCTCTCAATCCATTTTTTTTTAGAATTTAACAAATTTCTTCCTTACAATTTTTATTTTTATAACCCAGATGTATCAGGTCTTCTGTGCGGAATCATAAGCCACCCTGTGTAGAATTCCCAAAAACTTACCCTAGTAGTAACTGTTAAAAAACAAAATTCAACTGTGTACGGATCTGCAGGGCATTATGCTCAGTGAAATAAGCACTCATAGAAAGGCAAAGTTACGATTTCATTTATATGTGGAAATTGATGAACAAAATAAACAAACAAAATAGAAAAAGACTCATAGATAAGGAGAACAAGACTGATAACCTTTAGAAGGGAGGGGATTGGTGGACAAGGTGAAAAAGGTGAAGAAATTAAGCAAAGAAACCCCAACCAACCAACCAACCAACCAACCAATCAAATAAATGGACACAAAACAACTTTGGATGCAGACAAGTGTGGTGATTACCAGAGGGAAAAGAGGGTTGGAGGAGGGAGGAGAGGGTATGGAGGGATAAATGGTGATGGAAGGGGGGACTTGACTTTGGGTGGTGAACATGAAATACAATATACAGATGATATATAACACTTCAAATCTATATAATTTTATTAAGCAATGTCAACCCAATGTACTAAATAAAAATAAAAAAATCAACTGTGTAAATTTGAGTATTTAATTGGCTGTATTTAACAATTCACAAATTGGGCAGCATACCATCTAGCAAGTAAAAAGGAGCTTCCAAGAGCTGTATAAAATGAAAGGCTTTTAAAGTAAGAAAGGGGAAGGAAAAGGAAGTTGAAGGAATGAATGATTTCAGGCAAGGTTACTTTTCCTTAGAGGATGACAAAAGGTCTATCAGCCAGATTACCTCAGTGATATTGTTAAGGAAGTTCCAAACTGACTGGTTAAAGGTTCTCTGGAGTGGCTGAAATTGCAATTAGGTTAGCTGTGGAATCTTGGCTTGCTGACACGGGGCTTAGCACAGTGACTCCATTTTGTGCTTGTTTCTCTTTAAACTACTTATGAAACACAAATCATTTACTGAATAAGTTGTAGAGAGATGAGGAAGAGAGTTTATATGATGGGTCACATATTACAAATTGATATTCCCTCTTATCCTTCCCCACAACATTCCTACTCCCTGGCAATTATCTAATCTTCCCTCCTCTTCCCCTGCACAAACTGCTTCACCCTACTCTGTGGTTTGGAAAGATGAGGTTTAATAAGTGTCTCCAATGATTATGCTCAGGAAAATTTGAGAACCATAGCACTACAAGACATAGTCCCAACTTCTCACTTCAGGATTGTGGTAAAAGTCAAACTTTGAAATCTAAACCTCCTAAGTTTGAATCACAGGCCAGGTACTTTCTAGCTTTATTACTTTGGCAAGTTTTTTCACCACTGTGAGCCTCAATTTACTCATCAGTAAAATGGAGCAATAGTATCTATCTCACTGAGTGATAATAAAAATTTAATCATTCACTCATGCAATCATTCATTCATTCACTTGACAAATATTTACTGAGCATTTACTATGTGCTGAGACCTCTTTTAGGCATTGGAGAATACAGAAGTGGAACACACACAGACATATCCTACTTGCCCTCCATGAGCTTATGTTCTAGTACGAGAGATGGTATATTGTCTCAATAAAGGTAGATAGTAAATATTTTAGACTTTGTGGGTCAAAGATGGTTTTTAGCACATATTTTCCTGTTTTTTAAAATCCTTTAAAAATGTAAGAACCAATGTTAGTTCATGTGTTATACAAAGACAAACCACAAATTGAATTTTCTGGTCCTTGTCATAGAGGATTCAATGAAATAATAACTATAAAATATTTTAGCAGACATGATGATGATATAAAGTGCTGCACACAGCTCCTAGAACAGAGTCAAGGCTCTATAAGTAGTTAGCTGTTTTAGTTGCTAACTGCAACTCCTTATGCTTTATGCTTCCACCCTGGTCAATGTACTTTGGGATTTTGTCTCCAACCCAGACTTGTTCACTGCTCTGGCTTGTGGCTCTTCCTGCAGCTCTCTGCCTCCCCACAAAATCAGTGGGTGGAGGGGGGTGCCAGCACCCATCTTTTCCCCTAGCTGTGGCTCCACTGGTGTCCCCTCACAGGCTGGTCACTGGTTTCCTGCCTGACCTTGCCAGTACACACTTCCACCAGCTCCTCTGCCTCCTAAGGAAAATAGCTGGAGCCAGCTGGGATAACTCAAGGTGCTGCAGTGCCATGTGGCTTGGCTCTCCTGTGGGCCCACAGGCTCTTGGTGCCAGCTGAGGTGTGGTAGAATTGGATGGGCCACTGCTCATGATATCCTCTCACCAGCATGGGGTGACTCAAGGACATTCTTGGTTGCCAGAACCTTTCTGAACACGGAGTGAAATGATCCAGTGATAAGTCAGGTTCTCCCACAGGGGCGTTATCCATCAGCTTTTATATTCTGGGGAAAAGCAGGGACCGAGTCTGCCTTTGGCATTTTTTAGGAGGTCCTAGCTGCTGGTATCACTGGATTGGCAAGCCCTGCCCTTGATACTACCCTGTTGTGTTTTATACATGGCATGAGCAGGCCTCAGGAAAACAAACTGTCCAAGTGTAGCTTAGATGACAGTCTCCTTGCCACCACCTCACCACATTCTTTTAAAAATGCAACTTTTTTGGTTTGTTTTGTTGAGTAGCTTCCTGTTAAAGGTGAGATCATATGGTATTTGTCTTTCACTGCCTGGCTTACTTCGCTTAGCATGATGCTCTCAAGTTCCATCCATGCTGTTGCATAGGGTATGAGCTCCTTCTTTCTTTCTGCTGCATAGAATTCCATTGTGTAAATGTACCACAGTTTTTTGATCCATTCATTTACTGATGGGCATCTAAGTTGCTTCCAACACTTGGCTATTGTAAATTGTGCTGCTATAAACATAGGGGTGCATAGGTTCTTTTGGATTGGTGTTTCAGGGTTCTTAGGATATAGTCCTAGCAGTGGAATTGCTGGGTCAAAAGGTGTATCCATTTTTAGTTTTTTTAGAAAATTCCATACTTATATAACCAAAGACATGGAAATTGGGAACAGGCTGAAAGTCACCAGAGGGGAGAGGGGAGGGAATTTCAGGGGAAAAGGGGAAAGATTTACAGGAACAAGTATAAAGGACACATGGACAAAAACTATGGTGGGGTGGAAATGGGAGGGAGGTGGGGAGGGCTGGGGTGGCGAGTTCGGGTGAGAATAAAAGACAGAAAACTGTACAAGATCAACAATTAAAATAAAAATTAAAAAAATGCAACTTTGATCTTGACTTTCCTGCTTTATAAATCCTTCAGTGGCTCCTCATATCTTTTAGGATAAGCCAAAGCGGGTTAGGATTGAGGGTGGGAGATGTAGATGGCTGGTGTGGGAGGGACCGTTGGGTGGGGGGAATGTAGACAACTGTATTTGAACAATAATAAATAAACAAAATAGTAGACTTAGCTATTATTATTATTACTGTTACTGGTGATATTCCATATTTGATATTAAATTTAACTGCATTTTTAAAAAAAGAGTTCAAGTTCCATCCATGCAGTTGCAAAGGGTATGAGCTCCTTCTTTCTTTCTGCTGCATAGAATTACATTGGAACTTGAGAGCATCATGTTAAGCGAAGTAAGCCAGGCAGTGAAAGACAAATACCATATGATCTCACCTTCAACAGGAAGCTAATCAACAAAACAAACAAACAAGCATAATATAACCAAAGACACAGAAATTGAGAACAGGCTGAAAGTCACCAGAGGGGACAGGGGAGGGAATTTCAAGGGAAAAGGGGAAGAAACAAGTATAAAGGACACATGGACAAAAACTATGGGGGTTGGAAATGGGAGGGAGGAGGGGATGGCTAGGGTGGTGGGTTCGGGTGAGAATAAAAGACAGAAAACTGTACAAGATCAACAATTAAAATAAAAATTAAAAAAAAAAAAAGAGTTCAGAGCCCTCAGCTAGAATGAAGAGCCATCTGTGATCCTGTCATACCTCTCTCCAGCCTTGTCTCCCTCACTCTGCATCCCAATCACGCTAAATTATATACACTGGTGCCCAGAAATTCCATACTTCCATTGCCCCAAGCTTTGTGCATGCTGTTCTCTTTGCTTGGAATTCCCTCTCCCTCCTTGCCAACTGGAAAACTTTTGTTCTTTTTGATGCCATTCAGTTATCACTCCTTCCAGAGCCTTCTCTGATCTCCCTAACTAATCTTTCTGTCCCTCCTCTGAGGTCCCACTAACATGAATTTTAATCTTGTTATCTTGGTATAGGCTGAGTGCTTAAGAGCCTGCGTGTAAATTCCAGCTCACTCTAGCTCTGTGACCTCAGGTATGTTACTTAACCTGAGCTTCAGTATCATCTGTAAAGTGGGACTGATAATAGCACCTGCCTCATCGGATGCTTCTGTTGTGAAGAGTGGGTGAGAAAATGCATGTAAATGTCATCACACTATGAATGCTCTATAGTAGATGTTTATTAAACTTATCTACATCAGCAGTAGACAGTATGATGTCTAAGAAGGCAGGAACCATAGTGTATTCAACTCTGAACCATAGCACCTAAAACAGTGCCTGGCTTATAATTAGGTATTAAATTACCTTTTGTTTTAATTCCGGTGAATGAACATCATGAATAAAATCTTTCCATTTGATGTATCAGAACTTTACTATGATGTTCATTGCAGCTTTTGTTTGGAGAGTAAAACACTAAAAACCAGTGGAAGACTAGCAATAAACTATGGTGCCACATTACTATAGAATACTTTACAGTGATTAAAAACAATGAGGTCACTCCATATATGATGACATAGGAAATTATCCAGGACATAGTCTGTGAAAAAACAAGTTTATGTCAGCAGGTGTAGTATGATACCATTTGCATGTATGTGGGCACATTTACGTATGTGTGTTCATTTAAAGGATATTTATATATGGAAAATGATTTGAAAGCCCCATGAGCAACTGTGGATAGTGGCTATCTATAGAAGAAGGGGTAGGGAAAAACTAGTTCAAAAGAATATAAGCACACCTATGTTCATTGCACTGTTATTTACAATAGCCAAGATTTAGAAGATGCCCAAGTGTCCATCAATAGATGAATGAATAAAACAACTATGGCGTATTTACTACTTGGCCATAAAAAGAAGGAAATTTTACCTTTTGTGACAGCATGGATGGACCTGGAGAAAATCACGCAAAGTGAAATAAGCCAGTCAGACAAAGAAAAATACCATATGATTTCATTTGTATGTGGAATCTAATGAACAAACTGAACTAACATGGAAAATAGAGGCAAACTCATAGATAGAGAGCAAGCTGATAGCTCTGGTGGTATGGTTGGGGGGTAGAGGGTTTGAGCAAAAAGGAAAAAGGACTCATGGACGTGGACAACAGTGTGGTGATTGTGGGGAAAGATGGGGGATGGGTGGAGCTAGGAGAGGGTATACAAGGGATAAATAGTAATGGAAAAATACAATAAAAAGTAAAGAAAAAAGATATGATCAACATATAAGTTTAGTTAATTTGATACATTTATCTATTGCAGTATATCACTACTGCATTAGCTAACATCTCTATCATGCCATGCAATTATTATTTCTTTTTTGTAGTGAAAACAATTAAGATCTAGTCTCCTAGCAACTTTGAAGTCTTGACTTCAGAGTTCTTGACTATAGTCACTATGCTGTGATTTGCATTTTATCTCTAGGATTTACTTATTACCTAATTTCAAGTCTATGCCCTTAACATCTCCTTAGCTGTGTACAAATAAAGCTTCATTTACAAAACCAGGCAGCCAGCTTAATTTGGCTGTAGTTTGCTGGGCCCTGACTCTTACCGGTACAACCATTATGGTATATCCTGCTACTGTCTTCTGAGACAGTGTCATGTCTAATGCAGCTTTTATCTAACTCAGTTTTTTTTATATTAAAGATATGGCAAAAGAATGCACATCCTGATTTCTCACAAGTTTTGGGAAAGGCCACTGAAAAGAAATGACCTCATGTTGACTGACGAGCTGGGTCCAGGTAATAGAAGGTACCTTACCTCTCCCCTGTACTTGGAATGTATGTTCTCACTTGTCACACAGTGGGAACTGTTTTTGAAGATGCAGCCTTAAGAGAGTAAGGTATTGCTGAACTGGACAATACATGCTACTGAACCCCATTAAGGCCTCTGCAAAAACTTTAAGATACTGGTGGGTGTGAAACTCTCCTCATGTTGTGGCTGCCCAAGGCATCATCCTGTGTAACATTTCTTGCTTATTAACCCTGCCACCTACCAGTCTGGAGTGGCCTGCCTTTCTTTGGTCTCTCCTTGCCCTCTGTAACAATGAAGGCCAGTTTTTAAACAAATAGAGGGATGGAAAAGTCTGCTTTGGCTTCTGGGTTTGCTAGCAATCCTTGACATTCTTCTGTTCCCATACTCCTTATGTCTGTGTATCTTCTTAGAAGGGCACCAGTGAGTGACTGGATACAGGACCCACCCTAATGCAGCACAACTTCATCTTAATTTATATCTTCAAAATCCCTATTTCCAAACAAGGTTGCATAGGTATTGGTGTTTAGGACTTGACCCTATCTTTATGGGAGACAAAATTCAACCCTTTACAGGAGGAAAAGAAGATCAATGTTGTATGAATGGTTTCATTTTACATCATAAATCAGGGTGTAGGGTAAGTGAAGGTAGTTTGGCTTCCTCACCCAGGTGTCTGGGCAACTAAGGGAACCAATGGTCCCATAGCCTTGCAGGGGCCTGATAACCAGTGTTCTCATAGCCTTGAGACTGAGTTTGATAAACTGTTCCCATAACGTGAAGTGAGCTTGCATGTGCAAAATTATGTCATGTTATATAATGTTCTGGCATTTTTCTGGCTTTGTTCCCCTCTAGTACTTAAACAAGTAGGGGCTTCTCACTAGCTAGACAGACAGCTTGCAGTGTGCATGGCTTGCCTACCTGTGGATAAAGGTATGTCAAGCATCCCTGCAGCTCCGTGCATTTTCTTTCATCTCTCAGAAGCAAGAGTGGATCTGCCTGACCTTGATCAGCTACAACACACAGGGCCATAGAGGACTGTGAGCAGTGATTAATTCCCAATATGTAGAAAGCCACCTATCAAGAAAAAGATAACTGGGGTTCCTGGTTAAGAAATTGGGTGGTAAAAGAAAAATACAACATGATCTCACCTATAAGTGGAACCTAATCAACAAAACAAACAAGCAAGCAAAATACAACAAGAGACACTGAAATAAAAGAACAAACTGACAGTAACTAGAGAGGAGTGGGGAGAGAGATAATAGGGGAAAATAGGGGAAAGCCACCAAGGAACATGTATAAAGGACACATGGACAAAGCTAAAGGGGTTAGGTTCGAGGGTGGGAGGTGGGAATGGTTGGGGCAGGTCAGGGCGGTTGTAGTGGGGTGAAAATGGAGACAATTATATTTGAAAAACAATTAAAAAAGAAACTGGGTGGATGGTGGTGCCATTTGTAAAGTTCTCTCTTTCAAAGTGATCTTTAAAATAGGTGGATTCTACCTTCCCCCAATTAATTCTCCACGGAACCCTCTTGTCTTTGTCCACTCTCACCAGCCTGGTCCAGGTTTGTATCACTTTTGATTGCACTACTGTAATCAACTCCTCACCCATTTCCCTATAGCCACTTTTGCTTACTTACAATTCATTCTGCATTTAACAGAGAGATCTTTATAAAATGTGAAATTGACCGTTTTTTAATTCTAACTAAATCCTCCAATAATTTTTCCTTTTGTACTTAGAATGAAATCCACACTATTCACCAAGGCTTGAATCCAGGCTCTGTCACTTGTTAGCTTATATAGTGGGGAAGTTATATACCTGGGGAAGTTACTTGATCACTCTGATCTTCACCTTCCCTTTTCATACCTAAGGCAAGAGTTCTTGAGAGGGTTAAATGAGCTAATAAGTTAATGGTGTAGAAGGGCTGGATAAGAACTTGACAAATATAATTATTTTTGTTGTCTCTGCCAACAAATATTTACTGAGCATTTTACATCTTCAAGACCCTGGGTTTGGGGTCATCACAAGCATTGAAGGCAATAGCCATTCCAACTTACAATGGTATCTCCCAATATTCAGCCTGCTGCTTGGTTCATTGAGGATGCTCAGTAAATATTTGCAGAGTGAATGAAATGGCAACTGATGGTTGCTGGTACCAGTTCAATGCTAACAGGAGCCCCCAACTTGGGATGTGGTGAAGAAGGAAACTTTATTCAGTGTAAGAAAACTCACTTGTGATATAATGTGGCTGTGAAAACATGACTCTGAGGCAGCACCGGAGCCAGGCCCCTCTCCAGCTAGATGGCTCTGCTCTGTATCAGTCTGCTTTGTGCTCTGCTGGCCTGCACTGCTCTGCTCTGGTGAGACATCTTCAGCGTTTCATCTCAGCCAGAGAAATGCAGTCTTTAGTTTTTAGTGAAAAGGGAGAGTGCGCTGCTAGAGCCAAGGAGGAGCTGCCTCATATAGAAAGTATTTCCTACCTCTGATTCCTAATTGGTCTCCCCTTATGAATGTGAGAATTGCAAATCTTTGCAGTTTGATTGGTCTAAAAGGCACTGTCCTGATTGGTCAGAATGAAGCTGCTGTAATTAGTTGGTGAAGATGTTGATAGAAGGGGCATACTGGTGCGCAGCTTTAATTAGATGGGAGAAAGTCTCAGTTCTATTGGTTGAAATAGGATTCCAGGAACTCCTTTATAAAGGCTGGCTCAAATGGCAGAAACACAGAGCAGGCACACAGTTTATTGCAGAGTCAGGATTGTCTGTGCAGGATTCTCCCTAAAGTGCAGTTTGCATGAGAGTTCCCTGTGTAGAAATGGTGGTTAGGCTCTGTTTTTTTTGTTTTGTTTTGTTTTGTTTTGGTTGTTGTTGTTGTTGTCATTTATTTTTTTATAATTTAAATTCAGTTAGCCACCAGGAGTCCTTCTAGTAGGTGTCTTCTTTCTCAGAGTCCCTAAAGGCAGTCTCAAACTACCTCTCATAGAATTTTTGGTGCTGATCTTCCCCCTTGCTCTGGGCTTAGGAACCTTGGAACATCTGTAAACCTTCTATATTGACCTCAGTTTATTTGAACCTAGATGAATGCTGTGGTTTATGAGACATTGCTTGTCACCCCTTTACACAATCAACTGAAAGGCTACCTCAGGACTTTTTTTTTTTTTTAAGATTTTTTTTTATTTATTTATCTTTAGAGGGGAAGGGTAGAAGAGAGGGAGAGGGAGAGAAATATCAATGTACGGTTGCCTTTCGTGTGTCCCCTGCTGGGAACTGGCCTGCAACCCAGGCATGTGCCCTGACTGGGAATCGAACCGCGATCCTCTGGTTCGCAGGCCCGCGCTCAATCCACTGAGCTACACCAGCCAGGGCTACCTCAGGACTTTTGAACTTGCTGTTTCCTCTAGCTGGAATACACTAGCCTTCATCTTCTCATAGTTGCCACACATTCTCCTTCAAGTGCCTCAGAGATTTCCCTAACCAGCTTGGCTAACATGGGGCTCTCCACTCTCAGCTCCTCTTCTATCCTGTCACCCCATCATTTCCTTCAAAATACTTGTGCTAAATTTATCTAATTGGTTTCTTTCTCTCCACTACAATACAGGATCTGTGAGGGGTTTCCAAAGACATTGTACTAAGTGGTTTACCCATGTCTTCTGAGCTGGAACTATACCTGACATATGTTAAGAACTCAAGAAATGTTTGCTCATTGAATAAGCAAGTATTTTTAATTATAGTGGCTACAGTTTATCAGGTATATACTATGTGTCAGGTATTGGCTAAGTACTGTAGATATATCATCCTGTGCAGTCCAGCAAATGTTCCCATCTTGAGTTTTACAGCTGAGGAAACTGGTTCTCACAACTAGTGATATTAGAGCTTGACTTTGGGCCTGGCTTCTGCCTTTCAAAATTCTCTGCTCTCCAGGACTTGGCTATTGTAAATAGCACTGATATGAACATAGGGTGCACATGTTCTTTTGAATTGGTGATTTGGGATCCTTAGTGTATTGACTGCGGGAGCAGGGGAGTGGGATGCATGGAAGAGAGCAAAGGAAAAAAATTTGGGACAACAGTAATAGAATAACAATAAAAATAAAAAAATCCTCTGCTGTCAGCACCGTGTTGTGTATTCTGCCTCCCAGGGCTTCTTTCCCTGCCTTTAGTCCCTGGGGGTCCTTAAGAAGGGGATCAAAATTCCAGACTGCCTCCAGCCTTGCACAGGAAACTCCTTTTCCAGGGTGGGAGCAGCAATTGGCAGGGTCACCCAGGGATCTGACAGGTTTGGCTACGTCTCAGGTCCTAGAGCTCCCACATGTGCACACTGCCTTTGCCAGTGCTGCCTGCATGACAGCCTTGTCATCACATAGCGCTGGACCACAGGTGCTCTGCACCAGACCCTCTTCCAGGAAGAAAATGCAATTAGGGCTGCACAGCTGGCAGATTTCATGTCCATTTTTGTTCTGGGAGAGGAATCAAAGGGCAGAGCATGGCGGCTGTGAGTGCTTGTGTGTGACTGTGTATACATGTGTATATGTGTGTACACATGTCTTGGATTAACTCCTAAAAGATTCACAGGGGATTGTTAAGAAGGGCACAACTAATGCTTTTCATTCCTGACAGTGACTTTCACTTCCTCCTTCAGTAATAATAGTTACATTTCTGGAGGACTTCCCTGTGTCAAGTAGTATATTGAATATTTTATGTGTATAATGTCATTTAAAACTCCTAACCATGCTATTAGGTTAGTCAATTTCATGTTACAAATGAGAAAACAGACTCAGAGAAGTCTAGTCCACCAGCCTGTGCTTGTCTGAGACAGGAATGGCACCCACCTATCTAATGCAGGGTCCCACCTTTTCAATACCCTTGATATTGTTGGTTGATTTTTAAGAAAACAGATTAAAAACCTCTCTGACATCACAGGAAATAGATTCTTCTCTGCCAACATTGTTCCTTGCATTTCATTTTTTATTCATATTTTTTGTTGTTCAGTTACAGTTGTCCTGCCTTTTTCCCCATTGCTCTTCCCTGCCTTGTCCCCTCCCCCACTCCCACGGTCAATCCCCCCATTGTCCATGCTCATGAGTCCTCTATTCATGTTCATTGACTACCCCTTCCCTTTCTTTCCCCCATTAACACCTCTCCCCTCCTCTCTCTTGTGACTATTACTCATAGTAGGCAAAGTGATGCTGCAGTAAAAAAATCACCAAAATATAGTTACTTTAACAGAAATTTATTATCACTTATTTAAAATTCACTGTGGTTTGGGTGACTGACCTGCATGTATTGGCTTGGCCCAGATTCTTTAAACAATAGCTTGGCAGGGAAAGAGAGCACTTAGTGAGTTTTAATGACAAACATATAGTGAGTCTTAAATGCAAAGAAATTATTTATGTCACTGGCGCTTATATCCCATTGATTGAAGAAAGTCATTAGTCTATGCCTCATCTTTAGAGGGTAACTTTCCAGAAAGAGAAGAGAGCCGAAATCTTAGTGATTCCTAATAATTGCCCCTCCCCACAATTGTCTCTTCTCCTTTATACATTTTGTGTCTGAGAGAATTTTCTCAAACACCTTTCAAGTCTATCCAGCTTTTTGGGTGTCATGTTGTTAATCACAATCAAGTAAGGGGACACATAGACCTGGATAAGGGTCTTGGCTCCACTATTCTCTTTATTAGCTGATTTTGAGCAAGATACTTGGCCTCTCTGAGTTTTAGTTATTTTACTTATAAAATTAGATTGCTGAGAGGTTCTTCCAGGAGGAATAATGAGGATTACATGAGTTAATCTATAAAGCTCCAGCATTATGCCTGATGCTCAGCAAGACTAGTGATAGTAGCAAAAACTAACATGATTAGTATCTACTGAGTCCTTATGGTATATTCTCAATAAAAGCTACCTATTAGAATAATTTTGACTATTCCAACTTTTAAATTATATTGTGGTCATTTATGAATGCTTATCTTTCTATTTATCCATCAATTCATTCATTAATTTATTGAAAAGGTATCCATTGAGAGTTACTGAGCTATGTACTGTCTTATCAGTTGGTGAAACTTTGGAAAAGGTGTTAGACATCATGTCTACCCTCATAGAGATTAGTTTTTGTCTTCCTTCTATCTTCTTCTCCCTTTTGTGTTTCTGTCTCTCTGTTCTCTTTCTCTACCTACCCCTTTTCTTTCTCTCTTACTCAAGGTTCATCTTCATTAGACAGTTACAGATTTTCACTGTCTGCTATGTGCCAGGGCATGGGAGCAGTGTAGTGAACAAAACAAGCACCACTCCAGTTGTTACTGGACAGGGGTCTGGCCCTCAGTGGGTTTGCCTAAGATCAGCTATATTGTGTGGGTTCTTGACTTTGTGTAGGAAAGATTTCACAACACAAATCCAGGTGACTATGAGGCTGTGTTTATCAAAGCTGGAGACAGTAAAACAAGGAAGGGCTTAGCATTGAAGAAGCAACAGGAGAGGCTAAGCTTGGCTGCCTTAGCTCATGGGGAAGTCAGAGAAAGGAGTGCTTTGGGGACAGGTTCAATGTATCAACCTGGGACCAGCTGCCAGATGCCCATTGCCTAGAGACACGTGCCTGTGAGAGAAGTTTGTGTGTGTGGGGGTGGGGGAGAGGGTATGGCATTGGCTGCTACCTAGGGGAAGAGCACGTGTGCTGAGGCTTTTATCTCTTTATTGATGGAGGGATTCTTAGGGGAAGTCTCAGGGGAGAGTTTCACTAGAATATTCATCAGGTCTCTAGGCATGCCATTTCAGGGTCATTGTTTCCACTGATTGGTTAGTGACTGGGCATATAAGAAGACGTAAGATGCCCAAAAGATATATGAAGAAATGCTCAACTTTACTAGCTATTTAGAAAAAGCAAATGAAAACTACAATAAGATACCACTTCACACTTGTTAGAATGGCTATTATCAACAAGACAAGTAATAACAAGAGTTAGAGAAGTTGTGGAGAAAAAAGTTACCCTCATTCACCACTAGTAGGAATACTATTCAGCCATAAGAAAAGATGAAATACTGCCATTTATGACAGCATGGATGGATCTTGAGAATACGGTGGTTAGCAAAATAAGTCAGACAGGAAAAAGTAAAGAACAATATGATCCCATTCATGTGTGATATAAAACTGAAAGCAAAAATGAACAAACAAGAGAAACAAAAACTCACAGACACAGACAACAGTATGGTGGTTACCAGAGAAAAAAAGGAGGTGGGTGGTAGCAAGGAGTAAGGGGGGGTCAAATATATGATGATCAAAGAGATTTGACTTTGGATGGTGGGAACACAATCCAATATACAGATGATGTATCATAGAATTATACATTTGAAACCTATATAATTTTATTAACTAATGTCCCAATAAATTTTCTTTAAAATGACTCTCCTTACATATACTTTAAAATGAAAATTTATATAAACAAACCATGGTGGGTCCCAGACTCAGAGCTTCAGTAGTATTTGATTAGAACTTAATTTTGTGGGTTTGGTTTCCTCTTCTTTATTTCCATGGCCATCTCCTAGTCCATGGTTTGTTGAAGAAAAAAATGGCACATTTTAGAGAGGGGGTGTAGATATGCCAGCTCCAGATGGAGACTTTTAAAGGAGGTTATTAGAAAAGCACATAAAGAACAGAGAAGAAAAGTACTGTCCCACTATGTGAATTAACATTATTTAATTTCATATCTGAGCACCACATAAAACCAATTTCCACTCTCATCAGTAATAATCACACCTCATTTTAGGAAGCCTCCATGATTCCTAAGGGTCCTTCTTGCTCAGACATTTCAGGATTCTTGAATACTTAGATGAACTACCTGTTTTAATCCTTTAACCCCTGGTAAGGCAGGTGGCATTGTTTCATTTTTAAAATGAGTTAATTAAGGCCTTCATGTGGTTGGTCTCCAGGCCTTCCATGTTCTTGCTTAGCTTTCATGTCCATTGTCCATAATGACAATTTAGAAACTTTTCCATCTTCATGCTTCCTGTAATCTACCATCCTCTTACCAGATACTCATGGAAGTCGCCAGTCAAAGGGGAGTTCCTCTTTTTGAACCTAGCCTCTTCTCCTTCTCTTTCTTGTGGTCCAAGGGGCACCTTACCTGTTCTCTAGAATCACCCCTTCTCTGTTCTCAGGGTCTTTGTTATATCATGTATCTCTAATCTTTCCACATTTTCAACTTCTCTACTGTATTGATGCCCTCCCACCGACATTTACTAGAATATATAAAAAATTGTTTTACATAAATTCACAATTTATTGGGCAATAAACAAGACTCCAAGGAAACAAGATTATTTGCCAAAATATCTTCTATATTTTTTGATGGCGATGATCTATCTCTGACAAATAGTTTGATTGGCTAGAGAAGGGTATTGACAAACTACAACCCATGGACCAAATGTAGCCCCTGTTTGCTTTTGCAAACAAAGTTTTATTGGAACACAGCCATGCCCATTCACCTATGAATTGTCTATGGCTGATATTATACTACAGTGACAGAGCTGAGTAATTGTGACAGAGATTGTATAGTCCTCAAGTAAAGATTATTTATCATTTGGTCCTTTGCAGAAGGAGTTTGCTGACTCCCATGCTGGAGAAAAACCAATGTATATTTAAAGGTGAATAATTAAATTATTTAATTTTAAAATTACTTTATTATTGTTCAATTACAGTTGTTTGCATTTTTCCTCCACCACTTCCTCCTGCCCCAGCCAATCCCACCTCCTTCCCTTGCCTCCAACTTCCCCCTTGGTTTTGTCCATCTTTCCTTTATAGTAGTTCCTGAAAACCCTTCTCCCCACTGTCCCCTCCCCTCGCTCCCCTCTGGCTATTGTTAGATTGTTCTTCATTTCAATGTCTCTGGTTATATTTTGTTAGCTTTTTTGCTTTTGTTAATTATGTTCCAGTTAAAAGTGAGATCATACACTTTTGTCCCTCTCAAGGTGAAGAATTTATAATTGGCTGCTTCAAATTTGCCCTGTTCAGAACTATTGCCTAAATAGAAATGTGGCCATGGACCAGAACAAACCATCTTTTAATGATTCAAGGTTTGTATTATACACCAGATGTGGCAAATTTGACCCATGTGACTTAGATTTTTATCTGAATTAAAAGATCTTGGTAAACTGGTGCATTGTCTTATCAGAGTACTAAGTGTTCTGAAGAGAAAAGCTGGGTGAAATGATATTTCATAACAGCATATCTCTATACTCAGCACAATAATCACAGCATAGTCATGTGGCACAATGTCTAAGTGAAAATGCAATGCCTCAACACTATTTATCCATACCTCAAGCACAACTTTCCCTCCATAACACATGCATTTACTCATGCCTTTTACCTGGAGGAAACACATGCACTCAAATCACAAACTGATCATCAGACATTCTGGATACTGTGATTAGCCAATGCGAGATGAAACAGATAGTCAAAGCTATAGTCATCATGTCTCATAGTTTTTTGTTTTTGTTTTTGTTTTTCCCGTGAGTCCCCAAAGCTGAGGGATATTGGGGCAAAAGATCTTTATATTCTCAAGTGAGGTGTTAGATTCTTTTGCTAGGACTTTGGCAGGCCCCCAAATTGGATTCCCTAGCTTTAGTCTGTTCCTAATCTGTAGACTAAAGGAGAAGGGTAAAGATTATTTAGACGCTAAAGAGAGTAGAGGGTAAATAAGTGAAAGAGTGAAAGTAAAGTGTGCTCATGTCTTCAAGCACGTGTGCTTTAGGAAAAAAATTCCATGTATGTAGAATTGCTTGTAAGGTAATGCACCACCAATTTTTCTATATGTGGCCCAAGGTATATTTAAAGTGGCTATATCCATTTTCACTCTTACCTTGTCCTTTCCATATCCACCAAACACTTAATTTCCTTTAATTATTATCAATCTATAGGTGTGAACATTACTGATGTTTTAATGTCCACATTCCTGATTTTTAGTGACAAAGGACATGCTTTCTACTTTTATTAGTTATCCAGGCTTCCTCTTATATGAACTGCCTATTTACAGTCAGAAACTTCATCCATTTTTCCCCCAAATATGTGCCAAGGTAACTTATGGCAGACTCTGGCCCACAGACTCCACATGTTGTGACTAAAGACGAAAACAAATGCACAGGCTGCAGCAATCCTGTGGGGAAAAAGGGATGGCATGGCCACTCTCTCAAGAGGGGAGAGCTCCCAGACCCTTGCCTGGACAGGCTTTTATTGTTTTTCTTGGGTCTTACGTCAAAGAAGAATTTATTTTTCTATTACATAGACTATTATTGCCTACATTTTATGTACAATCAAGGAAATGAAAATAATCGCAGAAGGGAAAGGTGGTGAGCTGATTAGCTCCATCCTTGGAAAAATTTACACAGGATTTGGAAACTGAGGGGGACCCTGTCCTGGGTGCCAGATGTGGGGGGGCTCCGCCCGCAGAGCCCCATCCCTCTGTCACAGATGAAAATAAAAACTACCAAGACATCTTCTGCTTGGGGAGGAAAGGGGTCAAACTCTCAGAGGAGAATGACCTAGAGCCCCATCCTCACTAGGCTTTTATTGGGCTCAAATACATGGGAATACAGGTATGTCAGGCAACAAGGATCAAACAATGGTTAACATTTCAAAGCAATCTGAGGGCTTAATCTGAGCCAGTGTTTGTCAGGAAAGGGGGTTGGCAGACTTTGGGAGACATGCTCATTTCCTCCTGGGACACTTGTCACCTCAGGAAGAGCACTCTTAGCAAAGCAGGTTTCACAGGACTTTAGGAATTCTTTCTTATGCCCAATTACCCAGGGAGCCGTCCTGGCCAGGACAGGGCTGCACCGCTCACACCCACAGTTTCAGGCTTTAAGGCAATTAGGAAGCAGGAGACATCTCCCAGATGGAAATGAGGACTCGGGCTATGTCAGAATAGCCGGGGGGCGAGGGTCCATCACATCCTCTTTGCTGCAACCCCCCGAGTCCTTCCATGAGGCCTCCCAAGTGGTTGCGTCTGGCTTAGGTTGCCCCTCCCATGAGGAGTCTTACCCGTCATTGACTGCCAACCAAGCTATGGGGCCAGAGATGGGTAAGGCAGAAGCAGTGCTCCTGCCAGGGAGATAAGCTTAATCTCCTTAGTAGGTCACATCCTTGTGACAGAACAGACCCAGATGAAGTGGGTCCCTTGGGCTCTTACACAGCCCACCATGGGGTGAGGGTTACAACTCCTGAAACCAGGCTGAACGGTCCGCAACAGGAAACTACCTTAAAGACAGGCAATAAACATCTACTGTCTCAGACCAGGGTGGGGGAGTTTTAGCAAGAGCCAGCCATAACAGTCTGTATGCATTTTCTAGGCCTGATTCCCACGGGAAAACCTGGTTTGAGGGTCTGGTTCCTGCCCACCACATTGCTTCTGTAGGTTTTCCATACAGAGCTGAGTCACATTTGCCAGACCAAACAAACCGGTTCCCTACAGTAACTTGACCTAGAAGAGAGATGATTTCCTGCCTCTAGTTGCAATGTGGTCCTGTTCTAGCACTGCACTATCTTGAGCTTTGATCTGGTAACCAAGACCCAAGACCTCTACTAGCTTCTTCTTGGCCTTGTTATGTTGGCCTCTATCAGTAGTGATGACAGTGAGGTCCTCTGAAGTTCTTCATGATTGGGAGACATCAACAAGGAGGACCTATGACCAGAGAGGAAGAATCAGGAGGACTCCTTCTGAAGACAATAGCTGGCAGACTGAGGACATCTGAGATAACTTCAGGGCCTCCCAGAAATATTGATGTAGGGAACTGTGAACACACAAAGGCAAGATATTAACATTTGGGGACATTATAATTAACAGGACATTTTTAATGTAGCTCTTTGTGTGTCCACAGTATGTAGACACAGGGAAATATTTGGATTATTACACATTTTAGTCTTTTCTAGACTGTGAGATAGTATGGTATCAGTTAAATCCTTTTATAATGCGAGTAGCATATGTATAAACCAAAAGGAGAAGTTAGTCTCCCAAAGATACTACTGCTTTCCCAGGCAGGGTATCTCTCATCATACGGTCTGATCTTATTTTCTATTTGGGATGGGATTCCCATTTCTGAGGTTGTACTGTCCTTGGTTGGGGGTACATTACTGTTTAAGATTTCAGTTCAACTGAGAAAATATAAAATATTTAAACAGGACTTTGCTAAAGGTCTGGTACTATAGCAGGAAACCAGCAAAGAGAACTTCAAGGAAATAGTCAAAACTGAAGTAGACCTGTCTAATTAAGGGGGTCTCAAGAAAAAATGCTTATCCCAGTCCTTTTTCTTCTGACCTCAAGCCACACATTTAGTATCTTCTCTCCAGGAAAATTATTGTAGACATACAGACTGTTCAAGTCAAGACAAAAAGAAGCTGAGCTCTTCTCTCCTATATTTCTATATTCATTTCATTTGCCATGTCTGGTGACCTGCTTCTCCTACTGATGACAGATGCTATGATGATATCATTCTTGGGGAAGTTCCTATCTTTCCCCCTCATGTTTGTGGCTTTTTCTTTGCAGACTTCACTGGAACAATGATATCAGAGAACATCACCATGCCCCAGAAATCAGGTACACTAAGAGGCATACACATTTAGAGCAACAGGTAGTCATTTTTGAAAGCCTCTTAGAAATCAGATATTTATAAGATTAATTTATAATAACAAGAAGTTCTCGTTATAGCTGAGGATGTTCGTGTCCTCTCTCAGACCCTAGTTACATACTTGACATTGTGAAGATAAGTCACCTGTTTTAACCCTTCCCCCACCAGCAGGACCATTTTCACTTTTCTTAGCTCTGGAGCCAGTGACAGCAATCCTAATTAGATGGGTCAGTGGCCTTTGTGCAGCTGCCATCATACAACCCTGAAGGCTCTTCCAGAGATGAGCAGTGGGTTCAAACTGTTTGATAGAAGAGAAGATATTAGAGTAAAACTGGAGGCCACATTTTATGGTATTGAAATTGAGTATGGAATGACTGATGGACTGCCTCCAATCTTCCAAATCCTTGATTCTCTGTCTTCTTCTGGGACTGTCACTGGATGAATGTAAGGAATTATATGCTTTAACTACTTTGAAAAAGAGAGAGAGCTGGAACATGACATGGCTAACCCCTTTATTCCTGGTAGGGGCCTCATCATCTTTCTTAGAGAGAAAACATATGCAATGTTTCCCTTCCCTTGTCACAGAGAGATAATAATATAGTATACTAATAAGGCAAATATTTTTCAGACACTTTAAGATATTATAAATAATTCCCACAGCCCCATTTTAAAGTCAGCACTATTGTTATTTCTATGTTACAGATGGTACAACAGTAGCTCACCTGAAAAGTGGTGAAGTCAGGATCTGTTGAGCCCAGCTCAACATGACCCACAGCCTTGTATACCAGAAGCCTGCCTGTGGTAGTTGTACTGCTGTGAAGGTGTCTAATTTGGTCACCACATTTGCTCACTCCTAGAAGTGCTGTTTGTCATCCTTATTTTAATCAAAGTCAATTAAAATTGTTTTTCATTTTAGAGCTTTTAGAGAACTGTGTGCCACCCAGGAACCTCTGACCCTGAAGATAGAAATATGCCTTTGGAGTCACCCAATAGCCTTAATGTGAGGGCAATGAGGCACCAGAAATATCTGAACAATCTTTCCCTGCCTTTTTTTCTAAGCATTTTAACATTACAGCACATCTGACTATTTCCTTATGGGTTGTGAAATTCCTTGAGCCACATTTGTAGAATTCCCTAAATCATGAAAAGGTGAGTGTAGGAGAAATCACTTTCTCTTTCAAATAGTTCTACCTTAGCCCATCATTGAGGGATTCCTGATCTTTCTGTAGTATTTGGAAGGTAACTTCTTTCAACCTCTTTTGCTTCATCCTCAGTGGGAAAGGAAGGCACTGACTAATATGTGATATTGGGAGAAGAAACACAATATATATAAATGAGCCTCTTTCCCTTTCAATTTCTCAGACTAGTCTGCCCCCAGGATGGAGGAATATTTCCTATGATCCATTTTCCATATAGGAAAACTAAGTTGTGGCAAGAAGTCAATCTCTGATTGTCCTCCCAAAGGGCTCTATTTGAGGGAGAGAAATTATGCTTGCAACTCTCTGGGTACTACATTCCACACAGTTTCAGACTGTCTCATGGGTGTTTGAGTCAAGATCTAAACTGTTTGGGTGGTTAGTCCATTAGTCCTAGGTTCAACCATGGTTCTTCAACATACCCCTCCAGTTTTAGAGATGATTACTGGACCTACACTTATCCATTTCTTCAGTGCATTTCTCAACTGATTCCAAACAGAATGAGGAGATAAATGAGTATGATTTGTCACCCCCCACTTAATCCTGAACAGTGAGAAGTGCACACATTGTGAAATTCAATTAATTATGTGGAGTTTGTATCAGTGAAATGGCCAAATGACAGATTATTTGGGAAAGAAGTGTTAAAATTTCCCAGTTATTAATCCAACCAAGTGTTACCAAGTAGATAAATGGTTCTGGATCATGCCTGTGTATCAAATCACCTAGGAATATTTCAGAACATTCTGATGCCTCAGACCATTCCAAGAGGTTCTGAATGAATTCATCTGGGATTAGAGTATGGAAATAGTTAAAAAAAACTGCAGGTGAGTCTCAAGAGCAGCAAGGTCTGGGAATCACTAAAATAAAGAAGATGCCGAAGCATCCTTATTGAATAGATCAATGTTTCCCCAAGTGTAGCATTTTTTCTTTTTAAAATTTTATTTTTATGTTACAGGTCTTAAAAAACATTATTTAAATAATGGCTTATTTTTTTTTTAAGATTTTATTTATTTAGCTTTAGAAGGGAAGGGAAGGAGAGAGGGAGAGGGAGAGAAATATCAATGTATAGTTGCCTTTCATGCGTCCCCTAACAGGAACTGGCCTGCAACCCAGGCACGTGCCCATACTGGGACTCGAACTGTGATCCTGTGGTTCGTAGGACCATGCTCAATCCACTGAGCTACACCAGCCAGGGCTTAAAAAACATTTTTATTAACTTGATTAGGGTGACATTGTTTAATAAAATTATATAGGTTTCAAGTGTATAATTATAGAATACATCATATGTATATTGAATTATGTATTCACCACCCCAAGTCAATTTACTTCCACCACCATTTATCCCCCTTATATCCTCTTATATCTCCCCCCACCCTTCTTTGCCGCTGTTGTTTATGTCTCTGAGTTTTTTTTTCTTAATCCCTTCACCTTTTCCAGCCAGTTCTACAACCCCTCTTTGCTCCGACAGCTGTCAGTCTGTTCTCCATGAGTCTGTTTCTATTTTGTTTATTAGTTAATATTGTTCATTAGATTCCACATATGAGTGAAACCAAAGTAAAGCATTTGTAACAGAAAGAATGTGTGAATGGTTTAGATAGCACAAAGCATGGCTTACATAACACTGAAGCACATTGTAAAAAATAGCTTTCCCTTTCAAATTTGTTATCAATCTATCTGCTTAAGTTAAGGAGAAAGTCTCAACATGTTGGTAGTAGACCCTTGACACCTAAACTTTTGTTTAACAAAGAGAATACAGTAGTCTCCTCTTATGTATTGGGGATGTATTCCAAGACTCTCCAGTGGATGCCTGAAACTGCAGATAGTACTGATCCCTATATATACCATGTTTTTTTTCCTATATACTCACAGCCTTTCTCTTATAGGAAGCACGTTATGGCTTCTCTTAGGCATATTCAAATTGCCAGCATCACTACTCTTGTGTTTTGGGGTAATTATAAAGTAAAGTAAGGGTAATTTGAACACAAGCACTGCACTATCTTGAACTTTGATCTTATAACCAAGACCCAACCAAGACCACTACTGCTTAAGTAAGGAGGGGGTGGTTGGGAACATCTATAATGTGGATATCCTGTAGAAAGGGACTATTCACATCCCAGGGGGGAGCAGAGCAGTATGAGATTTCATCACACTACTCAGAATGACACACAGTTTCAAACTTATGAATTGTTTATTTCTGGAATTTTCCATTAGTGTTTTTGGACTGCAGTTGACTGTAACTGAGACTGAGGAAAACAAAAGCATGAATCAAAGGGGAAAACTGTAGATATCAGTTTCAGACACCACATAAAGTAAGAATTATTGATAATCTTTGGTGTTTTTAAATGTTTTCTATTTATGGCAGATGATACTAGTTTTTTATTTATGATGGTGATATAAAGATTTTTACTTTTTAAAAAATTCGTAGTTCTCCATTTTGGTGCCCATTGGAAAAATCAGGGGAACTTTAAAAAATATTGGTCCCTGGCCCTGGTTGGGAAGCTCAGATGGTTGGAGCATTGTCCCCTGAACCAAAAAGTTTGCAGGTTTGATCCCAGGTGCATACCTAAGTTGTGAGTTTGATCCCCAGTTGGGGTGTGTACAGAAGGGAGGCAACCAATAGATGTTTCTCATATCAATGTATCTCTCTCCCCCAAACACTTCTCTCCCCAACTCTTTCTCTGAAACCAATAAGCATATTATTGAGTGAGGATTAAAAAAATACTGCTGTCTGGATTTCATCTCAGGTGTTGGGACTTGTAAAAGCTTCCAAAAGTTGTAGAATCTATTGTTTACAAATGCAGCAGTTCAGTCCTTCTCTAACTGTAATGTTACTGTGAATTTCCTGGGATTCTTGTTAAAATTCAAATTCTGGTTTTGTAGGCTGGGTTGGGGCTGTGGTTTTACATTTCTTACAACATCCCAACTGATGCCCAGGCGATACTGCTCTGATGGTGGACTGTGGTTTGAGGAGCAATGTGTTAGTGGAGCTTGCTTCTGTAAGAAATCCTATCTGAAATAGTTTTGTAGTGTAAATAATACTATACAAATTTTTTTTAAATATATTCTTAAAAATTTTTTTACTGCTATTCAAGTACAGTTGTCTCCATTTTCCCCCTTCCATCTCAGTAGACTTACCCATCCTCACCTCCCAAACTAAATCCTACCCGCTTTGACTTTGCCCATGTGTCATTTATTCAGTTTCCTTGACAACCTTCCCCTTATTCCACCCCCCTCATTTTCCTGTTCCCCCTCCCATCTGGTTACTGTCAGTTTGTTCTTTATTTCAATGTCTGTGGTTATATTTAGCTTGCTTTGTTTGTTTTGTTCTTTAGGTTCCACTTATAGGTGAGATCATAATGTATTTGTCCTTCACAGCCTGGCTTATTTCACTTAGCATAATGCTTTACCATTTCCATTCACACCGTTGTGAAGGGTAAGAGCTCCTTCTTTCTTTCTTCTGCATAGTATTCCATTGTGTAAAGGTACCATAGTTTTTTGATCCATCATTTATTGATGGGCACTTAGGTTACTTTTAGCACTTGGCTATTGTAAATTGTACTGCTGTGAACACTGGGTTGCTTAGATTCTTTTGAATTGGTGTTTCAGGGTCCTTAGGGTATAATACCACAGTGGAATTGCTGGGTCAAAAGGCAGTTCCTTTTTTTAGTTTTCTGAGGAAATTCCATACTGTTTTTAACAGAGGCTACATTAGTCTGCATAACCAACAAGAGTTCACTAGGGTTCTATTTTCTCCACAACCTCTCCAGCACTTTTTGTTTGTTGATTTATTTATGATGACCATTCTGACCAGTGTAAAGTGGTATCTCACTGTAGTTTTAATTTGCGTCTCTCTGACAGGTACTGATGCTGAGCATCCTTTCATGTCTCTCTGGGCTGTCTCATATCTCTCATATAGAGATATGTTATCCTCAGAGAAGTGTCTGTTCAGGTCCTTTGCCCATTTTTTAATTGGGTTTTTTGTCTTCCTTGAGTGTAGTAATGTAAGTTCTTTATATATGATGGACATTTAACCCTAGTCCAAGTTATCATTGGCAAATATATTTCCCATATGTTTGGTTTCCTTTTCATTTTGCTGATGTTTTCTTTAGTTGTACAGCTTTTTATTTTGATGAAGTCGCATTTGTTTATTCTTTCCTTTATGTCCCTTGCACTAGGGGAATATGAGTGAAAATATTGCTGCATGAGATATCTGAAATTTTACTGCCTATGTTTTCAACAAGGACTTTTTTCAGTGTTACATTCCATAGTATATTTGTCTCATTGTTCACCAACCCTTACAACAACTATATGTAGCAAGTAGTATTTTGTGTTTATTTCCACTTCCCTTTTTCTTTTGTTTTAATTTTAAGTATATTTTATTGATTATGCTATTACAGTTTTCCCAATTTATCCCCCCTCCACCCCCCAACCCTCCAGCATTCTGCCCCCCTTAGTTCATGCCTATGGGTTGTACATATAAGTTCTCTGTTTCCTATACCATTTTTACCTCTCCCCATCTATTTTATGCCTACCAATTATGCTTCTTCTTCCCTGTACCTTCTCCCCCATTCTTCCCTTCATCCTCCCCAGTGAAATCTCTCCATGTGATGTCCATTTCTCTGATTCCATTTCTTCTAGTTGTTTTTGTTTTCATTGATGTTCATTTTTTATAGTTGTGAATTGTTTCATTTTCCTGCTTATATTTTTTATCTTCTTTTTCTTAGATAAGTCCCTTTAGCATTTCATATAATAGGGGCTTGGTGAAGATGAACTCCTTTAATTTGACCTTATCTGGGAAGTATTTTATCTGCCCTTCCATTCTAAATGATAGCTTTGCTGGATGGAGTAATCTTGGATGTAAGTCCTTGCCTTTCATGATTTTGAAAATGTCTTTCCAGCCCCTTCTTGCCTGCAAGGTTTCTTTTGAGAAATTAGCTGATAGTCTTATGGGCACTCCTTTGTAGGTAACTGTCTTCTTTCCTCTTGCTGCTTTTAAGATTCTCTCTTTATTTTTAATCTTGGGCAACTTAATGATGATGTGCCTTGGTGTGTTCCTCTTTAGGTCCAAATTCTTTGGAACTCTCTGGGCTTCCTGGACTTCCTGGAAGTCTATTTCCTTTGCCATATTGGGGAAGTTTTCTTGCATTATTTGTTGAAATAAGTTTTTAATTCCTTGCTGTTGTTCTTCTCCTTCTGGCACCTCTATAAATCAGATATTGGAATGTTTCATGTTATCTCAGAGATTCTCAGCCTCTCTTCAATTTTTTTGAATTTTTGTTTCTTCATTCTGTTCCTGTTGGATATTTATTTCTTCCTTTTGTTCCAAATTGTTGTTTTGAGATCTGGTTTTCTTTGTGTCACTGTTGATTCCCTGAATATTTTTGCTTTATTTCATTTTGGGTATCTTTCATTTGTTTTTAATTTTTTGACCAAGCTCAATCAGTTCTGTGAGCATTTTGATTTCCAGGGCTTTAAATTCTCCATCAGATAGGTTGGCTATCTCCTTATCACTTAGCTCTTTTTCTGAAGCTTTGCTCTGTTCTTTCATTTGGGCCATATTTTTTTGTCTTGGCATGCCTATTAAGTTGTAAGGGTGGGGCCTTAGGTATTCACCAGGGCAGGGCAAGCCTCCTTGGTGCTCTACAGTGCTGCTGGTCTGATTGGTTTGGTTGACTGTTTCTTTTTTCCTTGGTTGTTGGAGCTCCATGTAGTTTGATAATCTGGCACTTATGGTTCTTTATTGATTTTAGATTGATTTTTACCCTTCTTTTGGTTGTGCAAGGAAGCAAAGGGTTTGTATCTATGCCTCCATTTTGGCTGGAAAAATTTGTTTTATGAGGCCAGCATTACTTCGATACCCAAACTAATCCAAGAAACTTCAAGGTAAGGAAAGGGTATTCAAGAAAAAACAATCCAACCCACAACCTGACCTCAAAATTTGAGCTTCCAGAACTGAGTGTACTTTTCTAATTAGACTTCCCTGAAAGGTTCTTAGGGCTCTTGACTGCTCACCTATGACACCTCCATTAATACACACATGCATTAGGCACAGCTTTTCCCACAGATTCCTGGTGTTCCAGCAAAGGTGAGAGCAGAGTGGCTTGGAAATACCTGAGGAGAGACTGGCATGCAAGCTTTGGGGAGAGTGCAGAGAGAGTAGCCACAGAAACCCAAGCCCAGCCAGCTCCCAAACCCCAGCAGCCAATATTTTCACTTTTTATATGAAGAAGCTGGAGCTCAGAAAATGTAAGCAATATTCTCAAGGTCACAAAGGTCCTTAGTGTCTTTGATGAATTTTCTAGTCAATGACCTGCACCTGGGAATACACATGTTCCAACTGTTTAATCTATCTTTAAGATAAAAAAAATAAGAGACATTATCAGGAGCTCTGCTGCAGTCTATGTGGGATTTTCAGTGACAAAGAAGATATGGCCAGAAATTGCTGACTGACATCTGCGAAAGTTCAAGGAATTTGTAGAGTCTAAGGGTCATGCTGATCAGTTTTTTTACTTTATTTTTAAAATTATTCTTCAAGTGCATTTGTCTCCATTTCCACCCCACCACTCCCCTCCCTGATTTTCCAGAGTGATTCCTGGTGAGTCATTCTGCTCACCAGGTCTTGTATTCTCTTGTGCAAGTGTTGACAGAACAAAACTACACAGCCCAGGAATCAAATTCACACCCACAAAAATTCCCCTCCCACATTCATACTATCAACAACAAATGAGCCAGTATAAAGAAAGGTGTAAAGCGATCAAGACTATTATAAGAAAGGAGAAACAAATATGATATGACTAAATGAAAGAAAAATGATTTTGAGCATGTATAGGGAGGAGCAATAATAAGAGTTGGGAATCAGGGGAAGCGAAGAGAGAAATAAAGTAAAATTTACATCGTAAATAAAATGTGAATGGAGAAGGCAGAATAGTGCAAGAGAAGGGAACATATAATATTAGGCTTAAACAGAAATGTTAAAAACATTGAGAAAGAGAAAAAAGTAAACAAGTAAGTAAATAAATAAATAATAGGGACCAAATTGTTGAAAAAGATCCATCACAGCACTATCAACACCAATGGAGCTAAGATTAATCAAAGTGTGATGACAATAAGTCAAAAAGAAGAAAGAAAGAAAAGCCTAAGAGATGTCTAGAGGAAAGGGAAGTGATTTTGAGATGACAAGGGAAGAAGGAATAATAAGAGTGAGGAATAAAAACCAGGCTAAGACAGGGAATAATTACAAGTTGACACCAAAAAAAGGGCAGGAGGAAGGCAAAATGGAGTAGGAGTGGGGAATGGTAAAATTTGAGATTTAAAATACAAAAATAATGAATACCTTGAGATAAGATTGAAGTAGTGTAACAACAACAACCCTAGCCATAGCCAACAAGCAAAGATTGATGAAAGTGGAGAGAGAGCAAGGGTATTTTAAGATGGAAAAAAGAATTTGAGATTTTTTGAGATTCATTGAGATTCAATGACAAGAAAATGGTTTTGAGAGTCTGAAAGGGGGAGAAATAGTAAGACTATAGAATGGAAACAAGTTGTTGCAAGAGAGAAAACAAAATTTAAAGTGAAGATAAGAAGAGGAGATAGGAAGGTAAAATGGGGTAAGAGAAGGGAGGAACAAACTTGGAGATTTAAAATAAACTATGATATAAACTCTAGTGACTTAATATCATGGACTTGAAGGACAAGAAATGAACATTAAAAAGCTATGCAGGGGAGGGAATACCACAAATCATGAAGAGAGTTGGTGGAATTCAGTAGCATCTAGCATTTACCACCTTTTTTTCTTTCTGGATCTGCCTTTGATAATACTAGACGGTGTCCCAGTGTGGCCTAGGCGGCCTTTTTGAGACTATCAGAGGACCACAGTCTATGGCTGACTCCTTCAGTTGTTAATCTAGTCACTCTGTAGTCAGCACTCCCACTTAAGCTCTACAGGGTGGGGCAGGGTATTTCTGCAGGGCTATTGCTTCCCTGCAGGCCGATGCCACTTTGAGGGGAGTGGTCTGCCTGAGCAAGATAGCTTCTGCCATATGGGGGATGACTCAACACCAATATTCTGGCAGCTGCTCCCTCAGTTCTCTCCTTAAAACCAGTGTCCCCAGTCTCTCTTCAAGCATCTCTAGTCCACTCTCTCCTCTCTTTGCCCAAGCCTGGATAAGTGGCTACAAATGAAATATTATTTGTTGGCCCCTTCAAAGGCTCTCTCTTTCTCCAGCCACCTGTCCCTGGCAGAGAGAAACCCTGACACTTTTCACAGCTATGTGTTATCTGTGTTCTTTTTGAGCTCTGGTTATGGAGTCTGGGGATCCCAGAATGGGGTTTAGACCTCACATTTCTCATGGGGAACCCCGGACCACCAAAATATGCCTCTGGCACTTCAGCTTCCACCCATGGGAGCCCAGCCAGCCCTCTTGTGTCTCCTCTGTACTTGATACCTGCAGGGGGCCCCTGTCCTGGGCACCAGATGTGGGGGGGGGGCTCCACCCACAGAGCCCCATCCCTCTGTCACGGATGAAAATAAAACTGCCAAGACATGATCTCCTTGGGGAGGAAAGGTGGTCAAACTCTCAGAGGAGGATGACCCAGAGCCCCTTCCTCACTAGGCTTTTATTGTGTTCAAATACACAGGAATATAGGTTTAACATTTCAAAGAAATCTGAGGGCTTAATCTGAGTCAGTGTTTGTTAGGAAAGGGGGTCGCCAAACTTTGGGAGACATACTCATTTCCTCCTCAGACCCTTATCATTTAAGTGAGTGCACTCTTAGCAAAGCAGGTTTCACAGGACTTTAGGAATTCTTTCTTATGCCCAATCACCCAGGGAACCGTCCTGGCCGGCACAGGGCTGCACCGCTTGCCATCATAGTTTCAGGCTTTAAGCTGATGAGACTCAGGAAGAAGAAGACAACTTCCAGATGGAAATGAGGACTTGGGCTATGTTAGAATAGCTGGGGGAGTGAGGGTCCATCACCCCCTCTTTGCTGCAGCCCCCTGAGTCCTTCCATGAGGGCCTCCCAAGTGGTAATGTCTGGCTTAGGTTGCACCTCCCATGAGGAGTCTTACCTGTCATCGACTAACCGACTAAGCATTGGGGCCAGAGATGGATGAGGCAGAAGTGGCGCTTGTCTTCTTAGAGTGGAGTCGTGTAAGTTCTTTATATATTTTGGAGATTAATCCCTTGTCTGAGGTATCATTGTCAAATATGTTTTCCCATACAGTTGGTTCTCTTTTTATTTTAATACTGTTTTCTTTAGCCGTGCAGAAGCTTTTTATTTTGATGAGATCCCATTTGTTTATTCTTTCCTTTATGTCCTTTGCTTTAGGGGACACATCAGTAAAAATGTTGCTGCGTGAAATGTCTGAGATTTTCTTGCCAATGTTTTCCTCTAGGACTTTTATGGTGTTATGACTTATATTTAAGTCTTTTATCCACCTTGAATTTATTTTTGTGTATGGTGTAAGTTGGTTATCAAGTTTAATTTTTTTTTTTCGTATAGCTGTCCAGATCTCCCAACAACATTTGCTGAAGGGGCTATTTGTCCTCAATTTTATGCTTCTGCTCCCTTTGTAAAATATTAATTGACCATAGAGACTTGGGTTCATTTCTGTGTGCTCCATTCTGTTCCTTTGGTCTATGTGTCTGTTCTGAAACCAGTACCAGTCTGTTTTATTACAGTGGCCTTGTAATACAGTTTGATATCAGGTATTGTGATCTCTCCTACTTTGTTTTTTTTTTTTTCTCCAAATTCCTACAGCTATTCAGGATCATTTATGGTTCCATATAAATTTCTGAAATGTTTGTTCTATGTCTGTGAAATATGTCATTGGTAGTTTAATAGGTATTGCATTGAATCTATAAGTTTCTTTAGGTAGTATGGACATTTTGATGATGTTAATTCTTCCAATTCGTGAACATAGTACATTCTTCCTTTTGTTTGTTTCTTCATTAGTTTATTTATTCAGTTTTTTTTTTTCAGTTCTCTGCATACAGGTCTTTTACCTCCTTGGTTATGTTTATTCCTATGTACATTATTTTTCCTGTGGCTACATCAAAAGGGATTTTTTTCTCCTGATTTTTGATTCTGATATTTCACTTTTGGTGTACAGAAATGCTTTTGATTTCTGAATATGGACTTTGTATCCTGCTGGTTTGCTCAATTCACTTATTAGGTCAAGTAGCCCTTTGGTGGAGTCTATAGGATTTTCTATGTACACTCTCATGTCATCTGAAAACAATGATAGTTTTGCTTCTTCCTTCCAATTTGGATGTCTTTTATTTCTTCTTCTTGTCTGATTGCTGTGGCTAGGACTTCCAATACTCTCTTGAATAGAACTGGTGAAAGTGGACATCCTTGTCTTGTTCCTGATCTTCATGGGAAAGCTTTTACTTTTGCCTGTTGAGTACGATGTTGGCTATAGGTCTCTTGAATATGGCCTTTATACGGTTCAAGAATGCTCCCTCTATTCCCACTTTACTAGCATTCTTATCATAAATGGGTGCTGCACCTTATCAAATTCTTTTCCCGCATCTATTGATATGATCGTGTGAATTTTGTCTTTCCTTTTGTTTACATGATGTATTACATTTATTGATTTGCAAATAAGGTACCATCCTTATATCCCTGGTGTGAATCCCACTTGATGATGACGTATGTAGTTTGCCAATATTTGGTTGAGGATTTTAGCATCTATGTTCATCAGCGATATTGGCCTGAAGTTCTCCTTCTTTGTTGTGTCTTTATCTGGTTTTGGGATTAGGATGATGCTGGCTTCATAAAAAGAGTTTGGGAGTCTTCCATCATTTTGTATTTTTTGGAATAGTCTGTGAAGGATAGGGGTTAGCTCTCCCTTAAATACTTTGTAGAATTCTCCTGTGAAATCATCCTGTCCAGTACTTCTGTGTTTTGGGAGTTTTTTGATTTCTTCTTCAGTTTTGTCAGCTGTTATTTGTTTGTTCAGGCTTTTTGCTTCTTCTTCATTGAGTTTTGGAAGATTGTATTTTTCTAGGAATTTGTTCATTTTACCTACATTTTCAAATTTCTTGGCATATAGTTCTCTGTAGAAATTTCTTACAATCCTTTGTATTTCTGTGGTATCAGTTGTAATCTCTCCTCTTTCATTTCTGATAGTGTCTATTTGGGTCCTCTCTCTTTTTTTCTTGATGAGTCACTTAAAGCCTTGTTAATTTTGTTTGTCTTTTCAAATAACCTGCTCCTGGATTTATTGGTCCTTAAAAATGTGCTTTTAGTTTCTATATTGTTTAATTCTGCTGTGATCTTGGTTATGTCCTTCCTTCTAGTTGCTCTGGGCTGTCTTTGTTGTTCCCCCAGATCTTGTAGATGTAGGGTTAGGTTGCTTATTTGAAATGTGTGTATCTTTTTTAGGTAGGTACGTAGTGTTACGAACTTCCCTCTCCGGACTGTCTTTGCTGTGTCCCATAATTTTTTGGATTGTTATGAGTTCATTTTTATTTGTTTCCAGAAACTTTTCGATTTCTTCCTCAATCTCATTCTTTTTTTTTTAATTTTTATTTTAATTGTTGATCTTGTACAGTTTTCTGTCTTTTATTCTCACCCGAACCCACCACCCCAGCACTCCCCTCCTCCCTCCCATTTCCACCCCCCCATAGTTTTTGTCCATGTGTCCTTTATACTTGTTCCTGTAAATCCTTCCCCTTTTCCCCTGAAATTCCCTCCCCTCTCCCCTCTGGTGACTTTCAGCCTGTTCCCAATTTCCATGTCTTTGGTTATATTATGCTTGTTTGTTTGTTTTGTTGATTAGCTTCCTGTTAAAGGTGAGATCATATGGTATTTGTCTTTCACTGCCTGGCTTACTTCACTTAGCATGATGCTCTCAAGTTCCATCCATGCTGTTGCATAGGGTATGAGCTCCTTCTTTCTTTCTGCTGCATAGAATTCCATTGTGTAAATGTACCACAGTTTTTTGATCCATTCATTTACTGATGGGCATCTAGGTTGCTTCCAACACTTGGCTATTGTAAATTGTGCTGCTATAAACATAGGGGTGCATAGTTTCTTTTGGATTGGTGTTTCAGGGTTCTTAGGATATAGTCCTAGCAGTAAAATTGCTGGGTCAAAAGGTAGATCCATTTTTAGTTTTTTTAGAAAATTCCATACTGTTTTCCATAGTGGTTGTACCAGTCTGCACTCCCACCAGCAGTGCACTAGTGTCCCCTTTTCTCCACAACCTCTCCAACACTTGCTGTTTGTTGCTCTGTTTATGAGGGCCATTCTGACTGGTGTCAAGTGGTATCTCATTGTGGTTTTAATTTGCATCTCTCTGATAGCTAGCGATATCGAGCATCTTTTCATGTGTCTCTGGATCCTCTGTATGTCCTCCTTGGAGAGGTGTCTGCCCAAGTCCTTTGCCCATTTTTCAATTGGGTTGCTTGTCTTCTTAGAGTGGAGTCATGTAAGTTCTTTGTATATTTTGGAGATTAAACCCTTATCTGAGATATCATTGGCAAATATGTTTTCCCATACAGTCGGTTCTCTTTTTATTTTAATACTGTTTTCCTTGGCCATGCAGAAGCTTTTTATGTTGATGAGATCCCATATGTTTATTCTATCCTTTATGTCCCTTGCTTTAGGGGACATATCGGTAAAAATGTTGCTGCATGTAATATCAGATTTTCCTGCCTATGTTCTCCTGTAGGATTTTAATGGTGTTATGGCTTATGTTTAAATCTTTTATCCACCTTGAGTTTATTTTTTGTGTATGGTGTAAGTTGGTACTCGAGTTTCATTTTCTTGCATGAAGCTGTCCAGTTTTCCCAACACCACTTTTTGAAGAGGCTATTTTTACTCCATGTTATGTTGCTGCCCCCTTTGTCGAATATTAATTGACTGTAGAGACTAGGGTTTATTTCTGGGCTCTCTGTTCTATTCCACTGGTCCACGTGCCTGTTTTTATGCCAGTACCAGGCTGTTTTGATTACAGTGGCCTGGTAATACATTTTGGTATCAGGTATTGTGATCCCTCCTGCTTTGCTCTTCTTTCTCAAGATTGCTGCCGCTATTCTGGGTCGTTTCTTGTTACATATAAATTTTTGAGGAGTTTGTTCTATATCTGTGAAATATGCCATTGGTACTATAATAGGTATTACATTGAATCTGTAGATTGCTTTGGGAAGTATGGACATTTTGATGATGTTGATTCTTCCGATCCATGAACACGGTACAGCTGGATACAAAGTCAATATCCAGAAATCAAAGGCAATTTTGTATACCAACAATGAAACAACAGAAGGAGAAATCAAGAAAAAAATCCCCTTCGATATAGCAAAAAGAAAAATTAAGTACCTAGGAATAAACCTAACCAAGGAGGTAAAAGACCTGTATGCAGAAAACTACACAACACTGAAGAAAGAAATCAAGGAAGACACAAATAAATGGAAACTCAATCTCATTCTTGACCCATGCATTGTTTAATAGCATGCTATTCGATCTCTATGAGTTTGAGTATTTTTGAGTTTTTTTTCCTTGAGCTTGGTTTCTTGTTTCAGTCCCTTGTGGTCAGAGAAAATGCTTGATATGATTTCAATTTTCTTTCATTTGTTGAGGCTTGTTTTGTGTCCTATCATATGGTATATCTTTGAAAATATTCCATGTGCATTTAAAAAAAGGTGTACTTTGCTTCTTTGGGATGAAAGGCTCTATACATATCAGTTAAGTCCATTTGATCGAGGATATTGTTCAATGCCACAATACCTTTATTGATATTTTATTTGGAAGATCTACCCATTTTTGACAGTGAGGTGTTAAAATCCCATCCTCTAATTGTATTGTTGTCAATGTCTTTCTTAAAGTCCTCCAAGATTTTCTTTATGTATTTGAGTGGTCCTCTGTTGGGTGCATATATGTTTGTAATATTTATGTCTTCTTGATGGATTTTTCCTTTGAGTATTATGAAGTGACCTTCTGAGTCTCTTTCTAAGGCCCTTGTTTCGAAGTCTATTTTGTCTGATATGAGTGCTGCTACCCCACTTTTTACCCTGTCCATTATCTTGAAATATTTTTTTCCAACCCTTCACTTTCAGTCTGTGTAGGTCTTTTGTTCTTTGATAGGGAGTAAATGTGTGAGTCATGAGTTTTAATTCATTCTGCTATTCTATGTCTTTTGATTTGAGCATTTAATCCATTTACATTGGAGGTTATTATAGATAGGTACTTATTCATTGCCATTTTTTTTTGTACCTGTATTCCTCTCTCTCACTCTTCTTTTTTCCTTTTCTTAAAGCAGACCCTTTAGCACCTTTTACATTGTTGGTTTGGTGGAAGTGTATTCTTTGAGCCTTCTTTTGTCTTGGAAACTCCTTATTTTGCCTAACATTTTAACTGAGAGCCTTGCTGGATAGAGTAGTCTTGGCTGCAATCCTTTGATTTTCATTACTTGGAATATTTCTTGGCATTCCCTTCTGGCTTGGAGCATTTCAATTGAGAAGTCAACTGCTAGACTTATCAGGACTCCATTATATGTTACTTTCTTTTTCTACCTTGCTGCTTTTAAGATTTTCTCTTTGTTTTGGAATTTTGCCATTTTAATCATAATGTATCTTGGAGTGGGCCTCTGGTTTTCTCTTGATTAGGACCCTCTTTGCTTCCTGGGCTTGTATGGCTTTTTCTCTCATCAAATTAAGGAAGTTTTCCATCATTAATTTTTCATACAGGTTTTGTATTCCTTTCTCCTCTTCTTCTCCTTCTCGTATCCTTATTATACTGATAGTATTCCATTTCATGTAGTCCTGCATTTTCCTGAACCTGTCTTTTTTCTGTCTGAGTCTTTTTTCCTCTTCTTTCTTTTTCTGGGAGTTTTTTTCTACTTTGTGTTCCAGCTCACTGATTTGATCCTCTGATTTTCGATCCTGCTCTTGATTCCTTCTGCTGTGTTCTTTAATTGAGCAATTGCATTCTTTATTTCATCTTGCCCTTGTTGAATGTTTCTGTGTTCTTTTCTATGCTGATATAGTTTGCAGTGAGTTCCTTATAATTTCCCCGGTTTTTGGTAATTCACACTGAGCTCTTTGAGCTTCCTTATAACCCATGTTTTGGACTCAATATCTAATAATTGCATTGCCTCTATTTCATTTATTATTCTTTCTGAGGATTCCCGCTTTCCTTTTGATTGGGAGTTTTTTTTTTTTTTTTTGTCTTCCCATTATTTGTGGGACCTTTTTTAATTGCTTTGGATTATTAAATTTATGTGTTTTGGCTTTCTGACTTTGTGGTGTGAACTTCTATGGTAGGAAGCCTGTGATATTCAATGATGCAATCTCCTTGATCACCTGAACTTGACGCTCTTGGCATGTCCTTTATTCCTTTTATACTGGTTCTCTGGATGTAATTGGGTTTTGATTTTTGGTGAGTCTTTCTTTGATGCATCCTTCTCTTAACCTTGTTGACTGATGGTCTCTCAGCCCACATCTTTTGTGCTGTCATGCAGGTGCTGACAGAACAAAACCACAAATCCCAGGAAACAGACCCACACCTGCAAATATAATTCCCCTTCACAATCCCACTACCAACAGCAAATGAACCAGTATTAATAAAGTTGTAATGTGATGAAGACTATTATAACAAAGGAGAGCAGATGTGAGTTGACCTACTGAAAGAAAAATTATTTTGAGAGGGTAGAGGGGGGAGCACTAATAAGAGTTGGGAATTGGAGTAATAGAAAGAGAGAAGGCAAAATTTACCCCATGAATGGAAAATGGAATGAAGAATGAGGAATGGAATATGAGAAGAGAAGCATATAGTATTAAGTTTAAATAGAAATGAAAATAATATAAAATAAAATAGAGTGAGAGAGAGTAAAAAAAGGAAAAATAGTAAATATTTAATAAAAATTATAGGAGCCAAATTGGAGAGAAAGATCCATCACAGTACTATCAACAACAAATGTGCTAAAATTAATATAGGTGGTATGGGATTAAGAGGGAAAAATGAAACAAAGAAAAACCTAAGAGATGTTTAGAGGATTGGGAAGTGATTTTGAAATGATAGAGGAAGAGGAAATACTGAGTGAGGAACAAAAACCAGGCTAAGGGAGGGAAAAATTAAAATTTTGGGTGTAAAGGAAAAGAAAAAATAAGTGGAATAAAGAAAAATAAAAGAGTAGGATGAAAGAGAAATAGAAGAATAACAACAACAAGAACAAAAAAAAACAGGCTAAAATGACAAAATAAACTATTGAGATGAAAAAAGAGTAGGAGAGGGGACCAGTAAAATTTGATATTTGAAATACAGAATTAGTGAAGCTCTAGAGATAAAATTGAAAAATAAAACAATGTAACAACAACTTCCCTACCCACAATCAACTAGCAAAGATTGCTAAAAGTTGAGAGAGAATGTGAGTATCTTAATATTAGGGCAAAAGGATATGAAATGACGCTTGACAAGAAAACTGGTTTTGTGTGTCTGGGTGGGGGAGAAATAGTAAGAGTGTGGAATGGAAACAAGTTGTTTCCAACAAGAGAGAAAACACATTTGAAATGAAAATAATGTGAGCAAAGAGGAATGTAAAATGAGCTAGGAAGAGGGAGGGGCAAAATATGTGAATTGAAATACACTATTGTATAAAATCTAATGACTTAATGTATAGAAACTTGTTGGGTGAGAAACGTTTTTAAAAAGTTATGCAGGAAAGAAAATTTTGCAAATCATTGAGAAGACCATAGTAGACTTCATCTCAGTAGCCTCTTGCATTTACCACTGTTTTTTCTTTCTGGATCCACCTCTGGTGATGTCAGATGGTGACCCCATCTGGCCTTAGGCAGCCTGTTTGACACTTCCAATGATCTGTCCCTGGCTGTCTCCTTCAATTGTTTTTTTGTTTGTTTGTTTGTTTGTTTGTTTCTGACTCTTTCAATTGTTAATGTGGTCACTCTACAGTCATCAGTCAAGTTTAAGCACTGTACAGGGGTGGGCAGCTAATCCCTCCTGAGATGGAAGCTATTATTTACTCCCAGGATGCTGCCTGAGGGGGGAGTGGTTTACCTTAGTAGGATGGTTGCTGTGTATGGGGGTTGGCTCAGAACTGGGATCCTGGAGGCTACTCTCTCATTTCTCCCCCCAAGCCTCTGTCCCCAGTCTCTCATCAAGTCTCTCTAGTCTACTCTGACCCACCTTTTTGAGGGATTTACTGTCTATGGCCATCTCCTTGGTAATTTGGGTGCTCTGCACTTAGTTTGTCTTAAGTACCAAAGGGCCAGGGCAGAGACCCTCCTGGGCTAGGGGATATTATTTCCTCTTAGGCTACTGATGCTCAGAGGGGAGTGGTCTGCCTGAGGTTAAAGGCTGCTGCCCTCTGGGGGATGTCTCAGCACTGAGACCTCAGAGTCTACTCTCAGTTCTCTCCAGAAGGCTTCCATCCCCAGTCTCCCCTCAGGGGACTCCAGCCCACTCTGCCCCCACCTTTGCAGGAGCCCAGGGTAAGTGGCTACAAATGAAAATTTGTGTGTTGGCCCTTTGAACAACTCTTGCATCTCTAGTTGTCTGTGTCTGCAGCTTTGCTGCTTTTCGCTGCTGGTTGTTTTCTGTGTATACTTTTTGGGCTCTGGTGCTTTAGGCTGGGAATCCTAGCTTAGGGTTTAGACTCCATTCTTCTCTAGGGGATCCAATTGGCCCCTTAATCATACCTCTGGTGCTGCCACCTGTGCGTGCCCAGTCTGCCCTCTCAAGTGTCTATGGTACTCCTTACTAGACAGGTTGTGACAAAGCTGGTTATTCTGTCTGTCTGAAGTTATACAGCTTCTCTGCAGCTACTGCTCAGTTTTGTTTTTTTTTTTAATATTTGTCCTTTTATTTTTTCTTCAATTTTTATTTTAATTGTTGATCTTGTACAGTTTTCTGTCTTTTACTCCCACCCCAACCCACCACCCCAGCCCTCCCCAACTCTCTCCCATTTCCGCCCCCCATAGTTTTTGTCCATGTGTCCTTTATACTTGTTCCTGTAAACCCTTCCCCTTTTCCCCTGAAATTCCCTCCCCTCTCCCCTCTGGTGCTCAGTTTTTTTGTTGAGGGTGGTTTGTCCACAATTGAGTTGTAATTCCAGATTGGCCCTGGGAGGAGGTCAGTGTGACTTCCATTCACTTCTCTGCCATCTTCCAGAGTTTGTTTTTTAATGTAGTATAGTATTCCATTGTATAAATGGAATACTTTTTTATCCACTAATCTACTGTTGGGCACTTGGGCTACTTCCTAGATCTTTGCTATTGTAAATAACATTATATACATGACAGTGCAAATGTTCTTTAGAATTGGTGTTGCAGGAGTCTTAGAATATATTCCCAGGAGTGGAATCATTTGATCAAAAGGCATTTCCATAATTATTTTTTGGGGAAAATTCCATACTGTTTTCCACATTAGCTTCACCAGTCTGCATTCTCACTAATGGTGCAATAAGATTTCTTTTTCTCTGCATCCTTGACAGCACTTGATGATTGATGATTTGTTGATGGTAGCATTTCTGGCAGGTATGCAGTGATATCCCATTTTGGTTTTATTTTTTATTTATTTTTTTAAATATATTTTATTGATTATGCTATTACAGTTGTCCCATTTCTCCCCCATCATTCCCCTCCACCCTACATACCCTCTCCCACCCACATTCCCCCCTTTAGTTCATGTCCATGTGTCATAAGTTCTTTAGCTTCTACATTTCCCATACTATTCTTGCCCTCCCCCTATTTTCTACCCACTATCTATGCTATTATTCTCTGTACCTTTCCCCCCTCTCTCCTCCTCCCACACGCCTGTTGCCAACCCTCCATATGATCTCCATTTCTGTGGTTCTGTTCCTGTTCTAGCTGTTTGCTTAGTTTGCTTTTGTTTTAGGTGTGGTTCTTGATAGCTGTGAGTTTGCTGTCTTTTCACTGTCATATTTTTATCTTCTTTTTCTTAGATAAGTCCCTTTAACATTTCATATAATAAGGGCTTGGTGATGGTGAACTCCTTCAACTTGAGCTTATCTGAGAAGCACTTTATCTGTACATCCATTCTAAATGACAGCTTTGCTGGATAGAGCAATTTCGCATGTAGGTCCCTGCTTTTCAAGATTTCAAATATTTCTTTCCAGCCCCTTCTTGCCTGGAAGGTCTCTTTTGAGAAATCAGCTGACAGTCTGATGGGAACTCCTTTGTAGGTGACTGTCCCCTTATCCCTCGCTGCTCCTAGAAGTCTCTGCTTCATTTGAATCTTGGCTAATGTAATTATGATGTGCCTTGGTGTGTTCCTCCTTGGGTCCAACTTCTTTGGGACTCTCTGAGCTTCCTGGACGTCCTGGTAGTCTATTTCCTTTGCCAGATTGGGGAAGTTCTCCTTTATTATTTGTTCCAATAAGTTTTCCACTTGTTGCTCTTCTTCCCCTTCTGGGACCCCTATAATTCGGATGTTGGGACATTTAACCATGTCCTGGAGGTTCCTAAGCCTCTCCTCATTTTTTTGAATTCTTGTTTCTTCCTCGTTTTCTGTTTGGTTGTTAGTTTCTTCCTTCTGGTCCACTCCATTGATTTGAGTCCCAGTTTTTTTTCCATCTCTATCAGTTCCCCATGCATCTTCCTTCATTTCATGTATTGTAGCCTGCATTTTTTCATCTAATTTGTGAGCAAAATCAACCAATTCTGTGAGCATTTTGATGACCAGTGCTTTGAACTGTGCATCTGATAGGTTGACTATCTCTTCACTGCTTAGAGGAATTGGCTCTGGGGCTTTTATTTGGTCTCCGGTTTGAGCCATTTTTGGTGTTTTTTTGTTTTGTTTTGTTTTGTTTTGTTTTGGTTTTAGTCTGGTCGCGGCTATTACGTATGAGGGGTGGAGCCTTAGGTGTTCCTCAGGGCCGGGCAGCCCAGTCGCTGGGTTGTGACGCTATAGGTGGGGACGGGGTCCGAGAGGGAACAGTGGTGCCTGTTCCGCTCTCTCCTGGACTCCGGTCCTTTCCCCCACTTCCCCTTCACCTGGATTATCTGCGCACGTGCGCGTGCTGTTACATAGTGGAGCCTCTGGTGCTCCCCAGTGTGGGGCAGCCCAGTCCCTGGGTTGTGACGCTGCTTGTGGGGGCGGGGTCTGAGAGGGAACAATGGCGCCTGCTCCGCTCTCTCCTGGATTCAGTCCCTTCCGCCACTTCCCCTCTGTCTGGACCGTCTGCGAGTGTGAATGTGGGACCACCTGGTCAGCCAGCCGCCTTGTTCGGCCTCACTGGTTCTGCACAGTTGCCCCCTGTGCCCAGGGTCCGCCAGCCACCGCCTGTGCACCTGGGAACTGCAAGCCGCTGCTGTTTGCGTTCCCGGGTCCGCACCTCCACTTTCTCCTGCCACGACTCCGCCCCTCTTACCGGTCTGGATGAATGGTTGTTGGACTTCCGTACAGCTCAGTTTTCTATAGGTTCTGATTGTTTTCTTGTTTCTAAATATTTGTTCTCCTTAATTTTGGTTGTTAGAGGAGGCACAGTGTGTCCGCCTACGCCTCCATCTTGGCCGGAAGTCATTTTGGTTTTAATTTGTATCTTTATGAGGATTAGTGATGTTAAAAAAATTTTCATATACCTATGGGCCACCCCTTTTTCTTCTTTGGAGAATTGTCTAGTCAATCTTTGCCCTTTTTAAATTGTCTTCCTGTTGTTAAGTTATGTAAGTTCTTTACGTATTTTGGAAATTAAACCCTTATTAGATGTATCATTAGCAAATATGTTATTACATACAGTGGGTTGCTTTTTCATTTTATGATGGTTTCTTTAGTTGTACAGAAGGTTTTTAATTTGATGTAGTCCCATTATTTTTTTGCCTTTGTTTCCCCTGCCCTGGGAGATATATAATGAAAAGATTGCTACACATGGTATCTGTAATGATACTGCTTATGTCTTCTTCTGGGATTTTTATGATTTCATAATTTACATTTAAGTCTTTTAGCCATTTTTGAGTTTATAATTGTGTATAGTGTATGTTGGTAGTCTGTTTTCATTTTTTTAAATGTACCAGTCCAGTTTTCCCAACAACATTTATTGAAAAGATTGTTTTTAATCTATTGTATGCTCTTGACTTCTTTGTCAAATATTAATTGACCATAAAGCCAAGGATTCATTTCTGGGATCTCTGTTCTGTTCCATTGATCTGTATGCCAGTTCTTATATCAGTACCAGGCTATTTGGATTATAGCATTTTGACAGTGTAGTTTGATGTCAGCTATTGGGATTTCTCCAATTTTGTTCTTTCTTTTTCCTAGAGATTGCTGAGGCTATTCAGGGTCCTTTTTGGTTGCATATAAATTTTTGGAGTATTTATTATAGACCTGTGAAATATGCCATTGGTATTTTGATAAAAATCGCATTAAATTTATAGATTGCCTTGGGTAACACGAAGGTTTTAATAATGTTAATTTTTTAGTCATGAACATGATATATGCTTCCACTTCTTTGTATCTTCCTCAATATGTTTTTCAGTGTCCTATACTTTTCTGTGTATAGGTCTTTTATTTTCTTGCTTAAATTTTATTCCTAGGTAACTTACACTTCTGTTTCAATAGTAAATATGATTGTTTTACTCATTTCACTTTCTCATAGTTTGGTATTGGTGTATAAAAATGGCACTGATTTCTGAGTATTGATTTTGCATTCTGCTATTTTGTTGAACTCATTTATTAGGTGTAGTATTTTTTTTGATGTAGCCCTTATGATTTTCTACATACAATGTCATGTCTTCTATGAATAATGATAGTTTTACTTCTCCTTTTCAATTTAAATGCATTTTATTTCTTCTTGTCTGATTGCTGTGGCTAGATCTTCCAGTACTATTCTGAAAACAGTCATCTCTGTCTTGCTCTTCATCTTAAGTGAAAAGCTATTATTTTTGCCCTTTGAGTTTGATGTTGGCTATAGGTTTCCTATATGACAATTATTATGTTGAGGTGTGATCCCCCATTCTTATTTTGCTGAGATTTTTAAAACATAAATTAGTGTTATTTTATTGGATTATTTTTCTGCATGTATTGCTATAACCATGCGATTTTTATCTTTCATTCTGTTTATGTAATGTTTCACATTTATTGATTTGCATATATTGTACCTCACAGCAGGATACATCCCACTTGATTATGGTGTATGATCTTTTAAATGTGTTGCTGGATCTGATTTTCTAAAATTTTGTTGATGATTTTAGTATTGAAGTTCATCAGTGATATTGGCCTCTAATTTTCTCTTTTGTGTATATCTTTGTACAAATTTGGAATCAAGATAAAACTGCTCTTGTAAAAAGAGAATGGGAGTCTTCCTTACTCTGGAATTTTTAGAATATGTTGAGAAGTACAGGTGTTATTTCTTCTTTCACTGAGTTGTAAAACTCACTTGTGAAGACAATGGTCCAAGACTTTTGTATCTGGGAGGTTTTTGAACACTGCTTCAATTTCATTACTTGGTATTAAGTATTCAAGTTTCCTGAATCTTTCTCATACAATTTTGGAATACCATATGTTTCTAGAAATTATTCATTTACCTAGGTTGTTCAATTTCCTTCAATATAATTATTCATAGTATTTTCCTACAATCATTTGTATTTGATATTAGTTATAGCTCTTCTTTAAATTATGGTATAATTTATTTTGGTTCTATCTCTTTTTTTCTTGCTAAATCTGGGTAAATGTTTGTCAAATTTATTTATTGTTTTAAAGAACCATGGGAAATAAAGCCCACTCCCCACTTGGAAGGCCAGTGGGGAGTAAGGTCCAGCACACAGGACCCATGCCCATGGACAGGTTCTCCCATGGGAAATCAGGCCTGCATTGTACCTAGGCTGTTAGGAGACTTGCTTTTGCGAAAACCCCTTCACACTGGATTGAGGCAGCAAATGTTTACTGCATACCTTTAAAGTGACTTCCTAAAATCTGTGCTAAACCTCCCAAGTATGGAGTATAACCAGTGCAACCACTTTTCCCTTTGATCTGTAGCATCCGTCTCTTTGAAGTAATTAGCAACATTCTTTCCTTTGTTATTTGTAAAAGGTAATCACCTACAGCGAACCTGTGCATAGTAAATGAGGACCATCCTCAATGTAATATACCCAGAAAAGTGATGAAAACCTGTCCAGGCAGGGGTCAGGGCCCCGCCCCCCATCTCTTAGAGAATGTCCATGCCATCCCTTTTTCTCTACAGGACTTTTGTAGTCCATGTGAATTTGTTTCTTGCAGCTACAACACATAGATCCTGATACTCAGGGTCTGCATCAAAGAACCAGCTCCCTTCTTTGAAAAGATAAGCAAATACTACAAGCCACTTAAGGAAGAGCTAACAGCTATGCCTCACAGGCTATTCCAGAAAAACAAGAAGAGGGAAGACACCAAACTCTTTTTATGCGGTCAGCATCATGCTAATGCCAAAATCAGATAAAGACACAGCAAAGAAAGATAACTACAGGTCAGTATTGCTGATGAAATAAATGCTAAAATCCTCAACAAAACATTGGTAAACCACATCCAGCAACACATTAAAAAGATCATACACCATCATCATCAAGTGGGATTCACCCCAAGGATATAAGATGGTACCTTATTTGCAAATCAATAAATGTAATACATCATGTAAACAAAAGGAAAGACAAAACTCACATGATCATATCAATAGATGTGGGAAAAGCATTTGATAAGGTGCAGCACCCATTTATGATAAAAATGCTAGCAAAGTGGGAATAGAGGGAGCATTCTTGAACCTTATAAAGGTCATATTAAAGAGACCTATAGCCAACATCATACTCAATGGGCAAAAGTAAAAGCTTTCCCATGAAGATCAGGAACAAGACAAGGTTGTCCACTTTCACCATCTTATTCAACATAATATTGGAAGTCCTAGCCATAGCAATCAGACAAGGAAAAAAATAAAATGGATTCAAATTGGAAGATAGGAAGAAAAACTGTTACTCTTTGCAGATGACATGACAGTGTACATAGAAAATCTTATAGACTCCATCAGAAAAGTACTCAATCTCACAAGTATATTGGGCAAAACAGTGGGATACAGAGGCAATATTCAGGAATCAAAGGTATTTTTGTACACCAACAATGAAATCAGGAATCAGGAAAAAAATCCCTTTTGATATAACCACAAGAAAAATAATATACTTAGGGATAAACCTGACCAAGGAGGTAAAAGACCTATACTCAGAAAATTGCACAACACTGAAGAAAGAAATTAATGAAGACACAATCAAAAGGAAGCATGTACCATGTTCATGAATTGGAAGAATTAACATCATCAAAATATCCATATACCCAAAGAAATTTAGAGATTCAATGCAGTTACCAAAAAGTTCCAATGTCATATTTCATAGATCTAGAACATATATTTCAAAAATTTATATGGAACCATAAACAACCCTGAATAGCTGCAGCAATTTTGAAAAAGAAGAACAAAGTAGGAGGGATCGCAATACCTGATATCAAACCATATTACAAGGCCATTGTAATCAAAACAGCCTGATATGGGCATAAGAACAGACCCATAGACCAAAGGAACAGAACAGAGAGCCCAGAAATAAACCCAAGTCCCTATGATAAGTTAATATTCAACAAAGCGGGAAGAAGCAAAAAATGTAGTAAAAATAGCCTCTTCAACAAATGGTACTGAGAGATCTGGACAGCTAAATGCAAAAACAAAAAAATGAAACTCAATCACCAACTTACACCATGTACAAAAATAAACTCAATTTGGAAAAAAGACAAATATAAGTTGTGATACCATGAAAGTCCTAGAGGAAAACATCAGCAGGAAAGTCTCAGACATTCCATGCAGCAATATTTTCAGTGATATGTCATCTAGAGAGGAGGAGATAAAGGGAAGAATAACCAAGTGGGACTTCATCAAAATAAAAATCTTCTGCACAGCTAAAGAAAACATCAGCAAAATGAAAAGGGAACAAATAATATGGAAATATATTTCAAATGATATCTCTTACTAAGGTTTGATTTCCAAAATATATAAAGAACTCACATGACTCCACTCCAGGAAGACAAACAACCCAATTTAAAAATGGACAATGAACCTGAAAAGACACCCCCCCTTGGAGGGGGACATACAGAGGGCCCAGAGTCATTTGAAAGGATGCTCAGCATCACTAGCCATCAGAGAGATGCAAATTAAAACCACAATGAGATACTACTACACACCTGTCAGAATGGCCATCATAACCAAACCAACAAACAAGTGTGGGCGAGATCGTGGAGAAAAAGGAACCCTAGTACACTGTTGGTGGGAGTGCTGACTGGTGCACCCATTATGGAAAACACTATGGAATTTGCTTAAAAAATTAAAAATGGAAGTGTCTTTTGATTCAGCAATTCAACTACTGGAAATATCCCCTAATAACACTGAAACACCAATTCAAAAGAACCTATGCACCCCCATGTTCATAGCAGTACACTTTATGATAGCCAAGTGTTGGAAGCAACATAATTGCCCATTAGTAAATGAATGGATCAGAAAACTATGGCTCATTTACATAATGGAATACTACACAGCAGGAAATAAATAGGAGCTCCTACCCTTCAAGACAGCATGGATGGAACTGGAGAGCTTTGTGCTAAGTTAAATAAACCAGGTGGTGATATACAAATACCACATGATCACACCTATAAGTGGAACCTAATCAGCAAAACAAACAAGGAAGCAAATACATCCAGAGATGTAATAAAGAACAAACTGACAGGACCTAGAGGGAACGGAGGAGGGTGATAACAGGGGATAGCAGTGGAAGGCTCATCAAGGAACATTTATAAAGTACCCACAGATAAAGCCAAAGGGGAAAGGATTGAGGGTGGCAGGTTGAGAGTGAGTTGGTAGGGGTAAAGTGGTGGTGGGAAAATGGATACAACTGTACTTGAACATCAATAAAAAAAATTTTTAAAAGCCAAAAAAAAAAAGCTTAAAAACCCTCCAACTCCTTGTTTTATTGTTCTTTTGAATTTGTTTTACTCTCTATGTCATTTATTTCTGCTGTGACCTTCATTATTTCCTTTCTTCTACGTACTCCAATCTTTGTTGTTTTTCCAGTCCTTTGAGGTTTGGTTTAGATAATTTATTTCAGATTTTTTATTGCTTTTTTCTTTTAAATAATCATTTCTTTTTTTAAAGTATATTTTATTGATTTTGCTATTATGTTTTCCCAATTCTCCCCCTGTATCCATTCTCTGCCCTAAACCCCCCAACCCTCCAGCATTCCCTCTTAGTTCATGTCCATGGGTTGTACATATAAATTCTTTGAGTTCTCTGTTTCCTATACATATTCTTGATCTTTCCCCATCTATTTTATGCTTACCAATTATGCTTCTTCTTCCCTGTATCTTTTCTTTCCTATTCCTCCCTTCCCTCTCCCCACTGATAATCCTCCATGTGATCTCCATTCGTAATTCCGTTCCTGTCCTAGTTGTTTGCTTAGTTTTTGATTTTTAGGTTCAGTTGTTGATAGTTATGAGTTTGTTGTAATTTTACTGTCCATAGTTTTTTATCCTCTTCTATTTATTATATAAGTCCCTTTAATATTTTATATAAATGAACTGCTTTAACGTGACCTTATCTGGGAAGTACTTTATCTGCCCTTCCATTCTAAATGATAGCTTTGCCGGATAGAGTAATCTTGGATGTTGATCCTTGCTTTTCATGACTTCAAATACTTCTTTCCAGCTCCTTCTTGCCTGCAAGATTTCTTTTGAGAAATCAGGTGATATTATTATGGGCACTCCTTTGTGGGTAACCCACTTACCTCCTGCTACTTTTAAGATTCCCTCTCTATCTTTAATCTTGGGTAACTTAATGAAGATGTGCCTTGGTGTGTTCCTCCTTGGGTCCAATTTCTTTGGAACTCTCTGGTCTTCCTGGGCTTTCTGGAAGTCTATTTCCTTTGCCAGATTGTGGAAGTTTTTGTTCATTATCTTTTCAAATAATTTTTCAATTTCTTGCTGTTTTTCTTCTCCTTCTGGCACTCCTGTAATTCTGATATTGGAATGTTTCAGGTTCTCTTAGAGATTACTCTCCCCGTCTTCATTTTTCTGAATTCTTTTTTCTTCACTCTTCTGGTTGGATGTTTATTTCATCCTTTTCTTCCAAATCATTGCTTTGAGTTCTGGTTTCCTTCATGTCACTGTTGGTTCCATGAATATTTTGCTTTATTTCATTTTGGGTATCTTTCATTTGTTTTTTCATTTTTTAATCAAGCTCAATTAGTTCTGTGAGCATTTTGATTACCAGGGCTTTAAATTCTCCATCAGATAGGTTGGCTATTTCCTCATCACTTAGCTCTCTTTCTGAAACTTTTCTCTGTTCTTTCATTTGGGCCATATTTCTTTGTCTAGGTGCACCTGTTAAGTTGTAAGGGGGCAGAGCCTTAGGTATTCACCAGGGCAGGGCAACCCTCCTTGCTGTGCTGTGGCACTGCCTGTGGGGGAGGTGGACAGAGAAGGAACAATGCAGCTTACTTGCTTGACTCTAGCCCACTTTCAAAGGAATCCTTTTGTGAGACTGGGAGTTTCTCTCACCGTGGCAACCCTCAAGTCCACAGTCCACTCTGTCTCAGTTTCCCATTCAGCCTGCCCCACCTGCACAGTCCACCACATCACTGCAGTTTCTCCCAGCCAGTCCTGCCTGTGCAGTATGCTGCCTTTGCGGGGTTCTTACTGGTCTTGTTGTTCTGTTTGATTGTTTCTTTAATTCCTTGGTTGTCCAAGTTCCATTAATTTTGATTTTCTGGTTGTTTGGACTTCTGGTTGTTTATTGATTTTGGATTGGTTATTATCCTCCTTTGGTTGTGCAAGGAAGCAAAGAGTTTCTACCTACACCTCCATCTTGGCCAGAGCTCCTTGAGATTTTTATTCCTTTTTGTTGTAGGCCTTTAATGCTACTAATTTCCATCTCAAGACTGCTTCAACCTTGTCATATAGATTTTACACGGTTATGTGTTCATTTTCACTTGTTTCCAGGTTAATTTTTTATTTCTTTATTGAGTTCCTTAATAAGCTATTCATTATTTAGTACATGCTATTTAGCCTCTATGTATTTGAATGTTTTGAGTCTTTTTATTGAGGCTCATTTCTAATTTTATGCCATTTTGATCCCAGATGATGATTGATGATTTCAGTCTTCCTGAATCTGTTAAGACTTATTTGAGTAGTAATCTATGTGCACTTGTAAGAATGTAAATTATTCTGTTTTGAGGTAAAATGTTTTGTAACTATCCACCAAATCCTCTGATGTAGTGTATCATTTAATGTCATTGTTTCCTTGTTGATTTTTTTTTATCTGGAAGAGCTATCCTTTCACCACAGTGGGCCATTAATATCCCCTGCTGTGACTGTATTGCTGTGGATCTGTCCCTTAAAGTTCACAAAGATTTTTATGTTTTCAGGTGCTCTTATATTGTGTGCATATATGTTTAAAGGGGTTATATCCTTTTGGTGAATTGATCCTTTTAGTAATAGGTGGTTACTTTTTTTGTCTCCTGTTATGGTCTTTTTTCTTAAGTCTATTTTGCCAGGTATAATATTGCTATCCAAGCATTTTTTCACTTCCGTTTTCATGGAATTTTTTTCTTCATCCCTTTGTTCTCAGCCTGTGGAAATCTTTTGTTCTGAGATGGGTCTTTTATAAACAACAAATACATGTGTCATGCTGTTTAAAATTCACTCAGTTATCTTATGTCCTTTGATTAAGGAGTTTAATCCATTTACATTAAAGGATATTATAGATAAGTACTTATTTATTGCCATTTTCTTCATTGTACCTATGTTCTTCTCTCTATTTCCTCTCTCTATGTTCCTCTCTCTATTTCCTCTTCTCAAGGAGGTCTTCCCAGACCTACTTGCAATGCTTCTTTCTTTGTAATGAACTCCTTTAGCATTTTTTTTTTGGTCTGGAAAGCTCTTTATTGGCATTCAATATTAAATGGTAGCCTTGCTGGGTAGAGTATCTGTGCTTGCATGCTCTTTCTTCTTATCACTTTAAATAACTCATGTCAATCCCTTTGGGCCTGAAGAGTTTCTATTGAGATATCAGTTGACAGTCATATTGGAACTTTTTTGTCTCTCTCTTGCTGCCCTTAAGATACTTTCTTTGTCTTGAGGGGGAAGAAGCATAAAATGGAGCAAAAACAGTCTCTTCAAGAAATGGTTTTGGGAGATCTGTACAGCTACATGCAAAAAAATGAAATTCTATCACCAACTTACACCATACACAAAAATAAATTCAAGGTGGATAAAAGACTTAAATATAAGTTGTAACACCATAAAAGTCCTAGAGGAAAACATTGGCAGGAAAATCTCAGACAGTCCACGCAGCAACATCTCCATGGATATGTCTCCTAAAGCAAGGGATATAAAGGAAAGAATAAACAAATAAGACCTCATCAAATTACAAAGCTTCTGTATGACTAAAGAAAACAGCATTAAAATGAAAAAAGATCCAACTGTATGGGAAAACATATTTGCCAATGACACCTTGGACAAGGGCTTGATCTCCAAAATATATAAAGAACTCACATAACTCCACTCCAAGAAGACAAAAAACCCAATTATAAAATGGGCAAAAGACTTGAACAGACAGTTCTCCAAGGAGGACATACAGAGAGCCCAGAGATACATAAAAAGATGCTCAGTATCACTAACCATCAGAGAGATGCAAAGTAAAATCACAATGTGATGCTGCCTCACACCAGTCAGAATGGCCAACATGAACAAATCAACAAACAAATGTTGGAGAGGATGCAGAGAAAAGGGAACCTTAATGTACTATTGGCGGGAATGCAGACTGGTGCAGCCACTGTGGAAAACAGTATGGAATTTCCTCAGAAAACTAAAAATGAAATTGCCTTTTGACCCAGCAATTATGCTGCTTGGATTATACTCTAAGAGCCCTGAAACACCAATCCAAAAGAACCTACACACCCCACTGTTCACAGCAGTGCAATTTACCATAGCTAAGTCCTGGACACAACCTAAGTGCCCATCAGTAAACGAGTGGATCAAAAAACTGTGGTACATTTACACAGTGAAATTCTATGCAGCAGAGAGAAAGAAGGAGCTTCTATCCTTTGCAACAGCATGGAGGGAACTGGAGAGCATTATGCTAAGCAAAATAAGCCAGGAGGTGAGGGACAAATACCATATGATTTCACCTTTAACTGGAACATAATCAACAAAAGAAAAAAGCAAACAAAATATAAGTAGAGTCATTGAAATTAAGAACAATCTAAAAATAGCCAGAGGGCAGAGGGGAGGGGACAATGGGGAGAATGGTTTTCAGGAACTTCTATAAAGGACACATGGATGGAACCAAGGGTGAGGACAGAAGCAAGGGAGGGAGGTGAGTTTGGAGGGGGTGGGGGAGAGAGAATACAGACAGATGTAATTGAACAATAAAATAATTTAAATTAAAAAAGATTATTTCTTTGTCTTTATTCTTTGCCATTTTAATTATGTGTCTTGGTGTGGTTCCCTTTGGTTCCTCTTAATTGGGATGTTGTGTGCTTCCTGAAATTGTGTGACTTTTTCCTTCACCAGGTTAAGGAATTTTTTTGTCTTTATTTCTTAAAACAAGCTCTCTGTTCCTTGCTTATTTTCTTATTCTGATACCCCTATGATGTTAATGTTGTTACATTTCATGTTGTCCCAAACATCCTTTAAACTATCTTACTGCTTTTAAATTCCCTTTTTCCCTTCTGGTCTCAGAATGATTTTTTTCCTGTATTTTCTTCTAATTTGCTGATTCAGTCCTCCACTTCATCCATCCTGTTTATTGTTCCAGTATATTCTTCATTTCAGATATGTTATTCTTCATTTCTTGGTGGCATTTATCATGTTTTCTATGTTTTTCTCATGGTGTTAAACATCCTTATAACCATTACTTTGAACTCTGTATTTGATAAATTGCTTGCCTCCCTTTCATTTAGTTCTTTCTCTGCAGATTTTTCCTGGTATTTCATTTGGATCCTGTTTGTTTATTTTGGCTATCTCTTTGTGTTTGTTTTTATGTCTGAACTAGAATTGCTGTGACTCTCGGACTTGGTGAGATGGCCTTCTGTAGTAGGTGTTCTATGAGACACTGTGGTACAGTCTCCTTGATCCCTTGAGCTTGACACTCTAAGAATGCCCCTTATGTGAGTTTTTGGGACCTACTTTTGTAATTGGTTCTATATTCCTGTTGTCTTGCTCATGGGACAGCTTGACTCTCAGGGTGGTTGACTGTGGGACTCAACACTGACTATGTTATACAAATTGTTGAACAGGTGCTGACTGATTAAATAAAGCAAGACAAAAATTAAATCAAACCACAAACAATTCAACAAAAAAAGAAATATGCACTACCACCACCAAAAAGGATCAGAGATAAAAACAGAGGCAAAAACAAATAAAAATATAATGAAGAAAATACTGAAAAAAACCTAAAAAATGAATAATAAAAGACAAGAAACAAAATGAATTATAGAAGAAAAAAACAACAACCAGAAAAGGGAGGTAGAGGGCCAAGATGGAAGCATTAGTAAATATGCTTCACTTCCTTGCATAACCACTAGAAGGACAACAGCAAAATTTAAAAAGAAAACAACCATAACATCAAGAAAATTGAACTGTATGGAGGTCTGACAACCAACAAGTTAAGAAGAAACATTCATCCAGCCTGTTGTGCTAAGGCAAAGAAATATGTCCCAAATGAAAGAAAAGAATAAAACCCCAGGAAAATAACTAAGTGTTGATGAGATAGTCAACTTATCAAAACTTTGGTACTCCAAGGCCACTCACCTTGGGCCTGAGGACTTTTTCAGTGTATCAAGGTCTCAGGGAGTCATCAGGGTGAGGCCAATAGTGTTTATGTAAAACAAGTTAAAGTTTGGATATGTAAAGGGAAGGCTCTGCATAGGAATGGTGACACTAGTTGGAGTACATGAGGAAAATGGCCCTTGCCTTAGAACCGCACAAATCTGTCTTATGCTGCATGTCTCTGACACCCCTGAGTGTGCCTGGACCTCCTAAGAACCTTCTAAGAATGATTGCACCATGGGCCCAGGCTTGACACTGCTAGTTTAATTTTCTACAGGGTGCTAGCTTGGCAGGTAAAGCCACTGGGAGTTGGGAGGGTGGGGTTAGTGCATTCTTCCAGGTTCATGCCTTATAGAGAGGAGTGCTTGACCCAGGAAAGATGGCATTTCTGAGTGGTATGGGAAATGGATTCAGCATAGGGACATTGGAAGTTGTTTCTCCAATCTTCTACCCAAAGATACAGCACCCAATCTCTCCCTGTATAACTCTAGTCCCCTCTGAGCCACCACACTGCCAAAACCCAAGGTTAGTTTTCATGAAGAAGATTTTTTGTGTTGGCCCTTTAAGAATGTTCCTGGGCCTATAGCAGCCTCTTGTCTGTCCCTGGTTGACAGAATCCCTGCTTATTTTCACGGCCAGATATTATGTGGGCACCTCTGGTGCTATGGGCTAGGGAGCTTGGTAAGGGGCTGAGAACCTTCACTCCTAAGGTGGGACCTATGCAGCTAAGATATCCCTCCAGATTCTCAACTGTTACATGTGCGTGCAGGGCCAGCCTGTTTTGAATCACCACCCTTTATACGTCATGAAGTGGTTTCTTGTGTAAATTTATTGTTATAAGACTTCAGTTCAGCCAGTTTTTAGTTGTTTATTCAGGTTGATTATTATAATTTAGTTGTAATTTTGATTTGATCCTGGGAGGTGGTGAGAATGATTTCCACCTACTCAGTTAACAAACATTATGGATCTTCCTCCATAAAATTTTGTTTTTTAAAGAGTATTTTATTGGTGTTCTATTGTAGCTCCATTTTTTCATATTTTGCACTCTTCTTACCAGTCCAACCCTAGCTCCCACAATCAGTCTCCACACTGTTGCCCATATCCATGGATCATTCACACATGTTCTTTGACTAGTCCCTTCCCCTTCTTTCCACCATTATCCTAGTCCCCTCTCATCACTGTCAGACTGTTCCATGTTTCCATGCCTCTGGTTCTGTTGTGCTCGTTAGTTTGTTTTTGTTCTTTAGGTTCTTATATATAACTTTTCTTTTTTGTCTATCTTTTAAAAAAATTGTTGTTCAAGTACAGTTATCTCCATTCCCCCCTACTCCTCCCACCCCAGCCATCCCCACCTCCCTCCCCTGATACAACCACCCCTTGGTTTTCTCCATGTATCTTTTATAATTATTCCTGAAAAACCTTCTCCATTTCCCACCATTATCCCTTTCCACCTCCCCTCTGGTTACTGTCAGTTTGTTCTTAATTTCAATGTCTCTGGTTGTATTTTGTCTGTTTGTTTCTTGATTAGGTTCCACTCATATGTGAGATCATATGGTATTTGTCTTTCACTGCCTGGCTTATTTCACTTAGCATAATGCTTTCCAATTATATCCATGCTGTTACAAAGGGTAGAAGCTCTGTCTTTCTTTCTGCTGTATAGTATTCCATTGTGTAAATATACCATAGATTTTTTGATCCATTGATTTACTGATGGACACTCAGGTTGCTTCCAGCACTTGGCTGTTGTAAATTGTGCTGCTATATAGGGAACCTATCTGCATGGGATAGCAAATGTAGCTCAGCCCTATGGGAAAGCCCGTGGGCATGTGGTGGCATGCAGGATGCCAAACCCACAGATCCATTTTCCCATGGGAAATTAGGCCTGCATTATATCTAAGCTGCTTTGTGATTTGTTCTTGCTGAAACTCTCTCACCCTGAGTTGAGGCAGCAAATGCTGACTGCATATCTTTAAAGTAACTTCCTGAAGTCTGTGATAATTCTCCCAAAGACTGAAGTATAACCAGACCAATTACTCTTATTGTTCCCTTGCATCTGCAACATTTGTCCTTGTTAATCTGTAAGAAGTAATCAGTAACATCCTTTCCGTTGCTATCCATAAAAAGTAATTACCTAAAGCAAACCTAAGTGTAATGAATGAAAACCTTTGATGTATGCTATTAGAAAGCCAATAAAAGCCTGTCAAGGCAAGTGTCAGGGCACTCTCATCTTGAGAGTGGCCATACTGTCCCTTTTTCACCACAGGACTCAGTAGTCCATGTGAATTTGTCTCATCTCATCCACAATGCTGCGGACACTGCAGGCTGGTGTAAGCATCAATAAACAACAAAACAAACAAGCAAGCAAAATATAACTAGAGACATAGAAACAAAGAACAAAGTGATAGTAACCACAAGGGAACAGGAAAAGGGATAATGGGGGAAAGAGGGGAAGGACCACCAAGGAACATGTAAAAAAGACACATGGAGAAAGCCAAAGGGAGTAGGATCGAGGGTAAGTCAGGAAGTGGCAGCAAGTGGGTGGCTTGGTGGGGAGAACATTGAGATAACTCCAATTGAACAACACACAAAAAAATAAAAACCCAGCCCAGGATGGAGACATAGGTAGATATACCATGTATCTCCTAACAACAAAAAGAAGAAGAACAACAAATATATAGAGATAAAACAACCAAAGCAATCAGAAAATTGAAATATATGGAAGTCTGATAACCAAAGAGTTAAAGAATGAACCTTCACCCAGACCTGTAGGAGGGGAAGAGATGGGCAGCCAGGATGGAGAGGACTCATGGCGAGGAGGAGGCTGGAGGACCAGGGTGTGTAAAGGCAGTGGCTGGTGGACCAGGTCATCTCATATTTGCATGTGAATAAACAAGGATGAACAGCTAGGGAGCAAGATAGACCAGGTAACTCAGGGTTCTAGCATGGGAAAATAAGGCACCAAAAACACTGACTGACAAAATCTGTGGGGGTTTCAGCAGTGGAAGAAACTCCTAGCCCCAAAGGAGAGTTCATTGGAAAGACCCACAGGTTCCTAGCATGTACACAAACCCATTTACTCAGGAATCAGCACCAGAAGGGCCCCACTTGCTTGTGGACAGAAGAGGAAGTGACTGAAAGCCAGCAGAGACAAGCAAACAGCATTGTTTCCTCTCAGACCCCACCCCTACATGCAGTACCACAAACCAGGGACATGGGATTTTCTGGCCCTGGTGTATAACTAAGTCTCCACCCCTTACTATGTAACAGGAACACCAAGACAAAAGAAAAATGGCCCAAAAGAAAGAACAGATCAAAGCTCCAGAAAAAATACAACTAAGTGATAAAGAAATAGCCAACCTATCAGATGCACAGTTCAAAACACCGGTAATCAGGATGCTCACAGAAATGGTTGAGTGTGGTTGAAAAATAGAGGAAGAAGTGAAGGCTCTGAAAAGTGAAAAATGGAAAATGTACAGGGAACCAAGTGTGATGGGAAGGAAATCAGGACTCAAATCAACGATTTGAAGCAGAAGGAAAAAATGAACATTCAACCAGAGGAAAAAAGAAGAAACAAGAATTCAAAATAATGAGGAGAGGCTTAGGAACCTCTGGGACAACTTTAAATGTTCCAACATCTGAATCATAGGAGGAGAAGAGGAAGAGTAAGAAATTGAAAACTTATTTGAAGAAATAATGGATAACCTCCCCAATCAGGCAAAGGAAATAGACTTCCAAGAAGTCCAGGAGGCTTAGAGAGGCCCAAAGAATTTGGACCCAAGGAAGAACACACCAAGGCACATCATAATTACATTAACGATAAGGAGAGAATCTTAAAAGCAGCAAGGGGAAAGAAAAGAGTTACCTACAAAGGAGTGCCTATAAGAATATCACCTGATTTCTCAAAAGAAACCTTGAAGGCAAGAAGGGGCTGTAAAGAAGTATTTCAAGTTATGAAAAGCAAGGACCTACATCCAAGATTGCTCTATCTAGCAAAATTTTCATTTAGAATGGAAGGGCAGATAAAGTACTTCTCAGATAAGGTCAAGTTAAAGGAATTCATCATCACCAAGCCCTTATTTTATGAGACATTAAAGAGACTTATCTAAGGAAAAGAAGATCAAAACTATGAGCACTAAAATGACAACAAACTCACAACTATCAACAATGAAACAAAAACAACCAAAACAAAATAAAAGACTATGTAAGCAAACATAGTAAAACAGGAGCAGAATTACAGAATGTAAATCACATGGAGGGTTATCAGTGGGGAGGTTGAGGGTGGAGAATGAGGGAAAAGGTACAGGCAATAACTAGCATAAATGGTAGGTACAAAATTGATGGTGGGAGGGCGGTTAATGATAGTATAGGAAATGTAGATTCCAAAGAACTTATTTGCGGGGGGGGGGGCCTGTCCTGGGTGCCAGATGTGGGGGGCTTCATCTGCAGAGCCCCATCCCTCCATCACAGATGAAAATAAAACTACCAAGACATGACTGCTTGGGGAGGAAAGGTGGTCAAACTCTCAGAGGAGAATGATCCAGAGCCCCTTCTTCACTAGGCTTTTATTGTGTTCAAATACACAGGAATACAGGTTTAACATGTCAAAGAATTCTGAGGGCTTAATCTGAGCCAGTGTTTGTCAGGAAAGGGGGTTGCCAAACTTTGGGAGACATACTCATTTCCTCCTCGGACCCTTATCACTTAAATGAGAGCACTCTTAGCAAAGCAGGTTTCACAGGACTTTAGGAATTCTTTCTTATGCCCAATCACCCAGGGAGCCATCCTGGCCGATACAGGGCTGCACCACTTGCCCCCACAGTTTCAGGCTTTAAGCCTATTAGGAAGCAGGAGACATCTCCCAGATGGAAATGGGGACTCGGGCTATGTCAGAATAGCCGGGGGGCGAGGGTCCATCACCCCCTCTTTGCTGCAGCCCCCCGAGTCCTTCCATGAGGGCCTTCCAAGTGGTTGTGTCTGGCTTAGGTTGCCCCTCCCATGAGGAGTCTTACCCGTCATTGACTGCCAACCAAGCACTGGGGCCAGAGATGGATGAGGCAGAAGCAGCACTCCTGCCAGGGAGATAAGCTTTGTGTCCTTAGTAGGTCACGTCCTTGTGACAGAACAGACCCAGATGAAGTGGGTCCCTTGGGCTCTTACACAGCCCACCATGGGGTGAGGGTTACAGCTCCTGAAACCAGGCTGAATGGTCCACAACACTTATTTATATATACCACCCATAGACATGAACAATAGGCGGGGGGGATGCTTTAGGGAAGGGAGGTGCAGGGCATAGGGGAATAAAGGGAGGGATAGGACAACTGTAATAGCAATAATAAATAAAATATATTTTAAAAATAAAGTAAAAAATAGAAATGATGGAAGTGCTTTCCCTGATCTTAGGGGAAAAGCTTTTAGTTTTTGCCCATTGAGTATGACGTTGGCTGTAGGTTTCTAGTACATGGCCTTTACAATATTGAGAAATTCTCCCTCAACTTCCACTTTGCTGAGTTTTTTTTTATCATAAGTGGGTACTGTAGTTTATTAAATACTTTTTCATCATTTATTGATATGGTCATGTGATTTTTGGTTTGCACTGTGTTTGTGTGATGATGTTTTGCATTTTGTGATTTGTGAATATCGTGTCATCCTTTTATCCCTGGGATGAATCTCACTTGACCATGGTGTATGATGATTTTAAAGTATTGCTGGATCCATTTTAGCAATATTTGGTTGAAGTTTTAAACATCTGTGTTCCTTACTGATATTGTCCTCTAGTTTTCTTTCTTCGTTGTGTCTTTAACTGATTTTGGAATAAGGATGATGCTGGCCTCATAAAAAACAGTTGGGAGCTTTCCCTCTTGGGTTTTTTTTTTAATAATTTGAGAAGTATAATAGTTCTTCTCGAATGTTTTGTAAAATTCTCCTTTGTAGCCATCCATCACAGAACTTTTGTGTGCTGGGAGTATTTTTCACCGCCTCAATTTTAGTAGCTGTTATCCATCTGTTCAGGCTTTCTGCTTCTTACTCATTCAGTTTTGGAAGATTATATGTTTCTAGAAATTTGTCCATTTCACCCAGGTTTTCAAATATTTTGGCTTATAGTCAGTCCTTATAATCTTTTTTATTTCTGTGGTATCGATTTTAAATTTTGGCTTTCGTTTCTGACTTTAGATATTGGGTCCTCTCTCTTTTTCTCTTGATGAGTGTGGTTAAAGGCTTGTCAATTTCATTTATCTTTCCTAAAAGCCAGCTTCAGTATTTATCGATCCTCTGAATTGTTCTTTTAATCTCTATGTCATTTAATTCTGCTCTGATCTTGGTTTTCTCCTTCCTTCCACTCCTACTGTGCTTTGTTGTTCTTTATCCAATTTTTGTATTTGTATGGTTAGGTTGTTTACTAGGAATGTTTCTATCATTTTTTTTATTTTTTATTTTTATTTTAATTGTTGTTTCTGTCCTTTTTTAGCTAGGGCTGTATTGCTATGAACTTCCATCTCAAGACTGCCTTGGCTGTGTGACTAGGTTTTGAGATGTTGTGTATTCATTTTTATTTTTTCCAGAAACATTTTGTTTTCTTCCTTGATCTTATTAACATATTCTTTGTTTGACAGAATGCTATTCAGTCTCCATGAGTTTGAATGTTTTTGAATATTTTCACTGAGGTTGGTTTTTTGTTTCAAGGCCTTGTCCAAGAAAATATTTTTCTATATTTTAAAATTATTTTACTGTTGTTCAATTATAGTTGTCTGCATTTTCCCTCCATGATGCCCCCCACCTCAACCAAACCCACCTTCCTCTGTTCTTTTGTCCATCCATTGGTTTGGTCCATGTGTCTTTTATAGTTGTTCCTGAAAACCCTTCCCCCATTATCCACTCCCACTTCCCTTTTGGTTACTGTCAGATTGTTCTTAATTTCAACGTCTCTGGTTATATTTTGCTTGCTTTTCTCTTTTGTTGATTATGTTCCCATTAAAGGTGACATCATATGGTATTTGTCCTTCACTGCCTGGCTTATTTCACTTAGCATAATGCTCTCCAGTTCCCTCCATGCTGTCGTAAAGGGTAGGAGCTCCTTCTTTCTCTCTGCTGCATAGTATTCCATTGTATAAATGTACCACAATTTTTTGATTCACTCATTTACTGATGGGCACTTAAGTTGCTTCCAGTGCTTAGCTATTTTATATTGTGCTTCTATGAACATTGCAGTGCATAAGTTCTTTTGGATTGGTGTTTCAGGGCTCTTAGGATATAATGCCAGCAGTGGAATTGCTGGGTCAAAAGGCCCAGCAGTTCCATTTTTTGTTTTCTGAGGAAGGTCTGTACTGTTTTCCACAGTGGCTTCACCAGTCTGCATTCTCATCAACAGTGCACTAATATTCCCTTTTCTCTGTATCCTCTTCACTGCTTGTTTGTTGATTTGTTTATGATGGCCATTCTCACTTGTTTGAAGTGGTATCTCATTGTAGTTTTAATTGCATCTCTCTGATGGCTAGTAATACTGAACATCTTTTCATATCTTTATGGGCCCTCTGTATTTCTTCCTTGAAGCAGTGTCTATTCAGGTCTTTTGCCCATTTTTTAATTGTTTTTTTTTTTGTCTCCTTGGATGGAGTCATGTGAGTTCTTTATATATTTTGCAGATCAAACCCTTGTCTGAATATCATTGATGAATAAGTTTTTCAATAAGATTGGTACTTATTTTAATGCTGTTTTCTTTAGCCATGCAGAGGCTTTTTATTTTGATGAGGTCACACTTATTTATTCTTTCCTTTATGTCCCTTGCTCTAGGGGACATATCAGTGAAGATGTTGCTGTGTGGAATGTGCGATTTTCCTACCGATGTTTTCCTCTACAACTTTTATGCTGTCATGACTTACATTGAAGTATTTTATCCACCTTGAATTCATTTTTGTGTATGGTGTAAGTAGGTGATTGAGTTTCATTTTTTTGCATGTAGCTGTTCAGCTCTCCCAACACCAGTTGTTGAAGAGGTGAATTTCACTCCATTTTATGCTTCTCCCTCTTTGTCAAATATTAATTGGCCATAGAGACTTGGTTTTATTTCTGGGCTCTCTGTTCTGTTCCATTAATCTATGTGTCAATTCTTATGCCAATACCAAGCTGTTTTGATTAAGTGGCCTTGTGATACAATTTGATGTTACGTATTGTGATCCTTCCTACTTTGTTATTCTTTCTCAAAATTGTTGCAGCTATTTGGGGTCATTTATGGTTTCATATAAATTTCAGAACTGTTTGTTCTATATCTATGAAATATGTCATTGGTACTTCAATAGGGATTGTATTAAGTCTGTAAATAGCTTTGGGTAGTATGGATATTTTAATGATGTTAATTCTTCCAATCCATGAGCATGGCACATGCATCAGTGATATTGGCCTGATTCTTTCTTTTTTTTGCTTTGTCTTCATCTGATTTTGGGATTTGGATGATGCTGGCTTCATAAAAAGAGTTTGGGTATCTTCTTCCACCTTGTTGGATTTTTTTGAATAGTCCATGAAGGACAGGAGTGAACTCTTCATTAAATGCTTTGTAAAATTCTCCTGTAAAACCATCTGGTGCAAGGCTTTTGTGTATCAGAAGTTTTTTGGTTACTGCTTCAATTTCATCAGCTGTTATTGGTCTATTCAGGCTTTCTGATTCTTGTTCATTTCATTTTGGAAGATTGTATTTTTCTAGAAATTTGTCCATTTTATTTAGGTTTTCCAATTTCTTGGCATATAGTTCTTCATAGTAATTTCTTACAATATTTTGTATTTCTGTGGTATCAGTTGTAATCTCTCCTGTTTTATTTCTGACTGTGTTTATTTGGGTCCTCTCTCTTTTTTTCTTGGTGGGTCTGTTGAAAGGATTTAAAGGCTTGTTGATTTTATTTATCTTTTCAAAGAACCAGTTCTTGGATTTATTGATCCTTAGAATTTTACCTTAATCTCTTTGTCATTTAATTCTACTCTGATCTTGGTTATTTCCTTCATTCTACTTACTCTGGGCTGTCTTTGTTGTTGTTCCTCAATTTCTCGTAGGCATAGGGTTAGGTTGTTTATTTGAAATATGTGTAGCTTTTTTAGGTAGGTGTGTATTGCTATAAATTTCCCCCTCAGGACTGCCTTTGCTGTGTCCCATAATTTTTGGATTGTTGTGAGTTCATTTTCATTTGTTTCCAGAAACTTTTTCTCTCATCAAATTAGGGAATTTTCCATCATTACTTTTTCAAACAGGTTTTCTATCTCTTGCTCTTCTTCTTCTTGTTCTGGTATCCATATTATATGGATATTATTCTGTTTTATGTTGTCCCTCAGTTCCTTTAACAGCTCTTCTTTTTTCTGACTCTTTTCCCCCTTTCTTGCTCTTTTTTGGTGTTTTTTTCTACCTTATCCTCCAGCTCACTGATCTGATCCTCTGATTCATCTAGCCTGCTTTTGATTCCTTAGACTGTCTTCCTGAATTCAGAAATTGTATTCTTCATTTCCTCTTGGCCCTTGTTGATAGTTTCTATTTCCTTTTTCATGTTGATATGGTTTGCAGTGAGTTCATTGTAGTTTCTCTGTAGTTTTGTTAATTTTCTTCGAGTTCATTGAACTTCCTTATAACCATTGCTTTGAACTCAATATCTGATAGTGGAGTTGCCTCTATAGCATTCTTTCTGAGGCTTCCTCCTTTCCTTTCATTAGGGATTGTTTCTTTGTCTTTCTACTGTTTGTGAGACTCTTCTTATTAGCCTCTGCTTCTTAAATTGATCTCTTCTGAGTCCCTGGGTTTATGGTGTGAACTTCTATGGTAGACAACCTGTGAGATTCAGTACTCCAGTCTCCTTGATCTCCTGAGCTCACTGGTCTTGGGCTATTGTTTATGTTGGCTCTCTGTTTTGTTTTTTTTGGGGGGAGGGGTTAATTGTTGTTGGGTCTTTCTTTGGTGGGTTCTTCCCTCCAGCTGGTTAACTGAGTGTCACTTCATGCACCATGTCTTGTATTCTGTTTTGAAAATTTATACAGGTTGTGTTGAAGCTGGTTCCTCTGTGTATGAGGTTTTGAGGCTTCTCTCTCGCTCCTGTTCAGTTGTTTGTTTTGGGTAATTTCTCCACCATTTAGTTGTATTTCTAGATTGGTCCTAGGTGGAGGTTATCATGGCTTCCACTCATTCCTTCGCCTTCTTCCATTGTTATCTGTTGGTGGTTCCTTTATTGGTGAGACTCTTCTTCCAGCAGGCATACTGGTGGTGATAGCTCCTACCTACACTTTTTTTGTGATTAGTTGGAGCAGAAGGAAAAGTGGATTAAGAATGCGGGAGTGTATTCTATTGTATTTAATATACCAACCCAGACTTCCAACCAAGATGGAGGCGTAGGTGGACACACTATGCCTCCTCTCACAACCAAAATTAAGGACAATAAATATTTAGAAACAAGAAAACAACCAGAACTGATAGAAAATTGAACTGTACGAAAGTTGAACAGCCATTCATTCAGACCAGTAAGAAGGATGGAGTCACGGCAGGAAAATGTGGAGGTGCAGACCCGGGCATGTAGGCAGCAGCGGCTGGCAGTTCCCAGGTGTTCAGGCAGCAGCTAGTGGACCCCGGGCACAGGGTGGCAACTGTGCAGACCCAGTGAGGCCACACAAGGCAGCTGGTTGACCAGGTGGTCCCACATCCATGCACAGATAATCCAGGCAAAGGAGAAGCAGCGGAAGGGACTGGAATCTAAGAGAGAGCAGAGTAAGCACCATTGTTCTCTCTCGGACCCCGGCCCCACATACAGCATCACAACTCAGCAACTGGGCTGCCTGCACTGGGGAACACCTAAGGCTCCATCCCTCACTACATAACAGTCACAACCAGACCAAAATAAAAACAAACGAACAAACAAACAAAAAACCCCACCAAAAATGGCTCAAACTGGAGAACAAACAAAAGCCCCAGAGCCAATTCCTCTAAGCCATGAAGAAATAGCCAACCTATCAGACGCACAGTTCAAAGCCCTGGTGATCAGGATGCTCACAGAATTGGTTGATTTTGCTCACAAATTAGATGAAAAAAATGAAGGCTACAATACATGAAATGAAGGAAAATGCATGGGGAACCAATATGGATGGGAGGAAAACTGGGACTCAAATCAATGGAGTGGACCAGAAGGAAGAAACTAACAACCAAACAGAAAACAAGGAAGAAGCAAGAATTCAAAAAAATGAGGAGAGGCTTAGGAACCTCCAGGACATCTTTAAACATCCCAACATTCGAATTATAGGGGTACCAGAAGGGGATGAAGGATAGCAACAAGTGGAAAACTTATTTGAACAAATAATAAAGGAGAACTTCCCCAATCTGGCAAAGGAAATAGACTTCCAGGAAGTCCAGGAATCTCAGAGAGTCCCAAAGAAGTTGGACTCAAGGAGGAATGTGCCAAAGATTAAAATGTAACCTTTTAATGTAATCGTAATTACATTAGCCAAGATTCAAATGAAGGAGAGAATTCTAGAATCAGCAAGGAATAAGGGGACAGTCACCTACAAAGGAGTTCCCATCAGACTTTCAGCTGATTTCTCAAAAGAGAACTTACAGGGAAGATGGGGCTGGAAAGAAGTATTTGAAGTCTTGAAAGGCAAGGACCTACATCCAAAATTGCTCTATCCAGCAAAGCTGTCATTTAGAATGGAAGGGAAGATAAAATGCTTTTCAGATAAGGTCAAGTTCAAGGAGTTCATCATCACCAAGTCCTTATTATATGAAATGCTAAAGGGACTTATCTAAGAAAAAAAAAGATAAAAAAAATGACAGTAAAAAGACAGCAAACTCACAGCTATTAACAACCACACCTAAAACAAAAGCAAACTAAGCCAACAACTGGAACAGGAACAGAACCACAGAAATGGAGATCATATGGAGGGTTAGCAACAGGGAAGTGGGAGGAGGAGAGAGGGGGAAAAGGTACAGAGAATAAGTAGCATAGACGGTGGGTAGAAAATAGACAGGGGGAGGGCAAGAATAGTGTGGGAAATGTAAAAGCTAAAGAACTTATGACACATGGACATGAACTAAAGGGGGTGAATGTGGGTGGGAGAGGGTGTGCAGGGTGGAGGGGAATAATGGGTGAGAAATGGGACAACTGTAATAGCATAATCAATAAAATATATTAAAAAAGTAAATAAACTCCAACCCATAGAGAAGTGATATGAAATCCTTTGGATATGTATAGTGTTAACTGTGATATTTCACACAGTAGCCACTTTTTGGAAAGGGTGGAATAAGATAATTTCCTTGTTAGCGGGGGAAGGATTGTGCGTTGGATCTAGAAAGCAGTGAGCTTGTGGGAGGTCAGATTATGAGGCAAAGTGAGAGAAATGAATACAAAATAGGTGCCATGTGAGAGGGAATAGAGTTATCCACAACAGCAATAAAGTTCCGGAAACAGTGAAGTGACCTAAGATCCGGGACAGGTGCTGAGTAGTATTTACAATCGTGTGAAACAGCAATTATTTAAAATAATAATGGAGCAACAATTATATGACAGAATCTATGTGATCTGAATAACAAGAACAGGAAGTACACAACCTAGAGTAGAGTGCTATTGGGACGCAAGTGAAGTGAAAGACAGAAAATTAAAAATACACTATGAAAGAGAGAACAAAGACAACTAGTCAAGCAATGCAATTTAACAAACAGCAAAGAAGTCTAATTTGAAAGAAGAGAAATAAAAAATACTGATAAAATAAAAGATGCAAAAATTATGAAAAAATAATAATAAGCCAGGCAGTAGAAGACAAATACCATATGATCTCACCTTTAACAGGAACCTAATCAACAAAACAAACAAACAAGCATAATATAACCAAAGACACTGAAATTGAGAACAGGCTGAAAGTCACCAGAGGGGAAAGGGGAGGCAATTTCAAGGGAAAGGGGGAAGGGTTTAGAGCAACAAGTATAAAGGACACATGGACAAAAACTATGAGGGGTGGAAATGGGAGGGAGGTAGGGAGGGCTGGGGTGGTGGGTTGGGGTGGGAGTAAAAGACAGAAAACTGTACAAGATCAACAATTAAAAAAATACTGATAAAAATAAAAATAAAAATAAAAATAAATAATAATAGAAATAGACAATAACTTGAAAGTTCTCTGGAATAGCAAAGTGAAATTTGCTTTACTATCTCAGTTGTTGGGATGAGCCCTCTTTGATACCAACTCTGGTCCTTTCACAGTTCCAGGTTTTATTGTCTCATTTTTGGGAATGAAAAAAAAGAAAAGAAAGCAGAAGGGGAAAATAAAAAAGCCTCCTGCTGGCTTTAAACTGACTAAGTCATTTCTGCTGGTCTTCCTGGCTGAAGCAGGCTGAGGGGGAATTGGTTTAGCTTTTCTCCCCTCCTGTGGTTTTGTGAGGCTGGGGAACAGGTCTGAGCTGCCTTCTTCACAGTTGCCCAGCCTCCAGCCCAGGTCCCCAGTTCACTACCAGGACCCAGTTGCCCTTCTGTGCCTGGCCTATGCCTTCAGTCCACCAGTTGTGCTGTCCTTGAGGTGCACCAATTAGGGGCAACTCACATACCACCTTCTGACTCTTTGCTGTCCTAGATGCTAGGGACTCTCAGAATGTCTTCAGGGGAATTTGGCTTCCCCACTGAGTTAAGTGTTTCTGGGGATTGCTGACTCCCTAAGCCCTACTTCTCTTCTCTGCAGGGGGAATCTCTGCCTTCCTCTTAGTGCCAGTTGTTCCGTTGGGCCTGTGCACTGCTGTGGCTGCAGAGGCAGACACTGGTGCACACCTCCTCTGCTGCTGCAGCTGGGACAGTTGAGTCCGGTGTGTGGTGCATCTGGGTGGCAGGGTGCAGGGCTGTGGGTGTTAGCACATGGCCTCCACTGCTGTGGCAGGATCAGTCACTGGGGTGTGTTGTAAGGCATGTGCTATCCTCTGGGCTGCAGGCGTGACAATGTGGCCTCTGCTGCTGCTTTGGTGGTGGGGCTGTGGGATTGGGCACCAAAAATTATTGATATCATGTCTATTTTCTTGAATTTGTTGAGGCTTGCTTTGTGTCCTATCATGTGGTCTATCTTTCAGAATGTTTCATGTGCATTTGAGATGAATATATATTTTGTTTCTCTGAAGTGAAAAGTTCTGTGTATATCTGTTACATCTATTTGATCTAATGTGTTGTTCAGGGTGACAATATCACTTTTTGGTTTTGCTTTGTTTTTAAAGATTCGTCTATTCATTTATAGACAGAGGGATAGGGAGGGGGAAAGAGAAAGAGAGAAACAGCAATGCATGGTGGCTTCTCATGAACCCCACAGGGAACACAGCCCACAACCAAAGCATACACTACTATAAGGAATTGAACCTGCGGCTCCATATTTGCAGGCCAGTGCTCAATTCACTGAACTTCATCAGCCAGGGCTTTTTTGGGTGGGGGGGTGGTTAAGTATATTTTATTGATTATACTATTGCAGTTGTCCCAATTATTTCTTTCCCTTATCCCCTCTCCTTGCTGCAACCCACTCCTTACAGTATTTCCCCTTCTTAGTTCATGCCCATGGGTTTTACATATAAGTTCTTCAGCTTCTGTTTCCTATATTATCCTAACCTTCCCCCATCTATTTTATGCCTACCAATTATGCTTCTTATTACCTGTACCCTCTCCCTCAATATTTCCCTCCATCTTCCCACTGATAATCCTCCATATGATCTCCATTTGTGATTCTGTTCCTGTTCTAGTTGTTTGATTAGTTTTTGTTTTTGTTTTTTAGGTTCAGTTGTTGATAGTTATGAGTTTGTTGTCATTTACTGTCCATAGTTTTTTATCCTCTTCTGTTTATTATATAAGTCCCTTTAATATTTCATATAATAAGGGCTTGGTGATGATGAACTGCTTTAACTTGACCTTATCTGGGAATCTGCCCTTCCATTCTAAATGAGAGCTTTGGTGACAAGTATTTGTCACCAAGGGAAGGAAAAAGACAGGGTGCATCTGAAAGATATTTACATAAAGAATCAGCTGGATGTGGCCTTACAGGTGGGCCACAAAAAATTACTGCAAGTCTCAAAGCCTGGTGGTATAATTGATAATGACCAAGAAATAGAATATATTTAAGTATCTGAAATCTATAACCATCTATTCATATGAAAAAAGGAGATGAGAGCAATGACATTAGAACTTTTTTAAAATTTATGAATGTTTTTGAGAATATACATTCAGGTAAATTAGCAGATATTACAATTTTCTGCTATCTCACTCCTGATACCAATTAGGCCACCTCTGAAATACCTCATGATAATTAACATTTGCCTAAACACTTTTCCGATTTGCAAAACCACTCCCATGCATTGTCTCCTTCAGTTCCCCCAATGACCTTGGGATTTTACAAAGCAATTTCACTGAGGTTACCAAACTGGATTCTTGAATTCTCATGCCTCATTTCCCGTGACCCACACACCAGCCAGAACTGTCATTTTACAGTTGTTGACATACAGCATACTTGCTCACTTCCTTGACTTTGCTCTTGTAGTTTCTTCTGTCAGGAAAGGAGACCATCCCTTCCTTGTCCAAACAAGGAATGCCCTATTCATTCCAAGAAACCCTGGACAGACAGGAAAAGTCCTTGGTTCCCAGGGGCAGCAAGGAAGGTGCACACAGACTGGAGTAGGGAGCACCAACAACAGTATGACTATCAGAATAGACCAGCAGACACATGTTCTGTTCTGCAGCTGACTTAGGTGTCATCAGAAGCAAGGGTTCCAGGGCCTTCTGCCTTCTTAAAGAGTACAGCAGTTAACACTTTGCAGCTGTACTGACCTGAGTTCAAATCTAACCTTTGTGACTTTCTAGCTATGTGTCCTTGGGTAAGTATCTCAACCTAATCCTACATTCCCACCTCTATAGAAAGGATTTAATAATATCTGCCTTTAAGGTAAGGGAAGCAGCAGTGACTATCAAGTATAAGACACTTGCCAAGGTTTCTAGTATATAAGAGATTGCTAAATAGAAGTTATCATTTTTATTAAGACCACTTCCTCCACGGCAGAAAAAGGTATAGAACCCTTTATCATCATCATCACTATTACTGATACTACTGCTATAATTATTTATATTTCCCCTTATTTCTTTTTTTATTGTTGTTCGAGTACGGTTGTCTCCATTTTACCCCCATGACTCTCCTCCACCCCACCTTCCACCCTCAGTCTTAACCCTCTCTGGCTTTGTCCATGGGTCCTTTATACATGTTCCTTGACAACCCTTCCCCTTCCTTCTAAAGGGGAAAAAAACTTGCTTCTCCTACTGACACTTTCCTTGTCCTCCCTTGGAAATGATAAAGGGATGTAATTTGTTTTGTCATGGGCAGGAGGACAGTAAAGCATTGGAGGCATCAATCTGTCATCGCTGGGGGCTGGACAAGCTGGTTCCTGAAGAATGGAAAACGTAGATCTCGGAAGTATTATAGGAAGAGGAAACTGAGTGGTCAAAGGCTCAGAGACTGGAGAGATTGTGGTTTATTTGGGGAGCTTCAGTTACAGTGATTCCTGTTAGCTAGGACAGAGGTTAGGCAGGAGTGAAATGGGATGGAGAGGGGAGCAGAGACCACAGTTGATGTCTTCTATGCAGCCAATAGTCTTCTAATATTTTATGTACATTTACTTATCTAGTACTCACAATTAGCCCAAGTTTACAGAGGAATAAGTGGAGGCAAAGAGATATTTGGTAACTTGCTCAAGGTCACAGAGCAAGTCCTTGTCAGATCTGCATCCAGTACACATGCTGCACCAGGAAGGCATTGCTTCTTTTTCTCTGTGACATTCAGGCAGGTTTCCTGAAGCCAGAAAAGTAACAGACTCCTCCAAAGTCACAAGGAAGCAAGCCATTCTTCACCTGCTGAACCTAGACTGGGCAGAGTGGAAGCTCCTCTCTCTCTGTCTCCACCTCCCCAGAGTGTGGAGAAGGTGGCTTTTTGGAAGTTACCAAATATAAAACCATTTCCAGATAATTATTCTTCCTTGACCTACATGTCATTCAGCTGTGTGCGTGGGCTGGAGGCACAGAAACCAGTTTCTCTAATCAGAGTAAATTGCCTCATGGGACTAGACATTGCACCAGGTAGACATTGTATTCTGGGCATGGCCTGTTCCCTGTCCATCCACATCCCCCGGCACAGATGCTGTCACTTCAACTTCACATTTGCTGGGAGAATGCAGGTTCCATGGTGGAACAAAATGTCCATCAGAGCAGTGTCCTTGGAGAGCATGCAGCCAGCAATGTGCATCAGAGAATTTTCCAATATTCTTGAACATACAGATCCAATGGAACCTGCCCCTGCTAGCCCAATGGCGAAAGAGAGTACATCATGTGAGAAGATGTTACCTCTCAGAATTTCTGCTGGCTCCTGTCAATTTTATATATGAGGAAGTTACAATGCCAACACGTTTGAAACTTTCAATGAGGTGTATAAAGGACCCTCTCTCCATTCTTTGCCCCCAACCCTGGCTCCTTTCAGGAAAGCCTGTGGTTTGGTACAGAATAAGCACCTTACTTAGTAAAACACTTTAATGCTTAAAGCCCTTCGATGATTCCCCATTGCCTCAGGACAAAATCAGCTCAAACCGAGGTTTGAAGCCATTTGAAGGATTAGAATCTGATGCTGCTTCTTATCTGCCTTTTATCTTGCTAAGCTCCCTCCCAGCTGTCTCTCCCTGCAGGGACAGGCAGATGACAGAAATAAGGAAGGCCAGGTAGGGTCTTGTTGAGCTACAGGACAGTCCCACATGGAAATGTGGGCCCCGCATGGCCTCACGTTCTGGTTTTCAAAAGAAGCTCAAATCCTTGGTTGAATATGAAAAACTCCAATTTTTAATTATGGCAACTGATTCCAAAAATCTTAAAGACACATCTGCATCCTGGAATTCAAACTAGCCTCCAGTCCAGTTGCTCCAATGGCCATCTTCTCTCACTTGCCTCTTGGTCTTTGAACATTCTGTTCTCTCCTGTTGGCATGCTTTGCTCCCCAATCAGTTGATTAGCTTCTATTCCTCCATGTCACTGCACAAATGCCACTTCCTCCAAGAAGCCTTCCATCACTTCTAAGCTAAACTGTTACTTCTTCTTAAGTGCTCCCATAGCTGTTGTCTGTTGTCACAGAACTTCTCTTTGGATATCTATCTGGTTTCTTCCAGGCTAGAGGTTCAGAAGGGAAGAAACAGGTTCTGATTTACTATAATATGGCAACTTATAGCAAGGTGCCTGAGCACAATAGGAAATCAATCTTTAAGACAGAAGGAAGGGGAGAGAGGCTGACCAAAATAGCCTTAGTGAAATGCAAAATCTCCTTCACCTCAGAGTCTCTGGACTGATGAGAAACAAAATAACATTAATGAGCACTTACTCTGTGCCAGATCCTCTTCTCAACACTTAATTTCATATCCACAAGAATCCTCTGATACAAGTATTTTTGTTCCACTTTTCAGATGAGAAACATTAAGACATGGAGTATTTAAGAAACTTATCAAGGATCACAAAGGTAGAAATTGGCAAACTTTGGATTCAACCCCATAAAGTCTGATTTCAGAATCAGTGCCCTTACCCTTTCCACTTTTCAACAAGTGAAAAATGGCCAGATTCTAAGAAAAAAAACTATCACACTTGCCCTGGCTGGTGTAGCTCAGTGAGATGGCCTGCAAACCAAAGGGTCACCAGTTTGACTCCCAGTCAGGACATGTGCCTGGGTTGCAGTCCAGGCCCCCAGTAGGGGGAGCTCTAGACACAACCATACATTGATGTTTCTCTCCTTCCTTTCCCCTCTCTCTAAATAAATAAATTTTTAAAAAGAAACTGTCATACTCAATAGAAAAGTGAGCAATATTTCTGAGTACTTACTGCAGCTTGGCAGGGTACAAATACTTTTATATGTGAAGTTACTCGGTCTTCTTAAAAACTCTATGGGAAGACAATGTTGTCCCCATTGGGCAGATGAGGAAACTGAGTTGAGTAAATGGGGATTTGGAATTCAGATCCATCAGTCATCATAGGAAGTAACAGAAAGGAGTCCCCAAGAAGTTACCTAGAGAGACTGGGTTTAGAGAGAAGAAAGCAGTGGGAAGAGATAAGATCAGTCATCATGAAAATATAATGGAATAGCAGGAAAGTGATAACAAGCAGATGAATATTCTACAGAGAGTTCCCCGAGGAATACATCGTTTTTCTCATCCATCCACCCATCTATCCATCCATCTACTCACTGGTCCGTCCATCCATCCATCCATCCATCCATCCACCCACCCATCCACCTACTTATCTCATCCACCTACTTATCCATTCACCCATTTATCTATTCATCCATTCATCCATCTACCCATTCATCCACCCATCCATTTACCCATCCATCCATCACTATTTTATCCCTCAAACATTGATGAAGTGCATACTCTTTGACTGTCCTTATAGGCTCTGAAAGTTCAGAAAAAAAAGAGACACACTCCCTGCCATATAGGGTACCCAGGGAACAGGAGATAAATATTTTGAAGGAGATCATTACGAAGGTATGTGAAATACTTTATACAATGAGATTCTTAACCCATTGAGATCAGGGATGACTTTAAAATAAAGTAAAGGGAAGTCATTACAGGCAAAATAAATAGTCCATGCTAGGAGGGTAAGGTAGAGCACTGCTAATTTGGGCTATTCATAAAGTGAAGAGCAAGGTTCATTTGCATAGGTTGCAGAAAGGGGATAATGGTGTGAGCTGTGTGAAGCCACTGGCTTTAGGCTACAGAGCAGACATCTCAAACCAGCAACCCATTGGTTACATTGTGTGACTGTGTGTGTGTTTCTTGCAAGACCCTGTTGAAACACTGGAGGACCTGGCCACGGTTGGCTGTAATTTCCTACTGGGAAATCAGTAGATGGAACAAAATAGTAGCTGCCCTATTACCAAAGGGGATAGGTTCAATGGTGGGAGGTGGGGATGGGTGTAGCAGGGGGTGTTGTGGGGTGAAAATGGAGACAACTGTACTTGAGCAACAATTAAAAAAAGAAAAATTAATGAAAAAAGAAATGAAACATGAGCTCCATGGTTCACTAAAGTCACCCACATGCCTATACCACACATTGATGTTACCTGCCTTGTACCCACTCCCGTGTGACTATGCCAGACTGACGTATAGTCATTGAAGGGAGCTGGGAGATTAAAATGACTTCTCAGTCTTCCTTGTGATGATTTATTCAGCAACTTTTGAGCAACTTAACCTCAGGGAATGGGCTCCCAAGAACCTGATCCAGGTCTGGCACATAGTTGGGCATCACTAAATTTATGTTGAACTAAATTGGATTCACAAGAAAAATTCTAGCACAAAACCTCTTCTCAGTGAGCAGATAGTCCCCAAAAGATCTCACATTGAACACTAAATTAACTTCCAATTACTTTTGATCATGTCTGTGGGATGCCTCATCCTGTGAAGCTGTCCCAGCTGCTGTAGATGAGAACAAGTCATCCTGGACACAATCTGTTGTTCCAGCAGGAAAGTGGGTGGCAATTCCCTCTAACAGAGAATATCTCAAGCCCTTCTCTGAAACACCTTTTATTGGGCTCAGTATGTGTAGGGATATATAGTATACATGCATAGCTTATCAAACAATGTCTAAAGGTTACAGTTATAGGAAACAAATATTATCTATAGATAACAATTGAAGAAATGCAGATTGTCTCAGGTCGGGGTCTGCTAGACATGCTGACACCAGATGGTTGTAAAGGCTTATTTCATGAAGCAAGGAGTTAACTCCTTATGTTTTGAACTTAAACATCTGGCTTATATCAACAGGACTATAGCAAAGCAAAGCAAGGTTCAAAGGATGCAATGGATTTATCAGGACTGATTTCCCAGGAACCCTCTGTACTACCATCAGGTCATGCCTACCTCCTGCGTTCCTGGCTTTCCAGTCTAAACTTATTGGCCTCTTTCAAGGCCTGTTTGTGCGGGGCTACAGTCTCTGAAATTGTACTCCCCAACACATGTTACCAGACTAATTTTCTGCAGTAAATCCTTACTAACTTCCATTCAACTCAAAACTGTTAACAAGCCCTTCAGCATGTCTATGATTCTCTGTGAATCTATACTTATAGTCATTCATTCATTAATCTGCTCATTCAGCAGATTAATGGAGCACCTACTATATGCCAGAGGCTGAGTTAGAAATTGAAATGCATTAATAATTATATGCAAAGCAGACATACTTTCACTTTTTAATTATTAACCTGCTTAATAGCAATGATGGTAAAATTCATATAGCATGCATGGTACCAGATACTGTTCTGGGCACTTCCCTTATATTATTCCATTTAATGCTCACTAAAGCCTGTGGTGGGTGCCTTACCATCATGCTTTTCATAGGTGAGTAAACTGAGGCACAGGGAAGGTAAGTAAATTGCCCATAGTCACCCAGCTAGAAGGTGGCTAAGGCAGGTTTGAACCATTGCAGCCTGGGCCCCAAATCTTTACTCTTTGTGTGGGAGCCCCTGAAGTGCCTTCTGCAGGGTCAAAGTGCTGGTCAGTATGGTTGTGGTCAGCTCTGGCATTATCTGTATTAATGGAACCCTAGGTAGGTAGGGGAACCATAACAACATGCTCTGAAATATTTGTATAGACTAGCAAAGTTTTTCTCTGATATCACGTTACTGCTTTTTTTTCTTTTAAGTTGGAGACACTTGATGCAGAACTAATACTAGAAAGCAGCAGCGGTACAAAGTCAACAGCTTATTGCTGTGCTTTATATGTGGCCTTAGCTGTAAGGCAACCAGATCTCCCTAGGAAGTGGCCTCTGGGAAGATACCTTAAGGACAAAAAGAGAGCTTGGGCCTCCTTTGCTCATGCCATAGTGGATCCCAGAGTTCCTGTCCTCCATCTCTTCCTTTCTGCCTCTGTGCAGCCTTCTCTCTGTGGAACACACTGCCACTTCCTCTTTGTTTGCCCAAGAAAATGCCTGGGCCTCCTGGGTCACACTTGCTGCTTGATCATGAAACCTTTTTATCTTTCTGTCTTCCTCCCTGGAGGGGAGAGACCTGCCTCCCCTCACCACCAGCCTCAGCAATGTGACTGGCACATAGCACATGCTTCTGAATGAAAGAAAATGGCCCTGAAAAAGGTATGACTTAACTAAGTCCACACAGCTAGTAGGCAGCAGAGCAGAATTCCACTTCATTGAAAGACATTTGAAGTTCCATGTGGGCTCAGTCCACTTGTGTGTTTGTTCATCACTTCATTCACAGTGCCCACTGCTGGTAAATGTTTGTTGAGTGAATAAATGAGCACCAACTGTTGTGGACTGTTCAGCCTGGTTTCAGGAGTTGTAACCCTCACCCCATGGTGGGCTGTGTAAGAGCCTAGGGACCCACTTCATCTGGGTCTGTTCTGTCACGAGAACGTGACCTACTTAGGAGACAAAGCTTATCTCCCTGCAGGAGTACTGCTTCTGCCTCATCCATCTCTGGCCCCAATGCTTGGTTGGCAGTCAATGACAGGTAAGACTCCTCATGGGAGGGGCAACCTAAGCCAGATGCGACCACTTGGGAGGCCTCATGGTAGGACTCAGGGGGCTGCAGCAAAGAGGATGTGATGGACCCTCATCCCCCGGCTATTCTGACATAGTCTCAGTCCTCATTTCCATCTGGGAGATGTCTCCTGCTTCCTAATAGGCTTAAAGCCTGAAACTGTGGGGGCAAGCGGTGCAGCCCTGTACTGGCCAGGTTGGCTCCCTGGGTGATTGGGCATAAGAAAGAATTCCTAAAGTCCTGTGAAACCTGCTTTGCTAAGAGTGCTCTCATTTAAATGATAAGGGTCTGAGGAGGAAATGAGTATGTCTCCTAAAGTTTGGCAACCCCCTTTCCTGACAAACACTGGCTCAGATTAAGCCCTCAGATTTCTTTGAAATGATAACCATTGTTTGATCCTTGTGGCCTGACATACCTGTATTCCCGTGTATTTGAGCCCAATAAAAGCCTACTGAGGATGGGGCTCTGGGTCATTCTCCTCTGAGAGTTTGACCACCTTTCCTCCCCAAGCAGATCATGTCTTGGTAGTTTTTATTTTCATCCGTGACGGAGGGATGGGCTCTGCGGGCAGAGCCCCCCCACATCTGGTGCCCAGGACAGGGGCCCACACAACCAACATCCTTTAATTCTCCCAAAGAAGACCTGCAACAGTAAATGAAGGCCTTGTGTTGGCTGTATGTTGTGTATACAATTGATAAGCTATTTGCCCGAAGCTAGAAATACCTACCCCTGACAGCCATTAGGAGGCAGATGAGTGGTCCTTAGCTAAAGATTTTTAATCAAAGAGCTACAACTCGACAACTCGAATAGAGCCTCAATCAGCCTCTGACACCCCAGGGAACTTAGATGAAGAGTCTACAAGCCTCTGATTTCCTGTTGGTCCCTGGAACCCAGTGAGTATCACCCTGGGTCCACAAAACAGCAAAAACAAATGAGCACACTGTGTATAAGGCTGGAAGTGAGGAGATGGGCAGTGTAGCTGGGAACTGAGACCCTGGGATGAATGTAAGGGAGAATTAGCCAGTGGAGCATCACACAATGTTAGAAGCAGCAGTGGAGAGGGTCTTGGTAATATGCCCTGGGTTTCAAGACAGTGATTTGATTCTCAGGGGCAGAGATGAAATCACGGTCTCTTTAGTCCAAATTAATCCCCAGGGGCTAGGTATAGTGAATATATTTTGCTTATTTTTATTTCATTTTTAAATATATTTTATTGATTATGCTATTAGAGTTGTCCCAATTTTCCCTCCTTTATTCCCCTCCACCCTGCACCCCCTCCCACCTGCATTCCCCCACGCAGTTCATATCGATGGGTCATATATATAAGTTCTTTGGCTTCCCCATTTCCTATACTATTCTTAACATCCTCCTGTCTATTTTGTACCTACCATTTATGCTTCTTTCTTCCTGTACCTTCTCCACCATTTTTCCAACTCCCTCACCCTACTGATAACCCTCCATGTAATCTCCATTTCTGTGACTCTGTTCCTGTTCTAGTTGTTTCCTTACTTAGTTTTTCTTTTTTTTTTTTTAGATTCAGTTATTGATAATTGTGAATTTCTTGTCATTGTACTTTTCATACGTTTGATCATCTTCTTTTTCTTAGATAAGTCCCTTTAACATTTCATATAATAATGACTTGGTGATGATGAACTCCTTTAGCTTGACCTGATCTGGGAAGCACTTTATCTGCTCTTCCATTCTAAATGATAGTTTTGCTGGACAGAATATTCTAGGATGTAGGTCCTTGCTTTTCATGACTGAATGCTTTTTTCAAGACCCTTCTTTTTTTTATTGTTGTTCAAGTACAGTTGTCTCCATTTCCCCCCCACAACTACCCCACCCCCACCCTCAACCCTTGATCTTTGTCCTTGTCTTTGTTCCTTCATACATGTTCGTTGATGACCTTTCCCCTTTGTCCCCTCTGTTATCCCCCTCCCACTTCCCCTCTGGTTACTGTCTGTTTGTTCTTTACTTCAGTGTCTCTGGTTATATTTTGCTTGCTTTTATATTTTGTTGATTAGGTTCCACTTCAAGTGAGATCATATGATATTTGTCTTTCACTACCTGGCTTATTTCACTTAGCGTAATACTCTCCAGTTCCATCCATGCTGTCGCAAAGGGTAGGAGCTCCTTCTTTCAGCAACATAGTATTCCATTGTGTAAAAGAACAACTGTATCTAGATCGTCACTTATTTAAATAAAAAATAACTAAAGCAAATATGACAAAATGTTAAAATTTGTTTAACTTGAATACACCAAGGTGTGTTTATTACAAGACATTTTTACATGTGAACTATTGTTTAATATTTCAAAAAGACAGAGAGAAAGAAAAAGAGAGTTCCAGATTCATTTTCTAGTTTTGCCATTAGACTTCAGACAAGGGACACAAGTTCTCTGAGACCCTTGTTTGCAAAACAAGATTAGTAATGTTTGAATTCAGGATAGACTGTTAGAGTTAATGAGCATAAACATGTACAATGATGTCCATATGTTATCCACTGGAATATCATTTTAGAATGAGTCCCTAATGACCTTCCAGATGTATCTTATGTAAAGAGACATTTCAAAACTGATCAGAAATTAGGCAGATCTATTTTCAAAATAAATCTAGCCCCAAGAAAAATAACAATGTGGCCGTCTATGCAAAAACTATACACTCATAATATGTTGCGGACCGTTCAGCCTGGTTTCAGGAGTTGTAACCCTCACCCCATGGTGGGCTGTGTAAGAGCCCAAGGGACCCACTTCATCTGAGTCTGTTCTGTCACAAGGATGTGACCTATTAAGGAGACAAAGCTTATCTCCCTGGCAGGAGCACTGCTTCTGCCTTACCCATCTCTGGCCCCATAGCTTGGTTGGCAGTCAATGACGGGTAAGACTCCTCATGGGAGGGGCAACCTAAGCCAGACGCAACCACTTGGAAGGCCTCATGGAAGGACTCGGGGGGTTGCAGCAAAGAGGATGTGATGGACCCCCGCCCTCCCCCCCCCCCGGCTATTCTGACGTACCCAGAGTCCTCATTTCCGTCTGGGAGATGTCTCCTGCTTCCTAATCGGCTTAAAGCCTGAAACTGTGGGGGTGATCTGTGCAGCCCTGTCCTGGCTAGGACGGCCCCCTGGGTGATCCGGACATAAGAAAGAATTCCTAAAGTTCTGTGAAACCTGCTTTGCTAAGAGTGCTCTTCCTGAGGTGATAAGTGTCCCAGGAGGAAATGAGCATGTCTCCCAAAGTCTGGCAACCCCCCTTCCTGACAAACACTGGCTCAGATTAAGCCCTCAGATTGCTTTGAAATGTTAACCATTGTTTGATCCTTGTCGCCTGACAAACCTGTATTCCTGTGTATTTGAGTCCAATAAAAGCCTAGTGAGGAGGGGGCTCTGGGTCATTCTCCTCTGAGAGTTTGACCCCTTTCCTCCCCAAGCAGAAGATGTCTTGGTAGTTTTTACTTTCATCCGTGATGGAGGGATGGGGCTCTGCGGGCGGAGCCCCCCCACATCTGGCACCCGGGACAGGGTCCCCTGCAATAATATATGAAAATATGTAAGCATAGGTTATTTATTAACTGTGATTGCCTTGATCAAGATTGGAGCAAAATTTTACTTTTCTCTGCTACTAGTTTTAATTATGTACCGTGTGTAGATTACCTACTTGGAAAATAAATATTATTTATTTTTAAATTTATTGAAAGGTCATAATCTCCACTCCTATAATTATAAATCTACTTAAAAAGGAAAGAACCTGAAATCCAATTTCTAAAAATGTTCTTACAAGGTAATATAACCCAGTCTCCCACCTGAACACATGAATCAAGAAAAGCCATTCCAGCCCCATATGCTCCAAGCAGTTTGACAAATGAAAGAGCACAGGATTTAGGATTAGTGCATCTAGGTTTGGCCCTTTTCACCATTACTTACTAACTGTGTGACTCTAAGCAAGTTCCTTCAGATCTCTGAGCCCCAGTTTCATTTCTGAAGTGAGGACAAGGCAGCACCACCTGTCATGACTCTGTGAGGAAAAAGTAAACTACAGTATGAGCATAAAGCTGTGTCAGAATAGCATCCAGATGTTCACATGAGGTGTAATCTGTAGTGGAGAGATTATCTCACTAAAGGTGTAGCGGGAGTATCACCATTAACCAACCTTCTGAAAAACTCACTCCCCAAAGGAGAGCTCTGGGGGGTGCTCAGAAGGGCAGATAGGGGTGGGGGTAGGGGGATGCAAACTGGACCGAAATCAATTCCAACTCAAGGTAATTACAGGATGAGGACACGTGTAGCTGCCCCAGTGCCGCTGCCTCATCAGGGTGAATCAAAGGCTGGGTCTCTTTCCCAAGGCAGCCAGAGCGATTAGTTAGTAATAAAGCCTCATCATTCACTGTGGGCAGGGACAGGGGTTGCTGGGGCATGGCAACATTAGTAAATTTATGGTTTCTGGTCCTTGCCTAATTTGGAAGGGGGATTTATTTAAACTACCTCATCAGGGGCCCTGCCCAACAAGGCAAATGTTTTGGAATGGAAACCTCAGACAGGTTCTCAAAAATACAGTTCTCAAGTTCTCAGGATACTGGGGTACTGAAGATGTTGGGGTGATGATGCTACAATTCCAGTCTGTACATTGCATTTTTTTCTTTCTGTTCCCTTCTGTTGGTCTCTCCCATCTGCCTGCAAGTGCTCATTAGGAATCTTTCTGCCACATAAGCTGTCTCAGGCACTATTTGGAAGAAGGGGCCACCTCAAGCTAGAGACCCAGGACACCCAGGAAGTGCCTCCTCCTCTCTCACAGGCAAGCACCCCCTGTCTCCCCACTAGCTGTCTTCAGGAATTCAGCACAAATCTCAGTCACACTTTGGAGAAGATGTTAAGATGTGGGACATCTGCAGCAGCAGACACCTGCCCAGAGTTGGTGGACTGGATGGCAAAGCCAAGGACAAAGCTTATCCTTAAGGAGACTGTGACCCCCTGAGGTGGTGGCCTTGGCAGCCCACCTCTGTGTCTCTGCATCCTTGCCCTGGCCAGAACACAGTCCCAGAGCCACTCTTGACTCTTCTTAGTTGGTCTGGAGAGGGTATCTGCTTAAGAGGGCAGCAGAATCAGTGTTCCCTCCCTCATAGTGCCTACCCTTCCCCAGCAAGAGACCTCCCAGGATCAGGGTCTGCGGCTTGGTCCCAGGTTGGGCAGGGACACCTGGCAGGGCAGAGGTGTCCCCCGGCTGGAGTGAACATGGGGAGGATGGGAGAATTGAAACCCCCACAAAGCCACCTGTCTGGATGTGCAGTTAAATCACACACACAATTCTCATTGGACCCCTTGAAGACAAGGACCCCTTAAGATATGCACACAGACACTCACCAGCACCTTCCAACCCACAACCACACGCTGCCCGTTGCCTGCTGCACACACATGAAATACACACACATGAAATACACACACACACACACACACACACACACACTCCCACCAAGTTACAGCAACTTCCTTTCCCTGCAGTCTGGAAATGTCTGCAGTTGCCCTATAGGCTTAAACTTTTTCAGAGGGAACAGCAAGGATCACATGGAAAAGGTGGATCCTGGGTAAGGGCACCCCGCATTTAGGGGTCCTGGCTTCCCTCCCTCTCCCGGGCACCCTTCACCTGGTAAACCAAGGCACAGCAAGAGGCTGTAGTAGACCACAGGCACGAAGCCCAAGCTGCAGGTCGAGCTGGGGGACCAGGGCAACAAGCTGTTGGCTGCAAAGTGGGCGTGCATGTGCTCCATGAGCGCACCCCTCCTTCTGCCTCTCTGCGCCAGGCCTGCAGGTTCCGCTCTGCACGCCGGACCACTGGTGGCGGCGGCGACCGAAGCAGCAGCTGGAGCAGCAGTGCCTCTCTCCCCGCAGGATGTGCTTCTACCCTAGGCCTTGGTCTCCTCTGCTCCTTCCACACCTGACCGCCTGGAGTCCTGGCTCAGCCCTCCCGCTGTCTGCAGGGACTTGGCAGGGGCTCTCAGAACCTGCGTCTGTGCCTCCCACCTCTGACAGCTCAGCTCCCGCCTAGAAGCTCGGCTCTGACAGCTCAGCTCCCGCCTAGAAGCGGGAGGAGGGGTGGGTGGGAGAACAAAGACACCGCCCCTACAACCAATCAGCAACTGCCTGGACTAGGAATGGGTCAAGGAGGAGTGTATAGATGGGGGTGAGATGCACTGGAAGAGGGGTCACAGCTACCTCCTCTGGGTTCCAGTTTCAGGAGGGGAGTTCGCCCGGGAGCCCCAGAAGAAGACAGGAGTGGGAACCTGGAATGGCTACCCCCATGTCCACATCCTGTGGAAGGGGCGTGGTGCAGGTGAGACCCTCTTCTCCCACAGAGGCTCCTACTCCTCCAGCGTGTCCTCAGCTTACCTTCTTCTCCCAGCCACCTCTCTTCCAGTCCGTCTCCATAGACGATTCTCCACCCAAGGCACTGGGGGGAAGGGAAGGCTGTTGAGCAAGTAGGGTGTGCAGGAAGTTTCAGCTCTCCAGGACCAGATAAGCTGAGCTTGGAAGGGAGTGTGCACGTGTCTGAGTGTGTGTGTTGACTCTGGGGGAGACCAAAGGGGACTTGCTCCTGAGTTGGAATGCTTTTGAAGGGATGAAGGCTGGCTAGGAGAAGCCTGCTACAGGAAGTCCTTCTGTCAGGAATAAGGATGTTGCAAGCCACTCAGACACACACACAAAGACACGCAATACCCAGTCATGAAGGCTCGCTCACACAGTCACATGGGCATGCAGAGGTCCTCTCATTCCACACTCAGGGCATCCTCATCACCATGCACAAGGACCACACTCACACAACTCCCACCATATACACAAACCCAGGTAGGTGTCACCTGGGGGATAGTCCAGTGTTTCAAGGCTATGGGAAGTACAGGAGAGGGAGAGCAGGTGGGATTGATGCTATCTTGGAGAACTGAGGTTAATGGGCACTCCTCTTTCTCAGGGTAGGCAAGATGGAGAGTTCCCCATCCAGCTCTCCTGGGGGCCACAATAGAACTGAGAAGAGAAACAAGTCTGCCTGGGGCCCTAGATGGTACGTGTGTGAGTTAAAGCTTCTGCAGAAATATAGAGGAAGGAGAGACATTTCCGGGGGGGGGGGGCGGGCTGTAGCAGCTGCCAATGCAGAAGCATGTGATGGGCTCAGAGAAGCCTAAGACCCTCTCTGCTCATGGACAACCCCAGCCCCGTATAACATCCATTTCTGGCTGTGCTTCTTCCAGGCTCTTCCAGGTCTCCCAAGTTGGAAGGGATGCCTATCCCTCATGCAGAGCAAAGGGCATGTGTCCTGTATTATTCGGAGCTCCCCTAGGCAGGCATGCCCTGGGGCAAACTCCAAGGCATCCAGGCCAGACAGTCTGTATAGGAGAGATCTGCTGGGCCTGGCTGGGTCTTTGGGGAACAGGGAGGCTGTGGCCCTTAAAGGGGCAGGTTGTTACTCAGAGTCCTGTGGGCCCAGTGAGTGCTAGTCTCATATCTTAAGACAAGTTAGATACTGAAATTTTGTTGTGAACTCTGTTGTTTAAAGAAATTAAAAGAAACCCCAAATTAAAAGAAACAAACAAAAAACACCCCGTTATGATGCTACGTAAAGCAGTGCCATTGGTAGAGGCTCAATAAATAATTGTTCAAAAGCCTATGATTGGATTTGTCTGCAGGCAACTAAACAAGAGATGGAAACTGGGGCTGGGGATGGGTGGGTATGGGATTTGACCAAGCTCCCCTGTCCATTCAGAGATTTCCCTACATTGTGAAGCACAGATTGCACTGGCTATTCCCTCTGTCTGGGATGCTCTTTCTCTAGAAGCCACATTAACCTGCTTCTTCACCTTCTTCAGGTCTTATTTATTGTCTCCTCATTGAGGCTTGCCCTAACAATCCTAGTTCATTGAAATCTCCACTCTCAAGTGTTTGTTTCTTCTGCCCAATTTTTCTCCATAGTGCTTAGCATGCTTGGTATACCATATACTATTTATTTGGTTAGATTTTTATCTGTTTCCCCTCTTAGAGAGGCAGGCCCATTGATATATATCTTTTGCTTAGGGTGGCATCGCTAGCTTTTACACAGAGCCTGCATGGTGCAGACTCTCAACAATTTTGAAAAATGAGGAGTCCCAGCACCCACTGACCAAGGGCATGCAGGGAATGAGAAGGTGAGTTTATCCTTGCTTGTCTCAGCAGGCTAGAGTGTCACAGGATGGGCTGCAGTTAAGTTTGGAGCACAATCTCATATTAAGCATGTAATTATCCTATATGACTGACCACTCTAAAAATGATTTGTGTGGATTCTGGGGCAGTAGTTAGACTTTTTATAAAACTAGAAACTTGGCCAGGCAGAGTTACTGGGTTGCATGGGTATTCTTAATGAACCTTATTGTTTCTGAGCCTCCATTTCCCTGCCTGCCAAATGGGGATGAAAGAAAACAGGAATGCCTTATCCCAGGATGCTGAACAGGGAACGAGGATGTGGGGCAGTGGATGCATGTAGACTGATTTGGAGAATAGGGAATTGCCCCGTGTCCTCTGCTTGGCAGCTTGTCAAGATTCCAGTTTCCTGGGAAATGAATGGGTTGGATGAGAAGAACTCTAAGGTTCTAAGATAGACTTTTGGTCCCAGGACAGGGGCTGGATAAGTCAACATAAAAGATTAATTTTGCCACCTGACTGGTTCTGTAGGACAATAGATGCTTGAGCCGACAACTGTGGTTGGCTAAATTCATCCATTTATTTATTCTTTGAAAAACTGTTTTTCGAAAGATTTTTAATGGATATTTAATGTGTGTTTATCAGGACTAGACACATAATTGCAGAGCTTGATGCAAAAAAATGGAAATATTCAAAAATTAAGAATTTCTGGACAGCAACAGCAGAGCATTAAACCAAACATTGAACCCTACTAAATGCAGGGCCCTTAGTGACTACAGAGGTCACATATCCATGAAGCTGGTCCTGCTTAAGGTACAGAGGAAAGTAATGAGAGTTCACACTATTAGGGATTTGTTAGAGGAAAGCTATGTCTTAACTCATTTCATCCTCATGCTAACAGAGAAATGAAAAGACAGTTACTAGCCCCATTTTGCAGGTGAGAAAAATAAGTCACAGAGAATATTGGCAATTTTCCCAAGGCCGCCTGGCTGGGATTAGGTCCAAGTCAGTCTTGCTTCAGAGCCTGTGTTGTAATCACTGGAGGAACTTAGTCTAGTGAAAGGACAAATCTATAACACAAAACTGTCACATAATATATTACGGGCTCCATGTGACATGAGGAAAGAAATTCCTCTGTACTGTCTTTCCTTGGCACTGTATCCCCAGTGCCAAGAAGGTGTTCAAAAACAAATCTTAAATGAATAAATAAATATAATATAATAGAAATATATGGAGAGTGTTCAGGAAGGAGAATGCACACTCTACTGCCTATAAGCCTAGGCAGTAATAAACATGAGTGTGGCAGAACTATTTACATTCTTTTCTACCAAAAATAATATACCATTTCCCATTTACAATTGCACTGAAAAAATTACCTAGGAGGGGAGTTCTGGCCAAGATGGAGGGATAGGCAGAAATGCTCCACTTCCCCGCATTACCAAAAGAAAGATAACACTGAATTTAAAAACAAAGAGCAACCAGAACTTCCAGAAATAACATTTGCAAGGAAGTCCAACAACCAAGCACTTGAAAAAAACATTCATTCAGATGACAATGCCACAATACAGCAAAGAGGGTTGCCCCACGCTGGTGAATACCTAAGGCTCTGCCCCTTACCACGTAACAGGTGCACCGAGATAAAGAAATATTGCCCAAATGAAAGAACAGACCAAAACTCCAGAAAAAGAACTAAGTGACTAGGAGATAGACAACCTGTCTGATGCAGAGTTCAAAACACTGGTAATCAGGATGCTCACAGAATTGATTGAGCTTGGTGGCAAAATGAAGGAAGAAATGAAAGCTACACAAAGTGAAAATAAAGCAAAATATACAGGGAACCAACAGTGAAGGGAAGGAAACCTGGACTAATGTCAATAATTTAGAATGAAAGGAAGAAATAAGTATCCAACCAGGACAAAATGAAGAATGTGAGAATATGAGGAGAGGCTTAGGAGACTCTGGGACAACTTTAAGCCTTCCAATATCCTAATCATGAGAATGCTGGAGGAAGAGGGAGAGCAAGATATTGATAACTTATTTGAACAAATAATGAAAGAAAACTTCCCCAATCTGGTGAAGGAAATGGACTTCCAGGAAGTTCAGGAAGCCCAGAGAGTCTGAAAGAAATTGGACCCAAGGAGGATCACATCAAGACACATCATCATTAAGTTATCCAAGATTAAAGAAAAGGAGAGAATCTTAAAAGCAGCAAAAGGAAAGAGTTACCTACAAGGGTGTTCCCATAAGGCTATCAGCTGATTTCTCAAAAGAAACCTTACAGGCAAAAAAAAAGGCTGGATAGAATTATTCAAAGTCATGAAAGTCAAGAACCTACATCCAAGATTACTCTATCCAGCAAAGTTATCATTAGAATGGAAGGGCAGATAAAGTGCTTCCCAGATAAGGTCAAGTTAAGGGAGTTCGCTATCACCAAGGCCTTATTAAGTGCAATATTAATAGGACTTATCTAAGAAATAGGAGGTCGAAAGCTGTGAACAGTAAAAGGACAACAAACTCACAGCTATCAACAACTGAGCCTAAAAAGCAAAAACAAAAACTAAACAAACAGCTAGAATTCTTTGACATGTTAAACCTGTATTCCTGTGTAGTTGAACCCAATAAAAGCCTAGTGAGGAAGGGGCTCTGGGTCATCCTCCTCTGAGAGTTTGATCACCTTTCCTCCCCAAGCAGATCATGTCTTGGTAGTTTTATTTTCATCCATGATGGAGGGATGGGGCTCTGGGGGCAAAGCCCCCCCCACATCTGGAACCCAGGACAGGGACCCCCACAGTAGGGGTTTTCCAAGAATTGAAAAAGATAATTCACTATTGTGTTCTGAGCACCAGACTCAAGGCTTGTCACAAAATAGATACTCATTAAATCTGTGTTGCATGCTTATCTGGCATAATACCTGACAAACACTAAGTATTCAGTTCAAGACAGCTATTATTATATTAATAACTGACCACCTACTATGTAATAAAGACATCACAGGTTATTGCATTTACTCTGGCTGAACTCTGTAACCATCACCATTATAGAAGCAAATGCATAGAAAAGGTAGCGACGGTTCTAGTATTGACTGAGTGATTTTGAAGGTTGTCATCAGAATTAGGTCACAGGTCCTTCTGGTTTCTAAAGTGAGTCTTCCTTTCTGATTTACTCTCTCAATGCTCTTCATCTATTGTTGCTTAAAGGTGAAATGCTTTGGCCTCATTTTATGCTGTCCTCTGGTGAGCCTCAACTTACCAGAGGTGTTTGATGAAGTTCATCCAGCCTAACCACCTGCTGTCAGACACCAGCAGCTTGGTCTCGAGGCAGGGGCAGTCAGGGCTAATGGCTTCCACCTGTAGAGCCAGGGAGTCCTTTGTGATAATGGAATTGGCCCTGGATGCCTCCAACTGGTAGCTGAGGGCTATCTGGAATCATGGTAGCCCATGACACCACACAGAGAAAGGATATTGCATGGGAAGAAGGAAAAGACACCTGTGAAAGGGTCCAGACCAGATGTTTTCACACAGAGAGTATCAAGAAGGTGCAAGAGAGGGTGGAAATGCCTGGACCAGAAAAGGTAACAATAATGATAATGATAAAATCCATAAAATATTTACAGAGCACTTACATGTGCTAAGAACTTTACATGAATTATTTTATTTAATTCTCATAACCTTGGAGAGTAGAATCTATTGTTATATCCATTTTCCAGATAAAGAACTAGGACTTGGACCTTTATGCCTTAAATGAATGAAATAATTTGTTGAAGATCACACAGCTAATGTGTAGTAGAGCTGGAATTGTGATCCAGGCAATGGTAAACCCAGAGTTCATGATCTTGATCACTGAATTATATTGTTTTAGAAATGGCCTGGCTTGGTGGTTTTCCATGCCTTTCAAACAGAGGGCTCCTTAGTGGTGGGTGTGTGTCGCTTGGGGCAGGGTGGAAGGTATAGCAGTGGGGTTTCCAAGACCCCATGTTATTTCAAGCCAAACCATTGTGAAGGTAGCTGAGTGTATATCCTCCAAAGGGGGAGAAAAGAGAAAACAGAAATTGGGCCAATTTTGAACACCACACTTGAAACACCACCACAGTATCTCAGAACACAGGCTAACAACACTCCATTGAGGCCAGCACTCTTATTTCACAGATGAGAGAATAAAGAGGTCCTTCAAGAATTAGACATCCTGCCAGCCAGAGAATGCGGGCAGAAGATAGAGGAAAAGGCCAATTCCAAATAGGGTGAAAGCCAAACCAAAGTTTTTGTTGCCCTTTGCTCTATCTCCTAAATTTTTATGTGAGTTAAACCCCATCAGGAACACTTTTGGAGATGGATTATATGGTTCTTCTCTCCATCTCTCTGTTTGAGCTGTCTCCAGCAGAAGTCTGTTACACCTGATTTATGTGCTCTGCTTTGGGGGTCCAATCCAATGGTAGACATCCAGAGCTGTTAGCAATAGAAATAAGTCCAACACCATAGTCTGAAAGCAAGGTGACAAGTACATATCAGAACATGGGAATGTGAAAATGCATTCTTTAATATGTTGATGAGGATGCTAGACTTGACATGGTAATAGGGGATATGGCCTTGAGTTATTTCATTTAAACTTCGAAGAAAGGAGGGAACCTGTGTAACTGGGGGAACTGAAGACATTTGGGTAACGGAAAAAATAATGATAATACTCCAACAAGAAGCCTTTATTATGCAAAATGCTTAACAAAATGGCACATAGTAGATCCTCAAGAAAAATAGAGAAGCTCTGTTACCATGGGCTTTGCCTAAATGGACTTAATATATCATGGAAGGATGTGGATAACTCCCCAGACCTGTGTGACTGTTTCTTCTCCTCGTAGCTGAGTGCACTAGAATGGTGCTCACTTTTACAGATTGTGCAAAATATATGAAAAAATAAAATTAAAGTTTCTGCATTTGCGGGGGGACAATCCATTCACCAGATGGTAGAGTCAAGCTGGTTCATATAGAAAGGTTAATTCTCTGGTGTGAGTTTGTATCTCTCTATCTTAAAAACATTATTTGTGGGGGGCACCACCCACAGAGCCCCCCATCCATCACGGATGAAAATAAAACTACCAAGACGTGATCTGCTTGGGAAGGAGAGGTGGTCAAACTCTCAGAGGAGAATGACCCAGAGCCCCTTCCTCACTAGGCTTTTATTGGATTCAAATACACAGGAATACAGGTATGTCAGGTGGCAAGGATCAAACAATGGATAACATTTCAAAGAAATCTGAGGGCTTAATCTGAGTCAGTGTCTGTCCGGAAAGGGGGTTGCCAAACTTTGGGAGATATACTCATTTACTCCTTGGAACCTTATCATTTAAATGAGAGCACTCGCAGCAAAGCAGTTTTCACAGAACTTTAGGAATTCTTTCTTATGCCCGATCACCCGGGGAACTGCTCTGGCCAACACAGGGCTGCACCGCCTGCCCTCATAGTTTCAGGCTTTAAGCTGATTAGGCTCTGGAAGCAGAAGACATCTCCCAGATGGAAAGAGGGACTCAGGCTATGTCAGAATAGCCAGGGGGAGAGGGTCCATCACATCCTCTTTGCTGAAGCCCCCTGAGTCCTTCCATGAGGGCCTCCCAAGTGGTCATGTCTGGCTTAGGTTGCCCCTCCCATGAGGAGTCTTACCTGTCATTGACCAACCAACTAAGCATTGGGGCCAGAGATGGATAAGGCAGAAGCGGTGCTCCTGCCAGGGAGATAAGCTTTGTCTCTTTAGTAAGTCATGTCCTCTAGACAGAACAGACCCAGATGAAGTGGGTCCCGTGGCTCTTACTCAGCCCACCATGGGGTGAGCGTTCCAACTCTGGAGATCAGGCTGAATGGTCCACAACACCTCCCCCTTTTTTACATGTTAAATCAACTGTAGTTGTCAGACCTGTGAAACTTACTGTTTGCTGTTTATGAATGCAATCACGAGAAAACAATTTCCACATACATTGTACAGCACAAATAAGGATTAAAACAAGGAGGTACTCAAGGGCTGCCATAACCCAAACTTGTAAATTCAGTCCATCAAAGCAGTTCTTAGGATTCATCCATTGTAGATTATTGTTCAGAGTCTGGAACACCTTTTGTTCAGTTAGGCGTTTGATGTCACTGAGCTGCTGGTGGAGCTCAAGCTGAAGCTGATCAATTTGTCCTTTAAGATTGGTAGAAAATGCTCCCTGCAGGCGATGACGAATATCTGCCCAGGAATGCTGACTGGAATTCCACCTTAATGGAGTAACACAGAGTTTAGAAAAACCAGGATCACAAGTAAGCTGTTGCCTTAAGGCAAGAGCATCTTGTCGCGCTCCAAGCCAGACAATGGAAGATTCTGTGGCAGAGAGCCGAGTAAGAATCTCCTGATCAATTTGGCTTTGTTGAATCATTTGCTGAGTAGTATTAGTGAGAAGAACATCAACTGCATGTGCAGTTTGAATGGATTCAGTAAGGGCTACAGATGCAGTAGTTTCGGCCCCAATTATTACAATAGCAGAAACTATGGAGGCAATAAGCCTGCCTATTAATTGGTGGGTTCTGACACGGGCGAGGGCCTTATCGATGGCACTTAATCCTCCTGGATCAGCCCACTCCCGGGTAAGGTTAACAGGAACCCAGGCCTGGGCGTGTCGGGGAATGACAAATATGGTGGAAAGATTTAATTGAGTGATATTTGCACGGGTTAAGCAGCTGGTATATATAGTGCCTAAATACTGCCAAGGCTGATAATCCTGTACCTTCTCTGGAGCTATTACTAGTCCTGCTGAGGAGACATTGCTCTCAAGACAAAGGTAAACTTGCTTTAGCTCTGCCCGAGAGGCTGCAGCAATTAGGATATCATCCATGTAATGATAAATAATACTTTGAGGAAACTGAGTCCATACTGGCTGTTTGATTTGTTCTTTCATTTGAGCCATTTTTTTTTCTTTTCTTTTTTGGTTTTTTTTTTTTGGTCTGGTCACACCTGTTACATATGAGGGGCAGAGCCTTAGGTGTTTCCCCAGGTGGAGCAACCCAGTAGCTGGGTTGTGATGCTATATGTGGGGGGCGGGGTCAGAGAGGGAACAATGGCACTTGCTCCACTCTCTCTGGGATTCCAGTCCCTTCTGTAAAGCTGGGAGTCTCTCCTGGTACCTCCACCCCCACAAGTGTTTTCAATCAGTGCTTTTAGGCTTTATTTCCCTGTTCTGGGGCTCTGGGTTGTGCAGTCTGTCTCACTGCCCATTTTCACCTGGTTTATCTGCACGTGAATGAGTGGCCACCGTCATCCACCTTGTGCGCCACCTTGCTGAGTCTACTAGTTTCCTCCCTGGGTCTGGGGTCTGCTAACCACAGCTTGCGTGTCTGGGGCCACTAGCCACTGCTTTTTTCTGCTGTGATTCCTCTCCGCTGGCCATCGAATCCGCCCCTCTTACTGATCTGGGCGAACCAGTGTCTGACTTCTGTACAATTCAATATTCTATTTGTTCTGTTTTTTTTTGTGGTTCTAAATTTTTGTTGTCCTCAATTTTGTTTGTGAAAGGAGGCACAGTGTGTCCACCTATGCCTCCATTTTGCCAGAAGTCCCCTAATTTAATTTTTTATTATTTTTTTCTTTTTTAATTTTTATTTTAATTGTTGATCTTGTACAGTTTTCTGTCTTTTATTGTCACCCGAACCCACCACCCCAGCCCTCCCCACCTCCCTCCCATTTCCACCCCCCCATAGTTTTTGTCCATGTGTCCTTTATACTTGTTCCTGTAAATCCTTCCCCTTTTCCCCTGAAATTCCCTCCCCTCTCCCCTCTGGTGACTTTCAGCATGTTCCCCATTTCCATGTCTTTGGTTATATTATGCTTGTTTGTTTGTTTTGTTGATGAGCTTCCTGTTAAAGGTGAGATCATATGGTATTTCTCTTTCACTGCCTGGCTTACTTCGCTTAGCATGATGCTCTCAAGTTCCATCCATGCTGTTGCATAGGGTATGAGCTCCTTCTTTCTTTCTGCTGCATAGAATTCCATTGTATAAATGTACCACAGTTTTTTGATCCATTCATTTACTGATGGGCATCTAGGTTGCTTCCAACACTTGGCTATTGTAAATTGTGCTGCTATAAACATGGGGATGCATAGTTTCCTTTGGATTAGTGTTTCAGGGTTCTTAGGATATAGTCCTAGCAGTAAAATTGCTGGGTCAAAAGGTAGATCCATTTTTAGTTTTTTTAGAAAATTCCATACTGTTTTCCATAGTGGTTGTACCAGTCTGCACTCCCACCAGCAGTGCACTTAGGGTCCCCTTTTCTCCACAACCTCTCCAACACTTGCTGTTTGTTGCTCTGTTTATGAGGGCCATTCTGACTGGTGTCAAGTGGTATCTCATTGTTGTTTTGATTTGCATCTCTCTGATAGCTAGCGATATCGAGCATCTTTTCATGTGTCTCTGGATCCTCTGTATGTCCTCCTTGGAGAAGTGTCTGCCCAAGTCCTTTGCCCATTTTTTAATTGGGTTGCTTGTCTTCTTAGAGTGGAGTCATGTAAGTTCTTTATATATTTTGGAGATTAAACCCTTATCTGAGATATCATTGTCAAATATGTTTTCCCACACAGTCGGTTCTCTTTTTATTTTAATACTGTTTTCTTTAGGTGTGCAGAAGCTTTTTATTTTGATGAGTTCCCATTTGTTTATTCTTTCCTTTATGTCCCTTGCTTTAGGGGACATATCAGTAAAAATGTTGCTGCGTGTAATATCTGAGATTTTCCTGCCTATGTTCTCTTCTAGGACTTTAATGGTGTTACGGCTTATGTTTAAGTCTTTTATCCACCTTGAATTTATTTTTGTGTATGGTGTAAGTTGGTGCTCGAGTTTCATTTTCTTGCACGAAGCTGTCCAGTTCTCCCAACACCACTTGTTGAAGAGGCTATTTTTACTCCATTTTATGTTGCTGCCCACTTTGTCGAATATTAATCGACTATAGAGACTAGGGTTTATTTCTGGGCTCTCTGTTCTATTCCACTGGTCCACGTGCCTGTTTTTATGCCAGTACCAGGCTGTTTTGATTACAGTGGCCTTGTAATACATTTTGGTATCAGGTAGTGTGATCCCTCCTGCTTTGCTCTTCTTTCTTAAGATTGCTGCTGCTATTCTGGGTCGTTTATGGTTCCATATAAATTTTTGAAGAGTTTGTTCTATATCTGTGAAATATGCCATTGGAACTTTAATAGGTATTGCATTGAATCTGTAGATTGCTTTGGGAAGTATGGACATTTTGATGATGTTAATTCTTCCGATCCATGAACACGGTATGTGTTTCCATTTATTTGTGTCTCCCTTGATTTCCTTCTTCAGTGTTGTGTAGTTTTCTGCATACAGGTCTTTTACCTCCTTGGTTAGGTTTATTCCTAGGTACTTTATTTTTCTTTTTGCTATATCAAATGGTATTTTTTTCTTGATTTCTGCTTCTGTTGTTTCATTGTTGGTATACAAAAATGCCTTTGATTTCTGGATATTGACTTTGTATCCGGCTGTTTGGCTAAATTCATTTATTGGTTCGAGCAGTTTTTTGGCCAAGACTATAGGATTTTCTATGTGTACTAACATGTCATCTGCAAACAATGATAGTCTTGTTTCCTCCTTTCCAAGTTGGATGCATTTTATTTCCTTTTCTTGTCTAATCGCTGTGGCTAATACTTCCAATACTATGTTGAATAGAAGTGGAGAGAGTGGACAACCTTGTCTTGTTCCTGATTTTAGTGGAAAAGAATTTAGTCTTTGCCCGTTGAGTATGATGCTGGCTGTAGGTTTCTCATATATAGCCTTTATTATGTTGAGGAATGCTCCCTCTATTCACACTTTGCTGAGTGTTTTAATCATAAATGGGTGCTGTACCTTATCAAATGCTTTTTCTGCATCTATTGATATGATCATGTGATTTTAGTCTTTGCTTTTGTTTATGTGATGTATTACATTTACTGATTTGCGAATGTTGAACCATCCTTGCATCCCTGGGATGAATCCCACTTGGTCGTGGTGTATGATCTTTTTATGTATTGTTGGATGCGGTTTGCCAATATTTTGTTGAGGATTTTAGCATCTATGTTCATCAGCGATATTGGCCTGAAGTTCTCCTTCTTTGTTGTGTCTTTATCTGGTTTTGGGATTAGGATGATGCTGGCTTCATAAAAAGAGTTTGGGAGTCTTCCATCTTTTTGGATTTTTTCGAATAGTCTGTGAAAGATAGGGGTTAGCTCTTCCTTAAATGTTTTGTAGAATTCTCCTGTGAAGCCATCTAGTCCAGGGCTTTTGTGCATCGGGAGTATTTTGATTACTGATTCAATTTCACCAGCTGTTATTGGTCTGCTCAGGCTTTCTGTTTCTTTTTCATTGAGTTTTGGAAGGTTATATTTTTCTAGAAACCTGTCTATTTCACCTAGGTTTTCAAATTTCTTGGCATACAGTTCTTCATAGTAATTTCTTACAATCCTTTGTATTTCTGCGGTGTCGTTTGTAATATCTCCTCTTTCATTTCTGATTGTGTTTATTTGAGTCCTCTCTCTTTTTTTCTTGATGAGACTGCTTAAAGGCTTGTCGATTTTGTTGATCTTTTCAAAGAACCAACTCCTGGATTCATTGATCTTTAGGATTGTGCTTTTAGTCTCTATGTCATTTAATTCTGCTGTGATCTTGGTTATTTCTTTCCTTCTACTTGCTCTGGGCTGTCTTTGTTGTTGTTCCTCGAGTTCTTGTAGGCGAAGGGTTAGGTTGTTTGTTTGAGATGTTTCTGTCTTTTTTAGATAGGCCTGTATCGCTATAAGCTTCCCTCTGAGGACTGCCTTTGCTGTGTCCCATAAGTTTTGGGTCGATGTGAGTTCATTATCGTTTGTTTCCAGAAACTTTTTGATTTCCTCCCTAATTTCGTTTTCGACCCACTCATTGTTTAATAGCATGCTATTCAATCTCCATGATTTTGAGGGTTTTGGGTTTTTCTCCTTGGGGTTGGTTTCTAGTTTCAGTCCCTTGTGGTCCGAGAAAATGCTTGGTATAATTTCAATTTTCTTGAGTTTGTTGAGGCTTGATTTGTGTCCTATCATGTGGTCTATCTTTGAAAATGTTCCATATGCATTTGAAAAGAAAGTGTATTTAGCTTCTTTGGGATGAAGGGCTCTATATATATCAGTTAAGTCCATTTCCTCTAGAGTGTTGTTCAATGCCACAATATCTTTGTTGATATTTTGTTTGGAAGATCCGTCCATTTTTGACAGTGGGGTATTAAAATCACCTACTATAATTGTGTTGCTGTCAATATCTTTCTTGAAGTCCTCTAAAATTTTCTTGATGTATTTAGGTGGTCCTCCATTGGGTGCATATATATTTACAATATTTATGTCTTGTTGGTTGATTCTTCCCTTGAGTATTATGAAGTGACCTTCTGGGTCTCTCTTTATGGCCCTTCTTTTGAAGTCTATTTTGTCTGATATGAGTATTGCTACCCCAGCTTTTTTTTCCTGACCATTTGCTTGGAAAATTTGTTTCCAGCCCTTCACTTTGAGCCTGTGTATGTCTTTTGTCCTGAGGTGGGTTTCTTGTAGGCAGCATATGTGTGGGTCATGCTTTCTTATCCATTCAGCTATTCTATGTCTTTTGATTGGAGCATTTAATCCATTTACATTTAAGGTTATTATTGATAGGTATTTATTCATTGCCATTTTCGTACCTGTGTTCCTCTCTCTCTTTCTCTCTCTGTCTTTTCCTTTCTTCCCTTAAAGCAGTCCCTTTAGTATCTCTTGCAGAATTGGTTTGGTAGAGGTGTATTCTTTTAGACTTCTTTTGTTTGGGAAGCTCCTTATTTGGCCTTCTATGTTGATTGAAAGCCTTGCTGGGTAAAGTAGTCTGGGTTGCAGGCCTTTGGTTCTCATTGCTTGGAATATTTCTTGCCATTCTCTTCTGGCTTGGAGCGTTTCCATTGAGAAGTCAGATGCTAACCTAATTGGGACCCCCTTGTATGTCACTTCCTTTTTCTCCCTTGCTGCTTTTAAGATTCTCTCTTTGTCTTGGAATTTAGCCATTTTAATGATGATGTGTCTTGAAATGGGCCTGTTTGGGTTCCTTTTGATTGGGACTCTCTGTGTTTCCTGGATTTGTGTCGCTTTTTCTCTCACCAAATGAGGGAAGTTTTCCACCATTACTTTTTCAAACAGGTTTTCTATCCCTTGTTCTTGTTCTTCTCCTTCTGGTATCCCTATTATACGAATATTATTCCGTTTCATGTTGTCTTGCATTTCTCTTAAACCCTCTTCATTCTTTCTAAGCCTCTTTTCCTTATCTTGCTCATTCTGAGTGTTTTTTTCTATTTTGTCCTCCAACTCGCTGATCCGATCTTCTGCTTCATCGATTCTGCTTTTCATTCCTTCTACTGTGTTCTTCAGTTCAGAGATTGTGTTCTTCATTTCCTCTTGGCCCTTGTTGATAGTTTCTATTTCCTTTTTCATGTTGATATAGTTTGCCGTGAGTTCATCATAACTTCCCTGTAGTTTATGGTAGCTCATTGAGAGCTCATTGAGCTTCCTGACAACCATTGCTTTGAACTCGATATCTGAAAGTTGAGTTGCCTCTGTTTCATTTAGCATTCTTTCTTGAGCTTCCTCCTTTCCTTTCGTTTGGGTATGTTCTTTTGTCTTCCCATTGTTTGTAAGATTCTTGTTGTTAGCCTCAGCTTCTTAAATTGATCTGTTCTGGCTCCCTGGGTTTGTGGTATGACCTTCTGTGGTAGAATATCTGTGAGATTCAGTGGTGGATTCTCCTTCGGATATCCTGTTGTTCACCGCTTTCACTGTCTCATCAGCTGGAATACCCTCTTTTGGGGGCCAACTCTGGTTTTTGTTTTTGTTTTTGTTTTTTTTCCCCCACAGTTTCAGGCTTGTTTGTTTGTTTGTTTTGTCTCACTCGTGGGTATTTACAAAAAGAAGAGGGGGGAAAATGAAAAAAAGAAGAAAGAGGAAACAAGAGGAAGGTAGAAGAGATAAAATTGAAAAGAAAGGAAGAGGGAATAAGAGAAGAAGAAATTCAAGGGAGGCAAAAGGAGTTGGGGAGTAAAGAAGAAGATATAAACAATGAAGAAGGAGTAGTTAAAAACTCATATAGATAGACAGGCTTACAAACAAAAAGACACTAACAAACTGGCAAAACAAAAAAGAGACATGCACACAGACACCCCCACACAAATATAAGCAGCCAAAGGGAGCGGAAAAAAAGAACAAGCAAAGCACAACAAAATATTAAAAAAAAATAAAAATATATTAAAAAAATAAAATGAAAAAACAAAACAAAACAAAACAAAAAAACAAAAAACACCCTCTTGTTGTTTTCAAACTTGCCAGCTGGTTTCAGGTCTTGCTGGCTGCAATGGCCGAGGGGTGATCTTATTGCTTTTCTCTGTGTTCAGAACTCAGTTCTCACTGTGCTATGTATCCCAGGGTTAGTGGGCACCTCTCCCCACAGGGTTTTCAGCGTGTGATCTGAGCCTCCTGGTGTGTGCGCACTTCTCCAAGTTTATGGGTGTGTGCTAGGTTCTCCAGACGTGCACAGCCACCTGCCTTTGTCCCTGGGAGGCTTTCAGTGTTCGGGCACAGCTGCCTGCATTTGCTTCTGAGAGGGGCCTGCATTCCAGCTGCTATCCGGCGCCTGCACCTTGGGCCTGAGCTGTCCGAGTTTGAGCACCCGCCTGTGAACTGGCACCTCTGGCTCCACAGCTGTCTCCAGCGGCCTGCGCCTATGTTTTCACGAGTGTCCACTAGCCCGCGACCGTGTGCGGTCCCCTGAGGGTGTCTATTTTCATGCAGTTGTCTCACTTCGCCCACGCCTCTGTCTCTGTTGGAGCGCCTGTGCTTTCATAGTCGCCCGGTGACCACAAAAACTTGGTTCAAAGTCACGCAGTGACCTGGTGCGGGGCACCCACTTTTGCTCGGGCCGCAGTCGCGCGGTGGCCCCTGAGATCTCCCAGCCGGTTCAGCGGCTGACCCAGGTCCCTCCCCAGGGCCCTGAGGCAGGCTTGGCGGAGCGCCAGGCCGGGGCCTCAGCTGCCCCGCTCTCCACGCGCTGGAACCCTGGGCTCTTATTGTTCCAAAGAGCTCTCCTTACCACTTGTTTTTCAGTGTCCGCTACAATTTCCGACCTCTTATTCTCCAATATGCTGTGTTACTGTTCCTTGTCTTATCTGGTCTTTCATAGATTGGCCCGGTTTTTCTCCCGTGTGTAGAGGGGGAATAGGGTCTGCTCCCTCCTACCATGCCGCCATCTTCTCCCTCCATTAATCTCCCCTAATTTTATTTTTTAACAATAGTTATTATAGTTACAGTCTCCAAAAATCAAAACAATATGAAAAGGCTTGTTTTTATCCTTGTGCCCATCTCCTGTGTTTCCTACTTCACCTCCCTCAATGAGTAATCGATATTATTAGTTCTTTTTTAATTTTCACCCAAGGACATTTTTTTCATTGCTTTTAGAGAAAGAGGAAGGGAGAGAGAAAACATCCATGTAAAAGAATGTGGGGGCCCCTGTCCTAGGCTCCAGATGTCGGGGGTGGCTCCGCCTGCAGAGCCCCACCCCTCCATCACAGATGAAAATAAAACTACCAAGACATGATCTGCTTGGGGAGGAGAGGTGGACAAATTCTCAGAGGAGAATGACCCAGATCCCCTTCCTCACTAGGCTTTTATTGGGTTCCAATACACAGGAATACAGGTTTAACATGTCAAAGAAATCCGAGGGCTTAATCTGAGTCAGTGTCTGTCTGGAAAGGGGCTTGCAAAACTTTGGGAGATATACTCATTTCCTCCTCGGACCCTTATCATTTAAATGAGTGCACTCTTAGCAAAGCAGGTTTCACAGGACTTTAGGAATTCTTTCTTATGCCTGATCACCCAGGGAACCATCCTGGCTGGCACAGGGTTGCACCGCTCGCCATCATAGTTTCAGGCTTTAAGCAAATTATGAAGCAGAAGACATCTCCCAGACGGAAATGAGGACTCGAGCTATGTCAGAATAGCCAGGGGGAGAGAGTTCATCACATCCTCTTTGCTGCAGCCCCCCGAGTCCTTCCATGAGGGCCTCCCAAGTGGTCGTGTCTGGCTTAGGTTGCCCCTCCCATGAGGAGTCTTACCCGTCATTGACTGCCAACCAAGCATTGGGGCCAGAGATGGATGAGGCAGAAGCGGTGCTCCTGCCAGGGAGATAAGCTTTGTCTCCTTAGTAGCTCACGTCCTCTTGACAGAACAGACCCAGATGAAGTGGGTCCCTTGGCTCTTACACAGCCCACCATGGGGTGAGGGTTACAACTTCTGAAACCAGGCTGAACGGTCTGCAACATCAAACCATCAGAGCCAACACTTTTATGTGGTCAAGAAATAGCCAACCTATCAGATGCACAGTTCAAAGCACTGATGATCAGAATGCTCACAGAATTGGTTGATTTTGGTTGCAAATTAGATGAAAATATGAAGGCTATGTTAAGCGAAATTAAAGAAAATGCACAGGGAACCAATAGTGATGGGAACAAAACTGGAACTCAAATCTACAGTGTGGACCAGAAGGAAGAAAGAAATAACCAAACAGAAAAGAATGAAGAAACAAGAATTCAAAAAAAATGAGGAGAGGCTTAGGAACCTCCAGGACATCTTTAAACATTCCAATATCTGAATTATAGGGGTAGCGGAAGGGGAAGGGGAAGAGCAACAAGTGGAAAACTTATTTGAACAAATAATAAAGGAGAACTTCCCCAATCTGGCAAAGGAAATAGACTTCCAGGAAGTCCAGGAAGCTCAGAGAGTCCCAAAGAAGTTGGAACCAAGGAGGAACACACCAAGGCACATCAGAATTACATCACCCAAGAGTAAAATGAAGGAGAGAATTCTAGAAGCAGCTAGAGATAAGGGGACAGTCACTTATAAAGGAGTTCCCATCAGATTGTCAGTTGATTTCTCAAAAGAGACCTTACAGGCAAGAAGGGGCTGGAAAGAAATATTCTAAGTTCATGTCCATGTGTTCCCCCTTTAGTTCATGTCCATGTGTCATAAGTTCTTTAGCTTCTACATTTCCCATACTATTCTTGCCCTCCCCTGTCTATTTTCTACCCACTGTCTATGCTACTCATTCTTTGTACCTTTTCCGCCTCTCTCCTCCTCCCACGCCCCTGTTGCTAACCCTCCATATGATCCCAATTTCTATGGTTCTGTTCCAGTTATTTTGATCCCTCCTACTTTGTTCTTCTTACTCAAAATTGCTGCAGCTATTCGGGGTCATTTATGGTTCCATATAAATTTCTGAAATGTTTGTTCTATGTCTGTGAAATATGTCATTGATACTTTAATAGGTATTGCATTAAATCTATAAATTGCTTTGGGAAGCATGGACATTTTGATGGTGTTAATTCCTCCTAGACAGAGTCAATTTAAAAAATTAGTACCTCAAAGGGATAGGTCAAATTGAGTGTTTGAATTATGATACTGTTTTTATAATAAATCTCTTGCTTATATGACCTGGGTTTGAAGAGCTGGAAAGCTATGCAATATACATAACTCTAAAAAGGGCATAAAAATAATGTGATTTCTGGGGCAATGAGTTAGAAACTTTCATAAAAGACAATGAAACAGAATGGAAAGGATGAGGTGTTAGGTAATGTGGTTTCTACTCTGGAAAAATTCTTTAACTTCTTTGGGCCCAGCATCCTTCCCTGTGAAAGCATCTGTATTTGGAAGCTCTTTCTTAGCTCTACTGTTAATAATCACTTCATGAGGTATGTACTGGGGTTACTATTACCCCTAGTTAAGGAGAGCAAACTGACACTCTGAGTGTTTGAGAACATTGCCCAAGTCCATACAGTTAGAAAGTGGTATAACCTGGAAAGTTATAGCCTACATAAATGACTCCAAACTTTAAAAAAATGTTTTATCTTTTTATTTTATTTTATAATTATTAGTTTTTACTGTGAGAGCTTCTACTACCTTGCAGGCAACTGGAAAAAATATTAACATGTTTACCATTTTCTACCTGAGG